>CM035849.1:296580050-298980050 GCA_020510985.1 Pholidichthys leucotaenia
TTAGGCTTTGTATAGAGACATTGAGAGTATTCTTAAGATTAATGGTGGTTTGAGTGCTCCTTTCAAAGTTGAGAGGGGTGTCCGACAGGGCTGCCCCCTCTCAGGTATGCTGTACTCTCTTGCCATTGAGCCCCTCCTTTGTAAACTAAGGCAAGGCCTCACTGGTTTTAAAGTCCCCAACTCTGACTCTGTTTTTAAAGTGTCTGCATATGCTGATGACGTTGTTGTTTTTACAAGAAATCAAAATGATGTAGACTACCTTTTAAGAACTGTCAATCTTTTTGGTGAGTGCTCCTCAGCGAGAGTGAATTGGGGTAAGAGTGAAGCTGTTGTGGTGGGGGGGAGACCACAAAAAATTGCCCTACCTGGTGGCCTCTCGTGGACACAAGGTGGTTTTAAATATCTTGGTGTGTTTTTAGGAAATCAGACTTTTACTGAGAAAAATTGGGAGTGTTTTTTAGAAAAAACTGAAGGAAGACTAAAAAAATGGAAATGGATTCTGCCAAACTTGTCCTTCAGAGGTCGTGTTTTAATTATCAACAACTTGATTGCTTCAATGCTGTGGCATCGACTGTCTTGTCTGGACCCTCCACCCAATTTGCTGGCCAGAGTGCAATCTATGGTCGTGGACTTTTTCTGGGACCGTCTTCACTGGGTTCCACAGAGTATCCTGTTTTTACCGAGGGAAGAAGGTGGTCAAGGGCTCATCCATCTGGCCAGCAGGGGGGCTGTCTTTCGCCTGCAGTTCATTCAGCGACTGCTGAGTGGCCCCCTTGACCTTGTGTGGAGACCTATTGCCAGGGCTGTCCTGGCTCGCTGTGGAGGGCTTGGACTAGAGGAGTCGCTGCTTTTAATGGATTTAAGGGGCCAAAAACTCCCAGAACTTCCCCAGTTTTACCAAAGTGCTTTTAAAATCTGGGGACTTTTTAAAAAGAACTCTCCCCAGGCTTCCTTGCCGCCTTTCTGGCTTTTAAAGGAACCACTTGTGTTCGGGACCCGTTTTGATGTGGGCAATGTTTTAGGACCTTCTGTTTTAAAAAAGTTTATTTTTGCAAAGGTCACAACGCTGGGACACTTGGTAAATTTATGTGGTCCTAACCTGGACAATGCTGTTGCCCTGTGCTCGGCTCTTGGCGTCTCTTCAGTCAGAGTTATAATGAACTTGTTGAAAGATTGGAGAGACTGCCTGTCTGCAGAAGAACACTCTGCTATTGTTTTACACTGCGAAAACTCTGTACAAACTGCTGATGAACCTTTTCCTTTTAGTATTTTATCTCCTGATTTTAAAGATGGCACTGGTGTGTTTTTAAACTCTGAGCACATTAACATTTGTGACTCTCCTGGTAAAAAAATGTATGGACTTTTGGTGAAAATTCTAAATGTGAATAAGTTAAAAGGTCGAGCTGATACACCATGGAGGAAACACTTGGGTCTGGGTCCAGAGGTGAGGCCTGCCTGGAGAGCACTCTATAAACCACCATTAACTAAGAAGGTTGGAGACCTACAATGGCGAGTTTTACATGGTGCTGTGGCTGTAAATGCTTTTATCTCTCTTTTAAACCTAAATGTTGTTGAGGTTTGTCCATTTTGTCCTCAGAAAGAAACTGTGTTCCATTGTTTTCTGGACTGTAAAAGACTGCAATCGTTGTTTGTTTTTTTGGGGAAACTGTTTTATCTGTTTGGAGAAGTCTTTTCCCAGCAGATTTTTATCTTGGGCTTTCCATATAGACTGAGGACTAAGAAAAAGAGTGAACTCTTAAATTTCATCCTGGGTCAGGCTAAAATGGCTATTTATGTTAGTAGGAAAAGAAAAATTGAACAACTGCTGGATTGTAATGTAAAAGACATACTGGTTGGCATGATTAAGGCTCGAATAGTGATTGATTACAATTACTATCATCTGATGTAGAATGTTGAAACCTTTGAGGCTATGTGGTGCTTTAAGCACATCCTGTGTTGTGTTAAGGAGGGGAAAATTACCTATGGTATAATCCTGATGTAAGAAGCAAGTTTTTTGTTTTAGTTTTCCTTGTTTGGTTACTTGTGTCTTTGATTTCTTGTCAGTGAGACATTTTTCTTTTCCATTGCTTCTTTTAGTTGTTTTAGTTGTGTTTTTCTGTTGAATTTGTGACAATAAAGGTGTGTTGAAAAATCAAATCTTTCTCTCTCTCTCCCTCTCTTAGGTCAGGTCTTTCACATTAGATACACACCCACAACACACAACAGGCGCGTCACTGACGCTGCCGCGTCACTGAAAATGTCAACTATGTTGTTCTCAGTGTCAAGTCAAATCCCTCGTATATTTACCAGTTTTTTACTTGTGAATGTACTTGGCAATAAATCTTTTCTGATTTCTGATTTCTGACCCAGACTCAACACCCACACACACTGTTGATAGCACATTCTAGAATGAAGTGGCGTGTTCAGTGGGTGGCCTGTTCCCGCCATAGGTAGATTTGCCAATAAGATACAGTGGGGTAAAAAAGTATTTAGTCAGCCACCAATTGTGCAAGTTCTCCCACTTAAAAGATGAGAGAGGTCTCCAATTTTCATCATAGGTATACCTCAACTATGAGAGACAAAATAAGAAAAAAAAATCCAGAAAATCACATTGAAGGATTTTTAATGAATTAATTGGTAAATTCCTCGGTAAAATAAGTATTTGGTCAATAACAAAAGTTCATCTCAGTACTTTGTTATATACCCTTTGTTGGCAATGACAGAGGTCAAATGTTTTCTGTAAGTTTTCACAAGGTTTTCACACACTGTTGCTGGTATTTTGGCCCATTCCTCCATGCAGATCTTCTCTAGAGCAGTGACGTTTTGGGGCTGTCGCTGGGCAACACAGACTTTCAACTGCCTCCAAAGATTTTCTATGGGGTTGAGATCTGGAGACTGGCTAGGCCACTCCAGGACCTTGAAATGCTTCTTACGAAGCCACTCCTTTGTTGCCAAGGTGGTGTGTTTGGGATCATTGTCATGCTGAAAGACCCAACCACGTTTCATCTTCAATGCCCTTGCTGGTGGAAGGAGGTTTTCACTCAAAATCTCACGATACATGGCCCCATTCATTCTTTCCTTTACACGGATCAGTCATCCTGGTCCCTTTGCAGAAAAACAGCCCCAAAGTATGATGTTTCCACTCCCATGCTTCACAGTAGGTATGGTGTTCTTTCTCCTCCAAACACGACAAGTTGAGTTTTTACCAAAAAGTTCTATTTTGGTTTCATCTGACCATATGACATTCTCCCAGTCCTCTTCTGGATCATCCAAATGCTCTCTAGCAAACTTCAGACGGGCCTGGACATGTACTGGCTTAAGCAGGGGGACACGTCTAGCACTGCAGGATTTGAGTCCCTGGCGGCGTAGTGTGTTTCTGATGTGGCCTTTGTTACTTTGGTCCCAGCTCTCTGCAGGTCATTCACTAGGTCCCCCCATGTGGTTCTGGGATTTTTGCTCACCATTCTCATGATAATTTTGACCCCACGGGGTGAGGTCTTGCGTGGAGCCCCAGATCGAGGGAGATTATCAGTGGTCTTGTATGTCTTCCATTTTCTAATAATTGCTCCCACAGTTGATTTCTTCACACCAAGCTGCTTACCTATTGCAGAGTCAGTCTTCCCAGCCTGGTGCAGGTCTACAATTTTGTTTCTGGTGTCCTTTGACAGCTCTTTGGTCTTGGCCATAGTAGAGTTTGGAGTCTGACTGTTTGAGGTTGTGGACAGGTATCTTTTATACTGATAACGAGTTCAAACAGGTGCCATTAATACAGGTAACGAGTGGAGGACAGAGGAGCCTCTTAAAGAAGAAGTTACAGGTCTGTGAGAGCCAGAAATCTTGCTTGTTTGTAGGTGACCAAATACTTATTTTACTGAGGAATTTACCAATTAATTCATTAAAAATCCTTCAAAGTGATTTTCTGGATTTTTTTTTCTCATTTTGTCTCTCATAGTTGAAGTATACCTATGATGAAAATTGGAGACCTCTCTCATCTTTTAAGTGGTAGAACTTGCACAATTGGTGGGTGACTAAATACTTTTTTGCCCCACTGTAGTTGCGTATAAGCCCATCCTATTGTACTGGGTTGCCCCCCTAAGAAGATGAATGTAACCCACACCCGGAAGTCGGGATCAGTCTGACGACGTTCCCAAGGGGACGGCATCAAACTGATCCAACGCTGCTTGCTTTACATGTGACTTCTAAATAAATGTTCCATCTTTAAAATTGAAGAAATCTCTGGCTTGTTCTTGGATCTTTCAATCAAAGAATCGGGTATTTTTCTAACAGGGATGAGCAGACTCTACTTCCTGAGAAAGCTGAGATCCTTCAACGTGTGCAGCAGGATGCTGGAGCTTTTCTACCAGACTGTTGTCGCCAGCGCCATCTTCTTTGCTGCTGTCTGTTGGGGTAGCAGTATCAGGGCCAGAGATACCAACAGACTTGACAAGATTATCAAAAGGGCTGGCTCTGTAATTGGTCTCAGACCGGAGACCTTTGAGACAGTGGTGGAGAGGAGAACTCTAAATAAACTGCAATCCATCATGGACAATCCTGATCACCCCCTCCACCACACACTAGATAGACAGCGCAGCACTTTCTCCAGTAGACTACTACAGCTTCGTTGTCGAACGGCCAGGTACAGGAAATCTTTCCTGCCACATGCAATTTCACTGTACAATAACTCACTATGATGTTGTATTCTGGTCATAGCTATGCTGCCACACTGCACCTTACAGACTAACTGGTACCTCACATTTCACTCTGCTCCTGATAGTCCTCCTTTGTGCAATGGGATGATTCATGTGTTTATACGGGTCATCATATGTTAAGCTATGATGTATATAGGTTTTATAGTCGTGTTAGTTTTTACTTTCCATGGGTAAGCATGGCTGCTGTTACACTGTAATTTCCCAGTTTGGTGTGGTGTAATCTAAGGATTACATATGTGGAGCCACTAGGGGGCGACACAGACCGGATGTTGTCAGGTGTACAACAGGATGGATAATAATATGGCGGAGTTCGTGTGTTAATGTTGTTCCAGCCAGTTAATAAAGGAGGCTCCGTGTTCACCCAAAGCAGCAGTCTTTATTTATAAAAGAACCCAACACAACATGGTGTCAGAAGTTGGTGCGCTTTGAGGTGAGAAAAGTCAGCTTTGCAACCGGCTAGCGGCTATGCCAGACGAAGTTCAAAGGGCTGCAGCTGCGCCAATTGATCCGGTAATGGCGGCGGCTACTCCAGCGGCAACCTTCACCATTAAACCACCGGAGCCCTTCGACTTTGCGAGACCCCAAGAGTGGGAAAAGTGGATAAGACGTTTTGAGCGTTTTAGACTGGCAAGTAACCTGAATAACTCATCTGAGGCGAACCAAGTAAATACGCTGGTTTATTGCATGGGAGATGAGGCTGACGACGTGCTAAGAGGGCTCGAGCTAACGAGTGTGCAGCGCCAGCAGTACGATGCCATTAAAACAGCCTTTGATAGACATTTCGTTCCCAGAAAGAACGTGATTTATGAACGAGCAAAATTCAACAAGCGAGTGCAACAGCCGGCAGAACCAGTAGACTCGTTCATAACAGCACTCTATGCACTGGCAGAAAACTGTGAGTACGGTGCACTTCATGATGACCTCTTGAGAGACAGGCTTGTAGTGGGTCTGAAAGATTCGTCGCTGTCAGAAAGAATGCAGCTTGACAAAGATCTTACCCTAGCTAAAGCTATAACAATGGCAAGACAATCTGAAGAAATAAAACGACAACAAACTGACCTAAGAGGTGAAACTAGCATTAACAGAACAGCCGTGGATGCGGTACACATCAGAAAAGCCAAGCCAAACAAGTTCATAATCAAGGAACAAAAACAGATTAAGTCCTCAAGGCCTCAGCAGACAAAACAAGACAGTAAAGCTTGTTCCAAGTGTGGCAAAGCACCAGCACATGCAGCAGTACGGTGCCCAGCTAAAAACGCGGAATGCCATAACTGTAAAAAACGTGGACACTATATTAGAGTCTGTAGGTCCAACCCAACTGTGAATGAGGTCACTGACAATGCAGACAGACTTTTTCTGGGTGAAGTGGATTTAGGAGAGGATCCGTGGCTGGCAGACATAAATGTGAGAGGAAATAAAGTGACTTTCAAGTTCGATTCCGGAGCGGATGTCACAGCGGTTTCTTTGTAATTTGAATTTTATTGGGTTTTCAATTTAGAAAATAAAACAGAAACAAACAAACACAAAAAAACAACAACAACAAATAAAAACAAGTATACCCAGTGAGAGGATAAAACATTCCATTTCCACCCTAATACTCTTAAAATGATTAGCTTAATCTACTACACCTATAAAGGTAAGATAGGATCCCCACTTATTATAGAAGCTGTCCATCCTGTCCAGAAGCTTATATGAAAGGCATTCTAGTGCAGCAAGCTTGCCCAGCTCCCTGAGCCATTGAGCTACGGGTGGGGCAGAGGAAGATTTCCAGTAAAAAGTGATCAACTTTCGGCCCAGCATCAAAGCAGTCTGAATCCACTCGGCATCAGAGATTGGGTCTTGAATCATTGATGGATCCCCAAGGACAAAAAGTCTCTGAGTAAATGGCACTTCTTGCTTAACAATTGTCATAATATGTCTATGGATCTGCAACCAAAAGTCCTGTATTACCGGACAACTCCAGATCATATGGATTAATGTCCCCTCCCCCTGTAGACATCTCCAGCAGCTTGAAGAGTGAATGAGATTCGCTCTCAACATTTTACGAGGTGTCCAGTAAAATCGATTCAAAATTTTAAATTGAACAAGTCTGGTTTTCAATTCCCTAGACACTTTCTTCCCATTCTTTAAAATATTTGCCCATTCAACATCAGTAAATTGTGAATTCAGATCTTTTTCCCATACGTGTTTAAGGAATGTAGAATCTTTATTTGAGCTCTTAAGGAGCATTAAATAGAAATTTGAGGCCTTAGATCTTTTGCCACAGGAACTCAAAGCCTGGATGAGCCAATCTACATCAGGAGGAGGGGTAGTTGTAGATCCAAAGACTTGACACAGCAGATGTCGAAGTTGTAAATATTTCCAAAACTGATTCTGTGGTAGTCCATACTGTGCCCGTAGAGCATCAAATGATTTGAGAGCTCCCCCTTCATATAGATCTTTTAACATCAAGATGTCCTTTTTCACCCAGATTTTCCACATAAATGGGGATTTTCCAATATGGAGACTTGGGTTAAGCCAAATAGAAGCCATAGAATGAAGATGAGAGCTAAACTCTAGTATAGAAGCAACTCTCTTCCAAACGTATTGTAAAAAGGATGTAATAGGATGCGACTGAAATTCAGAAGACAGTTTAATTGTGATTACATGTACTAAGGGAAGAGGGCTGCTCAAATAATTCTCCAAATAAAACCAAGGGGGAGCTCTCTCAGGGGGGAGAGCCCAATGAATCAAATGTCTAAGACTAAAAGCGTAATGATATAAAACCAAATTTGGGACCCCCAAACCTCCTGAATCTATAGACTTCTGCAATCTTTTCAACTTTAATCTAGGGCGCTTACCATTCCATAAAAACTTATTGCACAACCTATCAAATTGTCGAAAATAACCAACTGGGATCCTAAGAGGAAGAGATTGCAGAAGGTAATTAAATCGGGGTGCACAAATCATCTTAATAACATTGACCTTGCCCCAGAGAGACAAAAAAAGAGGTGACCACCTTTCTATGTCTATTTTAAATTTTTCAAGCAAGGGTTCAAAATTAATCTGAATCAGATCTGATAAAATGTGAGGAAACAGGATGCCAAGATATTTAATTCCTAATTTTGGCCAAGAGAAGCCTATATTTTGACCAAATGTAAACAGTGTTTTAGGGCAATAAGATGTTAGAGGGAGAATTTCTGATTTTATCCAGTTAACTCTATAACCAGACAAACGTGAAAATTGGTTAATAATTTTAAGAAGAGCTGGAATTGATTTTTGAGGTTGTGTAATCAGTACCAATGCATCATCAGCATACAACATTATCTTATGGGTACTGCCATGGACCTGAATACCTGGAAAATTGCCGTCTTTGCGGATAGCAACAGCTAATGGTTCTAATGCCAAAGCAAAAAGCAAGGGACTTAAAGGGGAGCCCTGGCGCGTACCCCTATAAAGTCTAAAAGACTGTGATGTAACTCGATTTGATATCACTGAAGCTCTAGGTTCATTATATAGTAATTTAATCCAAGAAAGAAACTTTGAACCAAAACCAAAAGTCTCTAGAGTTGCAAAGAGATACTGCCACTCAACCCTGTCAAATGCTTTTTCAGCATCCAGGGAGAGGGCTGCCACTGGAGAGAGGTGTGCAAGTGAGGGATCATTTTGAACTAACCATATGATATCAATAAATCGCCTAAAATTTCTGCCACACCCCTGGAACGAATAAAACCCACCTGATCAGGATTTATAAGAGATATCATTACTTTATCTAATCTTAATGCCAAAATTGTGGAGAGAATTTTACAGTCACAGTTTATAAGACTAATTGGTCTATAATTCTTACATTCTAACGGATCTTTATTGCTTTTTAAAATAAGCGAAATGAAAGCCTCTGTTAAAGAAGGAGGCAAACGGCCTTGTTCAAAAGATTCCGCAAACATTTCTAAAAGTAAAGGAGAAAGCTCATCAACACAGGCCTTGTAAAATTCCGCAGTGAATCCGTCAGGGCCCGGTGCCTTTCCAGTTGGGAAGCTCTTAATCACTTTCACAATTTCCTCTTTAGTAATTGGGGCATCAAGTAAGTCTATTTGTTCCTTCGTTAGGGAGGGCAAAGATAGGGATGATAAAAATGCATAGATCTCTTGAGATCCAGCCTCCATTTCAGAAGAATAAAGCGAGGTGTAAAATTCTCTGAAAGCACCATTAATTTCATTTAAGTCTGACACCAGAGTACCATCCTGTGTCCTAATAGCAGATATAGTACACTGAGCTTCTTTCATTTTAATATATCTAGCCAGCATTTTGCCAGCTTTATCCCCCTCCTCAAACTGTTTGTGCCTAAGACAAAATAGGGAAAATTCAACTTTTTGTGTTAGAATTGAATTCAGCTCATACTTAAGCTTCAGAAGGGGTGACAAATTTACTAAATTTGTGTCTTGTTTGAATGAAGTCTCTAATATAGCTATTCTCCTCTCCAAATCAATCTGTTTAGCAATGTTAGTTTTCTTTTTAAAAGATGCATATTGAATAATATGTCCCCTAATAAATGCCTTAAAGGCCTCCCAAGCAACCCTGGCAGAGGGAGCAGAATCCCAGTTTGTCTCAAGATATAAGGAGATCTCTGCTTTCAAAGAGGACACAAAATCTGGATTCAAAAGGAAGCTTGAATTAAGCCTCCATCTGGAATTTTTTTTCAACTGACAAGGCGGGATCATATGTAGAAAAACAGGGGCATGATCTGATAGTATTATGCTACCAATAAAGCTCGAATTTACAGAAGAAACAGAAAATTTTGACATTAAAAAATAATCAATCCTGGAAAACACATTATGAACAGTGGAATAAAAAGTGTAATCCCTTGTGGACGGATTAAAAAGCCGCCAAACATCTACCAAACCAATTGCATTGCACATGTCTTTCAATATAGAGCCAGATTTAGATGAACACTGTGAGGGGGTGCTCCGATCTAAAATGTTGTCCATGACCTGATTAAAATCCCCGCCTACTAAAATGGGATAATTACCCATTTCGCTTAATTCGTGTTCCAATTGTGCAAAAAATGCACAATCAACTATATTTAAGATAAGATAAGATAAGATAAGCCTTTATTAGTCCCACAACGGGGAAATTCCAGGATTGCAACAGCACAGGGATAGCAACACTCAGAGCAACAATCAGAAGGCAAGAAAAAAACAAGCAAGCAAGAGCAGCTAATATACATATGTACGTATTACTATAAAATATATATATATACACACACACACAGACACACAGTGCAGAGCATTGTAGCTGGATGGAATAAATATATGAATATATGAACACACAGTGCAGAGCATTGTAGCTAGATGGAATAAATATGTAAATATATAAACACCCACAGTACGGAGCATTGCAGCTAGGTGGAATAAATATGCAAGTATATAAACACACACAGTGCGGAGCAATGTAGCTAGATGGAATAATATGTAGATATATAAATATATAAACACACCCAGTGCTGAGCATTGTAGCTAGATGGAATAAATATGTAAATATATAAACACACACAGTGCAGAGCATTGTTGCTAGATGGAATGAAACAGCATAACCGTCTACTTAGTTATCCTACATGGTATGATTATGTGCCCATACATATTCTCACCCTCCATAGCGACCGGTAAGTTCCTAGTTGTATGCCGGAGGGGACCATTGTGTAAGTCTATTGCATCTTTTGCATTCAAAAAACTATTAGTTTGTTACGTCTTTTTGCTATCTCTGCGAGCAGCCCTGCTTAGGTTGTACAGTCTGACAGCCGTTGGTAGGAAGGACCTACGAAACCTCTCGGTTGTGCACCTGGGATGATGTAGTCTGCTGCTAAATGAGCTCCTCAGTGCATTCAGTATGTCCTGCATAGGGTGGAACTCGGACTCCAGCAGAGATGACAGTTTAGCCACCGTCCTTCTCTCTCCTATCTCCTCCATCGGATCAAGGCGCTGCCCCAGGACAGAGCTAGCTTTCTTAATCAGTTTGTTCAGTCTCTTCCTATCGGCTGCAGTAATGCCACTGCCCCAGCAGACCACTCCAAAAGTGATGGCTGATGCCACCACCGTGTCATAGAATGACTTCAGCAGCGCCCCTTGTACACCAAAAGACCTGAGTCTCCTCAGCAGGAACAGCCTGCGCTGTCCCTTCTTGTAGAGTGCATCAGTATTGTGTGACCAGTCTAGTTTATTGTTCAGATGAATACCCAGGTACTTATAGGATGTCACCATCTCGATGTCTGTTCCCTGTATATTTACTGGTACTGTGAGGGGCTGCCCATGCCTGCGGCAGTCCACCACCAGCTCCTTAGTTTTCCTCGCGTTGATCTGGAGGCAGTTCCGATGGCACCAGTCCACGAAGTCCTGGATAAGCCCTCTGTACTCAGCTTCATCTCCATTGGAGATGAGGCCAACGATCGCAGAGTCATCAGAGAACTTCTGTAGATGGCAGTGTGTTGTGTTGTGTGAGAAGTCCGCAGTATAAAGAGTGAACAGGAAGGGAGCCAGCACCGTTCCCTGGGGGGCCCCCGTGCTACTGATGATCGTGTCGGACACACAGTCCCGGGTTCTCACAAACTGAGGCCGGTTCGTGAGGTAGTCCAGGATCCATGATGACAGGTGCTGGTCCACCCCTGCGCGCAGCAGCTTGTCCTTCAGGATCATCGGTTGGATGGTGTTGAAAGCACTGGAGAAGTCAAAGAACATGATCCTCACCATATTCCCGGGCTTCTCCAGGTGGGACAGAGAACGGTGAAGGAGGAAGATCACCGCATCCTCCACCCCAATGCCATGCTGGTAGGCGAACTGGAGTGGATCCATCGCTGGTTCCACCAGGGGGCGGAGGTGAGCAAGGAGCAGTCTCTCCAGGGTCTTCATCAAGTGGGATTTGGTGCATAAACATTAGCGAGTATCATCCTATGGCCCTGAATTTCTATAAGAATTATAAGGAGTCGTCCATCATCATCACTAACCTCTTTTAGACACTTGAACTACAAATGTTTATGAATAAGGATTGCTACCCCCCTGCTCTGGCTATTACCACAAGACGCAAACCCATGGCCCACCCAGTCCCGACAGAGTTTTTTAGATTCTGTTTTAGTGAGGTGGGTCTCTTGAAGCAACGCTACATCCACTTTTTTTGATTTAATAAACGCCAAAATTTTTTTCCTCTTAATTGGGTGGTTAAGGCCTTTAACATTCCAAGTAATGAGGTTAAGAAAGCTCTGACAATTAGCCGACATCATAAACGGTACATATTACCATCCAAAATATCCAGCAATTCTCCACCAAAAACCCCCTCACTGGGCAAAAGACAAACACAATAAAAATTAAAAATACAAAAAAAAAACAAAAAACAAAAAAAAAAAACCCCGAAAACCACATAATCATAAAGTAACATAATCGGTGACCTGAAACCAATGTCACCCATCGGTGCACAAAAACCGCACCAACCAAAAAAAAGAAAATAAAAAACTCTAGGACCGTGACTGTGAACAGTGCAATAAACTTAGGGAGAGCCAGCGGTTTCTGACCAAACATTTGAAATCTTCAAGAAGAAAAATGAACAGTTGGAAAAGGCACAAAAACCACTCTACGGACCGGGTGGAACTGCACTAACCGTGTTGGGGTCTATGACAGAGACTATTACATACGGTGACAAGAGCGCTACTGAGAAAATCTATATTGTCAAAAATCTGCGCATGGCACTACTGAGTAGAACAGCTTCCGTGAGACTGAAACTAATTGCCAGAATTGACACTATAGACCAAGAGACAGTGAGAAAAGCGTACCCCAAGTTATGCGATGGACTTGGGCTTGTTCAAAAGCCATACACAATTAAACTGAAACCTGATGCTAAGCCCTTTTCGCTCAAGGTGCCAAGGCGTGTGCCACTGCCGCTCATGGATAAAGTGAAAGAAGAGCTCGAGAGGATGGAAAAGTTGGGAGTCATCAGTCGCGTGGAGCAGCCAACAGATTGGTGCTGTGGCATGGTTGTAGCTCCCAAAAAGGACAAAGAAAAGGTGCGTATCTGTGTGGACATGACACCTTTAAACGAGTCAGTGTGTCGCGAAAGATACATCCTCCCGTCTGTGGACCAAACGCTAGGCATGCTCACAGGTGCTCAGTATTTTTCAAAGCTTGATGCAAATATGGGATTTTGGCAAATACCACTGTCTAAAGAGTCGGCCTTTCTCACCACATTTATTACGCCATTTGGCAGATACCACTTCAACCGTTTGCCATTTGGTATTTCCAGTGCTCCTGAACATTTCCAAAACATGATGGTAACAGAGGTTACAGCGGGTCTCGACGGAGTCGTCTGTCACATGGACGATATCCTGGTCTGGGGATCCACGAAGGAGCAGCACGACGCAAGACTGCACGCTGTCTTGAAGCGCGCGGAGAAAGCTGGCGTTACGTTGAATATGTCAAAATGTGAGTTTGGCAAAAGAGAGGTTAAATTTCTTGGGTTTATTGTTTCAGCAGAAGGAATGAGGCCAGATCCAGACAAAACCCAAGCTGTTCAGGACATGAAAGAGCCAAGCAACGTGAGTGAGCTCAGGAGCTTTCTCGGAATGGTGAACCAGCTGGGGAAGTTCATTCCGAACCTTTCTGAAAAGGACAAACCATTGAGAGACTTGCTTTCAACAAAGAACATGTGGTACTGGGGGCATGAACAACAAAATGCGTTTTGTAATCTCAAACAAGAACTGTCCTCTGCTCCTGTATTGCAGCTCTATGACCCAAACAAACCACAGAAAATATCTGCAGATGCCTCTTCATACGGATTGGGGGCAGTCATGCTACAGAACGAGAGATTTGGATAAACTGTTACCCGGAAACTCTGTTTGGATTACAGATGCAAAAGCATAGGGCACAGTGACATCTGTCCACAAAACTCCACGGTCCTATGTCATCAGTGGACCACAAGGGACAATCAGGAGGAATCACACTCATCTTGTGCCTATGTCGATACCAAAGACTGAGATGGAACCACAACGGACCCAGTCAAATGGAAAAGACACTCCTACAGAAACTGTTTCTGAGCCCAATGCACAGGAAACACCAGGTGTTGTTAGAACCAGGTCTGGTAGAGAAGTGATAAAACCAAAGAGACTGGATCTGTAGAGTTGCATGTTAATATTTGTGAAAACAGTGTTGAAGAGAAAAAAAAAAGAAATGTTATATTTTGTGTTTTCAGCTAAAAGGGGTCAACTTGGCTTCAGTAAGGGGGATGTGGTGTAATCTAAGGATTACATATGTGGAGCCACTAGGGGGCGACACAGACCGGATGTTGTCAGGTGTACAACAGGACGGATAATAATATGGCGGAGTTCGTGTGTTAATGTTGTTCCAGCCAGTTAATAAAGGAGGCTCCGTGTTCACCCAAAGCAGCAGTCTTTATTTATAAAAGAACCCAACACAACATTTGGGATCAGTAAAGTACATCTATCTATCTATCTATCTATCTATCTATCTATCTATCTAGATGTTTACATGTTCTTATAACACAGGGAGCGTGAAGCTCGTTGATTTCACCTGCCGGCTCCTGGATTACCATGTGACTGTAGAGCAATCGCCGGTTGCATGTCGTCATATAAGAGAAATTACCATGGAATAAAAGGAAATTAAGGTGGAATAATCAAGGAATAATCAGGTGCCTTCTCTGAAACGGATCTGTGCCTGCTGTGGTAATATATTGTCACTTCCTGTATTGCTGGCTGTCTGTGTAGTTTGCTCTGTGGTTTGTTCTCCTCAATCTCCTGAGGATTTTTGCTGTTAATTGTATTTTAATCACTTTTTTCCATCTACTGTCAGCTCTCACTTCTGTTTAACAAGTCTCTTGCACCTGTGTGCGCACTAAGTGTCATCTAATCACCCTCTTTAGCCTTCTGTTCACCTTTCACCGGTGTTTGTGTTAGCTTTGGGTTAGCCACTAGCTATGGCTAATAGCTCTCCTTTCTCTCTGCCTCTGGTGTGCTCTCTCTGTCAGATGATGAGCTACACCTCTGCTGCTTTTAGTGATAACGGTAAATGTAATAAATGCTGTCTTTTTGAGGCGCTTGAGGTGAGGTTGTCTGATTTGGAATCCCGGTTCCGCTGCATTGAAACACCATCTGTGCCAGTTAATAATGACAGACGCTCCTTAGCTGCAGCGGAGCTTCTTAACATAGGGCGGCCTGCTAGCGGCCCTCCGGTCCTCCTTAGCAGCGAGGAGACTGGGTGGGTGACGGTGAGAAGGAAGCCTAGTCGCAACACCACAGTTCACCACCAATCTATTCACGTTTCTAATCGCTTTTCCCCGCTCAATGACACACCTGGCACTATTGTTCTCTGTCGTCACGTGCAGCTCCGTCGATGGCAGATGAAAGTGTACATGCTCCAGGCCATCTTTTGCTGTCACAAAAGGTAATTTCGATTCAGAAGCTAAATAATCTCTTTTTAGAATCATAGTTGGCAAAATTTGGAGCAAATGCTTCCTCCGTGTGGAAATATATGTTGCAATGGAGCCTTTGTTTACATTGTCTTCTTCACGTTCCCGGAAATGATTTTTGAGGCAGTTCGTTTGGGTGAAGTCCTCCAGTCCTCCAGTGAAGAGCAGTAAGCTATACGTGTCTGACATCCTGTGATGTGAAATGCTTGGTACAACTGGGTTTTCTGTGCTTTTTGGACACATCATGTGACAGGCGCGGAGAGGGACAGCAGGTGACACTGATGTCTTATGACAGCCGGACAATAAAAGGGCTAACCTTGACATTTGACCTTTTGACCCCAATACTATAGTCAGAGGTCAGGATCTCAAGCTGAACGTATGGACCAAGTTTGGTGGCCCTAGCTTTACTTGTTTTATAGTAAAAGTATATGTAGCATTTACCATCGTGCAACTGCAATGTTTACTCTTCAACTGGCAAGATTTCACGGACAAATCACGCCCCTAGTGGCACAGCGCAGCACTGCACCTGTCAGATGATGTGACATGACGTGGCCAAAAAACTCCCCAGTTGATTTAACCCATTGACTGTGTATGTCGCCAAACTGCGACATAACCCCTAGTGGTCTACAGTGGTAAAGATTTTTTTCAAGAAAATATTCAGATCAGATGTCACAACTTTAACTTGAAAGTGGTAAGAGATAATGGCTTACTGTCAATTAGAAAGATGTACAATATGATCCTGTTACAACCCGAGTGCTGGTTCCGTCCGCACTCGGATCCTATATCATCATTTCCAGGCTTTGACAGCAGTGGGTTCCTTCTAGCTCCTCGGGCTCTTATTGTGACAGCGCCCGGTGGAGCTCCCTGCTGTCAAAGTCCACAGCTGTGCTGCTTTCGGGGTCATTAGCGACCGGTGTTAAAAGCGGGCGTTGAATGCACCCCGATGCAGCAGTCTCTGTTATGATACGGTCTGTTATGCTTCCCTGTTATGCTTCCCTATTATGCTTCCCGTTATGATACCTCCTGTTATACTTCGGTCAGTTATACTTTCCGGTAAGCTACCGATGACCCTTGTTATTAGTGTGTATTTTCCCCTGTTCCTAATCCCTTCAATAAACATCTCTGCAACTCACTGGTGACTGCTGGTGTCTTATGGTGGCTCGTGAGGGCCACCGTGACAGTAGACTGCTGCCAGTACGTCCGGAGAGGGGCGTCGCGCCAAGACGCCATTCACCGTGAGTTTGCAGTATTGGACTTTGTTCTTCCCAGTCTGGGTGTCACTTTGGGATCATGCCGTCTCCCAGGAGCCGCGCTCGGCGCCTGGGTAACAAGCTAGCCAGCGCCCTGGAGTACGTCGACGGGACGCTCTTCACTGCGAGTCTCTACGACGACCCAAACCAGATTCGTTGGCACCTAGACTATGCTGAGGTTCTCCTGGATGATCTTCCTCGCTACACCAACCACCCCGAAGTCAGCGCGAGGAGAAAAGACATCGCCGTACAGTGTGAGATACTCCGTGGGTTGGAGGGAAATCCCAGCGGGAAGCCGAAGAGCAGGAGATGCCACCCCTCACTTCGGGATCCCGCTCCTGCCTCCGTTCCGGCCTGGGAGTTTGCACCATCCAGAGGTCTTTCCCCATCGGGCATGACGTCACTCGGGTTTCCCCCTGAGGAGCTGCAGCTGACTGCTGTTAAGATCCGAGCCCGAGTGACAGCTGCTCGCTCCACTGTTCGTCCGCCCGGTCAACCTCAGCGAGAACCCCGTCCAGATCCTGTTCCGGGCTGCCGCAAGGGCTCAACTCCCCACACAGCTGCCATCCCTGCGCTTCGTCAGAGGGGAATTCCCGCAGTCTCTCCCCCCGGGCCATCTTCTTCTGCTCTCCTGTCAGCGTCCCATGCCCGGCTCATCACGGCTGTTGCCCTCTCCTCCTCGTCGCCTATCCCGGCTGCTGTGTGTCTTGGGAGTCTCGTTTCGGCGAGTCCCGTCCCGGAACCTTCTCGAGCGGCTCCCTGTCGTCCTCCCAGGGGGTCCTCTGTCTCCATCCGGCGGGGAAAGGGAGGAGCAACGTCCGCTACAGCAGGCACCACTCAACCTTCAGGAGACAGGCAAGTCCAAGTTCATTCACACTCTCGTTATTGTGATTTGCTCTGTCAGACTCCTGGAGGTGGAGGTTGGGGTTCGCAGCTCCCCGAGCTCCCACCACCTGCTGTGGCTGAAATTATTAACCCCTCATCCTCTGTGTCTCCCTCCGCTGAGCAGTCCTTGATGCCAGGCCAACGTCGCTGGATGAGGAGGGGGCCTGCGGTTCTGGAGAGTCTGGTTCCTGTTCCGCAGCCACGTCGTGGGCGGAGGAGGAGGGCGGACTGCAGCGTGGAACCTGCGCCGACGAGGAAGCGTCCCCGGGTCTCCACGGATGAGCGGTCCGGTCCAGCGGGTCAAGGGTCCCTTGCCGCCACGCCGTGCGGGCCGCCGGCATGGGCTTCGGTGCCGGAGGATCCAGGAGCTGCGCGCACCATCATGCCAGCTGCGGAGCCCGCCGTAGCTGAGTGAGAGCCTGAAGACGACCTCCTGCCATCAGAGTCCTGATCGTTGAAGTCCTGGACGGCGTCAGAACTCGAGATCAGGCAAGTGCTCTGTTTTGTCTTTCTTTACTCCATCTTAGAGCATTTTTGCCTGTCTCTTGGGGAGGCGAGCCAGTTGCGGCCATCCGCTACATCCGAGCTTGTCTCGCCGGGTTCTGGCGCTGCCGGTGATCCTGATCCCGGTTCTTTTCTCTCTCCCGAGCCTTCTCCCAGGGTCGTTAGCGTGGATCTGAATTCGCCCGCTGTGCCAGAGGTTCCGGGTTCGGGGTTGGAGGTCGGTCCTGGTGCGGCGCCTACCCAATCAGGGTCCGACACGGATGTAACCGAGACCCAATCGGGGTCCTTCGCGGGAGCAACCGCGACCCGATCGGGGTCCGACGAGGGTGCGGCACCAGCAGTTTCCAGGTTCGGTGAGGGAGCTGCAGATCCCCTGGCGCCGGATACTGGACGGGCTCATCTCCATCTTGACTATCATCACCATCGTCACCCTCCTCGTTCTCCTGAGGAGCGCAACCCATCTCCACCTGGGGCCGTTGGGGTTCCGAACGCTCCGCCTGGTTCTCCCTCGTCTTCCCCTTCTCCAGCGAGACCACCGGCTACTTCCCCCCTACGGTTCTGGTGGGCAAGCGATGCGGGTCGGCCGCCTGAAGGACTGCCGCGCCCATTTGGCTCTCTGGGCCGGCCACCCGACCCATTGGACTTCCTGTTTGGCGACCGGGTCCGGCCGCCCGAAATTTACTGTTTCCGGGTATGGGACTGGGGTAGGCCACCCAAACTGTCCTTTTCCCCCCTGCCTGCTTTGTGGCCATTTGATGCTGGGCGGCCCCCCGAACTTTCAGCCTCCATGCCTCAGAGACAGGACTGCAGTCATCCCGGGTTTTTCTTTAGTGGTCATGTCTGTAAACTTTTGGGATGTGCAGGGGGCCTGATTTCCGTGACACTGTATCTCACCTTTTTTCCCCTTAGCCTGTAATTTGTGTTTTTCTTCCCCTTGGTCCAATACTCATATTCTGTTTTGAAACTGTGGATGTGTGTATTGCCTTTTGGGTCCTGTTTTTGCATAATCCACTCGTTATGGAGTATTATGTGGTTTTTGTTATTTTTTTTCTTTCCTTTCTGACTCTCTCCCTCCTGCCGGCGCCCCATCCACCCACCCTAGGGGGGGTGGGGGTGGGGTGGGGGGCTTGGGTGTTATTTGGCCGTTCAGGAGCTCGGCCTTGAGGTGGAGGTACTGTTACAACACGAGTGCTGGTTCTGTCCACACTCGGATCCTATATCATCATTTCCAGGCTTTGACAGCAGTGGGTTCCTTCTAGCTCCTCGGGCTCTTATTGTGACAGCGCCCGGTGGAGCTCCCTGCTGTCAAAGTCCACAGCTGTGCTGCATTCGGGGTCATTAGCGACCGGTGTTAAAAGCGGGCGTTGAATGCACCCCGATGTAGCAGTCTCTGTTATGATATGGTCTGTTATGCTTCCCTGTTATGCTTCCCGTTATGATACCTCCTGTTATACTTCGGTCAGTTATACTTTCCGGTAAGCTACCGATGATCCTTGTTATTAGTGTGTATTTTCCCCTGTTCCTAATCCCATCAATAAACATCTCTGCAACTCACTGGTGGCTGCTGGCGTCTTATGGTGGCTCGAGAGGGCCACCGTGACAGATCCAAAGTTTCAGATAGGAGTAAATTTACGCATCTAATTTGCATACAAACAAACAATGACATTTGTCACTTACCGCTGGCAAGGTGGCGTACTTTTGCAGCATTCTGATTGCTATTTTGTCCTTTCCCCGTCATTTTAGCTTTCTCTCCTAAATCCACAAACTGTTATTCAATTCAATTCAACTTTATTTATATAGTGCCATTTCACAAGCAGGGAGTGAATCTAACAGTAAAACTAAGATAATTGATGACAATTCAATTCAATTCAATTCAACTTTATTTGTAAAGCACCATTTCACAACAACAGTCATCTCATAGCACTATCAACTGTAGGGGGAACCCCCACAGTTGCAAAAAGACCCCAGCAATCAGGCGATCCCCTGTGAGCAAGCACTTGGCGACGGTGGAGAGGAAAAACTCCCCTTTTAACAGGAAGAAACCTCCAGCAGAACCAGGCTCAGGGAGGGGCAGTCATCTGCTCCGACTGGCTGGGGGGTGAAGGGACAGAGAAGAAGAAAAGAACAGACATTTAGAGAGCAAACAGCACGATGGGGACTCATTCTATGGGAGAGAACAAACAGATGTCAATTACCAGCAAAAAAAAAAAAAAAAAAAAATTCATTGAGAGTGAAGAAAGGAGTGAAGCCCAGTGCGTTATTGGAGGTCCCCCGGCTGTCTAAATCTATTAGCAGCATAACTAAGGGAGGGTTCAGAGACACATGATCCCTCCCAAATTGTAGGCTATGTCAAAAAGGAAGGATTTAACCCTATTCTTAAAAACAGAGATCAAGTCTGACTCCCGAATCCAGATTGGCAGCTGGTTCCACAGAGTGGAGCTTGATAACTGAAGGCTCTGCCTCCCATTGTACTTTTGGAGATTCTAGGTATTACAAGTAATCCTGCATTTTGGGAGCGTAGTGTTCTGTTAGGATAATGCTTTCAACACCATCCAACCAATGATCCTGAGGGACAAGCTGCTGTGCGCAGGAGTGGACCAGCACCTGTCATCGTGGATCCTGGACTACCTCACAAACTGGCCACACTTTGTGAGAACCCGGGATTGTGTGTCCGACACGATCATCAGCAGCACAGGGGCCCCCAGAGAACGGTTTTGGCTCCCTTCCTGTTCACCCTTTATACTGAGGACTTCTCACACAACACAACATACTGCCACCTACAGAAGTTCTCTGACGACTCTGCGATCGTCGGCCTCATCTCCAACGAAGATGAAGCTGAGTACAGAGGACTCATCCAGGACTTCGTGGACTGGTGCCATCGGAACTGCCTCCAGATCAATGCGAGGAAAACTAAGGAGCTGGTGGTGGACTGCCGCAGGCAAGGACAACCCCTCACAGCACCAGTAAACATACAGGGAACAGACATTGAGATGGCGACATCCTACAAGTACCTGGGTGTTCATTTGAACAATAAAACACTGTGTGTTTATATATTTACATATTTATTCCATCTAGCTACGGTGCTCCGCACTGTGTGTTTGTGTGTTTGCATATTTGTTCCATCTAGCTACAATGCTCCGCACTGTGTGTGTTTATATATTTACCTGTTTGTTCCACCTAGCTACAATGCTCCGCACTGTGTGTTTATATATTTGCATGTTTGTTCCATCTAGCTGCAATGCTCCGCACAGTGTGTTTATATATTCATATATTTATTCCATGTAGCTACAATGCTCCGCACTGTGTGTTTATATATTTGCATGTTTGTTCCATCTAGCTGCAATGCTCCGCACTGTGTGTGTTTATATATTCATATATTTATCCCATCTAGCTACAACGCTCCACACTGTGTGTGTGTTTATATATTCACATATTTATTCCATCTAGCTACAATGCTCCGCACTGTGTGTGTTTATATGTTCATATATTTATTCCATCTAGCTACAATGCTCCGCACTGTGTGTTTATATATATCTATATATTTATTCCATCTAGCTGCAATGCTCCGCTTCTTGTGTCTATATATTTATATGTACATATGTATACTCGCTGGTCTTGTTTTTTTTTTCTTGCCTTCTGATTGTTGCTCTGAGTGTTGCTATCCCTGTCCTGTTGCAATCCTGGAATTTCCCCATTGTGGGACTAATAAAGGCTTATCTTATCTTATTTTATCTTAAACTAGACTGGTCACACAATACCGATGCACTCTACAAGAAGGGGCAGTGCAGGCTGTTCCTACTGAGGAGGCTCAGGTCTTTTGGTGTACAAGGGGTGCTCCTGAAGACCT
Source organism: Pholidichthys leucotaenia (assembly GCA_020510985.1). NCBI lineage: Eukaryota > Metazoa > Chordata > Actinopteri > Cichliformes > Pholidichthyidae > Pholidichthys > Pholidichthys leucotaenia. Next base: position 296,601,683 of record CM035849.1, read on the forward strand.
TCTACGATTCGGTGGTGGCATCAGCCATCACTTTTGGAGTGGTCTGCTGGGGCAGTGGCATCACAGCAGCCGATAGGAAGAGACTGAACAAACTGATCAAGAAAGCTAGCTCTGTCCTGGGGAAGCGCCTTGACCCAGTGGAGGAGATAGGAGAGAGAAGGATGGTGGCTAAACTGTCATCTCTGCTGGAGTCTGAGTCCCACCCTATGCAGGACATATTGAACGCACTGAGGAGCTCATTTAGCAGTAGACTGCATCATCCTAGGTGCACAGCCGAGAGGTTTCGCAGGTCCTTCCTACCTACGGCTGTCAGACTTTATAACCTAAGCAGGGCTGCTCGCAGAGATAGCAAAAAAACGTGACGACCTAATAGTATTGAATACAAAAGACACAACAGACTTACACAAAATGGTCCCCTCCAGTATACAACCAGGACAATATCAGTCGCTATGGAGGGTGACAATATGTATGGGTACATATTCATACTATGTGGGGTAACTAAATAGACAGTTATGCTGTTCAGAGTTCAGTATCAGAGTTTTTAAATAAAAAGGGGCCTGACTGTTTAGGGCTTTGACAGTGAGAAGAAGGATTTTAAACTTAATTCTAAACTCTATGGGAAGCCAATGAAGGGAGGCCAGAACCGGAGAGATATGATCTCTCTTTCTCATACCTGTTAAAATTCTTGCTGCAGCATTTTGGATCAACTGAAGACTTTTTAAAGATGTTTTAGGACAGCCTGATAATAAAGAGTTACAATAATCTAATCTAGAGCTAACAAAAGCGTGGATTAGTTTCTCAGCATCACTCTGAGACAAGATGTTCCTAATCTTGGCAATATTACGCAAGTGATAGAAGGCAGTCTTAGAAACGAATTTAATATATGAATTAAACATGAAGTCTCTAAATTTAATGATTTGGCCTCTGTTCCGCCTCATAATTTAAAAATTAAATGCAGTTTGTTAAATATTAGATCTCTAACTCCCGAGTCTCTGCTAGTCCATGATCTGTTAATTGATCATCAGATAGATTTAATATCCCTTACAGAGACTTAGTTAGGGCAAGAGGATTATGTTGGTTGAAATGAATCAACTCCCTCTGGTTATTTAAACTGTCAAAATCCCAGAAGTTCTGGTCATGGAGGAGGAGTAGCAACAAGTTACCATTCCAAATTACTAGTTAATGTAAAGCAAAAAAACATGTTATAATTGCTTTGAGGGCCTAGTCCTCAGTATTGGGCATTTTAGCAATTTTAGGTTAAACCCAATTTTATTTGCCATAGTTTATCGTCCTCCTTCAGCCTACTCAGAGTTTTTATCCGAATTTGCCGAATTCTTAGCAGATTTAGTGCTGAACTCAGAATAATTGTAGTAGGGGACTTTAATATACATATAGATGTAGATAATGATTGCCTTAATATGGCATTTAATTCAATATTAGACTCGATGGGGTTTTCTCAGAAAGTAGGAAATTCTACCCATTATCTCCACCACAAGTTGGACCTTGTGCTGACATATGGCATAGAAACGAAAATCTGGTAGTGTCTCCTCATGGTACTGTCAGACCATTATCTGTGAACCTTTGATTTTACTGTTTCTGACTATTTGACTCCTAAAGAAAAATATTACTACAGTAGATGCCTTTCAGATGATGCGGTTACCAAATTTATGCAGATTGTTTCCTCTATGCCATATGTCAACACAACGGAGATAAGCTATGGAGAGCTTGCTCCTTCTGTAGTTGTTAGCATGGAAGATAGTGTTACAGCTTCTCTGCATCGGTCTCTAGACATGGTGGCCCCTTTAAAAAAGAAAAAAGTCTAATCAGAGATTTCTAACTCCTTGGTTCAACACAGAAACTTGTAGCTTAAAACAGAAGACTCGTCAATTAGAAAGAAAATGGCGCTCCACTAATTTAGATGTAATCTATTTAGCTTGGAGAAATCATCTTCTAATTTATAAAAAAAATCTCTTAGGAAAGTTAGAACAAGTTATTATTCCGCATTAATAGAAGAGAACAAGAATAATCCCTGGTTTCTTTTCAGCACTGTAGCCAGGCTGACAAAGAGTCAGGACTCTGTCAATCCTAGCATTCTCTTAGAGCTTTCTAGTCAGGACTTTGTGAACTTTTTCCAATAATAAAATTTCATCTATCAGAGATAAAATCAGTCAGATTTTTCCCACCATTAACTTAAATACAGTAACGACTACAACTCCTTCAATTGATACCTGTTTCGATGAGTTTACTCCAATTGACCTTTTAGAGTTAGATAAAATAATTTCCTCATCCAAGCCTTTAACTTGACTTTTAGACCCTATTCCTACCAGGTTATTTAAAGAAGTCTTCCCATTTATTGGTAGCTCTGTTCTTCAAATAATCAATCCTTCATTAACATTAGGCCATGCACCGCAGCCTTTTAAAACTGCTGTAATTAAACCCTTACTCAAAATGCCAACATTGGATCCAGGAGTTTTAACTATAGATCAATCTCTAATCTGCCTTTCATTTCAAAAATCTTAGAAAGATTTGTTGCTGCACAATTATTTGACCACTTGCAGGGAAATAGTTTATTTGAAGAGTTTCAATCTTGGTTTAGAATCCCTCATAGTACTGAAACATCCTTAGTGAAGGTCACTAATGACCTCCTTATCACATCTGATAATGGACTTCCTTCTGTACTTGTCCTTTTAGACCTTAGTGCAGTTTTTGATACTATCAATCATAATATCCTATTTGATAGATTAGAACACCATGTTGGACTTAATGGAACTTTGTTGCAGTGGTTTAGATCTTATTTATCTAATAGGTTCGTTACGTCTAAAATACCTTAACCCCCAGTTCTTTGATACGACGGCCAAATGATCAGACAGAGAGATGAAGTAGACTTTCACTTAGTTTACTGAAAGTGAGATATGGAATTACAAACAGCGCTGGAACACAGCTCTTTACGCAATTCCCCAAGAGTGTGCTACCCCAAGATTGAGCCCTATAGTTTTTATAAGCTTAACCACTCCCTCATGCAAGAGGGAGGGGTTTTTCCTCATTGTATCAATGCACTTCAGCTTATAGGCAGCTCTGCTGTGTGCAGAACTGATTCTAACTGATTTCAGCAAATGAATTATAGGGTGTAAACTAAACTCTTCAGTGTAGAGTGTGAAGCAAACAGATAAAGAAGTGTGAGAAAGACAGAACAATCATGTCATTTTACTGACAATACCCCCTGTTGAGGTGTCCTATTAGGACACCTCACTATCTATCTATCTATCTATCTATCTATCTATCTATCTATCTATCTATCTATCTATCTATCTATAACCTAAACTTACGTTTTTGCATCTCCCCCTGTTGAGATGGGTCTAAACCCATCTCATAGCCCTATTCTATCCCCTGTGTGTAGTGCTTGTAAAGTTCTATATGTGCGTGATGTCCTCCTTCCGGCAGTCAGTTAGACCTGCCCCCCTCAGGTCGCCATTTCTCCAGAGGACATCGGGTGTGGTGCAGACATCATGAGTTAATATAGCTAACAATCCTATATGTGTAAAATATATTCAAAACTAAACTATCCTCATCTATGCATATATATGAATATATGTGAAGATGCATATATGCATATATATGTATATAGGCATATATGAATGCATTCATATACTGTACATGCATCTATTCTTTCATTAATCATTTATCACAAAGGAAACCTGTAGGGCAGAAGCACAGCAAAGCAAAATCTAACACCATGTGAATGTGCATTGTAGACCCTATTGCAGACCCTAAACTATCTCCTTGGCGTCTTCTAGATCCCCATCTACAGTGGGGAAAAAAGTATTTAGTCACCCACCAATTGTGCAAGTTCTCCCACTTAAAAGATGAGAGAGGTCTCCAATTTTCATCATAGGTATACCTCAACTATGAGAGACAAAATGAGAAAAAAAAAATCCAGAAAATCACATTGAAGGATTTTTAATGAATTAATTGGTAAATTCCTCAGTAAAATAAGTATTTGGTCACCTACAAACAAGCAAGATTTCTGGCTCTCACAGACCTGTAACTTCTTCTTTAAGAGGCTCCTCTGTCCTCCACTCGTTACCTGTATTAATGGCACCTGTTTGAACTCATTATCAGTATAAAAGACACCTGTCCACAACCTCAAACAGTCAGACTCCAAACTCCACTATGGCCAAGACCAAAGAGCTGTCAAAGGACACCAGAAACAAAATTGTAGACCTGCACCAGGCTGGGAAGACTGAATCTGCAATAGGTAAGCAGCTTGGTGTGAAGAAATCAACTGTGTGAGCAATTATTAGAAAATGGAAGAACATGGAAAACATACAAGACCACTGATAATCTCCCTCGATCTGGGGCTCCACGCAAGATCTCACCCTGTGAGGTCAAAATGATCACGGGAACGGTGAGCAAAAATCCCAGGACCACACGGGGGGACCTAGTGAATGACCTGCAGAGAGCTGGGACCAAAGTAACAAAGGCTACATCAGTAACACACTACGCCGCCAGGGACTCAAATCCTGCAGTGCCAGACGTGTCCCCCTACTTAAGCCAGTACATGTCCAGGCCCGTCTGAAGTTTGCTATAGAGCATTTGGATGATCCAGAAGAGGATTGGGAGAATGTCATATGGTCAGATGAAACCAAAATAGAACTTTTTGGTAAAAACTCAACTTGTCGTGTTTGGAGGAGAAAGAACACCATACCTAGTGTGACGCATGGTGGTGAAAATATTATACTTTGGGGCTGTTTTTCTGCAAAGGGACCAGGACGACTGATCTGTGTAAACAAAAGAATGAATGGGGCCATGCATTGTGAGATTTTGAGTGAAAACCTCCTTCCATCAGCAAGGGCATTGAAGATGAAGTGTGGCTGGGTCTTTCAGCATGACAATGATCCCAAACACACTGCCCGGGCAACAAAGGAGTGGCTTCATAAGAAGCATTTCAAGGTCCTGGAGTGGCCTAGCTAGTCTCCAGATCTCAACCCCATAGAAAATCTTTGGAGGGAGTTGAAAGTCCGTGTTGCCCAGCGACAGCCTCAAAACATCACTGCTCTAGAGGAGATCTGCATGGAGGAATGGGCCAAAATACCAGCAACAGTGTGTGAAAACCTTGTGAAGACTTACAGAAAACGTTTGACCTCTGTCATTGCCAACAAAGGGTATATAACGAAGTATTGAGATGAACTTTTGTTATTGACCAAATACTTATTTTAAGATAAGATAAGATAAAATAAGATAAGCCTTTATTAGTCCCACAATGGGGAAATTCCAGGATTGCAACAGCACAGGGATAGCAACACTCAGAGCAACAATCAGAAGGCAAGAAAAAACAAGAACAGCTAGTATACATATGTACATAATACTCTCTCTCTCTCTCTCTCTCTCTCTCTCTCTCTATATATATATATATATATATATATATATATATATATATATATATACAGTATATACTGTATATATACAGTATATATATACGTATATATATATATATATACACTTCCGGCTCTGAGAGAGAGCAGACGCTTTTCTTCGCTCTCCTTTCTAATCCTCCCTTCTGATCCCAGCTTGCAATGTCGCTCTTCTTCTGGCTGAATCTTAATCCAAATGGAAATTATGGATCTGGAAAGCGGCTTATAATTGTGATTGTCACCACTTTAAAGAAGATCGGGTCAAGGGGGAACCCAACGGAGAGACCCATGGATTGGAACTCATGAGTCTATGTGATTCGACTGAAGATGTGGAAAACATCTACCTGTTTTGGCTTTACGATCACAGGATTTTCTGCTGATTGGCTCTGGAGTTTTCCTGGTGTATCGAAAATTTAACTGGAAGAGCTAATCAAAATGCGGACCCGGCGTAGCTGCTTCTTCAACAATTCGACCCAGATTTCAAGCCTGTATGAAATCTGAAGCACAGAATCGAAGAGAGGGAAATTCTATTCTCTGAGTGCACTGTGCAGATTTGACCTTGTTTTGGTGCCCCTGTTTACGTTCCTCCTCGATGAAGATAACGCTGGAGAAGTGGCTTAACCCAAACAATCAACACAACTGTTGTTGTTTCAACAGATGGACGCTCAAGGACAGTGCACCATGTGACAACTTACCATCTGCAAGCAAGAGAGTGACTCTGGACTGCTTAGATCACATAACTATAACATCTATCCACTGCCAGGAGGCGCCCTCTGCTGTTCACTAGCAATTGACACACCTACACTACTGCATTCAACATTACACCACTGATACAATCACTGATATATATTTTACAATACACTGACTCTCTCAACTTGCTTTGTCATTGTGTTCTTGTTGTCTGCTAAATGTGCATTGAGGTTTTTTTTTTCTTGTAATCATAATCCCGCTCACTGAGCGCTATTCTGATAAACATGTTTTTTTCTCTCGCCTACTGTGTCATCTCCCCCCCTTTCTTTTTTTTTACCCCCACTATGACTGGCGCCTGTTTGTGGCTGCCCCGGCCTTGGATGTGCGCTGACATAGAGCACGCCCAAATGCCAAGTCAAATTTCAATTCTCCTGTATGTATATATTACGTATGGTGGTATTGACAATAATAAACTTAATTCATTCATTCATTCATTCATATATATATATATATATATATATATATATATATATATATACGTATATATATAGACACACAGTGCGGAGCATTGTGGTTGGTGAATGTGCAGCAGAAAGTCTAAGCTCTCTCTTTGCAGATGCGGCGGGCCAGCTGGATGTCTTTGGGCATGATGGTGACCCTCTTGGCGTGGATGGCGCACAGGTTGGTGTCCACGAAGAGACCCACCAGGTAGGCCTCACTGGCCTCCTGCAGAGCCATGACGGCAGCGCTCTGGGAGCGCAGGTCGGTCTTGAAGTCCTAAGCGATCTCCCTCACCAGGCGCTGGAAGGGCAGCTTACGGATGAGCAGCTCCGTGGATTTCTGGTAGCGACAGATCTCTCTCAGAGCCACGGTACCGGGCCTGTAACGGTGAGGCTTCTTCACTCCGCCGGTGGCCGGAGCGCTTTTTCCGAGCAGCCTTGGTGGCTAGCTGCTTCCTGGGGGGCTTTTCCTCCAGTAGATTTACGGGCGGTCTGCTTGGTTCTTGCCATCGCTCTTTATTATGCTGTCTTATATTTCTTGCACGCCGCCTAAACTCCAGCCTGGCACCCGCGTCGTTTTCGCTACAGTTCCTCGGTATGTTGAGTTTCTCCGTTAGCACCGGGTGGCGGTTGAGTGCTAGCTAGCTCTTCCCTGCTGTATCGTCTCCTGCTGTAAACAGTGGCTCCGTCCGCCGACTCGGGAGACCTTTGGGGCGATCCTTTTACCGAGGAATTTACCAATTAATTCATTAAAAATCCTTCAATGTGATTTTCTGTATTTTTTTTCTCATTTTGTCTCTCATAGTTGAGGTATACCTATGATGAAAATTGGAGACCTCTCTCATCTTTTAAGTGGGAGAACTTGCACAATTGGTGGCTGACTAAATACTTTTTTTCCCCACTGTAGGTTCAGTTGTGGCACAACCTCGTCATCGTCCTGGTAATAGGTGGGCAGGTGGGTCCCCTTGATATGGAGACGGGTCCTTGGAAGAGAAGGCCACTAAAATAGATCTTTCTTTTATTTTTTATTTTATTTTTTAATTTTTATTTCGCTGTTCACATGGAACCCTTCTCCACTTCGGCCTTCAAAGTTCTCGTTTGAATATTTGCTACTACCACCAAGATCTGCACCCGCGGCGGCTCTACCCAGGCTCACGCCCTAGGCTTCCGTGTGCACCGCGGCGTCCTTCCTACTCGTCGCAGCCTAGCCCTCGCAGCTCTCAGTGCCGGTGACAGCCGGGTATGGGCTCGACATTTCAGCGCCATCCATTTTCAGGGCTAGTTGATTCGGCAGGTAAGTTGTTACACACTCCTTAGCAGATTCCAACTTCCATGGCCACTGTCCTGCTGTCTATATCAACCAACACCTTTTCTGGGGTCTGATGAGCATTGGCATCGGGCGCCTTAACCCGGCGTTCGGTTCATCCCGGAGCGCCAGTTCTGCTTACCAAAAGTGGCCCACTGGGCGGCTCGCATTCCACGCCCGGCTCCAAGCCAGCGAGCCGGGCTTCTTACCCATTTAAAGTTTGAGAATAGGTTGAGATCGTTTCGGCCCCAAGACCTCTAATCATTCGCTTTACCAGATAAAACTGCGAGACTGAGCGTCAGCTGTCCTGAGGGATACTTTGGAAGAAACCAGCTACCAGATGGCTCGATTAGTCTTTCGCCTCTATACCCAGGTCGGACAACCGATTTGCACGTCAGGACCGCTATGGGCCTCCACCAGGGTTTCCTCTGGCTTCGCCCTGCCCAGGCATAGTTCACCATCTTTCGGGTCCTATCGCACGCGTTCAGGCTCTACCTCCCCAACGGGGCGGGCAAGACGGGCCGGTGATGTGCCCGGGCCTCAGGGGGCCCAGGATCCCACCTCAGCCGGTGGCAGGGGCCGGCCCTCACTTTCATTGCGCCTCGGGGTTTCGCTCACACCCTCTGACTCGCGCGTGCGTTAGACTCCTTGGTCCGTGTTTGGCCCACATGCCAAAAACATGCAAGTTCGGTTAATTGGCATCAAACTGGGGATTCTAAATTGTCCTTAGGTATGACTGTGAGAGCGAATGGTTGTCTGTCTCTCTGTGTTGGCCCTGCGATGGACTGGCGATCTATCCAGGGTGGACTATACCTCTATTACGACCTGAACGCTGATTTTTATCCGTGCTCAGGTTGTCCAGTTTCGCTCCAGCTCCACCCCATTCTGGGCCTGGTCTTATGGCCTCCTCCGAGGCTCGTAGTTCGACAGCGTCTCAGCAGACTTCCGGCTGTCAAGCCCAGCTGCTCCGGGACAGCTGTCTGTTACCATTATTAATTACCTTCCACGCTCCTGATTGGTTTCTGTCCCCCATTTAAGAGAGCAGCTGAGAATGACTCCTCACTGCGACCTAACGGAGGAAACCCGTTCATTGTGTTTCCGCGGCTGGAGTTCCTACGCCCAACTCCAGTTTTCCCATTGTCTCTGTTCTTCGCCCTTCAGTAAGTGCTACTGCTCAGCGTGTTTTCTGCCCTCGCTGTCTTCCTAGCCTTTCACCCGGGTTGGAGTTCTATTCTGAGTTATGAGCGTGTTTTTGCCCCTCGTGGCTCTTTACTTTGTTATTTGTATGTTTGAGTCCTTTGTTAATAAAGAAACGCAAACTCATCGGTTGTCACTAGCGTCTCTTTAATGGCTCACGAGAGTCATTCATGACAGCCTCTAGCCCAAAGATGCTGGGATAGGCTCCAGCCCCCCCGCGACCTGAAAAGGATTAAGCGGAAGAAGATGAATGAATTTTTATTCTTTAATAATTATTTTAAATAATAATTATTATTAAATAATTATAATTATTTTTTCCCCATTTGCCAAATATATTATCAAACCAACTACCTACAAGATTATCAATGCCAGATTAAGCTTTATTGAGCCTTTAGCTCTTATAAAGATTTTCATTTTTCTAAAATTTAAGCTATACTTTATAATAATTTTATTAAAAAATATGCAACTTATGGATTTTGTAACTATTTTAGTAAGTTAATTGATTAGTTATGCAAAAGGTTATTGTTTTTCTTTTTTCTAAACATTAATTGTGCTATATAATAATCAACCAGATTTCAATAACTTTTAATGTGTAAGCAATAAATTAGTATGTTCAAGATACCCGACTTTGTGTGTAACATGGACAGCCCTTTTTGTAATGTTAGCAATGAATTAAGTATACTTTTATAATTGTTACCCCAGGCCTCTATACAATAGGTCAAGTATGAAAGTATCAATGAGCAATACAAGACATAAAGTGATTTGTCTTCATTTTATTTATAATTGCATAATTGCATTATTTTTTGCAACTTTGTTTTGTATTTATCTGACGTGTGGTTTCCAACTACTTTTATCATCTAATATTACCTTGTAATTTTATGCGTGTGTGTGTGTGTTACAACATATGACTGTAACTTTTATCCATATATGAACTGTTTTAATATGCTATATCAACAAGCTGTTTGATATGTCTATTGTATTATGTGTTCCAAGATAAAGTTTTATGTCACAGTGACCAGCTAAAGGGTTTCATGCTCTCACTGCCTCCTCCCCCCCTCCTCTCCTGGGAGTAGACTGCTTGATGGCCTTGAAGCCCTGTACAGTTATGCGGCTGTTGCCTTATCATATATACCTTTTTTTATACTTCATGTTTCACTTATTGCAATAATCCTAAATGGAGTGTTAAATTGATTTAAAACTCCTTAATACTATCAAACTTTGCATAGAGACTCCTACTATTAATATGTATTATTGTCAATGTCTGATCTGAATTCATAATTCCATTTAATTGTTGATCATAATAAGCACACTTATTGTTAATATGATTAAAATAGTTATTGTCTGGGTCAGTATCTCCTAAAATGTCTTGTGGTTGCTGTTCAGTATTGACAAAGGTTTCAGCTTCAATTTATCCTAATACACTTCCATTATTAAATGAGGAAAAGGAAAAAAATAAAAGAAGAAACACTAAGGAAAAAAGCACACAAAAATCTCCACTCATAATCTTACTGCACTATTATTCGTACATCAGAAATAAGGTTTAAATTTATCTAATTCCTCCATTTCTCTAATCATTACCTTACATTTCTTTGTCCATGTTGACTGTATTTTCCCCTGTTTTCTGAGAGCCCTTTTAAATTCCAAAAATTTTATGAAGTGTATATTTATGTTATCATATGTCTTTTTGCATCTTTTTGCATCTGATTAGAATTTTAGCGTTACAAAGGTAATAAATCATGGACTTCTGCCAATGTCCGAGTTCCTGGAGGCACTGTGCACATGATACAGTGGGGCTTGTGTCAGTACCCACTCAATTTTTTCAAACAATCAATCAATCAAAGACTTTATTCCAGACTCAAGGTCCATCAAGAGAAAAATAAACAAGTAAAGTAAAAAAAAAAACAAGACAGTTGAAACAATCAAAAAGTTACAAGAAACACTAAGACATAACTGCTTAAAGAAGTCCTTTTTGTAAAGCAATTTTAATAAATGTAAAAATCTATATTGTCTTTGTAGTAGATTCTAAATCAAGTCCCACAGTAAACACAAATTCAGCATAAATTGGACTTTCCTTAGACATTTGGAACTTTTCTCATAAATTTGCATGGTTTTCTTCCTTATCAGTTTACTTTGTTCCTTCTAGACACATTTCCTTTACAATAATCTACAGATATTTCCTTAAATATCTGGAAATTTACTGATATAACTTTTAACTTCTCCTATTGAATGTTGTGATTTCATTACCAAGTGGTTTCATTTATATTTTTCTCTTCATTATTGATCATCTATTGATAATATTTATGTATTATCTATTTTTCTGAGGATTGCTAATTATTTTTGCTAATTAATTTCTTTGATACCCTCTGTTTGATGCATGGAGACGCACATGCAGCAAAGTTACAGGGTACTTGATGGGTAGTATCTTTTACTGAAAGGAAGCGTGTTACCACTTTTATGTGTTACACACAGTTAATTTAGATGAAAATTTGTGAGTAGTACAGCTCCTTCAAAATGAGATTTCAATAATCATGGCTTCTTTTGTGACATCTCTTGAACGTATTTACAAATTCTATTTAAGAAAAACAAAATAGCTGTCTGTGCAGATTTGATATGATTTATCATTGATAAGGTCAGTTTGTCCAGTTGAACACAGATAGGTTGAATTTGTATAAATGAATAAAAATTGTGTCACACTCTTTCAGTCAATGGAAAGGTGGGCATATTGCTTAATTAGAATTTGGCTTAATTTTGTACAAGGAATGCCTCATTTTATTTTATACATTCTTGGTAAATTATGGGGTGGAATGTAGTCCCGAGGCCCAGCTTGGCCGCGGCTGAGCATCAGGAAAACACATTCCTTATTACTGTCACATTTCTGAAATATGATGCTGTCACACCATTATGTGGTGAGTAACATCAAATGTATCCTGCAGTGCAAAATCATATAAACATTACATTTGTTAAGTCAGAGTCATTTAAATCATTATGCTTTATGTCATTTCCAATGTCATGCAAAGTCATCCTTAGCTTCAAAAAATGCTTATCAATTTAGGGGTCCTTTCTCCTGTGGTCAGTCAATGTCCGTGTCGCCCCTTCCAGTCAATGAATGTCAATTATTGTTTTTTTATTATTTTATTACATATTGCATATGTCACCAAAGATTTTATTAAATTAAAAGGTAAAGATGATAGTATGATTCCTTGTTAATTTGGCAAATCTAATTCCTGGTGAAAGCTTAAAAAAAAATTTTTTTGAATGCTTTTCCCTTTCCTTTTGAAAAACAAAGAATAAGGAATAGCAGAAAAAACCTTTAAATCACACCTAAAGCTTCCACAATTTGAATTTGAGTTCGCTACTCACAACAATTATTCACTAAATATTCTATGAATCAATTAAGGTTTTACCAGTTGACATGGGTAATCACTTAGTTTAAGATTATATTCAAACAAAACAATATCCTATATTAAAAGCCTTAGACTAATGTTGCATTTAGAATTAATAACTGTAGGTGTAATCATCTCTGTTTTCAGGAATTTATGGCACAGGATCACAGTCTGTGGCCTGTGTGTTTTTTTTTTTCTTTGAAGGCTGATTCTGTCTATTCTTATCTAGGTCAGAATGACACAAGTCACTAATCAGTCTTAGTATTTATCAAAATTCATGTGGTATTTCTGTCTTTTCTGTTCATAAATTTACCATCTCCCAATAATAAAAACTTTATCATCATCTTGCTATGCTCTCCAGGAAGGAAAAAGCCACAGCATGGACTGTCCCAGATCCTGCTCTCGCACTCTCCCTCCTTTTTTTTTACATGGTCAGGCCTCTGTTTGATAATCCGTAGTCTCCGTAGTCTCTGGCAAATCATATGCACAAACACATTAATTATCAATCTCTTTTGAACATCTATGCTTTAAATCATGTAATATAGGGTATACTTAAAGCCTTCAGTGATTAGGCATTATTAAGTGACATCATGATATTGTAATATTCAATTAATTTTATCATTGTCATGCTGGTAACATTGATTAAGATGTAAACATTTGTACTTAACTTAGTGTTCTATGTGCCTGTGGTCACGTCGTCACATCCTGTGTCCTTTTTCCCTGTAAAGTGCACTGTTGTGCTTCAATCAAAGAAAAAGTCAGTAATACGTCAAAAATTGCTTTAAAAAATATGTAAATAATTTATCATGTACGCAACATTAGTTAAAAACCCGCAAAGTTAGATTAAAAAAGTAAAACCCCAAAACTTTGTAAAAAAAAAAATCCATATTTAGATTACTTCTCTTCCACACAGCCTGTTTTTTTCATTCTCCTCTTTTCTAAAACAACCACACACACACACAAACACAGAATTGCTTCTGTCTCCTATCTCCACAAGGTCGAAGCAGCAACCTTCCAGAAAGACAAAACAACCCAAACTGCAATAATCCACATAAACGGTTTTATCTAATCTATTCGTTAGGGGGCCCCCCATTGCCAAACAAGCCATCTCTTTGTAACCTTTTTACCCATGTTTTTATTGTTATCCAGTTTTGTTGCCATTTTAATCCAACCATCTTTAAATGTTATAGTCTAATATCAATATTGTATAGCATAGAATGAAATTATTATTATGATCTTATTTCCACTTCCTCACAACAATATTGCCTCACACATCACCGTGTTTTTTACTATAATTAGTTTAATTATATTATTATTTATCACCTACGAACCGATCGTCCCGATCGGGTTACTTAAAACTTATGCGTTTATTTCACACACAGTAGGTCCCTATCTAATGCGGTAAGACTAACTATATTTTAGAAACGAGCTTGTTGCAATTTCTCTGGGAGTTACAACCGCTTGGTCTGAGCTAAATATGCGAGGGGTGCCAACCTTCTCCTTTTTGAAATCAAGCAATGATTTCAAGGGGTTAAAACCTTTTGGCCAAGCTATGCTTAACGGGGTAACACTACTTTTTCGGTGGCCCTGTTTCAGCCACCTCGGGGTTTAAACCTATTACCCAAGCTCTCTCCAACCCTTCCGGTGGCCCTATAAGATTTTTTTTTGTCTTTTTTATATGTCCACCGGACTTTCAAGGACAGTTTTAACGCGTCTGACTTATCCCTCGGGGTCAAAACCGTTTGGAGATTTCCTCATCATACTCAGTAAATATATTTCTTAAAACAACATATCATTCCACAAATAAAACTACACGTGCATGAGTATTTAATCTCTACAGAAAGGGATATCCCCGAAGGGACAGGCAGAAATTTATTGAAAAAGGTTCTCTGCTCACCTCTTACCATGTTGCGGCCGCCAGTCTGTAGAGAAAAATTCCTCACACCGTTTACAAAACTAAAACTAAAATTTAGCCTCGTAACCGGGTGGAAACACCAAACTGGTGCGTCTAAAATACCTTAAACCCCAGTTCTTTGATACGACGGCCAAATGATCAGACTGAGAGATGAAGTATACTTTCACTTAATTTACTGAAAGTGAGATATGGAATTACAAACAGCCTTGGAACACAGCTCTTTAGGCAATTCCCCAAGAGTATGCTACCCCAAGATTGAGCCCTATAGTTTTTATAAGCTTAACCACTCCCTCATACAAGAGGGAGGGGTTTTGCATCATTGTATCAATACACTTCCGCTTATGTGGCAGCTCTGCTGTGTGCAGAACTGATTCTGATTTCAGCAAATGAATTATAGGGTGTAAACTAAACTCTGCAGTGTAGAGTGTGAAGCAAGCAGATTAAGAAGTGTGAGAAAGACAGAACAATCATGTCATTTTACCGACAGGTTCCAGTTTGTTCATGTCAATAGTGAGTTTTCTTCCAACTCAAAGCTCAGTCATGGAGTTCCACAGGGATCTGTGCTAGACCTTATTCTTTTTAGTTTATATATGCTTCCGCTAGGCAACATTATTAGAAAGCACTGTATACATTTTCATTGTTATGCAGATGACACACAATTATACCCGTCAATGAAGCCAGATGATAGTAATCAATTAGCCAAGTTAGAGACCTGTCTTAAGGAAATCAAAGCTTGGATGACTTTTAATTCCCTGCTATTAAATCCAGATAAGACTGAAGTCATTCCAGTTGTTTCAAAAAACCTTAGAAATACCTTTCCAAATCAAACTCTTAGTTTGGATGTGGTTACTCTTTCTCTTAATAGTTCTGCGAGGAACCTTGGAGTTATTTTTGATCAAGATCTGTTCTTTAATTCACATATTGAACTTGTTTCTCAGACTGCCGTCTATCATTTGCATAATATTGCCAAGATTAGGAGCATCTTGTCTCAGAGTGATGCTGAGAAACTGATCCACGCTTTTGTTAGCTCTAGATTAGATTATTGTAACTTTTTGTTATCAGGTTGTCCTAAAACATCTTTAAAAAGTATTCAGTTGATCCAAAATGCTGCAGCAAGAGTTTTAACAGGTACTAGAAAGAGAGATCATATCTCTCCGGTTCTGGTCTCCCTACATTGGCTTCCCATAGAGTTTAGAATTAAGTTTAAAATCCTTCTTCTCACTTACAGAGCTCTAAATAATCAGGTCCCTTTTATTTAAAAGACCTGATACTTCCCTATTATCCTAACAGAGCACTACGCTCCCAAAATGCAGGATTACTTGTAATACCTACAATCTCCAAAAGTAAAATGGGAGGTAGAGCCTTCAGCTATCAAGCTCCTCTCCTGTGGAACCAGCTGCCAATCTGGATTCGGGAGTCAGACTCGATCTCTGTTTTTAAGAATAGGGTTAAAACCTTCCTTTTTGATATAGCCTATAATTAGGGAGGGATCATGTGCCCCTGAACCCTCCCTTATGGCTCTTTTCCATAGTCACAGTTCTTTTTTACTTGTTTCGATTCTCCACTACTTCTTTCTCCCTGGGTTGTTGATCCATTACAACCCTGTAAAGCCGCGTAAGCTCGGTAGTGGGTGGGATTGAGGCGGTGCCACACTCTGCTGAAGTCAAGCACGCAACCGACCCCTTCACGACAAAGAAAATGGCGGATTAGGAGCGGAGGATTTCCGCGTTGCTTCTTCTCTGGCTTTTGAACACAATAAATGAATGTTTTTAACCGGAGAAGAGAGTTTTACAGGAGAAGACGACAACACATGTTGGAGCAGTACCAGAGACTCGTTGTTGCCATTGGGGAATATCAAGCAGCGGAATATGAAGCGGAATATGAAGCAGAGAGCTTAATTACCCAGCACATTAGGCACAGCAAGCACACGAGGAAACGGTTTTTGGTAATTTAATGCTTTCTATTGTCATTTTATCGTCATGTCATTGTTGTGTACAGCATTTTGATGTCGCCAGGTTATCAGTATTAATATGTATGCTGTGTGTGTGTTCTAGTTGGCTGCGTTGTTGCAAAATCAACGCTGCAGACCATGGACCTGGGCAGTAAACCGTAGCTCGCAGTGGTGGGAGAATATTGTCCCCAGCTTCTCAAGCACACAGTGGTTGCAGAACTTCCGGAAGTCCGAGGACACTTTCACCTACTTGTGCCACAAATTGCGTCCATGCATGGAGCCTCATTCATGTGCATACATATGTCAAACGTTTGTTTTTTAAATAAAATTTGGTACACTTTTCATCTACGTCTCCTCTGTTATTCATAATGGTTAACTGTTAAGGGACAGCTAATTAAATCCTAAAACCTTGTAATTGACCTTGGAATTATATGTGGATACTTGTTATATTTCCAATTAATCATAGCCCTATTTTACTTACAAAATAATTTAAATTACTTCAAAAACTCTTGTTTTTGTGTATCATTTTCCCATTGATAATTATTTTTAAGGGATATGTGTTCAGGGATGGGAAATTACACGCTAAAACACCGTAGAAAATGACTGCAGAAAAATGCAGCAGCTGAACAATTCCCTTTTGGTTTGATTGAATTGCCAATTGACCTTGGAATTATATGTGGAAACTTGTTATATTTAAGATAAGATAAGATAAGCCTTTATTAGTCCCACAATGGGGAAATTCCAGGATTGCAACAGCACAGGGATAGCAACACTCAGAGCAACAATCAGAAGGCAAGAAAGAACAAGAACATCTAGTAAACATATGTACATATTACTATAAATGCATATATATAGACACACAGTGCGGAGCATTATGGTTGGTTGGTGAATGTGCAGCAGAAAGTCTAAGCTCTCTCTCCGCGGATGCAGCGGGCCAGCTGGAAGTCTTTGGGCATGATGGTGACCCTCTTGGCGAAGAAGAGACCCACCAGGTGGGCCTCACTGGCCTCCTGCAGAGCCATGACGGCGAAGCTCAGGAAGCGCAGGACGGTCTTGAAGTCCTGAGCGATCTCCCTCACCAGGCGCTGGACGGGCAGCTTACGGTATGAGCAGCTCCGTGGATATCTGGGTAGCGACGGATCTCTCTCAGAGCCACGGGCCTGTGACGGCGAGGCCTCTTCACTCTGCCGGTGGCCGGAGCGCCTCTCTCCGAGCAGCCCTGTGGCTAGCTGTCTCCTGGGGGGCTTCTTCCTCCGAGTAGATTTTATGGGCGGTCCTGCTTGGTTCTTGCCATCGCTCTTTATTATTCTGTCTTATATTTCTTGCACGCCGCCTAAACTCCAGCCCGGCACCCGCGTCGTTTTCGCTAACAAGCTCCCGGTATGTCGAGTTTCCATTAGCACTGGGCGGCGGCCAAGTGCTAGCTTGCACCAGCTAGCCAAGATTTCAGTTAATCCTAGCCCACTTTTACTTACAAAATAAATTTAAGAAAGGCAATCCAACTGTATCACCATTTGCATCTTGAGTGTCATTTTGAGTATCATTTTCCCATCTATTGATATTTATAAGGGATATGTGTTCAGGGATGGGTAATTACACGTTAAAACACCTTAGAAAAATGACTACAACAAAAAAGGCAGCAGCTAGACAACTCACTTTGGGTTTGATGGAATTGTCAATGGACCACAAAATTTTCTGATGAAACTTTTGTTATTCCTATTACATACGGTGACATTGTCAGACTGGCCAACACCAAATTATAATTTTATTTTTCAAACCTATGACACTTTGGGATGTATTGAATGCAGAAAATCATAGGTTTATCATATTCATGTCAACGTTTACAACTACAAAACTGTTATATTTGGGTTTACATGTATGGGTATTTTCCCTTTATATTATACTAGACTCCTTATAATGTATTGAAATTCTCTGAATTTGGAATGACGATAGAACATTCAATTTACATGTACTTACCTTTTACCTACTTCGACTTTTACTTCATCAGTGTTCTACTGCTGAATGTAAAGTACACCTGTGCCTCTGCTTACAATTTAACTTGAACACTGTACACAATTTAGAGAAATGTATACAGCCGTGATAATTTTTATTAACTTTAACATAACAATTACATTACCTTTAAAATCATGACACCTTTATGGATGAACAGCGGCATTTGGCTAATATGAGGCAATTGGAATGTGTATGTAATTATTCGCCTTTCTCATTTAGTTATAACAGACAAACCACACTTTTATCCAGAAAAGTAGACAATTTAATAACATTAGAAATATTCCTAAAACATGTTTAAAAACGGGGATTTTCCAGTACTTCGAACAGACTGCCAAATGGTTTAGGAAAACTCTGTTGAAAGAAGCCGTCTCAGTCAGCTCATCCCTTCTGAATGCTTCTCCTCTCCTGGCTGACTGCAGGTTTGCTGCAAGCATTCGTAGCTCCTGATGGTGTCTTTCGCGCTGTTCGTGAGCCGTTCATGCTGTTCGAGCATCCTATCATGGGCCAGCAATCTCAGGTTGTTATGAAAAACACCCCTTGCATCTAGTGTTTTTTTTAAAACGTACAAAGACATTTTAAATTCCTTATTATGCATCAAAAGAAAATAACAATAATCACATTAAAAAAACCGGGTGGTCATTTTCAGTTGTGCCTTACCAGAACTTGCCCGGGGACATGACGGTTACTGATGGAGCTGCCGATATTGCGGACAATGGTCTTGACATCGATTCTGGCCCCCAGACAGAGCGCCGGAGTGATTCTAGAAGGAAAATGCACACAATAAAGCTCACCAACAAAGTGCAAACATGTACAGAAAACACCAAACTTTTTAACCAGAATACAATAATAAGCTTCTTTCAGAGTTTGCTTTAAGTGAATACTGAAATAAAAGCGTGAAGCTGCTACCTGACAGCAAGCTGCGGAGGTATGCCGGATATTAGCTGGCTAACCACCATCACTAACCATTGCCCACAATCGTAAAAAATGTCCTTTATTGCTTAAAAGAAGTGAGCTTTTGACCCGAAAGGACCAATTGGCGAAAAGACAGACAATATTAAAACAACACTCACCATCAACGTTTTCCAATTGGCATGGCCGTGTCGAGCACATTGTCTCTGCCATTGCTAGCAGGCTGATGTCCGTCCATCTGCTCGTACATATCCACTCGCACCACTGCGTCCGTTATGGTCCCTTAATGGCCCGATAATCGCTCTTCTTTTTTTTTTTTTTTTGGACATCGTTAACACAATTGTGAAGCCGCTCACTGTGGTTACTCGCTGAAATTACAAATGGCGGTCGTGGTAGCTTCAACAGAAAACAGAAAACGGACGCGTTGTGACATTACCCCTGACCAATCAGCGGCTAGCAGTCGATTGACGTCAAATCACACCTCGCTTTTTCGCTCGGTTATACCCCGCCCTTAAACTGGCACGAAAATCGTATCGGTTAAAGCGAGTAGGGTACTGTGGAAAGAGCGAAAAACTGAATAAAGTAGAAGTAAGTAAAGCTAAGGTGATACTTGTGGAAAAGTGCCTTTAGTTATAGGTTTAGATAGCCGGGGGACCTCCAACATTGCACTGGGCTTCACTCCTTTCTTCACTGTCATTGAAATATTTTTGCTGGTCATTGACATCTGTTTGTTCTCCCCCACAGATTGAGCCCCCGTTGTGCTGTTTGCGCTCTACATGTCTGTTCTTTTCTTCTTCTTCTCTAGCCCCTCACCCCACAGCCAGTCACAGTAGATGACTGCCCCTCCCTGAGCTTGGTTCTGCTGGAGGTTTCTTCCTGCTAAAAGGGAGTTTTTCCTCTCCACTGTCGCCAAGTGCTTGCTCACAGGGGATCGCCTGATTGCTGGGGTCTTTCTGCAATTGTGGGGGTTTCCCCTGCAGTTGAAAGTGCTATGACATGTCTGTTGTTGTGAAATGGCACTATATAAATAAAGTTTAATTGAATTGAATTGAATGTCAGATGGTGTCATAGTCAGCACAAATCCTCATTATTCAAATTGGGCATCCACTGCACACCAGCCATACACACACAGAGACACGGGGGGGGGGGGGGTGTCAAATAACTAATGAAAAGAAAAGTAATATTTAAAAAAAAAGACTTGTCCATGTGTATATACTGTATAACATATGAGACAGTAGATGTATGTATGAGGAAGGGGTTCAATTGTTATCAGTTAATATGTCAATGGCCAAGGAGTTTGTATAAGTTAAAAAGAGCTGCCATGTCTCGAAGGATGAATTTAAGAAGCCTTTCAGACAGAATCTGATTCTTTCCAGAGTCAGACAATGGAGCATCTCATGAATCCACCTACTGTGAGTCGGGAGAAGGGGATGGGTCCACTTCAAAAGAATGAGCCTGCATGCGAGCAAAGTAGCGAATGCAACGATGTGTCTCGAAGTTTTAGATATCACATGCAAGGGGGAGGTCCCAAAGAGGGCAGCAAGAGGGTCCGGGTTTATAGTTTGGCCAGTGACCAGACTGATTGTTTTGAATATATCAGCCCAGTACTGGGTTATATTTGGACAGGACAGGAACATGTGAATATAGTTAGCAGGAGATAGATTACACCTGTTGCATGAGTCGGACCTACCAGAGTAGATTTTGGCTAGCCTAGTGTTGGTGAGATGAACTCTGTGCAAGATTTTGCATTGCAAGAGGCCATGTCTAGCACATATAGGTGACGAATGTACATTCTTTAATATCTGGTCCCAAAGTTCATCTGACAGGGGTGTCCCGAGGTCTTGGGCCCATGTAGATCTTAGAGTAGTTAACCGGTTCCCAGATAGAGTATGTATAGTGTTATATATAGTTGTAGTAAGTTTTTTCTGTCTGTAGGTAAGAGATAAGAATCTGTCCATTGTCAACTCCGGTCGACAGTTCAGAAAGTGGGGGTAGTGGGACTTCACAAAATGTCTAATCTGAAAGAATCGGAATAAATGTGTATTTAGAAGGTTAAATTTACTGGATAGGTCAGTAAAAGATGGGAAAATGTTATTGATATAAAGACTCTCTATCATCGTTAGACCTTTGTCATACCAAGTCCAGAAGGCCAAATCAGAGCAAGAAGGGAGAAATAAATGATTTTGAAAAATTGGGGAGAGGCTCGAGGATGCATGCAAACCAGAAACCTTCCTAAATTGACCCCAAATCATCAGTGTATAGTAGACTATTGGATTAGAACTGATTTGTCTAGGAGAGAGAAGTAGCTGAGAACAAGCGACTGACCAGAATGGTGAGCGTGCAGAGGAGATTTCGCGCTGAACCCATTGAGGGCGCTCTTCCTGTTTTTCATAACGTTGACATAATTTCTGGACCCAGCGGACAGAAGACAGACTCGAGGAGATACAATTATCCTTTTATTTTCACCCAGTGTCTTGTGTGTGAGTGCGTGTATGTTCTGTGTGGTGTGTAGTGCTGGTCTCGTGCTGGAGCTGAGCAGGTTTCCGTTCTGCCTGGCAACCCTAAGGGAACAAAGCAGAGATGTTAGCGCTGCACCAGTACAGAGAGTGTAATAAAGACTGCCGCTTACTTTGCAGGTCGCGATGCTGCGCTTCGGTTTGCCCTGCGGGCGACTGCCAGGGGGACAGCGTCCAGCTCTGTGTCGGGAAACGGGGGAGTGACTCTGGTGCCGGAGGGGAGCTGAGCCGCTGCCGGGGAGAGAGGATCCGCCGCCTGGGAGGTCCACCTGTGCCCAGGGGAAAGGAGCTTGACAAGGTGAGTGCAAGAAAAGCTTACGTGCTTCGACGTGTCGCTCTTGGTCAGGCGTAGAGCCAAGTCGTGGCTGAGGACGAGAGACATGCCTTTGTAAGTTTGACAGACGGCTCCATGCTGAGTCACTGGCAGGGTTGGCTCTTAAAGCCCGCTGACGATTGGCAACAGGTGTGCATGCAGCTGACACTGATGATGGCCCTGCGGGCGCCACGACAAATGTATTCCAATGAAGGAGTTTACCAATATTGCAGGCCCAATAGTAGTAACGGAGATTCGGGAGTCCTAGCCCACCTCTACATTTTGGTAGCTTGAGAGTTAGTCTGCTGATTTGTGCCTGTTTATTTCCCCATAGAAATGAATTTATTATTATTTATTAGAACCCGAGATTGTGAGTCCGACGCGATCATCGGCAGCACGGAGGCTCCCCAGGGAACGGTCTTGGCTCCCTTCCTGTTCACCCTTTATACTGCGGACTTCTCACACAACACAACACACTGCCATGTACAGAAGTTCTCTGACGACTCTGCGATCGTCGGCCTCGTCTCCAACGGAGATGAAGCTGAGTACAGAGGACTTATCCAGGACTTCGTGGACTGGTGCCATCGGAACTGCCTCCAGATCAATGCGAAGAAAACTAAGGAGCTGGTGGTGGACTGCCGCAGGCAAGGACAACCCCTCACAGCACCAGTAAACATACAGGGAACAGACATTGAGATGGTGACATCCTACAAGTACCTGGGTGTTCATCTGAACAATAAACTAGACTGGTCACACAATACCGGCACACTCTACAAGAAGGGACAGCGCAGGCTGTTCCTACTGAGGAGGCTCAGGTCTTTTGGTGTACAAGGGGTGCTGCTGAAGACATTCTACGACACGGTGGTGGCATCAGCCATCACTTTTGGAGTGGTCTGCTGGGGCAGTGGCATTACAGCAGCCGATAGGAAGAGACTGAACAAACTGATCAAGAAAGCTAGATCTGTCCTGGGGCAACACCTTAACCCAGTGGAGGAGATAGGAGAGAGAAGGATGGTGGCTAAACTGTCATCTCTGCTGGAGTCCGAGTCCCACCCTATGCAGGACATATTGAACGCACTGAGGAGCTCATTTAGCAGTAGACTACATCATTCTAGGTGCGCAACCGAGAGGTTTCGCAGGTCCTTCCTACCTACGGCTGTCAGACTGTATAACCTAAGCAGGGCTGCTTGCAGAGATAGCAAAAAAACGTGACGACCTAATAGTATTGAATGCAAAAGACGCAAAAGACTTACACAAATGGTCCCCTCCAGTATACAACTAGGACAATATCAGTCGCTACGGAGGGTGACAATATGTATGGGCACATATTCATACTATGTAGGATAACTAAGTAGATGGTTATGCTGTTTATTCCATCTTGCTACAATGCGCCGCACTGTGTATATATATTTATATATTTATGTGTACGTATGTATATCCACTGCTCTTATTATTATTATCCATCCATCCATCCATCTTCTACCGCTTTTCCAGAGGTCCGGGTCGCGGAGGCAGCAGTTCAAGCAGAGAAGCCCAGACTTCCCTCTCCCCCGCCACCTGCTCCAGCTCTTCAGAGAGGATACCAAGGCGTTCCCAGACCAGCTGGGAGACACAGTCTATCCACCGAGTCCTGGGTCTGCCCCGGGGTCTCCTCTCAGTGGGACGTTCCTGAAACACCTCAAGTGGGAGGCGTCCAGGAGGCATCCTAATCAGATGCCCATACCACCTCAACTGACTCCTTTCAATGTGGAGGAGCAGCGGTTCTACTCTGAGCCTCTCCCAGATGACTGAGCTCCTCACCCTATCTCTGAGGGTGAGTCCAGCAATCCTACGGAGAAAGCTCATTTCAGCCGCTTGTATCCGCGATCTCGTTCTTTCGGTCATTACCCAAAGCTCGTGACCATAGGTGAGAGTAGGAACATAGATTGGGGTGTGTGTGATTGACACTGTAGATAGGTAAAGCACAATCTCGTTCTACTGTACATGATTGGTTGTACGGTTGAATGACAATAAGGGTGAAAGAGAGAGAGAAAAAGAGATTGACTGGTAAATCGACAGCTTTGTCTTAGAACTCAGCTCCCTCTTCACCACAACAGACCGGTACAACGTCCGCATCACTGCAGATGCTGCTCCAATCCGTCTGTCGATCTCTCGCTCCATTTTCCCCTCACTCGTGAACAAGACCCCAAGATACTTAAACTCCTCCACTTGGGGCAGGAGCCTGTCCCCAACCCAGAGAAAACAATCCACCTTTTTCCGGCTGAGGACCATGGACTCGGACTTGGAGGTGCTGATTCTCATCCCAGCCGCTTCACACTCAGCGGAAAACCATCCCAGCAAGAGCTGTAGGTCATTGCTGGATGAAGCCAACAGGACAACATCATCTGCAAACAACAGAGATGAGAGCCTGTGGTCACCAAGCATGACACCCTCCATTCCCTGGATGTGCCTAGAAATCCTGTCCATAAAAATTATGAACAGGATCAGTGACAAAGGGCAGCCCTGGCGGAGTTCAACTCTCACTGGGAATGAATCCGACTGAGTGTTGGCAATACGAACCAAACTCTCACAACGGTCGTACAGAGACCGAATAGCTCGTAACAACAAGCCCGATACCCCATACTCCCGAAGCATCCCCCACAAAACACCACGAGGGACGCGGTCAAATGCCTTCTCCAAGTCCACAAAACACATGTAAACTGGTTGGGCAAACTCCCACGAACCCTCAAGAATTCTCGAGAGGGTAAAGAGCTGGTCCGATGTGCCATGGCCAGGACAAAGACCACATTGCTCCTCCTGAATCCGAGGTTCGACCAACGGCTGGACTCTCCTCTCCAGTACCTTGGCATAGACCTTCCCAGGGAGGCTGAGGAGTGTGATCCCTCTAAAGTTGGAGCACACCCTCCGGCCCCCTTTTTTGAAGAGAGGAACCACCACCCTGGTTTGCCATGCCAAAGGCACTGCCCCCGACCTCCACGCAATGTTGCAGAGGCGTGTCAACCATGACAGCCCTACAACATCCAGGGCCTTGAGGTATTCAGGGCGAATCTCGTCCACCCCCGTGGCCCGGCCACCAAGGAGATTTTTAACCACCTTGGCAACCTCAGCCCCTGTGATAGGCGAGTCATCCTCCTCGTCCCCAAACCTTGCTTCCTCTGTGGAAGGCGTATCAGTGGGATTGAGGAGATCCTCGAAGTATTCCTTCCACTGCCCGATGATATCCCCAGTCGAAGTCAACAGTGTTCCATCCGCACCATATACAGTGTGGACAGGGAGCTGCTTTTCCTTCCTGAGCCGCCGGACAGTTTGCCAGAATCTCTTCGAGGCCGACCGAAAGTCTTGTTCCATGGCCTCACCGAACTCCTCCCATACCCAGGTTTTTTTCTTCAGCAACCACCCGAGCTGCACTCCACTTGGCCTGCCGGTACACCTCAGCTGCTTTGGGAGTCCCACAAGCCAACCAAGCTTGATAGGACTCCTTCTTCAGCTTAATGGCCCCCCTCACCACTGGTGTCCACCTCTCTTTACTCGGGTGTCCAAGACATACGGTCGCAGGTCTGATGAAACGATAACAAAATCGATCATCGCCCTGCGACCTAGGGTGTCCTGGTGCCAGGTGCACATATGGACACCCTTATGCTTGAACATGGTGTTCGTTATGGACAAACTGTGGTTAGCACAGAAGTCCAATAACTGAACACCACTTGGGTTCAGATCGGGCAGGCCGTTCCTCCCAATCACCCCCCTCCAGGTTTCACTGTCGTTGCCCACGTGCGCATTGAAGTCCCCCAGTAGGACAATGGAGTCTCCAAGAGGAGCACCCTCCAGCACCCCAGTCACAGACTCCAAAAAGGGTGGGTACTCTGAAACATCATTTGGTGCATAGGCACAAATGATGGTCAGGACCCGTTTCCCAACCCGAAGGCGCAGAGAAGTAACCCTTTCGTCCACCGGGGAAAACTTCAATATAGAGGCAGCAAGGTGGGGGGATACAAGAATACCCACCCCTGCTCGTCGCCTCTCGCCCGGGGAAACTCCAGAAAAGGCCAAGCTCCAGCCCCTCTCCAGGAGACTGGTTCCGGAACCGGAGCTGTGTGTTGAGGTGAGGCCGACTATATCTAGCCGGTATCGCTCAACCTCGTACACCAGCTCAGGCTCCTTCCCCACCAGACAGGTAACATTCCACGTACCAAAAGCCAGTTTAGAAAGCTTGGGATCAGTCTGCCAAGGTCTCCGCCTTTGACCGCCACCTAATCCGCATAGCACCGGACCCCCATGATCCCTCCTGCAGGTGGTGAGCCCACTGGAGGGCGGACCCATGTAACTCCTTCGGGCTGAGCCCGGTTGGGTCCCATGGGTGGAAACCCGGCCACCAGACGCTAGCCATCGGGCCCCGGTAACCCCACACCGGGCGGGGTGCACTGAATCCTTGATATACAATTTATCATGAGAGTCTGTTGGATCATTCTAAGTCTGGCCCTTCACCCAGGACCAGTTTGTCTTGGGTGACCCTATCAGAGGCAAATTGCCCCGGACAACATAGCTCCTGGGATCACTGGGGCACGCAAACCCCCCCACCACGATAAGGTGACGATCCATGAGGGGGATTA
This sequence comes from Pholidichthys leucotaenia, assembly GCA_020510985.1. NCBI lineage: Eukaryota > Metazoa > Chordata > Actinopteri > Cichliformes > Pholidichthyidae > Pholidichthys > Pholidichthys leucotaenia. The sequence continues at coordinate 296,628,397 of CM035849.1, forward strand.
TTATTATTATTTTTCTTATCTTCTAAATTATTGCTCTGAGTGTTGCTATCCCTGTGCTGTTGTAATCCTGGAATTTCCCCATTGTGGGACTAATAAAGGCTTATCTTATCTTAAATGACCTTGTCACCAGTATTCCAAGATATTTTAACCCATTCGCTGCCACTTTGAAGGGAAAAGAGATCTGAGGAAGTAGCACAGTGGCGTGGTTAATTGGGATGGGGTCACTCTTTCCACATTTGACTTTGTAGCCAGAATATTTTCCAAATTTTTCTAGTATTGTAGACGCTGGGTTAATCATCTCAGACTGGATGCAGAGGGTAAACAGAGAAGGACAATAGGTATTGAGATGAGAGCGATTATGGTGAGGTAGTAGGAAGAAGTAGTTTGGGGACAGTGGGGGGAGAAGGGTTGAATGTATTGTGATGCGAGATGCCATGCAGATGTGAGATGGGCAGATGATATAAAAGGAGAGACCCTGGTGTATTGGGAATGCTTTTTCTGTTTATGACTGATGTGAGAGTGAATAAAGTAGTCTGCTGCTTGAGTCTGCCTCCGTTATTTGCACTCTCCACAGCATGTTCATATTTGTGGGTAAGGTAGGGACAGGATTGGAGATAAACAAGAGCAGGTCATCAGCGTACAATGAAAGCTTATGAGTTATACCATGGCGCACTACTCCCTTGAACTCAGCCTTGATGCAAAGCCATATAGCCAATGGCTCAACAGCTAAGGTGAACAGCAAAGGAGATAGAGGACAACCCTGATGGGTGCCCCTGTGCAGTGGAAACAAACCAGATTTTAAGCTGCTGGTGTTAACTGAAGCTACTGGAGATGAATAGAGAAGCTTAATACAGGTTACAAAGTCAGGGGGGAGGCCAAATTTGGGAAGTATATAGACAAGATATTTCCATTCAATCCGGTCAAACGCCTTTTCTGTGTCTTGTGGGTGACCCCCACAGCCTACGGACAAGCAGAGCGCTCAGCTGGAGCAATTAGCATAACAGTGAGATGTATCGACTGATATCAATAGGCAGCCTCTCCTTCCTGCCAGTAATCCTGCTATTGATATGCATGACTCTCACGTAAATGTCCCATGCATTCCTGCTGTACTGTGATGCTAAAGTGCCATGCATGCATTGTCTAGCTGGGTATATAAGCCAACCATATCGCTTGCTCACTCTCTCGCTTACTACTGCTGTTTTGATCACACGCATTGCCTGTTTGCTGACTAGAGACTGAGGGCTCGCTCCAGCGCGCTTACACACAGCGCTGGAGTGAGTCCTGTGTTGGTGGATGAATAAAACACCCTTTTAAACTTCATTTCGCTGTGCCTGCACTTATTCCGTGCCTCTACACCAGGGTCCTCTTATTGCATCCGCCACACTGGTGACCCCGACGTGATGAACACTCCGATGACGAACGAATGCAGCCCCGATGGTATCTCCGACGACAAGCGAACGCAGCTGCCTGACGCAAATGGACTGCCCTCCCTTCTGCCACACGGGAGACCTCGACGCAGAACCGACACCAGGCGAACTCCCTCGGAGATCACCCACGACCAGGAAGGCTGCAGAAAGCATCATGGTGGGACCCTCGCCTAAGATCTGCACATCCACGCTGGGACCGGCCGAGGGACAAAGATCGTCTACTCCCTCTCACCGCTCCTCCGCAACCACACGAGCCCGAGGGACAAAGAGCGTCTACTCCCTCTCACCGCTCCTCCACATCTACATGAGCGTGCACGCACTTCGTCCTCTCTCCACGACGGCGACCTCCAGGGCCGACGGAGAACGCAGTGTGTGGACCAGAACACACCATGACCCAGCATGAGCGAACGACAGCAACAGCTCCCAAAGCCGGACGATCGACGCCTCAGCCCCCAGCTGAGCCCTCGGGGGGGGGTGACCCCCACAGCCTACGGACAAGCAGAGCGCTCAGCTGGAGCAATTAGCATAACACTGAGATGTATGGACTGATATCAATAGGCAGCCTCTCTTTCCTGCCAGTAATCCTGCTATTGATATGCGTGACTTTCACATAAATGTTCCATGCATTCCTGCTGTACTGTGATGCTAATGTGCCATGCATGCATTGTCTAGCTGGGTATATAAGCCAACCATATCGCTTGCTCTCTCTCTCGCTTACTACTGCTGTTTTGATCACACGCATTGCCTGTTTGCTGACTAGAGACTGAGGGCTCGCTCCAGCGCGCTTACACACAGCGCTGGAGTGAGTCCTGTGTTGGTGGATGAATAAAACACCCTTTTAAACTTCATTTCGCCGTGCCTGCACTTATTCCGTGCCTCAACACCAGGGTCCTCTTATTGCATCCGCCACAGTCTAAAGATAACACAATTTCAGGTCACAAATAATTCTTGAGTTGTTGGAAATTTATAAAGTAAAAAAAAGACAAAGAAAATTAAACACTAGAAAAAACTTGGAAACATGAATAATTTACGTCTGTAGTTGAAGAAAATGTATAAAACAAAAAAAAAAATACAGGTTAAAACAAAACAAAAAAAAATATTTTTGTTTTTCAACTTTCTATATCCTTATTTTTGTTTTATACAATTCCAGATTTGGGAATTGTTTCCATACTTTTCTATTTATCTTTTTTATTTTTATACATGTTTTCACCTTTATTTTTTTTTTTTTTTTAGATTTTTGATTTACATTTTCTACAATCTAAGGCTTGTGAATTATTTTTATTTTTCACATTTTTGTTCATCATGTGTCTCTGGTGTGTACAATAATTGTTTTCACATCATTAACAGTTTCCCAGCATCACCTCTGTTGCCAACGGACCAATAGCTGTAGAAACGTGTGTACACCAGCCATGAAGTTGGCATGGGGCTGCACACATTTCCACGGTTGTTTTACTCTTGATACATCTAAAATTTTGCTGGAAAAGTACGTACGCCGTGTTTTTGTGCATAAGTACCCTTTGTACATGAGGCCCCTGGTCTCTGGTACTCTTACCTGTAAGGGTTTACTGGGCTGTGTCATGATCAAATCATCAAGTCCATGGTTGCTCTGGGAAAAATCACTTCAGATTTATTTTTTTTTTAAATTTCACATGGACAAAAATTCATATGCACCAAAATGTGTCACTTCCAACTACATAAGAATGTCCCTCATTGATAAATATATTGTGTGTCATCTAACAATGGAAACCTGCCCAATACTTTCTAACAATATTAGCTAGTGCAAGCATATACAGCACTGAGAAAAAAAAACGAGATCACTGCTAAATGTTTCCTAAATGATCAGCTCTACATATATGACAGCAATTAACTTTCTGTTGAATTCCAACACAAGGACATCTCAATCCACTTAAGAAGGAACTGATTAATTCAATTCAATTCAATTCAATTCAACTTTATTTATATAGCGCCATTTCACAACAACAGTCATCTCATAGCACTATCAACTGTAGGGAGGACCCCCACAGTTGCAGAAAGACCCCAGCAATCAGCATGGTCATCATCATGGTGATCATCTAAGCATGGTAAGATGCATGAAAGCTGTGAATAACAATCAGTTATTCTACAAATACAGGTTTCTGTGCTCTTCCTAAGTTAAAACTTATGTATTGTAGTGTTTATGAATGATCACGAACTTGTCTTCTATGCATTACTTGAGCTAAAACAGGTTTAACAGGTACTAAAAAGAGGGATCACATCTCTCTGGTCCTGATCTCCCTTCACTGGCTTCCCATAGAATTTACAATTAAGCTTAAAATCCTTCTCCTCACTTACAAAGCTCTAAATAATCAAGCTGCGGCGGCATGAGATATATAGGCAGCGATGGAGTTTTTAGTTGGTTTATTGAATCATACCGCCGTCACGAGCTCCGCTCCCGGCGCCGTGCATGCGCGCCGGGAGCGAGCCCAAGCGGCTCTCAGAGAAGAGGGGACACACGGTGTGTGTGTCCAGCAGTAGCAGTTGCAGAATCAGAATGAGTGAATGAACATGAAAATCAGACAGCTTATATACTCAGCTCAGACAATACATCAAAGACATTCAAAGCAGTCAATCTGGGCATTTGCATATCAGAGGTACAGACAGGATGCATGAACACAATGCATGGATGACACTTTAACTTCACAGCTGTAAACTCAGCATGCAGCGGAAAAAACCCAGGAGTAACGAGCTGACTGTCTCTGTGTGTTGTGGGGGGGTTGAATCAACCCACCACACGCTCCCCCCCAGAGGGCACGGCAGGGGGCCGAGACCTCGATGTTGCAGTTTGGGCAGCGAGCAGGGAAAAGCTCTGTTCAGGTGGAGGGGGAGGGGGAAGGGGGGTAGTAAGTGCTGACCGGGCGCGGTGAAATCGTTCGGGCCGCGCCAAAAATTGTTTGCTGCTCCGCGATGTTGAGGGGCTGTTCCGTTGCGCGTGCGGAGGTCCGCAAGAAGAAAAATTAGTCTCTGACTCCTCTCGTGGCCATGAAGACAAGCAGGAGCGGCTGTAAGAAAAAAAAATAAAAGCAGAGGGACTGGCGTGTTGACTTTAGGGCAGGCGCAACCCTAAAGCCTCGGGAACCGCAGACAGCTGAATTCCCCTTGTGTGCTGTGGCTAAGACCATAAAATCCAGTGAGCAAGCTGCGGGCCTCAGGTGTACAAGCAAGCCTGAAGGGCCAGTGTGCAGCAGAAGGAAGGCGGTCAGAAGAGCCGTATTTGTCCCGTAGTAGTAGTAGATTAGTTTATTTGACAGGGACAGTGCAATAAACATAGACAATTAATCAAAGACAATCAATCTGATGTGTTGCACATAGAGTGTATAGCTATTAGCTAATTTGCAACTCTTGTCCCTGGATGGGCTTTAGAAAAAAGAATCAAGATAAAAATATACACAATAACCACATACATCAATGCAGAAAAATTATAAATACACAATTATAAATATTATAAATACACAAATATAACAGCCTGACTCACCTTTAACATAAATATTATAAATACACAAATATAACAGCCTGACTCACATTTAACACATATAACATAACTCACATTTGCCTATTTCAGGCCTTCCTCCCTCCGTCACTCACTATAAACAAACACATTTATTCCTTCCCTTCATTCACTCTCACTTTGCAGACAAATAATTCATACATGAGTACATTCTTGTTTATTTTTCAGCCAGTTTTTAACATTTTTAGTGAATGTTTTAAAGTCCGTTATTATTTTAATTTCATTTGGCATTGTGTTCCAGATGTGACTGCCCTTTATAGAGAAAGCTGTTTGTCCAAATGTGGTTCTGCGGTGGAATATTTTACAGTTATTGTTAACAGAACTCCTGGTGGCTCTGCTGCTGTCCTGTCTTTGGACGAAACCAGCAAGTGGCTCGGGTGCTGATTTATGGAAACATTTGAACGTTAATTTCAGAAGACAGAGGTCAATGAAGCTCTCAAAACTCAATAGGTTGTATTTTTTTAAAACATTACAGTGATGCCACCTAATGGGCTTTTTGTCCAAGATTTTTAGGGTTTGATTATATAATGAACCTATATGTCTTATTGTGGAAGGGGCTGCTTGAGCCCAGACTGTCAAACAGTATGATATATGAGAAAAAACCATAGAATGCATATACAGTGCAGCTGCTTCGTAAGGTATGTAATATCTAATTAATTTAAAGCAGTTCAGATTTTTTTTTACTGTTTTTGAAATTTTCTTTATATGAAGATTAAATTTGAGTTGAGGATCTAGTACAATGCCAAGGTATTTGAATTCTGTAGCTAAACTGATGTCATGATCATGTATATTAACTTTAAAATGTTGCAGGTTACATTTTTTGATTGAAAAGCACATTGAGACTGTTTTCTGAAGGTTCAGCAATAGATGGTTCTTGAGGAGCCACTCTTGGACATCAACCATACTTGTAGACAGTACATCTGCAGCCTGTGCTGGAGTCTTGGCAGCTGTGTAAATAACTGCATCATCTGCATAAAGTTGGCATGTTGCAGCTGAGCAGTGTAACGGCAAGTCATTAATAAAAATGCTGAAAAGTAAAGGACCAAGAATGGACCCTTGTGGGATACCCATGCGGTTGTTTAAAAATGAGGATTTATCCTGGTGAACTTTTACACACTGTTCTCTATTCTGGAGATAAGATGCAAACCATTCTAATGTATTTGGGGAGAAGTTAAAAGATACCATTTTGGATAAAAGCAAACTGTGGTTTACAGTATCGAAAGCCTTTTTGAGATCTAGAAAAACAGCTCCTACCACATTACCCCTGTCCAAGGACTGTTTGAAGTTTTCAATAAGGCAACAATTTGCTGTTTCTGTTGAGTATCCTGGTCTAAAACCAAATTGATGTGGATGAAGAAGTTGACTGTCTTGTAAGTAGTCTATCAGCTGTGTAGCTACAACTTTTTCAAGAACCTTAGATAGGACTGGTAAGATAGAGATTGGGCGGTAATTGCATATATCGTCTTTACTGCCTGATTTATGAACTGGTATGACGACAGCTTTTTTCCAGCCAGATGGAAATGTACTAGACCTAATGGAGAGATTAATGAGATGAGTCAGTGGTTTGATTAATATTTTGCTGTGCATTTTGAGAAAGGAGGTGCTCATATTGTAGATATCACTAGTTTTTGAGTTTGACAGTGTTTTAACAATACCAGCAATTAACTTCTCATTTACCTCATCGATGTGAAAAGTATCTGTTGGGAGTATGGAATTTGTGTTGTTGAGCACATTTGGCAGCACAAAAATTTTTGTTAAGTCTTCCACAGAGCCCACAAAGTGTGAATTAAATTCATTTGCCAAAGTAGCCTTGTCACTGACGGTCTTGCCATTGATTCTAAGTTCCTTTACCCCCTTCTGATCGTTTTTTTTTATTAGTTAAGTTATTTAAATGCCTCCATAGGGAACTGTTGTTACCCTTTGCATGATCTATCAGTTTATTGTAATAAGATATTTTTGATTTTCGCAGCTCATGTACCACTTTATTTCTTAAACTTTTGTACACAAGGTGATCATTTTGTAGTTTGGAGGTTAGTGATGTTTTCAGTGCATAGTCTCGCCTCTTCATAAGTTTTCTTATTTCATTATTTAACCATGGTAGGCTAATCTTCTGTTGTCTACTTTTAATTTGCTTTGAAAATTTTTCTATAGACTTTGTGATTGTTGCAGTTATAAAATTACAACAATCATCTACTTCACATGTTGCCATGAGCTGCTCCCAATTTTGATTCTCTAAGTAATGTTCAAACTCCTCATTTTTTGATTTGGGGATAATAAAATTTGATTTGTCAATATCGACTCCCCCAAAATACTGTAGTCGCTTTTTAGTAAGTTTCCTGACAGCAAGAACCATGTTATGATCTGAGAGACCAGTTACAAGATTATAGGTTCTGGTTATTCGTTCTGGTTTATTAGTAAATACCATGTCAATAAGTGTTCTGGATTGTTTGGTTATCCTGGTGGGTCCTTTGATGATTTGCTGGTAATTAAATTTAGTCATGAGGCTTTTCAGTTTTTGTTTGTCTTTTTTATCAGACCAGTTGATATTAAAGTCACCATGAATTATTGTTTCTCTGTTCTTCTCAAGTTGTTTAACCAGATCACTTAATTCATTATAAAAGGAAGAGTTGTGTGACGGTGGGTTGTACACTACTGCAATGTTGAAATTCATTACCGGAGAGAGACATACATTAACAGCTAAACATTCAAGTGAAGTATTCAAATCAACCAGTTGACATTTATATTTCTCTTTGATGTAAATTAAAACACCTCCTCCCCTCCCTACCTGCCTGTCTTTTCTAAAACACTGGTAGCCCACAATATCGATCATATTAGTGTCTATGTTACTGTGTAGCCAGCTTTCTGAGAGACAAAGGTAGTCCAGATTTGAGTCCAACAGCAACACCGAAATCTCATCTCTTTTGGGGATTATGCTCCGTATGTTTAAATGACCGCCGAGGATCCCCTTTGGTTTAGCCTTGGTGTCCCAAAGAACTCGTGCATGATTAACAGATTAACATCACCGTGCGTGATGCGCCGTCGTTGTGACTCGCCGGTGCGTGCGCCGGGGCTCGTGCGTGGGTGGGCCAGCTGGAGAGGCGAGTCAGGGTGCAGAATCTTGGTGGAGATCGGCACAGACGGCGCCGATAATATCCAGGTTGAGCTGTGGCTGCAGATTGGCCATGGTGCGTTGGAGCGGTGAGGGGAGATAGACGATCTTTGTCCCTCAGGCTGTCCCGCATGGACGCCCCGATCTCGGCGATGGTCGCGCCATGACGTTTACTGCCGTGGGCTCTGCGTTGAGGCCTCCCTGAAGCCGCAGGGAGGGCAGATCAGTCAGGCTGCTGCGTTCGCTCGTCGGCGGAGCATCACTGCCCGGTGCTGCGTTCGCCGGCAGCTCGTTTTCTTCAGCGTCGGGTCGCCAGCGTGGCTGTCCAGACCAGAAGGTTGCGTGGCACAAAGCGTGTGCATGTTCGGAGTCACCAGTGAAGCGTTCACTGGCAGCGTGTTCTTTTCTGCCTTCAGGTCATGGTGCGTTGGGGCGGCGAGAGGGAGGAGACGTCTTGTGTCCCTTGGCCGGTTCAGCGTGGATGTCCAGACCAGAAGGTTGCGTCGCACAAAGCGTGTGCGTCTTCGGGGTCACCAGTGCGGCGGCATGAGATATATAGGCAGCGATGGAGTTTTTAGTTGGTTTATTGAATCAACCCGCCACAAAGCCCCTTTTTATTTCAAAGATCTGGTACTACCTTATCATCCTAACAGAGAACTACACTCCCAAAATGCAGGATTACTGTAAAACCTAGAATGTCTAAAAGTACAATGGGAGGCAGAGCTTGCAGTTATCAGGCACCTGTGGCAACCTGGGGAGTGCATAATGGTTTACCACCTTAGACAGGAACAAAGGACGTGAAGTTAACCTTTTGTGTGTGAGAAGTTTCTAGATGCCCTAGTAAGATAACAGGGAGGTGTCAAGGATGAAGGGACTGACTGCAGTCGGGGGAGATTATCTTTTGTGTGTGATGAATGGACTGACTGCAGTCGGGGGAGATTATCTTTTGTGTGTGAGAAGAGTCTAGAAGGATGTCATGTTATTTAAGGGAAGAGTTCCTACTTGTATGCCATTCTGTCTATGGTCCTTGTGTGAGTCGTGTAATAAACCACTTGAACCAAATCAGCCTCATTATTTACACGCTCCACACTGGTGACCCAAGACGAATCATGGAATATGACGGAAGATCCCCGGAGCCAACCTCGACTGGAACCCCCAGCTTCGCGTGCACTGTAGCGATCAAACTACCTGATTTTTGGCAGCACAACCCACGCTCCTGGTTCCACCTAACCGAGGCGCAGTTCGCCCTCCGAGGGATATCGGCAGATGATACGAAATTCTACTATGTGGTCGCAGCGCTCAATGCCAGCACGGCTCAGCACATCGAGAGCCTGCTCGATCAGCCACCAGCCGACGGCAAATATGATGCGCTGAAGGCTGCCCTCATCCAGCACTACACGCTCTCGGATGGTGAGAGAGCAGAGAGGCTTCTAACGTGGACCGAGTTGGGAGACGGTTCGGCCGTGGACATGATGGAGAAGATGCTGAGGTTAAAGGGCACGGACGACGACCACTTCATCTTCACCCACATTTTCCTCAGGAACCTTCCGACAGCGGCGAGAGCAGCCCTGGCCGATTCGTCGTTGCTGGCCAAGCGGGACTATCGTGTGCTAGCCCGAGAGGCAGACCGGATCATCGTCGCCACCAAGGCTTTCGTGACCATTGCGGCAGCGACGGAGCCCGGCACGTTGACACGAGGAGGCGAGGAGCCGCCGACAGCAGCAGCAGAACCACCGACGGCAGCAGCAGCGGGGGCCGAGGCACATGGAGGTGACACGCTTTGCTTCTACCATCGCCGCTTTGCAGAGAGGGCACGCGAATGTATACCACTGTGCCAGTTTCAAGAGCTCGGGAAACGCCAAGACCGGGGGTCGGTAGCAGCCGCGACCCTCGGGGAGGAGAACAAGCTGCTCTATTTGACGGACGTACGCTCGGAGAGGCATTTCCTCGTGGACACCGGCGCACAGAGGAGTTTCATCCGGCCAACCTACGCTGACTGGCTGGCAGGAGCCAGCGGCCCCGAGATGGCAGCAGCAAACGGCTCAGACATTAAGACCTTTGGTGAGAGGACTCTGCTCTTGTACTACACGGTCGTACATTTGAATGGACGTTGTTGTAGCATGCATTGGAATTACCATATACTGGGGGCTGATTTTCTATTGCACATGGGTGTTGGTAGATATGGCTAACAGGCGCCTGGTTAATGCACTATCTTTTGAACTCTCTCCCCTTGTATAGCTTGAGTGACCCGGCCAACAGCACAAGCCAATGCACAGCAGCATGCGGTAAGTTCCACACACTGCTCCGCTCAGGTTCCCGGCACTCACAGTCCCACATTTTCAGCAGCTATCGCTAAACATGGTGTGGAGCATTTTATCACCACCACACTGGGCGCCTGTTTTTGCAAGACCTCGGCGCGTGACGCAGCTAAACTGGGCCTTAGCGCGCGAGGAGTTCACTAACCTAGAGAGGTTAGGCATCATCAGGCGCTCAAACAGCCCATGGGCTTCCCCGCTACACATGGTCCCTAAAGCTGAAGGTTCGTGGCGACCTTGCGGCGATTTCCGCAGGTTAAACAACGCTACAGCGCATGATCGCTACCCAATTTCCCACATTCAGGATTTTTCCGCTCACCTCGCAGGAGCGCGCATTTTTTCTAAGATAGATTTGGTCCGTGGTTACCACCAAGTCCCAGTGTGCGCTGAGGACATACCCAAAACAGCGATAATAACTCCGTTTGGTTTATTTGAGTTCTTGCGCATGCCGTTTGGGCTTAAAGGGGCTGCACAGACGTTCCAACGCATGATGGATGCGGTGCTGCGCGATCGCCCTTTCGTGTTCGTCTACCTGGACGATATCTTGGTAGCCAGCGCGTCCGAAGACGAACACGAAACCCACCTCATGACGGTTTTCCGTAAGTTGGAAGAGCACGGTTTAATAATCAACCCAGTGAAATGTCAGTTCGGGATGACGGGGATTGATTTTTTTAGGGCACTGCGTCTCTCCCGAAGGAGCAGTTCCGCTGCCTGACAAAGTGCGCGCAGTGACAGATTTTCCCCGACCACAAACGGTCAGGGCGCTACAAGAATTTTGGGGAATGGTGAACTTTTATAACTGTTTCCTTCCCCGAGCAGCGCAGCTCATGCAGCCATTGTATGCTGCGCTCAAAAAAGAGAAACCTGCGAATAAGGTCGAATGGACCCCGGAGCGAGAGCAGGCGTTCTCGGAAGTTAAAGCAGCCCTGGCAAACGCCGCATTGTTGGCACATCCAGACCCAACGGCCCGCACAGCCCTCACCACTGATGCCTCAGATGTGGCCATAGGGGCTGTTGTGGAGCAGCGCGTCGCCGGGGCTTGGCAGCCGCTTGCACTTTTTCAGCAGAACCTTGCGCGACAATGAACGTAAATACAGCGCGTTCGACAGACAGTTGCTGGCTCTCCACCTGGCCATTCACCATTTCCAATTCTGGCTGGAAGGGTGCAATTTTACTGCATTCGTTGACCATAAGCCACTAACATTCGCGATGGCCAAAGTTTCAGAACCTTGGTCGGGCTGGCAGCAGAGGCAGCTGGCCGTGATCTCAGAGTTTACTACCGATATTCAGCATGTGTCGGGCAAACTGAATGTAGTCGCAGACATGCCTCTCGCGCGCCGTTGTGGCCCGGTCTGTGAAGGGTTTGGATTACGCAGCCATTGGGCGCAGAGCAGGCTACGTGACGCGGACGTGCGCATGCTCCAGTCTGGACCAACAGGGTTAAGGCTGGAGAAGAGGACGCTGCTTAACGGCATTTCCCCCTTAATCTGCGACGTCTACACGGGTCGCCCACAGCCTGTGGTTCCGGCCGCGTGGCGCCGCCGCGTGTTTGAGTCGGTTCACTCTTTGGCACACCCAGGGGTGCGCGTGTCGGTCAAAATGGTAGGAAAGAAATATGTGTGGCCGGGCCTTCGCAAACAAGTGAAAGAGTGGGCGGCAGCCTGCGTGGCGTGCCAACGAGCCAAGGTTCACAGACACACGAAGGCTCCTTTGGAGCCGTTTCGCATCCCGGCTAAGAGGTTTGACCATGTCCACATGAACCTCGTAGGCCCCCTTCCGCTATCACAGGGGTACACACATCTCCTGACAATGGTGGACCGCACCACGCGCTGGCCAGAAGCGGTTCCGCTGCCGGCAACCACGGCCGAGGAGGTGGCGCGCGCGTTTTTAACAGCATGGGTGGCACGTTTTGGAGTTCCGTCGGACATTACATCCGACAGAGGCTCTCAATTTGTTTCTGAACTCTGGTCAACCATGGCCTGCAGCCTAGGTGTCTCAATTCACCGCACAACCACGTACAACCCGCAGGCAAATGGGTTATGCGAACGTTTTCATAGGTCGTTAAAAGCGGCTCTGAGGGCTTCACTGACGGATGCAAATTGGGTAGACAGGCTACCATGGGTTTTATTGGGGTTACGTTCTGCGCCTAAAGAGGATCTGGTAGCTTCCCCAGCAGAACTCGTTTTTGCACAACCACTCCGGCTGCCTGGAGAGTTTCTGCCAGATAATCTTGCGCCGGGCAGCTCCCCGTCTCAGCTGCTGCAGCGTTGCATAGACTCAAGCACGCTGCCGGGCCCTGCCCACCACAGTTTTCCGCGCGTTTTTGTGCCTAAAGCTTTGAAAAACGCAGAGTTCGTGTTTGTCAGACACAACGCCCACCGCCCCCCACTGCGCCCACCTTATGATGGACCGTTTAGAGTGCTGGAAACAGGGGATAAGCATTTTTTGCTAGATTTGGGGGGTAGGAGAGAAAAAATTGGCATAGACAGACTCAAACCTGCTTTTGTTGTGGCTGACGAGCAAGTGCTGTTGGTGAGGGCCCCTCGGCGTGGAAGACCCCCACGGGGCGCTTCCCAGAGAAAAGATTCTCCAGAGCACCCACACGGACAGTCAAAAAGTTTTCATCCCCAGACATCAGCCCCCCAGCATGGCAGCACCACGGAGGCAGCAAATCCTGGCTACAGCAGATACGGGAGAAGACTGAAGCCCAAGCAGCATGCGGACTGATGTTGATTGTTCTACAGCATGTGGACTGATGTTAATGGTTCTATCACAGCATGTGGACTGTTACCCTGTTGTCCTATCTAAGTTGCTGGGGGTGGTGGTGTGGCAACCTGGGGAGTGCATAATGGTTTACCACCTTAGACAGGAACAAAGGACGTGAAGTTAACCTTTTGTGTGTGAGAAGTTTCTAGATGCCCTAGTAAGATAACAGGGAGGTGTCAAGGATGAATGGACTGACTGCAGTCGGGGGAGATTATCTTTTGTGTGTGATGAATGGACTGACTGCAGTCAGGGGAGATTATCTTTTGTGTGTGAGAAGAGTCTAGAAGGATGTCATGTTATTTAAGGGAAGAGTTCCTACTTGTATGCCATTCTGTCTATGCTCCTTGTGTGAGTTGTGTAATAAACCACTTGAACCAAATCAGCCTCATTATTTACACGCTCCACACACCTCTCCTTTGGAACCAGCTGTCAATCTGGATTCGGGAGTCAGACGCGATCTCCGTTTTTAAGAATAGGGTTAAAACCTTCCTTTTTGGGACTTCCGGTCTGGACGCCATGGCGACTGCAGCTTAACACTGAAGTTCTCAGACCCAATCCAGGATAACACCTTGAAAATCAAACTTAACGGATTTTTGGAGGAGTGAAAATCAAAAGACAAAATCATCATGTCTAAAGGAAAACAGAAGAAACTGAAATTCTCCAGGCCAGGACACGTATCGGCCGGAGAATCCGAACTGGAAGATCTCCGTTCAGAAGACGAGGAACTGGTGATAGCTAACAAAAGGGTTAGCCTGAAATCACTATTTGAGGAGCTACGACGATTTCGCCGAGATGTTACGGCCGAATTTCGGGAATTCAGAGAAGAATTGAAAAGGACAAACAGCAGAGTGGACCAGGCCGAGAACCGAATCTTGGAAACAGAGGATCGAATAAAAGTGCTCGAAGATTCTGTGCTAGACCTACGCAAAAGACAAGCAGCTATAGAGGCTAAGCTAGCCGACCAAGAAGGAAAACAAAGAAGAGACAACATAAGAATTCATGGTCTGATAGAAGGAACCGAAAATGGTTTTAACTCAATGGCAGAATGCGTGGAATCCTTACTAAGAGAGAAATTGGATATTCCACAAACCACCGACTTGAAGATAGAAAAGGCACATCGTTCATTAGCCGCTAGGCCGGCGGCGGAAGCGCCCCCACGTTCGGTGTTGGTAAGATTTTCCAATTTCAAAATAAAACAAGAGGTTGTAAGACTGGCCTGGCAGAAAAAAGGATTTATGCACCAGGAGAGAAAAGTCTACGTGGAACACGATTACGCCCCGGAGGTCCTTAAAAAGCGCAGGGAATACAATGACGCGAAAAAGGTGTTAAGAGAGAAGAAATTGCGCTTTCAGACACCATTTCCTGCGAAGTTAAGGGTCTTCTACGGCGATGAAACGTGTCTCTATAATTCGGCGGAAGAAGCAACAGCTGACATGGCGAAAAGAGGCCTCCCGGTAACGGTATTTAAACCCCCAGCAGACCCGAGTGAGAAGATCAAAACGCAAACATGGACAACACAAAGACCTTCAAAATCCACGGACCAGCAGCGGGAAACCCAGCACCAGAGCGTCGCGGATAAACTATCCGTTTTCAGGTTGGAATAGCGACCTTTTTTTTTTTTTTTTTTTTTTCTCTTGAATCAATCCGCACATCCAACCCCCCCTCATACAAGGTAACAAACATTAAAGGAGATGCATATTCAGCATGTGGTAAAACATTTCATGGAACAATCATATTATTTGAAACAAATAAATCTTTGTAATAAAAAAAAAAAAACTTGGTAAAATAGAAATGTGACAATAATCCACATGTTCTCCTCCATACTAACAAATACTGTTTTTGCGTGAATGTTTGATGTGATGGGGAGGGTGGGAGGGTGCACACAATTTCACAGGGTTTAGGCATAAACGGAAAAAAAAAAAAAAATCATTACAAGTTTGGATTGGGTTCTGAAACTCACGTTAAAAGCATGGGACCTACTTTCAGTGGTAAGAGAGGGCCCTCAACACGTAACAGAGTTTGAGGAAATTTCCCTCAGAGCCTTCCACTCCATCAAGGCTCTTACAGGGTCTTTAAAAAGACCTCAGCTAGGAAGTTCTTATGACAGCTTTTTGTTTTAAAGTTTTTTACACTATGTTCTTAATGTTTTTCTTGTTTTTAATGTTCTTTCAGTTTCTGAGTAGCACAAAAGAGGGCCACCACACAGTTATGCTAAACAAAACACCAATGGAGAAACAGGGTGTAACCAAAATAAATTTCATATAATGTAAAAGGAATCCTGAATCCAGTTTAAAAGATCCACGATTCTAGGCCAAATGAAAAAAGACCAAGCAGGATAATACTTTTACAAGAAACCCACCTAACAGACGTGGAACACAATAAACTCAGTAGACAGGGTTAAAATGATCTCTTCATCTTCATATAAATCAGGGAGGAGGAGGGGAGTAGCGACATTGATATCAACCCAAAATTACATTTGAAAAAAAAATCAGAACACAAAGATAAGAAGGGAGATCCAGTTGGTAACTGGGCGGCTAGAGGGAGAAGATAATCACCCTGCTGAATGTGTATGCTCCCCCAGGGGATAACTGAAATTTTATTAAAATTGTATTCGACCTAATTGATAACTAAAGATCAAGGTTTAGTGATATGTGGTGGGGACTTCAATCTAGACTGAATCCCATACTGGGATGGCTTCTGGTAACTTCCCACATCAAAATAACCCCCAAAACAGGAGACTCGGAGCTACTAAAAGAATTGGGAATCTGTGACCGTGTGGAGGGAACTCAACCCCAGTGTAAACACGGACTATACATTTTACTCAAACTCCACATTCATCTTACTCAGGATTGACTATTTTTTTATGTTTAATAGAGACATTGGAAGAGTAAAAACATGTAAAAATAGGACTGATGGATCTCTCCGACCACAGTCCGATCTACATGGACTTAAATATCCAAAATACACAAATAATACATTTCTTGGAGGTTAAATTCAAATGTCCGGAAAAGGACCACTGAAAGATGAATTGGAATCAGATATTCTCAGATATTTGGAAGATAACGATAATGGAGAAGTATCCCCTTTAATACTGTGGGATGCATGTAAAGCTGTAATAAGAGGAAAGATTATTGCAAAACTGGCAACCCAAAAGAAACTAAGACAAGAAAAACTATCCACATTAGAGTCAGAACTTAGGAACCTAGAAAAAGAACACAAAGGCAACACTCATTCTACTGACTCGCTCAGATTAAGGAAATTAAAAACCAAATAAATGAGATCTACACAATAGAAATCCAGAAGAAACTTACATTTCTGAAACAAAAATACTATGAAGCAGGCAGTAAATCGGCAAAATGCTAGCCTATAAATTGAGGAAACATCAAACAGAAAGAGCAATCTACAAATCAGAGACCCAGTATCAAAGGAAATAAAATTCAGAATTCAGGATATTCTTAAAAACTTCGAGAATTACTATAAGAACTTATACTCCCACAAAAAACATAAAAAACGCAATCCGAGGCATTCCTGAACACATTAAACCTTCCCCAACTTACGGCGTCACAAAATAAAACACTACTGTCAGAAATACAATCCTAAAGAATTGGAAAAAGCAATTATGAAACTTAAAGCTAACAATCCCCAGGAGCTGATGGCTATACAGCAGAGTGGTACAAAACCTTTAAACAGCAACTATCTCCTCTCCTCCTGAAAACATTTAATTATGTCCTCCACACAGGGGAAATCCCCCCCTCCTGGAGAGAAGGGGTCATTGCAGTTATACCTAAACCTGAAAAGGGTAAAACTAGAGTGCTCCAACTACAGACCAATCAGTGTACTAAATCAGGACTATAAGCTTTTTACCATTATCCTTGCCAAAAGGTTAGAAAATATACTGACAGACCTAATTCATTTAGACCAAACAGGTTTTATAAGACAAAGACAGACTCAAGACAACATTCGACGCACTTTACACATAATTCATCATATAAAAAAATATAACTTAAATGCAGTCATATTGGGATTAGATGCTGAAAAAGCATTCGATTCGGTTGACCTGGTCTTTTCTATATAGAATCTTATCCAGTTTCAATTTTCATAACAACTTCATTAGAACTATACAGGCATTATATAAAAAACCAACAGCTAAAATAAGGATTAACGGTAATTTATCATCATCTTTTGAACTGGAAGAGGATGTCGTCAGGGCTTGACCCTGTCTCCACTGCTCTTTGCAATCTTCATAGAACCTCTGAGCCAATGGATAAGACAAAACCAAAAAATTCAAGGTATTACACTTGGTCAGAAGGAACATAAAATAGCACTCTTTGCTGATGACATTTTAATATACCTAGGGCAGCCGGACACCTTCTTTACCAGAACTAACCTCAGTTTTTTCAGAGTATGGAGATTTATTCGGGGTACAAATTAAATATGCATAAAACCCAAGTTTTAACATTCAACTATGACCCAAATCATTATCACTAAGCAAACTCAAAACTAACTGGGAGTCGGAATCTATGAAATATCTGGGGGTCAATATCCCGAAACAACTCAACAAAATTATATCACTAAACTATGATCCACTGGTGACAAAAATAAAATCTGACCTAGCAAGATGGAATATGATACCATTCTTGGGTACTGCACAAAGAATTGAAGCAGTCAAAATGAATATACTTCCACGTCTTCTATACCTTTTCCAAACAATACCGGTAGAACCTCCCAAAAAAACATGGCAGGAGCTGGACAGAAGGATCTCAAGATTCATATGGCAGGGCAAGAGACCTAGAATCAGATATAGAACCCTACAGCTAAACAAAGACAAAGGTGGGCTCGCGCTGCCAAATATCAGGGACTACTTTAAAGCCGCACAAATTAAAACTTTAGTAGAGATATGTAACCCAGTCTACACTGCACAATGGAAGGAGATCGAATGCCAAATAACAAGTGACATCCCCCTACAGGCGATAATAGGGAACAATGTCTTACCTAAGCTTTTGAATAACACTAACCCCCTGGATAGAGACCCCGCTAAAAATTTGGTTTCAGATAGTCAGAGAGAATCAAACTAAAGAGCCCTATCGACTTCTGCAATGGATCGCCTATGATCAGGACTTTACTCCTAATAAAACAGACACCAGATTTAAAAAGTGGAAGGAGAAAGGGCTGATAAATATTACGATTTTTTAAAGGGCAAATCTTAAGAAGTTTGAAGATTTGAAAAACAAGGCCTAATAAATCAAGACCTTTACAGGTTCTTCCAGCTTAGACACCACATAACAATATACTTAAAAAGGAGGTTTTGGAAAGGGCCCAGTCAGGTGTTCTGAAGGTCTTCTTAATGGCATATAAAGGGATCCCAGGGATCAGATACATTTCTAAAATATACCAAGGTCTTCAAGACTTAAAAGGAGACAACACATCTTATATAAAAGAGAGATGGGAAAAAGAGGGGAATTTCACTTTACAACTGGAAATATGGGAAAAGCTAAATAAACAGCAATGGAAAAGTACCTCATCCCTGCAGTGGAGAGAATTTGGATGGAAAAACTTGGCAAGATTTTTCAGAACCACCTGCACAAAACAAATTTACCCATAAGGGATTGAACTGTTGGCGCTTGTGTGGTGAAAAGACTGCAAATCATTTTCATGTGTTTTGGTCCATGCCCAGTTATCCACCAATATTGGACCAATGTACAGACAATATTGGGGAAAATATTCAAAATTACAGTTCCCTTTTCTTTTGTAACTTTGTATTTGGGTTTACTACCGGGACTCACTGGAAGAGACAAGGAGAAAAATACTTAATCAATGTTTTAATATTGGCAAGCAAAAAAAGCTCTAACTAAAAAATGGATGTTGAAGGACTGTCCTACACCTGAAGATTGGACTAACGTGATCCAAGACATTTACTCGATGGAAAAGTTGACATTCGCACTGAGACAGGACATGGATGTGTTCATGAACTTTTGGCAACCCTGGACCGCATATGTGTCTTCCATTAGATCTAATCTTTGACAAATACCATTTCAATAATGGTTCCGCTCTTTGTTCCACGCTACTCAGATGCTCTTTTATCTTTATTTACTTACTTTTTCTTTTTGTTTGTTTTTTACTGGTTTGTTTGGGGTTTTTTTATTTGTTTCTTGTTTTTTTTTTCTCTTTAATTTCACTTTTTCTTTCACTTTAAAAAAAAAAAAAAAAGGGGGTGTTGTAAGAATTAATCTTCCAATGTTGTCAGATATCAGAAAATAAGGGAACATGTGATGAAAATGTAAACACTGCATTGCCGTAACGACCTGTATACCCTTTACAAAAACTTAAATTAAAAAAAAAAAAAACCTTCCTTTTTGACATAGCCTATAGTTAGGGTGGGATCAGATGACACTGAACCCTCCCTTAGTTATGCTGCTAATAGGTTTAGACAGCTGGAGGAGCTCAAACAATGCACTGGGCTTCACTCCTTTCTTCACCCTCAATGTAATATTTTTGCTAGTCATTAACATCCGTTTGTTCTCTCCCATAGACTGAGTCCCCATCATACTTTGCTTCATTCATTTGAATGAACCACTTTGCTTCATTCATTTCATCCATTCATACTTTGTTTGCTTTCTACATGTCTGTTGTGTTCTTCTCTATCCCCTCACCCCCCAGCCAGTTGCAGCAGATGATTGCCTCTCCCTGAGCCTGGTTCTGATGGAGATTTCTTCCTGCTAAAAGGGAGTTTTTCCTCTCCACTGTCGCCAAGTGCTGCTCACAGGGGATCACCTGATTGCTGGGGTCTTTCTGGTTTTCCTCTACAGTTTGGTAGCACTATGAGATGACTGTTGTTGTGAAATGGTGCAATATAAATAAAGCTGAATTAAATTGAATTAAAAGGAACAATTTACAAGCAACAACTTTTTTGTTGCTTTGGCCAGTTGTCATTTTCTGTAAGTAAATGCTTAAATGATGATATTTTGACTTGGAATTTGGGTGAGCTGTTTTCAATTGGTTAGAGAATAAAACAAAATTGTTCATTTTACTCAAACAGATATGTATAAATAGTAAAACTAAATAAAGTGATTATTATGCAGTGGTCTCTTAATTTTTTCCAGAGCTGTACAAAGCAAAAGGAACTGGACCTAACACAGAGCCCTGTGGAGCTCCATGACTAACCACTGAATTTGAATAAAACTCATTCTTGACATGACCAATTCAAAATCTATCAGACAAATATGATTCAAACCACTGCAAAGGGTTTCAGTCCAACGCAGTGTTCTAATCAATCAAGTCATCCACGCTCATATGCTGAAAATATTTCTTAAGACCTATCAGGTGTGTAATTCATAACTTCTGGTCCCGTTTCAGTTCAGCATGTTTTCTCACCTGCAGGACTGCATCAATTTTCTAGATAATTCAAGCCCCCTTTCAGGGGTTTTCAAAACTGGTACAACTACCTTTACAAGTTTTAAATAAACTGGACCACAAAAGAAAATCAGCTGTTTTTGACTTTTTATTCTTTCCAATGTGTATATATTTATATATTTCTCCATAATATATTATCTGTCATATGGTGAATCAGTGATGAAAAAAACACACAGATTTCATAAAGTTCATATCTACTGTTAATAGTTCATGTTAAATTACTTTGAGCATAACAGAATTATGCTATTTGCTAACTAGAGGGCACTCAGAGAGTGAATACCTCCGCCAAGAGGTCTGTTTGTTTCTTAGGATCCCACAAAAAACTAATGGATGGATTTTGGTGAAAGGGCTACAAATGAATGCCTCATCCTGACTGGCATCACCTCCAGAATCTAATGGGTTCATCTGTACCTCAGGGGTGAAAATTGGTCAAAGGTTCATCAAAATCTGTCCAGTAGTTTTTGTGTAATGCTACTAACAATCAAACCAACACGATCACATTACCTCTGTGATGGAGCAAATAAGATCATCATTTTTGTCCTAGGCCATCTACATCTCTATCTATAACAAAACAATGCCGACTAGAAATGATATCTACATATTAACCTCTTGCACTCCGGGATACCGTGGGCGGTCACGTCTCTGCGTACCAGTGCGCCCTGAAAAAAAAAAAAGCTGCATTTCTGTTCTTCCACTACAGACACAGCCGCGAACAGAAAGCCAAAGGAGTGCTTTGATTGGTTTAGATTTGATTGACCTCTCATTCGACTAATAAGAGCCTTGAATTGGGTTTCTGAAACCTTGAAGAACCAATGACTGAAAACCTAGCAAGAAGGACCCGCCTACCAACGGCTGCGAATACAGCGAGCCAATTGAAGCAGAGAAGTTCGACGATTGAAAGCGTGCATCCCGTGCGTAAAATCTGTTTTGTCTAAGCCGCTGTGTGTGACGGTAGCGCTCGCCAGTGTTTTTTTCTTACTACTGTTCTTATTTGTTTTGAAAAATCGTTCGCCAAAACCGCAATCATGGAAGCGTAAAACCACAATAATGGAATCATGGTTTGACCGGGTCGCGTGACCAGAACCACGAGTCGTATCAAGCGGACCAGCGTCATATTCGTCTGACAATGAGGAAGAGATGTTCGCCAGCGACACTGCTGTTGTGGACAGGTAAGTGTTATAAGCTAAATTATTCTTTATCACTGAAAATTGTAATCAAAATGACTTTTGACCGATCGGTAAATTACAACTGTGCATCATCGCCATATGACGGACCGCGCGGCGAGAACAGTTCCCCCCCACGCTACTCCTCTGTAGCGGATTGCAGATATTTTTGTACAACTGTGCGTAGACCGCAGCATGCACCGCAGTCCGTCATGTGGCGATGGATGATGTCAGTCCTCTGTAGCGGGGGTGGGGGGTGGGGGTGGGGTGGGAGTTGTTATCCTCTACATTACAGATATTTTAGTATAATTTTTATTGCACTGTAGGTTATTTTTTCTTGTAAAAAAAAAAAGCCACACATTTTTTACGTGGCATGCTTCTTTGTGTGGGGGGGGCTTGTTTGTTCATTCATTCATTCATGAATGAATAAACAACCCCCCCACACACACAGCCCTGAGTGTCACCTTTCATTAGAGCCCAAGATGAAGCTTCTATGTTTAAGCATTCAAAAGTTATAGACGTTTTTCCAAACTGTGCCATTTGGCACAATTTGGCACAGTTCAAAAACGCCTGGGAACATCCTGAGAAAAAAGCTGTGTAATATATTCATTTTTTGTGGTATTGTTACAAAATTTTGACCTCAGCTGGATAACACTTGGTTCTACATTTCTGTTGCATTTTCCAGCCGGATCGGACAGCTGTGTGTTATTTGCAAGCATTTGTATCCAAAAAAAACACCGTGTCCAAATTTATTTTCTTCAAGTTCAGTATGTTTAGATGACTGTAACTCAGTGGCAGGAGCACTTAGAGAGATTATGACTGTTTTGCCAAAAAATTCAGTGTTTTCTTTTAAATGAGACCAACCCCATGAAGATGCTGCAAAGGGTTGAAGAACAGCTTTTGATTTACTTTGGGTACGTTATTTTTAGGCGTTTTTAGGGAAATTGACCAGAGTGCAAGGGGTTAAATCATAACAATCGGTACTAAAGCAAGTGAAGTACAGAGTATTTTTTATTCTTTCTGGGTGTAACGTTATCTCATGTTAAAAACTCTGAAATGTCTGTTTGTCCAAACTATATCAGTGAAACAAAAACACCCCACACACCCCCCTTAGCCTGAGCACCTTGTCTTTATTCAAAATACAAAATCACTCTGTCCTATTGTGTCCATTTCCATCAGCTGCTGGACATGCCATCGTGTCAGTGGGTTGTCGTTCAGGCGTCTCCTTCACAGCTCTGCCTTGCCATCGCTCAGTGAGCTGTTCGCAGCTTTACTGTCAGCCGTGGGGGTGGAGGAGATGGCGCTTTTAGGCTGGAAGGCCAGAGAGGCAGAGTTGATGCAGTAGCGTTTTCCTGTCGGCTTTGGGCCATCATCAAACAGGTGTCCGAGATGAGCTCCACACTGAAGACCGCGCGTGCACACACACACATGCACACACGTACAGAGAGAGAGAGAGAGAGAGAGAGAGAGACATTAACAAAGATTTAATAGCATCGTAGCATCTCGTTATGCTACCTCTACTGATACCTGTTAAAAAGGTTTTTAAAAAGTTTTTCTTAATCCACTTTTTGCTGAAGTTGATGAATCTCAAAGGACAAAAAAAAAGATAAAAATCCTACATTTAGGGTGCTTCTACACCAGACTCTTTGGCTGTTTTCTCCCTTAGTGCACTTCATTTCAACTCATGACCACACAGTAATCACACCACCAAGACCCTCAGAAAGAGGTAGTGTCGCTCTGAATCATCTGAACTCTGGGGTGGTCCTTCAGGTGAGATAGCATACCAAGCTAAAACGGGACCAAACACTAGAACACACATGTGAACACCTAAAACAAACGTAGAGTTGTGATGAGGTACGGACTGGATGCCGAAAAAAAGCCTGCAAACAGTTTGCTAAAGACAAGTAGACGAAGGACATGGATTACTGGAACCATGTCCTGTGATCTGATGAGACCAAGATAAACTTATCTGATCCAGATGGTGTCAAGCGTGTGTGGCGGCAATCAGGTGAGGAGTACAAAGACAAGTGTGTCTTGCCTACAGTTAAGCATGGTGGCGGGAATGTCATGGTTTGGGGCTGCATGAGTGCTGCCAGCACTGGAAAGCTACAGTTCATTGAGGGAACCATGAATGCCAACATGTACTGTGACATCCTGAAGCAGAGCATGATTCCTTCCCTTCAGAAACTGGGCCACAGGGCAGTATTCCAACATGATAACGAACCCAAACACATTTCAAAGACGACCACAGCCTTGCTAAAAAAACTGAGGGTAAAGGTGATGGACTGGCCAAGCATGTCTCCAGACCTCAACCCTATTGAGCATCTGTGGGGCATCCTCAAACGGAAGGTGGAGGAGCACAAGGTCTCTAACATCCACCAGCTCTGTGATGTCGTCATGGAGGCGTGGAAGAGGAATCCAGTGGCAACCTGTGAAGCTCTAGTGAACTCCATGCCCAAGAGAATTAAGGTAGTGCTGGAAAATAATGGTGGCCACACAAAATATTGACAGTTTGGGCACAATTTGAACATTTTCACTTAGGGTGTACTTACTTTTGTTGCCAGCAGTTTACACATTAATGATTGTGTGTTGAGTTATTTTGAGGGGACAGCAAATTTACACTGTTATACAAGCTGGACACTGACTACTTTACATTGGATCAAAGTGTCATACCTTCAGGGTTGTCCCATGAAAAGATATAATAAAATATTTACAAAAATGTGAGGGGTGTACTCACTTTTATGAGATACTGTAAAGCACAGGTGTCAAACTCATTCCATGGAGGGCCAAGACCCTGCAGGTTTTACCTCCACCCAGTGTCTTCAACAGGTGATTTCATTGAATTTCTTCCCACTGATTGCTGATCAGTGAAAACACCTGCTGAAGACACTGGGTGGAAGTAAAACATGCAGGGTCTTGGCCCTCCATGGAATGAGTTTGACACCCCTGCTGTAAAGGCTTAAAAACATTGCTATTACACATTTTAAAACTGAGATTCTGATGGGGGGGCTACAAAACCTCTCAGCCCCAGGGCCTAACAGCAAGTTGAGGTGATGCTGGTGGATAAGACTACTTGCTCTACTCCAAGTTGGCGTGAATGAAACTAGAACCACAACTTGCTAACAACTTGGTGGCACCCCTTGCTAACACAGCTTGTCATCACAACGTAGCAACAACCTTGTCTCAACAAAGCCTTATGATTGTGCATCTTGTATGGAATGAAAGATTCACAACTGAACCCCTGGACTGCTGCAGTCTTTCTGACAGAAGACTTAGGACAGACTCGTATACACCACCATCCATTCCGTCATAAATATCTCACAGTAGGATTGTATTGAAAACATTTATTTATAATTTCTAATAAAGTATCAAGATATTGGTGTCTGTGAATCGTTAGAGTATCACCACCACAAAGTATCACTGTAGCAGCCTCTGCATCTGTTGGTTTTCAGCGTTGCTGCTTACATGCAGACATTTCTCCAGATTCTCTGAATCTTTTGATGATATTATGGACTATAGATGAAATCCATAAATTTCTTGCAATTGTACACTGAGAAACGTTCTTAAACTGTTGGACTATTTGCCCACACAGTTGTTCACAAAGTGGTGAACTTCACCCCATCCTTGCTTGTGAACGACTGCGCCTTTCAGGAATGCTCCTTTTATACCCAATCATGACACTCACCTGTTTCCAATTAACCTGTTCACCTGTGGAATGTTCCAGAAAGGTGGGTTTTTTTGAGCATTCCTCAACTTTGCCTGTCTTTTCTTGCCCTGTCCCAGATTTTTTGGAATGTGTTGCAGGCATCAAATTCAAAATGAGAGAAGGTTTGCAACAAAACAATAAAGTTAATCAGTCTGAACATTAAATATCTTGTCTTTGTAGTTGATTCAGTTAAATAGAGGTTGAAAAGGATTTTTAAATCATTGCATTCTGTTTTTAATTGTGTTTTATTTGTATATGTCCAAACTTCATTGGAATTGGGGTTGTAGACTGGGGGAGTTATTCTGTAAATTGTGGTAAAGCTTTATGGAAAAAGATGTGAAGTAGGCAAGAAAAAAGTCAGATGAATTGAGTACATATACAGTGGATATAAAAAGTCTACACACCCCTGTTCAAATGACAGGTTCTTGTGATGTAAAAAAATGAGACCAAGATAAATCATTTCAAAACTTTTTCCACCATTCATGTGACCTATAACCTGTACAACCCAATTGAAAAACAAACTGAAATCTTTTAAGGGGAAAAGTAAAAAATAAAAAAACTTATGATAACCTGGTTGCATAAATATGCACACCCTCTTATAACTGGGGATGTGGCTGTGTTCAGAATTAACCAATCACATTCAAACTCATGTTAAATGGGAGTCAGCACTCACCTGCCACCATTTAAAGTGCCTCTGATTAACCCCAAATAAAGTTCAGCTGTTCTAGTAGGCTTTTCCTGACATTTTTGTAGTCACATCTTGCAGCACAAGCCATGGTCTGCAGAGAGCTTCCAAAGCATTAGAGGGATCTCATTGCTCAAAGGAATCAGTCAGGAGTAGGGTACAAAAGAATTTCCAAGGCATTAAATATGCCATGAAACACAGTGAAGACAGTCATCATTAAGTGGACAAAATATGGCACAACAGTGACATTACCAAGAACTGGACGTCCCTCCAAAATTGATGAAAAGACGAGAAGAAAACTGGTCAGGGAGGCTGCCAAGAGGCCAACAGCAACATTGCAGGAGCTGCAGGAATTTCTGGCAAGTACCGGCTGTTTAGTACATGTTGTAGCAACCTGGGGAGAGCCTAATTGTATACCATCTTAGACAGGAACAAAGAGCGGGGGTTCCCTAGTAAGATAACAGGGAGGTGTTAAGGATGAGTGGGTTGATTGCGATTGGACAAGAAGATCATCTTTTGTGTGTGAGAAGATTCTAGAAGAATGTCATAGTATTTAAGAGAAGAGCTTCTACTTGAATGTCATTCTTACTATGCTTGAGAATGTGAGAGTGTGTAATAAAGCGTCTGAAACAAATCTGCCTCTTCATTTACACGCTCTACACTGGTGACCCAAGACGTATCATGGAACACGGTTCAAGATCCCTGGAGCCGACCTCGACGGGAACCTCCAGCCACGCATGTGCGGTCGCAGTCAAGCTACCGGATTTCTGGCAGAACAATCCGTGCTCTTGGTTCCACCTCGTCGAGGCACAGTTCGCCCTCTGGGGAATAACGGCAGATGACACCAAGTTCCACTATGTGGTCGCAGTGCTCGACGCCCGCACAGCTCAGCACGTAGCGAGCCTGCTCGATCGGCCACCAACTGGCAACAAGTACGAGGCGCTAGAGGCTGCGCTCATCCAGCACTTCACTCTCTCGGATGGTGAGAGAGCAGAGAGGCTCCTGACGCGGACCAAGTTGGGAGATGGGTCGGCAATAGACCTTATGGAGAAGATGCTGACGTTGAGGGGCACGGAAGATGACCACTTTCTTTTTACCCACCTCTTCCTCCGGAAACTTCCGACAGCGGCGAGAGCGGCCCTGGCCAATTCGCCGTTGCTGGCCAAGCGGGACTTTCGTGCGCTAGCCCGGGAGGCAGACAGGATCATCATCGCCATGACCATCTTCACCTTCACGACCATCGCGGCAGCGACGGAGCTCAGCGAGACGACCAGAGGAGGCGAGGAGCCACCGACGGCAGCAGCAGCGGGGGCCAAGGAGCGCGAGGGAGACACGCTTTGTTTCTACCACCGCCGCTTCGGAGAGAAGGCACGCAGATGTACACCACCTTGCCAGTTCAAGCGCTCGGGAAACGCCAAGACCGGGGGTCGGTAGCAGCCGTGACCCTCGGGGAGGAGAACAAGCTGCTCTATCTGACGGACGCACGCTCGGGGAGCATTTCCTCGTGGACACCGGCGCCCAGAAGAGTTTCATCCGGCCGACCTACGCTGACCGGCTGGCAGGATCTAGCGGCCCCGAGATGGCGGCAGTGAACAACTCGGAGATTAAGACCTTTGGTGAGAAGACTCTACTCTTGTCTCTACACGGCCGTACATATGAGTGGACTTTTGTCATAGCAGCATTGGATTATCATATACTGGGGGCTGATTTTCTGTGTGCACATAATTTACTGGTTGATCTTGCTAACAGGCGCCTAGTTAATGCACTGTCTTTCGACTCTCTCCCCTGTATAGCTCGAGTGACCTGGCCGACAGCACAAGCCAACGTCACAGCTCCAGGCGGTAAGTTCCACACACTGCTCACCCAGTTCCCAGCACTCACAGTCCCGACGTTTTCGGCAGCCATCGCTAAACACGGGGTGGAGCATTTTATCACCACCACCGGGCCGCCCGTTTTTGCACGACCTCGGCGCTTGGACGCAGCTAAACTGGCCATAGCGCGCGAGGAGTTCGCCAATCTGGAAAGGTTGGGCATCATCAGGCGCTCAAACAGCCCATGGGCGTCCCCGCTACACATGGTCCCTAAAGCTGAGGGCTCGTGGCGACCGTGCGGGGATTTCCGCAGGTTGAACAACGCCACAGCGCATGATCGCTACCCAATTCCCCACATACAGGACTTTTCCGTTCACCTCGCCGGGGCGCGCATTTTTTCCAAGATAGATCTGGTCCGCGGTTACCACCAAGTCCCAGTGCGCGCTGAGGACATACCCAAAACAGCGGTAATAACTCCGTTCGGTTTATTCGAGTTTTTGCGCACGCCATTCGGGTTGAAAGGAGCGGCACAGACGTTACAGCGCATGATGGATGCAGT
The DNA here is from genome assembly GCA_020510985.1 of Pholidichthys leucotaenia. NCBI lineage: Eukaryota > Metazoa > Chordata > Actinopteri > Cichliformes > Pholidichthyidae > Pholidichthys > Pholidichthys leucotaenia. Next base: position 296,656,892 of record CM035849.1, read on the forward strand.
GCTGCGCGATCTCTCATTCGTGTTCGTCTACCTGGACGATATCCTGGTAGCCAGCGCGTCCGAAGACGAACACGAAACCCACCTCATGACAGTTTTCCGGAGGTTGGAAGAGCATGGGTTAATAATCAATCCAGCGAAATGTCAGTTCGGAGTGACGGATATTGATTTTTTGGGGCACCGCGTCTCTCCCGAAGGAGCGATCCCGCTGCCTGACAAGGTGCGTGCAGTGGCGGATTTTCCCCGGCCGCAAACGGTCAGGGCGCTACAAGAATTTTTGGGAATGGTAAACTTTTATAACCGTTTCCTTCCCCGCGCAGCGCAGCTCATGCAACCATTGTATGCCGCACTCAAAAAACAGAAACCCGCGGATAGGGTCGAATGGACCCCGAAGCGAGAGCGGGCGTTCTTGGAAGTCAAAGCAGCCCTGGCAAACGCTGCATTGCTGGCACATCCAGACCCAACGGCCCGCATAGCGCTCACCACTGACGCTTCAGATGTGGCCATGGGGCGGTCGTGGAGCAGCGCGTAGCCGGGGCTTGGCAGCGGCTCGCCTTTTTCAGCAGGACTTTGCGCGACAGTGAACGTAAATACAGCGCGTTCGATAGGGAGTTGCTGGCTCTCCACCTGGCCATTCGCCACTTCCAGTTCTGGCTGGAAGGGCGCAGTTTCACTGCGTTCGTTGACCACAAGCCGCTAACATTCGCGATGGCCAAGGTTTCAGAACCGTGGTCGGGCCGGCAGCAGAGACAGCTGGCCACGATCTCAGAGTTTACTATAGATATTCAGCATGTGTCGGGTAAACTGAATGTGGTGGCAGACTGCCTCTCGCACGCCGTGGCGGCCCCGGTCTGCGTGGGGATAGATTACGCAGCCATGGCCGCGGAGCAGGTTAGTGACGCGGACGTGCGCGCGCTCCAGTCTGGACCAGCAGGGTTAAGGCTGGAGAGCAGGGTGCTGCAAGACGGCATGCCCCCCCAATCTGCGATGTCTCCACGGGTCGCCCGCGTCCCGTGGTCCCGGCCGCGTGGCGCTGCCGCATGTTTGACTCGATTCATTCTTTGGCGCACCCAGGAGTGCGCGCGTTAGTCAAAATGGTAGGGGAGAAATTCGTGTGGCCGAGCCTTCGCAAACAAGTGAACGAGTGGGCGGCAGCCTGCGTGGCGTGCCAACGAGCCAAAGTACACAGACACACGAAGGCTCCCTTGGAGCCGTTTCGTATTCCGGCTAAGAGGTTCGACCATGTTCACGTGGCCGGAAGCAGTTCCGCTGGCGGCAACCACATCCGAGGAGGTGGCGCGCGCTTTTTTAACAGCATGGGTAGCGCGTTTTGGAGTCCCGTCGGACATTACGTCCAACAGAGGCCATCAATTTGTTTCCGAACTCTGGTCAGCGATGGCCCGCAGCCTGGATATTACAATTCACCGCACAACCGCGTACAACCCACAGGCTAATGGGTTATGCGAACGTTTTCATAGATCATTGAAAGCGGCTCTCAGGGCTTCATTGACGGATGCAAATTGGGTAGACAGGCTACCGTGGGTTTTATTGGGGTTGCGCTGCGCGCCTAAAAAGGATCTGGAAGCTTCCCCGGCAGAACTCGTTTTTGCACAACCACTCCGGCTGCCCAGGGAGTTTCTGCCAGATAATCCCGCACCGGGCAGCTGCCCGTCTCAGCTTTTGCAGCGTAGTGCAGACACAGGCACGCTGCCGGGCCCTGCCCACCACAGTTTTCCGCGCGTTTTTGTGCCTAAAACTTTGAAGAACGCGGAGTTCGTTTTTGTCAGACACGACGCCCACCACCGTCCACTGCGCCCACCCTATGATGGACTGTTCAGAGTGCTGGAAACAGGGGATAAGCATTTTTTGCTAGACTTGGGGGGTAGGAGGGAAAAAATTGGCATAGACAGACTCAAACCTGCTTTCGTTGTGGCAGATGAGCAAGTGCTGTTGGCGAGGGCTCCTCGGCGTGGAAGACCCCCACGGGGAGCTCCCCAGAGAGATGATTCCTCAGAGCACCCACACGGACAGACAGAAAGGTTTTCCCCCCAAACAACAGCCCCCCAAAGGCAGGGCAGCGCCATGGAGGCGGCAAATTCTGGTTACAGCAGATACGGGAGAAGACTGAAGCCCAAGCAGCATGTGGACTGATGTTAATGGTTCTATCACAGCATGTGGACTGTTATCCTTTTGTCCTATCTAAGTTGCTGGGGGTGGTGGTGTGGCAACCTGGGGAGAGCCTAATTGTATACCATCTTAGACAGGAACAAAGAGCGTGGGTTCCCTAGTAAGATAACAGGGAGGTGTTAAGGATGAGTGGGTTGATTGCGATTGGACGAGAAGATCATCGTTTGTGTGTGAGAAGATTCTAGAAGAATGTCATGGTATTTAAGAGAAGAGCTTCTACTTGAATGTCATTCTTACTATGCTTGAGAATGTGAGAGTGTGTAATAAAGCGTCTGAAACAAATCTGCCTCTTCATTTACACGCTCCACAATGTGACAACAATCTCCCATCTAGGGTGGCAAGATGGAAGCCTTATCTTACGAAGAAAAACATCCAAGCCCAGCTACATTTTGCAAAAACACATTTGAAACCTCCCAAATGCATGTGGGAAAATGTGTTATGGTCCGATGAAGCCAAGGTGAACTTTTTAGCCATAATTCCAAAAGGTATATTTGGTGCAAACACAACACTGCTCATCACTAAAAGAACACCATACCTACAGTGAAGCATGTGGTGGCACCATCATGCTTTGGGGCTGTTTTTCTTCAGCTGGAACTGGGGCCTTAGTCAAGGTGGATGGAATTATTAACAGTTCCAAATACCAGTCAGTGTTGGCACAAAACTTCAGGCTTCTGCTAGAAAGCTGAAGATGAAGAGGAACTTCATCTTTCAGCACAACAATGACCCAAAGCACACATCTAAATCAACAAAAAATGGCTTCACCAGAAGAAGATTAAGGTTTTGGAATGGCCCAGCCGGAGTCCAGATCTAAATCCGATTGAACATCTGTGTGGTGATCAAGAGGGCTGTGCACAGGAGATGCCCTCACAATCTGACAGATTTGGAGCATTTCTGCAAAGTAGAGTAAGCAAATATTGCCGCATCAAGATGTGCCACGCTGATAGACTCCTACCCAAAAACACTGAGTGCTGTAATAAAAGCCAAAGGTGCTGCAACAAAGTTTAAGCGTGTGCATATTTATGCAACCAGGTTATTGTAAGTTTTTTTTTTTTTTTTTTTTTTTTCCCATTAAAAGATTTCAGTTTGTTTTTCAATTGGGTTGTACAGGTAATAGGTCACATTAATGGTGGAAAAAGTTTTAAAATGATTTATCTTGGTCTCATTTTTTTACATCACAAAAACCTGGCATTTGAACAGGGGTGTGTAGACTTTTTATAGCCATTGTACTTGACTAAATGTAACTGGGTACTACCCACTTCTCATCCTGTCATACACCAATGAAGGGTCCAGTATGTTCAGAGACGCCATTCTGGAGTAGCTAACCCACCATTTCCACCGACTGCGGGTGATTTCCGTTGCAGCTGCGGTGTGTTCTCAGCCTTACGGCACCCCCACCCCCCCACTGACTGCATTTGCATTTCGGCATAATGCCGACATCTAGCCAATGTAAAACCGACCTCTATAAGATGTATTCCGGATGCAAACTTTGTACATTCGGCAGATGTAGGCCAGATGTACTTGTGCTGTTGGGGTTGACCCTGCTCACCTTGGGGTTTTTGTAACTCAGCTTTCACATTTGTATTCCATTTTGTTTCCATGATACCCACATTAATTCTGAAAGTCCCTTTAAAGCTCCTTAAACAGTTAACCCTCTTCCCCACTTGAAGGTCAGTCATCAGGGTGTCATGCACACTTACCTGGCTGCATGTAGTCTCTACTCTGTGCATCCCATAGGAGAAATCATCTGCCAGAGTGACTGATTCTTCCTTCATAAGGTCGAAGAACGAAGGCCAACCTAAACATGACGGTACAACGAGAAATAAAATAAACAGACATATTTAAATCTGTCATTACTTTGGAGCTAAGTAGTACCAGGCTGCCCTGTTATGTTCAGGTTTCTGTGGGAAAATTATCTAATTTCACTTATTGATCAGAAAATTGCAAATACCATACCTTGTTGTGGATGGATGCCTAGAGAACCCATGGACATCAATGGCATATTATTTCCAATTTTTTGGACCATGTAACAAGTGAAATTAGATAATTTCCCTCAGAAAAATGTGGTCTAAAACATTGCATTAGACCCCATTCCTACCAGGTTATTTAAAGAAGTCTTTCCATTTATTAATGACACAATTCAACAAATAATTTATCATTAACTATATGCAGCTTTTAAAATTGCTTTAATTAGACCTTTACATAAAGGCAATGCTTGATCCAGGAGATTTACATAATTTTAGACCAATTTCTAATCTGTCCTTTGTTTGAAAAATGTTAGAGTTGTTGCTTTTCAGTAATATGATCATTTGCAGAGGAACAATTTATGTAAAAAGCTTCAGTCAGGGTTTAGAATTCATCACAGTACTGAAACAAGTTTGAAGAAGGTCACTAACAATCTTATAGTAGACAATAATGGACTTATAGACCTGAGTTCACCTTTGGATGCTATGGATCATGACATTTTACTCAATAGTTTGGAACTCTTTTTTGGACTTAAAATTTCCTTGCAGTGGTGTAAATCATATTTAGTGATAAGTTCCAATCTGTTCATGTTAATGAGTCTTGCTCAAATTCAAAACTCAGTCATGGAGTTCCACAAGGCTCTGTGTTTGTTCTGATTCTTTTTACTTTATATATGCTTCCACTAGGCAATATTATTAGAAAACATTCCATAAATTTGTAATGCAGATGATGCACAAGCACACTAATTGTAGATTTAAGTCACTTCTCTGATGACATGTCTGACACCAGGAAGCTCTGTCTATCACTTATTGTCTCATTGTGTTATAGACAAATGTATACTTATTACAGGAATACAATAAAAAAAAACAAAAAAAAACCCATTTAATCCCTGGACTACTATTAGTACTGTTGGAAATGTTTTCTTTTCCATATTTATTTTCTATCCTGACTATGTTTTCTTTTGGTTTATTTTGGGAATAAATTCAACAGTAGTTTATTATCTACACTGTTTTTTTGCCAAGTCCAAATCGATATTTTCATTCAGACATACATTCATCTTCTTCCGCTTAATCCTTTTCGGGTCGCCGGGGGGGGGGGGGGGGGCTGGCGCCTATCCCAATATCTTTGGGTGAGAGGCAGGGTCCACCCTGGACAGGTCGCCAGTCCATTGCAGGGCCAACACAGAGAGACAGACAACCATTCACTCTCACAGTCACACCTAAGGACAATTTAGAATCCCCAGTTTGATGCCAGTTAACCTAACTTGCATGTTTTTAGCATGTGGGAGGAAACCGGAGAAATTCCGGAGTAAACCCACGCAGACATGGGGAGAACATGCAAACTCCACACAGATCACTGTTGGTCAGGGTCTGGGATCGAACCCAGGATCCCCCGGCCAAGGGTGAGTTGCTGTGCTACCGCAGTGCTAACCACTCCGCCACCACGCCGCCCTTCAGACATACATGACTCTCAAAAAGTTAGGAATATTTGGCTTTCGAGTGAAATTTATGGAAAATGTAAAAAGTTCACGCCGCAGTGATATAAGATAAGATAAGATAAGATAAGCCTTTATTAGTCCCACAATGGGGAAATTCCAGGATTGCAACAGCACAGGGATAGCAACACTCAGAGCAACAATCAGAAGGCAAGAAAAAAAAAAAAAACAAGCAAGCAAGCAGGAGCAGCTAATATACATATGTACATATTCCTATATTATATATATATATATATATATATATATATATATACACACACACAGACACACAGTGCAGAGCATTGTAGCTGGATGGAATGAATATATAGATATATAAATATAACCATAAACATAAACACACACAGTGCAGAGCATTGTTGCTAGATGGGATGAAACAGCACAACCGTCTACTTAGTTATCCTACATGGTATGATTATGTGCCCATACATATTCTCACCCTCCATAGCGACCGGTATTTTCCTAGTTGTATGCCGGAGAGGACCATTGTGTAAGTCTATTGCATCTTTTGCATTCAAAAAACTATTAGGTTGTTACGTCTTTTTGCTATCTCTGCGAGCAGCCCTGCTTAGGTTGTACAGTCTGACAGCCGTAGGTAGGAAGGACCTGCGAAACGTCTCGGTTGTGCACCTGGGATGATGTAGTCTGCTGCCTCAGTGCATTCAGTATGTCCTGCATAGGGTGGAACTCGGACTCCAGCAGAGATGACAGTTTAGCCACCGTCCTTCTCTCTCCTATCTCCTCCACCGGATCAAGGCGCTGCCCCAGTACGGAGCTAGCTTTCTTGATCAGTTTGTTCAGTCTCTTCCTATCGGCTGCAGTAATGCCACTGCCCCAGCAGACCACTCCAAAAGTGATGGCTGATGCCACCACCGTGTCATAGAAGGTCTTCAGCAGCGCCCCTTGTACACCAAAAGACCTGAGTCTCCTCAGTAGGAACAGCCTGTGCTGTCCCTTCTTGTAGAGTGCATCGGTATTGTGTGACCAGTCTAGTTTATTGTTCAGATGAACACCCAGGTACTTGTAGGATGTCACCATCTCAATGTCTGTTCCCTGTATATTTACTGGTGCTGTGAGGGGTTGCCCATGCCTGCAGCAGTCCACCACCAGCTCCTTAGTTTTCCTCGCATTGATCTGGAGGCAGTTCCGATGGCACCAAGCTGTCCTTGCCTTCTCTGATCTTTCTCCTCAGCTCCCTCTGTACGGACTTCAGCATCTCCCTGTTCCCCGACCTGAAGATCCTCTTCTTCTCTCTCAGAAGTGTTTTTATCTCAGGGTTGATCCAGGGTTTGTTGTTTGAGCAACACCGTATGGTCTTGGTGGGAACAGATTTGTCCACACAGAAGCTGATGTAGCCCGTGAAGGTGTGAGTGAGGCCATCGATGTCCTCACCATGTGGATCGCAGAGCTGCTTCCAGGCGGTGGCTTCAAAACAGTCCTTTAGAGTGTCCATTGCCTCCTCAGACCATAACTTCACTGTGTGCATGACCGGAGGTTGTCTGTGCACTAGGGGTTTGTACACCGGCCGGAGATGAACCAAGTTGTGATCCGATCTCCCGAGTGGGGGGAGTGGTGATGAGGTGTACGCTTCCTTAGTGTTTGTGTAGAATAAGTCCAGTGTTTTATTGTCTCTAGTGTGGCAGGTGACATACTGGGTAAACGTGGGTAGAATGGGAGATAGTGAAACATGGTTGAAATCGCTTGAGATGAGGAGAAAAGCATCTGGGTGTTCTGTCTGCAGCCTGCTGGTTACTGAATGGATGACGTCACGCGCTGTCCCAGCGTTCGCCGTCGGATTTGCATAAACAACAATGCAGATCACGTGTGAGTGTTCTCTCGGGAGATATGTAGGCCGCATGCTAACAGCTAGCAACTCAATGTCTTTGCTGCAGTGACGTTGTTTAACAGTGATTTGTCCCGGTCTGCACCAGTTGTTGTTAACATACATTATCACTCCACCGCCCCTTGCTTTGCCACTGTCTGGTGTTCAGTCAGCCCGTATCACGTGGAAACCCTCCAGCTCAATGTTAGCATCTGCTGCTAGTTCAGTTAGCCACGTCTCAGAAAACAAAAGGAGAGAGCACTCCCGGTATGTGCTATCGTAACGGCAGATAGCCGCTAGCTCATCTACCTTTCCCAATATAGAGCGTACATTCCCCATAATAACGGATGGGAAGGTGGGTCTGTACCTTATACATAAGGTACAGACCCACCTTATACATATGATATTATATCATGATAGTAGGGCATTTAAGTAGAAGCATGCAATGGTGATTTCCTCATCTCAAACAATTTATGGCAACAAAAGCCATCAACAGTGGTTGTATACCACAACAAAAAATGTCAGTGTCTCAATAACTTGTCATGCGCCCTTGAGCATCAATTACAGCTTGACAACGACATATCATGCTGTTCACAAGTCGACTTATTGTCTGCTGAGGCCATGGCATTCCACTCTTCTTGAAGGGCAGCCCTCAGGTCATTAAGGTTGTAGGGTGCAGGGTTACGAGTCTCTACGTGGCAACTCAGCTGATCCCATAGGTTTTCTATGGGATTCAAGTCTGGAAAAAGTGCTGGTCACTCCATTTGAGGTACCCCAGCCTCCAGCAGCCGTTCTGTAATGATGCGACCTTGATGAGCTGGAGCATTGTTGTCCTTGAAGATGAAAGTAGGCCTGTGTTGTTGGATTAATGATGCTATTCAGGCAGTATCGGCTTGTCACTGTACCATTCACAAGGTGTAGGGCAGTTCTGTATTGAGTCGACACACCTGCCCAGACTGTAACACCACCACCAAAGGCTTGTCTGGTGACACCAGTGACTGATGCATAGCGCTCTCCTTGACGTTTCCAATATCATTGGTGGCCATTGTTTCTGCTTAATGTGAACTGACTTTCATCAGAGAACAGCACTGAGGCCCACTGGTCCCTTGTCCAGTGTAACTGCTCCCTGGCCCATGCAAGACAATGCCTGTGCCTGGTGTTGTGGTCAGGTACCCCTGCAGGTCATCTAGCATGCAGACCACACTGATGTAAATGGTTTTGAATGGTCTGACGTGATGCTTGGGTGCCTCTCACCTCCCTTAAATGTGCCTGGAGTTTAAGGGCATTCATCATCCGGTTCCGCAGGGCACTGACAATGAAGCGATCATCAGCGTGGGATGTGGCCAAAGGACATCCACTTCTATGCCTTTCTGTGACTCTTCCAGTCTCTCTCCATCTCTGTTGCAACCTGCTGATGACACTCTGTGACACTCTAAGCTCAGTGGCCACTTCCCTCTGAGAACATGCTGTTTGAAGCCTCACAGTGGGGAGGTACTGTTGATCAATTGTTAGGTGTCGTCTTGGTCTCATGATGCCAAAATGATGAAGAGGACTGTTTACATACCAATTCTAATTGAACCAGAAAATTTATTGGTCGATTCATGGATCAAACACTTGTTGTGAATTTTGCCATTAAACACCTTGTTAGAGAACACCAAGTTATGCAAAAAGCATTGAAACACTGAACAATTAGACATGTGCTTCAAAAGGGTAGAGAAGTTCAAATTAAGTTCACCCGTAAAGGTTATAGTGCATTTCAGGTGCATCCTGAAATTGCACCCGAAAGCCGAATATCCCTAACTTTTTGTGAGTAGTGTAGATAAATCTATTTGGACATGATGAGTCAACTTACCTGAGCCAGAGTCAAATTTCACATTTGAGCTATAAAAGAAGAAAAATGTTTTAATCAGCATCTTTTGTCTTTCTTTTCTTAAAAACTACATTCATTCAGACTGCTTTGCCAAAAAAAAATAAAAAATAAAAAAAATAACTCAACAAACAGAACCTTCTACTGGAAAATTAGTGCAGTGATTATCACAGATGGATCTTATGGTAATACACCATGGAATGGAACTGCCAATGAATACAACAACCAACACCACAACTGATGAACCGTTAACACTGGCAGGACAAAGCTGCAGAGCTACGTATGTGGCTGGTTAAAGCTAACAACAGAGAAGGGCCCTAAAATCCACCAGGGCAGGAAAAATAGCTCAGCAAGCTCAGCAAGAGGCCTCACATTGACCAATACTTCTTAGGAAGTGGGCCAAGTCAGTCGAGTGAAGCCCAGAGGCAGGAGAGCCCCCATAGTCCTCAGGGTATCAGCACCTCGGATGAGGGTCAGCTTCACATGGACCCTCCTGCAGTCTCCAGCCGGGCCCAACCAGTCACAGACCCAGGCTTGATCAACCTGTGGTGGGTCTGCTTCAGCGGGGGGTGTTGCATCAGGGGATTCTGGCATCGGGGCAGCTCGTGCATCGGGGGATTCCAGCATCAGAGCATCAAAGGATTCCGGCATTTGATAGTCTGTCTAAGACATGGGATGTCTAGGACATACAGGATGTCTAGGACATCATATAGTCTACATATAGGACATCACCATTTCCTATGATCTACAGGCTATCGAGAGCTGGTCAACAACGCCGAGAGGACCAGTTGCTGGCTGGGGATGAAAAGAAGAGATACCATCTGGGCTTCTAAGGCAAACAGCTAAACTGCGAGACACACACCCAGGCTTGATCAACCTGGTGGGCCTGCCTCAGTGGAGGGTGTCTCGTGATAAATGGCCGAAACACCCGGTGATGCTGAGGTACACAACTGATGATGTGTGCCGGCGGTGAAGCCTTATAGCAGCCATCTCTCAAGAACTGCCCACGGACTCAGAAGTGGTGCAAACATCAGGGATTGTAACAGCTAGTCCTTTCATTGAACCTCAGTCAAACTCTGTGGCTTCAACAGCAACGCGTAGATGATGCACTGAAAACTAAAAAGGACTGTTGGTGTAATCGGTGGTACAGACACAGGACAGACAAGAGCAGCAGGTATGATTTCACTTGTATGAACGCCACAGATCTGACGTTTGTGTGTCATATATGTCTCTAGATGCAAGGCTGCATGAAGTAAAATAATAAATAAAAAATAGTAACTGTTTGCTTCCTTCTTCGCCTTCTTTTAGATTTGATTGGCTGTTGGCAGCCAGCTTACAGGTGCATTACTGCCACGTACTTCACTCTATATAATGATTTAAGAAAGAAATCAAATAGTTTTTAGGGGGGTTGGCATTTGTTGCACTGCATTGGAGCGATATGGACTTGATATTAGCAGCCTCAGCATGCATTAATTTTTAAATTATCACAAAATATAGATCAATAAAATTTTTAACAACTGTCAGAAAAGGTCTGTACGTGTTAAGTTAAACAACAGTCATTCACGGCATGACAGCAGCAGGAGCATTTTAATTTTGGGGTAAAAGGAACAGCTGCAGCTGTCTGTTTTACCCCGACATTAAAACACCCAGGCACAGTGTTGTGGTTCTTGTGTTGTGACTAGAAAAGCGCTATATAAGTGCAGGTTAGTTAGTTAGTTCTTTGTGGCTCTGACTAGATTCTACGTCTGCTCTGAGGTAAATCTGATTATATCCAACATCTTTTAACAAAATGCATCCGACTTTATTGCGGTGGAGACACTGATTTGTCTCAGAGCTTTTACTTGTTTACAGCGTTAGCATCTTAGCAGTGGAGCTAACTAACGGAGCTACTGTCTGCCAGGACACTTTATAAGCTCATCTTCTCATCCCTCCATAGTCGTGGATAGTGGTATGATTATATTACTGTTTTTGAGGTGCAAAAGGCCACGTTACCGCATTTTTGATGCCAAAGTCATTGTTTTTTAACAAGGAAAAGTGTCCTGTTTCCATGACAACCACACATTCTAAACCAGTACTAGAAGTTGCGCACATAATTCACGCAAGGCATCATGGGGGCTAGGAATAAGGTGGATAGTGAATTGTGTGAGAGGCTGGACATTAAGGAAGGAGAAAAGTATTGATAGGCTAGACGGAGAGATGGAGCTGGAAAGGATGTGCAGCAGTTGATTTTGTGGTGCGGGTGCAGCCTTGTCAGGACTCAGGAGCCAACTGCTGCGGCGGCCCCTCCACCCTCTTCTCTCTGCTGGGCCGATGTAGGCTCCAGGTGGGGTCAGACCTCCACGGAGCATCCCCTGTGGGCAGCGTGTCTTCTCGAGTCCATACTTCACACTGACTCGGCAAAATCCAAAATGTGCCCAAATGTCCTCTTTCAAAATGCTAGCTGAGTATTTTTTTTTATCACTTCTTATTGTTCTCTGCCTCCATTTGCCACAATACAGTTTTCAACTTCACAACGGCACCTTTATTGACAAGCAGAAGTTGGACAAACAGCAATCAAGATTAGCACTTCAGGTTTTTTCACAGGTGATGAGATCTGGAGCAGTAACACTCTAAATCGATGCAGAGGCCCATATCACAAGACATCGAAGAACTGAGGAACTTCCACATTTCTAATAAGAGGTCAAGACCAAGACCTACATACACAGAGGTCTTAGTCTTGACTGGTGTCTGCCTGGCTTCGTCTTGGTCTTGACTGGGTCTCGGCCCCTTAAAGTCTTGATCTTGCTATAATCTGGTCTCAGTCTGGTCTCGACTACGTTACTAGAAGGGACACTGGCATGGTACTGAGCCACTATACACTGAGCGGAGGCCAGCAGTAGACATGGCAAGGTGGAACAATCACCTTCAGAACAGTGAGGACCAACAGGAATCAGTGAGAGAACCATTTACTCGAACTTCTGACAGAGCAAACAAAGCCGTGGCTTTCAGTGAGGTGTCTACCTTGGGCTTCTGAGTTTGTGAAAATGCTACGATGGAACACATTTATGTTCAGGGGGCAAAGCACTGGACAAGTTCTGGAAACTTACTGAGAAAATTTGACCTTGGAAAACTCCAGAATGCCCTGTGATTCACTCACTGATCAGTTTAAGTAGTTCATTTTGTACATAAACACGTGGCTTCAAGCACACCCTGTGAGCTAGATCAACCAACCGAAATTCTGGTGATGTTGGGTCACCGTCAGCCTGCAAAATCCTGACTGGATCACCCTCATGCCTAATATCAATTATATAGTCACCAGCAGGGCTTGACATGAACGTTTTGGCTCATCGGCCACTGTGGCTAGTGATTTTCCAAAGTTACTAGCCACTCAGCCTTTTCACTAGCCACAATTTTGTGGTTGGAAAATTGTGATCAGATTTGACTAGAGCATGCTAAATTTTACTTGAACTAAATTTACAGCTGCTTGAAATGTAAATGACCCTTATAAAAAATAGCAAGAGAAACACTGTTGAATTATTTATTAACAGCAATAAATGCTGTAAAGCAGTCGAGAAAAATATCTGCAATATGAGAGTAAAGTACAGGTAGATTTGGGGTCCGTCCCAATTCTCCTCTCTATCCCTCCCCCTTTGCCTACTCCTACTTCTTGGTCCTTGAAATCAAATGTCAGCAGTCGCTGGTGGATTTAATCTAAATCTACACTACCTGTTTTCACCAGAAAAAAAGAAGAAAAAGAAAACTGCTAAGAAAAAGTCTCATCTTAAGGAGAAAAATGTCTCAAATTTACATGAACAATTGTAATCAGCAGAAAAAGTCAGAAATTTACTCGAACGAAAGTTGTAAATTCAGAGAAAAACTTGGACCCCTGGCGGGCTGTTTTTGACCTGCGGACCACATGTTTGACAGCCCTGGACCAGCACATTAAAAATATATAATTAGAGGTTTTAATTCCATGAAATAGCTGCATATCACAGATGATCACGGATTAACAGAAGTTCCATCCGCAGCTTGTCCTGTGCCCAGCCTGGAGCAGAGCCGGATCTTTACTTCTCACATGCACCGGACTGGCAGTGGAGCGCCCGCGGCAACAGTGCACCAATGAGAATACACTGTGTGTGCGCAGATAGTGCTTATGGGAGTTGTGGTTTTGTAGTCTCACACTGTGGTAGGCCTATTACTAGATGTCGCTTGAAAAAACTACACCCACCAAAGTGGCTAGTGGGAGTGGCTGTGTTACACGCCACCAGTGAAATCCACCCACCAGTGGTGGGTTGGCAGGTGTTAATGTCAAGCCCTGGTCACCAACCTTTGGAAGGGACGGTGACACAAATATTAAACATGTGTCAGAAGCGCACAGGTGACCTCGGTGAAATGACTGAGCTCGTACCTGAACAGGGGGGTCCCACACACGACACAGGTGTAGGTACCTTCATCCTCATGATAAGTGAACTCTCCTGTGAACGCACTGTGGGGGAAAAACTGACAACACTCAACGGCTCATCATAATCAACAATTTGGAGTCATTTCTAAAGTTATTATGATGGCATGGTCCACAAGTAGGAAACAGTTCATTGCAGTATGGCTGTAACCTAATATTACTACCCAAGTATTTGTCAAAAAACTACTAGGATCTTCCCTAAATTCCACTATTAAACTGTATACTAGCCCAGCTTCCCATGTGGCTCTCATTAGGATCTCTCATTAATGCACATGTTAATTGATCGGTCAGCACTGGTCTTGGGCCGTCAAAGCTTGCCAATATCACAGTCAGATATGACAAGATATACACACTCCTATGCATACATTATAAGTGTGTTCATGGTAAAACATGCTGTAGAAAGATCATCATCAGACATTCTTAAGAAAAGGAAATGTTTGCTACATCCGCAATGATAAAAGTTTCTCCGGACAGCTGGCACATACAAACCCCAATATTCCAGTGAGGTTGATGCGTGTAAAATGTAAATAAAAACAGAACACAAAGACTTAACAAGAGCACTCTGAGGCCAGTGCAATACCCCCCGCCTCCGTTTAGCTTACTGGTTCATTTGTCAGGAGCCATGCACAGGAACAACATTGAACACAGGGTAAAGATGCTCTGTAGCAGATTATAGCGTTCTCACTCATTTCCATCTGTAGTCCCTGGGGCAGGCAGGAAGATATTAAAAGAAAAACAGCTCATAGAGAAAGCAATTCAGGTCGGGTTTCAGAAGCTGCTGACCCTGAAACGAGCAGGGAGTAAGTTAAAAAGGTAAAAAGACAAGAGAGACGACAAACATAAAAACAATTTAAGAGAACAATTTCAAATCCCATTTAAGGCAGACTTTCCTTTGAAGAGCCCAATACTTACTGACAGAGAGCAGTTTTCAACTTTCCAACATAATTACTGTGGCAGAACCAAATTATGATAAGCCCATCATCCATGAATATACGGTGGTGTGAAAAAGTGTTTGCCCCTTCCTGATTTCTCATGTTTGTCACACTTACTGTAAATGTTTCAGATCATCAAATAAATTTAAATATTAGACAAAGGTAACACAAGTAAACACAAAAGACAGTTTTTAAATGAAGGTGCTTATTATTAAGGGTTAAAAAAAAATCCAAACCTACACGGCCCTGTGTGAAAAAGTGCCCCCCCCCCCTTAAAACATAAATTAACTGTGGTTTATCACATCTTTGGAAAGCTGAGTTCAATTTCTCTAGCTACACCCAGGCCAGATTACTGCCACACCTGTTCTCAATAAAGAAATCACTTAAATAGGACCTGCCTGACAAAGTGAAGTAGATTAAAAGATCCTCAAAACCTAGACATCGTGCTACAATCCAAAGATATTCAGGAACAAATGAGAAACAAAGTAATTGAGATCTATCAGTCTGGAAAATGTTATGAAGCCATTTCTAAAGCTTTGGGACTCCAGCAAACCACAGTGAGAGCCATTTTCCACAAATGGCAAAAACATGGAACAGTGGTGAACCTTCCTAGCAGTGGCCAGCCGGCCGACCAAAATTACCCCAAGAGCGCAGCGACGACTCATCCAAGAGGTCACAAAAGACCCCACAAAAACATCCAAAGAACTGCAGGCCTCACTTGCCTCAGTTAAGGTCAGTGTTCATGACTCCACCATAAGAAAGAGACTGGGCAAAAATGGCCTGCATGACAGAGTTCCAGAATGAAAACCACTGCTGAGCAAAATGAACACAAAGGTTTGGCCAGAAGGCATCTTGATGATCCCCAAGACTTTTAGGAAAATACTCTGTGGACTGACAAGACAAAAGTTGAACTTTATGGAAAGCGTGTGTCCCATTACATCTGGCATAAAAGTAACAGCATTTCAGAAAAGGAACATCATACCAAGAGTAAAATATGGTGGTGGTAGTGTGATGGTCTGGGGCTGTTTTGCTGCTTCAGGACCTGGGATGGAACCATGAATTTTGCTGTCTACCAAAAAATCCTGAAGGAGAATGTCCGGCCATCTGTTTGTGACCTCAAGCTGAAGCACACTTGGGTTCTGCAGCAGGACAATGATCCAAAACACACCAGCAAGTCCACCTCTGAATGGCTTAAGAAAAACAAAATGAAGACTTTGGAGTGGCCTAGTCAAAGCCCTGACCTGAATCCAATTGAGAAGCTGTGGCATGACCTTAAAAAGGCTGTTCATGCTCGAAAACCCTCCAATGTGGCTGAATTACAACAATTCTGCAAAGATGAGTGGGCCAGAATTCCTCCACAGTGATGTAAAAGACTGACTGATTGCAGTTGTTGCTGCTAAGGGAGGCCCAACCAGTTATTAGATTTAAGGGGCAATCACTTTTTCACACAGGGCCATGTAGGTTTGGATTTTTTTTCCCTTAATAATAAACATCTTCATTTAAAAACTGCATTTTGTGTTTACTTGTGTTATTTTTGTCTAATATTTAAATTTGTTTGATGATCTGAAACATTTAAGTGTGACAAACATACAAAAAAAATGAGAAATAAGGAAGGGGGCAAACACTTTTTCACACCGCTGTAGTTAATATATGTATTTTAACTAATCAGTTTCTCACACACAGTCTAGTAATGCAGGGGTGTGCAATCATGTGCCATGGAGGGCCAAGACTGTGCAGGTTTTCTCTACCCAGTCTCCTCAGCAGGTGTTTTTACTTATCAGCAATCAGTGGGAAGAAATTCAGTGGAATCTGCTGCTGAAGACACTGGTTGGAGGTAAAGCCTTCAGGGTCTTGACCCTCCATGGCACATGATTGGACAGCCCTGGTCTAATGTCTGTTTAATGGCAGCCATTTTGTTCAGCTTTATGTGACTCTGAAGAAGACACAGCGTTGAAACGTCAGTCTGTGCACCAGTAAAGGCTGTAAATTGGACAGTGTGCGCCAGACTCTCTTTTCTTAATGAGTTTGATGTCCTAAAGGTTAGAAGCACCTGCTACAGCTTCAGATGATTGGGGAGGAAGTGCAGAAGTTCCTTTTTCCACTAAATATCTTGTCTTTGTAGTGAATTCAATTGAATACAGCTTGAGAGTGATTTTTAAATCATTGTATTCTGTTTTCATTGATGTTTTACACAACGTCCAAACCAGTGGAATTAGGGTTTGTACCTAAACGCTGATGACGCAGCATGACTGCTGTTCCTCTGCTTACCCTGTAATCATCACCTGTGTATGACTTGATCAGGTGATTGTAAGACACCAAAGCTACAAGTGATTTTCTGCCGTGGTCATGACGATTCAGTTTCTTGTACCTTTCAGTTCCTTTCTCCTGGGTAACGTGGTATTGGAGTGGGGTAAGACGGTTTTTTAGCTCTTCTTGAGAGACACTCACTGGCCATGTCTTCTTGGTCCTACATAGTCCTGAAAGCGAAGACCAGAATAGATTAAATAAATCCCTGTTCTGGCTTCCTAATGGTACAATGAAGAAAATGACCTTTACATTAGCTGTAACTACAAGGAGGAGTAGCAGAAAAAAGTCTTTAGAGGACAATAATTATTCAAAGCAAACAGTAATTTCATTAGATTGAAGACTGTGGCCCAGTTCGGGGATTGTTCTACAAAACATCCAGCATAGAAGGCTAAACTAAATAAGACTTGGTTTTCTTAGACCATCTGGTTCATGGTCACTTTGGTCCCCAAAGAAAATTCTGTTTTTGTTTGATTTATTTTTCACTGTGACCTCTGCTGCTCCAGAACAACCACTACACACACAATGTTTCTATAATAATAATAATGATAACATTTATAGTTTGTGGCCAAAATAAAAAGTGTCCTAGACATAGAACATTCTGACATTTCTGGCAAACTGTGTTAACTAAAACCACTCGGTGCATGCAGGAAAGCCAAGCAGTGGGTCATCAGATTATTTTGTCAGCTGTAGCACCTCTAACTTCAGCCTGATTTAGGCCTCTCTGTGGAGCTCGTGGCATACCCTTCATGCGTGGCCTACACCATTGTCAGCATTTGTACCTGTGCGCTGGTTTGCTGTATTAGTGTTGCCAAAACTGTTTCTGCTGATGTGTAGACTTGTGTTCGTTTATTAAATGGTGACAGACAAGCGCAGATTATGATGGAGTTGGAGCTAATAAATGTTTTCATACGATCACTGCAACGGAGAAAAGAAGACTTACAACCACCGCTGCTGCCGTCATTTGACAATCCATGTAATTAATGGGGTTAGGACGAGTCACAGAAATGTTCTGTATCTGCTGGCTTCCTCAAAATTCTTTTGAATTTGGACCACCGTTTATCTGACTCGCTTTGGAAGTGGTGCCATGGTGAACAAACAGACGAGAACCAGGAACTGTGACGGAGGAGACAAAGCGGACCAATCACAGCTCTTGTGGTGTGCGTCAACATGACGTGCAGTTACATTTCCTGAGGGGTGCACGTCAGGCCACGCAGTGGGGTACAACATCATGACTGTGCTGGGTCTGTAGCAGCGGCACCATTTTGACCCAGAGGCATAAACTGGACTCATGACTAGAGCTATAAAGGGAAGAACTGAAAAGGGAGTTTCAGAGGAAATGGCAAGTTTTTGCCATGTAGACAAAAAATCAAAACCCCTCCTGATAAAACTGTCCCATTTCAAACTCAAAATCCACTTCTGAACCCCTGCCGGTGTGTCTTTTACTATATTAAGGACCTTGGATTGTATTGACCTTTATTGAGCTGTGCACCATAGGTTCCTTCTTCACAATCAGAATGTTCTCTTGCAGCAGCACCATCCTGTTCTTTTTGGTGACGCCAACAAAACTCCAGAACACCGTTTTCCTGTCTGCTCTCTGTGACCTTTAACATTTAACACAATGGAAAATCCCAGTATATGTAGACAGTGGTGCTCAGGGACAAAAAAAAAAAGAGATTCAGACTAGTTTAGGCAGTATTATGATGTTCTCTGAAGAAGCTAGAATGATGGTGTCCATACCTACCAGTTCTGAAGTTGTTTTTTTGGAAATTAGTTTTAGGGTTCTTTCACACAGTTTTTGTCCAAATCACATGATGGGTTTGTAAACTTGTAGAATTTCCACCTTGGTTTGTTTCCAAACAGAAAAATCAGAGCTGATTAAAATGTGTCAATTCAAACCTCACCAGAACTCTTCAGTTATGGTTCAAATGTGTTCATTGGAAGAACAAGAAGAGTAAAGGCCAGTACATAGTGTGCAAGACCAGAGAATTTTTTTTCTGGACAGGACATTTCATACTTCACAAGACAATCAAGTGCAGAACTGTCGGGAAATTCAAATTTCTGACCAATCACACAATTGTTGTAGACAACACGCAAGAAAAAAGTTCTGCCACGATGATGTAAAGAACAAGCTGCAAGAATGCACAAACCAGGGCTGCAGGAACAAAACGACATTTTGTTCTTTCAGCCCTGGGAGAGAGAACAAATTTGTCTGATCTTGCAGAATATGTACCGTATTTTCCGGACTATAAGCCGCTACTTTTTTCCCACACTTTGAACCCTGCGGCCTAAACAATGATGCGGCTAATCTATAGAGTTTTACGGGCTAACGGCCTCCAGGGGGCGCTCTAGCAGGAAGCGCAAGAGCGAGACAGACTGATGGAAGAGATAATGTGCCGAGGAAGACACTAGTTTTGACGCTAGTTTTACTGTTTTGAACAGTCATTTTGTGCATCATGCACACACCCTCATCATGGAAAACACACGAAGAAATGCATATAATGCAGCTTTTAAGTTAAAGGCAATCGATCTGTCTGTCGAAGAAGGAAATAGAGCTGCTGCACACAAGCTTGGCATCAATGACTCGATGGTGAGACATTGGAGACGGCAGCGTGAAGAACTGACTCAATGCAAAAGACGACAAAAGCTTTCAGAGGTAATAAAAGCAGATGGCCCAAACTTGAAAATGTTGTTGAAGACTGGGTGGACACACCGAGAGCAGATGGCCGAGGTGTTTCCACCGTGCAGATCCAACTGAAAGCCAAAACAATCGCCACCGAAAAGAAGACTGAAGATTTTACAGGTGGACCATCATGGTGTGTCAGATTTATGAGATGAAACGGCCTGACCATCAGAGCACGGACGACTCTGTGTCAAACTTCCGCAAATTTACTCAAACAAAGATAGCCGAAAATTCCATCGGACCAAACAAGATCATAAATATGGATGAAGTACCTTTGACATTTGACCTTCCTCTCACTAGCACTGTTAACAAGAAAGGTGAATCGTCCGTCACGCTGAAAACAACTGACCATGAGAGAACGCATTTCACTTGTGTTCTGAGCTGCACAGCATCCAGACAAAAGTTTCCACCAATGGTGATTTTTAAGCAGATGACTATGCCAAAAGAAAAACTCCCGAAAGAAATCGTTGTCAAAGTCAACACGAAAGGGTGGATGATGGAAAACCTAATGAAGTAATGGCTGATGGAGTGCTACGGCAAGCAACCAGAAGGATTTTTTCACAGAAAAAAAGCATTGCTCGTTTTGGACAGCATGAGGGCCCATATAACAGATTCTGTGAAAGCAGCCATCAAGAGGACAAACTCAATTCCAGCTGTGATTCCTGGAGGCACAACGAAGTATTTGCAGCCACTCGACATCAGTGTGAATCGTGCTTTTAAAGTGGCACTCCGAGTTGAGTGGGAGGCTTGGATGACTAGCGGCGAGAAATCATTCACCAAAACTGGCCGCATGCGAAAAGCAACTTTTGCTCAAGTCTGCCAGTGGATCCTGACAGTGTGGAACAGTGTGAAAAAATCCACGATCACCAACGGGTTTCGAAAGGCTGGACTGCTGCGTGATGAAGAGGACAGCACAAGCACAGATTCGCCTCGAGACGAAAGTGACATTGAGAGCGACAACAAAAGAGAGACTGAGGAAGTGTGTGACAAAGTCCTTCTGAGGCTTTTCATTTCCGACACTGAAGAAGATGACTTCAGTGGTTTTAGTGCACAGGAGGAAGATGAAGATAGCGATCAATGACTTTTCTGGTAGGCTGGTTATTTTTTTAATCAGCCGTGTTACTGACGGCAGTCGTTTTACTGCCGTGTTACAGGCACTGTTCGGAAAAAAAGCATTTTATTTAATTAAAAATTTAAAAAAATCTTTCCGTGTACCATCTTTATGTGTAAATATTCATGTTACAACGTGGACACTTGCGGCTTATAGACAAGTGCGGCCTATATATGTACAAATTTTTTTTTCTTTTTAAGTTTAGTTGGTGCGGCTTATATTCAGGTGAGCTCAATAGTCCGGAATTTACGCATAGGCCTTAAATATAGGAAGTCTTTTTATCAGTTACACCAAAATCTGTGACCATCACAGTCTGTGGCTGCACATAGTGATGTTATCATATATATATGATAAAATAGGTGTCTAGACTAACATGAGGATGGAGCTCCTGAAACAAGTTATTTTGTTTTTTTCATGAATTATTATGCAGGTAAAGAAAAGTCACAGATTTTAATGGGACACCCCCCCCCCCCATTTTTTCTCCAGTGCATCTTGTTTTGAAGACCCATTGGCTCCTTCAGGCCCCCAAACCAAACCAGGCTGGGTACACTGGATCGTTGCTGCAACCTTTGTCTGGGGATCCACTGGACCACTCTTGGCCTGGTCCTTCACTCAGGACCAGTTTGTCTTGGGAGACCCTCCCAAGGGCATGTTGTCCCTGATAGAAAATGATGTGACAGGTACTGAATGTGGCAGTGCAGTCATGGATGAGCAGGCTGAACAGCAGGGGGCCCAAGACGCAGCTCTGAGGAGAGCCTGTGCTCACAGTTCTGATGTTTGAAATGATTCTGTCCACCTTGACTTGTTTGCTGCCTCTGCATCAGGAAGTTAAGAGTCCAGCTACAGGTGCCAGGCTCCACCTCCAGCAGCCATAGCTTTTCCACCAGCTGCCCTGGGATGATGGTATTAAATGCAAAGGAGAAATCAATGAAGAGAAGCCTAACACAGGTATTCCCCTCTTCTAGATGTGGCAGGCTGAGCTGAGGTGCAGAGGAGATGGTGTCTTCGGTCGAGCCATTGGCTCTACATGCAAACTGCAGGGGGTCTAAGTTTGGAGGGCGCTGGACCTTAATGTGCTGCAGAACAAGCTGTTCTGCAGACCGTGCATGTTAAAGGGGCAGGAGATGAAAGCTCTCATACACACTAGGGCTGCAACTAGTGAATATTTTGGTATCGACTAATCTAATAACTATTTTTTGATTAGTCAACTAATCACGATTATTTCTGGGATGTTCGCCATCTCTGCTTCCTGTTGGCTCAGCTCCTGGGCAGCAGTCCAGTTCTCAGTCTCTGCCTTTAATATAATGTTTTATAAATGGGCCCCATCTCTAAATAAAAGAAAGACCCATCAAACATGAGTTCGAAAGATGAACTCGGTAGCTTAATCAAAAGTGTAGCAACACAATTGTCAGACATTACAAAACCATCATTTATTTAACTCATATTGCACAAACAAGACAAGTGGCAATTTTCACATTTTACAGCCTGAAGCATTAATATTTTTCCTGGAAAAGGGTACACAGGTGATTAGTCGACTATCAAATTAGTTGTCTATTAATTTTCTGACGATCAACTAGTCGATTAGTCGACTAATCATTACAGTGCTAATATACACAGGCACACAACGGGGGGGGGGGGGGGCACCAACGTGAGCAAGATTGTCGATTTTACACCCTGAACATCAGTTTCAGTTTTATTTCGGTTAATCGCCCAGCCCTGCTTTAAACCACCCACTTTGTGGTGATCAAAGGTGTATTTCCAGAAAATGCAACACAACAGCAATGTGCCAAGTCTGCACCTATGCCACACCCGTTTGGTGAGTCCCTCATTCCAGTGTGAGGTGTGCACACAGTCAATATGTATTTAGAATGACAGGGTGCAAACCATGAAAAATAGCCATGCAGACAGAAACCACTGGTCCGGGAGGAAAAGTGTGCCACAGATGTGCACTTTGGACTGTCATATAGGGCCCCAGAAGCAGTAGAGTTGTACTGCCTTAAAAACACATCTTTATGCAAGTAGTCCAAAATCATGAATGACATTATCCTCATGGGCAGCGCGGTGGCGCAGTGGTTAGCACTGTGGCAGCACAGCAACTCACCCTTGGCCGGGGGATCCTGAGTTCCATCCCAGCCCCCGACCAACAGTGATCTGTGTGGAGTTTGCATGTTCTCCCCATGTCTGCGTGGGTTTACTCCGGGATTTCTCCAGTTTCCTCCCACATGCCAAAAACATGCAAGTTAGGTTAATTGGCATCAAACTGGGGATTCTAAATTGCCCTTAGGTATGACTGTGAGAGTGAATGGTTGTCTGTCTCTCTGTGTTGGCCCTGCGATGGACTGGCAATCTGTCCAGGGTGGACTGTGCCTCTCACCCAAAGATGCTGGGATAGGCTCCAGCCCCCCCGCGACCCAAAAAGGATTAAGCGGAAGAAGATGGATGGATGCATTATCCTCATCTTGCAACAAGAACAAAACTACAAACTCTGTGGCATAGCTTTTAATTAGAGGCACAGTACAAACTGATGAAAAGTAGAGATTTTATGTTTTAAACCTAAGGGTGTTCTGCCCGTCAGCTTTTACCATTAACAGTGACTGTTAGTGTTTTTTTCTTGTGAATATTGCTCATGTAATTATCTCATGAATATTAAAAATTTATCTCTCTCTCTGTTCATGAAGTATGGTGCAGTATTCAGTTCTTTTTATACTAGTACATACCCATGCATACCCGTCCATGCCTGTAGAAACCAAGTATAAGCAAGTATTTCTGCATGCCCGTTACTGAAGGGTCTCCTCCTGTCTCAGATGGCTGTGTTGTTCACAGTCATGCCTGCAGAGTACTGCTGGAACCTGAGGTGTTTCATGGTCACAGCATCTTTTCTGACGTGCAGCAGTTCTCCTCATTCTATTGCTCTCCATCTGGTGGGTCTTCTTCTTCGTTCAGACCACTGGTTGAGGGATAGATGTGTCGTAATTCCAGTTCATGGGCAGGATCATGAAAATAGATCTGAGCAAAAAGTGGCTTTCAACCCTGTTCAGGAAGGCCCGTGCATGCCCGTACCAGAGCACCCGGAGAAAATCAGCGCTTTGCTTGGCATTTTACACATTTGTAGTGTAGACTGGCATTCTTCAAGGTTACACATTTTACTGTGTCAGCACCTCTTTAAAAACATTGCTGAGAAAGCGACGCTTTTGCTTAGTTTCTTCATCTTGAGCAAGAATACGAAGACTGCTTGATCTGGCAACTCCGCTGGCGGCAACATAGAATTGGCCATGGCTGCAGAAATCTGTTGTGCAGAAAACACGAACACGTTGTAAAGACTGGCCCTGTGACTTATTCACCTTGTCAATTTTGAGCCATATGACATCATAAAGACAGAGGCTAGGTAGGCATCATGAGTGATGGTCTATATGACATCATAAAGACACATTTGTCTATGTGCTGTCATATAGACATATCTTTATGACAGCATCGCGAGTCTTATGACGCCTGAGTTCATAGGCCATCCTATGATGATCAGGCAGAGATCATAGGTCGTCCTATGATGTCCTATAAATGTGACAGACACACAGATTTCTTGCTTTAATAGTGTGATAATAATCAGGTCAGTCGTGTCACAGTTTCAATGAAATGTTTAATGATTTTATAATTTTTAATTTCACTTTTAATGAAACGAGGTGTGTCAGAAAAGAAACGGGGCTGGGGTCACAAAAACTTATTGCAAATGTAAACTAGAAACGTAGCAATGTCAAAATAATCCCCCTTCGGTCTAACGCACCTTCCCATCCTTCTCCGCCATGCCTCCATGCACTCCAGGAAGGATTCTCCTAGCAATCTCCGCAGCTCCGTTGTCATGGTCCTCTTGATGGCTTTCACGTCTGGAAAACGTGTCTCTTTGATGACCCCTTTGAGCTTGGGGAAAAGGAGAAAAAAAAAAAAAATCACATGGACCCAGCCAGGTCACGTGAGCAGGGATTTTGCTCCAGCACGGCCATTTTCCTCATCCAGGAACCACCGGATGCTCAGGGTGTTGTCATGGTGAAGCAGCTATGAGTTGTTCTGTCACAACTCTCGCCTCTTCTTGTGCACCGAATGAAGCAAATATCGCAGGATCTCTTTGTAGACATGCTGGTTGACTGTCTGGCCCTGTGGCAGGAATTTTAATCCCTACCCAAATCATAGCTCACACAGCACACCAAGTCCTGTTACTTTTCTGACACACCTCGTACATCTATATAGTGGTGTGAAAAAGTGTTTGCCCCCTTCCTGATTTGTCATTTTTTTGTATGTCACACTTTGTCACACTTAAATGTTTCAGATCATCAAACAAATTTAAATATTAAGATAAGATAAGATAAGATAAGCCTTTATTAGTCCCACAACGGGGAATTCCAGGATTGCAACAGCACAGGGATAGCAACACTCAGAGCAACAATCAGAAGGCAAGAAAAAAAACAAGCAAGCAAGAGCAGCTAATAAACATATGTACGTATTACTATAAAATATATATATATACACACACACACAGACACACAGTGCAGAGCATTGTAGCTGGATGGAATAAATATATGAATATATGAACACACAGTGCAGAGCATTGTAGCTAGATGGAATAAATATGTAAATATATAAACACCCACAGTACGGAGCATTGCAGCTAGGTGGAATAAATATGCAAGTATATAAACACACACAGTGCGGAGCAATGTAGCTAGATGGAATAATATGTAGATATATAAATATATAAACACACCCAGTGCTGAGCATTGTAGCTAGATGGAATAAATATGCAAATATATAAACACACACAGTGCAGAGCATTGTTGCTAGATGGAATGAAACAGCAGACAAAGATAACACAAGTAAACACAAAATGCAGTTTTTAAATGAAGGTCTTTATTATTAAGGGAAAAAAAATCCAAACCTACAAGGCCCTTTGTGAAAAACTGATTGCCCCCTAAACCTAATAACTGGTTGGGCCACCCTAAGCAGCAACAACTGCAATCAAGCATTTGCGATGACTGGCAATGAGTCTTTTACAGCGCTGTGGAGGAATTTTGGCCCACTCATCTTTGCAGAATTGTTGTAATTCTGCCACATTGGAGGGTTTTCGAGCTTGAACCGCCTTTTTAAAGTCATGCCACAGTATCTCAATTGGATTCAGGTCAGGACTTTGACTAGGCCACTCCACAGTCTTCATTTTGTTTTCTTAAGCCATTCAGAGGTGGACTTGCTGGTGTGTTTTGGATCATTGTCCTGCTGCAGAACCCAAGTGTGCTTCAGCTTGAGGTCACGAACAGATTGCCGGACATTCTCCTTCAGGATTTTTTGGTAGACAGCAGAATTCATGGTTCCATTTACCACAGCAAGTCTTTCAAGTCCTGAAGCAGCAAAACAGCCCCAGACCATCACACTACTACGACCATATTTTACTCTTGGCATGATGTTCCATTTGCTGAAATGCTGTGTTACTTTTAAGCCGGATGTAATGGGACACACACCTTCCAAAAAGTTCAATTTTTGTCTCGTCAGTCCACAGAGTATTTTCCCAAAAGTCTTGATCATCAAGATGTTTTCTGGCAAAACTAAGGTGAGCCTTTGTTCTTTTTGCTCAGCAGTAGTTTTCGTCTTGGAACTCTGCCATACAGGCCATTTTTGCCCAGTCTCTTTCTTATGGTGGAGTCATGAACACTGACCTTAACTGAAGCAAGTGAGGGCCTGCAGTTCTTTGGATGTTTTTGTGGGGTCTTTTGTGACCTCTTGGATAAGTCATCACTGCGCTCTTGGGGTAATTTTGGTCAGCCAGCCACTCCTGGGAAGGTTCACCACTGTTCCGTTTTCGCCATTTGTGGATAATGGCTCTCAGTGTGGTTCACTGGAGTCCCAAAGCTTTAGAAATGGCTTCATAACCTTTTCCAGACTGATAGATCTCAATTACTTTGTTTCTCATTTGTTCCTGAATATCTTTGGCTCGCAGGATCTTTTGGTCTACTTCACTTTGTCAGGCAGGTCCTATTTAAGTGATTTCTTGATTGAAAACAGGTGTGGCAGTAATCAAGCCTGGGTGTGGCTAGAGAAATTGCACTCAGATTTCTAAAGATGTGAAAAACCACAGTTAATTTATGTTTTAACAAGGGGGGCAATCACTTTTTTACGCAGGGCCATGTAGGTTTGGATTTTTTTTTTTTTTACCCTTAATAATAAACAACTTAATTTAAAAACTGCATCTTGTGTTTACTTGTGTTATTTTTGTCTAATATTTAAATATGTTTGATGATCTGAAACATTTAAGTGTCACAAATGTACAAAAAATTGAGAAATCAGGAAGGGGGCAAACACTTTTTCACACCACTGTATATTGCATACACCGACAAGAAAACGTTTGAAAACACCTTTAACTTCTTCCACAGCAGCACTCCTACATCAACCCAACATCAGCCTGATGTAAAAAGTTTACATCAGGAATACATCTCAGAAATGACCTTTATATATAAGACGTATTCCCGATGTAAACTTGCCCACATTGACCAGGCGTATGTGGGCTGTTGGGGTTGGCTGTTTCTCACACAGAACATCTTTCTCATCTCAGTCCAATTATAGATTGAGTTTCTATCGAAAGCCGTTTCTGTTTGACCATTTTTAATCAGATTTAACACTGGAAACTTGAGACGACTCTGACTTTAAAGAGAAGGAGAAAAGTTTTACAAGGTGAACTGGCTCCGGGAGATATTAATCAGCAGTTCAAACATGATGACTTCACACCCAAGTACAGATATGTTATTGTGATTCCAACCCTTTTCTTGCCATTATACTTTTTTGTGGAGGGGTAAGTCCAATAAAGACCCGTTTGTCTTTATTGCACCAATACAGCAGAGACAGAGGCACTGAATAGGGTGAAGAGCAGGGGAGAGACATACAGGAAAGATGGCTGAGGTAAGGATTCCAACCAGGGACTACTGTAGATGAGCAACAGTTGAGCTGGTATCCATCCTAAACCACCAGCCCCCCCACCCCCATGCCCCACAGCACTTCAAAATATAACAAGCTGCTACAAAAGCTGCTGATGCACTTTAGTGTTCAGAGCAGAAGGAAAGTTCCAGTTTGCTGCTAAGACAGGAAGGCATGCTGACACACCAGCGAGGTGTTAAGGCTTGAGAGGAGCACAGAACAGCAGACACACAACATTCAGTCAGTGGACCTGAAGGAAGACTGCAGGACCTCTGTGCTACAGGCTGACTCTTGGTTATTAGATGGAGCAGATTGAAGCCCGACATGGCTGCAGAAGAACGGTACTCCACCCACCACTAGAGCACCCCTCAATGGGCTACAAGGTCTGGGCTGAATGTAGGCAGGGGAGCAGAGGGAGAAACGACACAGGTCAGGATAATAAACAGCATCACTGACAACAGGAAGGTAAAACTGGCCAACAGGATCTGTTCATGCACACAATGATGAATGTTCTGTGTGTACTGTTTATTGGTCTACACACTACATCTGTATTCTGCTTCCTCCCATAGTATCACTTAAACACACAATTTAAAAAAAAACTCCACCAAATATGTTCTTTGTCAGGGATGGTCACGTTTTCATGTGTATTCCACTGTCAGACTTTTTGATCACTGGTCTGCTGTGTAAATTAATTACCTCTGCCAAGGGAGGACGGAGGTAATGTTTTCACTACTGTTGCCTGGTTTGTCTGATGGCAACATAACTCAAAAAGTTATGAATGGATTTTGATGAAATTTTCAGAAAAGGTGTGTAATGGCACGGGGAACAGATGAGTAGATTTTTATGATGATTCGGATCACAATGTGGATGCAGGAATTTTTTGAATATTATTTTATATATTAATCTGGCACTTTTCATGTACTGCCCTTTTAAGACAAGTCCACTCAGTTACGTGCGTGGTCACGGCATAGAGAAATGCGCCTTGGCAACCTGGAAGCCAAACACTGCAGAAAAAGCATTGGGGGCGTGTCCACCAAACTCGTTTTTCCTGCTGTGGACGACTATTTTCTGTTCATTCTCTATGTGGTCCAGCGTTTACGGCGCTGAGCGCCCTCGGTGCTGAAACACTTTGAGCGGTGACTGCTTTGTTGCGGTGCCCAGGGCTGAAAAAAGCTCAACTTTTCAGACTCCTGTACAGCTGCGCTCGTCAATGTCAGACCTTTCTAAGCAGCCAATCAGAACTAAGAAAGGGCAGGACATAGGCCACTGGTACAGGAAGACAAGAACGGGAGGTGACGGTGGAGGAGGTGGAGGCTGAACTTTGCTGCATCAAACAATGTGAATTTGTAGTTGATAAGTGCAAAAAAATGGTATGATATCGCACTGTTGTGTGATATTGCTTAATAATTATGAACCTTGACAGTAAACTGTAATAGAGAAGAGAGGAGGAACAAAAAAGAAAACCGACCTGAAAGATTCAGTAAACCATGATGTTGATTTAAGGTGGAATTGCCCAGCCCCAATGTATAGTCAGTACAATTATGACAGTCTTGTTATTATTATGTTTATTCTTATTATTATGTAGTCATATAATGTACGCATATTGTTTTTGCTGTTCTCTGTTAATAGTAATAATAATAATAATAATAATGGATTGCATTTATATAGCGCCTTTCATTCAAATTTTCAGGAAAGGTGTGTAATGGCACACTGAACATATGATTAGATTTTCGTGATGATCTGAGAATGCATACCACCGCCAAGGCTCTTATTTCCTCACAGTGTGTTAGCAACAATACTTCAAAACTACTGGATGGATTGGATGAAATTTTCACCAGAGGTGGTTCCCTTGGCCCAAAGATGAACTTATAAGATGTTGGAGGTGATCCGTGAGTGCATACCTCCGCCAAGGCCCTATCTCACAATGTACAGGTGGCTGGCGATATGGCCGGATAAAGGGACGGAGGGGAGGACATCGCAGGGAGGGACGGAGCCTTGGTGGAGGTATGCAGTCTCTGAGTTCCCTCTATTTACTAATTAATTAATTACTTCAGGCATCACACGGATCGGCAGCTTCTTTGCAGCAGCTCCTCAGTTAAGAGTTTTTTCTCACTTTTATTTTACGATTTGTTTTTTGGTTACAACTTTTTTCTGCTCTTGTTACCTATATCCATCACGGACACCATGGGCACTAATACTGCCATTCTTGCACTGATATTAGTGGTCCTTTTCTTCATTCGCCTGTGACTGGGGATCCGGTGAGCTATGGCACTATTGCTTACAGCAGTGATCAGCCGTTAGCGCTTTGTAGCTCAGCGGCGCTAACAGAGAGACTCAATGTTCCTCAGGAAGTAAAGTACAAACGACGTGGACATTTGTACTTTACTTCTTACTTTACTACTTTGCGAAGCGACAGGTGAGAAAGACATGGTACAAGCCTGTTCTACTATCCATTATTATGGGAAATGTGAGGGCGCTTCAAAACAAGGCGGACAAGTTAGCGGCTCTGACCTGGTATGAGAGAGTCTACTCTACGAAGAGGTTAGCATCATGCTATTCACGGAAATGTGGCTAACTGTGCTAACAACAGATGCTAACTTCAGACTGGAGGGTTTTCACTTACTACAGGCAGATCTGACACTGGACAGCAGCAAGAGCAGAGGCGGTGGCTGGCAGTATTTGTGAATGACAGATGGTGTAACCCTGGGCACATAACAATTAAAGAACAGCACTGTAGCAAGGACATCGAGCTGCTAGTTGTCAGTATGAGGCCATTCTACCTACCGAGAGAGTTTTCACATGTAATTGTGATCGCTATCAGACTCAACACCCCACAGCTCTCCAGCTCACCTCTGGTGATTTTAACCATGCTTCCCTGTCCTTCACTCTGCCCACTTTCACCCTGTATGTTACGTGCCACACCAGAGACAATAAAATACTGGACTTATTTTATGCAAACGCCAAAGAAGCATACACCTCATCACCGCCCCCCCCCCCCCCCAGGAAGATCTGATCACAATCTGGTTCACCTCCTGTCTGTGTACAAACCTCTGGTACACAGACAACCTCCTGTTACCCGCACAGTGAAGATGTGGTCCGAGGAGGCTGAGGACACTCTGAAGGACTATTTTGAATCCACTGTGTGGGAGCAGCTTTATGGTCCTCATGGGGAGGCCATCAACGGCCTCACACACACCAACACAGACTACATCAACTTCTGCGTAGAGAACACCGTACCCACCAAGACCATACGGTGTTTCTCAAACAACAAGCCCTGGATCAACCATGAGATAAAGTCACTCCTGTAGAAGAAGAAAAGGCCCTTCAGGTCAGGAAACAAGGAGGAGCTGAAGTCCATACAGAGGAAGCTAAGGAGGAAGATTAGAAAGGGAAAGGACAACTACAGGAAGAAGATGGAGGACAAGCTGCAGCAGAGTGACGCCAGCGGTGTCTGGAGAGGCCTCAAAACTATCTCTGGGCACTAGAATACCTCCTTCCAGGCCGTGAGGGGTAGGGAATGGGTGAACGACCTGAACCTGTTCTTCAACAGGTTTGACCAACTGCTCTCTCCTCCACCTGCTCTCCAGCACCTGCTGCCTCCACCTTCATCTAGTCCCCCGGTCCACTTCCCTCCCTCCACCCCACTTACATCCCTCAGCTCTCAGTGCACATCCCCTGCTGTTTTTCCCCCTTCACAGGCCCAATATATCCTCCTCCCAGCACACAGCCCCCTTGCCCCAGTCTGACCCTCACTAAGGCTGCATTCAGACCAGGAGCGTCCGGGGGTCTCAGTTCAACTGGGCGGGGAATGCCAAGAATTTTCACACCTTCGTTTGGTTTGGTTTGCATTCACACTGCAGCGGACCACACTGCCTGGACAATGTCACGCAGTAACAACAACTGCTCGTTTGGGGGGGCTGTAGCCAAAACTACCACTGACCAGGAAGAAAAAATCTCGGCGAAAAAGAAAAATCAGGCTCGTAGATTGGCCAGGACCGAAAACGGAAATCTGTTCCCTTCAGCCGGATTGTTTGTCCACCACAAATAAGACATTTTTTAACTTTTCTCCTCAGCTTTCACCGGTAAAAGGATTTCTTGGATTTGTGTGGCTGTCTTTATTGTTATCTTCTACTCAAACTGTACTATGGTAAAAGCCACTTTCTTTTCTCAGACGACGTGTTGCTATGGTTGCACAAACGCCGAGGAGCACTTCTGCCCTTTGGTCCACTGGATACTCCGTTTGCATTCACACTGCAAGCAGAGCACACCAGACTTCATTTGCAAGAGAACCGAGACCCCTGTTTTCAGGCAGACCAGACTTCGCTTATTTGGTGCGCACCGCAGTTCCAGCGCATGTTCAGATGACACCAAACAAACCGAACTGTTTGGTCCTTTGGTCCAGACCAAACACTGGCTGTCTGAATGAGCCCCAAGACCCAGGTGAGACCTAAGCTTAAGAAGCTCAAAGTGAGGAAGGCTGCAGGTCCGGACGACATCAGCTTGAGGCTCCTTATGTCCTGTGCAGACCAGCTGTGTGGGATTGTGGAGCACACCTTCAGCTTGAGCCTGAAGCTGGGGAGGGTGCCACAGCTGTGGAAAACATTGTGCGTGGTACCTGTGCCGAAGACTCCACACCCCAAGAACCTGAACAGCTACAGACCAGTGGCCCTCACATCACACCTAATGAAGATTGTGGAGAGGCTACTCCTCGCCT
The DNA here is from genome assembly GCA_020510985.1 of Pholidichthys leucotaenia. Classification (NCBI taxonomy): domain Eukaryota; kingdom Metazoa; phylum Chordata; class Actinopteri; order Cichliformes; family Pholidichthyidae; genus Pholidichthys; species Pholidichthys leucotaenia. The sequence goes on from CM035849.1 coordinate 296,689,349, forward strand.
ACCTCCACCCCCTGGTGAGGCCAGCGATGGACCTACTTCAGTCTGTCTACCAGCATGGCATCGGGGAGGAGGACATCTTACATGTACCTGGGTGTTCACCTGAACAATAAACTGGACTGGTCACACAACACCGACATGCTCTACAAGAAGAGGCAGCGCAGGCTGTTCCTCCTGAGGAGACTCAGGTCTTTTGGAGTGCAGGGGACACTGCTGAAGACCTTCTACAACTCTGTGGTGGCATCAGCCATCATGCATGGAGTGGTCTGCTGAGGCAGCGGCATCACAGCAGCTGACAGGAAGAGACTGAACAGGCTGATTAAAAAAGCCAGCTCTGTTCTGGGATGCCGCCTCAACCCGGTGGAGGAATAGGAGAGAGGAAGATGGTAGCTAAGCTGTCAGCTCTGCTGGAGTCCAAGTCCCACCCCATGCAGGACACGCTGAATGCACTGAGGAGCTCATTTAGCGGTAGGCTGTGCCATCCTAAGTGCTCGAGGGAGAGGTTCCGCAGGTCCTTCCTACCTGCTGCTTTCAGACTTTACAATCTAATCTGTGCTGCTCATAGAGACCACACATAACACCACTCACTACTTTGCACAGTAGGGATCGTCCCCTCCAACACACAGCTAATACAATTACAATCATTACACAGGGTTAAAAAAATAATTTTTTTGTAAGTTGTTTTTTCAACTGATTTAAGACAATTTTGCACCGCTGAATCCGAAAATGACATCCGTTTCTCTCGATCAGGTGCTAAGAAAAAACCTGTACTTACTTAGTACTGTGCATGTCCTTACCTTTATATAAAGGTAAATACATGTAAATTGAATGTTACATCATCATTGTTCAAAATTCACAGAATTTCAAGGCATAAAAAAGAATTTTGCATCATATAAAGTGAAAATACCCGTACATGTAAACAAAAACATATAAAACGTGGCCATAATTCAAAAAGTTGACCTGATTGAGCAAAACCAATGTGATTTTTGGATTCAGCACATCAAAACTGTCTTAAATCAGCTAAAAAAAAACTTAGACAATAAATTTGGTGTTGACCAGTGTTATTGAGAGTGGCAACAACACTGTTCATTCAACTGTGAAATATACAGTCTGGATTTATAGTTGCCGGATAATTTAACTTAACTGCAATACTGCAAATGCCATCTAACTGCAATGCTCCTGCACTGTGTATATATGTACATTTACTGTTTTGCTATCCAATTCTTATCTTATTTACTATTGCTCTGAGTGCTGCTATCCCTTTGCTGCTGCAATCCTGTAATTTCCCCATTGTGGGACTAATATAGGTTTATCTTATCTTAAACAAACTGCTCAGTTTGAGATCCACATCAGTAACAAAGTCACCACAATAAGTGTCTCCATTAAGTTGGTGTGTATAAAATGTCTATCAATTCTCACAGTGCTCCAAGGCTTCTCCTGTCCCACCTGGAGAAGCCTGGGAGCACTGTGAGGATCATGTTTTCTCCAGTGCTTTTGACACCATTCAATTGGTGATCATTAGGGACAAGCTACTGTGCGCGGGGGGGGGGGGGGGCAGCACCTGCCATCGTGGATCCTGGACTACCTCACAAACCAACCCCAGTTTGTGAGAAACTAGGACTGTGTGTCTGACACCACTAGCTGCAGCACAGGGGCCCCCCAGGGAACAGTTCTGTCTCCCTTCCTGTTCACCCTCTGCACTGCTGACTTTTCACACAATACAACACACTGCCATCTACAGAAGTTCTCTGATGACTCTGTGATCGTCAGCCTCATCTCTGATGGGGATGATGCAGAGTACAGAGGACTTATTCAGGACTTCATGGACTGGTGCCTACAGAACTGCCTTCAGATCAATACAAGAAAAACCAAGGAACTGGTGGTGGACTGCCACAGGAGAGGACAACCCCTCACAGCACCAGTAAACATCCAGGGAACAGACATTGAGATGGTGGTATCTTACAAGCACCTGGGTGTTCACCTGAACAATAAACTGGACTGGTCACACAACACCAACGCACTCTACAAGAGGGGCAGTGCAGGCTGTTCCTACTGAGGAGACTCAGGTCTTTTGGAGTGCAAGAGGCACTCCTGAAGACCTTCTATGACTCGGTGGCAGCATCAGCCATCACATTTGGAGTGGTCTGCTGGGGCAGCGGCATCATGGCAGCTGACAGGAAGAGACTGAACAGACTGATCAAAGAAGCTAGCTCTGTTCTGGGGCGACACCTCGACCCAGTGGAGGAGATAGGAGAGAAAAGGATGGTGGCTAAGCTGTTATCTCTGTTGGAGTCCGAGTTCCGCCCCGTGCAGGACGCGCTGAACGCACTGAGGAGCTCATTTAGCAGTAGGCTGTCCCATCCTAGGTGCAAGACGGAGAAGTTCTGCAGGTCCTTCCTACCTATGGCTGTCAGACCTTATATCTTAACTAGGGCTGCTTGTAGAGGTCGTATTGAATGTACTAAACGTAACAACCTTGCATAATAGAAATTGTCCCCTCCAATACACAACTAGGACAATAACAATCCTTACTGTGGGTGGCAACAACAATATACTGTCTGGGTACATATTCATATTCTGCAGGGTAACTTAACAAACCGTAACGCTGTTTATTCCATCTCGCTGCAATGCTCCTGCACTGTGTATATAACTGTGTACATATGTATATTCATTTACTACTTTGGCTAACCATTTCTTATCTTATCTCATCAACTATTGCTCTGAGTGTTGCTATCCCTTTGCTGCTGTAATCCTGGAATTTCCCCATTGTGGGACTAATAAAGGCTGATCTTATAACGCAGTTATAGCATATAAAAATAAACACAACAGTAAAATTCTGAGCATTTTCACCTGCCTCTCTAATTCATTCATTATCACTCTACCAACATGAATATCACTACAATAAACAAGAGTGTGTAAATGTTGTGATTTTATTTTATATTAATTTAAACAGAAAATCAAAACCAAATTAGAAAAGCACTCGGAGAGCGCAGACCTCCGCCAAGTGCTACAGTTCCCCCCATACAGTGTTTGTGTGTACGTTTTCAGATTCCTTGACCATGAAAACATATGACAAGCAATTGGATTCACAATGATAGGATTAGTGGTTGAGTAGTTATTCACGAAAATGACATTTTCCGTAATTGCGGCCACAGTTCCGCCCATACAGTGTTTTTATGTACGTTTTCAGATTCCTTGACCATGAAAACATATGACTAGCAATTGGATTGACAATGATAGGATTAGTGGTTCAGTAGTTATTTACGAAAATGGCATTTTCCCTAATGGCGGCCACAGTTCCCCCCATACAGTGTTTGTGTGTACGTTTTGAGATTCCTTGACCACAAAAACATATGACTAGCAATTGGATTGCCAATGATAAGATTAGTGGTTCAGTGGTTATTCACGAAAATGGCATTTTCCATAATGGCGGCCACAGTTCCCCCCATACAGTGTTTGTGTGTACGTTTTGAAATTCCTTGACCATGAAAACATATGACTAGCAATTGGATTGACAATGATAGGATTAGTGGTTCAGTAGTTATTCACGAAAATGGCATTTTCCGTAATGGCGGTTTTCTTCTGGACGGTGATCCGGATCATCCCCAAAATTTAATCAGTTCTTCCTTGTACCATTTCCAACAACGCCTGAAAGTTTCATCGAAATCCGTCCAAAACTTTTTGAGTTATCTTGCTAACCGACAGACAAACAATCAGACAGACAGACAGACAGACAGACAAACGCTGGCAAAAACATTACCTCCTGCGGCCTACGGCCTGGCGGAGGTAATAACAGATTATCTTGATAAAGATCATACAAACTGAATTTTAAACTATAAATGTGTTCCAGGATGAAGTAGAAAAGGTTGGTTCTTTTATGTCAAAGATAAAAATACTAGCGGCTGCCAGTGGTACCCCTCAGCCTCTTTGTTTGTTGTAGTTTATGTGGCATTTTGACCTTGACCTTTGACCTTGCAATCCCAAAACCATAGGCCAAGGTCAGGGTTCATTTTATTTATACAGCACCGTTCAAACACATGTGCAACCCAAGGTGTTTTACAGAACCACAGTCAAATAGAAACACAAAAACAAAAAGGTAAGATGTTAAAATATTCAAAAATATGAAGGCAAGAAAGGAATTGATTAAAACAACTATAAGACAATAAAATCACAATAAAACAGTCAAAGTGAGAGTCAAAATTCCACGAATTGGAAATCAGTAAAAATAATATTACTAATAATAACAATAAAGCTAATTGTAACCTATCAAAAAGAAAAGCTTTAAGCTTAATCTTAAAAGAAGAGAGTATCAGCATCCATCCTAACCATGGTCCCAACCATGACCGTTGACCTTTTGATCCCATACCCACAGTCAGAGGTCAGGGTCTAAGCCGTCCAAGACTTGTCTTAGGCATGATGATATCGATTTGAAAAGGCTACATCACCTCTTTGTGTAATCATCACGTTACAAGATTTATGGAAAACTATCCTCTGAGGTTACAGGTCACCCCAAAGTCAGAGGTCACCCAAATCTGAACTTGTCGGAGAACTTTCATAGATACACCCATGGTAGAAATTTGAAAAGCCAACATCATTTCGTTCTCTAGTTATCGCATTCACAAGGTAGGTATTGACGCTGCCGCCACCCATCCACTCGGCGAGGTGACAACAATACTCTTCAGCCTTTAGAAGCTGCGGAGTAATAAAATGTGTAAGTTTCACAAAGTAGTCCTGGCTGTCTCTGAGCAGCTGTGTTGTCAGCTCCTCAGGGTCATGATTAGAATAGACTCTGGAGAAATAAAACACAAGGAAAGGCTTTGTAAATGACATGAAATTATACTGGTAAAAACACTGGACATCAGGATTTAAAGGCTCCGCAGCTTTTGATCCCTGAACATGACAATTTATTATTAGAATTTCATACAGTGGAGATCAAAATTACAGAACAATGTATGAATATCTGATTTATTTAAGCAATATTGCACAAGAGGGAATACAGTATCAATGAATATAGTAACTGTGGGTGTGATACGTCTACGCATCGGGCATTAGACGTTTCACACCCGCAGTTTTACTATATTCATTGATACCGTACGACCTCGAGTGTAATATTGCTTTTATACAACAGTTACGCACGCACAGTTTATTAAATGACAGCAATACTGGACAATATATTATGATTTGTTTGTTTAACCAGTTATTCTACACAGCTGAGGAAAAAAAAGTCTATTGTCATTTCACACACATGTAAACAAATTAAATATTGTCAAGTGCAAAGGTCTGTGTTTATTAATGCATACCAGTCACCTGCTGAGTTGGTACCACAGACGGGTTGAGATCAAAACGTGGCCAATGCCGGTGGCTAGTTAGCATGCTACCAATTTGGCTTCAGCACACTTCACTCACTTTATCTTGGTATTTAAGATAAGATAAGATAAGATAAGCCTTTATTAGTCCCACAATGGGGAAATTCCAGGATTGCAACAGCACAGGGACAGCGGCACTCAAGAGCAATAATTTAGAAGATAAGAAAACAAGAGCAGTGAATACACATACATACACATAAATATATAAATATATATACACAGTGCGGAGCATTGTAGCTAGATGCAATAAACAGCATAACCGTCTACTTAATAGTTACCCCACATAGTGTGAATATGTACCCATACATATTGTCACCCTCCGTAGCGACTGATATTGTCCTAGTTGTATACCGGAGGGGACCATTTGTGTAAGTCTATTGTGTCTTTTGCATTCAATACTATTAGGTCGTCACATTTCTTTTGCTATCTCTGCGAGCAGCCCTGCTTAGGTTATACAGTCTGACAGCCGTAGGTAGGAAGGACCTGCGAAACCTCTCGGTTGCGCACCTAGGATGACGTAGTCTACTGCTAAATGAGCTCCTCAGTGAGTTCAGTATGTCCTGCATAAGGTGGGACTTGGACTCCAGCAGAGATGACAGTTTAGCCACCATCCTTCTCTCTCTTATCTCCTCCACTGGGTCAAGGCGTTGCCCCAGGACAGAGCTAGCTTTCTTGATCAGTTTGTTCAGTCTCTTCCTATCGGCTGCTGTAGTGCCACTGCCCCAGCAGACCACTCCAAAAGTGATGGCTGATGCCACCACCGTGTCGTAGAATGTCTTCAGCAGCGCCCCTTGTACACCAAAAGACCTGAGTCTCCTCAGTAGGAACAGCCTATGCTGTCCCTTCTTGGAGAGTACGTCGGTGTTGTGTGACCAGTCTAGTTTATTATTCAGGTGAACACCCAGGTACTTGTAGGATGTCACCTCTCAATGTCTGTTCCCTGTATGTTTACTGGTGCTGTGAGGGGTTGTCCTTGCCTGCGGCAGTCCACCACCAGCTCCTTAGTTTTCCTCGCGTTGATCTGGAGGCAGTTCCGATGGCACCAGTCCACGAAGTCCTGGATAAGTCCTCTGTACTCAGCTTCATCTCCGTTGGAGATGAGACCGACGATCGCAGAGCCGTCAGAGAACTTCTGTAGATGGCAGTGTGTTGTGTTGTGTGAGAAGTCCGCAGTATACAGGGTGAACAGGAAGGGAGCCAAAACCGTTCCCTGGGGGGCCCCCATGCTACCGATGATCATGTCGGACACACAGTCCCGGGTTTTTCACAAACTGTGGCCGGTTAGTGAGGTAGTCCAGGATCCATGATGACAGGTGCTGGTCCACCCCTGCGCACAGCAGCTTGTCCTTCAGGATCATCGGTTGGATGGTGTTGAAAGCACTGGAGAAGTCAAAGAACATGATCCTCACCGCGTTCCCGGGCTTCTCCAGGTGGGACAGGGAACGGTGAAGGAGGAAGATCACTGCATCCTCCACCCCGATGCCATGCTGGTAGGCGAACTGGAGTGGATCCATCGCTGGTCCCACCAGGGGGCGGAGGTGAGCAAGGAGCAGTCTCTCCAGGGTCTTCATCATGTGAGACGGTAGAGCCACTGGTCTGTAGCTGTTCAAGTCTTTGGGGTGGGAAGTCTTTGGTACAGGTACCACACAACATGTTTTCCACAACTGTGGTACCCTCCCCAGTTTCAGGCTCAGCTTGAAGATGTGCTCCACAATCCCACACAGCTGGTCTGTGCAGGACTTGAGGAGCTTTGCGCAGATGCCGTCCGGTCCCGAGGCCTTCCTCGCCTTGATCTTCCTCAGCTCCGTCCTCACCTGGGTCTTAGTGAGGGTCAGGTTGGGAGGCTGTGTGCTGGAAGTGGGGGGGTGTTGGTGGAGTGGGGTGTGGACAGCAGGTCTCGATGACTTTAGAGGCAGCAGTGGTTGGTGTGCAGTCGGGGGGGAGGGCAGTTGGTCAAACCTATTAAAAAACAGGTTCAGATTGTTCGCCCACTCCCTGACCCCCGTGGCCTGGGAGGAGGTGTTCTGGAGCCCAGAGATGGTTTTAAGGTTTCTCCAGACCCCGCCGATGTCGCTCTGTTGCAGCTTGTCCTCCATCTTCTTCCTGAAGCTGTCCTTGCCTTCTCTGATCTTCCTCCTCAGCTGTCTCTGTACGGACTTCAGCACTCCCTGTTCCCCGACCTGATGATCCTCTTCTTCTCTCTCAGAAGTGTTTTTATCTCAGGGTTGATCCAGGGTTTGTTGTTCGAGCAACACCGTATGGTCTTGGTGGGTACGGTGTTGTCCACACAGAAGTTGATGTAGTCCGTGATGGTGTGAGTGAGGCCATCGATGTCCTCACCATGTGGATCGCAGAGCTGCTCCCAGGCAGTGATTTCAAAGCAGTCCTTTAGAGCGTCCATTGCCTCCTCAGACCATAACTTCACCGTGCGCATGACCGGAGGCTGTCTGTGTATTAGGGGTTTGTACACCGGCAGGAGACGAACCAAGTTATGATCCGATCTCCCGAGTGGGGGGAGTGGTGATGAGATGTACGCCTCCTTAGTGTTTGCATAGAATAAGTCCAGTGTTTTATTGTCTCTAGTGTGGCATGTGACATACTGGGTGAACGTGGGCAGAATGGGGGACAGTGAAATATGGATGAAATCACCTGAGATGAGGAGACGAGCATCTGGGTGTTCTGTCAGCAGCCTGCCAGTTACTGAGTGAATGGCGTCACGCGCTGTCCCCACGTTTGCCGTCTGATTTGCATAAATAACAATGCAGATCACGTGTGAATATTCCCTCGGGAGATAGGTAGGCCGCATGCTAACAGCTAGCAACTCAATGTTTTTGCTGCAGTGTTGTTCTTTAACCGTGATATGTTCCGGTCTGCACCAGCTGTTATTGACATACATTATCACTCCTCCGCCCCTTGCCCTCCCACTGTCTGGTGTCCGGTCTGCCCGTATTGCATGGAAACCCTCCAGTTCGATGTTAGCATTTGTTGCTAATTCTGTTAGCCACGTCTCAGTAAACAACATCATGCTAATCTCTCTGAAGACGCTCTGGTAATGAGCCATAGCTGCTAGCTCATCTGTCTTATTGAGTAGCGATCGTACATTTCCCCATAATAACGGATGGAAGGACGGGTCTGTACCTTATATTTCTCACCCGCCGTCTTGCTCCAGCACGGCATCCACGTCGTTTCTGTCTTATTTCACCCGGTACGTCGAAGTCTTGCGCTAGCATCTTGGTCCGGTTAAGTGCTAACAGCTGGTCTCTGCTGTAACGTATCCTGCTAAAAACAGTGGCTCTGTCTGCCGGCTCAGGACACATTTGGGCGATCTGTGTGTCTGTCCGTCCGTCCGTGATGGATAAGGTGTCGCTGGATCAGAAAGATTAGCAAGAGAAGCCAGATAGTAAATAGAAATAGGAAGAAATTGATCCGCTGTTGCAAAAAGGCAGCCTACTCATGTGGCGCCGGAAGTAAGAACCAGAAGTAAGTATTTTCAGATGAAACAAAGAATCCATCACCACAAAGGCATTGTGGTTTGTTAATCAACACAATAAATTCAACTCTAACACTGCCTATTTTTTTAAACATACATAAAATAGCTTAATGTTTATACAAGGGCAGATTTTGTAAACTCAAAGTTTTTTTCCCAAAAGGGTGGGACTTCCAGGTCACGGATGTATAATTTCTTAGCCAACAGCACCTCACTGTGGAAATTAAGGTATCCAACACAGTGTTGCAATTCTCAAGTCTGCAGACTTGACAGTAAATTACTGTTAGTAATTAACAGTTACTACCTTTGAAGCAGAGTGATACATATCCAGTGAAACGTTGGAGTGCAATTATAGTGGAATCCCTATTGTCCAATCAAACTGCTTGGTCAGAACTGTTGTATAATATTATTTTTATTAGAATAGAGATAAATGTGAATTTATATGCTTTATATACTGTATATAAACCCTTAAAAGTTCAGTTGTAAGAGTGAATTTTATAACTTTAACATCTCCAACCTTAAACACTTGCAGAAATACAACAGAAATGAGTACACTTCATTTATACAGGCCACCAGCTGCATATCAGGTTGTATCGGTATCAGCCAAATATCAGATCATCCCTAGTCCAAAAACCTACATCTCTGAAGGTATGGGGGTGTACTAGTGCCTACGGAACTGGTAAGACATGCTCTCATCCACATAACGTCTTTTTCAGGAAAGGCCTTGCATATTTCAGTAAGACAATGCTAAACCACATTTACATCTGTCACAACAGCATGGCTTCATGGTGAGAATCTGGATGAAGGTCCCAGGAATGATGAGCAACTACAACCCTAAATCAGACAAAAATGGGACACAAGAGCACTCTGAGGCAAGTACAACATCCCCCGGCTCCGTTTTCTTTAAAGATCCTAATATTTACTGACAGAGCAGTTTTCAGCTTTTCAACATAATTACTGTACCAGAACCAAATTATGATAAACCCATCATCCATGAATATAAAACAAAGTATACAAGCCATAGTTATAGGTCAGGATCCCAAGGTGAACCCGTGTAGCAAGTTTGGTGACCCTAGAGAGCTTTACACATCCTATAGTAAGAGAGCTTCAGGACTGGCAATGTTGACCTTTGACCTTGTGACCCCAAACTTGTAGTCTGAGGTCATGGTCTCAGAGTGAACCTGTGTAGCAGGTTTGGTGACCCTAGCTTTTCTGTTATTGAGATATAGTTTTGATAAGCCACTATGATGTCGAACTTTGACCTTGTGATCCAAAACCATAGTCATACTTCAGGGTCACAGGGTGAACCTGTGTACTAACTTTGGTGACCCTAACTTTAATCGTTATACAGTAATAAGGCATAGGAAATGTTAACCTTGACCTTTGACTTTTTGACCTCAAACCCAGAGTCTGAGGTCAGGATCCCAAGGTCAATGTGTGTACAAGGTTTGGTGGTGCTAGCTTTACAAGTTGTACAGTAATAAGGCATAAGGAATGTTAACCTTGACCTTTTGACCCCAAACCCATAGTCAGAGGTCAGAATCCCAAGGTGAACCTGTCTAACAGGTTTGGTGCCCTAGTTTTACTCGTTTTACAGTAATAGTAAATGTACTATTTATCATTTACAATAGTGCAATGTTAACTTTGACCTTTGACCCCAAACCCACAGTTAGGTGAGGGTGTAAATCGTCCAAGATCTGTATTAGATGCAACTACTGTATCCATTTGAAAGGCCTACATCATTTTTTTCGGTAGTTATTGGGTTTAAAAGATTTAGGGAAAACCTGACCTCTGACCTTTGACCTCAAGGTCATCCGATGAGCGTGAAATTGCAATATGCACATCCTTAGAGTATATCAAACCATGGTACCACGTTTCAAAACAATCAGAACCAAACTGTAGGAGGAGTTGATTTCACGAGACAGTTACTGTCTATGAAGTGAGGTGAAACAGGAGGTCATAGGTCAGGGGCTACAACTCCTGCAAAAATCATCCAATCAGAACCAAATTGCAATATGTGCATCATCAGTGTATATTAAACCATGATACCAGGTTTGGAACAAAACTGTAGGAGGAGTTGATTTCACAAAAGTGGGACTGACGGACAGACTGACACATAACATAATCCCCCTTTGGGCTTTGACCGGCGGGGGATAATAAAGGTCCAGCAGCTGGTCTGTTCAGTTCCAGACATTCACAGCCTGCTGTCAGAAGAAGAGGTGATGCACAGTGGTGAACACAGCCCTGTCCCTGCTCTTATGAGACATGCTGCTGCCATCAAATTCAAGGTGAGCTAATAAAATGTCTCACGTCCAACATTGAAGAGGTTTTCTATGATCTACTGTGAATAAAGTTGTGCATTATGGGACTTAGGTTTTTAGTTAAGACTTTTTATTATTATTAAGAATTTTGTGACTTTAACAGCAAAAAGAGATGGTGTGTAAAGCAGATATCATATGCTCAGGTATTAAGCATTTCACAACAGAAGCTGAGAGTTTACCTAGGTGAGGTGTAAGAAGTGCAGGACGGAAGATTGAGCTGTTATGTTGCCCAAAGGCACAAGGCAGGGCTAATAAGAGCCTACGTCTGAGGATGGCAGCCATCACACTGAAGAGAGAGGAGACAAACCTTTATTAAGTCATTACACAAGCAGTAACAGACAGATTCCATCATGGACCACTTTTTCTAACAAGGTGTCCGTTAACTTATTTATATGTTATGCAAACGTTCAAGAAGAATTATGTGAATATTTTAGTCAATAAAAAAATATCTTCTGCCCTTGGTGATGTAAAAAGTAAAAAAAAAAAATAAATTCTAAATATTCTAAATTCTAGATATGTCCATTTGTGGTTGAATGGTTTAACTGGGAAGTAAATATACAGCAAAATCAACCGGACTGTTTATACAGTCATTGAATAAATCTGCATTTTCACAACTGATAAATAACAAAATTTTATGGAACAATTTAATTAACCTCTTTATCTTGATATTTTCAGGTGAAGATGCATCAGGAAGACCAGACTGCACACATCAGTCAGCTTCTGCAAATGATCTCTTCTTCTTATGTGAATCTAGGGCTGTGCGATATGACCAAAATTTCATATCACGATATAAGTAATCTAATATATCTCAATACACATTTTCTGTAAATTCTACAGTGTAGATAATCATAAAAAGGACCGTCTCTTTTTTATGCACCTTTTCCCCTCATAATTTTGCAGTGTTGCTATAAAGTAGTTTTTTAATGTGCATTTGAGACTTAATTCTCATGAATTTGAGGTTTGCAGGTCGCGGAAACTGCCTACGCCGCGACCCGTGGCTGGTGCCTGGAGCTGCTGGCTCTCATGGCCAACTCCACCATCCTCCGGGGCTCCGCATAACTCCGCTCTGCTCTCACAGGCCACACAGGGGAGCCGCTTCGTGACGGGGCATCCCCAAGCTGGCCGTGGAAGACGAGCGGAGTACCGCGGAGCGAGACATTGCCCTTTGAGATTCCAGGGCTTGGCAGCTCGGCCAGCAGTCTCGGGTTGCGACCATCGGTGGGTTACCCGGCGTGCTGTGCTGGCGATTTGTTGTGGCATCCCAGCAAGGTTGTTGAGAGATGGGCCAGAGTGACGCGAGATACACAAACGACTGTGGATCAGTGAACCAGCGCTGCTCATCCAAGCTAGGAGGAGGCAGAAGCTAGTCAGATAATGGCTAACTGATGTAAGGGGGGTGGAGTTTAATAGTTGAAGGATGGTTCTTAAAGTAACAGGCTTTAAATCAAGGCGTTTCAAGAAAGCCAGGAAAAATAAAAACAAATTTGCTTCAATAATTAAAAAAATACAAGAAAATGTGAACAAAATATGTCACTAGCACTTCATTAAGGCATGAGTGAGCTGCTAAAATGTGGAAAAAGTGCAGTCAATAACTCCTTTAAGTATCTCGGGGTCTCATTCACAAGTGGAGGGAGAATGGAGTGGGCGATTGACAGATGGATCAGAGCAGTATCTGCAGTGATGCAGACATTGTACCGGTCTGTTGTGGTGAAGAGGGAGCTGAGCTCTAAAGCAAAGCTGTGGATTTATCAGTCAATCTAGATTCCCACCCTCACCTATGGTCATATACTTTGGGTAATGACCGAAAGAATGAGATCGCAGATACAAGTGGTTAAAATGAGCTTTCTCCGTAGGATTGTTGGACTCACCCTTAGAGACAGGGTGAGGAGCTCAGTCATCCAGGAAAGGTTCAGAGTAGAACTGCTGCTCCTCCACATTGAAAGGAGCCAGATGAGGTGTTGTGGGCATGTCCCACTGGGAGAAGACCCCAGGAAAGAATCAGGACACACTGGAGAGACTATGTCTCCCAGTTGGCCTGGGAATGTCTTGGTATCCTCAATGAGCTGGAGCAGGTGGCTGGGGAGAGGGAAGTCTGGGCTTCTCTGCTTGAGTTGCTGCCTCCATGACCCAGACCTCTGGAAAAGTGGTAGAAAATGGATGGATGGATATTTTGTTTGTATGTGCCCCCCATCACACACTTTTGCAGCTTTAATAAAAAAAAATTCAGAAAAAAATAGGAAACTCAGCAGAAATTTAAACCAAAGAAACAATGTTCTGATACACTATAATGTTTCCAATTACAACTTAGCATCATTTAGCATTTGCTGTTTTATAATTAGACATGGTGTTAACGTTACTTACCTCCTATTAAAACGAGGTTAGCGGACTATTCTCTCTGATGCAGCATGATGGAAAACAGTCCCACAGCCCTGGCAAACAGAAGTAGCATCTATTTCACCAAACCAGTAGTTTGGAGTTAGCTGCTGTACTAACCACAGGACTGAAGACTAGCCACCCACCACACACCTGTTCCACTGTGTGCATTGTGGGGAAGAAGCAGGGTGTGAAGAGCTTTGCTGAAGAAACGGGAGCGTGTGCATTTTAAATCACAATATAAAATAAGATAAGCCTTTATTAGTCCCACAATGGGGAAATTATAGATAGACGATAGAGCATTCTATAAAACAAACATTTTAATACAGTCATCCGATATATATCGTCATATCGCACAGCCCTATGTGAATCCATGATTATTTTAACCATTCCATTGCCTTCCCTCTCTATTCCCCCATATTATCATTGTGACGTATCTATAAACCCAATTTCACACATGAGTAGGCTATGCTATGAATAAATACCTACTGTGATTTTGCAGAGTAGATATAAAGAATATGACATGTGGAATTATGCTAAATAGTTCTTTAAGGCATATTGTATTCTCCATAGCCCCCATTGTATATCTAAGAAATCAGCAGCAAATTAAAGTTAAATACCAATAATATGATTTATGTGCAGCAGCTGTCCTGACCCATAGAAATAGAAATATTACAATTCATTATGATTAGGAAGCACAGCCCTCCAAATTCTAATGTATTCTCCGTAGCCCCTATAATATACTGGTTCCAATGATTACGACACAGGTACCTTGACTGACATGTTCATTACCCAAATATATAGTTTAACTCTGAAATAAACTCAATATGATGCTCTAAAGGGTTGTTTTTGTTACTCTTGTTCATGTTCAAAGCATGTTGTGATGTCGCTGTATTCTCGATAGCCCTGTATTTTTATGCGTTGGTGTACATACATTTATCGTAATGCTGGAACTTGAATACTATTTGAGGATACTCCACAAAATTTTCACATCAAATTGCCAAAACATTAAAGGTTTCAAAGCAAACTTGGTTTTGTTTCTATCTTTAGTTAGATTTTTTTTTTTTTTACCTTTTTGGAATGCAAGCCAACACCTTGAAAGTAAAACTGCTGACCAGCATTACATTACAGGTCTGTCTTGAGCTACAGCGGAGAAAATAAGTATTGAACACGTCAACATTTTTCTCATTAAACACATTTCTGGTGGAGCCATTGACCTGAGATTTTCACCAGATATCAGTAACAACCCAAGTAATTCATACATACAAAGAAATCCAGGCAACTGTGTTCACAAAGCAAGTTATACTTAATAAAGTGGAATAACACAGGGAATAAGTATTGAACACACTTGGTGAAATTCATTTAATATTTAGTAGAAAAGCCATCCATCTTCTTCTGCTTAATCCTTTTTGGGTCATGGGGGAGGGTGGCTGGAGTCTATCGCAGCATTTTTGGGCGAGAGGCAGGGTACACCCTGGTCAGATCACCAGTCCACTGCAGGGCCAACACAGAGAGACAGACAACCATTCACTCTCAGTCAGACCTAAGGACAATTTAGAATCCCCAGTTTGATGCCAATTAACTTAACTTGCATATTTTTGGCGTGTGGGAGGAAACCAGAGAAATTGCGGCGTAAACCCATGCAGACACAGGGAGAACATGCAAACTCTACACAGATCACTGTTGGTTGGGGGCTGGGATCAAACCCAGGATCCCCTGGCCAAGGGTGAGTTGCTGTGCCGCCACAGTGCTAACCACTCCACCATCGCGCTAGTAGAAAAGCCTTTGTTGTTAATAACAGCTTCCAGATGCCTCCTATATGGAGAAACTATGCGCAGACACTGCTCAGGAGTGATTTTAGCCCATTCTTCCACACAAACTGTCTTCAAATCTTGAAGGATCTGTAGGTGTCTTCTGTGAACTCTGATCTTCAGTTTGTTCCATAGATTTTCAATTGGATTCAGGTCAGGTGACGGACTGGGCCATTCTAACAGCTTTATTTTCCTTCTCTGGAGCCAGTTGAGAGTTTCCTTGGCTGTGTGTTTGGGATCATTGTCTTGCTGAAATGTCCACCCTCGTTTCATCTTCAGCATCTTGGCAGATGGCAACAGGTTCTTATCAAGGATGTCTCTGTACATTTGTCCATTCATCTTTCCTTCAATTGTATGACATCTGCCTGTACCATGTGCTGAAAAACACCCCCACATCATGATGCTCTCCCAAACTTCACTGTTGGTATGGTGTTTGGGAGCTGAAGAGCAGTGCCATTTCTCCTCCAAACATGCTGTGTGTTGTGGTATCTAAGAAGTTCAATTTTGGTCTCATCTGACCAGACTATGTTCTAACTAACTAACTAACTAACTAACCTGCACTTATATAGCGCTTTTCTAGTCACAAAGACCACTCAAAGCGCTTTCACTAATACTAACCCTCTATTCTAAGGGCCTATAGGAAACAGATATCTAGGGACAATTTAGAACAGCCAATTAACCTAACATGCATGTCTTTGGATTGTGGGAGGAAACCGGAGCCCCCGGAGTAAACCCACGCAGCACAGGGAGAACATGCAAACTCCACACAGAAAGGTCCCAACCCCTGCCAACCTGGGGAATCGAACCAGGAACCTTCTAGCTGTAAGGCAACAGTGCTAACCACTGCACCACCGTGCTGCCCCGTGTTCTCCCAGTATTTTACTGGCTTACCCAAATGTTGTGCAGCAAACTTTAAACGAGCTTCAACTTGTTTTTTCTTCAGCAATGGTGTCTTGCGAGGCGAGTGGGTATAGAGCCCATGTTGGTTGAGTGCATTACTTAAGCCCCTTTTCCACTAGTACCTGTTTGACCCTATTCATTTCGATTTGGCACGCTTTGTAAGCTTTTCCATTAGGAACTGTAACCGTTTCGGTCCCAATATTTTGGAACTGCTCCCGAGTGGTTCTGAGCATTCCGTGCTGACCTGAAAATGTGACATCAAAAGACTGCAGGCCACTGATTGGCCCGGGCAAAACGTCATGAGAGCGCCGTTCTTCTGCTGAATCTACAACTGCCATTTGCAAAAATTCTTCAGCTAGTAATCACTATACGGTAGAGATGGCTTTGGCAGAAATCTACTCCGTGGTCCAACGAGGAAGTGCAGACTTTTCTGTGCATAGTGGCCGATGATAGAATCCAGACAGAGTTAGAGTGCACCGCAATGAAAAAATTTTCCAGAAGGTGGCAGAGCAGTTGTCTGCCCGCAGATACAACCGGACAGTAAAACAATGTAGGGCGAAGCTGAATGCGATTACCGGGCCATCAAGGACCACAAAGGTCGAAGTGGGGTGAACAGAAAGCAGTGGAAGTGGTTCGACCAAATGGACGCCATTTACGGTCATCGGCCGGCCAGTATGGCAGGGAGATAGGAGTCGACCCGGCCACGTTATTGTTACAAACCATGGACGGTCAGTGTTTTGTGACATTATGCATCATTTCACTGATCCTATTTGTGCCACGCTCACTTTTTTGAGCAATAACAACACCATTCTCTCCTGGCTAACACTCATTAGCCAGGACCACTAGCTAGCTAGTAGCTAGCTAGCTAGCTAGCTAGCCAACTCTGCTGAATTGCGCTTGCTCTGTCTGAATTTATTCACTTGTGAGAGCAAAAAGACAAAATATGCTAATCCTGGTTAAAAAGTTTTGTGTACGTGTTGCACTTTTGTGCTGTGCAGTTATGTTGTGCATTAAGCTGTGTGCATATTTTCTTTCTAAAATCTGTTTCCACATGCCAGGGGTCCCCCTCCCACAGCTTGAATCCCCCGGGCTCTCCTGCATCCGTTGCAGCACCAGCATGTGATCCGACACCGGTACCAACCCCATCACCAGCTCCAGCTCTGTCAACGTGTGGCACGACACGTTCACATACTGGTAAAGCACAATAAACAAAAGATTAACACCCTGTTTAGTTTATGGATTCTGGTCAAGTGGACCACAGGAACCAAAATCTCAACATATACGATTGCATTTTCAAACCAGTGATCTATAAAGTGATTTATATAATTTCATAAAGCCTCATAATAGACCCACATACCTATTCTGTGGATTTTCCAGCAACAGTGTTGCCGTACTGTTTCTTTTCCACCATGAAAAGAACCCTTTTCCACCATGCGCGGCAACATGAAAATAGTGCTTATATACGTACAACTCTGAAGCATTTTTGTCACACCCTACCACTTGGTTTTCACAAGTGTATTTCCCGTATATATGTTTTGTACTTGCTTTAACTAACCACCGCCCATTTCTGTCTTTTGTGTAGGCAAGAGGAAAAGGAGTCACCCCACAGCAGAACTTGCCACTGTGTTTGCCCAGATGAATGGTGACGAGGTGCAGCTCCAAGAACAGCATCTTGAACAGCTTGAACAGCAGCATGAACAGCTCAAACTGCAGTGTGAATTGCTTGAACAGCGGCACAAACAGCACCGTGACTCACTTGCCCAGCAGATGCAGATCGTCAACCGGCTTGTCGATGAAGCAAGGGAGCGAGAAGCCACCTTACAAAGGGAGGAAATGGCTCACACCGCTGCCTTCAATCAGGCTTTCCTGGCTGTACTGGCCAACCTTGCGAACGTGATGTTGATGATGATGATGAGCGTGTGTGACCCAGTCTCCCCACCCCAAGCGTCTTTTTAACTTGTATCCACAGTCCCCCCTCCCCCCAGAAAAGGGTTGGTAGACTATTTTATTGGAGTATATTATGTAGTCTAATAATTACTTAAACATCCTTTAAAAGTCAGTGGATCAAGGTAAAGGTGCACAGTCGTGAAAAAATCAGGACACCCCATTAAATATTCAGTTCTGTATTAAGAAATGTTCACATATCTATGTCTAACCCTGTTTTTGTTTTTATTTGCATATAACATTTATTTTAGCCATTTTACGTTGGAATGAATGAATGTGGGGGTGTCCTAAAAAAGTTGGGGGGTGTCCTAATTTATTCCTCAGTATTTGTTTAGAATTACATTTTGCTGAAAATTGGAAAAAAGTCTTTAATTCATTTTTAATTGTTTAGTTGTATTACACAAATCTCCCAGTATTTTTTTTAACACTGATATGTCCAAATATCTTGCAAAAAAAACACACAGGCTAACACAGGGTGTCCTAATTTTTTCACATGACTGTAGGTTGTGGGAACAGTTCTGGACCAACAGAACCTTGTGATGCAGTGCATCATGACATTTTAGTTGAAAAATATTTTGACACATTTTGATAATCCAGCCGTGCTATGTTTTCATGTTATCTGTGTGTAATGGTGAATAATGAAAGGTCTGTAGCTGTGTATTTGTGCCTACATATGTTTAAGCATAAAAGGACATATGGGGATTGACCTCACGACCGAAGAGGACAATAGATCTGGACCACCTGCGGGGGACAACGAGAGAACGGGGGTGCGATGAAAAGACTTCCCGGCTCCAGGAGACAGGTGGAGGACTGAAGGCTGGAGAGGGGACAAATGTCAATAAGGAGTTTTGACGAGGATATGTTACCCCTCCTTTGTGTGATGCAGTTGTGTGAAAAGCCTTTGTGTGAAACTGTATAAATGTGAAGCTTGGTTGTAACTCAGGCTCTTTTTGCTCATTGAGAGAGAAGGCTGGGAATGGATGCTTGAATAAAGCTGAATTAAAAAGCAATTCAGCCTCTTTATTCCGCACTTCCCACATTGGTGACCCATCGACGTGGAGAATGCCTGGAGAAGGTCTCCGAGTTCCGGGCTCGCTGGAGTCCGCCCTGGCAAGCGCCGTAGCCGTCAAACTGCCAGAATTCTGGCAGGACAACCCACAGTCGTGGTTCCTACAAGCGGAGTCACAGTTCGCGCTCGCAGGGGTAACGGCAGATGACACCAAGTTCCACCATGTCATCGCTAGGCTCGACAATCGCACAGCTCGGTGCATGCAGAGCTTGGTGCAGCAACCACCCGCCCGCGACAAATACGGCAGGTTGAAAGCTGCCCTCATCAAGTTTTTCACGCCCTCAGCCGAAGTGAGGGCTAGGAGGCTCCTGGCTCTGCTCCACCAAGGAGGACACAGGCCCACCGCCCTGATGGAAGACATGCTGCGGCTGAGGGGATCAGACAGCGATGGTTTCCTTTTCCAGTTTATCTTCCTAACTAACCTCCCGGTGCACATGAGAGGGACGCTGGCCAGCGCACATTGTGAGACCCAGGAAGATTTCCGGGAGCTGGCCCAGGAGGCAGAGAGGCCCCTGGACGCCTGCGGCGAGCAGACGACGGCAGCGGCGACCCAAGGCAGCGGAGAGCCAGAGGCAGCAGACCCAATCCTGCCAACAACGGCAGCGGCGCGGCCTCGACGCGGTGGAGGTGATGGTTCAGCGGCAGAGGCGCGGCCCCGACGCAGCGGAGGAGATGACCTCTGTTCTTATCATCGGAGGTTCGCCGAGAGGGCACGCAGGTGTGTGCCGCCATGCAGCTTCAGGTGTTCAGGAAACGGCAAGACCGAGGGTCGTTAGCAGCTTCGACTCTCGGCGAAAACAGCAAGCTGCTCTACATCACAGATGCGAGCTCCAGGTGGGAGTTCCTCATAGACACCGGGGCCCAAGTGAGTTTCATCACCCCAACCTATGCTGACCGGGTGGCTGGACCCCGTGGTAGCGGAGCAACGGCGGCAAACGGCTCCAGCATCAACACCTACGGGAAAAGGACTTTGTCTTTACGCTTGCATGGCCGCGCATATGAATGGACTTTTGTCATAGCGGCGGTGAGTTTCAACATGTTAGGTGCTGATTTTCTGTGCTCACATGGTCTGTTAGTTGATCTTGCCAATAGGCGGCTGGTAAATGCACTCTCTTTCTACTCTCTCCCCTGTTCAGCGCGAGTGTCCCCACCACCAGTACAGACCAACATCGCCGCAGCAGGTGGTAAGTTCCACACACTCCTCACCCAGTTTCCAGCACTCACGGTACCCACTTTTTCAGCAACGGTTGCAAAACATGGGGTGGAGCATTTTATCACTACAACTGCCCCCCCCCCCGTCTTTGCGAAGGCTCGGCGCTTGGATGCTGCCAAGCTCTCCATAGCGTGTGAGGAGTTCGCCAGCCTAGAGAGGCTGGGCATCATTCGCCATTCGAAAAGCCTATGGGCTTCGCCGCTACATATGGTCCCGAAGGCTGACGGCTCCTGGAGACCGTGCAGCGATTACCGCAGACTAAACAACGCCACAGCACATGATCGCTACCCATCCCACACATCCAGGATTTTTCAATACACCTGGCGGGGGCGTGCATTTTTTCAAAAATAGACCTGGTTCGCGGCTACCATCAGGTTCCAGTCCAACCTGAGGACATTCCTAAAACAGCAGTAATAACCCCGTTCGGACTTTTTGAGTTTCTACGCATGCCGTTTGGGCTTAAAGGGGTGGCGCAAACGTTCCAGCGGATGATGGACGCCGTGTTACGCGATCTCCCGTTCGTGTTCGTGTACCTCGACGACATTTTGGTCGCCAGTATTTCGGAGGAAGAACACAAAAAACACCTCACGGTGGTCTTTAGAAGGTTGGGAGAGCACGGCTTAATAATTAACCCCGCCAAGTGCCGGTTTGGCGTCGCGCAGATCGATTTCTTGGGCCACCGCGTCTCCCCAGAAGGGGCGGTTCCGTTACCGGATAAAGTGCGCGCAGTGGCAGATTTTCCCCGACCACAAACGGTCAAGTCATTGCAGGAATTTTTAGGGATGGTGAATTTTTATAACCGTTTCCTACCCCACGCTGCGCATCTCATGCAGCCACTATATGCTGCGCTCAAGAAACAAAAACCTTCCAATACTATTGAATGGTCCCCTGAGCGGGAGCGCGCGTTCACAGAGGTGAAAAAAGCCTTGGCTGACGCTGCGCTCCTGGCCCACCCTGACCCATCGGCATGAATCGCGCTAACGACCGACACCTCAGATGTGGCCATAGGGGCCGTGATAGAACAGCAGGTTGCCGGAGTTTGGCAACCGCTGGCTTTTTTCAGCAAGTCCTTGAGCGAAGCCGAGCAAAAATACAGCGCGTTTGACAGGGAGCTGTTGGCGCTTCATTTGGCTATTCGCCACTTCCAGTTCTGGCTGGAAGGGCGGCGTTTCACCGCTTTCGTGTACCACAAGCCGCTCATGTACGCCATGTCCAAAATTTCAGATCCGTGGTCAGGCCGGCAACAGAGGCAGCTGGCCGCAATTTCAGAATTTACCACTGATATTCGGCATGTAGCGGGTAAACTCAACATAGTGGCAGACTGCCTCTCGCGCGCGGTCACGGCACCAGCGTGAGCAGAGGCAGATCAGGCCACTGCGACCGCGCAGCAGAGTAGCAGCGCGGGAGCGCGCGCAGCCCCAGTTCACGTGGGGATAGATTATGCAGCCATGCCGGCGGAGCAGGGGGCAGATGCAGACGTGCGCGCACTCCAGTCTGGACCAACAGGGTTAAGGCTGGAGAGCAAGTGTTTGCAAACCGGTACGCCCCCCCTTAATCTGCGACGTATCGACCGGTGCGTCCACGCCCGGTGGTTCCGGCCGCGTGGCGCTGCCGCGTTTTCAATTCGGTCCACTCGCTGGCGCACCCAGGAGTGCGCGCTTCGGTGAAAATGGTGGCAGAAAAGTTTGTTTGGCCAGGCCTGCGCAAGCACGTGAAAGAGTGGGCAAAGGCCTGCATGTCCTGTCAGCGAGCCAAAACCCATAAGCACACAAGAGCCCCTTTAGAACCATTTCGCATTCCGGCCAGGAGGTTCGATCACGTGCATGTCGACCTCGTGGGCCCCCTACCGTCGTCGCAGGGGTTCACGCATCTTTTGACAATGGTGGACCGAACCACACGCTGGCCGGAAGTGGTCCCACAGGCGTCGACAACGGCCGCGGAGGTAGCTCGCGTTTTTTTAACGGCCTGGGTAGCGCGTTTTGGGGTTCCGTCGGATATTACGTCCGATAGAGGGCCTCAATTTGTCTCTGAGCTTTGGTCAGCGATGGCCAACGGATTAGGAGCAAAGATTCACCGCACTACTGCTTATCACCCTCAGGCCAATGGTTTATGCGAGCGTTTTCATAGGTCTTTAAAGGCAGCCCTCAGAGCGTCACTCACGGATGCAGATTGGGTAAATAAACTTCCATGGGTTTTATTAGGGTTGCGTTCTGCGCCCAAGGAGGATTTAGATGCCTCCCCGGCGGAGCTAGTGTTCGCACAACCTCTCAGGCTGCCAGGCGAGTTTTTACCAGAGCACCCGGAGCCGCCCCCTCTACCGGCTCTTGGGCCACTAGTCGGCACGGGAGCGGACATGCTCCCGGGCCCCGTTCATCCCGCTTTTTTGTTCCCAAAGCTTTAAAAAATGCTGAGTTCGTTTTTGTCAGGCACGAGGCTGTAAGATCAACACTCAGACCGCCATATGATGGGCCATATAGAGTGCTGGAGACAGGGGATAAGCATTTTGTGCTAGATTTGGGAGGCAGAAAGGAGACAATTAGTATTGACAGATTAAAACCTGCTTTTGTGATGAATCACGAGTCTGTACCAGTAGCGAGGGCACCTCGACGCGGCAGACCCCCCAAGGGGAGCGTCTCGGAGCTCCCGCAGGGATCAAATAACCACCCTCTTCCTCAGTCAACAGAGCCGGAGCAGACAGGTGCCGCAGGCAAGGTGGGGCCAGCTTACAGCAGATTTGGGAGACAGTTGAAGCCCAGGAGGCGCACATTGAGAGAGAAAGCTGGGAATGGATGCTTGAATAAACCTGAATTAAAAAGCAATTCAGCCTCTTTATTCCGCACTTCCCACAGGTCTTTCTTAACCAAAATTCTACTTTTCACCCTGGAAAATCAGCAGGAATGCTAAGGGGTAAGAAAAGATAAAACATTTAAGTGTTTCATAATAACGGGACAGGGTTACATGGGATTTAACATGTTTCAACATACGATTCATAATTCTGTTAATAGACTTGCATCAAACCAAAAGTGATTTATCTAACTGCTGGATTACTCGTACACGGCTTCCCGTCTTTTAGCATTTAATCACTCTTACCTTCACAAATAACCCATATGAACAAAAGAGGAGACGCATCTGAGAAGGGTACAAAATTTTATTTTCAAAATACAGAAGTTGGACATGAGTAGGCACATGAATAAGATAAGATAAGATAAGATAAGCCTTTATTAGTCCCACAATGGAAAATTCCAGGATTGCAACAGCACAGGGATAGCAACACTCAGAGCAACAATCAGAAGGCAAGAAAAAAAAAAGCAAGAGCAGCTAATATACATATGTACATATTACTATAAATATATATATATACATATACACAGACACGCAGAGCATTGTAGCTGGATGGAATAAATATATGAGTATACAAACACACAGGCACAGAATGGGAAGGCACTCACTGTTAGTCATGATTGCTACACAAGTACTGCATCAGAGCATCTCGTACATCTCTGCCCTGCTCCTCTACACCCTGTGGTCGCTGCCACCGCCGGTTCATGTGCTGCAGCTGCTGGATCATCCCATGTAGTGTCAAAAGTCTCTCCATGATTTTCACACAGATTATGCAGAGCACAAGAAGTCAGCACCATAGCTTTCACCAGTTGGATGCCACAGTTACACACGTGGACAAAATTGTTGGTACCCCTCTGTTAATGAAAGAAAAACCCACAATGGTCACAGAAATAACTTGAATCTGACAAAAGTGGTAATAAATAAAAATTCTATGAAAATTAACCAATGAAAATCAGACAATGCTTTTGAATTGTGGTTCAACAGAATTATTTTAAAAAACAAACTCATGAAACAGGCCTGGACAAAAATGATGGTACCCTTAACTTAATATTTTGTTGCACAACCTTTTGAGGCAATCACTGCAATCAAACCATTTCTGTAACTGTCAGTGAGACTTCTGCACCTCTCAGCAGGTATTTTGGCCCACTCCTCATGAGCAAACTGATCCAGCTGTCTCAGGTTTGAAGGGTGCCTTCTCCAGACGGCATGTTTCAGCTCCTTCCACAGATGGAATTCCACACTTTTCTGCTGCTCACAGACAGAAGAATAAAGAGCGATGGCGAGAACCAAGCAGACCACCCGTAAATCTACTGGAGGAAAAAGCCCCCCAGGAAGCAGCTGGCCACCAAGGCTGCTCGGAAAAGCGCTCCGGCCACTGGCGGAGTGAAGAAGCCTCACCGTTACAGGCCCGGTACCGTGGCTCTGAGAGAGATCCGTCGCTACCAGAAATCCACGGAGCTGCTCATCCGTAAGCTGCCCTTCCAGCGCCTGGTGAGGGAGATCGCTCAGGACTTCAAGACCGACCTGCGCTTCCAGAGCTCCGCCGTCATTGCTCTGCAGGAGGCCAGCGAGGCCTACCTGGTGGGTCTCTTCGAGGACACCAACCTGTGCGCCATCCACGCCAAGGGGGTCACCATCATACCCAAAGACATCCAGCTGGCCCGCCGCATCAGCGGAGAGAGAGCTTAGACTTTCTGCTGCACATCCACCAACCACAAACCTCGCAGTTTTATCTGGTAAAGCGAATGATTAGAGGTCTTGGGGCCGAAACAATCTCAACCTATTCTCAAACTTTAAATGGTTAAGAAGCCCGGCTCGCTGGCTTGGAGCCGGGCGTGGAATGCGAGCCGCCCAGTGGGCCACTTTTGGTAAGCA
Source organism: Pholidichthys leucotaenia (assembly GCA_020510985.1). Taxonomy (NCBI): domain Eukaryota; kingdom Metazoa; phylum Chordata; class Actinopteri; order Cichliformes; family Pholidichthyidae; genus Pholidichthys; species Pholidichthys leucotaenia. Next base: position 296,714,546 of record CM035849.1, read on the forward strand.
GAACTGGCGCTGCGGGATGAACCGAACGCCGGGTTAAGGCGCCCAATGCCGACGCTCATCAGACCCCAGAAAAGGTGTTGGTTGATATAGACAGCAGGACGGTGGCCATGGAAGTTGGAATCCGCTAAGGAGTGTGTAACAACTCACCTGCCGAATCAACTAGCCCTGAAAATGGATGGTGCTGGAGCGTCGGACCCATACCCGGCCGTCGCCGGCACTGAGAGCCACGAGGGCTAGGCCGCGACGAGTAGGAAGGACGCCGCGGTGCGCACGGAAGCCTAGGGTGTGAGCCCGGGTGGAGCCGCCGCGGGTGCAGATCTTGGCTGCAGATCTTGGCTGCACGGTGGCGCAGTGGTTTAGCACTGTGGCAGCACAGTTTTACCATCGGCCGGGGGATCGCGGGGATCATGAGATCGTGGGTTCGATCCCAGCCCCCGACCAACAGTGAGCTGTGTGGAGTTTGCATGTTCTCCCCGTGTTGCGTGGGTTTACTCCGGGATTTCTCCGGTTCCCTCCCGCACACCAAAAACATGTAGATTTAGGGCGCTCGCGCACGCAGCGACCAGCAGCCGGTGGCTTGTCACCAGACTGCAAACCAAGTCTACCTACGGGTACAAATAAGTAACAAAAAAAAAAAAAAAAAAAAAAAAAAAAAAATGTTCAATAGGATTTAGATCAGGGCTCATAGAAGGCCACTTTAGAACAGTCCAATGTTTCGCTCTTAGCCATTCTTGGGTGTTTTTAGCTGTGTGTTTTGGGTCATTATCCTGTTGCAAAACCCATGACCTGCGACTGAGACCAAGCTGTCTGACACTGGGCAGCACATTTCTCTCTAGAATACCTTGACAGTCTTGAGATTTCATTGTACCCTGCACAGATTCAAGACACCCTGTGCCAGACGCAGCAAAGCAGCCCCAGAACATAACAGAACCTCCTCCATGTTTCACAGTAGGGACAGTGTTCTTTTCTTGGTATGCTTCATTTTTGCGTCTGTGAACATAGAGCTGATGTGCCTTGCCAAAAAGTTCCAGTTTTGTCATAGGACATTCTCCCAGAAGCTTTGTGGCATGTCAACATGCAGTTTGGCAAATTGCAGTCTGGCTTTTTTAGGATTTGTTTTCAACAGTGGTGTCCTCCTTGGTCATCTCCCATGAAGTCCACTTTGGCTCAAACAACGACGGATGGTGCGATCTGACACTGACGTACCTTGACCTTGGAGTTCACCATGAATGTGTTGAGAGGTTGTTCCTGTGGCCACCTCCAGGGAGGTTGGCTACAGTCCCATGGATCTTAAATTTCTGAATATGTGCAACTATAGTCACAGGAACATCAAGCTGCTTGGAGATGGTCTTATAGCCTTTACCTTTAACATGCTTGTCTATAATTTTCTTTCTAATCTCCTGAGACAACTCTCTCCTTTGCTTCCTCTGGTCCATGTTTAGTGTGGTACACACCATGTCACCAAACAGCACAGTGACTACTTGTCATCCTTTAAATAGGCCGACTGACTGATTACAAGTTTGTAGACACCTGTGATGTTAATTAGAGGACACATCTTGGTTGAACATGTCCCTATGGTCACATTATTTTCAATCTTTTCTAGGGGTACCATCATTTTTGTCCAGGCCTGTTTCATGAGTTTGTTTTTTAAAGTAATGCTGTTGAACCACAATTCAAAAGCACTGTCTGATTTTCATTGGTTAATTTTCATAGAATTTTTATTTATTACCACTTTTGTCAGATTCAAGTTATTTCTGTGACCATTGTGGGTTTTTCTTTCATTAACAGAGGGTACCAACAATTTTGTCCACGGCTGTATTCCTTTTCAGAAGTCAACGCCACCTTCCCTTCAGCCTGCCAAAAGCATTCTCCACTACCACCTGTACTCAAATGATGTTTTACTTGAACATCTGCTGTTCTTCTGTCAGTCGTCCAGTGTCATAGAATAGTTTCAAGAGCCAGTTTTGCTCTTAGTCTCCGAGGATGTAATAGCTCGCATGTACCGCACCAATGTTCCTGATGTGAGGAGGGAAGAGGCTTCTCTAGCCGGCTAACTCCCACAGTGTGGACTGTCTCAGAACCCTAGCATCATGCAAGCTCCCTGGCAGCCCAGCAAACACGCTCCAGAACAGCCCCTTTCCATCAACAACACCTTGAAGGATTATGGAGTGCCAGCCTTTACAATTGAAGTAGTCATTGTGATATTTACCTCCGCCAAAGGGGGAGGTTATGTGATCATCGGCGTTGGTTTGTCTGTTTGTCTGTTTGTTAGCAAGATAACTCAAAACGTTATGGACGGATTTTCATGAAATTTTCACAGATTGTCAGAAATGGAGTATCCTACAGATGATTAGATTTTGGTGGTGATCCGGATCACCGTCCACAAGAAAACCACCATTACGCAAAATGCCATTTTCGTGAATAACTACTAAACCACTAATCCTATCATTGTCAATCCAATTGTTGTGAATCCAATTGCTAGTCATATGTTTTCACGGTCAAGGAATCTGAAAACGTACACACAAACACTGTATGGGGGGAACTGTGGCGCTAAACCGCCATTACGGAAAATGCCATTTTCGTCAATAACTACTGAACCACTAATCCTATCATTGTGAATCCAATTGCTTGTCATATGTTTTCATGGTCAAGGAATCTCAAAACGTACACACAAACACTGTATGGGGGGAACTGTGGCCGCCATTACGGAAAATGTCATTTTCGTGAATAACTACTGAACCACTAATCCTATCATTGTCAATCCAATTGCTAGTCATATGTTTTCATGGTCAAGGAATCTGAAAACGTACACACAAACACTGTATGGGAGGAACTGTGGCCGCCATTATGGAAAATGCCATTTTCATGAATAACTACTGAACCACTAATCCTATCATTGTCAATCCAATTGCTAGTCATATGTTTTCATGGTCAAGGAATCTGAAAACGTACACATGAACACTGTATGGGACGAACTGTGGCCGCCATTACGGAAAATGCCATTTTCGTGAATAACTACTGAACCACTGCTTGTCATATGTTTTCATGATCAAGGAATCTGAAGACTGTATGGGGGGATCTGTGGCGCTTGGCGGAGGTCTGCGCTCTCCGAGTGCTTTTCTAGTGTTGGGTATGTGGGAGCCATCAATAGCACCCACACAGTGTGGGAGCCCCCACCTGTTCTCAATATAGGCCGACATTTCTCTGAACCTCCCTTCATCAGGAAAACGGGGTTGTTCTGGCTCCAACAATGACTTTGCTGCAGCACAAAAGTCCTGTACACACCTGCACACAGTTGTGATGCTGACTCCAAACAGATGGCCAATAGTGTGGTACTCTGAGCCGGTAGCAAGCTTCCACAGTGCAATAGCCACTCTCTTCTTTAGGGGCACACATTGGCGGAATGCGGTATCTTGTAATGGAAACAAAAGCGAACTGAATTGAATTTAAAAAAAAAAAAAAACATACTGTGGTGTATCAGGCTATAAAGGTACTAGTGGAAAAGGGGCTTTATTGTTTTCTTTGAAACAGCAGTATCTGCTAACTCCAGGTCTTTCTGGAGCTCTCCACAAGTGGTCTTCGGCTCTTGGATAACTGTTCTGATAATTTTTTTGACTCCTCTGTCAGTAATCTTACGAGGAGCTCCTGGTCATGGCCCGTTTATGGTAAAATGATGTTCTTTCCACTTCCGAATGATGGCTCCAACAGTGCTCACTGGAACATTCAGCAGTTTAGAAAAGTGCCTGTAACCAGTGCCATCATTATATTTCGCAACAATAAGGTTACAAAGGTCTAGTGAGAGCTCTTTGCTTCTACCCATCATGAGTTCTTTGTGGTGTGACAATCTGATATTCACAGGCCTTTTTAAAGGCTATCAGTCAGGACTTAACCAGCTCAAATTAATTTGCACTGATGGGGTATAGGATGGCTTCCTAAATTCTGATGGACTTCAGCTGGTTTCTTGGCTTTCTATGCCTTTTTGCACCTTTTTCGTGTGTTCAATACTTATTCCCTGTGCCATTCCACTTTATTAAATATAACTTGTTTTGTGAACACAGTGGCCTTGATTTCTTTGCATGTATGGATTACTTGGGTTGTTACTGATATCTGGTGAAAATCTCAGGTCAATGGCTCCACCAGCAATATGTTTAATGAGAAAAATGTGATGTTGTGGTCACCCAGCACAATGCAGACTGATACTATTCACGCTCAGCAGGGATTGCATACGGACAGAACCCCTGGAGGGACAACCAGAACAATGGACTATTGTTTATACATGCCCGGATTAAGGAGAGGATGTCCGGGTGCCAGTTGGTCAGGCTAATTATATGTATTGACTGATATGTATATCAATATACTAATGTGCCATGCATTCTCTGTTTGTATAACATATAAAACAGCAGCACACAGCACACACAAGACAACGAGACAGTCAGCACAGCACAGCACTGTAGTGCACAGTGCTATGCTGGCGGGGGGGGGGGGGGGGGGGGGGGTCGGTCATGGCGGGGGGCGTGACAGACCTGGCAGAGCTGTCTGTCTGTCAGGTCAGTCAACAGCTGATGTGACACGTCAGGAACGTCAGATGCTGTTGTTGTTGATTCATCGTTTAAAATAACAAGGTATAAAAAATACAACATATATTAAAAACAATGGGATAACACAAAAAAGTGTGCACACTTATTTCCATCGTGGTCCCTAACAACAACAACAGACACATCACCGGCAGGTCCCATTATACGAAAAAGTACCCGTGTTTAGCTCTCTGTGTTTACAATGGCTATAAAAAGTCTACACACCCCTGTTCAAATGCTAGGTTTTTGTGATGTAAAATAATGAGACCAAGATAAATCACTTCAAAACTTTTTCTGCCATTCATGTGGCCTATAACCTGTACAACCCAATTGAAAAACAAACTGAAATCTTTTAAGGGGAAAAACAATAAATAAAAAACTTACAATAACCTGGTTGCATAAATATGCACACCCTTAAAGTAATACTTTGTTGCAGTACCGTTGGCTTTTATTACAGCACTCAGTGTTTTTGGGTAGGAGTCTATCAGCGTGGCACATCTTGATGTGGCAATATTTGCCCACTCTTTTTTGCAAAAATGCTCCAAATCTGTCAGATTGTGAGGACATCTCCAGTCCACAGCCCTCTTCAGATCACCCCACAGATGTTTGATCAGATTCAGGTCTGGACTCTGGCTGGGCCATTCCAAAACCTTAAACTTCTTCTGGTGAAGACATTCTTTTGTTGATCTGGATGTGTGCTTTGGGTCATTGTTGTGCTGAAAGATGAAGTTCCTCTTCATCTTCAGCTTTCTAGCAGAAGCCTGAAGGTTTTGTGCCAACAGTGACTGGTATTTGGAACTGTTCATAATTCCCTCCAGCATGACGAAGGCCCCAGTTCCAGCTAAAAAAAACACAGCCCCAAAGCATGATGCTGCCACCACCATGCTTCACTGTAGGTATGGTGTTCTTTTGGTGATGAGCAGTGTTGTGTTTGTGCCAAATATACCTTTTGGAATTATGGTTAAAAAGTTCAACCTTGGTTTCATCGAACCGTAACACATTTTTCCACATGCCTTTGGGAGATTTCAAATCTGTTTTTGCAAAATAGAACAGAATAGAATAGGCTTTATTGTCATTGTACAGTTGTACAGCACAATGAAATTGTGGGTGCTCCACCAGGCTACTGCAAAATAAAGTAAGTGAGAAAATCTGAAATTAAACAGTTACAGAGAAAGTAAAGGAACCCTATTTCACTGTTTATGGGAATGTAGAAAAATCATAATGTTTTGGGAAGAGGTGAGGGTAACAATTGAAAAAATAATTTCAAAACAATTCACATTGAACCCTAAACTGTTTTTGTTGGGTCTGTATCCAGAAAAACATAACTTTAATAAGAGTGAAAGAGCATTCATAGACCTCGGTTTGCTTAATGCCAAAAAATGTATTGCACTACTGTGGAAAAAGACTCATAGACCAGATGTGACTCAGTGGTTAAGACAGATGTTAACAAACCTTCCACTAGAAAGAATAACATACATACTGAAATCAAAGGAAAATGTGTTTGAGAATATATGGAGACCTTTCATTGATTATGTAAAGAAATTAAACATAACTTCTGAAGAAGAAGGTGAATGATGTGTGTGGACCTTGCAAATTCCAAACTGGTGAATGTATATTATGTATACTTATGTAATAGATTACCTAGACTAAACAGAGGAGCATTGTTGTTGATTTGCTTTTGTTAATGGTTGTTGTTGTTTTTGTTAGTGTTTTTTTTTTAATTTTTAAATTACTTTAGTGTTAGTGTTTGACTGTTTGTGTCATGTTTGTAAAAAAAAAAGGTTCAATAAAAAATATTGTGGAAAAAAAAAACAGTTACAGAGCACATGGTTAACCATACCACTGAAGTAAAAATAAAAGTAAAAATAATAAATAGCCCATAGGTATATACACAGATATGGTAGTGGCTTCGTGGGTGGAACTATGTACATCAGAGTGCAGACTGCACAACACATAATTAAGAAAAACGGCCCACAGATTATGGAAAATATGTACAGTGTGGAGTGTGTAATTGACGAGGCATGTTTGTCTCAAGGCAGTTTATTACGCGTCTCCAACATAAGCATTGTAGAAAAGAGGACATCTCAGCAAAAACTCGTCCCTTATATACCCAGGTCTCCCCACAGCTCACAAGTCACATTCATTCACATCAAAGGTAACTTTGCATTTTCTCTTAAATCCCTTAACATCCCCCTCACAGTCTTTGGCCCACAAAGGATCCTCCAAGCAGTCTCTTGCATATAAAAGATTACACTTTCACAGCTTCCTGTTATCTCCAAGGAAACTCTGCACTTCGTTCTTATCTAAGATGTGAGGCATTATGCAAGGCATTAAATAAGTCACATGTGTGGCTACACCCCCCCCCCCAAACATTTTAGATCGAACAAAAGAATAACAGTCTGCATGCTGTGACAGAATCATTACACATCAATCCACATGCTGCTTGGGCTTCAGTCTTCTCCCGTATCTGCTGTAACCAGGATTCGCCGCCTCAGCGGCGCTGTCATGCTGGGGAGCTGCTGTCTGGGGGTGAAGACCTTTTGTCAGTCCCTGCGGGTGTTCTGGGGAAATTTTACTCTGGGAAGCTCCTCGTGGGGGTCTTCCGCGCCGAGGGGCCCTCGCCAACAGCACTTGCTCGTCCGCCACCACAAAAGCGGGTTTGAGTCTGTTTAAGCCAACCTTTTCCCTCCTACCCCCCAAATCTAGCAAAAAATGCTTGTCCCCTGTTTCCAGCACTCTGAATGGTCCATCATAAGGCGGTCGCAACGGGGGGCGATGTGCATCGTGGCTGACAAAAACAAACTCTGCGTTTTTCAAAGTTTTAGGTACAAAAACGCACGGAAAACTGTGGTAGGCAGGGCCCGGCAGCGTGCCTGTGTCGATGCTACGCTGCAAAAGCCAAGATGGGGAGCTGCCCGGCGCAGGATTATCTGGGAGAAACTCCCCGGGCAACCGAAGTGGCTGCGCAAAAATGAGTTCGGCTGGGAAGCCTCCAAGTCCTCTTTAGGCGCAGAACGTAACCCCAATAAAACCCACGGTAGCTTGTCTACCCAATGTGCATCCGTCAGTGACGCTCTGAGAGCTGCTTTCAATGACCTGTGAAAACGTTCGCATAACCCGTTAGCCTGTGGATTGTACGCGGTTGTACGGTTAATTGTGACGCCTAGGCTGCGGGCCATTGTTGACCAAAGTTCGGAAACAAATTGAGGTCCTCTGTTGGACGTAATGTCCGACGGGACTCCAAAACGTGCCACCCATGCTGTTACAAACGCGCACGCCACCTCCTCGGCTGTGGTTGACGCTAAAGGAACCACCTCCGGCCAGCGCGTGGTGCGGTCCACCATTGTCAGAAGGTGCGTGCACCCCTGTGATGGCAGGAGGGGACCCACGAGGTCCACGTGAACGTGGTCAAACCTCTTAGCCGGAATGTGAAATGACTCCAAGGGAGCTCTCGTGTGTCTGTGTACCTTGGCTCGTTGGCACGCCATGCAGGCTGCCGCCCACTCTTTAACTTGTTTGCGGAGGCCCGGCCACACAAATTTTTCTGCTACCATTTTGACCGACGTGCACACCCCCGGGTGCGCCAAGGAATGAATCGAGTCAAAAACGCGGCGGCGCCACGCTGCCGGTACCACGGGACGCGGTCTCCCCGTGGAGACATCACAGATTAGAGGGGGCATACCATCCTGCAGCACCCTGCTCTCCAGCCTTAACCCTGTTGGTCCAGACTGGAGCGCGCGCACATCCGCGTCACTAACCTGCTCCGCGGCCATGGCTGTGCAATCTATCCCCACGCGGACGGGGGCAGCCACGGCACGCGAGAGGCAGTCTGCCACTATATTCAGTTTACCTGACACGTGCTGAATATTGGTAGTAAACTCTGAGATCGCGGCTAGCTGCCTCTGCTGCCGGCCCGACCACGGTTCTGAAACTTTGGCCATCGCGAAAGTTAGTGGCTTGTGGTCAACGAACGCGGTGAAACAGCGCCCTTCTAGCCAGAACTGGAAGTGGCGAATGGCCAAATGGAGAGCCAGCAACTCCCTGTCAAACGCGCTGTATTTACGTTCACTATCGCGCAAGGTCCTGCTGAAAAAGGCAAGTGGCTGCCAAGCCCCGGCTACATGCTGCTCCACGACCGCCCCTATGGCCACATCTGACGCGTCAGTGGTGAGTGCTATGCGGGCCGTTGGGTCTGGATGTGCCAACAACGCAGCGTTTGCCAGGGCTGCTTTGACTTCCGTGAACGCTCGCTCCCGCTCCGGGGACCACTCGATCTTATTCGCGGGTTTCTGTTTTTTGAGCGCGGCATACAGCGGTTGCATGAGTTGCGCTACACGGGGGAGGAAACGGTTATAAAAATTCACCATTCCCAAAAACTCCTGTAACGCCCTGACCGTCTGCGGCCGGGGGAAGTCTGCTACAGCGCGCACTTTGTCAGGCAGTGGAACCGCTCCTTCGGGGGAGACGCGGTGTCCTAAAAAATTGATCTGCGTCACCCCGAACTGACACTTCGCTGGGTTGATTATTAACCCGTGCTCTCCCAACCTCCGGAAAACTGCCGCGAGGTGGCTTTCGTGTTCGTCATCAGACGCGCTGGCTACCAAGATATCGTCTAAGTAGACGAACACGAAAGGGAGATCGCGCAGCACCGCGTCCATCATGCGTTGGAACGTCTGTGCAGCCCCTTTAAGCCCGAATGGCATGCACAAAAACTCGAATAGACCAAATGGAGTTATCACCGCTGTTTTGGGTATGTCCTCAACGCGCACTGGGACTTGGTGGTAACCGCGGACCAAGTCTATTTTAGAAAAAACGCGCGCCCCTGCCAAATGAATGGAAAAATCTTGGATATGAGGGATTGGGTAGCGGTCATGCGCTGTGGCATTGTTCAACCTGCGGAAATCCCCGCAAGGTCGCCACGAACCGTCAGCTTTCGGGACCATGTGTAGCGGGGAAGCCCATGGGCTGTTCGAACGCCTGATCATGCCCAGCCTCTCCAGGTTGGCGAACTCCTCGCGTGCTATGGCCAGTTTAGCTGCGTCCAAGCACCGAGGTTTTGCAAAAACGGGCGGCCCGGTGGTGGTAATAAAATGTTCCACCCCGTGCTTAGCGACGGCTGCCGAAAATGTGGGGACCGTGAGTGCTGGGAACTGAGTGAGCAGTGTGTGGAACTTACCGCTTGCAGCTGTGACGTTGGCTTGTGCTGTTGGCCGGGATGCTCGAGCTGTACAGGGAACAGAATCAAAAGACAGTGCATTAACCAGGCGCCTGTTAGCGACATCAACTAACAAACCATGTGAGCACAAAAAATCAGCCCCCAATATATTGAAATTCAATGCTACTATGACAAAAGTCCACTCAAATGTATGGCCGTGTAGAGACAGGAGTAGAGTCCTCTCACCAAAGGTTTTAATGTCCGAGCCGTTTGCTGCTGCCATCTGGGGGCCGCTGGAACCTGCCAGCTGTTCGGTGTAGGACGGCATGATGAAATTCAGCTGGGCGCCGGTGTCCACGAGGAAATGTCTCCCGGAGCGTGCGTCCGTCAAGTAGAGCAGCTTGTTCTCCTCCCCGAGGGTCGCAGCTGCTACCGACCCCCGGTCTTGGCGTTTTCCCGAGAGCTTGAACTGGCACGGTGGTATACATTTGCATTCCTTCTCTGCAAAGCGGCGGTGATAGAAACAAAGGATGTCTCCTCCGCGTCCCTTGGCGCCCGCCGCCGCTGTCGTCGGTGGTTCTGCTACCGCCGTTAATGGCTCCTCGTCCTCTCCGGCCGTCGCGCCGAGCTCCGTTGCTGCCGCCGTGGCCGTGCATTCTCTGCTGGCCATGACAATTTGATTCGCCTCCCGGGCCAGTGCACGGTAGTCCCGCTTGGCCAACAACGGCGAACTGGCCAGGACCACTCTCGTCGCTGAAGGCAGGTTCCTGAGGAAGAGGTGGGTAAAGATGAAGTGGTCATCGTCGGAGCCTTTCAATCTCAGCATCTTCTCCATCAGGTCAATGGGCGTGCAATCTCCCAACCCGGTCAGCGCCAGGAGTCTCTCTGCTCTCTGCTCCACCGAGAGTGTGTAGTGCTGGATGAGTGCAGCCTTCAACGCGCCGTATCTGTCGCTGGCTGGTGGCTGCTCCAGAAGGCTCTCCACATGCTGAGTCGTGTGGTTGTCGAGCTTTGCGATCACATGGTAGAATTTCGTGTCGTCTACCGATATTCCCCAGAGGGCAAACTGTGCCTCAACCAGGTGGAACCAGGAGCGCGGGTTGTGCTGCCAAAAGTCCGGTAGCTGGACCGTAACGGCATACGCTTGGCTGGGGGCTCCCAACTCGGCTGGCCCCGGGAAATTCTCTTCTTGCTGCATGCTACGTCTTGGGTCACCAGTGTGGAGTGTGTAATTGACGAGGCATGTTTGTCTCAAGGCAGTTTATTACGCGTCTCCAACATAAGCATTGTAGAAAAGAGGACATCTCAGCAAAAACTCGTCCCTTATATACCCAGGTCTCCCCACAGCTCACAAGTCACATTCATTCACATCAAAGGTAACTTTGCATTTTTTCTTTAATCCCTTAACATCCACCTCACAGTCTTTGGCCCACAAAGGATCCTCCAAGCAGTCTCTTGCATATAAAAGATTACACTTTCACAGCTTCCTGTTATCTCCAAGGAAACTCTGCACTTCGTTCTTATCTAAGATGTGAGGCATTATGCAAGGCATTAAGTAAGTCACATGTGTGGCTACTGTGGCACACATATTTGAGATGTTTGGACTGCATATGTATAGCACATTGATTGAGATGCTCAGATTGCATATGTATATTGTGTTACCTCACGTCTTAGAAGGAACAATAAGTCTGGACCTCCTGGGGATAACAGCAGGAGGTGGAGGTGCCTTTGGAAATGACTCTGAAAGGACTTCCTGACCTCCAGGGGTCAGGTGGAGGAAGAAGAGACTGGGAGGAGATGTATTGTCTATGGGGGGTTGAATGACAATGTGTTTCTGTACTTTGATGTCCCGGGTATAAAAGGAGGGGATTGGAGAAGTTGGTCCTCTTTTCTGTTTGAGAGGACGTTGGAGATGTGAGATGAATAATAAACCTGAATTGAGAAATAAATTCAGCCTCTTCATTTCACGCTCTCCACAGCTACAACAGTAGTGATTTCACGGACAGGTCAACATACATGAAAGTGAGGAGTACAAAGACAGGTGAGTTATAGTGATAATTAAAAGGTCCTCAGTTCTGTGCATGAGAGCGTTCAGAGGTAGCCGAGCTTGGATGTTTTTCTTCATAGGATACGGCTTCCGTCTTGCCACCCTAGACAGGAGATTGTTGTCACATGTACTAAACAGCCAGTACTTGCCAGAAATTCCTGCAGCTCCTTCAATGTTGCTGTCGGCCTCTTGGCAGCCTCCCTGACCAGTTTTCTTCTCGTCTTTTCATCAATTTTGGAGGGACGTCCAGTTCTTGGTAATGTCACTGTTGTGCCGTATTTTCTCCACTTAAACACTGTCTTCACTGTGTTCCATGGTGTATTTAGTGCCTTGGAAATTCTTTTGTACCCTTCTCCTGACTGATACCTTTGAACAATGAGATCCCTCTGATGCTTTGAAAGCTCTCTGTGGACCATGGCTTGTGCTGTAAGATGTGGCTACAAAAATGTCAGGAAAAGCCTACTAGAACAGCTGAACTTTATTTGGGGTTAATCAGAGGCACTTTAAATGGTGGCAGGTGTGTGCTGACTCCCATTTAACATGAGTTTGAATATGACTGGTTAATTCTGAACACAACCACATCCCCAGTTATAAGAGGGTGTATTTGTGCAACCAGGTTACTGTAAGTTTTTTATTTTTTATTTTTCCCCTTAAAAGATTTCAGTTTGTTCTTCAATTGGGTTGTACAGGTTGTAGATCACATTAATGGTGGAAAAGGTTTTGAAATGATTTATCTTGGTCTCATTTTTTTTTTTTACATCACAAAAACCTGAAATCTGAACAGGGGTGTGTAGACTTTTTATATCCACTGCATGCGCTGCACCGACACTGCAAATCCGCCATTATAGGGTAGCTGTAAGTTAGAATCCTGTTCAATAAGTTGCACATAGGTTCAAAGAGCATTACCCATATTCTTCTTCTGCCGCCCACGATGCTGCTAAGGTCGCTCTGCACCAGAATCAGTAACTGCTTGACTGGAAGCTGCTAGTGCGCAGTGAGTCTTCGACTCTGACACCTGATCGGCTGCCATAATTATGTGACACGGCAGACCATCTCTTAAACATACCGGGGCTGGTTTTTCACCGGTTTTCACACATAAATTTAATGCCTAAAACTCTCAGAAGTGAAAACAAATGTAGGTTTTGTATTAACATTAGTGGTATCGCGATATTCAAAAAAGTATCGACTCCAAAAGATCGACCAGCTGGTATCAAAGTATCAATACTTGAGAATCGACATGCCCATCCCTGGACGGGAGTCCCAACTGCTGCTTCACCTACGTGGTACCACTGTCCTTTGCAGGACCACGAGTCCCCCCCCTCCCGTGCGAATATCTAAAAATTAAAATCTTAATAATAATACCGCCATGACTGTGGAGCGGAATGGCCAGATCAGCTGCATATCATATGTGGACACATATGCATGCTTTGACTAAATGACGACCATGACAAACAGGGCACAAAAAAACCTAAAAAACAAAATAAATCACGTTTATTTAAATATTTAAAGACAAATGGGCAACATTAATGAAACAGCTGCAGCCAAACAGCTCATTCTGCTGTGTATAATAATGTTGGGTGTTTTGTATTTATAATATTGCTAAAATATAAAAGGATGCATGAGAATGGGTCTCAAATACAGTGGTGTGAAAAAGTGTTTGCCCCCTTCCTGATTTCTCAATTTTTTGTATGTGTGTTACACTTAAATGTTTCAGGTCATCAAATAAGTTTAAATATTAGACAAAGCTAACACAAGTAAACACAAAATGCAATTTTTAAATAAAGCTGTGTATTATTCAGGGTAAAAAAAAATCCAAACCTACATGGCCCTGTGTGAAAAAGTGATTGCCCCCTGTTAAAACATAAACTGTGGTTTATCACCTCTTTGGAAAGCTGAGTTCAATTTCTCTTGCCACACCCAGGCCTGATTACTGCCACACCTGTTCTCAATCAAGAAATCACTTAAATAGGACCTGCCTGACAAAGTGAAGTAGACCAAAACATCCTCAAAAGCTAGACATCATGCTGTGACCCAAAGAAATTCAGGAACAAATGAGAAACAAAGTAACTGAGATCTATCAGTCTGGAAAAGGTTATAAAGCTATTTCTAAAGCTTTGGGACTCCAGCGAACCACAGTGAGAGCAATTATCCACAAATGGTGAAAACATGGAGCAGTGGTGAACCTTCCCAGGAGTGGCAGGCCGACCAAAATTACCCCAAGAGAGCAGCGATGATTCATCCAAGAGGTCACAAAAGACCCCACAACAACATCCAAAGAACTGCAGGCCTCACTTGCCTCAGTTAAGGTCAGTGGTCATGACTCTACCATAAGAAAGAGACTGGGCAAAAATGGTTTGCATGGAAGCGTTCCAAGATAAAACCACTGCTGAGCAAAAAGAACATCACGGCTTGTCTCACTTTTGCCAGAAAACATCTTGATAATCCCCAATACTTTTGGAAAAATACTCTGTGGACTAATGAGACAAAAGTAGAACTTTTTGGAAGGTGTGTGTCCCATTACATCCGGCGTAAAAGTAACAGAGCATTTCAGAACTTCTCTTCTTGCCTTGAGAGAGAGCAGTCGCATTTTTCTTCCCTCCTCTCGTGTGCCTTCCTGAACTATTCCCAGCTTTGCAATGTTGCGTTTTTGTCTGTGTTTAGTCGCTCTTCTTCTGCTGAATCTTAATCTAAACGGAAATTATGGATTTGGAAGCGGCTTAAATGTGCTATTGTCACTATTTTTCAACAAGAATCGGGCCAAGGGGGAGCCCAAGAATTGGAACCTGCGAGGAGACTCATGGACATTGGAATTCATGCGTCTGTGGAAACATTATTGGTTATGATCTCAGGACTTCTATTCTTGGCTGTGAAGTTCCCTGATGCATCAGAAATTGAAGGAAGGTGAGAGAGCTGATCAAAGCGGACCCGGCAAGCTCCTTCATCAAATTCGACCAGTTGGGGAGGGCACGAGTAGCGGCAAATGGTGAACTGAATGACAGTGATTCAGTGGAGGAATACATCTGGAGCCCTGTGCTCTCCATGGAAAAAAGTTTAAGCCTGCACATATGAAAGCACAGAATTGCACGGGTGAGGAAAAATTCTATTCTCTGAGTGCACTGTGCTGACTTGATTTGACCTTGTCTTTGGTGCCCCGTGTTTACATTCCTCCTGATGAAGATAAGCGGAAGGAGTGGCTCTGCTAACCCAAACAATCGACAATCAGTTGTTGTCGTATCAGCGGATTGGACCCTCAAGGACAGTGCCCATGTGCCTTCTGCAAGCAACAGAGATAGACTCTGGACTTGTTTATAAGTCACATGATTATAACATCTATCCACTGCCGGGAGGCGCCCTCTGCTGCTCACTAACAACTGTCACACTTGCACTACACAGTGCATACAACATTACATGACTGATACAAATACTGACTCATACAAATACACTGCCTCTCAACTTTTGTGTGTGATCTCCTGCTAAATGTCTGCTAAATGTGCATTGAGAGGTTTTTTTGCCTGCAATCAAAATTTCGCTCACTCACTGAGCGCCATTTTGATAAAACATGTTTTTTTTTTTCTCTCGCCTACTGTGTCATCCCTTCCCTTTTTCTTTTTTTCCCTCTTCTTTATGACTGGCGCCTAGCGGCTGCCCTGACCTTGGATGCGCTCTGCAAAGCATGCCCAAATGCCAAGTCACGTTTCGTTACCTTGTATTCATACATGTGTAATGACAATAAAGTTGAATCTCATCTCATCTCATCTCACCTCAGAAAAGGATCATCATACCAACAGAAAAATATGGTGGTGGTAGTGTGATGGTCTGGGGTTGTTTTGCTGCTTCAGGACCTGGAAGACTTGCTGTGGTAAATGGAACCATGAATTCTGTTGTCTACCAAAAAATCCTGAAGAAGAAAGTCCCCCCATCTGTTTGTGACCTCAAGCTGAAGTGCACTTGGGTTCTACAACAGGACAATGATCCAAAACACACCAGCAAGTCCACCTCTGAATGGCTTCAGAAAAACAAAATTAAGACTTTGGAGTGGCCTAGTCAAAGTCCTGATCTGAATCCGATTGAGATGCTGCGGCATGACCTTAAAAAGACGGTTCATGCTTGAAAACCCTCCAATGTGGCTGAATTACAGCAATTCTGCAAAGATGAGTGGGCCACAATTCCTCCACAGTGCTGTAAAAGACTCATTGCCAGTTATCACAAACGCTTGATTGCAGTTGTTGCTGCTAAGAGTGGCCCAACCAGTTATTAGGTTTAGGGGCAATCACTTTTTCACACAGGGCCATGTAGGTTTGGATTTTTTTCCCCCTTAATAATAAACACCTTTATTTAAAAACTGCATTTTGTGTTTACTTGTGTTATCTTTGTCTAATATTTAATTTTGTTTGATGATCTGAAATATTTAAGTGTGACAAACATACAAAAAACTGAGAAATCAGGAAGGGGGCAAATACTTTTTCACACCACTGTATTTGCAAACGTGTCCTGTTATAGTACTGCATGTTTATTGACGATAGACTATAAACTACACGTCTAAACTACAACAATTATAATGATGAATGAACCCATTCCTCAGAGTGCAACATACAACACTTATGAATATAAATCATAAAAGATCAGACAAATAAGTCTGACAAACAAATCAACAAGGGTTCTTAAACAGTGGCTAATATTGGATGTCCCATTCATTTTCAGTTATTCTGTAATTAATATTCACACAATCAAACAAATCTCAGTTCAGTCCCTTTCACATCTGTCAAAGTCTAACGTGATTGCCTACATAGAGGCTACACCTCTGTGTTCCACTTTCAAACACAGCCTACATTTGGTCTGGAAAGCCTGATTGGGATCCCTGTTTCAGACAGGAAGACTTGCGTTCTACAGGCATGCACTAGTACATACAGTACATACTAAAGCTTGCTCAGAAACGGCCCTGCAGGAGGAAGATCATGTTTTGTGTCCAACCATCCTGGTTTTAGTATTCTATCAAAACCACTCACCTGTATAAAAAAAACCTGGCCGCCAAAAGTGAAGCCACCGGAAACTCTATGGCTGCCATATTAGTACACCCAAAACACTCAGCAAGTCAGTGGAGAATGAATGGGTTTAGTAGTAAACGGTGCCACTTTTACCTTAATAACTGCCCGAAAAATTAACAGATTTTGAACTTCTTGGTATGGAGACACAGCTGATAATCTTGTGCAACCGGTGAACTATAGAAATTGAGTTGACATGTTTAGCGGCCGTGGGACGGCTGGATAATCAGAAAAGTCAAGCCAAGGCGAGTAGTTCTGTGAGTAATACATGCAGTCAGTATGTTTAGGCATGTGGTCATAATAATAGTCCTAATGATAGTCGTATATGAGTAAACTAAAATATCATGCAGTACTTTAATCTTGCTATTAAGTGCCTAGGCCTAATCTAATTAGCAAAATATGGGATCATAACCTTTTCACACAGGTCCTTTTTTGATTTGATTTTTTTGATTTTATATACTCTATTGATCCCCAGAGGGGAAATTGAGGGCATCCACGTGGATGGATGAAGCAGCCACAGTACAGCGCTATCCCTTAACCAATCACACACACATTCACACCTAGGGCCACTTTAGAGTCTCCAATTAACCTAACCTGCATGTTTTTGGCCTGTGGGAGGAAACCAGAGAAATCCTGGAGTAAACCCACGCAGATACGGGGAGAACATGCAAACTCCACACAGATCACTGTTGGTCAGGGGCTGGGATCGAACCAGGGATCCCATGGCCAAGGGTGAGTTGCTGTGCTGGTGCAGTGCTAACCACTGCGCCACCGCACAGCCCAATGTTGAAATTGTTGCCCAGTTTTGAAATTGAGGTAAAAATTTGAGAAAAAAGGCTTCACATATTTTCTGTGATGATGCAGATGTAGGTCATAGTCTATTTAAGTAGTATAGACTAACCATATACTGTACTGAAATTATTTGTCACACTGTGATGAATAGGCCCAAATGGAATAAAAGCTAAGGTCTAATGCTAATTCTTGTATAATTATCTTCATCAGTTTTAGGATTCTGAGCCAAAACATGACACCTTCCCTCCTGCTTCCACATCATGGACTTAGGACCAGGCAATGGTGCAGTTAAAGGTGATTGGTAACCAACAAAAATGGGCATGAAGAACTGATC
This sequence comes from Pholidichthys leucotaenia, assembly GCA_020510985.1. NCBI lineage: Eukaryota > Metazoa > Chordata > Actinopteri > Cichliformes > Pholidichthyidae > Pholidichthys > Pholidichthys leucotaenia. Next base: position 296,732,490 of record CM035849.1, read on the forward strand.
CAGTGTTGATTGGTAATCAGTAGTTGACGACCAGCATCAGGAATAATTTAGCACAGACAAGCACTGTCAGATGATCAGCAATCAGAAAGTCCTCCTTAGGTGTCCTTTGTCATCACTATTCCTGGTAAGTATATTATAAATAATTCAGTCATCATATGTGAACCACCATCATGACCATTATGCATTGGTGGCCAGCAACGCCAGTACATTAAGAGTTCACAGATATTCACGCTGTATGATGACCAGCATGCTGATTAAATTAATTTATTCAGCATGCTGGTCATCATATTTTGCTAATTAGATTAGGCCTAGGCACTTAATAGCGAGATTAAAGCACTGCATGATATTTTAATTTACTCATATACGACTATTATTATGACCACATGCCTAAACACACTGACTGCATGTATTACTCACAGAACTACTCTCCTTGGCTTGACTTTTTTGATTATCCAGCCTTCCCACGGCCGCTAAATATGTCAACTCCATTTCTAGAGTTCACCGGTTGCACAAAATTATAAACTGTGTCTCCATACCAAGAAGTTCAAAATTTGTTAATTCTTTGGGAATTTATTGAGGTAAAAGTGGCACCCTTTACTACTAAACCCATCCATTCTCCATTGACTGCTGAGTGTTTTGAATGTACCAATATGGCGGCCCGGTGGCTTCACTCAGCTCTGTACTCATTAATCGGGCGTGAGCTATCCAGAGCCGCGTTCAGTTGACAGAACAGTTTGCAACTGTTCGTTAGTTTCCGTAATTGAACAACACGGTCACTACGAACCGTTTTCTCTTTGGCCGAACTCAGTTGGATGTGACTTGCGTAGTGGACAAAGATGGCAGCTAGGTAAGATAGTCTTCGATATTCTTTTTTTTTTCCTTTTATTTTCAGAGCAATTCCATCAATTTAAGAGTAGAGGTTATGTCATTTTGTAAGTAAAACAATATCATGCATAAGATATTGTTTTTGGTGGTGATATAATGGAGAATTCTTAGGTGATATGAAGCTGAAGTAGGCTACAGTCTACGCCATAGTTACTAGTGTCCTCTACCGGCTGACAGAGGACCATAGATCCACACAACTACAGAATGCACAAGCCGAACAGAAAAACTGTTCTCCGAGAACTGCCTGTTCATTTAAGTCAGTTTCCCTTGCAAACTATGTTCAGCGAACTGTTTTGTCAAGTAAACACAGGGTAGTTTTTCTATTCACCTTATTCCTAGGCCCCATGATGCCTTGCGTGAATTATGGTAGCAACCTTCCGGTACTAGTTTAGAGCATATGGTTGTCACTGAAACGGGACACTTTTCCTTGTTAAAAAACAGTGACTTCGGCATCAGAAATGCAGGAACAATGGCCTCTTGCACCTCAAAACAGTAATATAATCATACCAATTCCCACAACTATGGAGGGATGGGAAGATGACCTTAAAAAGTGGCCTCGTATGCAGTAGTTCCATTAGTTAGCGCCGCTGCCAAGATGCTAACAGTGTAAACAAGTGACCCGTGCTGGCAAAATGAGTCACTTTGAGGACATTTTCAAAACTGATGTAATGTTATTTCCATATTCTGTATTGAAAGACCTTCAAAATGATATTTAATTTGTAGGAAGTGTGCAAAAACTGACCCAGAAAAAGACAATTTTTTTATATTTTAGCTAGGTTGAAAACTTGCGTTCAATCGGTCAGGAGTTATGTCTTTGGCAAAAACAAAGATATTTTTAGAAAGTACAATTTCTAAGCTTTCCAGTGACACCAGGCACTTGCCCTACCACAAAGAAAGAGTCGTGATTTATGACTTCTCGTTGCCTGTACTCATAATGACGTGGTGTGCATTCCGACCAGCACGTCTCCACCACAATAAAGTCGGCTGCATTTTGTTAAAATATGTTGGACATAATCAAATTTACCTTAGAGCAGACGTACGCCACAACTCCGTGCTTGGATATCGTCTGTCACCGTGTGGTGAGAAGCCGCCATTTATCCAGTCTACGGCACAACCACGAACACCAGCAAGTACCAGAACTACACCAAAACATTCAAAAAATACAAAAACTAGAAGAGCTGAAATTAGCTGCCACTTGAGTGCAAAACACATATGTGGGCTATACATTAAAATGAATTTGAAAAACTTTTAAAAACGCTATTTTAAATGCCCCTGCTGTTCCACTCTGACTGACTGGTTTAACATTAGGTCAGCCGAAACTGCAAGCTCTGCCCATAATCGTTCCTACAGCGGCACCGCCAGGAACAAGGTGGATACAGATCAGTGATCAAAACTGATATGTTGCGTAGCTAAGTGATTTAGAGCTATAGCAGCGCACTGAATGCTGGGAAACACGGTAAGTCAGTGGCTGTGTTCGAAATGTTCACTCACTCACTCCCTACTCACTATATAGTGAATTTAGATATAGTGGACTATATAGTAAACTCAATATACTTCCCACTGTCTGGTGTCCGGTCTGCCCGTATTGTGTGGAAACCCTCCAGTTTGATGTTAGCATCTGTTGCTAGTTCTGTTAGCTACATCTCGGTAAACAACATCAAACTACTCTCTCTGAAGATGCTCTCATAGTGGGAGATAGCTGCTAGCTCATCAATCTTATTGAGTAGCGATCGAACATTCCCCATAATGACGGATTTGGATGGAATAAAGGTGACGCTGGATCAGAAAGATTAGCAAGAGAGCCAGATAGTAAATAGAAATAGGCAGAAATTGATCCGCTGTTGCAAAAAGGCAGCCTACTCGTGTGGCGCCGGAAGTAGATGACGTTTATGACGTCATGTGAGAGTAAAATTTAACAGACTGTGACGTATGCAGGGTTCCACAAAGGAGAGAAGCAGATGGTTGTGACAAACAGGCTTTATTCACACACCCAACCCCAACACCCCTGAGCACAGACAGGAGGGGAGGTCATTGTCCCAGACCTCCGTTTCATCGTGGTTATACAACACATGATACATCTTGCCCTAATCCTGCCTATAAACACTGCTGGGTGATTATAACGCAGTTATAATGACCCAGCAGTATAATAACTCAGTAATAACACACACACAGTAACATTTTCAGCTGGTAAAGCATGCTGGGAAATCCCTGCCCCCCCTTAACATGGCCCCGATGTTACAAGACTAACGGTGGTAAAAAAAAAAATGAACTGCATGTAATTTGTCATAAATATGTATTAAATCAAATCGTTTTTGCTGAATTATTAAATATAAATACCTTAAGTTGGCTGCGCTTTCACTATATAGTTCACTATATAAGGAAGGAGTTTCTTTTTTCCAGCCTTATTCCTTTTCTTTTTTCTGTTGGCTGCACATTGCATTATGGGATATATTGGCTAATGTAGTGACCATCCGTTGTACACTACTTTTCAAAATGCATTGTGGGAAATTTTGAGTGTACTATATAGTGAATGAAATTTTCAGTTAAGATTTAGAACAACACTGCAAAATGGCTGATTCACTATATAGTGCACTATCTGGGGAAGGAGTGAACATTTCGAACACAGCTAGCGTGTTACCATGTGTAGCGAATGTTGTGTGCGTGTATGGCCCTATGGGCTTGCCGTACCTGCCTGCGGGATGACGTCAGATATGTATATAGTTCTGCGTGTGCTCATTAAAGGTTCAGTTCGCTGCATGGCATAACTGACTCCATCTTTTCCATACAAAACATTATCGCCATGCTGTTGTTACGATAATAAACCCGCTTCGTTTTGAGTTTAAATACTGTGCGCGTGCTGCGTAATCTGTTGCTCCTCCACCTTTCTGTGTGCGCGCACATCAACAGTGGCCCGGATGTCACGCGCTGACCAACGCCAACTTGTGACCTATAGCAGCTCTGTTCCTTCGTCAAAACACACAGTGACGTCACATACCAGAAGTTAGCAAGAGCAGGAAGGCGACGCTAAACCGCGAAGTTCCTCTGCTGGCGAGTCCGCACACCAGCTGCGTCTGGAACAGTCCGCCGAACTGAAACAGCAACATGGACGCGCCCCTCCTCCACAGGCAGGCGCTGACGTCAGAGACGCTCGTGGCCAAATATGGCCAGCAGCTCGCGCTCCGTGGTGCACAGAGCCATAAACGGGTCAGACTGGGACAGCGGGCTCCATCTGTGCTGCTGCACACGGAAAAATGCTGCGAGAGGAAAAATATGTGTACAACACAGTTTATAGCAACTCGCGCGTCTTAAATTAAGTGAAAAAGATGGGAAAAAAAGTCACATTTACAGAAAAGGTGGGAATTCATGGAACACACAATATTAAAGGTGCTATTGACTGCACTTTTCCCACACGTCTGAATGAAATGTTTGCAACATTTTTTTTTTCAAACTGCCTTTAATTATTGCAGCATCAATGCAAACCATCCTCCTCAGAACGGCTTGTTTCAGTGCATGTTTCTTTAAATGTCCAAGAGCTGCAGTGAACCCCACCCTCCCTCTTAGATCACCATGGGATGATGTGACCCATGTCTGTTTGTTCTGACCACTTTATAACAGGTATGGCTATTTACCACAACTAATCTTATTTAGCATTAAAAGTCATTTGCCTACATGTAAAGTTAATGCAAACATGCAAAAAAAAAACCAAAACACTCAACTTTGCATCTGAGGGAGTTGACAGCTAGAACATAAGTGTGGGTCGGTAGGAATATCCATCTATAAATGCAAGGAATCTCTGTCTGTGTGTCTGTTCCTCACACATCTCTTGAACCGTTTGTCAGACTGACCTCAGATTTTATAAGTGTTTTGCTGAGGTCACAAGGGTGTGCATCTCCAAGTATGGAGTTGTTCAGTCAAAAAATGTAATTTTTATCAATAAAAGTTTAGTCATGGCTCTCTTCTCATGCTCTGGCTTCTAGAAGTGTGGGTGGGGTCTTGCATTGACTCCATACTGATTGGATAATACGTGGCATCACAGCATCAGTCACCACAGCGCTCCATGAACAAAACAAGGAAGTGAAACGCAACAAATTTGACTAGAAAACGATAATACTGAAGATTTAATGCTTAAATAATTACACCATGAAGTTGCTGTGATTGCGTAGGTCTAATGGATAATTCACCATATGTGGAGAACACGAGGCACGTGAGCAGACTGGGAGGAGCGTCAGCGGGATCCACGTCTGACAAAGAACACTGGTGTATCCAACACAGAACATGCCAGGAGAAGCAGCGGCCCGACCGGGCGGACCACGGTCCTTCGCGGGGAGACACGCCCAGCCTGCCCAGTCAGTGGTAGACGGGAGTCCCTGCTGCTGCTTCATCCATGTGGTACCACTGTCCTTTGCAGGACCATGAGTCCCCCTCCCACATGAGTATGTAAAAATTAAGCACTTCATAATAATACCTCCATGGTTGTGGAGCGGAATGGCCAGAATGACTTAATGACCAAACAGGACACAAAAATGCCCAAATAATGAAATAAATAATTTTTAGTTAAATATTTACTGACAAATGGCTGATACAACAGTTGCAGTCAAACGGGTCCTTCTGCTGTGTATAATAATGTTGCCTGTTTTGTAGTTAATTCAGTTGATTAGTTTTAAAAACCTTTTAATAACAAAATATTGCTAAAATATAAACTGATGCACTACAATGGGTCTCAAATATTTGTAAACATGTCCTGTTTTAGCACTGCATGAGTTTATTGACAATACTCAGAAGAAATTCAATACTACACTGAACTCCATCACTGAATAGTGATATAAACTAAAATAACTATAATGATGACTGAACAACTCCAAAGTGCAAGATATACTTATTATGGCCCTGCTCCTCTCCAGAGTGGGACCTCTGTGTTTTCCTTATGTTGTAGGTGGAGCTGCAAAGGACCACCCCTGGCTGAGAGGTGCGCTTTATAAGCCATCTCTGCGCACCTGTCAGTAGCGCGTCTGCTCCTGTTGGAGGCCGGTCGCCTTCCTGTTGTTTGTGCTCTGCCTACTGCCTTTGTCTGTTGCTTGCTTGGGGTTGTGCTGGCGGCCCCTGTTGGTGTGACTGTAGCCTGTGGGCTGTCCGGTTCTGGGTTTGCCACTGGGCATAATTCCAGCCCTGGCAGAGACATGTGGTCCCTGGGTTGGCCAGTGACTGGTTTGTTTCTTTGTTTGTTCATGCATCCAGTGCACACACACACACACCACTGATTATTACAGACACCTTTTTTCATTGTTTTTCTTTAAAAATAAACTTGTTTAAATTGGCACCTGTGACATAGTAGAATTGGGCCTTGGGACCTGCCGTAGCCTGGCTGGGGCGGGGCGGAGTGATGGCAGGCGGGCTACGGCTGGGGATATAAATATAAGTGAACCTGACTTGAATAAAGAGAATGTTGCTTCCAGCTTCCTCCTGACTCTCCGTTATTTTTAGATGTAACATTTTGGCGATGAGGTGTACAATGGCGGCGTGCATAGGGCAGATGCCTGTGTTTCTGGAGCACCCAAGCTTGCCGGCAGTTCCATGGCCTCGATGGAAACAAGAGCTTTGAAGCGTACATGACAGTGGCGGGCCTAGGGTTGGTCAGCGAGGAGAGACAGAGGAGTGTCTTAATCCAGCATCTCGGCGCTGAGGGACAAAGGATTTTTTTCGGGCAGTGCCGGGGTGGCTCGCTGGAGGAAAGTTTGAGGGTCATGGAAGACCTATTTGGTGACACCTCCAAGGTCTCGAGGAGTCAGTGGGAGTTCTACAAGAGATGGCAACAAAAGGGTGAGTCGCTAAGCTTGTTGCTATTGGAACTCCTTAGCCTAGCACGGAAGTGCAACTTCGGGGCAGGAGCTTATGGACTTGTTAAGGACAAGTTAGTGCATGGCGCCAGTTGCTCGTGGCTAGCAGCTAGGTTGCTAGTAGCTATGGAGCCGACATTGTGGGAGGAGGTGCTGGAATTGGTAAAGAGGGAAGAGTCTGTGGCCCAGTAGGAGCAGGCAGCTAAGGCTAGCGAGGGGCTGCCCAAGCACAGTTTCCTGACGAGCGTAGAGGTTGGTGCACTGGCAGGGCGGCATAGTGGAAATAAGAAGAGGAAAAGAAGTGAACAAAAAAGAGAGCAGCATTATGGGTGGGATGACCCGGAGGCCCAGCTCAGGTCTACGCTGCACGCATGGGGAAAGGCCTGCTGAAGTGGTACGTCCTCCAAATGGACGGAGTTGACGTGCCACTCATGGTAGATTCGGGGGCTGGGAAATCCATCCTGAGTCTACCAACACTGCAACGACTGTTCCCCGCGAAGCAAATTAATGGTGGAGCGGTGAGACTTTTTGGCTACAGCCATGTGGAGTTTGAAATTGTGGGCACGACGGACTTCGAAGTAACCTGCAGGTTGAAGAGGGCCCCTAGCTTTACTTTTCAGGTAGCGCGTCGGGGAACCGACCTACTGGGAGTTGACCTGTTGGGACAATTGGGTTTTTCCATAACGGACTGGGGGGTTCACGGGTGCTGTCAGTGGGTTCGGACTGGTGCTTTCGCTGGCCGACGCTATTTGAGGGCTTGGGCCGCATTGATGCATTCTATCATCAGCCTCTTGTGAATGAGAACATCACGCCAAAGATATAGCCTTTGAGGTGCCTTCCACTGGCACTGCGGGCCGAGGTGTTGGTGGAATTAACCAGACTGCTGGAGTCAGGAGTCATCGAAAGGGCTGACGCTTCCCTGTGGATTTCCAATCTGGTGGTGGCCAAAAAGAAGGGTAGGGGCATCAGACCTTGCATCGACCTCAGGGCTGTGAATAAGGCGGTTGTCCCGGATAAGTATATGCCGCCCACTATGGAGGAACTCACGGCAACGTTCAGCGGGGAGAAGATATTCTCAAAACTGGATCTGCGGCAGGGTTACCTGCAGGTGCCACTACACCCGGACAGCAGGAACCTGACGGCCTTCGTGACCCACATGGGGGTGTTCCGTTATACCAGGATGCCTTTCGGGCTGAGCTCGGTGCTGAGCTGCTTCCAAAAGGTTATGGCAACCATGCTTGCTGACCAAAAGGGAGTAGTCGTGTACCTAGACGACTTCACAGTGCATGGGGCATCAAGTGAAGAACACGACGAGAGGTTGGAAAGAGTCTTGAAGATGCTGCAGGAATACGAGGTCACGTTGAACGGTGAAAAATGTGTCCTGGCGGTGGAGGCAGAGGACTTTGTGGGGTTCCGGCTGTCTGGAGATGGGTTGAAGCCATTGGGTTCGAACATGGAGATGGTGGTCCGCCTCGCAGACCCCTCCTCACTGGCTGAGATCTGTTCATTCCTGGGGATGGTGAACTTTTATGGACGGTTTATTCCCAGGTACTCGGAGACAACTGAGCCACTCAGGGCACTGCTGAAGCAGGACACACCTTGGGTCTGGACCCAGGCCTGCTCAGCGGCAGTGGAAAAGCTAAAGCGGCAGCTCACCTCGCTTCCGGTTTTGGCTCATTTTGACCCGGACTGCCCTACGATAGTGACCTGTGACGCATCTGGTTCCGCCCTGGGGGCAGTGATGTAGCAGGTGCAGGATGGTACGGAGCGTCCAGTTGCTTTTGCATCAAGATCTCTGTTGGAGGCTGAGAGGAAGTACACTGTTGGTGAAAGGGAGGTGCTGGCCTGTGTTTGGGCCTGTGAGAAGTGGCATATATACCTCTATGGGTGGTGCTTCACGTTGAGAACGATCATCGAGCGCTAACAACTCTGCTGGAGACTTCGGGGTCGGGCCACAGGCTGCTAAGGATCCACAGATGGTCCGAGAGACTAAGGGCTTACAATTTTGAGACGAAATACACTCTGGGCAAGGACAACATCGTAGCAGACCTTCTGTCTAGGGCCCCGACATGTGCTTTGATACCGGATGTGGGGGCGGTGTACTCTGTTGAGATGGAACTGGTCCACGCCCTGCATGGGGCACTCTGGAACATTGTGTCTCCTCAGGAACTTAGAGAAGTTTCAGAGAGTGACCAGGTGATGAGAAGATTGCACGTGGCAATCAGGGAGGGCCAACAGGAGCGTTGGGAGAGCTGGCCCTGTTTCATCACTTTAGGGACGAGCTTAGCTGCTGGGACGAGGTGTGTGTGGCTAAAGGTCATTGTGTCGTCATCCCAGCGGCTCTGAGAGGTCGAGTGCTGGACATGCTACATGAGGGTCATTTTGGGGTGGTGAAGGTCAAGCAGCGTAGCAGGGACGCTGTTTGGTGGCCAGGGATTGACAAGGACATAGAGACAATGGTCAAGAACTGTGTGCCGTGCCTGGAGAGTGGGAAGACTGGGAGACCTCCACCGCCTCCCCTGAGGCCGGTCACGTTCCTTGCTGGACCCTGGGATCACATTGAATTGGACATCTGCGGTGAACTGCACGGAGCCCATCCCCCCCCCCCCCGGTAGCAGGTTCCTTGTGGCAGTGTATGACCTGTTCTCTAAATGGCCAGAGGTGCTCCCGACTGGCTTGGTGACAACTGAGGTGATTACGGGTTTCCTATCGTCGTTGTTTGCCAGATGGGGGACTCCAACTTCAGTCACCACTGACAGTGGCCCGCAGTTCATTTTGGGGGCTTTTGAGGAGTTCTTGAGAGCCAGAGGCATTGAGCACATCAAGACGGTGGTGTATCACCCGCAGGCTAATGGGGGTGAGAGAATAAACAGGATGCTTAAGAATGGTCTGAGGGCTCACTTGGCAGATGGGTTTACGTTCGCCGACACTCTGCACAACACCCTGCTCCATTATACAGCATCGGTGCACGCCACGACAGGCCACTCTCCGGCGGCACTGATGCTGGGATGGGAGTTGCCGCTTCCGGTGAGACGACTGGGGCTGGCACAGGAAGAGTGCAGTGAGGTCTCAGGAGCGCTGAGGCGCCGAGTCACAGAACATCAATAGAGGATGAAGGAATTGTTTGACAGGAAACATCGAGCAAGAGGGCATGGACTGGAAGTAGTGGGTCGGGGCTGTCTGGATTATGCACCCTGTCCACACCCACAAGCTGTGGGTTGGACCACATACGATTGTGAGGCGAAGAGGACCTGACACTTTCGAACTGGACGATGGGTCCCGATGGCATGCAAGTAGGCTGTGGAGGTCCCCACCGGAGGTGGCGAGTGACACCACCTTGGACAGTTTTGGTGACAATTGGGACTGGAGGCATCCGACCCTCAACTGGAGCCGATGGTGCCCGCAAGGGACGCCCGGCTAGAGAGCGTTGGCGACCCAAGTACTTGGATGATTTTGTTACCAGTGTGGTTGAGGACGGCTCTGCCGTGTGAGGAATAGATTGGGGGGTTTGACATGGTTGGGCTCATTAGTCTGAGGTGTATATAGTTGCTTATTTTTTTCTGCTTGCATGTTTCATTGGTGTTCTTGATTTTTCCAGGGGGGGCGGGGGGTGACATAGTAGAATTGGGCCTTGGGGGCTGCCGTAGCCTGGCCGGGGTGGGGCAGAGTGATGTCAGGCTGGCTACAGCTGGGGATATAAATATAAGTGAACTTGACTTGAATAAAGAGAATGTTGCTTCCAGCTTCTTCCTGACTCTCTGTTATTTTTAGATGTAACAGCACCTCCATGTGGTCTCCCTTTTTTGTCCAAGCCATGAGTCAGGCTTGTGACACACTATTATGAATATAAATGATAAATGATCACACAAATAAGTGACCTGACAAATAAACAAGGGATCTGAAACACTCACTAATATTGGATGTCCCATTCATTTTCAATATTTAGGTATTCTGTAATTAATATTCACACAATCACATAAATCTTAGTGGTGTTCAGTCCCTTTCATATTTGTCAAAGTCTAACATATGATTGCCGACATATAGCGTACATCTCTTTGTTCTACTTTCAAACACAGCGTACATTTGGGCCTGTAAAGCCTGAGTTGAATGCCTGTTTCAGACAGGGATACTTGCATCCTATGGGCATGCACTAGTTAATTCCAATTTGAGCTGCTAATCAGCCTCAGAGTAAAAGTATCAACACTGCAGTTAAAGTAGTTTAAAAATGAGACTGCCACTCACCTGCAGACAGATGGACCGAAGCTCTGTAGAGCTGAAACAAAGTGTTGGGATTAACAAGGGCTACCAGTGTAAACAAACAGCAGTCTCCCGTCTTTGTGGAGACAAGTAATATTTTCCCAGCTGTGAGCTCCGCCAGCTAAATTTTCTAAATCTAAACATGACAGGGATTTCCACAGCAGGTACAATTTATTTTATATTATTGAGAGTGCTCCACCAATGTGCAGCAAAGCTGGCACATCTATCCGGTAGTTAGAAATATCAATAAATGTTATTTCTGGCCGCTCTGCTGGATTGTTCTTCCGCATACTGGCTGGTAGATACAAGGGTACTTTTCAAGATCACAGATTTAAAGTTTTTGCTCATATCTGATCCAATCATGTTGTGAAAGCTCGTCATTGTGGCGGTTTGGGAAAACCCCCACAAACAGACTAAGGACAGACAGCTCGCTACTCCTGGTTTTTTCCGCTACACTGCTGAGATGTAATGTGCCATTCATGCCTTGTGATGTTAATGTGCCATTCATGTGTTGAGTTCATGCATCCTGTCCTTGCTGTGTCTCTGAAATGCAAATGCCCATACCAACTGCTGTGAAATGCTCTTTCATGTATTGTTGCAACAGGGTATATATGCTGCAAGAGCCTGTAACTCACTCTCAATTCTCACTTCTACAACGGCTGCTGCTGGACACAGACTTTGTGTCCCCTCTTCACTGAGAGCCTGAGGAATTCGGCTTCAGCCTGCTCACGCTATGGGCTGGAGCCGAGTTCCTGTGACGGCAGTATGATTAATAAAACCTGCTTAAAACCTCAGCATCGCTGCCTTATTTTATCATCCGCCGCAGTCGTAATATATATGCATATATATATATATATAGTATATATATATATATATATATATATGGAGAGAGAGAGAGAGAGAGAGAGAGAGAGAAAATGGCAATTTGATAAATAATATGGAGGATGTGGTCAGTGGTTTCAATAAATTTTTTGTAAACGTTGGTCCTGAATTAGCAAAATCAACAGTGACACCAGAAACGAACAACAGTGGTTCTGTAAATGAAATAGAAGATAGAAATCCAAACACAATCTTTTTGGGTGCAGTTACTGAAAAGGAAATTATCGAGACTGTGAGTAAATTTAAGAACAAAAAATCAACTGACTGGAATGAAATTGACATGACAATAGTGAAAAACGTAATTGAAGGAATTGTTAAGCCACTCACCCACATCTGTAACCTGTCATTTCAAACTGGTAAATTTCCAAACAAAATGAAAATAGCAAAAGTAATACCTCTATACAAAACAGGAGACAGTCATTATTTCACAAATTACAGGCCAGTCTCTTTACTCTCGTAATTCTCCAAAATACTTGTAAAAATCTTCACTAAGAGACTGGATGATTTCATTGAAAAACACAACCTCCTTACAAACAGCCAGTATGGTTTTAGAGCAGATAAATCTACATCTTTGGCACTGATCGAACTTATTGAAGAAATTACTAGTTGTATAGATAAAAAAAAGTTTGCTGTAGAAGTATTTATGGATTTAAAGAAAGCTTTTGACACCACTGACCACAGAATTCTACTAAGGAAACTGGAAAGGTATGGGATAAGAGGGGTTGGACTGAGTTGGGTGGAAAGTTATTTAAGCAACAGACAACAATTTGTACAAATTGGTGAGCACAAATCACCCTTCATAGACATCACTTGTGGTGTGCCCCAGGGGTCAGTTTTGGGACCCAAACTCTTTATCTTGTACTGTATATAAATGACATATGCCAAGTATCAAAAATTCTGCAATTTATTTTGTTTGCGGATGACACAAATATCCTTTGCACTGGTGAGAATTTGCAGCAGGTTTTAGAGGTGGTCACAACTGAAATGAAAAGGTTAACACAGTGGTTCGACAAAAATAAATTATCTCTAAATCTGAAAAAAAAACAAAGATTATGTTGTTTGGAAATTATAAAATAAATCATGAAATAATGGTAACGATAGATGATACCAGAATAGAAACACTACAGGAAAATAAGTTTCTGGGGGTGACGCTAGACAATAAAATCTGCCGGAAACCTCACATCAGTCACATCTGGGCCAAGTTGGCAAAATGTATAGGGATACTGGGGAAGACAAGACACATCTTGGACTATAAATCATTGGTCTTACTGTACAATTCACTGTTTCTACCTTATCTTAACTACTGTGTAGAAGTCTGGGGAAACACCTACAAGACCAACCTACAGTCAATATGCACATTACAAAAAAGAGCTATAAGGATAATAAATAATGTAGGATATAGAGACCATACCAGTTCGTTGTTTTTAAAGTCACATGTCATAAAGTTCATCAATTTAGTTAAATTTAAGACAGCACAAGTAATGTACAGGGCAATTAATAATCAACCCCCAACTAATATACAAAAAGTATTTAAAAAAAGAGACAATGATTATAATTTGAGAGGAGACTTAAACTTTACAAAACCCAAGATACGAACAACCAAGAAAAGTCTGTGCATATCTGTCTGTGGAGTGGATTTGTGGAACAGTCTGGAGCCGGAACTGAAACTATGTACAAACAGAAATCAATTCAAAAAGAGGTATAAACATTATTTGCTGAAAGGATATATGTTAGAAGGGTAGTATTTATATGTACGATTCATTATGTTCACTCTGGGACACTATGGAATGGTGGGTGGGACAGTCCTGTGTATATCTGTGTTGTTTGGGGCTGGTTTTGATGTATGGACTGTATGTATGTTGGGATGGATGGGTGTTAATGTTGATATGTACAAAATATAGTTAATTGTTTACTTGGGGTCTTAAATGTGGTAATTTGTATATATTTCACATGGGTTATATTTATGGAAAAGAGGAGTTGGAATTAATAAGTGTTCACTTCTTCCTTCTCCCTTTTGAACACTGTATACTGTTACTTTATTGCACTTGTCATTTGTTTTGTTTTTGTTTTACTTTTTTGTTCGAAATAAAGTATCTGTGGTCTATATTACTCATATATTCCATACCTACATATGTCTGAACATGTGAAATGCTTAGTGACTGCATATGTAAGGAACTTCACACCTCTGAAAGGACAAAGGAATCTCACCCGCCGTGTGAAGAACAAAGACGTCCCAGGACGTGACGGCGGACACCGAGGAGTCACCCTCACCCCCCAAGGCGAGGAGGGGAATTTCCATCACCTCCCAAGAAGAGGAGAGGAGATAACAGGACAATGGGGGGATTAAGATAACGAGGGGTATCAGCCTTTGTAATGCCTGTCTTTTGATGTGTGCCTGTATTTAACCAGCGAGCTGGCAGAACTCTGTCTCTTTTTACCTTCTGCCACGCTCTGCACCAGATGAGACAAGTTAGGAGAGCTGAATATTAAAACGCTGCTTTTAAACAAAATCGCCTCATTATTTCCAGCTCCTCTACACTGGTGACCTTGACGCGAGTATGGACCGGAGGCGTTCTTCTTCAAGCGACTCATCCGTGGCAACTCAGGCAGACGCCAGCAACTACGCAGACGAGGGAGCGGACGAACAACCATTCCCTCCGGCAGAAGGAATTGAGAGAGCTCAACCGAGCTCCAGCACCGCCGTGAGAGCCGAAGCAAGGCACCCTCACCCGGCGGGCACAACAGTGATGGTGTGCACTAACGCCATCGCTGTCAAGCTGCCAGACTTCTGGCGAGAAGACCCCGCCTCTTGGTTTCAGCAGGCTGAAGCACAATTCATACTGGCGGGCATCACGGCAGACAATACGAAGTTCTATCACATCGTCTCCAAACTCGACTCCGCCACTTCGAAGTGTGTGCGGAGCTTGATCCGGCGACCACCGACCCGGGACAAGTACGAGACACTCAAGGCGACCATCGTGGCGAACTACGTCCCGTCAGCGGAGGAAAGAGCCGAGAAGATGCTGGCGGTCTACGGCCACAGAGGGGGCAATCCGAAGACCCTCATGGAGGATTTGCTGCAGCTCAAGGAAGAGGACAATGACAATTTCCTCTTCCAGTTTATTTTCCTCAGCACACTGCCGCCACACATGAGAGGGACACTAGCCAGCATGAAGTGCAACAACCACCAAGACTTCCGCACACTGGCCAACGAGGCTTACCGGCTCGTCAACGCCTGCAAGGAGCTGACACCCACAGCGGCATCCGCAGACCTCAAAACTGACGCCCCGAGCCATGGAGAGCCACAACCCACGGAGCAGACCCAGCCCACGGTGACAGCGGCGCGGACCAAACATAACAAACAGAACGACATCTGTTATTACCATCACCGCTTCGCTGAGAAAGCCCGCAAATGCGTTCCCCCCTGCAAATTCACGATGTCGGGAAACGCCAAAGCCGAGGGCCATTAACAGCAGCGGTTCTCGGCGAGAAAAATAAGCTGTTGTACGTGACGGACGGACACACAGGCAAGCAGTTCCTCATCGACACAGGAGCTCAGCTGAGTTTCGTCATGCCCTCCCACACAGATCGAGCCATGGGTACCCAGGGCAACGGAGCAGTGGCAGCCAACGGCTCTGACATCGACACGTTCGGCGAAAAGAGCCTGCACCTCCTCATCCACGGCCGCAGCTACAGATGGACATTTGTTGTAGCAGCGGTGAGTTTTAACTTGTTAGGCGCAGATTTTTTGTGTGCACACGGGTTATTAGTGGATCTGGCAAATAGGCGCCTGGTTAATGCATTATCTTTTGCTTCTATTCCATGCTCAGCTCGAGTTTCTCCACCACCTGTGCAGGCCAACGTCACCACGGCAGGAGGTAAGTTTGAGCAACTCCTCACCCAATTTCCAGCACTCACAACCCCCAAATTTTCAGCCACTGTAGCTAAACACGGAGTTAAACACTTCATTCCGACAACGGGACCTCCCGTTTTTGCCAAAGCTCGCTGCTTAGACGCGGCCAAGCTCAACATAGCACGTGACGAGTTTGCAACTCTCGAAAAATTGGGCATTGTTAGACGCTCAAAGAGCCCCTGGGCTTCACCACTTCACATGGTTCCGAAATCCGACGGTTCTTGGCGACCGTGCGGAGATTACCGCAGATTAAACAACGCTACAGCGCATGACCGCTACCCAATCCCTCACATTCAAGACTTTTCACTGCACCTAGCGGGTGCGCGCATTTTTTCAAAGATAGACTTAGTCCACGGTTATCACCAGGTCCCTGTTCGAGCTGAAGACGTTCCTAAAACGGCGGTTATAACCCCTTTCGGCCTTTTTGAATTCTTGCAAATGCCTTTCGGCCTCAAAGGTGCGGCCCAAACTTTTCAACGCATGATGGACGCGGTCCTACACGACCTCCCCTTTGTCTTCGTCTACCTCGACGACATGCTGGTAGCCAGCTCGTCAGAAGAGGAACACGAGCAGCACCTCACTACCGTTTTTCAGAGGCTGGAGGAGCACGAGCTAATAATCAATCCAGCCAAATGCAAATTCGGCGTTTCGCAAATTGACTTTTTGGGACACAAAGTCTCCCCGAAGGGGGCAGTTCCGCTCCCAGACAAAGTTCGTGCGATAGAAGGTTTTCCACGGCCCCACACGGTCAAATTGCTACAGGAATTTTTGGGGATGGTTAATTTTTATAACTGCTTCCTCCCCCACGCAGCTCAGCTCATGCAGCCCCTATATGACGCGCTCAAAAAAAAGAAGGCTTCCAACGCGGTCGAATGGACCCCGGAGCGCGAACGCGCTTTCGAGGAGGTTAAAAACGCCCTAGCTAACACCACAATGTTAGTTCACCCAGATCCCGCGGCCCGCATCGCACTAACCACAGATGCTTCGGACCTGGCCATAGGGGCAGTTGTAGAACAACTTGTCAGCGGGGTCTGGCAACCTTTAGCATTCTTTAGCAAATCGCTAAACCCAACTGAACGCAAATACAGCACTTTTGACAGAGAGCTGTTGGCGCTTCATTTGTCCATCCGCCACTTCCAGTTTTGGCTAGAAGGGAGGAGTTTCACGGCTTTTGTAGACCATAAGCCGCTCACCTTTGCTATGGCTAAAATTTCAGAACCATGGTCGGGCAGACAACAAAGACAGCTGGCTGCGATTTCAGAGTTCACCACAGACATTCGACACGTAGCAGGCAAACTTAACGTAGTAGCGGACTGTCTCTCTCGCGCTGTGGCACTGCCAGAGCGCGAGGAGACAGATTATACTGCCTCAGCAGCGGAACTCTTCACTAACACAGACACATACGCAGCACCTATCCATGAAGGGATAGATTATGCAGCCATAGCAGAAGAACAAAACAGCGACGCGGACGTGCGCGCACTCTTGTCTGGACCAACAGGGTTAAGGCTGGAGAAAAAAGGGTTACGCGACGGCGTGCCCCCCCCTAATATGCGATATTTCAACCGGCCGACCTCGCCCGTTAGTGCCAACCACTTGGCGCCGCCGCATTTTTGACGCAATTCACTCCCTCGCGCACCCAGGTGTGCGCGCCTCGGTCAAAATGGTTGCTGAAAAATTTGTGTGGCCAGGCCTGCGCAAAGACGTAAAAGAGTGGGCAAAAACGTGAATTTCTTGTCAACGCGCCAAAATACACAGACACACAAAGGCCCCTCTGGAGCCTTTTCCAATCCCTGCTAGAAGGTTCGACCACATCCATGTCGACCTAGTTGGGCCACTGCCTTCCTCCCAAGGTTTCACACACCTACTAACAATGATAGACCGCACCACGCGCTGGCCAGAGGCAGTTCCTCTAGCGGCAACTACAGTGGAGGAGGTCGCTCGCGTTTTTCTGACAAACTGGGTGGCACGTTTCGGTGTTCCATCGGACATCACGTCTGATAGGGGGCCTCAATTTGTCTCAGAGCTCTGGTCAGCCATGTCCAACAGCTTAGGAGCAACAATTCATCGCACCACCGCTTATCACCCTCAGGCTAATGGGTTATGCGAGCGTTTTCACAGGTCCTTAAAGGCCGCCCTCAGAGCCTCACTAACGGACACAAATTGGGTAAATAAACTTCCCTGGGTTTTATTGGGGTTGCGCGCTGCACCTAAAGAGGATCTAGACGCTTCTCCTGCAGAATTAGTCTTTGCCCAACCTCTCAGACTCCCAGGTGAATTTTTACCAGAGAATCCAGAACCAGTCCCAAGGTTTTTAGGCAGCAACGGACCGGACTCCCTACCCGGTCCAGCTCACCACTCCTTTCCAAGGGTTTTTGTCCCTCAAACTTTAAAAAAAGCTGAGTTCGTTTTTGTTAAGCATGAAGCCCTAAAACCAACGTTACGCCCAGTATTCGATGGCCCTTACAGAGTGCTGGAACATGGTGACAAACACTTTGTGCTTGATTATGGGGACAGAAAAGAAACAGTCAGCATTGACAGACTTAAACCTGCCTTCTTGTTGAAAGACGAACCTGCACAGTTGGCGAGAGCACCTCGGCGAGGTAGACCCCCCAAAGGAAAAGTTTCAGCCCCCAGGCAGGGAACAAATAATCTCCCTCCTTCCCACACTGCAGATCCCTCACAAGAAGGTCCCAGCAGGACGCCTAAACCAACCTACAGCAGTTTTGGGAGAAGAATTAAACCCAAGCTGCACAGGGACTGATACTAGCCACTCCACAATTATTCTCTAATTGTGCTGCAACAGTTTAGGACTGACTTATGATTTTACTATACTGTTATGATTACCACTGAACTATCTTAGGAGCATGGCTGCGGGAAAGTTCTTCTGTGGCAATAGCTGTAACACGTAGTATGTCGTAGTAACTGTTCTAGACTGTGAATCTTTCTGTTGTCCTTTCCTAGTTGTTTGGGGGGCCTGTGGTCTATATTACTCATATATTCCATACCTACATATGTCTGAACATGTGAAATGCTTAGTGACTGCATATGTAAGGAACTTCACACCTCTGAAAGGACAAAGGAATCTCACCCGCCGTGTGAAGAACAAAGACGTCCCAGGACGCGACGGCGGACACCGAGGAGTCACCCTCACCCCCCCCCAAGGCGAGGAGGGGAATTTCCATCACCTCCCAAGAAGAGGAGATAACAGGACAATGGGGGGATTAAGATAACGAGGGGTATCAGCCTTTGTAATGCCTGTCTTTTGATGTGTGCCTGTATTTAACCAGCGAGCTGGCAGAACTCTGTCTCTTTTTACCTTCTGCCACGCTCTGCACCAGATGAGACAAGTTAGGAGAGCTGAATATTAAAATGCTGCTTTTAAACAAAATCGCCTCATTATTTCCAGCTCCTCTACAGTATCTATCTGTCTATATGCTGTATCGTTTCAATGGTAAAGTGGGGGGTTTTATCACCTCAGTGTGTATTTCCCGTGGGAGTGTGCCCACCAAGTACCTGGATGTGTAGACAGCTCCATGAGCGAATGATGGCCCAAGGTGGCTAGCTGCTAACTAGGGTATACCAGTAGATGACATGCCTCCTCAAATCAGGTAGTCCTGTCATTTGGGAAATCAAGGTCCTAGAGTCTGGAGAAAGATTGGAGAGGCACAGAATCCAAGTTGCTTGAGGTCCAGCATGAAGTTTCCACAGTCAGTGATGATTTGGGGAGCCATGTCATCTGCTGGTGTTGGTCCACTGTGTTTTGTCAGGTCCAAGGGCAGCACAGCCATCTACCAGGGAATTTTAGAGCACTTCATGCTTCCCTCTGCTGATAACTTCATGGATACGCTGATTTCGTTGTCAAGAGGAAGATGAGACACCAGACCCAACAACACAGACGAGCTGAAGGCTGCTATCAAAGCAACCTGAGCTTCCATAACATCTCAGCAGTACCACAGGCTGATTGCCTCATTGACATGCTGTAACTCATGCAAAAGGAGTCCTAACAAAGTACTGTGTACAGTGCATCCGGAAAATATTCACAATGCTTCACTTTTTCCACATTTTGTTATACAGTCATGTGAAAAAATTTGGACTCCCTTTTAAATATTCAGTTTTTTATTAAGAAATGTTCACATATATACAGTGGTGTGAGAAAGTGTTTACCCTCTTCCTGATTTCTCATTTTTTTTGTATGTTTGTCACATTTAAATGTTTCAGATCAAACAAATTTAAATAAGTCAACACAAAATGCAGTTTTTAAATTAAGGTGTTTATTATTAAGGAAAAAAAATCCAAACCTACATGGTCCTGTGTAAAAAAGTGATTGCCCCCTAAGCCTCATAACTGGCTGTGCCAGCCTTAGCAGGAACAACTGCAATCAAGCATTTGCGATAACTGGCATAACTGGCAATGAGTCTTTTACAGCACTGTGGAGGAATTTTGGCCAATTTATTTTTGCAGAATTGTTGTAATTCAGCCACATTGGAGGGTTTTCGAGCATGAACCGCCTTTTTAAGGTCATGCCACAGCATCTTAATCAGATTCAGGTCAGGACTTTGACTAGGCCACTCCAAAGTCTTCATTTTGTTTTTCTTAAGCCATTCAGAGGTGGACTTGCTGGTTTGTTTTCGATCATTGTCCTGCTACAGAATCCAAGTGTGCTTCAGCTTGAGGTCATGAACAGATAGCCGGACATTTTTTTTCAGGATTTTTTGGTAGACAGCAGAATTCATGGTTCCATTTACCACAGCAAGTCTCCCAGGTCCTGAAGCAGCAAAACAGCCCCAGGCCATCACACCACCACCACCATATTTTACTGTTGGTATGATGTTCCTTTTTTGAAATGTTGTGTTACTTTTCCACTGGATGTAATGGGACACACACCTTCTAAAAAGTTCAACTTTTGTCTCGTCAGTCCACAGAGTATTTTCCCAAAAGTCTTGGGGATCATCGAGATGTTTTCTGGCAAAACTGAGACGAGACGTGATGTTCTTTTTGCTCAGCAGTGGTTTTTGTCTTGGAATTCGGCCATGCAGGCCATTTTTACCCAGTCTCTTTCTTATGGTGGAGTCATGAACACTGACCTTAACTGAAGTGAGGCCTGCAGTTCTTTGGATATTGTTGTGGGGTCTTTTGTGGCCTCTTGGATGAGATGCAATATAAGCTGCGGCTTCAGCCATCACCCATTTCGGATAACTCACGTGGAATTGTATAGTAGAAGGAGTCTTTGTCTAATTTGACCTTGTTGTTATATTATACAGTTTCTTTTAACCTGTAATGTACTATCCGAAATAAATTCATTCATTCATTCATTCATTCATTGTTGCTGCGCTCTTGGGGTAATTTTATTCAGCCGGCCACTCCTGGGAAGGTTCACCACTGTTCCATGTTTTCACCATTTGTGGATAATGGCTCTCACTGTGGTTCGCTGGAGTCTCAAATAGTGATGCTATGCTCGACACCGCTCACTCGAGACTGACTCACGCAATATAACAAGGAAGTGTCACAAACAGAGTGTTGAGCACTGTGTCAACATGGCCACAGCCACATGACCGTAGTGAATGAGGCCTTGTTGTCACATCACGTGATTTGACACCTGGCGGGAAATTTGACAGTGCTCGGCGTTGCATACGTCAACAGTGAAGGTTGACGTATGCAAAAGGGATATAAAAGGGGTGTGATTCACCGCTCGAACTGTGGGTTTTTTGAGAGGAGGAGATTCGTTATTATTGCTATTATTCACAATTTCAGTACAAGTCAGGGACAGTACACAAGTTAGAATTAGATTAAGTAACATTAAACAACACATTACATTTACTAAATATATTACACATAGATACATACACATACATTGATACATAACACACAACACACACTTATTCACACAAACACAGTAGATATATAGGACAGGCTTAGTTAGACATAGATTAGACAGTTTGTGTGGCTGAGAGAATAGTGTGTGTATTTTTTTTTTCAGAGTGCAAGGTGTGCTTTTCTGAGTGACTGTGTGTAAGTGTAGTGAGGTGAGGAACATGGAGGAGCAACCAGTGGCTAAAAGAGCACGCTCTTATGCGTGGCAGCACTGACATTGTCAACCCCAAGAAGGTCAGGTGTGTTATCTGTGCTGTGGAGCTGACGTTCACCAATAACACGTCTTCAATGCTGCGACACCTGCGCAGCAAACACCCGGAGACAACACCCAGTACAGCTACTGCTGCTCCTGGTTCAATGGAGACCAGACAAGGTGAACTTAATGTAATTTCTATAGGTTCAATCCAAACACCCAACAGTATTATATACCCTATAATTTACAATTTTTCAATGACAATTTTTGTATACTTTCATTGTAGGGTCGGCAAGCAGAGTTGGACGAGGCACTGGTTAATATGGTTGTGCTTGACACTCAACCATTTAAAGTGGTGGAGGACAGAGGCTTCAGGGCGTTTTTACAGAAGCTGGACCCAACCTACATCCTGCCTACTCACCAGGCCTTACAAGCTATGGTGCAGAAAAAAGCACAGTCTGTAAGTTTGACTGCAGACATGTGGACATCCATGAATATGGACGCCTATCTTGGGGTAACCTGCCACTTCATTGATGACAACACGAAGCTCGTTAGTGTTCTGCTTGGAGTGGAACATTTCACACGGTCCCACACAGCAGAAAATTTGAAGGATGCCATGGAGCTGCAAATTAATCAGTGGGGTTTGACAAATAAAGTGCACTGTTTAATCACAGACAATGCAGACAATGAGCCTTTGTGCCAAACTAATGAATGTAAGGAATGGGCCATGTTTAGCCCACAGCATTAATCTTGTGGTGAAAAAGGCACTGGATCAAACTCCTGCACTTGCAGACATCAGCGCAAGAGGCCGAAGAATTGTCACATTTTTAAGACGAATACAAAAGCAAAAGAAAAACTGACCAAGATGCAAACCCAGCTGCAGAAGCCAGTTCACAAACTAATTCAAGAAGCTGAAACCCGATGGAACCTCTACGTACTTGTAGCATCATCGTCTCCTCAAACCAAGACAGAAGATCACTTCTCTTCATTTTATAGGAATTTCACTTTATTCATTACACAGGAATATCACTTTTCTGCCTTTTCAGGAATATCACTGGCTTTTATGTCGACTCATGCAGGCCTCTTCCAGGCCTGACCAAAGATGCTTGCTTTCCCAGGACCCCAATGTAAACAGCTGCCTCTTGCAGAGATCGTAAGGATCAGAATTTGCTTTTAAAGGCTCAAAGGAACATAAAACTCAGGAGACCAGACCTCTCAACGTGAACACTGCATTTGATAACGTACCTTTTCACAGGAAACCAATGTTCTTAGAAGAGTCATAAACCACTCAATCTGACGGGTTTATAGCCGATGCTGTCCAGACCTTCGCCCAGATACTAAAGGAAATCCTCTACAGCTCAACAGTACCTCCTAGCGGATACCTACGGAATGTGTTTTCAGTATGTAGGATGACTTTTAATTTGTTCTAAACATTAAGTTTCTTTCAGCTTATCCTCTGGATCCTAAGGACACTGAAAATCATCCCTCTTTTATCACCAACCATGGTTTGCTGCATGTTTTGCTGCATTTTGATATAAATGTGAATGCATGTATTATAATTATGTATAAGAAATGTTATATTCATGAGTGTTATTCGAACACATATTGGAGTAGTGATATAAATGCATGATCACCAAATATTAGCCAAGTCATTTAACTTAGTTAGATTTTATATTGAGCATTTATTTCATAAGAACTGACTGAGTGTTAATTTTCCCTCTGAAATTTCATGGGATGGTGTCTTCATTTGATTGGCTGCTCTCAAACAAAGAAGTGTTCTCACATTGGATAGCAGCCATTTCAAACTGCTTCTGAAAAAGTCGATTGGTCAGTCTTGCAACGACATCATCAGTTTTACGACCCGGCGAGGTAACTTTAAAAGAGAGAAGTTAGATTTGAGTTAGTTAAGAAAAGAGACAATGAACAGGCAGGAAGATTAGAACAGCAAAATAGAAAATGGTGATAAGATTAAGAATTAGAAACACAGAAAGAAGAAAGAAAGAGATTTTGAGAAGGATTAGGAACTAAATTAAGATTAAAGAAGCAGAATAGTAATCTAGATCTCAGAAGAAGATTTTATTCCACCGTTTCAAGGCCCCGTGAAGTTTTATTTTATTCTCTGTGTGTTTGTCAAGTCTTTCGTTATATTCTGGTCACTGAGGAGAAACCATTTTTCTTTAGAACTCGTCCCTTTTAGAGAATCAAATTCTCAAACTTTTTCCTTCACCTCAGAAGCCATTCTTATCCTAGTAAATGTTTTTCTAATATTTTCTTTCGTGACTTTTCACGCCATTAAAGTGGGCCTTTAATTTGCCTAGTTTAAAGTGAACAGAGACTGAGAAGATTTTCCTTCAGTTTTTGGGTCGATCCCGCTACAAGAGACCTCAAATTTGGACACTTTTCAAGGACTTGTCACGCCGCTCTGTGACAGACCATCCCCTGCTGCCATTGTCTGGAGAGCCCCCAGCTGAGTTTACACTCCCACGGCTGTGAGGAGGCATCGCAGCAGCTGCTTCCTCCAATGTCCTAACTCCCAACTCGGCCGGTATCGACCTGCTGAAATGTGGACCTACAGCTGTCTTGTGAGTGAAACTCTTATTTCTCCTATCTGCTGGGTTAAAACGTGATGTCCTAACAATTAAATTACAGTTGAATATGGCCCGTATTTCAGGGCTCAATTAGTCTCTCAGCCACAGGATAGAACTGCAAACTGAAGAAAAACTCTTAGTCATTTTTAAGTAACTGCCCTTAAATTTTTGTAGATTAATTCAGAAGTCATTTTTAGATAATTAGCTTATGAATTTTCCCCATAAAATTGCGTTGTTTTGTTAAAACATTCCAGCCTCATTTACCGTTGAAACATAAGTCTAGTTTCTCCTTGGTTCTGCAGAGGTGTAATGCTGGATTTTATGTTCAGGAACCCAATATCAGTTGATGTGATATATTACGCTGTTGTCATCTGAATCTGTTTATTCATCATTTGAACGCCATGCCATGTAACCTGAATGAGTTTAATAAAAGAGTGAATGAGAGCAGTTAAAGCATTTTCCTTTCGCATATACAGGTTTCCTAATCACGGCAGGACAAAAACTCACTGAAACTTTGAGACTGATTCATTAAGTAATTTAAGGTACAAAGTTAATTAAAATTAAAGTTAATATTATTGTCCGTTAGGACTGGTGCCCCTTTTACGAGTGCTTTTATTTAATTTAGCGGGTGTAGAAGTGATGGTTTAACTCCGCCCCCCTTTCACACCCACTATTAAATAAAATAAATAATTCCTGTACCTTATGACAAATATTTTATAGGCAATTCACCCTACATACTTCATGTTAGAAAGACTGTATGAGCAGCATGAACCAGTCGGTGCAGCAGTGGCATCCCTCTCAACAGGCATTCCTCCTCTCACATGTGGACTACCAGACGGTCAGTGAGTGTTCAGAGGTTCTGCACCTTTCCCTCTGGTCTCCACAGAGATGTCAGCAGAAAAGAAAGTTTCTGCCTCCAAAGTGATTCACTCATCAGAGGGTTACAGCACAAACTGGCTGCAAAGGCGTCAGTCATTAAAAATGAAACAGCACTTCAACTCATAAAACAACTGCAGCACGAGCTGGTCACACGGTGCACTGTTCAAAATGCTAAGAGTTTTGGCCTTGGCAGCCATTGTGGAGCCACGATTTAAAATGTTAGGTTTTGTAAATGACACGTGTGCACAAGAGACCACGGTAAAACTGACTGCTGAATGTGCTGCAACCATCAACACTGAGACGCCAGTGCAATCATCATCACAGGTAGTGTACCTTATTATTCCATATTATTGTTTTCCAAACCTCTCTCAACATGTATTAAAATGTTATCAACTCCATCAGTCAGCAGCAGCGCTACTTTAAACATCATTTTCCAATTACAAAAGATTGCTAATTACATTTCTTTTTGTTTAGGTGAAACACGGCACTGTCAAAGTGCAACAGCAGATGCCACAGTGGAAGTGAAACAATATTTGTCTGAGCCCCACCTCTCCAGAGGAGACCCGCTCTGTCACTGGCAACACACCAAACTATACACCCCACTCTTTACAAGATGACAAAAAAATATCTCCACATGCCAGCAACGTCAGTATCGTGTGAGCGGGTCTTCTCCAAAGCTGGAGAGGTAGTAAGCCACAAGAGGAGCAGACTGAAACCACGCACTGTGGAAAGGCTTCTTTTTTGGAATAAAAATCTTTAAACACTCCCAACAGAAACACGATGTTTCATTATTTAGGAAAAGCAGTAAATAGTATAAAATGGTAGAGGAAAATACTTGCAATATGACAATTAAGTGCAGGTGGATTTGGGTTCCTCCCAATTCTCATTTGTACCCCCTACCCCTATGAACTGGGACACCCCTTCATGGCTGCATGTGGCCAAAGTGACTGTAGAGTGTAGCCGTCTTACCTGCCAATACTGAAATTCACCAGCCATTGGCCGGTGTTAATGTCAAGCCCTGCATACTAGTTATCTATCTATATACTGTGTGTGTGTATATATATATACACTACCGTTCAAAAGTTTGGGGTCACCCAGACAATTATTTTGTGTTTTCTATGAAAAGTCACACTTATTTACCACGAGTTGTAAAATGAATAGAAAATATAGTCAAGACATTGACAAGGTTAGGAATAATGATTTGTATTTGAAATAATAATTTTTTCCTTCAAACTTTGCTTTCGTCAAAGAATCCTCCATTTGCAGCAATTACAGCATTGCAGACCTAACATGATTGCACAAGGGTTTTCTAATCATCCATTAGCCTTCTGACACAATGAGCAAACACATTGTACCATTAGAACACTGGAGTGATAGTTGCTGGAAATGGGCCTCTATACACCTATGTAGATATTGCACCAAAAACCAGACATTTGCAGCTAGAATAGTCATTTACCACATTAGCAATGTATAGAGTGTATTTCTGATTAGTTTAAAGTTATCTTCATTGAAAAAAAAAGTGCTTTTCTTTCAAAAATAAGGAAATTTCTAAGTGACCCCAAACTTTTGAACGGTAGTGTATATGTACACAGACGTGGACAAAATTGTTGGTACCCCTCTGTTAATGAAAGAAAAACCCACAATGGTCACAGAAATAACTTGAATCTGACAAAAGTGGTAATAAATAAAAATTCTATGAAAATTAACCAATGAAAATCAGACAATGCTTTTGAATTGTGATTCAACAGAATTATTTTAAAAAACAAACTCATGAAACAGGCTTGGACAAAAATGATGGTACCCTTAACTTAATATTTTGTTGCACAACCTTTTGAGGCAATCACTGCAATCAAACCATTTCTGTAACTGTCAATGAGACTTCTGCACCTCTCAGCAGGTATTCTGGCCCACTCCTCATGAGCAAACTGCTCCAGTTGTCTCAGGTTTGAAGGGTGCCTTCTCCAGACAGCATATTTCAGCTCCTTCCACAGATGTTCAATAAGATTTAGATCAGGGCTCACAGAAGGCCACTTTAGAATAGTCCAGTGTTTCACTCTTAGCCATTCTTGGGTGTTTTTAGCTGTGTGTTTTGGGTCATTATCCTGTTGCAAGACCCATGACCTGCGACTGAAACCAAGCTGTCTGACACTGGGCAGCACATTTCTCTCTAGAATACCTTGATAGTCTTGAGATTTCATTGTACCCTGCACAGATTCAAGACACCCTGTGCCAGATGCAGCAAAGCAGCCCCAGAACATAACACAACCTCCTCCATGTTTCACAGTAGGGACAGTGTTCTTTTTTTGGTATGCTTCATTTTTGCGTCTGTGAACATAGAGCTGATGTGCCTTGCCAAAAAGTTCCAGTTTTGTCTCATCTGTCCATAGGACATTCTCCCAGAAGCTTTGTGGCTTGTCAACATGCAGTTTGGCAAATTCCAGTCTGGCTTTTTTATGATTTGTTTTCAACAGTGGTGTCCTCCTTGGTCGTCTCCCATGAAGTTCACTTTGGCTCAAACGACGACAGATGGTGTGATCTGACACTGATGTACCTTGACCTTGGAGTTCACCATGAATGTGTTTAGAGGTTGTTCTGGGCTCTTTTGTTACCATCCATATTATCCGTCTCCTCCTGCGGCCACGTCCAGGGAGGTTGGCTACAGTCCCATGGATCTTAAATTTCTGAATAATATGTGCAACTGTAGTCACAGGAACATCAAGCTGCTTGGAGATGGTCTTATAGCCTTTACCTTTAACATGCTTGTCTATAATTTTCTTTCTAATCTCCTGAGACAACTCTCTCCTTTGCTTCCTCTGGTCCATGTTTAGTGTGGTACACACCATGTCACCAAACAGCACAGTGACTACTTGTCGCCCTTTAAATAGGCCGACTGACTGATTACAAGTTTGTAGACACCTGTGATGTTAATTAGAGGACACATCTTGGCTGAACATGTCCCTATGGTCACATTATTTTCAATCTTTTTAGGGGTACCATCATTTTTGTCCAGGCCTGTTTCATGAGTTTGTTTTTTAAAATAATTCTGTTGAACCACAATTCAAAAGCATTGTCTGATTTTCATTGGTTAATTTTCATAGAATTTTTATTTATTACCACTTTTGTCAGATTCAAGTTATTTCTGTGACCATTGTGGGTTTTTCTTTCATTAACAGCGGGGTACCAACAATTTTGTCCACATCTGTACAGTATATATCAGAGGTTTTGTCCACTGAAAATTGTCCTTCCATGGAGTTTTACCAGCAATGACTACAAATTCTGAAAGCTGTCTATTATTTGACAGATTACATGGAAATGATAGAATTTTTATAAGGCTGAGTCCATCCATCCATCCATCCATCTTCTACCGCTTTTCCGGAGGTCCGGGTCGCGGAGGCAGCAGTTCAAGCAGAGAAGCCCAGACTTCCCTCTCCCCAGCCACCTGCTCCAGCTCTTCAGAGGGGATACCGAGGCGTTCCCAGACCAGCTGGGAGTAAGGCTGAGTAAATGACATAAAAAGTGTAGTGCAACCTGTGATATAGAGTATTGCCTTTTTTCAATTTTTCAACTGAGCTGCAGGTCTGACAGTCAGTCACCAGATGGCAGTCTTTATTAGATGTTTCATAACACTGTGTCGCTCATGAAGCAGTTGTCTCAAAGTTGCTCATTGTTTCATGAGGCCTTGGTTTTAACATCACTAGTCCCAAAGCTTTAGAAATGGCTTTATTGTGGTGGCACTGTGTGTGGGGTTCTCCACCCAGAGTTGGGAGCTGGGGAGAAGATGGAACAAAGGACTGAAGGAAGAAGAGGTACGGGGGGGGGGGGGGTCTCAGATGTAACAGAAAGGACTAGTCGCCCCCTGGGGAGTTCAGGAGACATCAGAGCCGCTGGAGGAGAGAGTGTGAAAAGCAGGACTGGCGTTATATTATGTTATGTGCCATGCATGTCTTTATCCACTGGATGAATTATTTCTGTCTCATGAGACAGAAATAAAGGTTATAAAAAGGTTATAAATAAAAGGTTATAAAAAGAACGCGCCCAGAGAGAGTTTTACTCTACTTGATGTTGGAAGAGGAATAAAGTTCCTGTGTTGTGCAGCTCACGGCCTTGTCTGCTTTCTTCTTCCACATTGGTGACCCCAAGACGTGCCATGGAGAGCGAGCCGAGCACCGCCCCGGAGACTACCCCAAGGGAGAACACCAGCGCCATGTGCGCTGTCACAGCCAAGCTGCCAGACTTCTGGCTTCACAACCCGACCGCGTGGTTCTTGCAAACAGAAGCCCAGTTCGCACTCCATGGGATCACAACGGATGACAGGAAATATCGCTATGTGGTTGCCGCGTTGGATGTGTGCGCCACGCAACAGATAACGAGCGTGCTCCAGGAGCCGCCGACCCAAGAGAAATATGAAGCGCTCAAGAGGATGCTACTCCAGTGTTATACTCTGACAGTGAGAGGGCAGAGAGACTCCTAACACGTTCAGAGTTAGGTGACAGATCAGCCGTGGAGCTTATGGAGAGCATGGTGGCGCTGAGGGGAAAGAACAACAAATCTTTGCTTTACGCCCACCTGTTCCTCAGGTACCTACCTGCTACAGCGAGGGCGATCCTGGCCAACTCGCCACTGCTGGTTACCAAGAACTACCCCGCCCTGGCGCAGGAAGCGGACCACATCATTTTAGCAACCAGAGCTCTCAGCGTGAATGCAGTGGCACTGGCATCCACGAGGGACTCCAGCAAGGTCATGGAGCTGTTGGTGGTTGTCAGAACAGACATCAAGAGACGCAGGAACAGGGCGATGTTTTTATCATCGCCGTTTTGGCTCAAATGCCCAACACTGCCTGCCACCATGCCAATTCAAGAAGCCGGGAAACAACACGGCCAGCAGTCAAGTAGCAGCTGTGACCGCTGGCGACAGGAACAAACTGCTTTTTATCACAGACATACGTTCGGGGAGACGTTTCTTGGTGGACTCCGGCTCCCAGAAGAGCCTTATCCTGCCGGTCCGCGAAGACAAGTGGGCAGGAGGCAGCGGTCCCGAGCTTACGGCTGCCAACGGGTCTACCATCAGGACATTTGGTGAGCAGATGCTGACGACATGCTTACACGGACGAAATTTTCAGTGGGACTTTGTGGTAGCTGCATGTTCTGGCCCCATTTTAAGTGCACATTTTTTATGTGCTTATGGGTTGTTAGTTGATGTTGCCAACAGACGGTTAGTGGACGCTGTCTCTTTCACCTCCCTTCCCTGCACAGCTCGGGGAACTGGGTCAACAACACTGGCTAACGTCATAGCTCCAGGGGGTAAGTACCAGCATTTACTTGCACAATTTCAAGCACTCATGGTCCCAACTTTTTCAGCTACGGTAACTAAACACTGGGTCGAACATTTCATAACCACAAAAGGCCCGCCGGTGTTCACGCGACCTCAGCGCCTGGATGCGGCTAAACTGGCCAGTGCATGTGAGGAGTTTGCCAACTTGGAGCAGCTGGGCATCGTCAGGCGCTCCAACAGCCCTTGGGCATACCCGCTACACAAGGTGCCTAAGGCCGAGGGGTCGTGGCGACCATGCGACGATTTCCGGCACTTGAACGATGTCACGGGACACGATCAGTATCCCGTCCCACACATCCAAGGTTTTTCCGTGCAACTGGCCGGGACGCGTTTTTTCAAAAGTGGATCTGGTCTGTGGTTAACACCAGGTCCCAGTGCGTGCAGAAGGCATTCCTAAAACAGCGGTAATAACTCCTTTTGGCTTTTTCGAGTTTTTATACATGCCATTCAGATTAAAGAGCACCGCGCAAACCTTCCAGAGAATGATGGGCACAGTGCTCCGTGACTTGTCCTTCATTTTTGTCTACTTAGACGACATTCTGATGGCTAGCGCGTCTGAGGAGGAGCACCTTACTAATTTCAAGATGGTTTTCCAGAGGTTGGAAGCGCACGGGCTTATAGTTAACTCGGCAAAGTGCCATTTCGGTGTGCCAGTGATTGATTTTTTGGGTCATTGCATTTCGCCGGAGGGCACAATTCCACTATGGGATAAGGTGTGTGCCGTATCGGACTTTCCACGTCCGCAGATTGTGAGGGCCCTACAGGAGTTTTTTGGGAATGGTCAACTTTTATAACCGTTTCCTCCCATGGGCAGCCCAGCTGATGCAGCCATTGTACGCCGCGCTTAAGAAAAAGAAGCTCACGGAAAACATTGACTGGACCCCCAAGTAAGTTCAGGCTTTCGCAGACATCAAAACAGCGTTCGCTGATGCCACTTTGCTAGCCCACCCTGACCAGTCGGCACAGTTAGTGCTCACCAGGGACGCATATGACGTTGCCATAGGGACAGTGGTGGAGCAGTACGTCTCCAGTTTGTGGCAGCCGCTCGCATTTTTCAGTCATACTTTGCGCGACAACAAACACAAATACAGCACGTTTGACAATTGAGACAATCGAAAATTGTTGGCTCGCCACCTGGCGATGCGCCATTTCCAGTTTTGGCTAGAGGGGCATGAGTTCACCGCGTTCGTGGATCATAAACCGCTAACATATGCGATGTCCAAGGCCTCTGAACCGTGGTCGGCCCAGCAGCAACAGCATTTGGCCACAATCTCAGAGTTCACGACCAGCATTCAACACGTTGCCAGTAAGCTCAACGTCGTGGCCGATTGCCTGTCGTGTGCGTTAAGTCTCCCCGGTCTACATAGGAATAGATTTCCCCGCTATGGCCACGGCGCAAGCGGGGGACGCGGACATTTGCGCACTCCAGTGCAAGGGTACTCTCCCTTACTCTGTGACGTCTCCACTGGTCACCTGCGCCTGGTGGTTCCAAGTTCTCGGCGCCGCCGAATTTTTGAGTCAGTCCACTCTCTTTTGCATCCCGGCGTGGGCGCTTCGGTTAAACTGGTGGGGGTGAAATTTGTCTGGCTGCGCTTGCGCAAGGACGTGAAAGAGTGGGCTGCAGTGGGCTACAGCGTGCGTCGCGTGCTAGCGGGCCAAAGTGCACAAGCACATAGAGCCCCCCTCGAGCTGTTCCAAATCCTGGCCAGGAGGCTCGACCACGTCCATGTAGATTTGGTGGGACCCCTCCTGCCATTGCAAGGTTTCACGCACCTTTTGACAACTGTGGACTGCACCACGCGCTGGACTAAAGTTGTCCCGCTGGCTTCCACCACGTCCGCGGAAGTGGCTTGCGCTTTTTTGTCAGCTTGGGTTGCACGGTTCAGATCTCCATCGGATTTCACTTCCGACAGGGGTCCGCAATTTGTTTCGGAACTCTGGTCCGCGATGGCCCAGAGCCTGGGGGTCAAAATTCACTGCACTACCACGTACAACCCCCAGGCTAAGGGGTTATGCAAGTGTTTTCATAGGTCACTTAAGGCAGCGATCAGAGCTTTGCTCACAGATAATAAATTGGGTCGACCGCCTGCCCTGGGTTCTTTTAGGGTTGTGCTCAGTGCCTAAGGAGGATCTGGCAGCCTCCCCGGCAAAACTCGTTTTTTCTCAGCCACTGTGGATCCCCGTAGTTTTCACCGGAAAACCCCACACCCAGGGTGCACAGTACGGAGGCTCTTAATGTTCTGGGCCCAGCCCACCATTGTTTTCCCCGCACCTTTGTCCCAAAAAGCTTACAGAACGCCAATTTTGTTTTTGTCAGGCACAATGCACACCGGACCCTGCTGCACCCAACATATGATGGACCGTTCAGGGTGCTGGAAATTGAGGCAAAGCATTTTGTGTTAAATTTGGGGGGGGGGGTGCGTAGGGAGACCATCTGCATTGACAGGCTGAAGCCCGCTTTTGTGTTGGTAGACAAGTAGGTGGTGTTGGCCCAAGCTCCCTGGCGCAGACGCCCACCTTCAGTGGCTCCGCAAGTTGGTGTTTCCCCCCCACACCCTTTTTGCCTCTGCAGATTAACGTGCCCTCCTGCACATCTCACCAGCAGGGTGTTTTGACTGGATCGGCGACCCCCTGCTATAGCCACTATGGGCGCCAGCTCAAGCCCCAAGGATGGGGGGGGTTAGTGCCCTTTCTGGGTGTTTGGGGGGGCTGTGTGGTGACACTGTGTGGGGGCTCTCCACCCAGAGTCGGGAGCCGGGGGGGAAGATGGAACAAAGGACTGAAGGAGGAAGTGGTATCCGGGGGGTCTCAGACGTAACAGAAAGGACAAGTCGCCACCCCCCCGGGGAGTTCAGGAGACACCAGAGCCGCTGGAGGAGAGGGTGTGAGAAGCGGGACTGGCATTATATGATGTTAATGTGCCACACGTCTTTGTCCACTGAATGTATTGTTTTTGGCTTCCTGGGTCTCATGGGATGGAAATAAAGGTTATCAAAAGAAGGCGCCCAGAGACCCAGAGAGTTGTATTGTGATGTTGGAAGAGGAATAAAGTTCATGTGTCGTCTAGCTCACAGCCTCATCTGCTTTCTTCTTCCACATTATAACCTCTTCCAGACTGACAGATCTCAATTACTTTCTCATTTGTTCCTGAATTTCTTTGGATCGTAGAATGATGTCTAGCTCTTGAGGATCTTTTGGTCTAGTCCACTTTGTCAGGCAGGGCCTATTTAAGTGACTTCTTGATCGAGAACAGGTGACAATAATCAGGCCTGGGTGTGGCTAGAGAAATTGAACTCAGCTTTGCAGAGATGTGATAAACCACAGTTAATTTGTTTTCATGGGGGGGCAATCACTTTTTCACACAGGGCCATGTAGGTTTGGATTTTTTTCCCCCTTAATGATAAACACCTTCATTTGAAAACTGCATTGTGTTTACTTGTGTTATCTTTGTCTAATATTTAAATTTGTTTGACGATCTGAAACATTTAAGTGTGACAAACATACAAAAAAATAAGAAATCAGGAAGGGGGCAAACACTTTTTCACACCACTGTATTTCTGATACAAACTTTGTAGACGTAGGCCAGACATACAGTGGATATAAAAAGTCTACACACCCCTGTTCACATGCCAGGTTTTTGTGATGTTAAAAAAATGAGACCAAGATAAATCATTTCAAAACTTTTTCCAATATTAATGTGACCTATAACCTGTACAACTCAATTGAAAAACAAACTGAAATCTTTTAAGGGGGAAAAATAAAAATAAAATAAAAAAAAACTGACAATAACCTGGTTGCATAAATATTCACACCCTCTTATAACTGAGGATGTGGCTGTGTTCAGAATTAACCAATCACATTCAAACTCATGTTAAATGGGAGTCAGCACACACCTGCCACCATTTAAAGTGCCTCTGATTAACCCCAAATAAAGTTCAGCTGTTCTAGGAGGCTTTTCCTGACATTTCTGTAGTCAAGTCTTACAGCACAAGCCATGGTCCACAGTTTCCAAAGCATCAGAAGGATCTCATTGTTCAAGGGTATCAGTCAGGAGAAGGGTACAAAAGAATTTCCAAGGCATTAAATACACCATGGAACACAGTGAAGACAGTCATAAAGTGGAGAAAATATGGCACAACAATGACATTACCAAGAACTGGACGTCCCTCCAAAATTGATGAAAAGATGAAAGAAAACTGGTCAGGAAGGCTGCCAAGAGGCCGACAGCAATATTTAAGGAGCTGCAGGAATTTCTGGCAAGTACTTGCTAAGATAAGCCTTTATTAGTCCCACAATGGAGAAATTCCAGGATTGCAACAGCACAGGGATAGCAACACTCAGAGCAATAATTTAGAAGAAAATAAGAGCAGTGAATATACATATGTACACATAAATATATGTACACAGTGCGGAGCATTGTTGCTAGATGCAATAAACAGCATAACCGTCTACTTCGTTATCCTACATAGTATGAATATGTACCCATACATATTGTCACCCTCCGTAGCGACTGATATTGTCCTACTTGTATACTGGAGGCGACCATTGTGTAAGTCTGTTGTGTCTTTTGCATTCAGTACTATTAGGTCGTCACATTTTTTTTTTGCTATCTCAGCGAGCAGCCCTGCTTAGGTTATACAGTCTGACAGCCGTAGGTAGGAAGGACCTGCGAAACCTCTCGGTCACGTACCTAGGATGATGTAGTCTACTGCTAAATGAGCTCCTCAGTGCGTTCAGTATGTCCTGCATAGGGTGGGACTCGGACTCCAGCAGAGATGACAGTTTAGCCACCATCCTTCTCTCTCCCATCTCCTCCACTGGGTCAAGGCGCTGCCCCAGGACAGAGCTAGCTTTCTTGATCAGTTTGTTCAATCTCTTCCTATCGGCTGCTGTAATGCCACTGCCCCAGCAGACCACTCCAAAAGTGATGGCTGATGCCACCACTGTGTTGTAGAATGTCTATTTGGTATTTAAGTTTACCTGTAATTTCCCAGTTTGGGATCAATAAAGTACATCTATCTAGCACATGTGACGACAATCTCCCATCCAGGGTGACAAGACAGAAGCCTTATGTTATGAAGAAAAACATCCAAGCCCGGCTACATTTTACAAAAACACCTTTGAAATCTCCCAAACACGTGGGAAAATGTGTTATGGTCCAATGAAACCAACGTTGAAGTTTTTGGCCATAATTAGTTAAAGTTTATTGCCACTTGCACAAGTAAAAAAATGGGTACATTGGAATTCTTGTGCATGTCCCTCTGAGTCAGTTATAACAGTAATAATAATAAAAAGGTAAAAGGAACAATTCCAGAAGGGACATTTGGCACAAACACAACATTGCTCATCACCAAAAGAACACGATATCTATAGTGAAGCATGGTGGTGGCAGCATCATGCTTTGGGGCCGTTTTTCTTCAGCTGGAACTGGGGCCTTAGTCAAGGTGAAAGGCATTATCAACAGTTTCTTATACCAATTAGTGTTGGCACAAAACCTTCAGGCTTCTGCTAGAAAGCTGAAGAGGAACTTTCCTGGAATTTCCCCATTGTGGGACTTATTATTTATTTAGCGAATGCAAAGTCCTTAAGCCAAGCAGTTGCCTCCTGGTTTGCTGTATGGAGGGTGTGTAATCCTCCTTCCAGTCTTTGGAGCGGGCAAGCCTCTATGATGTGTTCCATAGTT
The DNA here is from genome assembly GCA_020510985.1 of Pholidichthys leucotaenia. Taxonomy (NCBI): domain Eukaryota; kingdom Metazoa; phylum Chordata; class Actinopteri; order Cichliformes; family Pholidichthyidae; genus Pholidichthys; species Pholidichthys leucotaenia. The sequence continues at coordinate 296,768,803 of CM035849.1, forward strand.
TGCTCCTCTCCACATGCGCACAGTGGGCTAGGGCTACTGCCCCATCTGTGAAGGCTGGCCAAGCAGGGGCCATGTCCAGTCCTGAAGCGATTGAGTGTAGACCACTGTCACACTTTATTAGTCCCACTGTGTGGGACTAATAAAGGCTCATCTTAACTTCATTTTTCAGCATGACAGTGACCCAAAGCACACATCCAAATTAACTAAAGAATGGCTTCACCAGAAGAAGATTCAGATTTGGGAAAGGCCCAGCCAGGGTCCAGACCTGAATCCAAGTGAACATCTGTGTGGTGAGCTGAAGAGGGCTGTGCACAGGAGATGTCCTCACAATCTGACAGATTTGGAGCATTTTTACAAAGAAGAGTGGGCAAATTTTGCCACATCAAGATGTGCCACGCTGACAGACTCTTACCCAAAAAGACCGAGTGCTGTAATAAAATCCAAAGGTGCTGCAACAAAGTATTAGTTTAAGAGTGTGCATATTTATGCAACCAGATTCTAAGATTTTTATTTTTCCCCATAAAACATTTCAGTTTGTTTTCAATTGGGTTTTACAGGTTATAGGTCACATTAATGGTGGAAAAAGTTTTGAAATGATTTATCTTGGTCTCATTTTTTTTACATCACAAAAACCTGGCATTTGAACAGGGGTGTGTAGACTTTTTATGTCCCCTGTATGTGTGCTGTTGGGGAAGGCTCACTCACACGGTCCCGTCTGCACTGGTACTGGACTACATTTAGACCCCCAAATCCGGATTGTTGGAATAGTGGGATTACTTGGAGCAGTGCTGAAGCATGCGACACTTTCAGTTCTGGCAGACGTGGGACAGAAGGGTTCACAGCAGAGGGAGTGCAGGCTGGGGTGTGTGGACAACGGTGCATCAGCACGGTACGGAGCAGCTGGTCCCGGTGTGAATGCACCATGAGTCAAATATATGGCAACAGGAAACTGGATTAAACATCATCTACATTTGGCAAAATTCTGTGGTAAGAAGAATCCAAGTATTTATCTTTAATGTAAAACCAGGTACAGATTTCTATCAGAACTAGAACAATTTAGACAAAATCATCAGAATGTTTGGAAATACAAAAAAAACTTTTTTAAAAACTATTAATAAACCTTTAATTTGTGCTGTTTGTACAACTTCCATTAAAACCTCAGCATGTTTAAGGTCTCGTGTTTGTCCCCAAATCCCCATGCCTACACAGTGGAAATAAAGCTGTATATTATGGTACATATCAATTATATCAATGTACAGCATTTACACAAAATACATTGGGGGGGGGGGGGGAAAGGAATGCATTTATGAGAATGCTTTAGATGTGAAGCCCAGGGTGTAGAAGTGCCGTTAGACCAGACATTTACATTCAGCCCCGTTACTAAATAACTTACACTGACGGATTCATTAAAACGTTAACTTTATTTCTCATTTGAAACATCCTGAATATCGGCTCAAGGGGACGTAGGGTCAATCCTCAATGGAAAAAGATATAACAAGTATATAATGACATGAAATAGTAACTCATGTTTGTTGTTAAAAAAAAATAAATAGATGCTTTTGGTTTCGTATCAAAGGAGACTGCTACAAAATATCAGATCTGAAGATCTCACACTAATGACTACACTGTGGTGTTCCTCATCCTACAGACGCTTACAACATTTCCTGACTCCAGTACCTTCTCCTGTAATGCAACGCCACTTTAAAAACAAAAGAAAAAGCACAGATTTAAGGCACAGTTGGATAATATGCTGCAGCGTGCTTTTAACTTTAGAAGAGTGCATCATAACTTCAAACTTCCAAAATAACTCAGCATTTACTGCATTCAAAAAACTCTAGAAGTCCTTCGTTTTCTGATGTTTAGAAATGAAAGCATGTAGCAAAAACACACACACACACACACTAAACTCAGCTCTGCCTGGTTTTAGTGTCTATAATAGCCTGGATTTAGTCCTGTAAAATGATGGCATCTCCATAGTTCTCCTGACCGACTCCAGCTCCACGTCAACAAAGACAGAAGGGGAACGTGTGGCATGAAGGGCGGTGATGTGTGTGCTCTGCTGTGGGTCAAGTATACAGGCGGGTAGAACGTACGTCAGGCACCATTATTAAAACCCAACTTTGAAAAGGTAAATAATTACAGAAAATACACCAACATGGGATTATAGGTGGTGTACAGCTTTGGGTGACCTGCCAGCTTCATTACAATATTCTAGAAGGTGAGGATGGAGGGCTGCTACCTGTGGCCACACACACACACACACACCAACAACAACAGGGAAGATGGGCTGTTAAAAACGTGAGTGTGTGTGTGTGTGTGTGTGAAGTGATACGCCTCCATTCTAGACCCCCGACATCTCACACCAAACAGAAACGACCGCTGCGTGACGCTGACAGACAAACTGAAGAATAAAGCGGTAAAGTAACGGCGGAGCCATTCTGCAACGCCAGGAAGGGTTCCCATCCGGAGCCGGCGGCGAACTCATGAGAGGCCCGAGCAGTCTGAACCTTGGTGTGCAGTGGTGACAGTGGTGTTTAAGGTGTGGCTGGAGGCCTTCAGGGGCACGGTGCAGCCTTGAGCCTGGGGGAAGCGTTGGTGGTATCTGTCCAGGCGCAGGTACTTCACGGTCACCAGCTTACCTGTACAACGACAACAAATGTTACAGCACATGTACGTCAGGCCGACATCAGCCGGTTTATACCTAGACTACATCTTACAGAGGCTGTCTACACATTGGCTAGCTGTTGGCATTATGCCAATGTGCAGACAGCCTCTATAAGATGCATTTCTGATGCAAACTCTGCACATGAGGCCAATGTTGGTGCACTGATGACCCCTGTGCACCGCTCCAGTGGACAGAGGTCTATTTTTATTCTGTTTCAGCTGTTTAAGGTTAAATTTATTCAGCCACCTGAAGGAAAAAAAAGGCACACACATATCATTTAGAGTGAAGAGAGCCAAAAGCCCGAGGCGAGGTCCATGCTGCAGAGAAACACCGGTAAAATTCCAGTGTTCAGCATCGAAACCCCCACATCTAAAAATGTGCCTAAGATGTGACGGTTTATATCATTTTCTAATATTTGATGTGGTTTTGCTGTGATGAAGGGACAAAACTTCCAGTGGTGCAGGGCCGTTCATAAACAGCAGCTCACATTCTGTTTCAAATATATTTATTAATTCTGTATCAAATATTAGAAGAAAATCGTATAAACCGTCAGACCCCAGACGCACTCTTAGATGTGGGGGTTTAGATGCTGAACGTGGGAATTTTACCTGTCAGTCTCTGGAGATGGGCTGATCAGATATGGACTATCGTATCAGGTTTAATCCAGGCAGCAATAAACGCAAAACTGATCCATAAAAACATGAAATAAAGCAGTAAACTGATTAGAAACTGCCAACAGTTGATCGCTCCTCTGCTCTCTCTGGGTCCTGAGACACAGCCTGTGTGTGTGAGGAGTCTGCATGTCAAACATGGAATGTTAGAGACAAGATGGCTGCAAATGACCATGTTTAGGATGAAAAAACGGATGAAAACTAATTCTATCATTGTAAAGAAAAACATTATTAAAAATAAATAAAATAGAACCGTTATAGACAAAGACCACTGATTTGATCTGGTCTGTATATTTAACTCTTCATTAAATCCTAGACTGACAGAGTGAACACTCCTGCTGTAGAGAAGAGCTATTCAATTCAATTCAGCTTTATTTATAAAGCGCCACATCACAACAACAGTCATCTCATAGCGCTACCAAATGCAGGGAAAACCCCACAACTGCAGAAAGACCCAGCAATCAGACGATCCCGTGTGAGCAAGCACTTAGCGACGGTGGAGAGGAAAAACTCCCATTTAACAGGAAGAAACCTCTAGCAGAACCAGGCTCAGGGAGGGGCAGTCATCTGCTGTGACTGGCTGGGGGTGAGGGGATAGAGAGGATGAAGAGAACAGACATAAAGAACATGAACAGCGAGAAGCCAAGTACATTATCGGAGGTCAACCGGCAGTCTGAATCTATGAACAGCAGAACAAAAGCGGGGTTAAGAGACACAAGATCCCTCCCTAGTCGTAGGCTATATTGAAAAGGAAGGATTTTACCCTGTTCTTAAAAAGAGAGACTGAGTCTGACTCCTGGACCCAGAGTGGTAACTGATCCCACAGAGAAGGAGCTTGATAGCAGGAGACTCTGCCTCCCAATGTACTTTTGGAGATTCTGGGTATTACAAGTAATCCAGCATTTTGGGAGCGTAGTGCTCTGTTAGGATGATAGGGTAATAATATCAGATCTTTTATATATATGGGGGCCTGATCATTAAGAGCTTTGAAAGTGAGAAGAACGATTTTAAACTTAATTCTAAACTCTATGGGAAGCCAGTGAAGGGAGGCCAGAACTGGAGAGATATGATCTCTCTTTCTAGAACCAGTTAAAACTCTTGCAGCAGCATTTTGGATCAACTGAAGAGTTTTTAAGGATATTTTAGGACAACCTGATAATAACAAGTTACAATAATCTAATCGAGAGCTGACAATGGCATGGATCAGTTTCTCAGCATCATTCAGAGACAAGATGCTCCTAATCTTGGCAATATTGTGCAGATGATAGAAGGCAGTCTTAGAAACAAATTTAATATGTGAATTAAAAAACAGATCTTGATCAAAAATAACTCCAAGGTTCCTCACAGAGGAAGTGAGAGTAGCGGCATCCAAATTAAGAGTATGATTTGGAAAGGAATTTCTAAGGTTTTTTGGACCAACAAGAATGACTTCAGTCTTATCTGAGTTTAATAGCAGAACATTACAAGTCATCCAGGCTTTGATTTCCTTAAGACAGGCATCTAACTTGGCTAATTGATTACAATCAACGGGCTTCACTGACAGGTATAACTGTGTGTCGTCTGCATAACAATGAAAATGTATACAGTGTTTTCTAATGATATTGCCTAACGGAAGCATATATAAACTAAAAAGAGTAGGGCCTAACACAGATCCCTGTGGAACTCTGTGACTGAGCTTAGAGTTGGAAGAAAATTCATCATTGATGTGAACAAACTTAAGTCTATCGGACAAATAAGATCTAAACCATTGCAGCGCAGTTCCATTTAGTCCAACATAGTGTTCTAATCTATCAAGTAGAATGGCATGATCGATAGTGTCAAAGGCTGCACTAAGATCTAAAAGGACAAGTACAGAAACCAGTCCATTATCGGATGCGATAAGGAGGTCATTAGTGACCTTCACTAAGGCTGTTTCAGTGCTGTGATGAACTCTGAACCCAGATTGAAACTCTTCAAATAAACCAAATCCCTGCAAGCGGTCAAACAATTGCACAGCAACAATTCTTTCTAAGATTTTTGAAATGAAAGGCAGATTAGAGATTGGTCAATAGTTAGCCAAAACTCCTGGATCAAGCATTGACTTTTTGAGTAAGGGTTTAATTACAGCAATTTTAAAAGCCTGTGGTACATAACCAAAAGTTAAAGAATTAATTATACGAAGAATACGGCTACCAATAATTGGGAAGACTATTTTAAATAACCTGGTAGGAATAGGGTCTAAAAGGCAAGATGAAGGCTTAGATGAGATTATTTTATCGAACTGTAAAAGGTCAATTGGAGTAAACTTATCTAAACAGATATCAATTGAAGCAGTTGTAGTAGTTGATGTACTTATGTTTACGGTAGGAAGAATCTGAATGATTTTATCTCTAATAGATAAAATTTTATGATTGAAAAAGTTCAGAAAGTCCTGACTAGAAAGCTCAGGGGGATGCGAGGATTGACCAAGTCCTGACTCTTTGTCAGCCTGGCTATAGCGTTGAAAAGAAACCTGGGATTATTCTTATTCTCTTCTATTAATGGAGAGTAACACCTCGTTCTAGCTTTTCTAAGAGATTTTTTTTTTTATAAATTAAGAGATGATTTCTCCATGCTAAATAGAATTCATCTAAATTAGTAGAACACCATTTTCTTTCTAATTGACGAGTCTTCTGTTTTAAGCTACTGCGTTAAACCAAGGTGTTAGAAATCTCTGATTAGACTTTTTCTTTTTTAAAGGGGCTATCAAGTCTAGAGTCTGATACAGAGAAGCTGTAACAATATCTGCCATGCTATCAATTACGGAAGGAGCAGGCTCTCCATCTTTTATTTCCGTTGTGTTGACCCATGGTATAGAGGAGACAATCTGCAAAAATTTGGTAACAACGTCATCTGAAAGACATCTGCTGTAGTAATATTTTTCATTAGGAGTCAAAAAATCAGAAATAGTGAAATCAAAGATTAACAGACAATGGTCTGACAGTACAGGATTATGAGGAGACACTACCAGATTTTCTATATCTATACCATAAATCAAAACAAGGTCCAATGTATGGTGGAGATAATGGGTAGAATTTTCTACTTTCTGGGAAAACCCCATTGAGTCTAAAATTGAATTAAATGCCTTATTAAGACAGTCACTCTCTACATCAACATATATATTAAAATCCCCTACAATAATTATTCTGATTTCAGCACTAAATCAGCTAAAAATTCAGCAAATTCGGATAAAAACTCTGAGTAGGCCGAGGGAGGACAGTAAACTATGGCAAAGAAAACTGGGTTCAAGCCAAGATAGCCAACATACCCCACACTGAGGACCAGGTCCTCAAACGAATTAAAACATGATTTTTGCTTTACATTAACTAGTAATTTCAAATGGAAAATTGCCACTACTCCACCTCCATGACCAGAACTTCTGGGATTATGATAGTTTAGATAACCAGAGGGAGTTGATTCATTCAAACCAACATAATCATCTTGCCCTAGCCAAGTCTTTGTTGGTTTGCTTCCTGCTTCTGGATGAGAATGTTGCTATTTTTGTATCACAGCTAAATTTATATCTACTCTATGTGCTATATTCAAATTAACCATTTAATCTGGCATCTGCTCAATGGCAAAAGCAAAATTATTTTAACTGTAAATATACAGTTAGGCCCAGAAATATTTAGACAGTGACAAGTTTTAGTCAATTTACCAGTCAATCTACGTTCCTACTCTCACCTATGGTCACGAGCTTTGGGTAATGACCGAAAGAACGAGATCGCGGATACAAGCGGCTGAAATGAGCTTTCTCCGTAGGATTGCTGGACTCACCCTCAGAGATAGGGTGAGGAGCTCAGTCATCCGGGAGAGGCTCAGAGTAGAACCGCTGCTCCTCCACATTGAAAGGAGTCAGTTGAGGTGGTATGGGCATCTGATTAGGATGCCTCCTGGACGCCTCCCACTTGAGGTGTTTCAGGCACGTCCCACTGGGAGGAGACCCCGGGGCAGACCCAGGACTCGGTGGAGAGACTATGTCTCCCAGCTGGTCTGGGAACGCCTTGGTATCCCCTCTGAAGAGCTGGAGCAGGTGGTTGGGGAGAGGGAAGTCTGGGCTTCTCTGCTTGAACTGCTGCCTCTGCGACCCGGACCTCCAGAAAAGCGGTAGAAGATGGATGGATGGTGACACAAGTTTTGTTATTTTAGCTGTTTACGAAAACGTATTCAGGATACAATTATATAATCAATATGGGCTTAAAGTGCAGACTCTCAGCTGTAATTTGAAAGTATTCACATCCAAATTGGAGCAAGGGTTTAGGAATTACAGCTCTTCAATACGTAGCCCCCTCTTTTTCAAGGGACCAAAAGTAATTGGACAATTGACTCAGAAGGCTGCAAAAAAAATAACAAGGCTGCATGGGCTCTTCCCTCGTTAACCTGTCATCAGTTAAGCAGGTAAAAGGTCTGGAGTTGATTCCAGGTGTGGCGTTTGCATTTGGAAGCTGTTGCTGTGAACACACAACATGCGGTCAAAGGAGCTCTCAATGGAGGTGAAACAGACCATCCTGAGGCTGAAAAAAAAAGAAGAAATCCATCAGAGAGATAGCAGAAAGGTTAGGAGTGGCCAAATCAACAGTTTGGTACATTCTGAGAAAAAAAGAGTGCACTGGTGAGCTTGGGAACTCAAAAAGGCCTGGACGTCCATGGACGACAACAGTGGTGGATGATCGCAGAATCCTTTCCATGGTGAAGAACAACCCTTCACAACATTCACTCAAGTGAAGAACACTCTCCAGGAAGTAGGTGCATCAGTATCTACACTACCATTCAAAAGTTTGGGGTCACCCAGACAATTATTTTGTGTTTTCCATGAAAAGTCACACTTATTTACCACCAAGAGTTGTAAAATGAATAGAAAATATAGTGAAGACATTGACAAGGTTAGAAATAATGATTTAATAATAATAATTAAATAAATAATAATGAAATAATAATTTTTTCCAGATACTCAACCTGCTCAAAGGAAGGTCAGTTTTATAGCTTCTCTAACCAACTAAACTGTTTTCAGCTGTGCTAACATGATTGCACAAGGGTTTTCTAATCATCCATTAGCTTTCTGACGCAATGAGCAAACACTGGAGTGATAGTTGCTGGAAATGGGCCTCTATACACCTATGTAGATATTGCACCAAAAACCAGACATTTGCAGCTAGAATAGTCATTTACCACATTAGCAATGTATATTAGACATTAGAGTGTATTTCTGATTAGTTTAAAGTTATCTTCATTGAAAAAAACAGTGCCTTTCTTTCAAAAATAAGGAAATTTCTAAGTGGCCCCAAACTTTTGAACGGTAGTGTAAGTCTACCATAAAGATAAGACTTCATGAGAGTAAATACAGAGGATTCACCACAAGGTGCAAACCATTAATCAGCCTCAAAAATAGAAAGGTCAGAATTGAATTGCCAAAAAACACCTAAAGAAGCCAGCCCAGTTCTGGAACAGCATTCTTTGGACAGATGAGACTAAGATCAACCTGTACCAGAATGATGGGAAGAAGAAAGTTTGGAGAAGAATTGGAACAGCTCATGATCCAAAGCACTACATCTTCTGTAAAACATGGTGGAGGCAGTGATGGCATGGGCATGCATGGCTTCCAATGGCACTGGGTCACTTGTGTTTATTGATGATGTGACAAAAGACAGAAGCAGCCGGATGAATTCTGAAGTGTATAGGGATATACTTTCTGCTCAGATTCAGCCAAATGCAGCAAAGCTGATTGGACGGCGCTTCACAGTACAGCTGGACAATGATCCAAAACATACTGCAAAAGCAACCCAGGAGTTTTTTAAAGCAAAGAAGTAGAATATTCTGCAATGGCCGAGTCAATCACCAGATCTCAACCCAATCAAGCATGCATTTCACTTGCTCAAGACAAAACTTAAGGCAGAAAGACCCACAAACAAGCAGCAACTGAAGACAGCTGCAGTAAAGGCCTGGCAAAGCATCACAAAGGAGGAAACCCAGCGTTTGGTGATGTCCATGGGTTCCAGACTTCAGGCAGTCATTGCCTGCAAAGGATTCTCAACAAAATATTGAAAAGTAACATTTTACTTAGGGTTATGTTTATTTGTCCAATTACTTTTGAGCCCCTGAAATGAGGAGCGTTTGTATAAAAATAGCTACAATTCCTACATGTTTAATCATATATTTTTGTTCAACCCCTTGAATTAAACCTTAAAGTCTGCACTTTAATTCTGTTGTAGTTTCATTTCAAATCCAATGTGGTGGCATGCAGAGCCCAAATCATGAAGATTGTGTCACTGTCCAAATATTTCTGGGCCTAACTGTATTAAGGCTTTAAGGGGTTAATTATTTAAGTTGCTGTACAGACGTAATGCAGCAGCATTTCTCCTGAGATATTCCCACAATCATAAATAAAAGAGAAAACAACTAAAATGTAACATCACATAGTTTGTGCTGGAGCTGTGATGAGGACAGATGTGTGACTATCAGGGCTTCATACAGTGCATCCAGAAAGTCTTCACAGTGCTTCACTTTTTCCACATTTTGTTATGTTACAGCCTTATTCTAAAATGGATTAAATTCATTTTTTCCCTTAAAATTCTACACACAATACCCCATAATGACAATGTGGAAAAAAAGTATTTTTTTTTATTTTATTTTTTTTTTAGATTTTTTCAAATTTATTAAAAATAAAAAATGAAGAAATCTCATGTACATAAGTATTCAGTCTTTGCCATGAAGCTCAAAATTGAGCTCAGGTGCATCCTGTTTCCACTGATCATCCTTGAGATGTTTCTACAGCTTAACTGGAGTCCACCTGTGGTAAATCCAGTTGATTGGACATGATTTGGAAAGGCACACACCTGTCTATATAAGGTCCCACAGTTGACAGTGCATGTCAGAGCACAAACCAAGTATGAAGTCAAAGGAACTGTCTGTAGACCTCTGAGACAGGACTGTCTCGAGGCCCAAATCTGGGGAAGGTTACAGAAAAATTTCTGCTGCTTTGAAGGTCCCAATGAGCACAGTGGCCTCCATCATCCGTAAATGGAAGAAGTTCAGAACCACCAGGACTCTTTCTAGAGCTGGCCGGCCGTCTAAACTAAGCAATCGGGGGAGAAGGGCCTTAGTCAGGGGGGTGACCAAGAACCCGAAGGTACTCTGTCAGAGCTCCAGTGTTCCTCTGTGGAGAGAGGAGAACCTTCCAGAAGGCCAACCATCTCTGCAGCAATCCACCAATCAGGCCTGTGTGGTAGAGTGGCCAGACGGAAGCCACTCCTTAGTAAAAGGCACATGGCAGCACACCTGGAGTTTGCCTAAAGGCACCTGAAGGACTCTCAGACCATGAGAAACAAAATTCTCTGGTCTGATGAGACAAAGATTCAACTCTTTGGTGTGAATGCCAGGCATCATATTTGGAGGAAACCAGGCACCGCTCATAACCAGGACAATACCATCCATACAGTGAAGAATGTAGGTGACAGCATCATGCTGTGGGGATGTTTTTCAGCAGCAGGAACTGGGAGACTAGTCAGGATAGAGGAAAAGATGAATGCAGCAATGTACAAAGACATCCTGGATGAAAACCTGATCCAGAGCGCTCTTGACCTCAGATTGGGGCAACGGTTCATCTTTCAGCAGGACAATGACCCTAAGCACACAGCCAAGATATCAAAGGAGTGGCTTCAGGACAACTCAGTCAATGTCCTTGAGTGACCCAGCCAGAGCCCAGACTTGAATCCAATTTGAACATCTCTGGAGAGATCTGAAAATGGCTGTGCACCGACGTTCCCCATCCAACCTGATGGAGCTTAAGAGGTGCTGCAAACTCAGAAGGGGTGAAAAAGGTGACAAACTAAACCAATGTAGGAGGATCATCTCTCCCCCAGAAAAATTTAGTGATTGTAACATAAACTAGAAAAGCACTCGGAGAGCGCAGACCTCCGCCAAGCGGCACAGTTCCCCCCATACAGTGTTTGTGTGTACGTTTTCAGATTCCCTGAGCATGAAAAGATATGACTAGCAATTGGATTCACAATGATTATTTGTTTATTTGACATGGACAGTGCAATAAACAGACAATTAATGAATGACAATCAATGTGATAGTGATAAGATTAGTGGTTCAGTAGTGTAAAACGGGGCTATAAGGGACGGCGGGTTAATAAGGGACACTTTTCTGGGAAATGTTTTAAATGTAATTCTGCTTTTTTTATTTTGAGCAGGACGCTGAGTTGTGTCGTTATTGTCAAATATCCATGAATCCTTCATCAAATCTAGGCGGAAGCAAAATTAAAAAAGCAGAATTACATTTAGAAAAGTGTCCCATATTACCCCACCGTCCCTTATAGCCCCGTTTTACGGTAGTAAAAGCATTGCCTCCTTGGCGGAGGTAATAAACTGAAGTGTTGGTGTGTCCATCTCCTCCACTGACGGATGCAGATTGGTTAGACAGGTTGCCGTGGGTTTTATATTATATTGGGGTTGCGGTCCGCGGCAAAACAGAATTTAGAGTCTTCCCCGGCAGAGAGGTCGTTTTTACGCAGCGCCTATAGCTGGGCGGGGAATTTGTGGCAAATAATCGGGCGGCAGACAGGTGGCCGTGTCAGGTTTTGCAGCGTGGCGCAAAAACAGGCACGCTGGCGGGCCCAGGCCAGCAGTGTTTTCCGCGTGCTTTTGTGCCTAAAACGTTGAAGAACGCGGAGTTTGTGTTGGTCAGACACGACGACCAGCGCAATGTGCGCAGCGCCTATGGCTGGCGGGCCCAGGCCACCAGTGTTTTCCGCATGCTTTTGTGGCTAAAACGTTGAAGAAGGCGGAGTTTGTGTTGGTCACACACGACGCCCAGCGCCCTCCATTGCGCCTGCGCACATGTTGAAAATGGCCGTATGTCACAGTGTGGAAAAATGCTTTAAAAAATTCCTGTATGCAGACGGTGATGCGGATCATCCCCAAAATTTAATCAGTTCTTCCTTATACCATTTCCAACAACGCCTGAAAGTTTCATTGAAATCCGTCCAAAAGTTTTTGAGTTATCTTGCTAACCAACAGACAAACAGACAGACAGACAAACCCACAGACAAACCCCGGCAAAAACATTACCTCCTCCTGGCCTTTTGGCCTGGCGGAGGTAATAAAGCATTCTGGTGTACTCTGAGAATAAAGGGAAAAGACACTTGCTTCAGAAAACAGTGCATTTTTAACGGCGTTTAACACATTTAAAACTAATTTTTTCAGCCTTTCAATGCTACACAACAATGTAGCAGTAAAGTTAATCTATAAATATCCTATAAAATAATGAAACTATGGGGGACCCATGCTGTGGTATGCATCTCAGACTGAAAGACATGGAGATGCAGTAATTTCCTCTGACGGAACAGCATGGGGATTAAAGGGCTGGGGGACAAAAGGAACTGTCATGCGGGAATGAATTGTGTGACGTGTGAGTGTTGTGAAGCATCCCCACTACATATGGTCCCTAAGGCCGAGGGATCGTGGCGACCTTGCCGAGATTTCTGCAGATTAAACAACACCACAGCGCACGACCGCTACCCGATCCCCCATATTCAGGATTTTTCCATTCACCTCGCCGGGGCATGTATTTTTTCTAAGATAGACCTGGTCTGTGGTTACCACCAGGTCCCGGTGCGCGCGGAGGACATACCTAAAACGGCAGTAATAACCCCGTTTGGTCTGTTTAATTTTTACGCATGCCTTTCGGGTTAAAAGGCATGGCACAGACATTCCAATGCATGATGGATGCGGTGTTGCGCGATCTGCCATTTGTGTTTGTCTACCTGGATGACATCCTGGTGGCCAGCGCATCCGAGGACGAACACGTAACCCACCTCAGGACGGTTTTCCGGAGGTTAGAGGAGCACGGGTTAATAATCAACCCGGCAAAATGCCAGTTCGGCGTAACCAGGATTAATTTTTTGGGACACCGCATCTCACCAGAGGGAGCGATACCCTTGCCGGACAAGGTGCGCGCAGTGGCAAACTTTCCCCGGCCTCAGACGGTCAGGGCGCTGCAGGAATTTCTGGGGATGGTTAACTTTTATAACCGTTTCCTCCACCACGCAGCCCAGCTCATGCAGCTGTTGTACGCCGCGCTCAAGAAACGGAAACCGGCGGACAGAGTCGACTGGACTCCTGAGCGGGGGCAGGCGTTCCCAGAGGTTAAAACAGCCCTGGCAAACGCCGCACTACTGGCGCACCCGCACCCGGCGGCTTGGATAGCGCTCACTACCGACGCCTCGGACGTGGCCATAGGGGCCGTCGTGGAGCAATGCATCGCCGGTTCCTGGCAGCCACTCGCCTTTTTTAGCAGGTCTTTGCGCGACAGTGAGGGTAAATACAGCATGTTTGACAGAGAGTTACTGGCTCTCCACCTGGCCATACGCCACTTCCAGTTCTGGCTGGAAGGGCGCACCTTCACTGCGTTTGTGGACCACAAGCTGCTAACGTACGCGATGGCCAAGGTTTCGGAACCATGGTCGGGCCAGCAGCAGAGACAGCTGGCCGCGATCTCGGGAGTTTACGACCGATATTCAGCATGTGGTCGGTAAACTCAACATGGTGGTGGACTGCCTCTCGTGTGAATTAGTGGCCCCAGTCTACGTAGGTATAGATTACACGGCCATGGCCGCGGAGCAGATTGGCGATGTGGACGTGTGCGCGCTCCAGTCTGGACCAACAGGGTTAAGGCTGGAGAGCAGGGTACTGCAAGACGGGGGGCCCCCCCAATCTGTGACGTCGCCACAGGACGCCTGCGCCTGGTGGTCCCATGCGCTTGGCGCCGCCGCGTTTTTGAGTCGTTCACTTCCTGGCGCACCCAGGACTGCACGCATCAGTCAAAATGGTGGAAGCGAAGTTCGTCTGGCCGGGCCTGCGCACACAGGTGAAAGAGTGGGCTGCAGCCTGCGTAGCATGCCAACGAGCCAAAGTGCATAGGCACACAAAGGTCCCCTTGGAGCCGTTCCATATCCTGGCTAAGGGGTTCGACCACGTTCACGTGGACCTCGTGGGCCCCCTCCCGCCATCGCAGGGGTTCACGCACCTCCTGACAGTGGTGGACCGCACCACACGCTGGCCAAAAGCAGCCCCGCTAGCTTCCACCGCGTCCGCAGACGTGGCACGCGCTTTTTTGACAACATGGGTGGCACGTTTTGGCACCCCTTCAGACATCATGCTGATCAGGGCCCTCAGTTTGTCTCAGACCTCTGGTCCACGATGGCCCGTAGCCTGGGTGTCTCAATTCATCGCACAACCGCATACAACCCCCAGGCCAATGGGTTATGCGAGCGTTTCCATAAGCCACTGAAAGCAGAGCTCAGGGCTTCTCTTACGGATGCAAATAGGGTGGACCGGTTGCCGTGGGTTCTATTAGGGCTGTGTTCCACACCGAAAGAGGATTTGGCGGCTTCCCCAGCAGAGCTGTTTTTTTCTCAGCCGCTGTGGCTCCCCGGGGAATTTTTACCAGATAACCCCGCGCCGAACACCCATCCGTCCCCGCATTCACGGCATAGCGCTGACGCAGGGACGCTACCTGGCCTGGCCCACCACTGTTTACCCCACGCTTTTGTGCCAAAAACATTGAAGGATGCGGCGTTCGTGTTTGTCAGGCACGATGCCCACCGCCCCCCATTGCGCCCACCCTATGATGGCTCGTTCAGAGTGCTGGAACCCGGGGACAAACATTTTGTGTTAGACTTGGGGGGGGGGGGGAGGGAGTCGCCAGGAAAGAATCTGTATAGACAAGCTTAAGCCCGCCTTTGTGGTGGAAGACGAGCAGGTGGTGTTGGCCCGAGCTCATCGGCAAAGAAGACCCCCCGCCCCCCCCAGAACTCCCCAGGTAAACGATTCATCAGAGCACGTCACAGTCACACGAGCATGCTGAATGCCCCCCCCCATTGTCCACCCACAGACGGACACACCCCCAGGAACCCCCCACCGGCACAGCAGCGCCGCGGAGCCAAAGACCCCTCATTACAGCAGCTATGGGCAGAGGCTGAAGCCGAGGGGACGTGAGGGTTAACACTCCGTCTGAGACTCTGGGGGGGGGTGGGGGCAGTATGGGGGACCCATGCTGTGGTATTCATCTCACACTGAAAGACATGGAGATGCAGTAATTTCCTCTGACTGTAGAGCATGGGGATTAAAGGGCTGGGGGACAAAAGGAATCGTCATGTGGGAATGAATTGTAATGCAGGACCTCGGGTAGCAGGGACATGTGAGTGTTGTGATATAAAAGAGAGTCCCTGCTACATGAAGTTAATGTTTTCTGATTCTGGAAGATGTGAGAGAGTGAATAAAGTTCATCTGCTCTGAACGCTCGGCCTAGTTATTCCTCTCTCCACAAAACAACATTTTACACAATGACCACTTTTATTTCAAGTTTTTTTGTATGACATAAGAAAGAACTTTAAAAAAAAAAAAAAAAAATTCATCCTTAGTCATTTTGTTGAGAATACTTACTTATAAAACTCAAGTTTTGAATGTGGAACATGGGTCATATTTTGGGCGTGATTAGACTGATTTTACTGGATCTGGATACTTGAGTCGAGAGTCACACCTGGCTACAATTAATCCTAATGCCGGTCTCATGCTATTCATCTATTTAAACAGCTAAGCCTACAAGCTTATATTCCATGAATAAAAACGTTTTTCTCAATATATTTGGGTTCAGAAGAAAGGTAAGAGACTGATGTAGAAGTGTCAGAATCATTATCAATCTACTGTTTCAGAGTAAACTCAGCTAGAAGACAGCAAAAAACTCATTTTCAGTTCCACCTAAAAAAATGTAATGACTATATTTTACGTGATTAGTGCAATGTTTGATGCTTTTTTGCGGAGCTCCCTGTTCTACCCGGGGGACCCTCAGACAGGCTGGAATCACATAACAATATGGATGCAGTGGAGATAGCCTTCCCAAAATCACTCACTTTGAACTCAGTGATATTAGGCTAACGTTAACACACAATTCACGGACGTTAACTGACCCCTTAACAAGCAGACGAGCTTTCCATTAATGTTGGAAAATGTGCCGGTAGAGAAAAGGATCATGACACTTTGTCAACGTTAAGTTACACAGCATATTATATCCTAGGCAGGCAGAGAGCGACACTTACTTCCAAACTCCTGCTGATAATCCATCCAATGAAGTTATGGCGGGCCGCGCAAAAGACAGAATGCAGTTATCTTGATTGTGATTGGCCAAATGACGAGGCATGATGTATTCCAAAGATATTTTATTGTGAAGATGACTATCCCTGTTGTTTCTGAAAACTTTGTTCCAGGGAAACTGCTGGTGGCTGCCGCCAACCCCCCCCCCCCCCAAAAAAAAACCTCTTGTGATCTACACGATTCACGTGAGTGACATATTTGGGATTCATTTCAGCAATTTTCACCAAAAAGTGACTAGTTGGGACTCCCGGTTATGGCGGCCGCTTAGAAGGGTGTGCTTCACTCTGCTCTGCTCCTAATGATAAAAAAGTTGGCTAAAACTCTCCCAATTGGAACAAAAACCTGCTCTAGCGTTTGGGGGCGGATATGGTAAAAACTAAGGCTGCGAAATCAGGCGGAGGAAAAACTGATTCGACGAAACAAGCCAAGTTAACAGATTTCCACGCTCGTGACGCAGCAGATAAAACACCTGTGACCATGGCTGAGGAGGGAGCTACCGGCGGGGCAGTGACTGCCGAAGGAACGAATGCGGTTCTTGCTGCCATCAGCGCTATGAGAACAGACTTTTCGTCTAAGTTTGATGGGATTATAGCTGCGATTGAAGCTATGAGAAAAGAAATAAGCGACTGTATGGAGCGAATAACGCAGGCGGAGCTCCGGATCTCCAACACTGAAGATGACGTCAACAGCCTGCAATTAAAGGTCCAAACATTGGAATTAAAGAATAAACATCTGGAAGAAAACGTCTTGGAATCCCGGTCTAGACGGAATAATTTAAGGCTTGTGGGCCTTCCGGAGGGGGCGGAGGAACAGGATGCGTGTTCCTTTTTGGAGAAGTGGATCCCAGAGGTGCTGGATAATGCGGATCTACGGTCATCAGTCGTCTTGGAAAGTGCACACCGAATAGGCCCATCGAGAGATAAGAAGACAACACCGAGGACGCTAATAATGAAGTTCCTTAACTACAGGGACAAGATGACGGTCTCCAGCGCAGCCCGCACTAAAGGAGAAATTAAATACCAGGACCAACAGGTGCGGTTCTACCCAGACTTGGCCGCAGGACCAACAATTAAGGAAACAGTTTGACCCCGCCCGTAAAGAGCTGCACAGCCTTGGAATTCGTCACGGGGTGATTTATCCTGCAAGACTGCTGGTCACGTATAAAGGGAGAACCCAAGTCTTTAAGTCCCCTCAGGAGGCGCAGGAACTCATTAAGCAGATCCAAGGAGAGACTGGCGAGAGCCAAGCATGAAGCAAGAACAAGATATAAAAGGTAGAATATTTAAGCAAGTGTTCAAGTATCTGATTGATTTGAAACATATAGCATGTCTACAAAATATAGATGGTATGATATATTAAAAAAAAAAGGCTATGATGTACAAAGTTGCTATAAAATTTTGGAGTTAAATTGGAAAAACTACAGAAGAGAGTAATTGTCATGTCATTAAAAGTAGCAGAGTCAGGGTGATTGAGAGGAGGAAAGAGTGAGTGGTTTGACTGATCCTCACGGGGGAGGAGCAGATTCAAGCTATAACGGGAGACGGAATTTTTTTTTTGATTTTGGGGGGATTACCACGAATGTGGGGAGGGGGAATTTGTTTGTGTGTAGTTTGTGGGATGAATGTTCAACCATCCATGTTTTTGCTTCTCTGTATGAGCATGTTTATATTGCAAGGTAATCTCAAACTCTTTATTGACCATAGACCAAAGCGTTAAGCTTAATTTAACATCATGGAATTGCAGAGGTCTACAAAATCTAAAAAAACTTAAACAAGTTTTGAATAAAATAAAAGACATAGGTTCAAAAATTGTGTTTTTACAAGAAACTCATCTAATAGAGGAGGATGTAAAAAGAATAAGGAGGAGATGGCAGGGAAGTGTATTCACCTCATCGTTTTCATCCCGAGCCAGGGGAGTTATGACTCTCATACATAAATCAGTCCCATTTCAAGTGAAAAATGTAATTGGAGATAAATTGGGAAGATATCTAATCATCCAAGGATCTTTGTTATTAGAAAATATAAATCTGGTGAACATATATGGTCCCAATATAGATGATCAAAGCTTCTTTGTTAATTTATTTCTTACTTTAGCATCACTCACAGGGCTATATATAATAGCAGGGGATTTTAACTGTACATTGAATCCCAGTATAGATAGGTCAACAGGACAGGACTGTACGCACAATGGATGTAGGATGACCATTAATCATTTTATGAAAGAATTGAGATTGCTAGATATATGGAGAGAAATGAAACCACAAGTCAAAGCCTATTCTTGTTATTCTAACACAAGACATTTTCACGTATTGACTATTTTTTGATCTCTATGGAATTAAGGTCCAAGATTCAAAATTGTTTCTATGATAACATTGTGATTTCTGATCATGCACCCTGCTGTATAATATATGTAGATAAGAAATTGACAAAGGTTCCTGGTAGGTGGCAATTTCAGCATAAATGGCTTCAAGATGAGGAATTTGTTAAGTACATAGAAAAACAGATAGATGAGCTCTTTGATATCAACACTACACAAACATCAGCATGTATAAAGTGGGAAGCTTTCAAAGCTTTTATTAGGGGGCATATTATTAGTTATACAGGTTCAAAATCTAGGAAGACTCGAGAGGAGAGAGTCCAATTGGAACGTAAAATAAAAATTCTTCAAGAAAAAGTGTATGCAGGAAGTAATCCCAAATTAGAGAATGAATTACTGATTCTGAGAGCTGAATATGACAAAAAATCAGCGAATAGAGCTGCCTCGAGTCTTCTAAGATTGAAGCAATCCTTTTAGGAACAAGGTGAAAAATCAGGAAAATTATTGGCATGGCAGATTAAACAATTAGAATTTAAAACACCAATTACCAGTATTATAAGTAACGGACAGGCAGTCGTAGATCCTTTAGAAATTAACAGTGCCTTTAGAGATTATTATGAAAAACTATATGATACAAAAAATGAAACTGACTTAACAAAACTAAATGGGTTTTTGGACGGATTATCTATACCATGTATTCCAAATGAAAACAGGGAGATACTGGAGTCAAAAATTAGTCAAGAAGAAGTTGGGCTAGCCATTGATAATATGAAATCAGGAAAAAGTGCGGGACCTGACGGTCTTCCAGTTGACCTCTATAAAAAATTTAAGAATAAATTAATAAAACCATTTTTGGAAATGGTTTTAGAAGCATTTCAAAATAGTAAATTACCGCCATATATAAGATAAGATAAGATAAGCCTTTATTAGTCCCACAATGGGGAAATTCCAGGATTGCAACAGCACAGGGATAGCAACACTCAGAGCAACAATCAGAAGGCAAGAAAAAACAACATCTAGTAAACATATGTCCATATTACTATAAATGTATATATACAGACACACAGTGCAGAGCATTATGGCTGGTGGATGTGCAGCAGAAAGTCTAAGCTCTCTCTCCGCGGATACAGCGGGCCAGCTGGAAGTCTTTGGGCATGATGGTGACCCCCTTAGCGAAGAAGAGACCACCAGGTGGGCCTCGCTGGTCTCCTGCAGAGCCATGACGGCGAAACTCAGGAAACGCAGGACGGTCTTGAAGTCCTGAGCGATCTCCCTCACCAGGCGCTGGACGGGCAGCTTACGGATGAGCAGCTCCGTGGATTTCTGGTAGTGACGGATCTCTCTCAGAGCCACGGACCTGTGACGGCGAGGCCTCTTCACTCTGCCGGTGGCCAGAGCGCCTCTCCGAGCAGCCCTGTGGCTAGCTGTCTCCTGGGGGGCTTCTTCCTCCAGTAGATTTTACGGGCGGTCTGCTTGGTTCTTGCCATCGCTCTTTATTATTCTGTCTTATATTTCTTTCACGCCGCCTAAACTCCAGCCTGGCACCCGCTTCGTTTTCGCTACAGCTCCCGGTATGTCGAGTTTCCCATTAGCACCGGGCGGCGGCCAAGTGCTAGCTAGCACTAGCTCCTCCCCGCTGTAACGTCTCCCGCTGCAAACCATGGCTCCGTCCGCCGACCCGGGAGACCCCCGGGGCGATCCGTGCGTCCGTGATATATATACAGAGTGAAAGGTGTAGAAAGAAGAAGGAAGATAAAAAAAAAGGCTGTTGCAACAGGCAGCCGACTCGTGTGGCGCCGCCGGTCCGGCGGAACCGGAACCATATAAATAATGCCTTAATTATACTGTTGCCAAAACCAGGTAAACCTTCTAATAAATGTGAAAACATGAGACCAATAAGCCTATTAAATGCAGACCTTAAGATAATCTGTAAAATTTTAGCAAGACGACTACAAGAAATATTACCAAATATAATTAACCGAGATCAGAATGGCTTTATAATGGGAAGACAAGGCTTCCATAATGTAAGAAGATTATTTAATATAATTTATTCTAATAAAGAAGCACCGGATACAGCTCTCCTATCATTGGATGCTGAAAAGGCCTTTGATAGGGTCGAATGGCCCTTTCTTTTTGAAGTTTTACAAAGGTTTGGACTTGGAAAGAATTTCATAAAATGGGTTCAGATAATATACAATAATGCTACAGCAGAAATCCTAACAAATAGCAATATCTCAAAATCAATAAAAATTAATAGAGGTTGTCGACAAGGCTGCCCACTTTCGCCTTTACTGTTTACTATGGCAATTGAACCTTTAGCGATGGCAGTACGTTTACATCCACAAATATATGGAATTAAAGTAGGACCAACAGAACATAAAATCTCCCTGTATGCTGATGACATAATTTTGTTTATGTCGAATCTTAAAAAATCAATTCCGACCTTGTTAAATATAATAAAGAACTTTGGGGAAATATCAGGATATAAAATAAATAAAAATAAATCTTCAATATTAATGCTAAATGAGACCCAGAGAAATTACCCAGCTCCTGAGGTAAATCAATTCAATGTTGTAAATCAGTTTAAATACTTAGGAATTCAAATTGTGCCTAAGTTAGAATCAGCTGCTAGTATCAACTATGAAGCCTTAATGACAGATATTAATGAGTTACTTCAGAGATGGATGTCACTGCCAATGTCGATGATCGGGAGAATTAATATACTTAAAAGTAATATCTTACCCAAAATACTATATTTATTTCAATACATTCCTTTACCACCACCTTCAGATCTATTCTCAAGAATTAAAAAAAAGTTAGTGGAATTTATACGGAACAATAGGAAGGCTAGATTACGTCTGTCCTTACTATATTTGCCATTTGACCGTGGAGGTCTGAAATGTCCAAACTTTATGTTGTATTACTGGTCAGCACAACTGAGGTCTATGACATATTATTTTTCATCAAATGATCTCCCTCACTGGACGGAGATGGAATCATACAATTTACCTTTACCTCTTCCCTTATTCATATACTCAGACTCGGCTAAAAAATTACAGAAACAAGTTAAAAATCCAATTGTAAAGCATATGATCAAAATATGGTATGAAATCAAAAAATATTTAAAAGAACCGCACTTATTGTCACAATTTAGCCCAATATGGGGTAATCAATATTTTACACCAGGGAGAGCGGATGCTGTATTTAAATTATGGAATTTAAAAGGGATTCAAAAGATTCAAGACTTATATTTAGCATGTTCAGACAACATAATGTCTTTTGAAGAACTGAGGGCTAAATTTAATCTTAATAGAACACATTTTTTAAAATATCTTCAGCTTAGGAATTTCATTCGATCAAATCAAAATAATGCTCTCACCCGTCCTACCTATTCATACTTGGAAAAAATTTTGACGAAAAATAGTAAGAGAAAGGGTATTATTTCAGTGTTCTATAACTCACTAATATTATCCTCAAGTGAAAACTCACAGAAAAGAATGAATTATTGGAAAGAAGACCTACAAATTGAAATTTCAGAGGAACAATGGGAATTGGCTTGCACAGAAGCTCAAACCAAATCAATAAATGTACGTCTTAAATTGATACATTTTAAATGGTTAATGCGGATGTATGTTACACCGGTGGAGTTAAATAGATATAACAAAAACATACCAGATACGTGCACAAAATGTATGGAAAGTAAAGGAACTCTATTTCATTGTTTTTGGGAATGTAGAAAAATTAGAATGTTTTGGGAAGAGGTGAGGGTAACAATTGAAAAAATAATTTCAAAACAACTCATATTGAATCCTAAATTGTTTTTGTTGGGTCTGTATCCAGAAAAGCATAACTTTAATAAGAGTGAAAGAACATTCATAGACCTCAGTTTGCTTAACGCCAAAAAATGTATTGCACTACTGTGGAAAAAGACTCATAGACCAGATGTGACTCATTGGTTAAGACAGATGTTAACAAACCTTCCACTAGAAAGAATAACATACATATTGAAATCAAAGGAAAATGTGTTTGAGAATATATGGAGACCTTTCATTGATTATGTAAAGAAACTAAACATAACTACTGAAGAAGAAGGTGAATGATGTGTGTGGACCTTGTAATTTCCAAATTGGTGAATGTATAATATGTATACTTATGCAATGGATTACCTAGGCTAAACAGAGGAGCATTGTTTGACTTGTTTTGTTAATGGTTGATGGTGTTTTTAGAATATTTGTTTTTTTTTTTGGTTTCTTTTAGTGTTGGGGTTTGATTGTTGGTGTCATGTTTGTTGAAAAAAGGTTCAATAAAAATATTGTGGAAAAAAAAAAAAAGTGACTAGTTTGCAGGTATGCAAGTAGCACAGAATTATAGAACACCGGCATGCCAGTCACAAGGAGCTGAGAGCCGCTTTGTGACTGGGCATCCGTGGGAGTACCACGGAGCGAGACACTCTCCTTTGAGATCCTGTGGCTCGGCCAGTGGCCTCGGTTCGCGCCGATCAGTGGAGTGTGCGGTGCTGGTGATTTAATGTGGCGTCTCGGCAGGGTTGCTGGGGGTGGGCCGGGATGATGTGAGATGCACAAACAACCAGCGCTGCTCATCCAAGCTAGAAGGAGCTGGCTAGAAGCTACAAAGCTAATGGCTAACTGACGTAAGAGGAAGAGTGGAGTTGAACAGCTGAAGTCTGTTTCTTAAAGTGACAGGCTTTAAATAAGAGCGTTTCAAGAAAGGTAAGAAAAATAAAAAACAAATTTGCTTCAATAATTAAAAAATTAAAGAAAATGTGAACAAAATATGTCACAAGCACTTCATTAAGACATGAGTGAGCTGCTAAAATGTGGAAAAAGTGCAGTCACTGACCCCTTTAAGTCTTCTTTTATCTGCTCAAATAGCCAGCTCCTGTTTGATCTTAACAACTAAAGGTCTAAGTGGAACTCCCACATATTTAAAACCTGACCAAATGATTTTGTATCCTTTAGAAACTTTCAATCATGGGGGCTAGCTTCCAGATAGCACCACTGCCTCACATTTACTCTGACCTCAACCTGAAACGTGTGATACGGTGTGTGTAACTTACCATCAAACCAGGAACCATGAAGAGCCTTGAACGCTTTCCCTGAGTGTTCTGCAGAAAGACATTTCACATAGACACACCCCTATGGAACAAGTAAAAAGAAAACAACTATTACAGTAACCAAGAGTGCAGATGACAGCTACTGACAGGGTAGACCATACCTCTCGTGAGTTCTTATCAACAGCAATGTGGACTATGCCGTTATTATCACTGCACTTCTCCAGGATGGCCTGATGGATGGCTAGATCCCAGTTCTCCCCAACCTCCCTGAGACCAAGGAAACATGTACAGCTATCAAACACATGCTGTTCACATGTAGCAAGTGGTTAGAAATAACATTTACTACTACAGTAAACCAAGGACACTCTGACCATATACAGATGTGGACAAATGTGTTGGTATCCCACAAAAACGATAAACAACTGACTGATGGAAGTTTAATGGAATTTCATCACAATGAGAACACCATTCACACACTGAAGCATGGTGGTGGCAGCATCATGCTGTGGGATATTTTTCACTGACAGGGACTGGGAAACTGGTCACAACTGAAAGAAAGATGAAAGACGCTAAATACAGAGAAGTTCTGGAGGCAAAACAGTCTTCCACAGATTTCAGACTGACAGCTAGTGTGCTCGAGTCTGAAATGGAAGTGCTGTACAGACGTGATTCAACACCTGCTTCAAGTCACCCAAAAACCATGTGACCATCCCAAAACAACCCATTATGTCATGCACATGTCAGAAGTATATGATGAAGAACACGTCCACATTTACCTGATTTTTCAGAAAATAAACTGGATCAAAAATGAATGTGTGATCCCTGACCTTACAGGCTTCCATCAGCTCTCCGTCACATGCAGTGTCCAGGCACAGTCAACAGAGGTCACTCCAACACTGTCTCGAATGGTTCAAAGCAGTGACTCATTTTCAGGAAAATGGTTTGAAGCGGTTGAGGTCTTCACAAAGCTTCTGCTTCTCCATCACTAGATGGAGATTCACCTTCCAGCAGGACAATGACCCTAAATATACTGCAGAAGCACCACTCCACTGGTTTAAGGTGAAAAAGCCAGGTTTTAAGATCAGGGTCATATCAACAGCTGGGATCTGGTCATACTGACCCTGTAAGCGACGGTGACCACCTCAACTCAGCCTGGCGGACATTTGAACAGGACAACGCAGATAAGCATGTGATGGAAGCAGGTGTCACTGTCACCACGTCACAGCACAGAGAGTGAAAATGAATCACAAGGCTGTCATTATTCTGACAGAATATATTGATGCTGAAGCTGCAGCAGACAACTGTGTGTGCCACAATTACACAAACATCGCAACAGCTGAGAGTGAGAGGATTTCTTCTAAGAGCATCATGCTCAGAGTCTACAGTGGCTCTGATCATCACCAGCTACTGTAAAGCTAAGACCAGCCCGTCCTGGAATGAAAGCCGTGGAGACATGTCACATGGACATGCACGAAGTCGTCCTCCATGCCGTGCAAACACACGGACCTTACTGTCTCACAGTAAGAAGGTTGTGGGTTCAAATCCACCAGCCAGCAGGGCCTATCTGTGTGCAGTTTGGGGCAATAATCGTTTTTCAGATACATCATGATGCAGACGTGAACAATTCTAAATAGATGATTCAGATTCTTAAATAGTCATTAATAACGTAATTAATTTTGATCAAGAAAGTGGAACTGTACCGGCCAGACACACAATATGGTGACACACAATACACACATGTAGTGGGTGCACAATTCATGACACAAACGCCTCATTTTATTTAATTTTGGGTGTTCCAGTCAGTTTTCTGGAGTACCACTGTCACACTATGTGGACACTTGAACTGCATCAATGCACAATCATGACATGAATGCTGGAGAGAAGAGACCGACAGAAGAGAGGAGAGGTGGAGGCACGGAGGGCTACCTGCTAAGCTAAATGCTAGGCTTTACTGGATTTATACTCTGATCTGCAGACACAACCACACTGGAGAGTCTACAAAGTCTCAGACTCATCAAGACCCAGCGGACCGTAGAATGTAGGTTACATTCAATGCACATGTGTGAAATGTGTCATGAGGCAGACAGCCCTAGTGCCTGACGGCAAAGCGGGACACCCGACCTGAACACTGCATAGCTGTGGCTAGACCAAAACATGGAACCACAGTGGGTTGGAACGCTTCTATTGTTCAGTGAAATTCTGTGTATTCTTGAGTGAAGGACTGTGTTACTTGTGGGAACAGCAAAAAAAGATGCATCAAGATGGCCTGAGAACTGATTCAGGCTCAAATCAGAGCCGACTGGATTGATTCTAAATCAAATCGTGAGGTGCTTACAGACTCCCACCTCCTGTTCTTCCCATGCCTGTTTGGGTTTACTCTGGGTGCTCAGGTTTCCTACCATGGTCCAAAAACACGCCTGTTAGGTTAACTGGAGAACGTAAAGTGTAAGTGAAAGGTGAAGGGATTGGTGCTGCACCGTGGCTGTCTCATCCAACTGACTGGATGACTTCAAATTTCCCTCTGGGATTGATAAAGTATACAAAACAAACAAAAAAGGGCTTCAAAATTAGGGCTGGATGATTAACCAAAATAAAACCAGAACAGACATTCGAGGTGTAGAACCAACGTAATCCTGCTCATGTTGGTTTTTTCAGTTTCCCCTCTCCCTGTTTTGTGCATGTGAGTGTTTTTCACGTACTGCCCCTTTAAGACATGCCCTTGGAGTTACAGGCGCAGACGTGCAACTCTGGAAGTAATGCAGTCAGATGCAGCAGAACACAGGCAAATTAAAGATGGCTTGTAATGAAAACAGTTTGTAACAAAGTGGGTGGATACCAACACAAAGGAGCAGAAGCTAAGTGGCTGTTAGCCTCATCATGTCAACTGTTTTACAGAGGGAAAGGACAAGCTAAGGCTGCATTTAAGAACTCGATAAGAGACTCATAATCACTATGTGGTGAGAACACAATCACAGGTGTGTGAAGGACTCCCAATACAGCTAACAAGCCAATTATCTGCCACGCACGTGATGTGACCCACAAACTCTGAACAGGTGTGAGTTGTAAACTCTGGACAATGGTTATTTAACTGTTTGTGAAATGACAATAGGCCTCTTCTTTATTATATTATCCTCATTTACTACTGTACTGCACATATGTGTAATATTAATTAATTATGAGCCTTGTCAGTAAGAATAAGGGGGAAAAAACCCTGAAAACCGATATGAAAAGGTTAATCACCCATAATGCTGATTTAAGGTTAAAGTGGTCAGCCCTACTCCAAATCCTTTTCAGAAAGCAACTGTTTCTGAGCAGGAATATTTTGTCTACATACATTTATTTGAAGTTTTTGTCAGTGTGAGATAAAGCTGCCTCACTAACAGTTGGACTCTTGATGAGGAGTGGGGGTAGGGGGTGAAAAGTTCATAGTGGTCAAATTTGACCAAATGTGGTTTATTTTTCAACTGCAGGAAACCAAGTGCGACAACACTGATGGAACAAGTGCGTGGACCGATGTTGAAAACTAAACCACATGGATGGATGGTCAAATTTCACCACTATGAACTTTTCAGCCCCCCTCGTACCTCCACCACCAAGCTAATGTTTTCATGTTGGTCTGTCTGTGTCGGCAGGATCAGAGAATGAAAACTGGACAGATTTTGATCACAGTTTCTCCAGAGGTGGCCCCTGGGCTACAGATGAACCCATTAGATTTTGGAGGTGATCCGGGGTCAGGATGGGGATTCTGCACCACTTTTTCCTCTTAACATGGTGACATCGGGCCTTGGTGGTGGCATGTTCTCTTGAGTTAACTTTTTAAAATCAATCTCCACATGAGTGAGTAGTGGGGTGATAACCATGGTGCCATCAGACAGAGAATCAGACTCACATGACTGGGTCAAACATGTTTCTGATCTTCAGACACGGAGTCAGGCTGTTGGGAGGAGAATTCCTCCGGTCCAGAGGGAAGGCTGAAAAAAAAAATTAACACAATACTGGTTTTATGCAAACTAGTTAATTACAATGTTAATTACTCAAGTACAATTAAGAAATTAAATTCCTTGAGCAACAGTAATAAAGTAAGTGGGTTTTTCTGAAAATTTGTGTTTTTTTCCTTTTAAACTCAAGACATTTTTCTGATAAATGTTGGATTGTTTTCTGTGGATTTTTTTTGTGTTATAAATTTTGGAACATTTTGTTACTTTTGTTTCCATCCATCCACCCATCTTCTACCGCTTTTCCGGAGGTCTGGATCGCGGAGGCAGCAGTTCAAGCAGAGAAGCCAAGACTTCCCTCTCCCCAGCCACCTGCTCCAGCTCTTCAGAGGATACCAAGGCGTTCCCAGACCAGCTGGGAGACATAGTCTCTCCACCGAGTCCTGGGTCTGCCCCGGGGTCTCCTCCCAGTGGGACGTGCCCGAAACACTTCAAGTGGGAGGCGTCCAGGAGGCATCCAGATCAGGTGCCCAAACCACCTCAGTGGAGGAGCAGCGGTTCTACTCTGAGCCTCTCCCGGATGACTGAGCTCCTCACCCTATCTCTGGGGGTGAGTCCAGCAATCTTACAAAAAAAGCTCATTTCAGCCGCTTGTATCCGCGATCTCGTTCTTTCGGTCATTACCCAAAGCTCGTGACCATAGGAGAGAGTAGGAACGTAGATTGACTGGTAAATCGACAGCTTTGCCTTAGAGCTCAACTCCCTCTTCACCACAACAGACCGGTACAACGTCCGCATCAGTGCAGATGCTGCTCCAAGCAGTCTGTCAATCTCTCGCTCCATTCTCCTCTCACTCGTGAATAAGACCCCAAGATACTTAAACTCCTCCACTTGGGGCAGGAGCTTGTCCCCCAACCCAGAGAGGACAATACACCTTTTTCCGGCTGAGGACCATGGACTTGGAGGTGCTGATTCTCATCCCAGCCGCTTCACACTCAGCAGCAAACCGTCGGTCATTGCTGGATGAAGCCAGCAGGACCACATTATCTGCAAACAACAGAGATGAGATCCTGTGGTCACCAAGCATGACACCCTCCATTCCCCGGCTGCACCTAGAAATCCTGTCCATAAAAATTATGAGCAGGATCAGTGACAAAGGGCAGCCCTGGCGGAGTCCAACTCTCACTGGGAATGAGTCTGACAGAGTGTTGGCAATACGAACCAAACTCTCACAATGGTCGTATAGAGACCGGTTAGCTTGTAACAACAAGCCTGATACCCCATACTCCTGAAGCGCCCCCCCCACAAAAAAACACGAGGGACGTGGTTGAATGCCTTCTCCAAGTCCACAAAACACATGTAAACTGGTTGGGCAAACTCCCATGAACCCTCGAGGATTCTCGAGAGGGTAAAGAGCTGGTCCGATGTGCCACGGCCAGGACGAAAACCACATTGCTCCTCCTGAATCCGAGGTTTGACCAACGGCCAGACTCTCCTCTCCAGTACCTTGGCAAAGACCTTCCCAAGGAGGCTGAGGAGTGTGATCCCTCTAAAGTTGGAGCACACCCTCCGGCCCCCCTTTTTAAAGACAGGAACCACCACCCTGGTTTGCCATGCCAAAGGCACTGTCCCCGACCTCCACGCAACGTTGCAAAGGCGTGTCAACCATGACAGCCCTACAACATCCAGGGCCTTGAGGTACTCAGGGCGAATCTCGTCCACCCCCGGGGCCCAGCCACCAAAGAGATTTTTAACCACCTTGACGACCTCAGCCCCTGTGATAGGCCAGTCGTCCCCCTCGTCCACAAACCCTGCTTCCTCTGTGGAAGTCGTGTCAGTGGGATTGAGGAGATCCTCGAAGTATTCCTTCCACCGCCCGAAGATATCCCCAGTCGAAGTCAACAGCGCCCCATCTGCACCATACACAGTGTGGACAGGGAGCTGCTTCCCCCTCCTGAGCTGCTGGACAGTTTGCCAGAATCTCTTTGATGCCGACCGTAAGTCTTGCTCCATGGCCTCACCAAACTCCTCCCAACCAGAGCTTTTGCTTTAGCAACCACCCAAGCTGCATTTAGCTTGGCCTGCCGGTACACCTCAGCTGCTTCGGGAGTCCCACAAGCCAACCAAGCTTCATAGGACTCCTCCTTCAGCTTAATGGCCCCCCTCACCACTGGTGTCCACCACTTGGTTCGGGGGCTGCCACCATGAGATGCACCAATGACCTTACGGCCGCAGCTCTGGGCCGCCGCTTCAACAACAGAGGTGGAGAACATGGCCCATTCAGACTCTATGTCTCCAGACTCCCTCGGAATGTGGTCGAAGTTCTTCTGGAGGTAGAAGTTGAAGACCTCCCAGACAGGGGCATCAGCCAGACGTTCCCAGCACACCCTCACTATACGTTTGGGCCTACCAGGTCTGAATGGCATCCTCCCCTACCATCGGATCCAACTCACCACCAGGTGGTGATCAATTGACAGCTCTGCACCTCTCTTTACCCAAGTGTCCAAGACATACGGTCGCAGGTCTGATGACACAATAAAATTGATCATCGAACTGCGACCTAGGGTATCCTGGTGCCAGGTGCACATGTGGACACCCTTATGCTTTGTGGACACCCTTATGCTTGAACATGGTGTTCGTTATGGACAAACTGTGGTTAGCACAGAAGTCCAATAACTGAACACCACTTGGGTTCAGCTCGGGCAGGCCGTTCCTCCCAATCACCCCCCTCCAGGTTTCACTGTCGTTGCCCACATGAGCACTTAAGTCCCCTAGTAGGACAATGGAGTCCCCAAGAGGAGCACCCTCCAGCACCCCAGTCAGAGACTCCAAAAAGGGTGGGTACACTGAACCATCATTTGGTGCATAGGCACAAATGATGGTCAGGACCCATTTCCAACCCAAGGGTGCAGGGAAACAACCCTTTTGTCCACCAGGGAAAACGCCAATATAGAGGCCGCAAGGTGTGGGGATACAAGAATTGTTGCCCCTATAGTTACCCCTACTCGTTGCCTCTCGCCTGGGGCAACTGCAAAGTAGGCCAAGCTCCAACCCCTTTCCAGGAGACTGGTTATGGAACCGGAGCAGTGTGTTGAGGTGAGGCCGTCTATATCTAGCCTGTATCTCTCAACCTCATGCACCAGCTCAGGCTCCTTCCCCACCAGAGAGGTGACATTCCACGTCCCAAAAGCCAGTTTCGGAAGCCTGGGATCAGACCACCAAGGTCTCTGCCTTTGACCGCCACCTGATCCACATAGCACCGGACCCCCATGGTTCCTCTTGCAGGTGGTGAGCCCACTGGAGGGTGTTTGCAGCCATCAGAGGTATTTCTTACCTTTTCCCTGCCAGACTTTGGAAGGAATCATGGAGGTCTTGTCAGAACTCAGAGAACGCTGGATCCACCTCCACACCAGGAAGTCTGCCCCACCAATTCTCTGAGTCTCCGTCTGAATCCTGGACTCATTGGCTGACAGGAAACTTACAGCCCGGTCCCAAACTTTCTTCATCTTCTTCCTGTAAAGAGGGTCAGATAGTTCATCCACGATGAAGGCCTGTGCTTTTAAAACTAAGGCACAGGTAAAACAACACGAAATCAATCTAATCTAGCCCAAATGACTGGGTGCTGTGGAGAGAATAAAAACACTTGTTTTCTGATCAAAATAGAAGTGGTGATTAAGAAAAGAACTAAATAAAGATGTTTATTCAGCACATGTTCAGTCTTCTACACTGCTGAACTTGACTCTGACTGGGCCTGTGCACTGTGACCTTCTGGACAATAGTATTTAGAAAAATAATTTAACAAAATGATCTACTGTAACTGCGAAACCAAAAATATTGTTTATATTATATAATAGTATCATAAATGTGCAACAAATAAATGGTTAAGCTGCAGGTACTAGATGACCTGGACATCTTCAGATGATGACAGTATTTAAGGCAAAAACAATTCTAACTTTAAAAGTAGGGGTGCGTTCAAAAGATCAATTCTCCAATTCAATTCATGTTTGACTGAGCTGATATCGATCAACAAAATCTGTGAATCGATCTTTTAACATGCTTTTATGTCTGTGAAACACAAAACAGCAAGTGGTCTTTGAACTCCCACATGATTGAACAATAGTGCGACAGCTCCCTGCAGCACATGCTCACGTGCTTACATGAGTGGAGTTCCCAACATACGTCTCTTAATTTATCAATAAAAATCACCACCACAGACTGTGCTCAACAGTTTCTGAATATTTTTCATAAAATGGGGATAAATGATTTTGTACTGCATGCAGCGTTGTGTTGAAACATAAGCAAAAGTCTATGATTGATAAACACTTCAAATGGAAAACGCACGGAGACTGGCTGAAATTTGTGAACAGACCAGACAGAGAGAAAATATCATTTGTCTGTTTGTTCTAACATTTGTGTCATAAATTAATAATTCAACCAGCATGATGGTGTTCTACAAAGTATGGATACAGTACAATGGGAGGCAGAGCTTTCAGTTATCAGGCTCCTCTCCTTTGGAACCAGCTGACAATCTGGATTCGGGAGTCAGATTTGATCTCTGTTTTTAAGAATAGGACTAAAACCTTCCTTTGTGGCACAGCCTATAGAGATTTTGCGTATGACGTCAGGGGGCGTGCCGCACTGGCCCGTTAGAGTGTGCCGCCATATTGGATGGCAAGAAACAACAGCAGCAGGGTGAAACAAACCACATAGCTCACGTGTACCTACAAACTCGGCAAAATGGTGTGCTCCTGTTGTTCCCCCTGATAAGGGGATAAGCGGGGAATTAAATGGCCGGTGTGAAATGCAAAAAAAAAAAAAAAAAAAAAAAAATTGGATTTTTGAATAATTACCTTCACTGACGTAATCTCTCGCTTTCTCATAACGGGCTGCACGGTGGAGCAGTGGTTTAGCACTGTGGCAGCACAGTTTACCCTCGGCCAGGGGATCGCGGGGATCATGAGACCGTGGGCTCGATCACAGCCCCCGACCGACAGTGAGCTGTGTGGAGTTTGCATGTTCTCCCCGTGTTGCGTGGGTTTACTCCGGGATTTCTCCGGTTTCCTCCCGCATACCAAAAACATGTAGGTTTAGCTCGCGCACGCAGCGACCAGCAGCCGGTGGCTTGTCACCAGACTGCAAACCAAATCTACCTACGGGTACAAATAAGTAACAAAAAAAAAACAAAAAAAGACACTTTCTGAGTCGGGTCTGGTTTGGGGGCGCCTCTCTGCTTGCTACAAAGGACAATGCACACATGAAAGGGGAGAAAAATATTGTAAATGTGCATAAAATCAGGTACGTTTTAACGCGGCGCGCCGTGGAGAGCCTTTAAAAAAAAACAAAAAAAAAAACATGCAGCGCGCTTCACTCACCTCCGAGTCCGACGAGCTGCTGTTGTTTTTCGACTCGTTCACCAGCGAAGACTTCACATCATCCACATCCCTTTCCGCTGACACGTTTTCCGATATCTTTTCCTCCTGCTCCCCTTCGTCTTTGAAAGATATCATCTCATCGTTTGCCCCCAAATCATCCCCGCTGAGCAGATTACTGGCAGTCATTGTTCTGCTAATTGCTCCAGCTGTGCGCTCTGCTTGTCCGTGGCTGTGGGGGTTACCCCACACCCGCCACCTCCGTCCAACTGAGGCATTTCGGCACACCAGAGGAGCGCATGGGAGCAAGATTAAAAACACTTGTCTGCTGTTATGACTGCTGACAATGACTCCACTGAATCTGACACAGACATCGCAGCCACAGTGTCAGTTGTTGAAGAGGATGATAGGGATGTTATTATGTCAGACTGTGACTGTGTGTTCTCCTCACTCATTCTGATTGCTAAACAGTACAAGTTACGCCTGGGTTGTCACAGTGCAACTGCTGCTCTTGCCATCCAAGATGGTGGCACCTACGGCGTGATTATGTTTACCCCCGCGAGTCATGTGAATTTTATGAGCCTACGCAAAAACTCTATAGTTAGGGTGGGATCAGGTGCCCTTGAACCCTCCCTTAGCTATGCTGCTAATAGGTTTAGACAGCCGGGGGACCTCCAACAATGTACTGGGCTTCACTCCTTTCTTCACTCTCAATGAAATATTTTTGCTGGTCATTAACATCTGTTTGTTCTCTCCAATAGATTGAGTCCCCGTCGTGCTATTTGCTCTCTAGATGTCTGTTCTTTTCTTCATCTTCTCTGTCCCCTCACCCCCCAGCCAGTCACAGCAGATGACTGCCCCTCCCTGAGCCTGGTTCTGCTGGAGGTTTCTTCCTGCTAAAAGGGAGTTCTTCCTCTCCACGTCACCAAGTGCTGCGAACAGCCTGATTGCTGGGGTCTTTCTGCAATTGTGGGGTTTTCCCCTAGTTTGATAATGCTATGAGATGACTGTTGTGAAGTGGTGCTACATAAATAAAGCTGAATTGAATTACAGTAGTTAACTGTTGGTTAAGAGCTGTAAATAAATGCAGAATAAAGCTGTATTTTATGAGATTGCAATATAATGAGAATGTTGGATGTGTTTTTAGTCAGAACTTCAGGGCTTCATAACAGGCGGCTGCCTTCATGTAACGTTTGTATTGAATGACATTCAAAGGCCTCGGACAGTGACTTTTTTTTATTGAACCAACCAACTGATTGTATGAAAATATTCCATTCTGCCCATTCCCATGATTTAATATGTGTCACCAGCCTCCATAAATGACCTTATTTGGTCATAGCCCAGCCTTCACTTAGTGAGGCTGCAGTACCGCCATCTCTCGATAGGTGCGGGCATTAGTGACATCAGCCCAGGAATACAAAGAAAATGGCAGAACGAGAGCAAAGTGATTCGGACAGCAAATTGACAGGGCATCCGAAACGCACACAAAAAGAGGTCATCTCTTACTTAGCTTCAAGGGATCAAATACACTGATTACAGCAGTTTTTTTCAGCATGGTGATTTGAACATTACACAGAAATGACGTCTTCTACGACACTACTTTGGCTGCAAAACTCACTCAATTGGAGTAATGGAGTATGAGGAGATTTGGGAGCAAAGAGTGCCCCCCCCCCCAACTCCACACTCTTATAAACGCACTTCCTATTTTCTTTTTACCGACGTCCACACAGAGCTGGGGGGGGGAAGGGGTAAAAACAATAAGGTCTGCACATCTTTGTGGAATACCTCCGCTCGCCGTGCAAAAAATAATAGGTGAGGAGGACGTGTCCACATTAGACACCAAATGCACGCCTTCTGTGGTCAAGAAATTCTCTCCCTGAGTACACAAGCCCACCCGACCGTTCCCCATCTTCGTGGCGCAGTAAAGGTGGACACACACATGGTCAGGGAGCCGTATGCGGACCCGAAACCACACCACCACCCCGAAACTGAGCCCAAATGTGGAAAAATCAGCTCCTATTATGCAGTCTTACCTGGGCGAACGAGTTGAGAAGCCGACTTTTTTTTTTCTTCTTTAGGCACACGTCGCTGGCAGCATCATCCGCTTAGGGGACGGAATAAGATTTTTGGAGCAATTGTTTCCACCTTTCTTATTAATCCTGCAAGAAGTGGCTTCTTGTCGGTAACCACGGACCGGAGAGGAGCGTTTAACCTCACAGGGGAGAACGATACAACGTGTTCAAACCGAGTCCTTGTGTATTAAAAGCGGCCGAGTAGGTGTCCAACTGTTCCACTGCTTTTTTTCCTCCCCCTCTCTCTCTCTCCCTTGGCTGTAGTCACCACATGCTCCTCTGGTATACCATCGCACCCGTAGACAACACAACGCCAAACCATATTAATTCGATTCCTGAAATCCTAATCTTAATAAATAATCTACTTGTAATCCACAAGTATTCCGAGAAATATCCGTAATCGCTGATTTTAAAACGTAAACATCAAGTGTTGCATGAAAAAAAAACACAGCAATGGCCGCCAACCGTGTGCGTGTGTTTGCCTGAGCTGACGTCACACAGTCAGTGGCCATCTTAGCCGCTGATTGCTTGGCTGGGTCCGCCAGCTCTCCACGACAGCATACTTCAAGAGCGCATTGTCACCTTATGCGAGATTCGTTGACACCAAAACATGTGCGGTTCGACTTAGCTCGTCTCAAACAACAATTTGAGATCTGAATTAGCGATATTAAATTTTCGTCTGTCCGACGCCTTTAATTTTGGACTTCTAGCACTCTGAAGAGAGATTTGAAGATGATAATCGCAAAAAAATGAAAATGGCAGAATGAATAAAGGCTGCAGTATAAGCTATTTTTACTCAATAAAACTAAACTGAAATGAACAAATCTTCCAGGAAATTAACTGAAACCCTTTTCAAAAGTTGAAAGTAAATTTGTAGTTAAAATACGAACAACCAAAAAAATAAAAGAAACTAAATTATTAAACCCTACTGTGGTGTAGGATTAAAATGATTATTAATTTTACTTAGAAATCTCTTCTCCTTTTCATCTCCCGTCAGCTGTGTGAAGAGTGGGTTTCCAGTCCAAGCTCCATCCTGCACTGAGACCTTCTGAAGGAAGAGGTCAGTGGAGGACCGTCCCTGCTTCATGGGGATTTCAGCACAGAAGAAGAGCTCACATTTTTCACGGTCTTAGGTTTCAAACTCAAGATTCAAGAAGGTGCTGCCAGAATTTGCTCCAGACTCTATCATGCATTCAATGCAATTTAGTTGTTGTAATGACTAATTCTTTTATCTTTTAAAGTTCTCAGCAAGAATACAATGACGGCCATTTTTTGACAGTTCTCCTGAGTATTTAATTCTAAATAAATCACCGTTTAACAGGAAAGTTTTGGCAATCCTGTGCTTTCCTTGTGGTAACAGAATAGCATCACTGTAATACGTCAAATAGGTTCATTTTGTCTTCTTTTAATTATTTATCTTTTGTTCATATCGCTGCAGTGCAGTTGAAACATGTAAAGAAGGTAAAGACATCTTTCCATTTTATTTTTTGTCTTTCATATGAACAAAAGATAAAAAAAAAAGCATCACTGTAAATTATGGCTGCATGATTATGGCCACAATGATGATCACGATTATTTTCATCAATATTAAAATCACGATTATTAATCCTGATTACTCATTAACTTTAGGAAAAACACATTACGCCACTGCACGGTGGCGCAGTGGTTAGCACTGTGGCAGCACAGTTTACCCTTGGCCGGGGGATTGTGGGGATCGTGGGATCGTGGGTTCGATCCCAGCCCCCGACCAACAGTGATCTGTGTGGAGTTTGCATGTTCTCCCCGTGTTGCGTGGGTTTACTCCGGGATTTCTCCGGTTTCCTCCCACATGCCAAAAACATGCATGTTAGGTTAATTGGCTGTTCTAAATTGTCCCTAGATATCTGTTTCCTATAGGCCCTTAGAATAGAGGGTTAGTACTAATGAAAGCGCTTTGAGTGGTCTTTGTGACTAGAAAAGCGCTATATAAGTGCAGGTTAGTTAGTTAGTTAGTAATTACAGCAAATTCTTTTTTTATTCATCCTACTTACCAAATGCTAGATGAAGCCTGTGGCCAAAGCACTGGAGCCTCGTCCCTTATTTAGAGAAGCTGCCTTGACGACATATTCTGCTTGACCATAGGTCAGTCGTAGCAAAGTACTCAACAGTTATGATATCCATCTGTATTTTTGGTATCAGGACACTCCATACCCACTTCCGTACCTGCGTAATTAAATACCTACCAAACCAAAATGATGATGTTGCCATTTCTAATCACACCATATAAGGCTGATACTCTTACGGTGCCTTCACACCAAATGCAAACGGCCAAATTTTTTCACGCAGCACGACTACATTATAACTCAATGTAAACACACGACATGAATTCACCGTCTGAGACGCAGACAGGTGAAGTTGCCTTTATAACTTCTGCAGCTGTGTTCAAGCTGCATTTTCAAACTAGTTTACTCTCCATTGTTGATACTTGCATTTAATTACGCAGGTACGGAAGTGGGTACGGAGTGGCTAGGGGGTGTTGTGATTGGGGTATGGAATGACTTGGGACGGAGTGGCAAGGGTACAGAGTGTCCAGTAACCGTATTTTTCATACAGCGCAGGCAATGCAACTTTGGAGAATCACATGGGAATCCTGCATTTGTTGTCCTGTGCTGTGACCGTTTCTGAAGCCTTTGTTGCTCAGACAGTATTTAGTGGACACACGTCTTTGGCCAAATAAAACACTGTTACATCAGTTACTTCAGCGTATCTTTGGGAGGCGGATGGATGCGGTGACGCTCTGTGCAGGGTTGATACTATGGTTGCCTGGGTCGGCGCCGGACACAGACTGTGACATTAGCTTTAGCCTTCATGCATTTATCATACTTGTGTGTTTGTGGTGTTTTTTTTTTAGGTGGTTGAATAAGTTGTGTTGCCCTGCGGTGCAGACACAGCTCGGTGGCACTCTCTGCACATAATTTCTTTTAAGTCAGCATCACTTGCCCTGAATCCAAAATAAGTCCAGACAACGATGATCCTTTCCAGGCACCACCTCCTCGCCTCCACGTGTTGCCGTACTGTCACCTTCTGCTCCCAACATCTGGTTTGTGTTTCACCATCACACCAGTCCGTTATTGAAAACTTAAAGTGTACCTATGGTGGTCGTGAAAAAAAAGATATTATATTGAGCCCCTGTCTCACGTTCTAGTTCAAGTTTAAGTTGAAATTCACGTTCAAAGCAATTTGATATAAATCCATTGCTGATGTGCTGGTTCAGCTATGTCAGCAAAACAAGGGTACAGCCATACTAGCGGCTACATGGACTTCCAGGACGCTTCCTGTGACGTAATTTCGTGGCTACCACGATCTGGATCAGTATTGGCTGAGCCTCGAGTACCCTAATGTGCAGCGGCTTTGGGGATATTCAAATTCAAACGTTTATTTCAAACTCAGGGTTCATATTAAATGCTGAACTGAAACGAGTAGAAAATAAATAAATAAATGCTTAAATTCGGCGGGTCCTCTTGTCTGATCTGAGGTCGTTAACAGCCGCAGCACGGCAGATAATTCGGCTCCTCCCTCGCCGCTATAAAGAGCGGCAGACAGCGCGTTGCGTTGTGTGAGGACCAAAATTCAAACGTTTATTTCAAACTCAGGGTTCATATTAAATGCAGAACTGAAACGAGTAGAAAATAAATAAATAAATGCTTAAATTCAGCTGCTTGTCTCATCTGATCTCGTAACTGCCGCAACACGGAAGATGATTCTACAACTATCTACAGAGCAGCAGACACTCGGTGCTCTTGGAAAAACAAAAACATACAATGCGATATGGATATCGCAACATAGCGGAATGTAAAGCCTTTGGATGTCTGAATAATAAGCGAAAAAAACAAAGAAACACTTTTTTTGTGTACCCAAACCCAGCTCACCTTGTCAGAAGATCGGAGCGGAAACAGGGCACAGACGAATAATTTCAGACAAAATTGCGTTGTGTGTGAGGACCACTTCGTCACTTTAACCCTTAGAAGACCTTTCTGGCTCAAACCTGTAGCCATGTTGGACAAATTCTTCCTCAGAGTCCGACAATTCAGCCATAATAGAATAAAAACACTCACAACAGCACCCTAGTCTCTCATACAGGCGGAGCATTGACTGTTGAGTATCAACGAAGTGACGTCACATCCGCATGTGTCATGGCTGCGCCCACAGTTTTCATTGGCTGCCCATGGCCAAGGTCCTATTTGAATATATGTCTGGTGGTATATGGCTGGCAAAAATTATTTACCAAAATAAGAAATACTTTTTCATAATGTTTTCAAGTCAAATGCGTCTTCACGACCACCACAGGTACGCTTTAAGGCTGCCACTACAGGGTGCGCTCGTTCGTCAGTTCTGCAGCTTAATGTTGCCCTAATGTGTGTTTGCCCCCTGGTGGTCGGCTGGCTGTTGGTTGAGAAAATGCTTGATTTGATATGCAGCAGAGCCCGCATTTTAAATGTTAATATCGCCAACGATCACGTTAAATTAATTGTGGCAGCCAAAATCGTGATCGTGATCAAAATCTGAGTAACTGTGCAGCCCTACTCTAAACTATGGAAAAAGCAGCCACTTTAAAATCTGTACTTCCTCACACAACTTTCAATGCAAAAAACCTCTAAAAAAATGTTTCAACTTTTATCGCAACTTTATGAGAAAAGCTCCACAAATTCAGGCTTTTTGGGCCACAACAATCACAACAACAGCCAGTGAAATCCTGGAGGGACTGAAATACAGTGAGATTATGTCTCCATGCTTCATGCACTGAATTTGTTTAGTGATTCTGGGCTGTTAACTTGACACTGCACACTCTTTGCACTAAAGAAAGCACTTGTTAGCACTTTGTGAAATCATAAATTAAATAACAAGAGCACTCTGAGGCGACTGCAACATCCCCCGCCTCCATTTTCTTTGATGACCCCAGACTTACTGATGGAGAGCAGTTTTCAACTTTTCAATATAATTACTGTAGAACCAAATTATAATGAGGCCATCATCCATGAATATACAACAAAGTATACAACCACAGCTGTAGGGCAGGATCCCGAGGTCAACCCATGTAGCAAGTATGGTGGCCCTAGAGAGAGTCACATGTTCTATAGTAAGAGATCAGAGGGAGAGTCAACCTTGACCTTTGGACCCCAATCCCAGTCAGAGGTCATGGTCTTAGAGTGAACCTGTGTACCAGGTTTGGTGACCCTAACTTTACTCGTACAGTAATAAGGCAAAAATAAACACTAAACTTGACCTTTGGTCCCCAAACCCATAGTCAGAGGTCAGGATCTCAAGGTGAATCTGTGTACCAGGTTTGGTGGCCCTAGCTTTACTCGTTTTATAGTAATAGTAAATGTAGCATTTACCACAGTGCAACTCCAATGTTAACTTTGAACTTTGACCCCTTGACCCAAAACCCATACTTAGGTGAGGGTGTAAGTCATCCAAGATGTGTATCAGATACAACTACTGCATTTATTTAAAAGCCTACATCATTTCTTTCAGTAGTTAGTGTTTAGAAGGTTTAGGGAAAAAATCTGACCTTTGACCTCAAGGTCATCCAATGAGTGAAACTGCAATATGGGCATCATCAGAGTATCTCAAACCATGATACCAAGTTTCAAAACAATCGGACTAGAACTGTAGGAGGAGTTGATTTTACAGAAGTGGGACAGATGGACGGGCTCTTCAACCCCTTTGGACTTCAACCGGCGGGGGACAAAAAGTGCATTATTGTTGCAACTGATTTTGGATCAGTTCTTTATGTGATAATTTATGTATTAAAGTTAGTGTGTTCCTGCTACAATTTGCAGCATTTTGCAGATTTTTTTCCTGGCAAGTAAAATGGCTATTAAAATGGTAAATTCCCTTATCGAATCGGGATCGGACCAAAATTGAATTGATTGAGAACCTCAAGAATCTGAATCAATCCTGGAAATTAGTGATGATTCCCAGCCCTAGTTAAGTCACCATGTGCTCTGACCACATACATTCTCACGCAACCTGAACGTTCTTATTCAAACGTTCTTGTAATTTCTTTAGTAGTCTTCGAGAAGGACCATCTAAACCTCTGTGTTAACCAACTTTTGTTCCATTCTCCATCAAGGTGATCCCACATCTCAAATTTAGCTTTCTCACTCCACCAGACCTGCGGCCTCTGGTTTTCAGTTGTGCTCACACCTCAGCATTTTCTCCCCGTTTCCCCCTCAGAATGACTGACAGCCACCCTTCCACTGACACCATTCTGACCAGGCTTCGGTGGATGGTAACAGGTCACCTGACGGGTCGGTGCATCACTCAGGTTCACATTTTCCTCCAGTTTCTAAAGGACAGAACTTTACGTTTATCTGCTGTGGATGCTTTTAGGCCTCACACCTTGTTTGTCCTCCACAACTGAGCATGAGTGAATGAGCAGCCACTGTAAAAACTCACCAAAAGCTCCAGACTACTTTAAATAATGCAGCAGACTACTAAACTTTGGTTTCTTCATTAAAAGATGACTCTGCGATCGTTGGTCTCATCTCCAGCGGAGATGAAGCTGAGTACAGAGGGCTTATCCAGGACTTTGTGGACTGGTGCCATCGGAACTGCCTCCAGATCAACGCGAGGAAAACTAAGGAGCTGGTGGTGGACTGGCCGCAGGCATGGGCAGCCCCTCACAGCACCAGTAAATATACAGGGAACAGACATCGAGATGGTGACATCTTACAAGTACCTGGGTATTCATCTGAACAATAAACTAGACTGGTCACACAATACTGACGCACTCTACAAGAAGGGACAGCGCAGGCTGTTCCTGCTGAGGAGACTCAGGTCTTTTGGTGTACAAGGGGCGCTGCTGAAGTCATTCTATGACACGGTGGTGGCATCAGCCATCACTTTTGGAGTGGTCTGCTGGGGCAGTGGCATTACTGCAGCCGATAGGAAGAGACTGAACAAACTGATTAAGAAAGCTAGCTCTGTCCTGGGGCAACGCCTTGATCCGATGGAGGAGATAGGGAGAGAGAAGGACGGTGGCTAAAACTGTCATCTCTGCTGGAGTCCGAGTTCCACCCTATGCAGGACATACTGGATGCACTGAGGAGCTCATTTAGCAGCAGACTACATCATCCCAGGTGCACAACCGAGAGGTTTCGTAGGTCCTTCCTACCAACGGCTGTCAGACTGTACAAACCTAAGCAGGGCTGCTCGCAGAGATAGCAAAAAGACGTAACAAACTAATAGTTTTTTTTTTGAATGCAAAAGATGCAATAGACTTACACAATGGTCCTCTCCGGCATACAACTAGGAACATTACCGGTCGCTATGGAGGGTGAGAATATGTATGGGCACATAATCATACCATGTAGGATAACTAAATAGACGGTTATGCTGTTTCATCCCACCTAGCAACAATGCTCTGCACTGTGTGTGTTTATATATTTACATATTTATTCCATCTAGCTACAATGCTCTGCACTGGGTGTGTTTATATTTATATATCTATATATTTATTCCATCTAGCTACAATGCTCCGCACTGTGTTTTTATATATCTACATATTATTCCATCTAGCTACATTGCTCCATACTGTGGGTGTTTATATATTTACATATTATTCCATCTAGCTACAATGCTCTGCACTGTGTGTTCATATATTCATATATTTATTCCATCCAGCTACATGCTCTGCACTGTGTGTCTGTGTGTGAGTGTGTATATATATATTTTATAGTAATATGTACATATGTATATTAGCTGCTCTTGCTTGCTTGTTTTTTCTTGCCTTCTGATTGTTGCTCTGAGTGTTGCTATCCCTGTGCTGTTGCAATCCTGGAATTTCCCCGTTGTGGGACTAATAAAGGCTTATCTTATCTTATCTTATCTTATCTTAAAAGTACTAATCTAAGTTTAAGGTGTGGTTTCCTGTGTCCAGATTTCAGAATCGTTCAGTGTCAAGAACTGACACCCAGGTTAATGAGACTGATCAGATAGTCAATTAAATCATTAATTAATGCTGCTTATTATTTGCCAAAATTCCATAGCTAAATTGTTCAAAGGAGCTCTCCTACCTCCAAATAAAACTGCAGTGGTGCCCCCTAGTGTTAGAAGATAAGGCAGGACCTTAGTAACTACAGTTAATTATTCATAATCATATTCATCCAATTGTAGCCTTAACGCTACATTATTTAATGTGTCCCCCTGTGACATCACAATAATTACAAGGGAAGCCTGAATTCTACTTCTGTTAACCATTAACCCATCAATCAGGTATTTATATGGGTGCGCTGGTTTGAAGGCCACAGCCGCACTACCAAAACATGCTTCTGTCGTCACGTAAGCGTGGCTTCCTTTTGTGTACTCCATGTATTGTGTTTACTCAGTGGTGATGGACATCAAGACTGGTGATTGGAGGGTCACTGGTTCAATCAGCTCTGGCAAGCGTTTGGCCCGCCCTCATTAACCTACTGTTGCGCTCTTGAGCTGCCCAGTGGCCGCAGGTCAGACCACTCCCAGCTGTGAAGGATCAAGCTGCTGACGTGTTGCTACGTACACGGTCCTGAGGCTGGACAAGCGAGTCCCTGACATGTGGGATTGGCAGGTAGGGCTGCAGGTCCTGGTTTTCTTGGCAAGCTTCACCGTGGTTCCTCAACACATCTAAGTAACAACAGAACAGTTACAACAGGCACTTTGGTATTTTCACAGGCTCCATGTACCAAACTAAAACAACACTTCCTCCTTCTAAAGGTCTAGATCAGGGGTGTCCAATCATGTGCTATGGAGGGCCAAGAACCCTGCAGGTTCTCTCTTCTACCCAGTCTCTTCAGCAGGTGTTTTCACTTATCAGCAATCAGTGGGAAGAAATTCAATGGACTCTGCTGTTGAAGACACAGGTTGAAGGTAAAGCCTGCAGGTTCTTGCCCTCCATGGCACATGATTGGACACCCCTGGTCTAGATGAATGTCAGGATGTTCTCACCAATTATTCTCTCCACCATGTCATACATTTGCCGATCTCTTCCTCCTTCTCTTCTCCAGCGGTACTTCGTGTAGCAGACTGCACTCAGCACACAGCCAACCACTGCAACCACATAAACACATGAGAAGCGGCGAGAGGAAAAACCCATTTACTGTAGCAGGGATTAAAATACAGCAGGCAACAAACCAACTTATGTTCAGAACAAAAACACTGATGGCTGCCAGTGGTACCCACCCCTCAGCCTCTTCCTTTGCTGCTGAGGGTCGAGTTGAAATGGCAATGCAAGTGACCTTGACTTTGACCTCTCACCCAAACCCAGAATCAGAGGTCAGAGCTAATCCGTCCACAACTTGTCATACACACGACGCTATCAATTTGAATACCCCACGTCATTTCCTTCTCTAGTTGTCGTGTTCACAAGTTTCGTGTTGACGCCGCTGCCCATCCCCCGGCGGGGGGTGAGGACAAGACCCTGCTCCGAGTAATATAAGACCTAGGGCAGAGCCCACTGAGACTCTGGAACAATGACTGATGAGGTGAGATTTTATCATTTTCTAGTTACTTCAAGAGAAAAACAATAAATCCTAAAACAAAAAGCATGTTAACATCTTAACTGGCCGAAATTTGCACAATAATAACAAAATTAAATAGCATGATGTTGAAGGAAGTTGGCTTAAAATGTCCAATAAAGCCTCAAAGCTTAATAATGTCAGTTTAAAAAAGCGACAGTGACTTGAAGCTGAATGATA
Organism: Pholidichthys leucotaenia; assembly: GCA_020510985.1. Classification (NCBI taxonomy): domain Eukaryota; kingdom Metazoa; phylum Chordata; class Actinopteri; order Cichliformes; family Pholidichthyidae; genus Pholidichthys; species Pholidichthys leucotaenia. Next base: position 296,813,793 of record CM035849.1, read on the forward strand.
TTAATATGAAAGACGTATACAGCCTGAAGTTACCGTTAATAAAAAGCTTAAAGGTGCCATTCACTAAAACATGACTAGGTTTTAACCTTCTGAATGCATCTATTGGTCATCATGATTATCAAAAAACATCAAAATGCTCACTTCTCTTAAAACACAGCCTTTATATGGATTCTGGTCTGAGCAGCCGGTGCAACTCCTCCAGGTTTGCTCCTCCAAGTCACCAGAAGGTAAACCCAGCCTCGTCACCCACCCACTGCTCCATTACTGACCAAACTGACTGATCCAATGAAGCCGTTTCCTGCCCTCGTTCTCTCTCGTTTACACACAGCTCAGCATAGCAGCTAGTGTCGAGGACACAATGAGCGCTCGAGTGATGTAAGGCAACAGTAGGATCCTCACACAAACCTCCCAAAGGAAGCATCTCTGAGAGAAAAGTTTCTAAAACTGATTTTAAACAGACATTCCAGAGGATGTTAACCCCAAAACTTACTGCTCTGTTCTGGGTCAATTCACTATGGATTCATGACCAAACCTTAGAAAGTAGAACTTAGGCTTCATTTCTTAAGGATACCACTTCCTCCATACTGTGAACCAAACTGCAGACCCCCGCTCCAGAAAATTCTACACACCTGAATAAAGCTCAACTTGTCTTATGGCCTCCTCTGTGCAAAGAAACTCATCCTTGTTGCTAAGCAGAGGGAAAACATACCAAACCCTTAAACCTGGATAACAGCACTGACTGACGCGCTCCACCTGCAAACCATAGGATGTACATGATACCTTCTAATGACAGGCTGATGAATCTCAACAAACCTGGCAACCCTTTCTCTGTTTAGGACACAAACAGTAAGACGCTCTGCACTGGAACGTCACTCGATTGGCTAGCACTGCTAATGGTGGGAGTGGATGTTTTATTTATTTGTGTGTGTGTGTGTGTGTGTGTGTGTGTGTGTGTGTGTGTGTGTGTACACAATTTGTTATTTTAGAGGAGTGTGTCAAGCTGGTGCCCTTCACATGACTCGATACCCATGAAGAAGCTCTTGGTTTCAAAAAGGTTGGTGACCCCTGGCCTACATCATTTCTTTCAGTAGTTACTATCATTTAGAAGATTTAGGGAAAAATCTGACCTCTGACTTTGTTGACGTCAGGGTCATCCGACGAGAATGAAGTTGCAATATGCACATCCTCAGTGGCTATCAAATCATGCCCAAAGGGCTTCTCGACCCCTTTGAGTTTACACAGGTGGGGGATAAAAACTAACATAGTTTGGAATCTGCACTTTCAACACAAGTTGAAACAGCGATGCTGCATCTTGCTACTACCTTCATCCTAAAGCGTCACCTGATTTGGACACACCAGCGCGTCCGTGGAATCCAGAGGGTTGTAAGTGTGAATACTCTGTGTTTTTAGTCGTTAGCATTGACGCATACTGTTAAAAAAACAGAAACATGCCATTTGTTTCTATAACCAGTTTGGCTGGTTTTAATCATACCTGCTGTGGTAACCTGGACCATTACAGTGTAACTTACAGTGACAACAGACATGGAGACTACTCTTCCAGCTTATGATAGCGTGACGGGGACCATTCAGAAACATCCTGACAGGCTGATGTGGGTTTTGTTCAGTCGAGTCAGTGTCTGACTCAGGCTCAAACAGGTAGACTTGGCTTAAACAATACGGTGAAATCACCATACGGTCCTGTGCCTTGCCTGTTTCACTGTGATCGTGCTCACTAATGCATGTACTGAGTGTCGACATACACTACCGTTCAAAAGTTTGGGGTCACCCAGACAATTATTTTGTGTTTTCCATGAAAAGTCACACTTATTTACCACCATGAGTTGTAAAATGAATAGAAAATATAGTCAAGACATTGACAAGGTTAGAAATAATGATTTGTATTTGAATAATATTTTTTTCCTTCAAACTTTGCTTTGTCAAAGAATCCTCCATTTGCAGCAATTACAGCATTGCAGACCTAACATGATTGCACAAGGGTTTTCTAATCATCCATTAGCCTTCTGACGCAATGAGCAAACACATTGTACATTAGAACACTGGAGTGATAGTTGCTGGAAATGGGCCTCTATACACCTATGTAGATATTGCACCAAAAACCAGACAGTTTGCAGCTACAAATAGTCATTTACCACATTAGCAATGTATAGAGTGTATTTCTGATGAGTTTAAAGTTATCTTCATTGAAAAAAAGTGCTTTTCTTCAAAAATAAGGAAATTTCTAAGGTGACCCCAAACTTTTGAACGGTAGTGTATATCATCGATCTGGGGCTGGCTGTTTCTTTCCACAGGCACAGTGGTATTAGATTTTAAATGTCTCGGCATCATTCAGCATAGCAGCACAAACACAGCAGGGACCCACTAGGGGCTCGGCGGTGCAGTCTCACCCCCCGTGGCTGGTCAGCACCATGCCACTCCACTGTGCTGCGTGGCTACATAGCTGAATAATGGGCTCAGACTCCTCCACAACCATGGTAGCATGAGAGTTTAATTTTACAGGTGTCATCTGGAGCTTCTCATGTCCCATGTTTTATGGACTGAACGCTCTGTGATTAAATCACACTTGACCCTGCTGTAGGTTACACCTCCCCACTTGTGACTGCTTTAACCACACGTGTCAACCACAAACCTTTGACCCAATCACTCAGGCTCATGAATAACACTGAGGTGGGCCTGAAACAGAGCGTTACTGGGAGAGATTAGAGTGGCTTTCTAGATCTCAGGTAAACCCCAACAGAAACCATTTTTGTTTATCAAAATAAACACATGTTCTTGATGTCAGAATTTTAAATTAATCCAGAAAAAAGGTCAAAAATGGGGCCTTTAAAGCTGAAAAAATGCTAGCTTAAAGTAGAACTGAACCCACCTTCTTGGCGCAAAAAGTAGAATAGCAGTTTAATTCCTTATTACCTATTATATTTTTCACACATAAAAGAAAGTTTTAGGCCGTGCGATGGCCAAGCTATAAGCCGATAAACTTTTGCCTCTGCTGGCAGTGCCAAACAAACCGGAAGTAGTGCAGACGACGCTGCGTACGTCACAGTGGGGTGATTCCCTAACCAAAACAACAATGCAGATGATAGCAGATTCCAGCAGTCAAGAAAACAGAGTTTTCAGAGTGAAAAGGTATTCAGGATCGGTGACAGAGACAGAGAGGATGTGCAGGAGTGTGGGCAGTGGCAAGGCATGCACAAGGCGAGTCCGGGAGACAGAGACCTAATGCACCTGTGACAGCAGCTGGCAGACGGTGATGCAGAGGCAGGGTCCGCCGCGGGGAATACACCTGTGCACAGGGGAGAGACTGGAAAGGCAAAGGTAGGTATGCTTACGCTGTAGATCTTGCTGGGAGATGAGGGGGTTCCTCTGCAGCAAGAGGGCTGAAGGAATCAGACGGCTTCATGCCGAAGCCCAGGCCAGAGTGGCTTATATCTCACGCTGCTGACGAGGCGCAAGTGTGCGCGCAGCTGGCACCGCTAATGAACGGCGAGTTGTAACATATCCAGCCTGTGTTGTGTTGTAGCTTAGTTTTCTTTTTTCTCTGTCACATTTTGTCTTAGTTTTGTTTTGAATTGTAATCGCTCTTGCCTGTTTTCTCTTTTGAATTCTTGGATGGAATATGGGTGGGCAATATAAGCTGCGGCTTCAGCCATCACCCATTTCGGATAACTTACGTTGAATTGTATAATCAGATGAGTCATTGTTCAATTTGACCTTGTTGTTATATCATTCAGTTTCTTTCAACCTGTACTGTACTATCCGAAATAAATAAATTCATTCATTCATTCAAAAAACTGGGGCTATGAATTACAATACTTCTACAGACTATAGTGGCAATACACATGAACAGAACTGGCCTCTGCAGTTGACTGTGCTATTTATACTATCAGTGATCCCTCGCTAATGTCGCGTTTCACTCTTTCGCGCCCTCAGTGCATCGCGGAGTTTGGTTCAAAATATTCATCAAAAATTCAAAATTGAGAATAAATGGCACGAAAGTTGCCCGGGGGGAGCGCTAGCAGAAGGCAGGGAGACTACATTAGAACATCGGTATCAACACGGAGAGCCCGCACAGCTCAAAATCCACCTCTCACTCCTCTCCGCCCACCTCTTCACTGCTCGGGGAATCTCGCAAGCTGATTGGCCGAGACGTTTTACCTCGCAAGCTGATTGGCCGAGACGTTTAACCCAGCTTCTCTCCCTGCAGAGCGCCCATACCCAGCGAAGGAAGAACCGCATTCATTGTTCTTTATTGCTCGTGTTGCTTAGTGGCACTTTTCACTGTTCTCTTGTGCCTTTTGTGTGCAAAATAGTGCTTGTGACGCCCTTGGGGGGGGGGGGTGACGCCTACTTTGCGGTTTTTCACTTTTCGCAGTCGGTTCTGTCCCTAAACGCGATAAGTGAGGGATCACTGTAATATTCTATATCCAGAAACGCATCGCTTCCCCGGTCGCTTTTTTCCTCCCCCTTTCTTTTCTTCGTCGCCATGACAGCTTTTCCTGGCCACTGAACAGATCGTCCCAGTGTTGGAAGTGTTTTGTAGTGACTATCACGACAAAATGCACCAAAAACAACCAGTGTCGACGTGCTCGCAATGGTAAACATGAAGGACTGTGTCACACTCGTGACGTCACGCGGAACTCCGGCTGCACTTCCGGTTAATCGGCGGATTGTCTGATTTTTCAGGGCGGGAAATTCAAATCGCGATTTTCTCCAAGATTCCGGGATTTGTGGAGGGGGTGCCAAGTAAATTATCTTTATAATTGTATGTACTATCACCCAGTGCCGTTCAATGCCGTTCAGTTCTACTTTAAAAAGCCTACATTTTCACAACAGCATAGAAGTGATGGAGCTTCCTGTTTTAACCAGTGTATGGTTAGCTCTGACGCTAACAGAATCAGAATCAGAATCAGATTTATTGCCATTGTTCATGTAGTACACAAACTAGGAATTTGTCTCGGTACAATGCTGCAACATTAAACATGATAAGATAAGAGAAATAAACTATACATGTAATAAAGTGTAGGATAAGATTAAATGATACTGGTCAACAGTTAAAATATATATGAGCCAGCAGCAGATACTGTGGAGAACTATATAGTGCAGTCGGTAATGCAGGAAGAAAACAGTGATGATTGACATGAGTCTGGTTGAGACTGCTGTACATGGTGCACGAGAGTCACTTAGTGTTCAGCAGTCTAATGGCAGAGGGGAAGAAGCTGTTCATGTGACGGGAGGTTTTAGTCTGGATGGACCGAAGTCTTCTACCAGAGGGGAGGGGGGCAAACAGTACGTGACCAGGGTGTGAGGGATCGGCTATGATCCGGCCAGCACGCCTCCGGGTCCTGGAGTATGTACAGATCCTGGAGAGATGGGAGCTTGCAGCCGATCACCTTCTCAGCTCAGTGCGCACGACGCGCTGCAGCCTTAGTCTGTCCCTGGCAGTGGCTCCTGCGTACCACACGGTTATGGAGGTGGTGAGGATGGACTCGATGATGGCTGTGTAGACTGCACTAACATCTTGGTGGGTAGCTTGAGCTTCCTCAGCTGCCGCAGGAAGAACATCCTCTGCTGGGCTTTTTTGATGAGTGAGCTGATGGTCAGCTCCCATTTGAGGTCCCTGGTGATGGTAGTGCCTAGGAAGCGGAAGGAATCAGCAGTGGTGATGGGAGAGCCTGAGAGGGTGAGGGGGGGCAGAGGAGTAGTGACTTTCCTGAAGTCTACAATCATCTCCACTGTCTTCAGAGCGTTCAGCTGCAGGTTGTTATTGCTGCACCAGGACGCCAGCTGGGCCACCTCTCTCCTGTAGGCGGACTCGTCGCCGTTGGAGATGAGCCCGATGAGGGTGGTGTCGTCCGCAAACTTGATCAACTTGACAGACTGGTGGCTGGAGGTGCAGGAGTTGGTGTAAAGGGAGAAGAGTAGGGGGTTAAGTACACAGCCCTGGGGTGATCCGGTGCTGATGCTAGTATAGTCTGAGACAGTCTTTCCCAGCCGCACATGCTGCCTCCGGTCCGTCAGGAAGTCGATGATCCACCTGCAGAGGGAGTCAGGCACGTTGAGCAGGGACAGCTTGTCCCGGAGCAGAGCGGGGCGGATGGTGTTGAATGCGGAGCTGAAGTCCACAAACAGGATCCTGGCGTAGGTTCCCGGGGAGTCCAGGTGCTGCAGGATGGAGTGGAGGGCCAGGTTGACTGCATCGTCTACAGACCTGTTGGCTCGGTAGGCAAACTGCAGCGGGTCCAGGAGAGGGGTGGTGATGGACTTGAGGTGGGACAGGACCAGGCGCTCAAAGGACTTCATGACTACAGAGGTGAGCGCTACAGGTCTGTAGTCATTAAGTCCAGTGATCCGTGGCTTCTTGGGGACAGGGATGATGGTGGAGGATTTGAGCAGGATGGCACGTGGCATAACTTAAGGGGAGGTGTTAAAAATGTCTGTGAATACAGGAGCCAGCTGTTTCGCACAGAGTCTCAGGGTGGAGGGAGACACGCCGTCTGGGCCGGGGGCCTTGCGCGGGTTCAGTCTGGAGAACTGTTTGAGCACATCCTGCTCACTGATGATAAGGGGAGGGGGGGAGGAGGGGGGGGGTGCCTTAAATGAAGTAGGGAATGTGGAGGCTGGAGGGAGGGGGGGAGTTGGACACAGATGACGAGGTGTCAAAACGGGCATAGTGTTGGGACAGTCTTTGACAAAGGGCTTTGTCATCCTGACCTTTAGGAGCCTTAGGTCGATAGTTGGTGATTTGCCTCAGTCCTCTCCACACGGAAGCCGAATCATTAGCAGTGAACTGCTGCTGGAGTCTCTCTGAGTATAGAGATTTAGCCCTCTTCAGCTCTCTGTTAAACCGGTATTTAACCTCCCTGTAGCAGTCCCTATCTCCACTTTTCAGCGCTGCTTCCTTCTCCTTCCTGATCTGTCTGAGCTTAGCTGTGAACCAGGGTTTGTCATTAGAGTAACTCACCCTGGTGCGTGATGGAAGAATGTTCTCTTCACAAAAGTGGATATATGAGTTCACAGTGTCCGTGTACTCATCCAGATCATGCGTGGCTCCTTTAAGCATGCCCCAGTCAGATATTTCCATGCACGTTTCCAGCTTCTCCTCAGCATCACTGGTCCGTATCTTCGTAGTGCTCACAACAGGTTTAGTGAGCTTCAATCTCTGTCTGTATGTGGGAATGAGGTGAACCATCACGTGATCAGATAATCCCAGCGCAGCTCGAGGGACAGCGCGATATGCGTCTTTCACTGTGGTGTAACAGTGATCCAGTGTGTTTAATCCTCTGGTGGGGGCATTTAATAAACTGTTTGTAGCGGGGGAGATCGTGGCTCAGATTGCACTGATTAAAGTCGCCAGCCACAATAATCAGCGAGTCTGGAAAACTCCGCTCTGTGTGTTGAATGTGATCCGCGAGCACGCGCTGAGCTTCGCGCGTGTCCGCGTCGGGAGGGGCGTACACAGCGATCATTATGAAAGAAGCAAACTCCCGCGGGGAATAGAAGGGCTTGCAATTGATAACAAGAAATTCCAAGGCAGGAGAACAGTGTTTGGAAATTACCGTTACATCAGAGCACCAGCTACAGTTGATGTAGAAGCAGACACCGCCTCCTGTGGTCTTGCCGGAAAGCTCTGTGTCACGATCAGCACGGAAGAGCTGGAAGCCGTCGAGGCGCAGCGCGCTGTCCGGTATATTTTCCCGGAGCCAGGTCTCAGTAAAGCAGAGGACAGCTGAGGAGGCGAGGTCCTTAAAACGCATCAGCAGTCTCAGTTCATCCACCTTGTTAGAGAGTTGGTATTGGACAGAAATATGCCAGGCAGCGCCGTTCGCGAGCCTCTCCTGCGAAGTCGTACGAGAGCGCCCGCTCGTCTTCCTCTCTTCCGCCGTCTCACTTTCCGAGCCAAACAATAAACCAGATCGGCGGCAGGGGCTAGAAAAACTGGGAGGAGGTCCGTGGGGGTCAAAGTCCTGATATTTAAAAGTTCTTCACGGGTATAAGTGCAAGCAGACACACAATTGACAAACAAAAACAAACAAAGAGCGCAGCGAAGCACCATGTCGACCGCTGTGGGCGCCATCTTGGATCTGCTGGCTGCAAAGACCCTCCCCTCTGAGTGGAGCTCTGCAGCTGCGACAGGTCTACGTCCACTACCAAAGGCTGAAGAGTAACGCTCTTTTAGTAATGCAGCAAATGAACAAAGATCAACTAGACTCATATCCTAATAAAGATGGTGTTTATTCCTGAAATTAGTGAGCAATATGATGTTTTACCAGGAAACATGTGACCATGGATGCATTTTAGAAGCATTTTAAACCCATAAAACTCAATTTCTTATGAAATGAGAACGAACATTATTTATTACCACGTAGCCAATCGGCATTGGCCAGCAGTAAGCCCTTCAACAAACTACAACTACCGTGAATCTTCTAAAACACCAATGCGTGTGAGGAGAGCAGCGCCACGTTGACGGCTGGTTTTGTTTGTGTGATGTGGTTTAGTCACCAGTTGTGATGAGGAGGACTCTGCTGATGACTGTGAGGAAGGCTCGACGGAATCGACAGGTGAACGGCATCTTGGGGTGAGTGGACTCCAGCCTGGAGACCTCAGATGCATCCGTCACTGGCTCAGAGGTTTGTCCAGTGAGCCTGCAGACACACAAAGAGCACAAGTGAAATTATTCAACCCAATTACACAGTTGATTGGCAAAACTTGAAAACTTTCAGCCATTTCCAAAAATTAAACAGTTCAACTAATATGTGTAAGTGGTTACTCCAAATCTGACACAAAATGAGATGTTTTAGTAACCACTACCAACTCATAACTATTCTATCCCCTCGTCATGTAATACACTCAACCAGGTGTTTCAAGTACATCTACTCTATACGGTCATAGGGTGTGTTTATGATAGAACACACTGGCTAGAGCTTCAGTAACACTGAGAAACATGACAGTCAACAGAAGTGTCAAAAAATAAAGAACACAAACAAGGAAAATGATACAAAATACAGGAGAGGCACTGAACGTTCCTACAGAAACAGTCTGAAACGTTTTAAACTGATACGCCACCAAAAATCAAGGTTTTTTTCTTAACATGTCTATAACATGACTTTTATGACTTACAAAATATCAAGAGTAAAATCACTCAGATGTCTCTTTTTTGCTGTGAAGTTTCACTTAAGCTCCACCCCCTGCAAAAAGGCAAGTTGAGAGTGACCATTTATGGGGATGTAACCATTCATGGTGCTGACACGTGGGCAGTGTTGAGCCAATCAGGACTCTCTGGTCTAACTGACGTTATCCTCCAGGCTAGTTAGCATTTTTAACAAACTGCTTTGAAAACTTGACCCAGATTAAGATGGTTTTTACCATTAAACAGCTTGTAAGGACCGATGCAGTTTCAGTCATTATCCTGGGCCACCATGCGTAAAACTGGGCAGCACGGTGGTGCAGTGGTTAGCACTGCTGCCTTACAGCTAGAAGGTTCCTGGTTCGAATCCCCAGGCTGGCAGGGGTTGGAACCTTTCTGTGTGGAGTTTGCATGTTCTCCCTGTGCTGCGTGGGTTTACTCCGGGGGCTCCGGTTTCCTCCCACAATCCAAAGACATGCATGTTAGGTTAATTGGCTGTTCTAAATTGTCCCTAGATATCTGTTTCCTATAGGCCCTTAGAATAGAGGGTTAGTACTAGTGAAAGCGCTTTGAGTGGTCTTTGTGACTAGAAAAGCGCTATACAAGTGCAGGTTAGTTAGTCCTTCACCTGCGAAGTCTTTTTATCACAGGATTTATTCTGATAATGTAGTGCTAGATACCATTAGCCTTGTGGTGTGTGGTTGGCCTAGTAATCACAGATTCTGGCGTTTGGGGGGGGGGGGGTGAAAAGATTTTGACATGAAACTGTAAGACAATGAAAGGTTTTTTGTAGAAAAAAGCATAAGATACCATTAAGACAATGTAGATTTGTTTTTAAAGGGGCTTTATATCCACCAGCAGTGTTTCCTCTGGCTTAAAGACCTTGGCACGGTGGCAGCATACCCCACCCCCTTTTACCATCCGTCCATCCATCCATCTTCTACCACTTTTCTGGAGGTCCGGGTCATGGAGGCAGCAGTTCAAGCAGAGAAGCCCAGACTTCTCTCTCCCCAGCCACCTGCTCCAGCTCTTCAGAGAGGATACCAAGGCGTTCCCAGACCAGCTGGGAGACACAGTCTCTCCAGTGAGTCCTGGGTCTGCCCAGTGGGACGTGCCCAAAACACCTCAAGTGGGAGGCGTCCAGGAGGCATCCTGATCAGATGCCCATACCACCTCAACTGACTCCTTTCAATGTGGAGAAGCAGCGGTTCTACTCTGAGCTCCTCACCCTATCTCTGAGGGTGAGTCCAGCAATCCTACGGAGAAAGCTCATTTCAGCCTCTTGTATCCCCAATCTCGTTCTTTCAGTCATTACCCAAAGCTCATGACCATAGGTGAGAGTAGGAATGTAGACTGACTGGTAAATCAACAGCTTTGCCTTAGAGCTCAGCTCCCTTTTCACCACAACAGACCGGTATACAATGTCTGCATGACTGCAGATGCTGCTCCAATCCATCTGTCAATGTCTCACTCCATTCTCCCCTCACTCATGAATAAAACCACAAGATACTTAAATTCCTCCTCTTGGGGCAGGAGCCTGTCCCCAACCCGGAGAGCACAAGCCACCTTTTAACGGCTGATCGAAAAATTCCACATTATCTATACTATTATTGATATTAATAACGTATTATTATATTTGAGAAGTATCATACCTTTCATATGCCATGTTTAATGTTTATATGTACATTCCATGTGGAATAAGTTCATATATTCATGGCATGTTTCTGTGAGCAATATCAGAGAGTTCAGACTGAAGATCAGCACAGGGCGTAAGGAATGATCTAAGCTATCCTTAATCTCTTTGACATAATCTGTTTTGGGTCACAGGAATGCACAGGAACTCTTTAGCCTACACAGATCAGTGGTAGATGGCCATTCCGTTAGTTTTATGGATCTCATGTCTCCATGACTCCATGTCCCCAGAGTATCAGACGTCCGCCTGGATAAGCTCAGTTATCAGGACTTTGTCTGTCCCTCTCCTTTACCATCCTCCCACTGCTTTCTCCTACCTATATATATCAGACTGAGAAGACTGTAAGCTTTGGGGATTCTAAGCATGTCTGAATGCCATGCTTTGTAAAGTCACCCCAAGGTGGCCATTGGGGTTACTCCTCATATTATTGTAATAAATGTACATGAATTAAACTTTCCACCTGATTATTTGACTTTGAATAATTTAAGTTCAAAATTATTTTAACACCGGCAGAGGACCATGGACTTGGACTTGGAGGTGCCGATTCTCATCCCAGCCGCTTCACACTCAACGGCAAACCGTCCCAGCAAGAACTGTAGGTCATTGCTGGATGAAGCCAGCAGGACAACATCATGTGCAAACAACAGAAATGAGATCCTATGGTCACCAAGCACGACACCCTCCGTTCCCTGGCTGTGCCTAGAAATCCTGTCCATAAAAATTATGAACAGGATCAGTGACAAAGGGCAGCCCTGGCGGAGTCCAACTTTCACTGGGAATGAGTCCGATCGAGTGTTGGCAATACGAACCAAACTCTCACAACGGTCGTACAGAGACCGAATAGCTTGTAACAACAAGCCCAACACCCCATACTCCCGAAGCACTCCCCACAAAAAAACTAAGAGGGACGCGGTCGAATGCCTTCTCCAAGTCCAGAAAACACATGTAAACTGGTTGGGCAAACTCTCACGAACCCTCAAGGATTCTCGAGAGGGTAAAGAGCTGGTCCGGTGTGCCGCGGCCAGGATGAAAACCACATTGCTCCTCCTGAATCCGAGGTTCGACCAATGGCCAGACTCTCCTCTCCAGTACCTTGGCAAAGACCTTCCCAGGGAGGCTGAGGATTGTGATCCCTCTAAAGTTGGAGCACACCCTCCATTCCCCTTTTTTGAAGAGAGGAACCACCACCCCGGTTTGCCATGCCAAAGGCACTGTCCCCGACCTCCACACAATGTTGCAGAGGCGTGTCAACCACGACAGCCCTACAACATCCAGGGCCTTGAGGTACTCAGGGCGAATCTCGTCCACCCCCGGGGCCCAGCCACCAAAGAGATTTTTAACCACCTTGACGACCTCAGCCCCTGTGATAGGCCAGTCGTCCCCCTCGTCCACAAACCCTGCTTCCTCTGTGGAAGGCGTGTCAGTGGGATTGAGGAGATCCTCGAAGTATTCCTTCCACTGCCCGATGATATCCTCCAGTCGAAGTCAACAGCGCCCCATCTGCACCATACACAGTGTGGACAGGGAGCTGCTTCCCCCTCCTGAGCCGCCGGACAGTTTGCCAGAATCTCGTTGAGGCCGACCTAAAGTCTTGTTCCACGGCCTCACCGAACTCCTCTCATACCCGAGTTTTTGCTTCAGCAACCACCCAAGCTGCGCTCCGCTTGGCCTGCCGGTACACCTCAGCTGCTTCGGGAGTCCCACAAGCCAACCAAGCTTCATAGGACTCCTCCTTCAGCTTAATGGCCCCCCTCACCACTGGTGTCCACCACTTGGTTCGGGGGTTGCCACCACAAGATGCCCCGATGACCTTGCAGCCGCAGCTCTGGGCCGCTACTTCAACAATGGAGGTGGAAAACATGGCCCATTCAGACTCCATGTCTCCAGACTCCCTCGGAATGTGGATAAAGTTCTGCTGGAGGTGGGAGTTGAAGACCTCCCGGACAGGGGCATCAGCCAGACGTTCCCAGCACACCCTCACTATATGTTTGGGTCTACCAGGTCTGAATGGCTTCCTCCCCTGCCATCGGATCCAACTCACCACCAGGAGGTGATCAGTTGACAGCTCTGCACCTCTCTTTACCCCAGTGTCCAAGACATACGGTCGCAGGTCTGATGACACGATAAAATCAATCATCGACCTGCAACCGAGGGTGTCCTGGTGCCAGGTGCACATATGGACACCCTTATGCTTGAACGTGGTGCTTGTTATGGACAAACTGTGGTTAGCACAGAAGTCCAATAACTGAACATCACTTGGGTTCAGATTGGGCAGGCCGTTCCTCCCAATCACCCCCCTCCAGGTTTCACTGTCATTGCCCACGTGCGCACTGAAGTCCCCCAGTAGGACAATGGAGTCTCTAAGAGGAGCACCCTCCAGTACCCCAGTCAGAGACTCCAAAAAGGGTGGGTACTCTGAACCATCATTTGGTGCATAGGCATAAATGATGTTCAGGACCCGTTTCCCAACCCGAAACCCGGTGCAGGGAAGCAACCATTTCGTCCACTGGGGAAAAATCCAATATAGAGGCAGCAAGTTTGGGGGGATACAAGAATACCCACCCCTACTCGTCGCCTATCGCCCTGGGCAACTCCAGAGTAGGCTAAGCTCCAGCCCCTCTCGAGGAGACTGGTTCTGGAACTGGAGCTGTGTGTTGAGGTGAGGCCAACTATATCTAGCTGGTATCAATCAACCCCATGCACCAGCTCAGGCTCCTTCCCCACCAGAGAGGTGACATTCCACGTCCCAAAAGCCAGTTTAGGAAGCTTGGGTTCAGTCTGCCAAGCTCTCCGCCTTTGACTGCCACCTGATCCACATAGCACCGGACCCCCATGATCCCTTCTGCAAGTAGTGAGCCCACTGGAGGGCGGACCCATGTAACTCCTTCAGGCTGAGCCCAGCTGGGTCCCATGGGCGGAAACCCGGCCACCAGACGCTAGCCATCGAGCCCCTGCCCCAGGCCTGGCTCCAGGGTGGGGCCCCGGTAACCCCATACCGGGCGGGGTACATTGAATCCTTGTTCTCGTATTTATCATGAGAGTCTGTTGGATCCTTCTTAGTCTGGCCCTTCACCCAGGACCAGTTTGTCTTGGGTGACCCTACCAGAGGCAAATTGCCCCGGACAACATATTCTGGTAAAAAATACTATTTATTTCTTTTTAAAATTTTACACAGTAACGTTGCATATGGAACTTATCATTTGAAGTATTGTACAACCGAGGCTTGAATATTACTTTTTAGTGGTGTTATCCTTCTCTCCTTCCTCTGCCTGAACACTTTCCTCTCCTTGGCTCCTCTCTTCTGTCTCATCTTTCCCTCTCTGAGCTCTGTCTAATTCAGCTTCTCTCTCTGTCTATGGTGGTATACAAACAGGTTAGAAAATATCAAGTGTCATGTTTTGTCCTGCAGGTTTTTTTTGTCATGGTTTACATAAATGACAAAAATATATGTATTTTTTGTATTTTTATTCTAGTGTTTCTTTTTTCCCCATTGAGAGGGTAGGGAAGGGAAACAAACATTCATAATAGTAATGTACTCATGCATACTTAAATTATATGATCAGGTGGGTATAGTAACCAGAAATTCTACTCATATAAAAGCAGTGCTTTGAAATTAATAATTAAAAGTAGGCAACCAAAAATTTCTACGTGCGTTAAGGGTACAAAAGAGCAGCCACTTAAAAACTTTAGTAATAATTTAACTCTGATTACAAAGAAAAAATATTAATAAAATTGTATTGAATGAAATAAATTAACTTAAATGACCAAGGATGCCGTTATTTCTGTTATATTTCTTCACGTATATTTATAGGTGTTTTTTTTTCCCCAGAAATCTCCTCACCACCCAGACAGCAGGAAAAACCTCCCTTATTTTGAAATCAAATGTTGGCACGTTTAGTTTGTCTGAAGGCTGCTGACAGATTAAAGTCAGTGACTTGGTGAATTTCGGTCATCTTAACCTGCCAGGTACATAACAGGGAATTGTAGCGGACTCTAAAGACATAATTCACCACAATATGTGTTCATGTACAGAATGATCCGTTTAGGCAGTTATAGTTGTGCTCTCAGGCTTTCTCATCAGGCACCTCTCTAGGCAGCCGCTGAAGGACCTCAGTTTAGAGGGAAAAGAGAGCTACCGTTTTTAGCTGTTTCTTTTTGTCAGTGCCGCTGGAGAATACAAACGGCACGCCTGCTTGTGAGAGAAGAGAGAAATTGCCAGTCTCACCATTCCTGCATTTCCTACAGAACATAACTTAATATTGTAGTGGCTGGTGAAATATATCCTCAGCAATTCATCAGTCCCCCTTGTGTTTCTCTTCATATGAAGCCGACTGCATATGAATTCTAGCCCCATCTCTTAGCTAAGCGACTTTTCCATTATTGCTCCTATTAACAGCGGGTTAAAACCATGATAAATGCCTCCAGTGCTTACATACCTCTTATGATTTTTTTCCACGTTAAAATAAAGTATTTTAATAGACTCATGTCTCTGTTGGACAGTAGCGCTTAGCGAGACACTGCCTGTTGACTGACTGGAAAACTCACGTGAGCAGGGCACTTTTAAACTCCGCGCAGATGACGTCCACGCACGTTGTTCATGTGCGCGCTTGCGGGAAGTCATTGCTTCAAATATTTTTCTTAATAAATTCATATCTCCTTGGCGCGGCAGTAAAATTTCTGGCGAGGCGGCCCGCCACCAAGAAATGTTACCAGAGGAAACCCTGCACCAGAGTGCATCTTTAAGTTCAAAATTCAGGGAACTGTGGTTACACTGCCTGGACATGGCATAAAGACGAAGCTATCAACATCTGCTGCCACATTCCTGAGAATTCTGGCAGACTAAAAACCTCACGTTGAACAGACAGCAGGCACTGAAGTTTCAGCCTGCACCATAAGGCCCACAGTAAATGCTCCAACACACACCTCTACTGACCACAGTAAGAAATGTCTGCACTGAAACATCATATGAGTAAGACACAAAAGTTTTAGGATCCTATACTGTAGAGTGATGAAAAAAGGCAACATTCTGGGCTTATTGATTAATTCTGTATCTGCAGAAGGAAGAACGAAGTCCATGCTGAAAAGAACACCCCGTCTACAGTGAAGCATGGCGGGGGTCAGTCATGCTCTGGGCCTGCTTCGTTCCTCTTACACTAGAAACCCGCACGGTGTGGAGGGCAAGATGGATTCATCAAGTACCAGGAAAACTGAGAGGAAACTTCATGTCATTTGTGAAGAAGATCAAGGCGTCATTGGGCCTTCCAACAGGACAATGATCCTAAGCATACGTACCTCAAAGTC
Organism: Pholidichthys leucotaenia; assembly: GCA_020510985.1. Taxonomy (NCBI): domain Eukaryota; kingdom Metazoa; phylum Chordata; class Actinopteri; order Cichliformes; family Pholidichthyidae; genus Pholidichthys; species Pholidichthys leucotaenia. The sequence goes on from CM035849.1 coordinate 296,829,929, forward strand.
CACCATGGCTAGGTTTCAGAAGTCCTAGAAATTTCTAGAGTGGTATCACAGCTACTTGACTTGAACCCCGTAGATAATTTCAGGTGGGATTTGAAGAAAATGGTTGCAGCAAACAAACCAACAACATCAGGGCTGCTCACACTGTAGTGTCTGCTCCGTACTGACCGAGGTTTGACCACCAAAGTCAGGAACAGTTGATAAGTGTGATCACTTCCTGCCGTTCTGCAGAATGGAACATTTCCCCAATTTTGGAACGAGGAAGAGGTATTCTAAGCAACGAAAATAATGCAAATGTTCACACTCAGTGCTGGGATAAGGTAAAGAAGCTGTGTTTAAAGTCTGGGAACCATGCTAACAAAAACAATGTGAATGTGGGCTGGTGCCCCAAAAGTGTCAAGCTAATTTTATTTATCTACTGTATATAGCGTCAGATCACAACAGCCGTCATTTTAAGATGCATTCCGAATCAGAATAAGTTTATTGCCAAGCACATTTACAAGTAAACAGGTAAATATACGAGGAATTTGACTTGACACTGAAAACGTCATAAATGACATTCTCAATGACGCGGCGAGCCATGGAGGCGCCTGTCAGCAGGAAGGGAATAGTAGGCGGGGGGAGGGGGAGGGGAGACAATAGGAGAGAGAAAAAAAGCATTGTTGATCAGAATAAAGTTCATATATGACTGATATTTTGATTACAAGAAAAAAACTCTCAATGCACAATTAGCAGACAATAGAATCCACACAACGACACAAAGAGAGCAGTGAGTAATGTCTTCATCAGTATAAAAGGATCAGTATGTGTGAGTTGGATGCAATCAGTGGCAAATCAGTTAGGTGGACAACAATAGTCTCTTCCTCAGCAGATGTTATGACTAGAGTCTGAAGCAAAGGCACGTGTCCTTGAGCACGGCAGATGGAATAGTTGAGCCAGACAGCTGTCCTTGAGAGTCAGATGCTGCCCGCCAATGTTATGAAAACAATTATACTGTTGATTATCAGGACGACTGAGTGCTGAGGGTGCTGAAAAAAACAGGTCGAATAGCACTGACTTCAGAGAAAAAACTTTCTATTCTCTTACGGATTCAGTGCTCCAGTTCCATCATGGCCAGGCATTGAAATCGATTCGTGAACAGCTCTCAGCGTGATCGTGATGTAATCCATTTTCCTGTACAGTTCTCCATTGGCCGCTGTCAGAGTCCTGCCCAGTTGGTCAATTTGATGACAGAGCTTCGCCGGGTCCGCTTTTTGATAAGCTCTGTCCATCTTCTTCAATTTGCGGTGCACCAGAACAATTCCAAAGCCAATCAGTAGAATTCCGATGACCATTGCTCCGAAAAGATATAAATCTTCAATATCTTCAATAGAAAGATCACACAGGCACAAGAGTTTCCAATCGCTTGTGTCCTTTAAATAACCCGCAGCAGCAGTCCCTGCAGGACAGATAGGCTCTCCCGGGCCTGATTTCCTCGTTGAAAAAACAGTGTCAATTGCGTTCAAAGCCCAGCTTATTAAATCCATAATTTCGTTAGATGAATCAGCAGCAAGACACGCAGACACAGACGATAGCAAGCTGGGATCCAGTCAGTAGGGAGGGAGAGAGATAAGGAGCCGGAGCGGGGAAGAAAAGCGTCTGCTCTCTTTGGAGGGCGGAAATAACTATAGAACACTATAGAACAAGTCTTCTACACTATAGAACAAGTCTTTTACACAAGAGCAGCTCATTTCTGTCTCTTCTCCTCTACACTCTGGTATCAACTCCACTGCGTGCAAACGCAGATGACATCAATCATAAAAGTCTGTCAACGCAGATTGTTATTGTCAACAAATCGTTTAATTTTAAAGTTTATATGCATGCCGCAGAAATGTTCAGTTTAACTGTTACAGTGAAGAAGGAGAGGAGTGCATCATGGCAACACAGAAGAGAGAAAATCACAGAAGAAGAGGCCAAAACTTTCCAAAGTATGGGAGCATTTTTACCAAAAATAAACAAATGAAACAAGTTAAATGCAAACTATCAAGCAGAGTTGTCATCATGACAGCAGCACAGCAACGCATCCATCCTGCTCCCCCCATTCTGTCTGCCAGCTCGGCCATCTGTCAGCGGGTCTCTGCTGTGCTCCGTCCTGGTGATGACTGGAGTTGGACCACTTATAAACACCGCACTGGTAAGGTTAGCGAGTAAATTTAGTGCTTATTTTCAATGAGCGACGGTCTCAGCTTTAGAAAACTAAACTGTTAGCATGTGCTGCTGATGCTAGTTTACCTGTCGGACAATAATCTCTCTTGGTTGATGGCTGCTGACAGCTGAGCTGTTTCAGTTCTGCTGGCTAACGTGTTAAGTGCACTAAATTAGTGAATTACAGGAGTAGCTTACTCTCTTACCTTCCCTGTTTTTGTCGTGGTAATATCCGCCCTCATTCTGAATATTAGTGCATCAGTAAATTACAATACCATGATTTGTAATTTAATCTATAAAAACTGTAACCATAATCATCAAAAATAAATTAAAATGGCTTAAATATTTCACTATACATATGTAGTGAAGGCTGACATTCCTGCACGGTAACGTAAAGCATTTGCAAACTTACAGTGGTGTGAAAAAGTGTTTGCCCCCTTCCTGATTTCTCATTTTTTCGTATGTTTGTCACACTTAAATGTTTCAGATCATCCATCCATCTTCCTCCGCTTAATCCTTTTCGGGTCGCAGGGGGGCTGGAGCCTATCCCAGCATCTTTGGGTGAGAGGCAGGGTCCACCCTGGACAGATCGCCAGTCCATCGCAGGACCAACACAGAGAGACAGACAACCATTCACTCTCACATCCATATCTAAGGACAATTTAGAATCCCCAGTTTGATGCCAATTAACCTAACTTGCATGTTTTTGGCATGTGGGAGGAAACCGGACAAATCCCGGAGTAAACCCACGCAGACACGGGGAGAACATGCAAACTCCACACAGATCACTGTTGGTCGGGGGCTGGGATGGAACCCAGGATCCCCCGGCCAAGGGTGAGTTGCTGTGCTGCCGCAGTGCTAACCACTCCGCCACCGTGCTGCCCAGACAAATTTCAGAATATCAAAGATAACACAAGTAAACACAAAATGCAATTTTTAAATGAAGGTGTTTATTATTAAGGGGAAAAAAGAATCCAAACCTACATGGCCCTGTGTGAAAAAGTGAATGCCCCCTAAACCTAATAACTGGTTGGGCCACCCTTAGCAGCAACAACTGCAATCAAGCGTTTGTGATAACTGACAATGAGTCTTTCACAGCACTGTGGAGGAATTTTGGCCCACTCATCTTTGCAGAATTGTTGTAATTCAGCCACAGTAGAGGGTTTTCGAGCATGAACCGCCTTTTTAAGGTCATGCCACAGCATTTCAGTCATATTCAGGTCAGGACTTTGATTAGGTCACTCCAAAGTCTTCAGTTTGTTTTTCTTAAGTCATTCAGAGGTGGACTTGCTGGTGTCTTTTGAATCACTGTCCTGCTGCAGAACCCAAGTGTGCTTCAGCTTGAGGTCACAAACAGATGGTCGGACTTTCTCCTTCAGGATTTTTGGTAGACAGCAGAATTCATGGTTCCATTTACCACAGCAAGTCTTCCAGGTCCTGAAGCAGCAAAACCGCCCCAGACCATCACACTACCACTACCATATTTTACTGTTGGCATAATATTCCTTTTCTGAAATGCTGTGTTACTTTTACGCTGGATGTAATGGGACACACACCTTCCAAAAAGTTCAACTTTTGCCTCGTCAGTCCACAGAGTATTTTCCCAAAGGTCTTGGGGATCATCAAGATGTTTTCTGGCAAAACTGAGACGAGCCTTTATGTTCTTTTTGCTCAGCAGTGGTTTTCATCCTGGAACTCAGCCATTCAGGCCATTTTTGCCCAGTCTCTTCCTTATGGTGTAGTCATGAACACTGACCTTGACTGAGGCAAGTGAGACCTGTAGTTCTTTGGATGTTGTTGTGGGGTCTTTTGCGACCTCTTGGATGAGTTGTCGCTGCGCTCTTCGGGTAGTTTTGGTTGGCTGGCCACTCATGAGAAGGTTCACCACTGTTTCATGTTTTCGCCATTTGTGGATAATGGCTCTCACTGTGGTTCACTGGAATCCCACAGCTTTAGAAATGGCTAGAAAATTCAACTCTACTTTCCAAAGATGTGATAAACCAGAGTTAATTTATGTTTTAACAGGGGGGCAATCACTTTTTCGCACAGGGCCATGCAGTTTTGGATATTTTTACCCTTAATAATAAACACCATCCATCCATCCATCTTCTACCGCTTTTCCGGAGGTCCGGGTCGCGGAGGCAGCAGTTCAAGCAGAGAAGCCCAGACTTCCCTCTCCCCAGCCACCTGCTCCAGCTCTTCAGAGGGGATACCAAGGCGTTCCCAGACCAGCTGGGAGACATAAGGCCCTTTTCCACTAGCCTCACTTGGCCCTACACCGCACCACTCAGCCCGCTTTAGGCGCTTTTCTACTAGCCCCAGCACCGGTTAAGCAGGTACTTTTTTCGTACCTGATCCAGGGCAGGGTCTAACCGGGCTGAGTAGGGCTGAGTAGGGCTGTGATATGACTTTAAGAGACTGGTCGCTGCTGATTGGTCGGGTCGTAACGTCATGAAAGCGACTTTTTCTGCTGAATTTACTCCACGACCGCCATTTGTAATTGTTCAGCAGTGAACACAGTGCGCCCCTTTAATACGGTATATTATATTAATATACTGTATAATATACTCCTAATATTATATATTAGGAGGTGCGCAATTTTCTTTCTATATTAGGCAACGATCGCATCCAGCGCGAGTTGGACGGATCTACTCGAAATGCAGGTGTCCGAGCAGATGGCTTCTCAAGGGCACATCCGTACTGCCAAACAGTGTTGGGAGAAGCTGAAAAAGCTGAAAAGCGATTACCGAGCAGTGAAGGACCACATTGCTCGAAGTTCAGCGGATGGAAAGAGTGGAAGTGGTTCGCTGAGAGACCTTGGGCTCGACACGTCACTGTCACAGCCACCGTCACGGCCCTTGGAAACCGTGGATGGTGAGTGTTTATTTGATATTGCGCATCTGTTCGCCACTTGAGCCGTTCTATGCCAAGCTCACTGTTTTTAAGAAATAGGAAGGTTGTTAGATTGTGAGTAATGGTTGTTACTGAGGCTTGCGTATTGTTTTGCAGCCAACTGCAGATTCACGCTTGCTTTGTGTTAAGTATTAGCGCGAATAAAACGCTGAATTACGCTTATTGTATTACGGTTAAAAATTTGAGAGTGTTGTGTACATGTTGCACTTTGGTGTTAAGTTTTAAATTGCGTGCATTTTCTTTCTAGAATCGCATTTCATATCACAGGGGTCCACCTCAGTGGAGATGACTGACACAGCGGACTCTCCTGACGCTGCGTCTGCGTGTGCGTCTGGCTGAGCGCCAGCTGGATCAGCTCCACATCACCAGCTCCATCTGGATCACGTTCAAGTGCCGGTAAGGCACAATAACCACGATTTTTTTTTTTTGGTTGAAACAGGTCCAGCAGCGGAAACCAGGGTCGAAAATCCATCCGTCCATCCATCTTCTACCACTTAATCCTTTACAGGTTGCGGTGGGGCTGGAGCCTAACAAGTTATGTACCAAATTGATTAATGCAATTTCCTGTAGCTGCATATTAATTAATTGAAAATGTCTTTTTAAATGTACAAAAAGGTTATTCTTTGGTCTTCACTTATCGGTGTTCCACAACCATTTTCAGGTGTGGTGATTGAAGTGCTGTTGTAACTCCTGTTTTAGACAAACAAAGTGCATGAACTGCCGTTGAAATCAACATGCTTCATTGAAATGCTTCGCGTCAGCTGACTGTATTAACCCATTCAGATTTCTGCGGCCACACTACAAGCAACTAGTTTAAACATTACCCATCCATCCATCCATATTCTTAATCTTAATCCTTTTTAGTTTTGCAGGGGGGCTGCAGCCGAAGACAGCACCCTGCGTGTTGCAAAATCTGCTCTACTGAGGGGCAGCAACATGACAGTTCAGCTTATATACAGCAATGAAGCATAATATAATAGTGACATTCCACCACAGACTTTCACCTGTGTAATTCCATAATATATGTAGTGATCCAGCTTTAACGACCATGCCTTTCTGTCTTTCCATCTAGGCAAGACGAAAACAGACAACTCCATCGCTGATCTTACATTAGCGATGGTCAACATGCATGACGAAGAGATGCGGCTCTTGGAACGGCAACATGACCAGCGGCAAGAATCAGGAGTACATGCAGCATTTGCGACAGGTGGCTGCAGATGTGCGGGCAGATGCACGTGAAGCCTTGGAGCAGGACGCTGCGTTACGAAGGGAAGAGCTCACAGAGATGTCATCGCCCAGTCTGTTTTTTTGTTTGTAAATTTTGCTTCTGGAATAAAATTGTATTGTTTGCATCAAAAGTCTGGTTTATCTGTTATGACACCGTATGAGAAAAGCCAATAATTACATACACATTCCATTCTCTGTTCACTCCACATGCTGCTGTTCATCAGGTCAGGTGTATAGCCTTCTAATGGTAATTTAATTTTTAACAACACAATGAAACGTAATGTCTTGGTAGGTTTTTTTTTAAATTTTAAACAAATATGAAATGCTGAATCCATTTCTCTTGAACGGGTACATTTTTTAGGTTATAAGCAGTTGTACAGGTGTGCTTGAACTTGTAGACACTGCTAAAGGTAAGTACGTGTAAGTTGAATGTTGCATCACCAGTCAAAATTTAATAAATTAAGAAGGAATCTAGCAAAAATTTGGCACTAATAACAGTAGACAAATCGGACAAGGATACACAACTGTGTTTTTGTTGCACACAACTGTTGTTACCAGCAAGTGCAAACTTTATATTCCCTTTTCCCAAAAATTAAAAATCAATTTGAAAGTAAAAGTGGGAGACCTTTACATGGGAAAATATGACATGTATCAGCACATGATTTATAGTTCAATTTGCATTTCCACCTAAGCAAAAGTGGCTTGTCGAGCTGGATTTTTGTGAAGATGGCCTGTGCGGTGTTTCTGCACGTAATTACATACCTGTCAAGTGATACGGTTTCGCCGTATTTTAATACGAGGAAAATGCAATTTTAGCAAATACGGGCGTATTGCCATTTCTGTACGCCAAAGAGAAAAATATACGGGAAAAAAAAATTGAGAGTGTGGGGAGGAACATGTCGTGTGTGACCCCCACAGCGTACAGGGCTGTCAGAGCGCTCAGCGTGAGCAATTATCACAACAGAAGTGTGGACTCATCATTAGGCTGATGGCTTCACACCTTCTTAACAGATAAGCGTTATGAACAAGAGGACAGGTAGATGGACCATGCACAACATTTTATTTACAAAAAACATTTTTGAAATATGTATGCACATAAATGTGGACAAAATAGACAAGTATTGCATCACATGTTATATTGTAACGTGCAGCTTGACATGGCGACATCCCACCGGGAGGTTTGAACTCATGCCTCCCGCTCCGGAGTCCCGCACTCTACCTGTGTCGCCAATAGGGTCAATCCACTTGTCAAGCCAAGTAGGGTGCTTATATTGAGTTCGCTACAATATCACCACCCTGCTCCTCTGCTCTCTGTGCCGCTGCCACCACTGGTTCATCTACTGCATCATCCAATGTAGTGTCAAACGTCTCTCCATGACTCTCACACAGATTGTGCAGAGCACAACAAGTCAGCACCATAGATTTAACCAGTTTCATGTCACAGTCATTCCTCCTTCCTTCTCTCCTCGTCATCAGCCATGTTTGTTGTGGAGGATTCAGTCGCGTGTGTTTCACGTCACGAGGGTGTGGCGCCGCCTGCTGTTCAACAAATCCCACCCACAGCAGGTGTGCCAGCAGGTGCGCCAGCAGTAGTTGAAAAGCAACTGAGGCTGAACCGAACCGAAGTGAGTAGAGCCGGGTTTTCAAACCGGGGCTGAGTGGGGCTAGTGGAAAAGCGCCTATAGTCTCTCCACCGAGTCCTGGGTCTGCCCCGGGGTCTCCTCCCAGTGGGACGTGCCTGAAACACCTCAAGTGGAAGGCGTCCAGGAGGCATCCTAATCAGATGCCCATACCACCTCAACTGACTCCTTTCAATGTGGAGAAGCAGCGGTTCTACTCTGAGCCTCTCCCGGATGACTGAGCTCCTCACCCTATCTCTGAGGGTGAGTCCAGCAATCCTACGGAGAAAGCTCATTTCAGCCGCTTGTATCCGCGATCTCGTTCTTTCGGTCATTACCCAAAGCTCGTGACCATAGGTGAGAGTAGGAACGTAGATTGACTGGTAAATCGACAGCTTTGACTTAGAACTAAGCTCCCTCTTCACCACAACAGACCGGTACAACGTCCGCATCACTGCAGATGCTGCTCCAATCCATCTGTCGATCTCTCGCTCCATTTTCCCCTCACTCGTGAACAAAACCCCAAGATACTTAAACTCCTCCACTTGGGGCAGGATCCTGTCCCCAACCCGGAGAGGACAATCCACCTTTTTCCGGCTGAGGACCATGGACTCGGACTTGGAGGTGCTGATTCTCATCCCAGCCGCTTCACACTCAGCGGCAAACCGTCCAGCAAGAGCTGTAGATCATTGCTGGATGAAGCCAGCAGGACAACATCATCTGCAAACAACAGAAATGAGATCCTGTGGTCACCAAGCATGACACCCTCCATTCCCTGGCTGCGCCTAGAAATCCTGTCCATAAAAATTATGAACAGGATCGGTGACAAAGGGCAGCCCTGGCGGAGTCCAACTCTCACTGGGAATGACTCCGACCGAGTGTTTGCAATACGAACCAAACTCTCACAACGGTCGTACAGAGACCGAATAGCTCGTAACAACAAGCCCGATACCCCATACTCCCGAAGCACCCCCCACAAAAATCCACGAGGGACGCGGTCAAATGCCTTCTCCAAGTCCACAAAACACATGTAAACTGGTTGGGCAAACTCCCACGAACCCTCAAGAATTCTCGAGAGGGTAAAGAGCTGGTCCGATGTGCCACGGCCAGGACGAAAACCACATTGCTCCTCCTGAATCCGAGGTTCGACCAACGGCCGGACTCTCCTCTCCAGTACCTTGGCATAGACCTTCCCAGGGAGGCTGAGGAGTGTGATCCCTCTAAACTTGGAGCACACCCTCCAGTCCCCTTTTCTGAAGAGAGGAACCACCACCCCGGTTTGCCATGCCAAAGGCACTGCCCCCGACCTCCACGCAATGTTGCAGAGGCGTGTCAACCATGACAACCCAACAACATCCAGGGCCTTGAGGTACTCAGGGCGAATCTCGTCCACCCCCGGGGCCCGGCCACCAAGGACATTTTTAACCACCTTGGCGACCTCAGCCCCTGTGATAGGCGAGTCATCCCCCTCGTCCCCAAACCCTGCTTCCTCTGTGGAAGGCGTATCAGTGGGATTGAGGAGATCCTCAAAATATTCCTTCCACCGCCCGACGATATCCCCAGTTGAAGTCAACAGTGTTCCATCCGCACCATACACAGTGTGGACGGGGAGCTGCTTTCCCCTTCTGAGCCGCCGAACAGTTTGCCAGAATCTCTTTGAAGCCGACCGAAAGTCTTGTTCCATGGCCTCACCGAACTCCTCCCATACCCGGGTTTTTGCTTCAGCAACCACCCGAGCTGCACTCCGCTTGGCCTGCCGGTACACCTCAGCTGCTTCGGGAGTCCCACAAGCCAACCAAGCTTCATAGGACTCCTTCTTCAGCTTAATGGCCCCCCTCACCACTGGTATCCACCACTTGGTTCGGGGGTTGCCACCACGAGATGCACCGACCACCTTGCGGCTGCAGCTCTGGGCCGCCGCTTCAACAACAGAGGTGGAGAACATGGCCCATTCAGACTCCATGTCTCCAGACTCCCTCGGAATGTGGTTGAAGTTCTTCCGGAGGTAGGAGTTGAAGACCTCCCGGACAGGGGCCTCAGCCAGACGCTCCCAGCACACCCTCACTATACGTTTGGGCCTACCAGGTCTGAATGGCTTCCTCCCCTGCCATCGGATCCAACTCACCACCAGGTGGTGATCAGTTGACAGCTCTGCACCTCTCTTTACTCGGGTGTCCAAGACATACGGTCGCAGGTCTGATGATATGATAACAAAATCGATCATCGACCTGCGACCTAGGGTGTCCTGGTGCCAGGTGCACATATGGACACCCTTATGCTTGAACATGGTGTTCGTTATGGACAGACTGTGGTTAGCACAGAAGTCCAATAACTGAACACCACTCGGGTTCAGATCGGGCAGGCCGTTCCTCCCAATCACCCCCCTCCAGGTTTCACTGTCGTTGCCCACGTGCGCATTGAAGTCCCCCAGTAGGACAATGGAGTCTCCAGGAGGAGCACCCTCCAGCACTCCAGTCACAGACTCCAAAAAGGGTGGGTACTCTGAAACATCATTTGGTGCATAGGCACAATGATGGTCAGGACCCGTTTCCCAACCCGAAGGCGCAGGGAAGCAACCCTTTCGTCCACCAGGGAAAAATCCAATATAGAGGCAGCAAGGTGGGGCGATACAAGAATACCCACCCCTGCTCGTCGCCTCTCGCCCAGGGCAACTCCAGAAAAGGCCAAGCTCCAGCCCCTCTCCAGGAGACTGGTTCCGGAACCGGAGCTGTGTGTTGAGGTGAGGCCGACTATATCTAGCTGGTATCGCTCAACCTCGTGCACCAGCTCAGGCTCCTTCCCCACTAGAGAGGTGACATTCCACGTACCAAAAGCCAGTCTAGAAAGCTTGGGATCAGTCCGCCAAGGTCTCCGCCTTTGACCGCCACCTAATCCACATAGCACCAGACCCCCATGATCCCTCCTGCAGGTGGTGAACCCACTGGAGGGCGGACCCATGTAACTCCTTCGGGCTGAGCCCGGCCGGGTCCCATGGGTGGAAACCCGGCCACCAGACGCTAGCCTTCGAGCCCCTCCCCCAGGCCTGGCTCCAGGGTGGGGCCCCGGTAACCCCATACCGGGCGGGGTACACTGAATCCTTGATATACAATTTATCATGAGAGTCTGTTGGATCGTTCTTAGTCTGGCCCTTCACCCAGGACCAGTTTGTCTTGGGAGACCCTATCAGAGGCAAATTGCCCCGGACAACATAGCTCCTGGAATCACTGGGGCACGCAAACCCCCCCACCACGATAAGGTGACGATCCATGAGGGAGAATAAAAAAGTGCATTTTATGTTTACTTGTGTTATCTTTGTCTAATATTTAAATTTGTTTGATGATGTGAAACATTTAAGTGTGACAAACATACCAAAAAAATGAGAAATCAGCAAGGGGCAAACACTTTTTCAAACCACTGCATTTTGGACTAGAAGAAGTTCTTTTAATTTTCATCTGAGGTCTATTTGAACTTTTCAACTTCCAGACCCAGAGAGGTTTCAATAAGATGGACTAGCTTGTTTTCTTTTGTACTTTTATGGATTTTAATGTTACTCTAGCTTGTTTTGAATACACAGAGTTACACCACCTTTCCATGCTGCAGCAGAAGCTGCTTATTTGAGTCACCTACCTTATTCCAACATCATGGTCTGTTCGGAGGATCCACTCCAGAGAAGTTAGAAAGAAGCCTCCAAATTCTGGATTCTGACCCTGAACAAAACAAACATATTAATGGCTTTTTTTTTTTTTTTTTTTTAATTCAATCTCATGCAAGGATTCAGTTTTAATATAGCATAATTTAATGTTCTTCAAAACACTTTTTCCTTCAGACTCCATTTTCTGATTAAAATTTTTTTTTAAAAATCTTCCATTTTGATGGGAAGTGTTGCTGACGTAAAACATAAAAACATATGTCACTTACAGCTGAGTCACTAAATCCTGCTTTAACCGATTGTTTCAGACTTTCTTCCTCTCTTGAATTCACTTAGTAACATCATTTCTTTACACTTATTGCCAAAATCAATTAAAACAATCACAGCCTCATCATGGTCACCAATCCACCGTAAGATTACAATCAGTTTACTGCACTTAGCCAAATATTTAAACCATCATGTAAACAACATAATCTGATAATTTATCAGTGAAAGGCCATCCATCCATCCATCTTCTACCACTTTTCCGGAGGTCCGGGTCGTGGAGGCAGCAGCTCAAGCCGAGGAGCCCAGACTTCCTCTCCCCAGCCACCTGCTCCAGTTTTTCAGAGAGGATACCAGGATGTTTCCAGGACAGCTGGGAGATGTAGTCTCTCCAGCATGTCCTGGGTCTGCCCCAGGGTCTCCTCCCAGTGGGACATGCCTGAAACAGCTCAAGTGGGAGGCAGGGTTTCCTCCGGTAACATTTCTCAGTGGCGGCCAAGAAGGAGATATGAATTTAAGAAAAATATATGAAGCAATGACTTTCCACAAGCGCGCACACGAACAACACATGCGGCCATCATCCGCACGGAGTTTAGAAGCGCACCGCCCACTCGAGCTTTCCAGTCAGCAGGCAGTGTCTCGCTAGTGGCAGCAGCATCTTTGTGGAAAAGGAGTGAAAACCAGGAAGTCCAACAGCAGAAATGGACTCCATTTGAAGAGAAACTCTGTGAACAATTCCGCCATTTCTTCGTTGGTGAAAATCCTGGCGTGTCAGTGGCTTGGCGCTATCGGGCAGGAATGAAACTACAAATGATGGTTGTGTACATGCGTCAACCTCTTGGCCTGGGTAGATGAAAAAAGTGAGCATGAACAGCGCGGCGTGCGTGCCGGGTTCGTCCAAAGCATACGCGGACCAAGGCGGACTAGAGGGGAAATGCAGCATGTATAAGGCTTGACTGTCCGATAGAAACATGGGTTTATTTAAGTACTTTAAACGTGGGGGAAAAAAAAAACAAATCGTAAGAGGTACGTAAGCACTGGAGGTATTTATCATGGTTTTAACCCGCTGGAAACGGGAGCAATAACGATAGAGTCGCTGAACTTAGAGATGTGGTTAGAATTCAAATGCAGCCGGCTTCATATGAAGGGAAAGGCAAGGGGGACTACAGTGTAGCGTGACCTTGAGTTCCACTTTATCATTCTTTGCTGAAGAAAATTGTTTCAACTCAAAAGTATGGATTTTGAGACCGCTTCTCTCACCCAGGGACTAGAGCTGTAACACGATCCCTGAGCCATAAAGTGGAAGTTAATCCCTTTCTCCAAGACTCTTTGGCAAAGGAATGTGTGTCTATATATATATTTACATGTATATATGTATACTCGCTGCTCTTGTTTTTCTCTTGCCTTCTGATTGTTGCTCTGAGTGTTGCTGTCCCTGTGCTGTTGCAATCCTGGAATTTCCCCCATTGTGGGACTAATAAAGGCTTATCTTATCTTATCTGCAGGGTTTTCAACAAAACATGGACTGCTAAGTATTTATTTACTTGGCTATGGACGAGAGTTGTGATGTCCGTGACACAGCGCAGTTACTCGTATTTGTCCATGGGATAACGGACTTCAAAATTATGGAGGAGCTGGCAGCAATGTGGTCAATGAAAGGGACGACGGCAGGGAGCGATCTGTTCACAGAGGTAAATGCATGCATGAACATGCTGGGGCTGAAATAGGACAGACTGGTTGGTGTCACAACGGCCGGTTGTCCAAATCTGACGGGGAAAAATGTTGGACTTTTGAAACGTATGCAAGATAAAAGTGACTGAAATTGACGCAGATCAGAAATTGGTATTTTTGCATTGTATTATACATCAGCATGTGTTGTGCAAGTCAGTGCTAAAAATGATCCATGTTATTGATGTTGTAACTAAAATACAGTGATCCCTCGCTACTTCGCGCTTCACCTTTCGCGCCCTCAGTGCATCGCGGATTTTTCAAAAATATTCATCAAATTCAAAATTGAGAAATAATGGGCGGGCGCTAGCAGAAGGCAGGGAGACTACATTATAACATCGGGTATCAACACGGAGAGCCCGTACAACTCAAAATCCACCTCTCTGTTCGCTGTTCTCGTGTTGGCTCGGCTCGGGAATCTCGCAAGCTGATTCGCCGAGACGTTTCACCCCGCAAGCTGATTGGCCGAGACGTTTCACCCAGCTTCTCTCCCTGCCGCGCCCATACCCAGCGAAGGAAGACCGCATTCATTGCTCTTTATCGCTCGTGTTGCTTAGTCTCGCCGCGTGGAACTTTTTGCTGTTCTCTTGTGCCTTTTTGTGCGAAATAGTCTTCCCGTCGAGCCACTACGCCGCCTCCTGCAGCTTCTCCAGCTCTATCGGAAGCTGCCCTCGACAATGCTGCGCCTCTAGCACCTGACGATGAGGCGTCACCTGAGGAGCAGTAAAGCTCTCATTAACCTGTGCAGTAAATCATCTTCATCTTGAGTTACGTATCTTGTTATAAGAATAAAAGAGTTCTAAAAACATATTTATGTACACTTTATTTACATCTATGTATGTATGTACACTCACACACACACACACACACACACGTATCACATGAGAGAGAGAGTGAGAGAATGAACGTACGTATTATTTATGGGTGACGTCATTAGGGGTGACACTACTTCGCGGTTTTTCACTTTTCGCGGCCGGTTCTGGAACCCATTACCCGCGATAAGTGAGGGATCACTGTAGTTAACTTCATCAGGGCATGAGCATTGAATCACAGACAGTTTGTTGCACTTTTGGAGAAGCATGAGACTGAACATAGTGACATCGGCTACCACACAGCTGTCAGATGGCTCAGCCTGGGCAAAGTGCTAAAAAGAGTTTGGGACCTGAAAGCAGAGATTCGAGAGTTTTGTGAGAAGAAAGGCAAAGGCATTCCAGAGCTCTCAGATGAGGACTGGATGGCAGATTTTGCATTTGCTGGTGATGTGACTGCACTGGTGAATGAACTGAACACCAAACTGCAAGGCAAGGGCCTTTTTGTTTATGAAATGCACAGCCTGGTGAAGGCTTTCATGAGAAAGTTGCAGTTTCTTTCAAGCCAACTGGACAGCAACACTCTCACTCACAAGCAAACCCTGAAAGAAGTCACACCATCAGCTGATCACCTCCTCAGGTACTCATCCGTGTTAGCACTGCATGGTCAGTTTTCAAGGCGATTTTAAGATCTCAGAACAATCGAGGATGAAATGCACATGACTTCCTCTCCCTTTACCTGCAGTGTGGATAATGCACCCAGTGATGTTCAGCTGGAACTAACTGACCTACAGTCTGATGCGATACTGGCAGAGCACTAAGTCAGGATCACTGCTGGAGTTTTACTCTTCTCTCAAGGAAGAGAACTTTCCAAACATGAGGAGACATGCTCAAAAGATGTTGGTTCTATTTGGCTCTACCTACATATGTGAACAAACATTCTCAGTGATGAAGTTTACCAAATCCAGGTATAGATCCTCTCTCACTGATGATCATCTGTCAGCTGTGCTTCGCATCTCCACCTCAGACATTCAATCTGACTCTGATGCACTCATGGAGGCCTTTTTCTCAAAATCACAGTTCAGTGACACTCATTACTACAATATGATGTATCTTGCTTAATATTTGGAGTACAAAGACAATATTGTGATGTCTTTAGAAAGCTAAGAACCTCTTTCCAACAGTATATGAAACTCAAAATGTGTTTTGGGGTGAATGTGACTGAAAATGATCACTAATATAATGAGTCACAATGGTAAAAATGTTCACATTTTGTTTACCATTGTTTTGTGAAAATTGATTGAATAAATGACATTCTTTGAAAGGCAACTTCACTTTTTCATTGCTTAATCATAACATGTACTCCTACCAGTCTTACCAGCTTGTAAAAACAATGCTTTGCACTGCTTTTTATAAAGAAATACAATTAATATTATGCAGAACTGAGTTCAGCCTTTTGGTCCAGCCCTCCACAATATTTTCTGTTTCTCGTGTGGCCCCATGGAAAAAATAATTGCCCACCCCTGCCATAAGTGGTAAGAAGCCTGTTTGCTAGCTATGCCACGTGCCGCTCTGCCTCAAATCCTCCACCATCATCCCTGTCCCCAAGAAGCCACGGATCACTGGACTTAATGACTACAGACCTGTAGCACTCACCTCTGTAGTCATGAAGTCCTTTGAGCGCCTGGTCCTGCCCCACCTCAAGTCCATCACCACCCCTCTCCTGGACCCGCTGCAGTTTGCCTACCGAGCCAACAGGTCTGTAGACGACGCAGTCAACCTGGCCCTCCACTCCATCCTGCAGCACCTGGACTCCCCGGAAACCTACGCCAGGATCCTGTTTGTGGACTTCAGCTCCGCATTCAACACCATCCGCCCCGCTCTGCTCTGGGACAAGCTGTCCCTGCTCAACGTGCCCGACTCCCTCTGCAGGTGGATCACCGACTTCCTGACAGACCGGAGGCAGCATGTGCGGCTGGGAAAGACTGTCTCAGACTCTGCTAGCATCAGCACCGGATCACCCCAGGGCTGTGTACTTTCCCCCCTACTCTTCTCCCTTTATACCAACTCCTGCACCTCCAGCCACCAGTCTGTCAAGTTGATCAAGTTTGCGGACGACACCACCCTCATCGGGCTTATCTCCAACGGCGACGAGTCCGCCTACAGGAGAGAGGTGGCCCAGCTGGCGTCCTGGTGCAACAACAACAACCTGCAGCTGAACGCTCTGAAGACAGTGGAGATGATTGTGGACTTCAGGAAAGTCACAACCCCTCTGCCCCCCCTCACCCTCACAGGCTCTCCCATCACAACTGCGGATTCCTTCCGCTTCCTAGGCACCACCATCACCAGAGACCTCAAGTGGGAGCCGACCATCAGCTCCCTCATCAAAAAGGCCCAGCAGAGGATGTTCTTCCTGCGGCAGCTGAGGAAGCTCAAGCTACCCACCAAGATGTTAGTGCAGTTCTACACAGCCATCATCGAGTCCATCCTCACCACCTCCATAACCGTGTGGTACGCAGGAGCCACTGCCAGGGACAGACTAAGGCTGCAGCGCGTCGTGCGCACTGCTGAGAAGGTGATCGGCTGCAAGCTCCCATCTCTCCAGGATCTGTACATCTCCAGGACCCGGAGGCGTGCTGGCCGGATCATAGCCGATCCCTCACACCCTGGTCACGTACTGTTTGCCCCCCTCCCCTCTGGTAGAAGACTTCGGTCCATCCAGACTAAAACCTCCCGTCACATGAACAGCTTCTTCCCCTCTGCCATCAGACTGCTGAACACTAAGTAACTTATTGACTCTCGTGCACTATGTACAGCAGCTCAACCAGACTCATGTCAATCATCACTGTTTTCTTCCTGCATTACCGACTGCACTATTATGGTTCTCCACATTATCTGCTGCTCGCTAATATATTTTAACTGCTGACCAGTATTACTTACTCTTATTCTACACTTTATTGCATGTGTAGTTTATTTCTTTTATTTTATCATGTTTAATGTTGCAGCATTGCACCGAGACAAATTCCTAGTTTGTGTACTACATGAACAATGGCAATAAATCTGATTCTGATTCTGATTCTGATTCCCCACAGGCCCACACTGGTCCAGTGAAACAGAATCCAGTGGACCCGCCTGCTACCCATTGGGACGCAATGATTCTGGTTGGCTGATGGTCTGTTGTCAATTTAACCTCAATTCTTCAGAATATTCCTGGTATAAGTTCTTTTAACCTAATTTATGCAAACCCCCATCAGAATCTCAAAATGCACGTCGTCTTTCATTAATCTACATTCTTTTTCAGAGTAAAACAAATTTTCTAAATTTTTATAAAGTTTAGTATTTTCTTCATAAAATTGCATCCACTTTTCCTAACCAATGCTATTTCATGGTTTTCCAATTCCCAGTACACTGAAATTAAACTGAGCTTCATTTGGTTCCACAAATACTTGATTCATAAGCAACTTAATAACAGTCTATGATGCCCATGATACATGTGAATTCTCTGTTTTCAAGTTATCCAAATACAGCCCTGGACAAAATTGTTGGTACCCCTCTGTTAATGAAAGAAAAACCCACAATGGTCACAGAAATAACTTGAATCTGACAAAAGTGGTAATAAATAAAAATTCTATGAAAATTAACCAATGAAAATCAGACAATGCTTTTGAATTGTGGTTCAAAAGGATTACTTTAAAAAAAAAAAAACTCATGAAACAGGCCTGGACGGGACATGTTCAACCAAGATGTGTCCTCTAATTAACATCACAGGTGTCTACAAACTTGTAATCAGTCAGTCGGCCTATTTAAAGGGTGACAAGTAGTCACTGTGCTGTTTGGTGACATGGTGTGTACCACACTAAACATGGACCAGAGGAAGCAAAGGAGAGAGTTGTCTCAGGAGATTAGAAAGAAAATTATAGACAAGCATGTTAAAGGTAAAGGCTATAAGACCATCTCCAAGCAGCTTGATGTTCCTGTGACTACAGTTGCACATATTATTCAGAAATTTAAGATCCACGGGACTGTAGCCAACCTCCCTGGACGTGGCCACAGGAGAAGACGGATAATACGAATGGTAACAAAAGAGTCCAGAACGACCTCTAAACACATTCATGGTGAACTCCAAGGTCAAGGTACATCAGTGTCAGATCGCACCATCCGTCGTCGTTTGAGCCAAAGTGGACTTCATGGGAGACGACCAAGGAGGACACCACTGTTGAAAACAAATCATAAAAAAAGCCAGACTGGAATTTGCAAAACTGCATGTTGACAAGCCCCAAAACTTCTGGGAGAATATCCTATGGACAGACGAGACAAAACTGGAACTTTTTGGCAAGGCACATCAGCTCTATGTTCACAGACGCAAAAATGAAGCATACCAAGAAAAGAACACTGTCCCTACTGTGAAACATGGAGGAGGTTCTGCTATGTTCTGGGGCTGCTTTGCTGCATATGGCACAGGGGGTCTTGAATCTGTGCAGGCTACAATGAAATCTCAAAGGTATTCTAGAGAGAAATGTGCTGCCCAGTGTCAGACAGCTTGGTCTCAGTGGCAGGTCATGGGTCTTGCAACAGGATAATGACCCAAAACACACAGCTAAAAACACCCAAGAATGGCTAAGAGCCAAACATTGGACTATTCTAAAGTGGCCTTCTATGAGCCTTGATCTAAATCCTATTGAACATCTGTGGAAGGAGCTGAAACATGCCGTCTGGAGAAGACACCCTTCAAACCTGAGACAACTGGAGCAGTTTGCTCAAGAGGAGTGGGCCAAAATACCTGCTGAGAGGTGCAGAAGTGTCATTGACAGTTACAGAAATGGTTTGATTGCAGTGATTGCCTCAAAGGGTTGTGCAACGAAATATTAAGTTAAGGGTACCATCATTTTTGTCCAGGCCTGTTTCATGAGTTTGTTTTTAGAGCTCAGAGAGGGCAAGATGAGACAGAAGAGAGAAGCCAAGGAGAGGAAAGTGTTCAGGCAGAGGGTCCAGGAGAGGTGAGGGCAGAGGAAGGAGAGAAGGATCACACCAGTAAAAAGTCTAAATACAGGAACACTTTCCTCTCCTTGGCTCCTCTCTTCTGTCTCATCTTTCCCTCTCTGAGCCCTGTCTAATTCAGGTTCTCTGTCTATGGTGGTATACAAGCAGGTTAGAAAATATCAAGTGTCATGTTTTGTTCTGCAGGATTTTTTTTCATGGTTTACATAAATAATAAATAACAAAAATGTGTATTTTTTGTATTTTTATTCTAGTGTTTTTTTATTCCATTGACAAAGCGTAGGAAAGGGGAAAAAAAAAAAACAATAGTAATTTACCACGCATACTTCAATTATATCATCAGAGGTGAGTATAGTAGCCAGAAATTCTACTGGTGTAAAAGCAGTACTATGAAATTATTAATAATTAAAAGTAGACAACCAAAAATTTCTAGTTAAGGGTACAAAGAGCAGCCACTTAAAAACTTGAGTAATGACTTCAGTCTTGAAGGTTTGAGGTTTTTCTCCAAAATTTATAACAATTTTCTGTTTTCTACTTTTCTCTGTAAATTTATCTACATTCACAACCATTTTCCTCTCTTGTAAAATTATGACTTTTCTTGTACATCTGAGACTATTATAAATTTGTGGATTATTTTATGGCCAATTATTTTTTTTTAGTCCAATCCAACTTAATTTATAAAGCTCTTTAAAAACAACAGTTGACACAAAGTGCTGTACATCAACAATAAACAAAATATAAAAACAATAAAATACAGCTAAAGTACAAAGCAGCACAAACAAAACAATCGTCATACTAACTAACTAACTAACCTGCACTTATATAGCGCTTTTCTAGTCACAAAGACCACTCAAAGCGCTTTCACTAATACTAACCCTCTATTCTAAGGGCCTATAGGAAACAGATATCTAGGGACAATTTAGAACAGCCAGTTAACCTAACATGCATGTCTTTGGATTGTGGGAGGAAACCGGAGCCCCCGGAGTAAACCCACGCAGCACAGGGAGAACATGCAAACTCCACACAGAAAGGTTCCAACCCCTGCCAACCTGGGGATTTGAACCAGGAACCTTCTAGCTGTTAGGCAACAGTGCTAACCACTGCACCACCGTGCAATAGAGACAATAAGAACAAATAAAATCAACGTCTCAAACTGGGTCAAAAGCCAGAGAATAAAAATGGGTTTTAAGAGGAGTTTTAAAACTGGACAGTGAAGAGGCCTGTCTGATGGATAAAGGCAGATTATTAGAAAATTACTGTTTATCTAATAAATTTGAAACAGAATGTGGTGTAAGTTTTTTACTTTTTTTCCTCATACAATTTAAACTTTTGACCATAATTTTGTAGAGACAGAACAGAATAACAACTTTAATTCTGAATTCAAAGAAATATGATTATTAAAATTATATTTTAAGAAATAAATTAAATGATCAAACATGTAGTCATTTCTATTATAATATTTCTATATATTTATAGTTTTTAGAAATCTCCTCACCAACCAGACAGCAGGAAAAACCTCCCTTATTTTGAAATCCAAATCTTGGCACGTTTAGTTTGTCTCAAGAGTGCTGACGGATTAAAGTCACTGACTTCGTGAATTTCGGTCATCTTAACCCTTTGAATTCTGAATTCCACGGGCGGTCACGTCTCTGCATCTTAGTGCGTCTCAGTGTGCACTGAAAAAAAAAAAAAAAAAAAGCTGTATTTCCGGTCTTCCAGTACAGACACAGCCTTGTTACAACCTGAGAAAAAAAGCTGTGTAATATATTCATTTTTTGTGGTATTTTTACAAAATTTTGACCTGCGCTTGACAACACTTGGTTCTACATTTTTGTTGTGTTTTCCAGCCAGTATCTGACAGCTGTATGTTATTTGCAAGCATTTGTATCTAAAAAAAAGACACCCAGGCAAACTTTCTTGTTACTCAGTGGCAGGAGCACTTAGATTATGACTGTTTTGCCAAAAAATTCAGTGTTTTCTTTTAAATGAGACCAACCCCATGAAGATGCTGCAAAGGGTTGAAGAACAGCTTTTGATTTACTTTGGGCATGTTATTTTTAGGCGTTTTTAGCGAAATTGAACAGAGTTCAACAGGTTAACTTGCCAGGAACATAATAATGAACATAAATTATTAGTTAATATTGCAGTAGCTGGTGAAGTCAATCCTCGGCGATTCATCAGTCACTCTTGCCTTTCTCTGCAATGTAGCCTAACCAGACAAGCGACTCCTCACTGTTGTTCCAGTTGCCAGCGGGTTAAAACCATCATAAATGTCTCTACTGCTTACCCCTTGTACTTTTTTTTTTCCACGTTTAAAGTACTTAACAAGCTCATGCTTCTTTCAGACAGCAACGCTACAGAGACACTCTGCCTGCAGACTAAACGGGTCACACGGGTGCCGGGCAGGCGGGGCGCTTCCATGTGGATGACAGTCATGCGCATTGTTCATGTGTGTGCTTGCTGAGCGTTTGTCTTTTTTTTTTTTAAAAAAAATTAATATATCATAGGCATGACGGTATACTTCCAAGGGCGGTGGGCCGCCACACAAAAATGTTACCAGAGAAAACCCTGTGATGAAAGCTCATCTTGACTACATTGACAATCTGTTTGTCAAATTTTAAATGGCTGTCAAAAATCACCCCCACATTTCTGACAGCTGAACTGAGCCTTAAAGACAGGGTACCAAAGCCAGTCGTTACAGTATCCCCACACAATACGTTCTGTTTTTTCTTCATTCAACGCACAGACCAGGGACTGACCAACCACTGTAGCTTCCACTACTCACAGTAGATGTGTGGCCTCGGGTCAGAGAAACTGAGACAAGTGCCACCCCATACACCACATGGTGTCCCACATGCTGTGGAAGGGATTAACTTAACTTTCTTCATTTAAGTGGAAAATTTTTTTTGGCTTAACCACAACTTAATGTCAGTGATGCAATCCAATAGAACACTTTGTGAGTCAGTTCGCTCTGGTGTCAATGGTAAATAAAGCTGCAAATTGTCCGCATAAAAGTGGACGATTTGCACTGCATAAATTGCACTGAATACATGTTAGAGTTTGAATACATGTTTATTGAACAAACCTTTCATAGACAACTTTTTGCAACAAAAAAAAAAAAAAAAAAAAAAAAACTCAAAATGCACTGTTCCAAACTGTTACGAACAACAAGAGTTTCAATCAATCAACCTTTATTGTCATAGAGCTTTTCTACCAGACTGTTGTCGCCAGCGCCATCTTCTTTGCTGTGGTCTGTTGGGGTAGCAGTATCAGGGCCAGAGACACCAACAGACTTGACAAGATTATCAAGAGGGCTGGCTCTGTGACTGGTCTCAGACCGGAGACCTTTGAGACAGTGGTGGAGAGGAGAACACCAAATAAACTGCGATCCATCATGGACAATCCTGATCACCCCCTCCACCACATACTAGATAGACAGCGAAGCACTTTCTCCAGTAGACTACTACAGCTTCGTTGTCGAACGGCCAGGTACAGGAAATCTTTCCTGCCACATGCAGTTTCACTGTACAATAACTCCCCATGATGTTGTATTCTGGCATAGCTATGCTGCCACACTGCACCTTACAGACTAACTGGTACCTCACATTTCACTCTGCTCCTGATAGTCCTCCTTTGTGCAACGGGATGATTCATGTGTTTATACGGGTCATCATATATTAAACTATGATGTATATGGGTGTTGTTTTTTTGGGGGGGGTCCAGTGCACTATATCAGGGGTATCCGACTTTCAAGCGCTCTCTCTTTTTCTGTAATTTGCAGATGTCGGTTTCGTTTTTATAATATGCAAGGGAACATAAAAGAGTTTCAGACTTGCATTGCAATTTTTAAAAAAAAAATCATTGATTTTGCCGTTAGAATCGAAACTACTGGTCGTGTCCCCTCATTTTTCCCAGTTTTTGTGTGACATGAAAATCGCATCAATTTCAAAGTACTGTAAAGTGATCTCTGAGTAACTCTTTCTACGCATTTATGCAAGAGATAACAGAGTTGTAATGCAAATTCAAAATAAAACATTCCCCAATGTGATCGGATCTATGGTTTTTGTACGGCGACCCCTGCAAATTTACTCGTACGACGTAAATTTCCGTGTCCCCGAATTTATGCAGCAACATGCAAGTTATTTGGTAAAGTAACAAGAAAAAAGGAAGTGCTGATGCTTTTCACTTTGCACCTTTCAAATCCCAAACCATACACGTAAAAAGGAGATCAGTCTTTGTGAAGCTCAGATGTAGAATATTTCAATAAAATCTCAAACATTTATGACACATCGAATATGGTGTCCTTTAAAAAATTTACGTCTTCGGTCTTGGTCGGCCGCGCGCAGCCCCGTCTGGTGAGGTGACCGCCCTGGGAAAGCACTTTTATTTTCTCTACCCCGGATGTGCTCAACCCATGTGGAGAGGATTAACCGTGGTCACTTTATATTGAAGTTATCGAAGGTCCAAACTTCCGTGTCCAGCATTTACGCCTTTTGTGATTTTACGTCTTATCCAACAAACAGGGAGAATTTGAAGGTATGTATACACATTATCACATCTTAATATGTCATGAAAATGTAGCTGTTGATGAGTTTTGATGCGTGAAAAATACTGGAAGTGTTGAAGTTGTTTTGTGTAAAACGTGTGCCATTGCAAAGTGCATTGGCACACGGGGAAACAAAAGCCCAAGTGTCCCGTTTACGTCTCCATTTACAAGTAGTTGAAGTGAGCGCTCATCCTCAAGAGTTCCTGAACGCGAATGCCGTTATGAAAATAGTTAATAGTTTCATAAACCTGACACAATTGGATAGTGATTAGTCAATTTCATGTGCAGATTTGATCAATTTTAAATTTTGCCACCAATGTCACACATTGGACCCCTAATAAATAAAAACACCCATATAGGTTTTATAGTCGTGTTAGTTTTTACTTTTCCATGGGTAATCCCTTTGTCTGTCATATGTGTGTTTCTGTTGT
This sequence comes from Pholidichthys leucotaenia, assembly GCA_020510985.1. Lineage (NCBI taxonomy): Eukaryota > Metazoa > Chordata > Actinopteri > Cichliformes > Pholidichthyidae > Pholidichthys > Pholidichthys leucotaenia. The sequence continues at coordinate 296,854,294 of CM035849.1, forward strand.
TTGGTTGTCAACTGTCATGCTGCTGTTACACTGAAATTTCCCAGTTTGGGATCAATAAAGTACATCTATCTATCATACAACTGTAGTGTAACCAAGATGAAATTGCATTTCTCTAGGCATCTGTATTGTAAAAAGAACATAATTTAAAAACACACTCACACCCCCCACCCCAACAGCCATTCACACATCCCTGAGACACATTTGGATATTATAGTAATGTTAGCTTATTACAGTTGCAGTTAAAATGATAATAACTGCCTATGTATATATAAAACAATTAAAATGGCTAAGTGAATCTAAGTAGCTAAGAGAAATAAATACTTAAAACTGACAAACTATAATATACATAATGTCCATAAAGTGCAGTAATATGTGTAAAGGATTCCGCATCAACTGTTCAGCATCCTAACAGCTTGTGGAAGGAAGCTGTTGATCAGTCTGGTGGTTCTGCCTCTGATGCTCCGGAATCGTTTACCAGATGGCAGCAGTTCAAAGTGTTCATGCAGAGGGTGAGAGTGGTCCTTAACAATGTTCAGTGCCCTGCTCCTACAACGGCTCTGAAAAAGTTCTTGGACAGAGGGGAGGGAGACTCCAATTACCTTCTCAGCCCCCTTAACTATCCTCTGCAGAGCTTTTTTGTCTGACATAGTGCAGCTGGAGTACCATATTGCAATGCAGTACGTCAGAACACTCTCCACCACACCTCTGTAGAAGGTCCTGAGGATGCAGATGGGGAGACAGGCCTGTTTGAGTTTCCTCAAGAAGTGCAGTCTCTGCTGGGCCCGCTTCCTGATCCCCAAGGAATTCTTGCTCCAGGTCAGGTCCTGCGACATCTGCACTCCGAGGAACTTGATGTTCTCCACTCTCTCCACCGAACGGCCGCTGATGCAGAGAGGGATGTGTTCAGGTCGTGACCGCCGGAAGTCGATAATCATCTCCTTCATTTTGTCTACGTTGAGCACCAGATTGTTCTCCCTGCACCAGCCCTCCAGGTCTCCAACTTCTTCCCTGTACAGTGATTCCTCATCCCTCTGAATAAGTCCCACCACTGTGGTGTCATCTGCAAACTTAATCTGGTTCCCCTCGTGTCTGGACACACAGTCATGTGTTAAAAGTGCAAACAACAGTGGACTGAGTACGCAGCCTTGAGGGGATCCGGTGCTCAGCGTGATGGAGTTGGAGACGTTGTTTCCAACCCGGACAGACTGAGGTCTCTCAATCGGGAAATCCAGGATCCAGAGACATGTGGCGGTGTTCAGACCAAGAAGGAGTAATTTCTCCATCAGTCTCTGGGGAATAATGGTGTTGAATGCTGAACTGAAATCAATGTACAGGAGTCTGGCATAGGTGTCTTTCTGATCCAGGTGGGTAATGACAGAGTGCAGGGTGGTGACTATTGCGTCCTCTGTGGAGCGATTTGAACGATACGCGAACCGGAGCGGGTCATGTGATGCAGGGAGGCAGGCTGTGATGTGTGGTTTGACAAGCCGTTCAAAACACTTCATCACAATTGGTGTCAGTGCAACAGGACGATAGTCATTCAGACAGGACACAACCACTTTCTTTGCCACTGGTACTATGATAGAGGTCTTAAAGCATCTGGGGATGATAGTCTGACTCAGGGAAATGTTATATACTGTATGTCAGTCAGGACATCCTCCAACTTGCTCGCGCAGACTCGGAGCACACGTCCCGGGATGCTGTCCGGACCTGCAGCTTTACGTGGGTTGACCCTGATTAGGGTCCTCCGTGTGTCCGCTGCGTTGATGGTGATAGCTGGCCCTACAGATGGTGAAGATGGGCCAGCCCTTCCTCTGTTGGGTTTGATGCTTCAAAACGTGCAAAGAAGTTATTGAGCCTGTCTGGAAGCAAAGTGTCATCATCATCGACCCCCTGCCTAGACTTATAATCCATCAGCGCCCGTACTCCCTGCCACATCCGTTCGGTGTTCCCTGTGTCACAGAAATGTCCCTAGATTTTCTCCACATAGGTGCGTTTCGCCGTCTTAATTCCCTTTGCGAGCGCAGACCTGGCTGAGCAGAGGGCGATCCTGTCCTTCGCTCTAAAGGCTGCATCTCTGGCTGTGAGCAGCAGGCGCATCTCTGCAGTCATCCAGGGTTTATAGTTGCCCTGTGCAGTGAAGGTCTTCAATATAGTGACATCCTCTTTGCACTTCGCAATGTAGCTGGTGACCGTTTCAGCGTACTCCTCCACATCAATCCTGTCTCCCTGAGAGACTGCTATTTTGAAAACCTCCCAGTCTGTATGCAAAAAACAGTCCTTAAGTGCTGAGGCTGCACCCTCTGTCCAAGTCCTGAATTGTTTCTCTACTGGCCTGCTGCACTTCAGTAAGGGTTTGTAGGCAGGCACCAGCATCACGGATAGGTGGTCAGAATGGCCGAGGTGGGGGCGAGGTGTTGCCTTGTATGCATTTGGGAAATTTGTGTACACCAAGTCCAACATATTCTCTCCTCTGATCTTAAAGTCCACACATTGTTTGAACTTGGGGAGCACAGTCTTTAGACTGGTGTGATTAAAATCCCCTGCAACCACCACAAAACTGTACGGGTGTGGAATGAGGAGGAGCCTGGGGCACGCCATGAAGGCAACAGCATAGAACCTCTGCTCCCGGCATGTTCATATTGAAAAAGCCCTTAAAACGCAAAAACCTACAGAACTACCAGCTCAAGACGATCAACTAAAAGGGCAATGGTAAAAGGCAAGTCAAAAACCAAGAAACAGGCTGAAATCGCGGAGTTTGACACCGAAGAAACTGAAGCTAACGACGACAGCATCAGCTTGGCCAGTACTGATGCTAGCAAAATGGAGGGAGACGACAGCATTGATTTGAAGGCGATACTGATGGAAATCAGGGACTTCAGGAAAGAAAACACGCAACAGTTTGAAGAAGTTAAGGCAGAAATCGGTAAGACTAATGCAAGGCTCGAAACAGCGGAGGCACGCATTTTGGAAACGGAGGAACGAGTTGAAACAATAGAGGAGGTGGTTACAGAGCTTGTGAAACTCCAGTCTAAGCTACAGTCCCAAATCACCGACCAGGAGGGGCGATCTCGTAGAAATAATGAACGGATATATGGTGTGATTGAAAACGAAGAGAAAGGTGCTCCGACTATGATAGACTTTGTTGAAAATCTTCTGAGGGAAAAGCTCCAGCTGCCCTCGACAATGGATTTGCATACTGAATGCGCACACCGCGCCCTGACGGCAGTTCCCCCGGCTGGAGCGCCACCTCGGTCCATTATTGTACGCTTTACCAATTACAAGAACAAGGAAGAGGTACTCGGGAAAACTTGGCAAATGAGGGGATTCCAGTGGAAGGGCAAACAGATCAACCTTGATCACGATTATGCACCCGATATCCTTAAACAGAGACAGACATGCGCAGAGGCTAAAAGGATTCTAAAACAACGAGGGATACGTTTCCAGACCCTGTTCCCAGCTAAACTCCGAGTGTTCTACCTAGACGAAACAAAACTTTATAACACCGCTGAAGATGCAACTAAAGACATGTTTGACAGAGGATTCCCAGTCACTGTCTACAAGACACCGGAGACACTGATGGCACGGATTCAGAAAACAGCGTGGACCACTAAACAAAGCACAAGAGGAAAGCGACGCACACCGCTGGATCCGGGTCAGATGGGACCACCATCAATAAAGGAGAGACTGCAACAATACATTAGGGAATCCATGTAAAAACGCCAATATAAATTTGCTGTTCAATTTACAACCCAGTTACAGGTAATTGATTTAACAATGACTTATCCGTGGGTTTATTTTTCTTTATACATGTTTTTTCTATTAAGAGATAATACAATAACTAAATATGAGAAATGAGTGAAACCTAAGACTTATTGCCAATCTAAATCAGCTGCCGGGAAATGACTGTTCAGGCATAGTATGGAGGAATTGACTGACGATGGACGCTCCATTAGAGGGCCCACTCCGACGCAAGTGGCTAACCCTCTTAAAGACTCACAACATCAAGTCTTACAGGGTTTGTTTTTCTTTAAACCCCACAAATGGAAATCCTGTTTTATTTCCTCAAATGTTTGTTATTGCTTTATATTGCTTTATTTATTCTCCTTTAATGTAAATGGAATTAACAGCCCACAAAAAAGGTCCAAAATACTCTCCAAACTCAAAAAAGAAAAGATACATGTGGCCCTTCTACAAGAAACGCATGTATTAGACCAAGAACTTAAAAAGCTTGAACGAGGTTTTTATAAGTATGTCTGTGGATCATCATACAAACATGGCCACCGTAGAGGTGTCGCAATTCTCATTTCATGACAGATTTGTTTTGAATATTTATCTGATAAGGAGGATAAAGAGGGGCAATATATATTGGTAAAAGGAAAAATTGATGGCTCATTAGTAACTATTTTCAACATATACGCACCACCAGGAAGTAATTGGAATTTTTATAAACAGATGTTCGAAATGATGGTATCTGAAACTGAAGGAATGTTGACATGTGGAGGGGACATGAATATACGGTTGTCAAAACTGGATAGTTCTAAGAATGATCTAGCACAAAAAAAAAAAAATCAATAATAAAGAAAATAAACAGTATCATGAGTGAAACCGGAATTATCGATATCTGGAGAGATTTTAACCCTTCTGGACGCGATTATACACATTTTTCTGCCCCCCATTCTACATATTCAACAATTGATTACTTCTTCACATTTAATAAAGACAGATATAAGATTAAAACAAGTGATATTGGCACAATTGATCTGTCAGATCACTCTCCAACATATTTATCTATCTGTATGAATGATACTCGCAAAACCACAACTTGGAAACTTAATTCTAATATTTTGAATGATTCAAAAATGAAGGAGAAATTAAAAGAAGAAACTGAAGAATACTTTAAGGAAAATGATAATGGGGAAGTGTCACCATTCATTTTATGGGATGCTTTTAAAGCGGTTATAAGAGGTAAAATTATTGCCAGCACCTCTTTCATTAAAAAGCAAAAAAAAGAAAAACTCGAAAAATTACAAATGGATCTTAAGGAATTACAAAGACAACACAAAATTACTTTAAACAATGACAAACAATATGAAATAAAAAGATTACAAAAAGAAGTTAACATATATTCTGATAAAATGCAAAAAAAGCTCATCTATCTTAAAACTATTATGAGGCTGGAGGGAAGTCAACGAAATGGCTAGCTTTTAAACTAAGTAAACAACAGGCTGATAACACAATTTATAGAATAAAAAAATCCCCAAACTGGGATTACACATGATGATATTACAGAAATTCAAGAGAGTTTTGTAACCTATTATAAAGACCTTTACTCACAGCCTAAATTAAACAATTGTGATCACACTGAAATTTTTTTAAGTTCACTAAATCTCCCCGGTGTCACCGAACAGGAGAACAGTAACCTAATAAAAAGAAATTACAAATAAAGAAATCAATGATGCAATTACAAGACTAAAACCACATAAAAGCCCTGGCCCAGACGGCTACTCTGGTGAATGGTATAAGACCTACAGGGAGGAATTAATTCCAAGACTGAGGGAAGTGTGTAACTGGGTGTTGAAGGGAGGGGATCCACCTCCCTCATGGAAAGAAGCGATTATCACTGTCATCCCAAAAGAGGGAAAAGATAAATTGAATTGTTGCCAGTATCGACCAATATCAGTTTTAAACCTAGACTACAAAATATACACGTCCAAAATAGCAAAACAACTTGACAATATCATACCCAGACTTATTAATCATGACCAAACTGGTTTTATCTGCCAGAGGCAGACCCAAGACAGTATTAGAAGGACCCTCCACGTTATACACCATATTAAAAAAAATAATCTCGAGGCATTGCTTATGGGTTTAGATGCTGAAAAAGCATTGGACTCAGTGAGATGGTCATTTCTTTATAAAGTTTTGAATAAATTTGGATTTCACCATATAATCATTAAGGTCATCCAGGCAATTTACCACAAACCAACAGCCAAAATAAAAATAAATGGTAGTCTTTCAAAACCAGTCTCACTTGAAAGATCATGTCGCCAGGGCTGCCCCCTTTCACCAATTTTATTCACTTTATTTATTGAACCACTTAGCCAATACATTAGACAAGATAACTTAATTGAGGGAATTAATATACATGGGGACATTCAGAAGATATCACTCTTTGCAGACGATGTCCTAATTTATTTAGGTTAACCAAATAAATCTCTACCTAGATTGATGGAGATATTAGAGCAGTTTGGATCACTTTCAGGTTACAAATTAAAGATCGAAAAAACACAAATTATGACCTTAAATTACCAATCCTCAATGGAGTTAAAAAGTAAATACAATTTTAAATGGGACAAAGACTCCATGAAATATCTTGGCGTGATACTAAGTAGAGACACTGGAAAGTTGTTTGAAAAGAATTATGGCCCATTAAATTCCAAACTAAAATCGGATTTAAGAAAATGGAGTCTAATACCAACTTTAGGACTAATTAATAGAATAGAATCAATAAAATAAACATTTTACCCCGATTACTTTACCTCTTTCAAACTCTCCCAATTGAAGTTTCAAAACAACAATTTGTAGAATGGGACAAGTTGATTTCTCGCTATATACGGCTCGGGAAAAAGCCTCGAATAAGATACAGTACATTACAACTGCCAAAGGGCAGAGGTGGCTTATCTTTGCCATGCATGAAGGACTACTACTACTCTGCACAATTAAGACCATTGGTTTGTTTATGTGATCCAATGTTCAAATTTCGGTGGAAAGATATAGAGGAAAAAGCCACTAAGGGCCCTCCTATACAAGCAATGATAGCAGACAGGAAATTGCAATCACATTTGAAAGACCCAGATAATCCCTGGCTAAAATTCACTTTTAAGATTTGGAACGACGTAAGTAGAGAGAACAAACTAACCAAGACTGAAATGATGTTAAGATGGTGCGCTTTCGACACAGAATTTTTACCAAACCGTAATGACACAAGATTTCAAAAATGGATGTCAATGGGGCTCACTTCATACTTCACATTTAACCACAAGGGGGAGCTAGCAGATTTCCAAACCCTTAAATCAAAAAATGGGTTAAACAACCAAGACTTTTTTAGGTACCTACAATTGAGACATAGATATAATGAAATTACAGTGATCCCTCGCTACTTCGCGCTTCACCTTTCGCGCCCTCAGTGCATCGCGGATTTTTCAAAAATATTCATCAAAAATTCAAAATTGAGAAATAATGGGCGGGCGCTAGCAGAAGGCAGGGAGACTACATTAGACCATCAGGTGTCAACACGGACAGCCGCACAACTCTCTGTTCGCTGTTGTCGTGTTGGCTCGGCAATCTCGCAAGCTGATTGGCCGAGACGTTTCACCCCGCAAGCTGATTGGCCGAGACGTTTCACCCACCTCCTCTCCCTGCCGAGCGCCCATGAAGGAAGGAAGACCGCATTCATTGCTTTTTATCGCTCGTGTTACTTAGTCTCGCCGCGTGGAACTTTTTGCTGTTCTCTTGTGCCATTTTGTGCGAAATAGTCTTCCCGTCGAGGCACTACGCCGCCTCCTGCAGCTTCAGCTCTATCAGAAGCTGCCCTCGATGATCCTGCGCCTCCAGCATCTCACAATGAGGCGTCACCTGAGGAGCAGTAAAGCTCTCATTAACCTGTGCAGTAAATCATTTTCATCTTGAGTTACGTATCTTGTTATAAGAATAAAAGAGTTCTAAAAACATATTTATGTACACTTTGTTTACATCTACGTATGTATGTACACGTACACACACACGTATCATATGAGAGAGAAAGAGTGAGAGAATGAACGTACGTATTATTTATGGATGACATCATTAGGGGTGACGCTACTTCGCGGTTTTTCACTTTTCGCGGTCGGTTCTGGAACCCATTAACCGCGATAAGTGAGGGATCACTGTATAAGGACCAAGACTGATAAGAAGGATAATAAAATTCTAAATATATTCCAAATGGCCTTTAGCACTATTACTGTTCAGAAAATTATAACAAGATTTTATCAGGGATTTCAAGCAAATAAACCCATCAATACCCTATATATTAAGAAGAAATGGGAAAAAGAAACAGGATTAACAGTAGATGATAGTGACTGGGAATCATTATGTACAGTGCAATGGAAAACTACTTATTCAATTATCTGGAGGGAATTTGGATGGAAAAATTTAACTCGCTTCTTTATTACCTCAGTCCAAATAAAACACCAAAATCTAGGTGCCGGTTGTTGGAGACTATGTGGAAATGAAGAGGCCAATCATTACCATGTGTTTTGGGCCTGCCCAAAAGTTACCCCATTTTGGAAAGACACACATAAATGCCTGGAAAAGGTTTTCTCTACCCATGTCCCCTCTGACTTCCTGTACATGTTCTTAGGTCTGGAAATTCCTAACAGACTCGTTTGCGGACAAATACTTAATGAGAATTGTACTATTGTCAGCAAAGAAAGTTTTAACGAGAAAATGGCTCCAAACAGACATACCAAGAATTCAGGATTTACATGATACAGTATACCAGATATTTGTGATGGAAAGGATTACCATGTCTTTACGACTACAAAGAGATAAATTTGATAAATACTGGCTTAAATGGACCCAATATACAGGAAATCAAAGGAGAGACTTTGTCTAAGTAAATTATCCCATTGAAGGGAAGAAAAGAGCAGAACTGCAAGAATTTAATACCACTTGTCCTCTGTTCAGTTTATTTGTCTACATGTTATCTTTATTCTATATAAAAAAAAAAAAAAAACTTATGGGAAGATTAATCAAGTGCATTTACTTGTGTGTTACCTCTTATTAACCTCTCTTATCCTATTTGAATGATGGTAAATTCTAAGCTTTTACTAATGTTTATTCCCTTGTAATAAAGTACTGCTCTCAATGTAAACAATTTGACCAAGATCACCAATAAAAATATAATTGAAAAAAAAAAAAAACTGTACGGGTGTGAAGTTTGAAATTCACTGATAGCATTATGCAGCTCTCCGAGTGCCTCGTTAGCATTAGCTTTAGCATTAGCGCTAGGAGCTATGTAAACAACAGCTACAAACACGTTGGTGAATTCCCTCAGCAGGTAGAATGGCCGGCAATTTACGATAAGGAACTCCGCCAACGGAGAGCAGTGTTTAGTTACTAACATGGCATTAAGACACCAGTTCTTGTTAATATAGATACATAGCCCCCCAGCTCTTACTGGAGCTAGCGGCCTTCCTGTCCGCCCGGAACGATGTCATCCCTTCCAGCTGAATGGACGCGTCAGGGATGTTGTCGTGGAGCCATGTCTCCGTGAACGCAAACACACAGCAGTCCCTCCACTCTCTGCGGGTTTCTCTCAGCAGACGCAGCTCATCCAGCTTATTGTCAAGGGAGCGGATATTGGAAAGTAGGAGCAACGGTACTGCTGGTCTGGAGGGGTTAGCCTTTAGCCTAGCATAAATTCCGGCCCCCTTTCCTCTCATTTGTTTGCGTTCACGCCGCTTACGCTTCCTCCTCTCCCGGGTAGCTGCCAGCCTAACACCCGATAGCATTCCATGCTGGCGTAGAATGTCCAAATCGCACCCGAACGCCGCAGTTCTTGCAGCGTACATTACCTTGATGCTTAATAAGGTCTCTCAGTTGTAAGTTGTACGTCTGGGATGATTAAAACACTCAAAACTCTCACACTCATTCAAAACACTATTGGTTGTAAAGAACTGAAAATGGTCATTTGTTGAATTTGCAGCATTAGGAGGTCATATTTACTGAAATCAAAAGCTACTTCAATCAAAAACATCTTAACAGGCCAAGTTACATGTTAACATAGGACCCCTTCTTTGATATAACCTTCACAATTCTTGCATCCATTAAACTTGTGAGTTTTTGGAGAGTTTCTGCTTCAATTTCTTTGCAAGATGTCAGAATAGCCTCCCACAGCTGCCGTTTTGATGTGAACTGCTTCATAGATCTTTTGCTTGAGGATGCTCCAAAGGTTCTCAATAGGGTTGAGGTCAGGGGAGGATGGGGGCCAGACCATGAGTTTCTCTCCTTTTATGCCCATAGCAGCCAATGACAGAGGTATTCTTTGCAGCACGAGATGGTGCATTGCCATCAATGAAGATAATTTTGCTACGGACACCACGGTTCTTCTATTTGTACCATGGAAGAAAGTGGTCAGTCAGAAACTCTATACATTTGCCGAGGTAATTTTCATACCTTCGAACCCTAAAGGGACCTACCAGCTCTCTCCCCATGATTCTGGCCCCAAACATGACTCCACCACCTCCTTGCTGACGTCACAGCCTTGTTGGGACATGGTGGCCATCCACCAACCATCCATTACTCCATCCATCTGGACCATCCAGGGTTGCACGGCACTCATCAGTAAACAAGACTTGGGAAATTAGTCTTCATGTATTTCTGCAACAGTTTCTGCTCGTGACCATTGGTTGAGGTGACCAAATAGTAGATTTATGCACAACTGCAGGCCTCTGGAGGATCCTACAAGTTGAGGTTTGTGGGACTCCAGAGCCACCAGCAGCTTCAAATACCTGTTTGCCGCTTTGTAATGGCACTAGTGCATGCCCGTAGAAAGCAAATATTCCTGTCTGAAACAGGTAGCCCAATCAGGCTTTACAGGCCCAAATGTAGGCTGTGTTTGAAAGTGGAATACAGAGGTGCAGCCTATATGTAGGCAATCGCACATGTTAGACTTTGACAAATATTAAAGAGACTGAACACTAAGATTTATTTGATTGTGTGAATATTAATTACAGAATAATTGAAAATGAATGAGACAGCCAAAATTAGCCACTATTTAAGAACCGCTTGTTTAATTTTTTTTGTCATATCACTTATTTGTGTGATCTTTTATGAGTTATATTCATAACAGTGTATCTTGCACTTTGGGGAATGGGGAGTTGTTCAGTTACCATTATAATTTAGTTTATATGTGTAGTTCATAGTCTATCATCTATCATCAATAAACTCATGCAGTACTATAACAGGACATGTATACAAATATTTGAGACCCATTGCAGTGCATCCTTTTATATTTTAGCAATATTATGAGTACAAAACACCAATATTATACACAGCAGAATGACCTGTTTGGCTGCAACTGTTGCATCAGTGTTGCCCATTTGTCAGTAAATATTTAAATAAAATGTATTCATTTCATTATTTGAGTGCTTTTGTGTCCAGTTTGGTGACAGGTGTCGTTTAGTCAAACCGTGTTATGTGGCCGCATATGATATGCAGTTGTTCTGGGCATTCTGTTCCACAATTATTAACTTTTAATTTTTAGATAGCCGTGTGAGCACACCGAGAGGAGCGGCATTGTCGAGTCGTGGTCCTGCAAAGGAACTCCCGTCTACCACTGACCGAGCGGGCTGGGCTTGCTTCAATGCGAAGGACTGTGTTCCGTCCACTGCTTCTCCAACACCAGTGCTCTTCAGGCAGACCCCAGGTTCCCGCTGGCATTCCCCAAATTATCCTTTAGATGTACGCAATCATGGCAACATTATAATATTTTAAGCTTTACATCTTCACTGTTCTCCCTTTCTTGTCAAATTTGTCGCTTTTCACTTCCTTTTTGGTTTGTAAAACGCCGTGGTGACTGACTGGTCATCATGCCGCGTATTATCTAATCAGCTTGGTCATGACATCATGTATTATCCAATCAGCACGGAGTCAATCTGACACCCCACACACACTGAAGGGCATGAAGAGAGAGCGGTGGCTCAACTTTTGATAAAAATTGCATATTTTGACTTAACAACTCCATACTCAAGGATGCACTCTCGTAACCTCAGCAAAACACTTCTAAAATCTGAGGCCAGTCTGACAAACTGTTCAAGAGATGTGTGTGGAACAGTGATATTTTGTGCATTTATAGATATATTTTAGCAGCTGCTCTCTTAATCCGATGAATTTGTCTGGCAGAAATCTTCCTCACTCTTCCTTTGTCTGCACAAACCTGTCTGTGCTCTCAATCAGCCACAAATTTCTTCACAGTATGATGATCACACTTAAGTTTTCAAGAAATATCTAATGTTTTCATACCTTGTCCAAGGCATTGCACTAGTTGATGCTTTTCTGCAGCACAGAGATCCTTTTTCTTTCCCATATTGCTTGAAACCTGTGGCATGCTTAATAATGTGGAACATCCTTCTTAAGTGGTTTTCCATTAATTGGGCTCACCTGGCAAACTAATTATGACAGGTGTCTGAGATTGATATCAATGATCCAAAGAGTCCTGAAACTCAATATCTTCCATGAGTTTAATTGAAAAACAAAAAGTTGAATGTTTAGGACACTAAAATCCTATCTGCATAATAATTTGGAACACTGTGTATTGTGTTGCTCTGTATTATCTGTAGAAGTCTGTGTTTTTCTGAAAACAATTACTGAATATTCTCTCCCTTTCCGTGCCCAACTCCTACCCGTCTGCGAGTCCTGATACACACCTGTCTCATCAGATACTTATCTTTCCTTTACCGGGAGGAGGGGATCTCCTTGGGTTTGCCAGGGGCACGCATTGGTCAGTGTCCAGAGTGGAGATTCACAGCTTTAAAGCTCATTGACAAGATGCAGTAATGATTTTACCTCTAAAGATGTATAAAATGTTACAGCACTGGCTGTAGCGTTAGATTTGCTCATTTGTTTGTGGTTTTATGGCGTCTCTCCTCATACGCACACCCGCGATGGGGTGCTTTTCAGGCAGGCGGACATTTTTTCCCAACACAAACCTGGCACTTCGCATACGCAGTTAGGACAAAGACGCAAGATGTCATCGGCGAGCTGAGGGAGATGGAGGAAGGAACGGTGATGGGGAAACTCGTGGGTGAGTGTTTTTTGTTTTTGTTAAAATCACACTGTTGTTTGCTGATGTGTTCCGTTAATACTCATGTAAACACAGAAGTAGGCACGGTGTAGCGACGCATTTGACTGGTCAGACTGAGCGTTTGTGTGCTACTCAGGGACAAATTGGCAAAATTGCTGAAAGTTGCGGTGATTGGACAAAGTTGTAAGGTTGCGCAGAAGATGCAATGACTGGCTCGTTTTGTGTGAATTGTTGAGCTCACAACGTTGCAAAATCCTAGAGAGACTGAATTACAGACAGAGCTGTGGGTTAAGAAGCACAGACAAGGCAGGAAGTCAAAGGCAGGAACAGAGACTATCCAGTAATTTTTCAAAATATAGCCCCCAGCAGACTCCGATAATCAACAAAGTGGAACAAGACAAATATTTTTTACTGGGTTGTGACATGGTGGTTGGGGTCCTCCGCTCTGGACCAATGACATCACACAAAGGTTTGATGGTGGGCATGTACTCCAGAGTAAGAAATTATAAAAGTTAAAATGGTCCAACTGCCGCGAAACAGCATAAAGGGACTGCCAGTGAACATTTATTTAAATGTTAATCATCCTACACTGTCACTGACTGTTAAAACTGGAGCAGCTGATGTGTGGATGATCTACCTCCAAATACTCAGAGGCTTCCTCTACAGACACACTCCTGTTAGGATGCTGCCGGTCTCCACAGTCATGCTGACCTGAAACAATACCAAACATTCAGTGATTAACAATGAGCTCACTGATGCTAACACTTATCTAAGACACCTAATAACTAAGTAAGGGCTGAACTGGTCAGGTCACACCAGAAACCTACCGACACCACACCCACCTGATTAACTATGACCATTAGAAAGTTAGTCATCAGCTACAAACTGTATTTTTAGCACTGAGGGAGATAAACACATCCCAAAAGATTGACTTAACGAGAATGAATAGAATTAATGATGACCTCTATAGCCCCGTTTCCACTACCCGGAACCTGGAACTAATTTTGCAGGAACTTCCCCTCATATGAGTTTCCACTACCAGGAACCTCCCCATCAGGGGAGTTTTCAGGAACTTTTAGCGGCCAATAGACAGCCCTGGCCAGGAGCTGGTACTTCAGAGCAGCCATGAAAACTGCTGGGTGAGGTTTAGGATCGACTCACTGCTGACTGGATAAAACTCAGCCAGTTTGCTTCAGTACTTGGGCTGGCTTCATGAACAAAACACACAGAAATGAAAAGCAGCAAATCTAAGCAGAAAAAAGATAGTGATGATCTAATGCTTAAAAACATGATAATATAATGCTGCTGTAAATACAGGGGGTCTAAACGACTATTCAGTGTATTTGGAAGACAAGCATCATGGGGGAGTGGTACAGCGAATAACAGGGGGAGCTACCACTGCCCTTTAACAGGATGCGAGCCCATCGAGCCAGTCAGCAGCACCCCACAGTCCTGGCTTCTGGTGCTCCTCCTGGTGTGCTTGGGTGGCTGTAATATCTAAAGATTTAAACATTAATACTGTGATGACTATGGAGAGGACTGGCCAGATCAACTGTGTACCATGTGCGTCCACATATGCATCGGGATAGCAGGAATACAGCAGAGGGGCAAGGCTGGTGGCAGACAGCTTGCACATTTCTGCTCCTCTCTGCAGTCACTAAACAGCAAGTTGGTCCCATCACTCCACTTTATGTTCATTCTATGCATAATTATTTCTGCATGATTTCACTGTGTTTTACTTTGCCACACTGTGTCAGGGCTGAAATTGTCAGACAATGACATTACCAACAAATCCCCATCGTCCCTACCCCCACAGCGAATGGAAATACGATGGGTGAGAGGGCCAAATACAGGAACGGCCATGAACAAGTTCCTGACCCCCTCGTCAGCTCCTGGTACCTGGTAAATGGAAACAGGGCTCATGTAGAAGTGGGAATCTCTGTCCACCTCACAGTTCAATGTCAGATGACTGGTCCGAAAAACCACTGATGCAGTGCAGAGTTAATAGTTACCAGCGATGACTGCCAAGTGGTCATGAAGACTGAGCAGCAACTTCAGGATAACATCTTTCTCTTTCTTGTCCTGTGGGAAAATAAATGGATAAATATTAGTTTATTTATAGAGCACAATAAGCACAGAAACATTCATGAATGAGTGGCTAAACTGCTAGCTACTGCAAGTAGCAGAGATGAACGGAGATGAAGCTGAGTACAGAGGACTTATCCAGGACTTTGTGGACTGGTGCCATCGGAACTGCCTCCAGATCAACGCGAGGAAAACTAAGGAGGTGGTGGTGGACTGTCGCAGGCAAGGACAACCCCTCACAGCACCAGTAAACATCCAGGGAACAGACATTGAGATGGAGACATCCTACAAGTACCTGGGTGTTCATCTGAACAATAAACTAGACTGGTCACACAATACCGATGCACTCTACAAGAAGGGACAGCGCAGGCTGTTCCTACTGAGGAGGCTCAGGTCTTTTGGTGTACAAGGGGCGCTGCTGAAGACCTTCTACGACACGGTGGTGGTGTAACCCAGCTGAGAAAATGACCCTTTTTCTCAGATTTCATTTGTATTAATGAAAGTGTGTGATTTTATTTTGAAAACCGACTATCTTGGGGAAGAGGAAGTGTGATCCTCGTCATCCAACTTTTGAATTTCCGGTTCATGGTCACGTTGGGTGATCTGGGTCTTTCCATTCGTTAAGAGCGATATTAGCCCCGCCTTCCGAGTAGAGGCAGCCAGCGCGAACTCGGAATTCGGTCTTTCACGATATGAGCGCGGACAAGGGAGGTTGTGAAGCAGTCTAATTCACAAAGATACCTCTTCTTGTTGACGGGAGCACGAGCGTGAGGGGCATTGTGGCTGTGTCCTTTGCTGTATTCACACTGAAACCTCATCTTGGCTTGGTTTTTTTTGGTTGCTGACCAAAAACCTTCTGGATCCTGGATTCTCTCCGAATGGTGATGGCAAGCCTGACCCGAGACTGAACCGAGATTGATCTGAGATCTAAACCAAGATCTCGATTGAAGAGCATCCTTCCTCTCTGTGGCAACAACCCAAGGAGCCGCTTTAAAAGAGGACAGGAAACCTGAGTCTGTAGACACAAGATATCTTGACTGGTCAAACGACTAACCCGAAAGGACAAAAACACTGAGCTCAGTAGGACACTTTTGGGGTTTTATTTCATGCCGGCCGTTGTTATATTTGTATACTTGTACATTGTTTGTATATTTTGCTCCTTCTATATTTATTAATACAGACATGAATTGCTCATTTCTTGCCTCCAGCTATTTCATTCCACACTCACTCTAATTCCCTATTGTAACCCTTACAAACCTAGCAACTGGTCTACACTTAATTATTTCCCTTACCCAATTAACATAAGGCAGGGGTTACAGTGGCATCAGCCATCACTTTTGGAGTGGTCTGCTGGGGCAGTGGAATCACAGCAGCCGATAGGAAGAGACTGAACAAACTGATTAAGAAAGCTAGCTCTGTCCTGGGGCAACGCCTTGATCCGATGGAGGAGATAGGAGAGAGAAGGACGGTGGCTAAACTGTCATCTCTGCTGGAGTCCGAGTTCCACCCTATGCAGGACATACTGAACGCACTGAGGAGCTCATTTAGCAGCAGACTACATCATCCTAGGTGCGCAACCGAGAGGTTTCGCAGGTCCTTCCTACCTCCAGCTGTCAAGACTTTATAACCTAAGCAGGGCTGCTCGCAGAGATAGCAAAAAAACGTGACGACCTAATAGTATTGAATGCAAAAGACACAACAGACTTACTCAAATGGTCCCCTCCAGTATACAACTAGGACAATATCAGTCACTACGGAGGGTGACAATATGTATGGGTACATATTCATACTATGTAGGATAACTAAGTAGATGGTTATGCTGTTTATTCCATCTAGCTACAATGCTCCGCACTGTGTGTATATATATTTACATATTTATGTGTGCATATGTATACTCGTTGCTCTTGTTTTTCTTGTCTTCTTGATTGTTGCTCTGAGTGTTGCTATCCCTGTGCTGCTGCAATCCTGGAATTTCCCCATTGTGGGACTAATAAAGGCTTATCTTATCTTAGCCTTGGATCAAAACTTTAGGCTAAAATAATGTCTAAGAAGGAGGTACATGGTTAAGTGATGTCAGATGAACAAAGATTCCAGTGGGGGTGAACAGAATTTATAGAAAATGGTGATCACAACCATCCACATACAGTCATTACCTCCTCCCCACCAAGGCAAGCTGTGCCCACTTAAGAGCGATCGACTCGGACCGCCGAGTATGCTAATGCTAAATGTTCAATGTAGCGTGATGGTGAAAATGTAACAAAATAAGCCAGAATGCCATCAGCTCTATCATCAGTTGTGGATCAGTGAATCAGGTGGACACAAGGATGTCTGATAGCAAAACTGAAATCTGAAGAGAATAACAATATAAACCACACTTGGTAAGCCAACTTCCTAGTACCACTGTTGGCTCAGAAGCTGAGGCCTCTGGCTCCCCGTGCATCTAAACGACAGACAGCTATGCTGGCCAATAATAGAGCAGCAGGTGGATATCAAAGACAGTGCTGGGTTCACCATTTTATGACATTGGGAGGTGAACCCGAAGAGTCAAAACAGCTTCTCAGAGAAAAAAACCATTTAAAGGCTATGTTTTTTTTTTTGTTTTTTTTTTCAACAGAAGTGTTATTTTTTTTTGATAATCAGGTGACCAAAAGACCCCTGTCAGAAGGTTAAAACCTACAAACACCATTGTTCAGTCAATGAGCCCTTAAACAGTTTATACACCCCTCACACGTTACTAAACCTTACAGGTCAGTGAGGAATATAACCACTGTTCCCCATAGACAGAGGATGAGATCCACACACTCATGTGAACTTCACTGAAGAAAACCTCTAATTACACCTTAGGCGGGGTGTGTGGTGACCTGAAACCCAGCCCCCATCATCAGGTCACATCCTTTCTGTTCCCCACCACTCCTCACCATGCACCGTGTGAGACGGGGGTCACAGTGTGTGAACAAAGGCCTCAGCTTGGACAATGGTTTGTCCTTGGCTGCTCAGCAACACCTCAGGTGTGGACAATGTAGGTGCTGAGAGCACATACTGGATACAGAACTGAAGCTTCTCCTACTCATACAGCTCTAGGGAGGACAGTAGAAGCTGGGGGGACTCAAACGTAGTCAAACAGTAGTTACAGGTGATGACTGGGACAAAAAAGTGGCATCACGACAGGACGATCAGGAGGAAACTGGGTCCACAGAGAGATCATGCAGGTTACCTACACACACAGCTGAGGTGAGCTCATCAGGAGGGCAGTCTTACAGGAGATGGACTTCATGCCCACTGACTTCAGGGGTTCAAAGGTCGGCTCACACCAAGCTCCCAAAGAACCGGCACGAGGTTTTATAAAGGGACGTTGAGCTCAAGTAGGACTGGCCGATCAACCCACAAAGAAACTCAAACCAACGTATTAGGGGTGTGCTATATTGTATCGTTAACGGAAATACCAGTATAAATGTTGATACCAGTGCAAAAATTAATATTGTGATATTTGGGGTCTGCTGCATGATGATGTCACAGTTACACTACTGACGTGTTACCATAGAAATGGCAAAACAAACATGGTGCGGGAAGCTGCTGCTCCGTGGTCAGAGCATCTGCATCTAGTTGAGTGAAATTTCTATGTTTTAAGGCCATTTCAGACTGCTGCCATGCTCAAAAAAAAACAAAAAACGAAGCAGCAATGTGGAGGATCTGCCTGCATTTTTTCACCCACAGGTCGACAACACCGCTGCAGAGCGGTACCGTTAAGACATGTTAACATCCAACGGTTTTGACATTCATAGTGTCTGTAGTTCTGTTTTCATTCTGTTTTGGCTGCTTCAGCTTGATTTTATTCAACCATCCAAAGGGGGGGGGACATCAGTTTAGTTTTTGTTTAGTTTTGACTGGATATGTTGAAGGTAAATAACCGCTGAAACAGTTCTGTATAAACTAAAAAGAAAAGGAAAAAAAACTGTATTCCATGTAACTGTGAAAATATTGTTATGGTGAAAATTCAGAAATATGGTGACATCATTTTAGGCCAATTGACCACCCCTATTCAGTGTAACAGATGGAATCTTACTCACGCCTGTTTTTTTTTTTTTCCCCGCTCTTCCTCTGTCCCCGTTTGAGAACTTTCATATACTACCTCTTTAAACGTCTTTAACCCCTTACACTCAGGGGTCAATTTCCCTAAAAACGCCTAAAAATAATTCAATTCAACTTTATTTATATAGCGCCATTTCACAACAACAGTCATCTCATAGCACTTATCAACTGTAGGGGGAACCCCCACAGTTGCAGAAAGACCCCAGCAATCAGGCGATCCCCTGTGAGCAAGCACTTGGCGATGGTGGAGAGGAAAAACTCCCTTTTAACAGGAAGAAACCTCCAGCAGAACCAGGCTCAGGGAGGGGCAGTCATCTGCTGCGACTGGCTGGGGGGTGAGGGGATAAAGAAGAAGAAAAGAACAGACATGTAGAGAGCAAACAGCACGATGGGGACTCAATCTATGGGAGAGAACAAACAAATGTTAATGACCAGCAAAAAAAATATTTCATAGAGAGTGAGGAAAAGGAGTGAGGCCCAGTGCATTACTGGAGGTCCCCCGGCTGACTAAACCTATTAGCAGCATAACTAAGGGGAGGGTTCAGAAACACATGATCCCTCCCTAATTGTAGACTATATCAAAAAGGTAGGTTTCAGCCCTATTCTTAAAAACAGAGATCGAGTCTGACTCCCGAATCCAGATTGGCAGCTGATTCCACAGGAAGATGAGCTTGCTAACTGAAGGCTCTGCCTCCCATTGTACTTTTGGAGATTCTAGGTATTACAAGTAATCCTGCATTTTGGGAGCATAGTGCTCTGTTAGGATAATACAGTAGTATCAGATCTTTTAAATAAAAAGGAGCCTGATTGTTTAGAGCTTTGTAAGTAAGAAGAAGGATTTTAAACTTAATTCTAAACTCTATGGGAAGCCAATGAAGGGAGGCCAGAACCGGAGAGATATGATCTCTCTTTCTAGTACCTGTTAAAACTCTTGCTGCAGCATTTTGGATCAGCTGAAGACTTTTTAAAGATGTTTTAGGACAGCCTGATAATAAAGAATTACAATAATCTAATCTCGAGCTAACAAAAGCGTGGATCAGTTTCTCAGCATCACTCTGAGACAAGATGCTCCTAATCTTGGCAATATTACGCAAATGATAGAAGGCAGTCTTAGAAACAAATTTAATATGTGAATTGAAGGACAAATTCTGATCAAAAATAACTCCAAGGTTCCTCACAGAGCTATTAAGAGAAAGAGTAATCGCATCCAAACTGAAAGTTTGATTTGGAAAGGAATTTCTAAGATTTTTTGGACCAACAAGAATGACTTCAGTCTTATCTGAATTTAATAGCAGGAAATTACAAGTCATCCAAGCTTTGATTCCTTAAGACAGGCTTCTAACTTGGCTAATTGATTACTATCATCTGGCTTCATTGACAGGTATAATTGTGTGTCATCAGCATAACAATGAAAATGTATACAGTGCTTTTCTAATAATGTTGCCTAACGGAAGCATATATAAACTAAAAAGAGTAGGGCCTAGCACAGATCCCTGTGGAACTCCCATGACTAAGCTTTGAGTCGAAAGAAAACTCATTATTTACATGAACAAACTGGAACCTATCAGATAAATAAGATCTAAACCACTGCAACAAAGTTCCATTAAGTCCAACATAGTCTTCTAATCTATCAAGTAGAATATTATGATAGATAGTATCAAAAGCTGCACTAAGGTCTAAAATTACAAGTACAGAAACTAGTTCATTATCAGATGCAATGAGGAGGTCGTTAGCGACCTTCGCCAAGGCTGTTTCAGTACTATGATGGATTCTAAACCCAGATTGAAACTCTTCAAGTAAACCATTTCCCTGCAGGTGGTCAAATAATTGCGTAGCAACAACTCTTTCTAAGATTTTTGAAATGAAAGGGAGATTAGAGATTGGTCTATAGTTAGCTAAAGCTCCTGGATCTAGCGTTGGCTTTTTGAGTAAGGGTTTAATTACAGCCGTTTAAAAGCCTGCGGTACATGGCCTAAAGTTAATGAAGAATTGATTATATGAAGAATAAGGCTACCAATAAGTGGGAAGACTTCTTTAAATAACCTGGTAGGAATAGGGTCTAAAAGACAAGTTGAAGGTTTGGATGAGGAAACTATTTTGTTCTAACTCACAAAGGTCGATTGGAGTAAACTCATCAAGACAGGACATCAATAGAAGGAGTTGTAGTAGTTACAGTATTTAAGTTAACTGTGGGAAGAATCTGATTGATTTTATCTCTGATGGATGAAATTTTATTATTGAAAAAGTTCATAAAGTCCTGACTAGTAAGCTCTAAGGGAATGCTAGGATTGACAGAGTCCTGACTCTTTGTCAACCTGGCTACAGTACTGAAAAGAAACCTGGGATTATTCTTGTTCTCTTCTATTAATGCAGAGTAATAACTCGTTCTAGCTTTTCTAAGAGATTTTTTATAAATTAAAAGATGATTTCTCCAAGCTAAATAGATTTCATCTAAATTAGTGGAGCGCCATTTTCTTTCTAATTGACGAGTCTTCTGTTTTAAGCTACGAGTTTCTGTGTTGAACCAAGGAGTTAGAAATCTCTGATTAGACTTTCTTTTTTAAGGGGGCCACCAAGTCTAGAGTCTAATGCAGAGAAGCTTAAACACTATCCACCATGTTATCAATTACAGAAGGAGCAAGCCGTCTATAGCTTATTTCCGTTGTGTTGACACATGGCAAAGAGGAAACAATCTGCATAAGTTTGGTAACAGCATCATCTGAGAGGCATCTACTGTCATAATATTTTTCTTTAGGAGCCAAATAGTCAGAAATAGTAAAATCAAAGGTTAACAGACAATGGTCTGACAGTACAGGGTTATGAGGAGACACTACAAGATTTTCTATTTCTATGCCATATGTCAGAAACAAGGTCCAATGTATGGTGGAGGTAATGAGTAGAATTCCTACTTTCTGAGAAAACCCAATCGAGTCTAATATTGAATTAAATGCCACATTAAGGCAGTCACTATCTACATCCACATGTATATTAAAGTCCCCTACTATAATTATTCTGTCAGTCAGGGGTCAATTGCCCTAAAAACCGCCTAAAAATAACAGACCCAAAGTAAATCAAAAGCTGTTCTTCAACCCTTTGCAGTATCTTCATGGGGTTGGTCTCATTTAAAAGAAAACACTGATTTTTTGGGCAAAACAGAATCCCTCTAAGTGCTTCTGCCACTGAGTAACAATGTTTTACACACACTGAATTTGAAGAAAAAAGTTCACCTGGGGTGTTTTTTTTGGTTTTTTTTTAAGATACAAATGGTTGCAAATAACATACAGCTGTTAGATACTGGCTGGAAAAACACAACAGGAATGTAGAAGCAAGTATTATCAAGTTCAGGTCAAAATTTTATAACAATACCACAAAAAATGAATACATTACACAGCTTTTTTCTCAGGGTGTCCAGGTGTTTTTGAACTGTGCCATTTGGCACAGTTCACCTTTCACCTTGGAACAATGTCTATAACTTTTGAATGCTTCAACATAGGTCAAGTGGACCCTGACCAAGTGAGCACTCCAAGTGAGCAACCCAAGTGGACCCCAGAATCCAATCTGTACACATACAAGTACATTCTCCGTCCAGTGATTTATAAATGCAAAGAACAACAACAAGAATTTGTGTAAAATTGTTGGAAAGACTTTTCCCGGTCACTAAGAAGTGTAACAATTATTTATATACACTACCGTTCAAAAGTTTGGGGTCACTTAGAAATTTCCTTATTTTTGAAAGAAAAGCACTTTTTTTCAATGAAGATAACTTTAAACTAATCAGAAATACACTCTATACATTGCTAATGTGGTAAATGACTATTCTAGCTGCAAATGTCTGGTTTTTGGTGCAATATCTACATAGGTGTATAAAGGCCCATTTCCAGCAACTATCACTCCAGTGTTCTAATGGTACAATGTGTTTGCTCATTGCGTCAGAAGGCTAATGGATGATTAGAAAACCCTTGTGCAATCATGTTAGGTCTGCAATGCTGTAATTGCTGCAAATGGAGGATTCTTTGACAAAAGCAAAGTTTGTAGGAAAAAATTATTATTTCAAATACAAATCATTATTTCTAACCTTGTCAATGTCTTGACTATATTTTCTATTCATTTTACAACTCATGGTGGTAAATAAGTGTGACTTTTCATGGAAAACACAAAATAATTGTCTGGGTGACCCCAAACTTTTGAACGGTAGTGTATAAGATGACAACTATGCTGACATTTTTCACTGCAATATACACAGAACACCCCACCACCCCCACAGAGGAACATGCCACACGAACGCGTGGCCATGTAGGACCCGTGGTAACCAATCAGTCAAAAGTTTTATTTCTATTTTTATCTATAAAGAATAATTTACACTATATCACTTACCTGTCCACAACCACAGCATGATATTTGACAGACATCTCCGCTCAGTTCCTCCTTGTCAGAAAAGCTAATGATTTCTCATTGTTCACCTGACCGGGTCAAGCGATCTATGCTTTTGTCCATGTTCTTTAGGTTTACTTTGTAAACCATTTTTCAGAACAAGTGAATAAAAAAAGTGGCTAATGTTAGCTTTACGCACAAGTCGGACCGTGTTCTTCACCCAAGTGGCTCCTGCCGGCAAAAAGGATTTACACACGGGAATGTATGGGTTTCATCAAGCAATGTGAAAAAAGGAACCCACCCATGTCCGGTACCACTGAATTCAGAAATTCAGCTTGAAGCTCCTCAAGTCCTGCACAGACCGGTTGTGTGGGATCGTGGACCACATCTTCAACCTAAGCCTGAAGCTGGGGAGGGTACCACAGCTGTGGAAAACATCCTGTGTGGTACCCGTACCAAAGACCGCTCATCCCAAGGACCTGAACAGCTACAGATCAGTGGCTCTCACATCACACCTGATGAAGATCCTGGAGAGGCTGCCCCTTGCCCACCTCCACCCCCTGGTGGGACCAGCAATGGATCCACTCCAGTTTGCCTACCAGCATGGCATCGGGGTGGAGGATGCAGTGATCTTCCTCCTACACTATTCCCCTGTCCCCACCTGGAGAAGCCTGGGAGCACTGTGAGGATCATGTTCTTTGATTTCTCCAGTGCTTTCAACACCATCCAACCGGTGATCCTGAAGGACAAGCTACTGTGTGCAGGGGTGGACCAGCACCCGTCATCGTAGATCTTGGACTACCTCACAAACTAACCACAGTTTGTGAGAACCCAGGACTGTGTGTCTGACACCATCATCTGCAGCACGGGGGCCCCCCAGGAAACAGTTCTGGCTCCCTTCCTGTTCACCCTCTATACTGTGGACTTTTCATACAACATACCACACTGCCACCTACAGAAGCTCTCTGACGACTCTGCGATCATCGGCTTCATTAGGAGTACACAGAGGACTTATCCAGGACTTCGTGGACTGGTGCCAACGGAACTGCCTCCAGATCAATGCGAAGAAAACCAAGGAACTGGTGGTGGACTGCTGCAGGGGAGGACAACCCCCCACAGCACCAGTAAACATACAGGGAACAGACATTGAGATGGTGACATCCTACAAGCACCTGGGTGTTCACTTGAACAATAAACTGGACTGGTCACACAACACCAACACACTCTACAAGAAGGGGCAGTGCAGGCTGTTCCTCCTGAGGAGACTCAGGTCTTTTGGAGTGCAAGGGGCACTCCTGAAGACCTTCTACGAGTCGGTGGCAGCATCAGCCATCAGCATCAGCCATCACATTTGGAGTGATGTGCTGGGGCAGCGGCATCACGGCAGCTGACAGGAAGAGACTGAACAATCATCGCAATCATCAATCATCATCGCCTTTCACCCGAAACGGGTATATCCACAGTTCCTTCCTTTCTCCTCTCCGCTCTGCGTCAAGCCCGTCTTTTCTCGTGAGCCATCACTCTTTGTATTATGTGCCCTGCAAACTTTCCTCGTGAGGTTCTTCCATTCCGCTCTATCATGTACAACCAATTGCCATTGATCTAAAACATCGGCACACTTCAGTGCATTTTTGCATGTGTCCTTAAAACAGAGTTTGGGTCGACCTACTTTGCGAGAACCATGAGCCAGCTCACAATACAGGAGTTCCTTCACCGGCCTATCATCATTCATTCGACAGACATGACCTAACCAGCCTAACCCTAAAGGCCCTTTTCCACTAGCCTCACTTAGCCCTACACCGCACCACTCAGCCCACTTTAGGCGCTTTTCCACTAGCCCCAGCACCGGTTAGCAGGTACTTTTTTCATACCTGATCCAGGGCAGGGTCTAACCGGGCTGAGCAGGGCTGAGTAGGGCTGTGATATGACTTTAAGAGACTGGTCGCTGCTGATTGGTCAGGTCGTAACGTCATGAAAGCAACTTTTTCTGCTGAATTTACTCCACGACCGCCATTTGTAATTGTTCAGCCAGTGAACACAGTGCGCCCCTTTAATACGGTATATTATATTAATATACTGTATAATATACTTATATAATAATATACTCCTAATATTATATATTAGGAGGTGCGCAAGTTTCTCTCTATATTAGGCGACGATCGCATCCAGCGCGAGTTGGACGGATCTACTCGAAATGCAGGTGTCCGAGCAGATGGCTTCCCAAGGGCACAGCCGTACTGCCAAACAGTGTCGGGAGAAGCTGAAAAAGCTGAAAAGTGATTACCGAGCAGTGAAGGACCACATTGCTCGAAGTTCAGCGGATCGGAAGGAGTGGAAGTGGTTCGCTGAGAGACACTGGGCTCGACACTTCACTGTCACTGTCACGGTCACGGCCTTGGAAACCGTGGATGGTGAGTGTTGTTTTGATATTGCGCATCTTTTCGCCACTTGATCCTTTCTGTGCCAAGCTCACTGTTTTTAAGAAATAGGAAGGTTGTTAGATTGTGGGTAATGGTTGTTACTGAGGCTTGCGTATTGTTTTGCAGCCAACTGCAGATTCACGCTTGCTTTGTGTTAAGTATTAGCGCGAATAAAACGCTGAATTACGCTTATTGTATTACGGTTAAAAACTTTAGAGTGTTGTGTACATGTTGCACTTTGGTGTTAAGTTTTAAATTGCGTGCATTTTCTTTCTAGAATCGCATTTCATATCACAGGGGTCCACCTCAGCGGACATGATGGACACAGCGGACTCTCCTGGCGCTGCGTCTGCGTGTGCGTCTGGCGGAGCGCCAGCTGAATTGACTCCACATCACCAGCTCCATCTGGATCACGTTCAAGTGCCGGTAAGGCACAATAACCACGATTTTTTTTTTTGGTTGAAACAGGTCCAGCAGCGGAAACCAGGGTCGAAAATCCATCCTCCATCCATCTTCATACCGCTTAATCCTTTAGCAGGTCGCGGGGGGGGGCTGGAGCCTAACAAGTTATGTACCAAATTGATTAATGCAATTTCCTGTAGCTGCATATTAATTAATTGAAAATGTCTTTTTAAATGTACAAAAAGGTTATTCTTATGGTCTTCACTTATCGGTGTTCAACAACCATTTTTAGTGTGGTGATTGGTGCTGTTGTAATTCTGTTTTAGACAAAAAGTGCATGAACTGCCGTTGAAATCAACATGCTTCATTGAAATGCTTTGCGTCAGCTGACTGTATTAACCCATTCAGATTTCCTGCGGCCACACTACAAGAACTAGTTTAAACATTACCCATCCATCCATCCATATTCTAATCTTAATCCCTTTTTTAGTATTGCAGGGGGGCTGCAGCCGAAGACAGCTACCCTGCGTGTTGCAAAATCTGCTCTACTTGAGGGGCAGCAACAAGCAGTTTCAGCTATATACTGCATGAGCATAATATATATAGTGACATTCCACAACAGACATTCACGCTGTTGTAATTCCATAATATATGTAGTGATCCAGCTTTAACGACCATGCCTTTCTGTCTTTCCATCTAGGCAAGACGAAAAACAGACAACTCCATCGCTGACCTTACATTAGCGATGGTCAACATGCATGACGAAGAGATGTGGCTCTTGGAACGGCAACATGACCAGCGGCAAGAATCAGGAGTACATGCAGGCATTTGCGACAGGTGGCCGCAGATGTGCGGGCAGATGCGCGTGAAGCCCTGGAGCAGGACGCTGCGTTACGAAGGGAAGAGCTCGCAGAGATGTCATCGCCCAGTCTGTTTTTTTGTTGTAAATTTTGCTTCTGGAATAAAATTGTATTGTTTGCATCAAAAGTCTGGTTTTATCTGTTATGACAACCGTATGAGAAAAGCCAATAATTACATACACATTCCATTCTCTGTTCACTCCACATGCTGCTGTTCATCAGGTCAGGTGTATAGCCTTCTAATGGTAATTTAATTTTTAACAACACAACGAAACGTAATGTCTTGGTAGTTTTTTTTTTTTTTATTTTAAACAAATTTGCAATGCTGAATCCATTTCTCTTGAACGGGTACATTTTTTAGGTTATAAGCAGTTGTACAGGTGTGCTTGAACTTGTAGACACTGCTAAAGGTAAGTACATGTAAGTTGAATGTTGCATCACCAGTCAAAATTTAATAAATTAAGAAGGAATCTAGCAAAAATTTGGCACTAATAACAGTAGACAAATCGGACAAGGATACACAACTGTGTTTTTGTTGCACACAACTGTTGTTACCAGCAAGTGCAAACTTTATATTCCCTTTTCCCAAAAATTAAAAATCAATTTGTAAGTAAAAGTGGGAGACCTTTACATGGGAAAATATGACATGTATCAGCACATGACTTATAGTTCAATTTGCATTTCCACCTAAGCAAAAGTGGCTTGTCGAGCTGGATTTTTGTGAAGATGGCCTGTGCGGTGTTTCTGCATGTAATTACATACCTGTCAAGTGATACGGTTTCGCCGTATTTTAATACGGGGAAAATGCAATTTTAGCAAATACGGGCATATTGCCATTTCTGTACGCCAAAGAGAAAAATATACGGGAAAAAAAATTGAGAGTGTGGGGAGGAACACGTGTGTGACCCCCACAGCGTACGGGGCTGTCAGAGCGCTCAGCGTGAGCAATTACCACAACAGAAGTGTGGACTCATCATTAGGCTGATGGCTTCACACCTTCTTAACAGATAAGCGTTATGAACAAGAGGACAGGTAGATGGACCATGCACAACATTTTATTTACAAAAAACATTTTGGAAATATGTATGCACATAAATGTGGACAAAATAGACAAGTATTGCATCACAGCATCTCGTGTTATATTGTAACATGTAGCTCGACATGGTGACGTCCCACCGGGAGGTTTGAACTCACGCCTCCCGCTCCGGAGTCCCGCACTCTACCTGTGTCACCAATAGGGTCAACCCACTTGTCAAGCCAAGTAGGGTGCTTATATTGAGTTCGCTACAATATCACCACCCTGCTCCTCTGCTCTCTGTGCCGCTGGCACCACTGGTTCATCACCGGAGTGGTGGCTCAGTTGGTAGAGCATCCGCCCCACACCCGGGAGGCAGGGGCTCAAATCCCGGCCGGGTCATGCCGAAGACCATATAAAAGTGGAACTTCCTGCCATCCAGCTTGGTGCTCAGCAATAATGGAATGGAGGAGGGAAATTTGTGGCGGCGCCTTGCATGGCAGCGGCCCTCTGATTCTACACTTGGGGTGTGTGTGATTAACACTATAGATAGGTAAATCACAATCTCGTTCTACTGTACATGATTGGTTGTACAGTTGAATGACAATAAAGGGTGATTGATCTACTGCATCATCCAATGTAGTGTCAAACGTCTCTCCATGACTCTCACACAGATTGTGCAGAGCACAACAAGTCAGCACCATAGATTAAACCAGTTTCATGTCACAGTCATTCCTCCCTCCTTCCTCCTTCCTTCTCTCCTCGTCATCAGCCATTTTGTTTGTTGTGGAGGATTCAGTCGCGTGTTTCACGTCACGAGGGTGTGGCGCCGCCTGCTGTTCAACAAATCCCACCCACAGCAGGTGTGCCAGCAGGTGCGCCAGCAGTAGTTGAAAAGCAACTGAGGCTGAACCGAACCGAAGTGAGTAGAGCCGGGTTTTCAATCGGGGCTGAGCGGGGCCGCTCAGGAAAAGGGAAAGGGCCTTTAAGAGACTGAACAAATTGATCAAAAAAGCTAGCTCTGTTCTGGGGCGACGCCTCGACCCAGTCGAGGGAATAGGAGAGAGGATGGTGGCTAAGCTGTTATCTCTGCTGGAGTCCTAGTCCCAACCCATGCAGGACATGATGAATGCACTGAGGAGCTCATTTAGCAGTAGGCTGTACCATTCTAGGTGCACAACGGAGAGGTTCCACAGGTCCTTCCTACAGAAAGCTCTCAGACTTTATAACCTAACCAGGGCTGCTCATAGAGGTCATATTGAATGTACTCACATAATAACCATGTACAATGAATGGTCCTCTCCATTATATAACTAGGACAATATCAATCATTACTGAGGGTGGCAACACGGCTGATTCAAATACGCAATATACTGTCTGGGTACATATCAGGGATGGCAACAGGAAATTCTGATTTCAGCTGAAATCTAATTTGGTCGATTGACTTACGGGGGGGCCGGGGGGGCGCAGCCCCCCTGAAGCTGGGAGGTTTTCAGTAAAACAGAAGTAATTTAGAATGAAAAAAATGATTAAAAAAAAAATGAAATACTAGACTTAATAAATCATTAAATTTAATGAAAAGTTAACTTACTTTTTCTTCAATGTTGTCTCACTGTCTTTAGTCCAACATATTTAACAGTTCTATAAGAGTTTATTACACTATTTACAATGGTCACCAAGTCACTTCTAATGTGAAACTTTCTTCCTTTTGGCAGCAAGCTGTGTCAGTCTCTGAACTTTGAACTTCATCTCCTTTTCTGGTTTCTTCAGAAACTGTCCGAGTGTTTCTGTTACCTCGTCGAACTTTAAGATAAGATAAGATAAGATAAGCCTTTATTAGTCCCACAACGGGGAAATTCCAGGATTGCAACAGCACAGGGATAGCAACACTCAGAGCAACAATCAGAAGGCAAGAAAAAAAACAAGCAAGCAAGAGCAGCTAATATACATATGTACATATTACTATAAAATATATATATACACACACACACACACACAGACACACAGTGCAGAGCATTGTAGCTGGATGGAATAAATATATGAATATATGAACACACAGTGCAGAGCATTGTAGCTAGATGGAATAAATATGTAAATATATAAACACATATAAGCCAACTTTGAGCCAATTTTCACCTTTACCGCCACTTTTCTCTCAAGCCAATTCCATCGGAACTTATTTTTGACACTTTTGTCCATTTCTAGCACTGATGACTCCTGATCCTTGGATAAAAATCTCATAATTCCGCTGAAAACAATACCGAAAGCTCAGAATTCCAACACGAACCAGGGATGTGATTTGGGGTTTGGGAAATTATCTGAAAATTCAGCAGGGGGTTTGGGGGACATAGTCCCCCAGCGGGGTCCAGAGCAGCGCCCCGTTGGGGGGGGGGGCAAGGGGGGCGAAGCCCCCCGAAGCTCCTGGGTTTTTATGATTTTTATGTACTAGAACTGTGCTTAAATGACATAAAACAAACAGCTGAATGCCACTTATTACTGTATAATATTGACTTATGTTCCAAGAAGACAGCATTCCTAAAATATTCCAACAAGCATTATCCATCACATGCTTTAACATTTGATCAAATCAAAATCAGTTAATTTTATCTATTCCATAATAGAAATAAAATTCCAACATACCATTACTTTTTATAATTTCAGCATTCATTTCAGATCACCAGCATTCACCAGCATTCATTTCAGATCACCAGTTTCAATGGGGGGCAATGGATCAGCGTTCTCGTCGCGCCCTCCACCAGTACCCGGGCTCGCCTGGGGAAGCTAATGATCCTACCAGCAGACTAAATTCGAAGAGACGACGCCTCTGTGCCAAGTCAAAGAAGAATCCTAGTCACAGTCCTAAAGCCGAAAGCAAACAGCCCCAAGAGCACTTTGTGGTAGGATCTGCCCTTCGCATATTACAACTAAACGTTGAAGGCCTATCTGCAGCCAAGCGAAGCCTTATTGAAGTCCTCGCCTTCCAACATTCAATTGATGTAATCTGCCTCCAAGAGACTCATATTGGCACAGAGGAAGCTGTCCGCTTCACCATCAAAGGCTTTGACCTCCTGTGCTATGTTCTACATGCTAAACATGGACGTGCCACCTATGTGCGTTCTGACATAGTTGAAGCAAATCACCTGATAACAACACATTTCTCAGACACCATAATCATTGGTGGCTTCCATATTGTCAATGTGTACAAGCCCCCTAATGCCAACTGGGATCTGCAGGTCTTACCCACCCTACCCCACCCTGCCATCTATGTGGGGGACTTTAACAGCCATCACCCTGACTGGGGGTACCCAGCAGTGGACAGTGATGGGGAGGCACTTTCAGACTGGGCATCCAGAAATGACCTCGCTTTGATATACGACCCCAAACAAAGAGGAACCTTCCACTCTGCTAGGTGGAAGAAGGACTATTCTCCTGACCTGTGTTGGGTCAGCTCTTTGAATGGGGAGCCATATCCTACACAGATCCTCATTCTTGATGATTTTCCACACAGCCAACACCGGCCCCTGCTTGTACACATTGGCCTACAACTTCCAGTCATATACAGCCCAAGGAAGATGCGCTGGAACTTCCGCAAAGCCAACTGGAAGAAATTCAGTGAAACTCTGGACCGGAGCGTTGTTACCATCCCACTCCACACCATCACTGTAGATGAAGCATACAACCGCTTCTGCAGCGCAATCTTCAAGGCTGCCCATACTGCAATCCCACGAGGCTACCGACCCCTCTATGTCCCATGTTTGGACGGAGAAAGTGCTGCCCTCCTACAATCCTATCAAACATCAGGGGACCCAGAGATAGCAGACCATCTCATTGAATCGCTAAATACAGCCCGGCGAAAGAAATGGGAGGAGACAGTTGCTGACCGGAGCTTTACCCACTCTAGCAGGAAATGTTGGAGCCTCATCCGTCGCCTAGGAGCTGCACAGAAGCCCCCTAGCCAAAGCCGAGCATCCGTCACACCCAACCAAGTTGCATCCCACCTACTGACTATCGCCAAAGCACCCCAAGACAAAGACACCAGAACAGCAGTTACAACTGAGCTAAAAAAACCACCAAAAAATGCCTGTAGAGGAAACGAACCCTGAACCCTTCGAGGCTGCTGAACTGGAGAAAGTCCTACAGGGCCTGAAATGTGGAAAGGCAGCAGGATACGATAACATCTTCCCAGAATTCATGAAAAATCTTGGCCCCCGAGCCCTAACCTGGTTGACACAATTCTACACAAGGATCACACAAACGAACTCGATCCCAAAGAAATGGCGGACAGCAAAGGTCATTGCCATCCCAAAACCTGGCAAAGACCACAAACTACCAGCAAGCTACCGCCCAATCTCCCTACTCAGCGTTCCTTACAAAATCATGGAGCGCCTAATACTGCAACGCATTTCCCCAGAAATAGAGGATATTCTAAGTGTGGATCAAGCAGGTTTCCGCAAGGACCGCAGTACAGGAGAACAAGTACTGGCCCTAACCACCTTCATTGAAAATGGCTTCGAGAGCAGACTGAAGACAGGGGCTGTGTTTCTCGATCTTACAGCCGCCTATGATACGGTCTGGCACAAAGGCCTCCTCCTGAAACTTATAAAGGCGATCCCTGCTTGGGCAACAGCAATTATAAAAACGCTGCTGACCAACCGAAGGTTCAGAGTCCACCTCAGTCAGAACACAAGTGCATGGAGAATGCAGAAAAACGGACTCCCACAAGGCTCAGTTCTAGCTCCAACTCTGTTCAACCTCTACATAAACGACCTGCCTACTACAAAATCCCGCAAATTCATCTATGCAGACGACATCTGTCTGGCATTCCAAGCACCAGACTTTGAACCACTGGAACGGGTGCTCACGGAAGATCTTGCTAAACTGGACCAGTTCTGCAAAATCTGGCGCCTAAAACCAAGCCCAGCAAAAACCGTCTCCAGTGTATTTCATCTCCACAATGCAAAAGCTGCCAGAGAACTAAACATCCACCTGAGCAGACTCAAGCTTAAGCATGCCCCAAATCCAACTTATCTTGGAGTGACCCTTGATAGGACCTTATCCTTCAAGGAACATCTAAAGTGGACGGCTGCTAAGGTGAAAGTACGAAACAACCTGCTCTGCAAGCTCGCTGGTGCAAAATGGGGGGCGGCAGTCTCCACCCTGCGCACCTCAGCACTGGCCCTTTCATACTCTGTAGCAGAATATTGTGCCCCTGTCTGGTCCAGGTCATCTTACACACACCATGTAGACACCCAGCTCAACTCAACCATGAGAACTATAACTGGAACAATCCGCTCAACACCACTCCCCTGGCTCTCTGTACTGTCAAACATAGCCCCTCCACACATCCGGCGAGCAGCATTAACTCAAAGGATGCTCCAAAAAGTTAAAGATTTTCCTCACTTACCAATCCATGCAGATATCTACACCCCACCCACTGCCCGACTTTCATCCAGACGGCCGATTTGGAAAAACCCTCCCCCAGCTGACTTTACCATCCAGACAGCCTGGCAAGAGGAATGGGAGACCAAGGAGGTCCCAAACAAACAGCTGGTGATAAACCCCAACCAACAGGTCCCGGGCACCAACCTCCCAAGGAGACAGTGGTCTACACTCAATCGCTTCAGGACTGGACATGGCCCCTGCTTGGCCAGCCTTCACAGATGGGGCAGTAGCCCTAGCCCACTGTGCGCATGTGGAGAGGAGCAAACTATGGAACACATCATAGAGGCTTGCCCGCTCCAAAGACTGGAAGGAGGATTACACACCCTCCATACAGCAAACCAGGAGGCAACTGCTTGGCTTAAGGACTTTGCATTCGCTAAATAAATAAATAAACCAGTTTCAATCTCCATTGAGACTTGAGCAGTTCATTTTGCACAATTACTGATGTAGCCAAGTCTTAGAAATATTCAAAAGTTATGAGTCAATGTCCACTGTGCACTGTCAATTTCAAACTGTTTGGAATCATAAAAGGGGATGGTTAACTTTTATTACCGTTTCCTCCCCCACGCAGCCCAGCTCATACAGCCGTTGTACGCCGCCAGTAACAGAGAGTTAATGGCTCTCCACCTGGCCATACGCCACTTCCAGTCCTGCCTGAAAGGGCGCACCTTCACTGTGTTCGTGGACCACAAGCCACTAACGTACTTAACATACTTTATCTTCCTGGAAGATAAAATAAAGCGGAATTCGGCGAATTAGCAGAAAATCACATCCCTGAGAACACGCCGCCATGAATTTTTGAAAAAGCATACAATGAGCCATTTGATTGGTCCAATCGTTTGCAACTATCCAATCGCAGGGCTGTCAAGCTACTGCAATACAGCAGTAGCTTGAACACAACACATCCGGGTTATCGCGGGAGACAACTTCCGGGAAAGCGCCGAGCACTTATGTAATCGTGTTGATTTTCGCTAAAATCGGTAACAATAAGGTACCTTACTCCCCCCTAAAATTTTCTCAACGGATTTAGACAATTCACAGAAATGATCAATTTGAAAATAAATCGGCGGAAATCCGCAGATCGGCAGAAAATTGCCATCCCTGACATATTCATATTCTGCGGGTTAACTTAACAGACCGTAACGCTGTCTATACCATCTAGCTGCAATGCTCCTGCACTGTGTATATATCTGTGCACATATGCATATTCATTTGTTCTTATCTTATTAATTATTGCTCTGAGTGCCGCTATCCCTGTGCTGCTATAATCCTGGAATTTCCCCATTGTGGGACTAACAAAGGCTTATCTCATCTTGATATACAAAAAAACAAAAAACTTTCATTGCTTTAGAATGGCTTGGAAAGAGTGTTTACGTCTTTCATCTACTTAAGTATGTGTGGATCTATGAATATTCTAATTAGCTCCACCCATACTCCCGCCCACCAGTAGCTGGAAGAAGACGAGGACATTGCACACAGTTCTGAGAAGGCGATCTAACTTGAAGTTCAGTTGTCGGTGAACTCACAGAAGAGTCGCTGCCCGGACTGCATGGAGGCTGGAACGCTCCCCGCCAGTCTCTGGTTACTCACTGAGGATCACCTCGCTGGCGGCCAGTAAACAATTTACTTCGGTCCAGTGTGCCTGCCAGCCGGCTCACCTCCAAGGCGCTCCCCGCCTCCATCCTTCGGAGTCTTGCTTCAAGCTACTCTGAGGTAAGCTGCTCCGAGGTGAACTGCTTGCCAGCCCTCAGCGAGGCTATCTGCGGTGAGTGGGTAACCAGAGGCCACTCCTTCAGGGGAAGAGGGAGGAGCCAAGAACGCTCATTTCCATCGGCGTATTCTCCCTGGCTTGCTCTGGAGAGAGGCGAGGCGGTTGGCAGGGTGCATCAACAGATGGTTGGCAAACTTGTAAAAAGCTGAGCTCCTGCTTGCTCCTTGGCTGTTCCCTCCACCGCCGAGACAGTCAAGTAGAGGTCTCAGTGCTTACTCTGATTGATTAAGGTTACAACCAATCAGGCTAAGCAGGAATACTGACGTAGCTAGAAACACTGTCCAAATCTACCTTTTCTGGAGTGAAGTGGAGCTTAAGCAGACATTCACAGCAGAAAAACACATACTTGGGAGTTTGGAATGATTTTGCTCTTGATATGTCTTGTAAATCACAAGAAACATGTTACAGATGTTAACAACAACAACAACAAAAAAAACAAAAAACAAAACAACTTGATTTTTGCCAGAGTGCCACTTGGGCCTTGCTCAAGGGCACCACAGTGGGGTTATTGAGGGTGGGGCAAACACTGCTATGTCATCTGTCCCACCCAGATCTGAGCCTGCCAGTCCAGGGATTCAACCGGCGACCCTCTGGTCACCAGCCCACATCCCTAACCATTAGGCCAGGGGTGTCCAATCATGTGCCATGGAGGGCCAAGACCCTGCAGGCTTTACCTCCAACCAGTGTCTTCAACAGCAGATTCTACTGAATTTCTTCCCACTGATTGCTGATAAGTGAACACACCTGCTGAAGATACTGGGTAGAAGAGAAAACTTGGAGGGTCTTGGCCCTCCATGGCACATGACTGGACACCCCTGCATTAGGCCACCACTGCCCCAAACATAACACAATCATGGCTGCATAAAGGACTTCCTCAATGCAGCTAATATGCTAACTAGCCACCAACATGAGTCACGCGACCCACAAACCCTCAACAGGTATGTGTTGCAGTGTTTCCCCCACCATTATATTGGGGGGTGGGGCTCCCCAGTTAATAAGAAACTTTTGACAATCCTGTGCTTTTCTTGTGGCATTATAGAACATCACTGCAGTAAACGATGGGAAAAAAAAAAGGTATTCTTCCCACAACTTTTAGTGCAAAAAACCCTTTTTTCACAACTCTTTAAAAAAGCTCCCACAAATTCAAGCTTTTTGAACCACAACAATCATGAAAACATCCCATGAAATCCTGGAGGGACTGTTAAAAGAAACTCCGGCTACGGTCACACTGCAGGTCTTATTGCTCAATTCCGATTTTATGCTTAGATCTGATTTTTTTTGTGTGGGCGTTCACATTATAATTTAAATGCGACCCCCCTCAGACTGGCGTATGAACGGTCTCCAGCTATGAAGTGACCCTCATGTGCAGAAGAAAATGTCAGACACCGTGTTTGCAGAAGTAAATATGAGCCCCGAACGATTGAGGGGGAAGAGAACTTCTTCACCTTGATGCAGCGCAGCAAAATAAATGTTAAAAACATTCAGAAAGGTTTATGCACAAAATAAATGTGAGAGCAGCTTCATTCCTCTACAGGCCAGATGACCGCTGTGATCAGCTCTGCTTTAACACAACTGATCTTAAAGAGTTCTCTTGAAAATGAGACCCCATGTCTCAATGGGATTACCTGTACAAATAAGGTTAATAATAAATAATCCTAGCGATTAAATAGGGCTCTCACCCTAATAAACAGCACAGATCGTACCAGCGGCGTAACACTGGTCCTGCACAGCAGCCGCCAGAGACTCCCCTCTCCTGGACTGTGTTTTCGTTTGCCCCCATCTGGCCATTCCACTCCACAGTCATTTACATATTACAGCGGCCATGACTGTGCTGTTTACAGTGTCCAGTAAATGTGCAGTTACTTTTTTTTTTAAATGTGCCGTTACTGTGTGCCTGTAATGTCTGACAGTCTCAGCCCTGAACACCGCCCCCCCCCCCGAAATTTTTAAGTTGTGTCGTGGGAGCCGACAAAATTATGATCCAGTGATAAAAGGAAGAAGACCGATTTAAAAAAAAAAAAAAAAAAAAGGAGCATAAATCAGCTGTCTGCCATGCCTGCGGCATCCTCCAAAGCAGAATTCTAGGGTGTCTCACGTCACTGAGGAAAAAGTCGGATGACATGTGACATGACCGTTCAGACTGAGGTCGCTTTGGAAAATATCAGATACGCATCGGAATTAGGACCACATATGAGAGTGGCCTGGGTCTGGTGTGAGAAAAAATAAATAATAAAAATCGGATGCGTGTTGTTCAGACTCATTTAAAAAAAAAAAAAATTGGAATTGAGCATTAAAACCTGCAGTGTGACCGCAGCCTTTTTATTAACGCCATGATTCCTTGAAGAGTCTGTATCTGTCGACCCCCCCAGGCTGGAAACCTAAGGGAACACTGCGTAAGTAAACACAGACTTCTGCACTGGACATTATTTAATTTGGTTACATGTAAAATGACAATAGGCCTATTTTTTATGATCGGATTTACCTATGAATCACTGCAGTGATATAATCATTGATACCCAATCTGTGGGTGACCACACACAATAACATTTTTAAAAAAGGAATCTGAAAGAAGAATCTAGCTTACGTAAGAAGAGTCAAAGTCAGCACCAAAGGGGTGGCTTATAACTGCAACGAGCGAATAAGAGTCATTACAACCATACTGTAAAGCCAACAAACGCACACAGGACCACAAACCATCACAACCATCTGAGTTGCTGGTACACATGTAGGACACACCAGTGATGCTACCAACCTCAACACTACATGCTCACGGCCCTTTTCTTCCATTCCAAAAAAACCACATTTTCAGTCACTGTGTAGCTGCAATAAACACTGTTAATTAACTGTAAATTAGCAGTTTAAAATGAAGTGAGCAAAGTGGACTCAGAAAACTGGGACTTAAAAGACCAGAAGAAGTGAAAATATTTGCTTTTGCCATTAACTGCTGTTTATTCCATCTTGCTACAATGCTCCGCACTTTGTATATATATATTTATGTGTATGTATAGCCACTGCTCTTATTTATATCTTCCGTATGTTCTTAATTATTGCTCTGAGTGTTGCTATCCCTGTGCTGTTGCAATCCTGGAATTTCCCCATTGTGGGACTAATAAAGGCTTATCTTATCTTAAACTGTGTAGCTGAAAGGTTAAAATTTTCAAAACATTTGATCATAATGCGTCTTGGAAGAATATCTTAAATGTTAGTACAGGTTTATTTTTGTTTACAGCACCTAAAGACATAAATTTTGATTTCACGGGTCAATTTTCAGCTCTGCTCCTGAAGAAGCTTTTTTTAATTTAACATTAGGGGAACGTCAGCGTTGGCTCCCTATACAGCAACAGTGGAATCACAGTATTTGACTTGGCAGTACTAATAATTACTGTGTTTTTAGTTAAGGTATCATTTTGTAAAGTGTACAAATCAAGGAAAAACAGGACATTATCAAGACCAAAACCACGATGTTACTGTAAGGCTACGTTCACACTGCAGCTTTTAATGCTCAATTCTGATTTTTTTTGCACAAGTATGACCCAGATCTGAGTTTTTAAATGACAGTCTGAACAGCACATATCTGATTTTTTCACACCACACCCAGGCCACTTTCATATGTGGTACTAATTCAGATACGTATCTGACATTTTCCAAAGTGACCTCCGTCTGAACGGTCATGTCGCGCATGTCATCCGACTTTTTCCTCATTGAAGTGAGACAGACGCTACGATTCTGTGGTGGAAGATGCAGCCAGCATAGCAGACACAGCTGATTTGTACTCTCTTTTCTTCCCTTTATCACTTGATTCTAATTTTGTCGGCTCCAACTGCACAACAACTTCAAAATTTCGGGGGGGGGGGGGGGGCTGAAACAGTCAAGATATTACAGGCGCACGTAACGGCACATTTACTGGACGCTGCAAATTCCTTTTTCCTTCCTGGCTGCTGTAATATAGAAAATGTAAAGTAAATATTGTCATGACTGTGGAGCGGAATGGCCAGATAGGGGGACACAGGAGAGGGGAGTCTGGCGGCTCCCTGTGCGGGGGGAGGGGTCTCATTTTCAAGACAGTCTTTAACCCAGGGTTTCCTCTGGTAAATATTCTTAGTGGCGGCCACCACGCCAGAAATTTTACCGCTCGCCAAGAAGGAGATACGAATTTAAGAAAAATATATGAAGCAATGACTTTCCACAAGTTGTGCACACGAACAAGCATGTGCCCGTCTCATCCGAGCAGAGTATAGACAGCGCCCGCCCAAGCGAGCCTTTCCCGTCAGTGTCTGCTAGCGGCAGCAGCAACTACATGAACACGGAGAGAAAATCGGAAGTGAAACAGCAGAAATGGACTATTGAAGAGAAACATTGTGAAGAAGTCAGCATATCTTTGTTGGTGAAAATCCTGCCGCGTCAGCGCCTTGGCGCTACCTAACGGGCGGGAGTGAAACTGCCAAAAGAAGGTTGTGTGCATGCGTCCAACCGCTTGACCTGGGTAGATGAAAAAAAAGTGACATGATACAGGCACCGCCTGTGACCAGCCAGGCTAGTCCCAAAGTTGTACGCGGACCAAGGCGGACTAGAGGGGAAATGCAGCATGAATAAAGGCTTGACTGTCTGACAGGAAACATGAAGTTTATTCAAGTACTATAAACCGCAAAAAAAACAAGGAGACATTCTATCATGGTTTTAACCGCTGGAAAGGGAGCAATAACGGAAGAGTTGCTTAGCTAAGATATATTTATATACATTCTACCTATTTATTCCCATCTAGCAACCAATGCTCCGCACTGTGGGTGTTTATATATCTACATATTTTATATATATCTATTTATTTATATTTATATATAGCTACATAGGGGCCTGCACGGTGGGCGCAGTGTTTTAGCACTGTAGCAGCACAGCTTTTACCCTTGGCCGGGGGAACGCGGGGATCGGGGGATCATGAGATCGTGGGTTCGATCCCAGCCCCCGACCAACAGTGAGCTGTGTGGAGTTTGCATGTTCTCCCCGTGTTGCGCGGGTTTACTCCGGGATTTCTCAGGTATCCTCCGCATACAAAACATGTAGGTTTAGGGCGCTCGCGCACGCAGCGACCAGCAGCCGGTGGCTTGTCACCAGACTGCAAACCAAGTCTACCTACGGGTACAAATAAGTAACAAAAAAAAAAAACAAAAAAAATATTTATTCCATCCAGCTACAATGCTCTGCACTGTCTGTGTATATATATATATATATTTATAGTAATATGTACATATGCATATTAGCTGCTCTTGCTTGCTTTTTTTTGTTTTTTTTTCTTGCCTTCTGATTGTTGCTCTGAGTGTTGCTTTCCCTGTGCTGTTGCAATCCTGGAATTTCCCCGTTGTGGGTCTAATAAAGGCTTATCTTATCTTATATGTGGTTAGAATTCAAATGCAGCCGGCTTCATATGAGAGGAGAGGCAGGGGGGACTGATGAATTGCTGAGGATATATTTCACCAGCCACTACAATATTAAGTTATGTTCCCTATTATGTACCTGGCAAGTAAAGATGACCGAAATTCACAAAGTCAATGACTTTAATCCATCAGCAGCCTTCAGACAAACTGAACGTGCCAGCATTTGGATTTCAAAATAAAAAACGCTATATAGAAATATTATAACAGAAATAATGGCATCCTTGGTCATTTAAGTTAATTTAAATCATTAAATACAATTTTTTTTTTCCTTTGTAATGAGAGTTAAATTATTGTTCTGATCTGACTGCAAAGTTATGGTCAAAAATATAAGTTGCTATAAGGAAAAAGTTTTAAAAAAAAATACCACAGTGTTTCAAAAACAGTAATTTTATTTAAAAAAAAAAAGACAAAAATAAGCAGTAAAATAATCCACAAATTTGGATAAATTTACGGAGAAAAATAGAAAACTAAGAAAATTGTTATAAATTTTGGAGAAAAACCTCAAACCTTCAAGACTGAAGTGGTTAGCACCGCGGCAGCACAGTTTTACCCTCGGCCAGGGGATCGCGGGGATCATGAGATCGTGGGTTCGATCCCTGCCCCTGGCCAACAGTGATCTGTGTGGAGTTTGCATGTTCTCCCCGTGTTTGCATGGGTTTACTCCGGGATTTCTCCGGTTTCCTCCCACATGCCAAAACATGCAGGTTAGGGAGTTAAGGGGCGCTTGCGCATGCAGCGACCGGCAGCTGGTGGCTTGTCACCGCACTGCAGAACAAATCCTACCTACGGGTACAAAAAAAAGTCCAAAAAAAAAAAAAAATTACTCAAGTTTTAAGTGGCTGCTCTTTGTACCCTTAACTAGAAATTTCTGGTTGTCTCCTTTAATTTACATGACACTTGATATTTTCTAAACCTGTTGTATACCACCATAGACAGAGAGAGAAGCTGAATTAGACAGAGCTCAGAGAGGGAAAGATGAGAACAGAAGAGAGGAGCCAAGGAGAGGAAAGTGTTCAGGCAGAGGGACCAGGAGGGGTGAGAGCAGAGGGAGGAGAGAAGGACGACACCAGTAAAAAGTCCAAACACAGGACATCTGGGTGGGACCCCAACTGGCCCAGTATTCCAACATTCAAGCCTCGGTTGTACAATACTTCAAACTGTAAGTTCCATATGCACGGCAGTGCCTCAGGAGGTAGAGCGGGTCGTCCAATAACCGGATGGCTGGCGGTTCGAATCCCGCTCTCCCCAGATTATCCTGCCGTTGTGTCCAGGGCAAGACACTTTACCCCCCTTGCCTCCAGTGTCCATAATACTGGGTATGAATATGTATAATGTTAGGTGGCTGCCGTGAGAGGCCCGTTGGCCCGGATTGGCAACCACCTTTCCATCAGTCTGTCCCAGGGCAGCTGTGGCTACAGTAGTAACTTACCACTACCATTGTCTGTCTGGACTGAATGAATAATTTATCTGTAAAAAGCGTCTTTGAGTGTCTATGATAAAGCGCTATATAAATCTGATGCATTATCATTATGTGCAAAATTTTAAAAAAGAAATAAAGGATATAAAATTAACATTCATACATATGTGTTTTCTGCCCCCACCCCCCGAAAAATATGTTGCCACTGCGCCAAGGTCTTTAAACCAGAGGAAAACACTGTTAATCAATCCCTATCTGTTAAAGCAGAGCTGATCAGTGACTCATCTGGCCTGTAGAGGAATGAAGTGGTCTCAAATTTATGATTTTAACATTTTATTTTGCTGCGCTGCATCAGGGTGAAGAAAGTTCTGCCCACCCCCCCCCCCCCATCGTTCTGGGCTCATATTTACTTCCGTAAGCACAACGCTGTGTCTGACATTACGTTTTCTTCTGCACATGCGGGTCACTTCATAGCTGTAGACTGGAGTCTGATGGGGGTTGCATTTAAGTTGTAATGTGAATGCCCACACACACAAAAAAAAAAAAAAAAAAAAAAAAAAACGGATCTCAGCAAAAAATCGGAATTGAGCATCAAGACCTGCAGTGTGACAATAGCCTTAGTGTGTAGCGATCCAGAGACAGGCCACCTCCCAATGTTTTCACCACAATCACCAAAGAATAAAGCATATAGCGAGCTGTATAAGAGGCTAGACACTAAGGAAGGAGAAAAGGACTTGTATCGATTGGCTAGACAGAGAGATTGAGCTGGAAAGGATGTAGAGCAAGTTAGGCTGATTAAGGACAGCGATGGTAATGCACTAACCAGTGATGAGAGTGTGTTGAGAAGGTGGAAGGACTACTTTGAGGAGCTGATGAATGAAGAAAATGAGAGAGAGAGAGGATGGACGAAGGAAAGATGGTCAACCAGAAAATCCCGAGGATTAGCAAGGCAGAAGTGAGGGCAGCTTTGAAGAGGATGAAGAATGGAAAGGCGGTTGGTCCAGATGACATACCTGTGGAGGTATGAAGATGTTTAGGAGCGACAGCAGTGGACTTTTTAACCAGACTGTTTAGCACAATCTTCGAGAGTGAGAGGATGCCCGAGGAGTGGAGAAGAAGTGTTGTGGTTCCAATTTTCAAGAACAAAGGTGATGCTCAGAGCTGTAGTAACTACAGAGGCATAAAGTTGATCAGCCACACGATGAAGATATGGGAAAGACTTGCTGAAGCCAGTAGGGCTGTGCAATATGACGATGCATATTGGATGATGATATAAAAACGTCTGTTGTTTCATAGAAATACTCTCTTTTATGTCATGATTTAAAATGTACAGTACATACTCCCATTTCTTGAACAAGGCTCCTCACGCACTACTTGTGCGTTATTTACAGAATTTTATTCCCCCCCCCCCATTCTATTTATTTAATTGTTGTTCAAGAAGAAAAATATTTCTACTACTTCAAGTTCTGCTCAATCCCAGCACTGTTATTGTGCAATTTTGATGTGCCTTTGTCATGTGTCAAGCACACATTTAAAACCAAGACAATGAATAAAAAGTGCATATTTTTCATCATGCTGATCTGTGCTTGCTTGAAATTTGTCATATTCAACAGATCGCTGAACAGGTACAGCCCAGTTACATGTCTTGATTTCAAATTGTGGCCCAACTGATTTTGTAATTGAATAGCCCTGTTATAAGCCATTTTGATGTTGACCTTTGACCTTGCAATCCCAAAACCACAGTCACACTTGAGGGTCACAGGGTGAACCTGTGATCCAGGTTTGGTGGCCCTAACTTTACTCGTTGTACAGTAATAAGGCATAAGGAATGTTAACCTTGACCTTTTGACCCCAAACCCATAGTCAGAGGTCAGGATTCCAAGGTGAACCTGTGTACCAGGTGTGGTGGCCCAACCTTTACTCGTTTTATAGTTATAGTAAATGTAGCATTTACCATAGTGCAAATTAGGGATGTTAATGATTAACTGACTCTGAATTAATTGTCGATAAGAATTCAGTCGACTAAAGTAAATTAGTTGTCAATTAATTGATAACTCAGCAGTCCTTTTCAATGGGAGCTTATTCTATGAAATGTAGTGGTGTTGCCGTCCAGGCGGGGGCGCACACATCACCCACTATTGCCTTTCAACTGAAAAGGCAGAAGACGCTAAGCCCCCAGAGCGCAGGCACTCGTGCTGTGCAGAGCAGAAAAAAAACTCACCCTTCCGGGTTACGTTGGAGAATCATACTGATCAGTGGAGAATCACAAGTTCCAATAGCACGTTCCAATGTCCACCCGCCTTCTTCAAATCAACAGGCCGAACAAAGAGTGCAGCAAGGAAAAAGACGACACGAGCGTAAAGACCTATCCCCGCTTCCAGTAGACCAGACTCAAGTTGCCACTGAGGTAACAGACAACAAGAGGGAGCCCAGATCGTTCTGGGTTTGTCTGGATTTCCAGGGTACTGTGATAATGTTTAACATGCAACAAGCAACCTCTTCCTCAGTGTGGGAAAAACCAAGGAGAGTGTGGTCGACTTCAGGAGGGGACACACACAGCATCCCCGTCTGATCATCGATGGTGCAGCTATGGAGAG
Source organism: Pholidichthys leucotaenia (assembly GCA_020510985.1). Lineage (NCBI taxonomy): Eukaryota > Metazoa > Chordata > Actinopteri > Cichliformes > Pholidichthyidae > Pholidichthys > Pholidichthys leucotaenia. Next base: position 296,899,039 of record CM035849.1, read on the forward strand.
GGTGAGCAGCACCAAGTTCCTGGGGGTGCACATCTCTGAGGACCTCTCCTGGTCCATCAACACCACATCAGTAGCCATGGTTACATGTGCAAATTTCTTCAATCTGTTACAATTCAGATTAGAACTTTACTGTTACATGGATCCTGAAAAAGTTGATCCGATTTAGGACGTGCGTTTCCATGTGTCAACACGTTTTGAACAGAATAAATTATTTTGACGTGCACAATTATCCGACATTCCGGAAATAGTAGAAGAAGCAGCAACTCCCGTTGCAAACAAACCCTGCTTCATGTCTTTCTCTTTTTGAAATGGACCTGTATTGTGTTATTCAGACTGTACTTTTGCTTCTGCTGGTCTCTGTAATGAAGCTACAAGCCCAGCAGTACATACTTCTGCATATGACGAACAGAGGGAGACAGCAGGATGATACAGACCAGTTCTGTTTTACTCCCGCCATGTCTTCCGCTAGCTGCTCTAAAGGCGAAAATATGTCACATCGACGTGTGGCTGATGTACAGACATGTGCAGGACATATTTTCTACCCAAACTTCGGAATAAGTGTTTATATGCGCACCAATCGGATTAACAATTGGCATAACCCACCCCTCTCAATCGGAAGGAAATTTTGATCCGAATGAGTGTGATTGGGTCAGAATATTCAGATTGGCATGTTTACATGAAGCATTTTTAATCCGATCAGGCTTTTAATCCGGTTACTTGTGTCCATGAAAACATGGCTACTGGCCAAGAAGACTCAAACTCGCCTCCATTTCCTCTGCAAACTGAGGAGAGCATGAGTCCCACCCCCATGATGTGCTCATTCTACCAGGGCACCATTGACAGCATCCTCACCAGCTGCATCACGGTGTGGTATGGAAGCTGCACCGCCTCCTGCCGGAAGACACTACAATGCACAGTGAAAGCAGCCAGCAAAATTGGCGCCGTCTGTCCCCCCTCTCAGACATCTACCTCACCCACAGAGCCATCAATATCGCAGGTGACACCTCCCACCCCATACACTCCCTCTTCAGTCCCCTGCCCTCAGGAAAAAGGTACCGAAGCCTCTGGGCACACTCTACAAGACTGCTAAACAGCTTTGTTCATCAGGCCATCAGGACCCTGAACTCTGTCCACCCACCCCTGATCATAATGCAATCACCCGCACGATAACTACCTCAGCTGTTGGCACAGAAAGACTGGCACACCAACAGTAATACATTTGCTGCTGTATGTCTCTGCACTTTAACCGCAACCGTTTGCACATATGCCATATCTGCTGCTGTCATTGCAATACTGATAATGTGCAGTCATCTCTGTTACTATCTGCACCTACCCTAGAATAGAATAGACTATTTGTCATTATAACAAGTACAACGAAATTAAAATGCAGACCAATCAGTGAATGAGAAGTAAAAAGAAGCTTAAAAAAATTATATATATATATATATATACAGTATATATACAGTATATACTGTATATATATATATATACATACATATATACATACATATACATACACATATACACACCACCGTTCAAAAGTTTGGGGTCACTTAGAAATTTCCTTATTTTTGAAAGAAAAGCACTTTTTTTCAATGAAGATAACTTTAAACTAATCAGAAATACACTCTATACATTGCTAATGTGGTAAATGACTATTCTAGCTGCAAATGTCTGGTTTTTGGTGCAATATCTACATAGGTGTATAGAGGCCCATTTCCAGCAACTATCACTCCAGTGTTCTAATGGTACAATGTGTTTGCTCATTGCGTCAGAATTCTCCAGATTACCTCAACAAATTAACAGCTAGAATGCCAAAGGTCTGCAATGCTGTAATTGCTGCAAATGGAGGATTCTTTGACGAAAGCAAAGTTTGAAGGAAAAAATTATTATTTCAAATACAAATCATTATTTCTAACCTTGTCAATGTCTTGACTATATTTTCTATTCATTTTACAACTCATGGTGGTAAATAAAAGTGTGACTTTTCATGGAAAACACAAAATTGTCTGGGTGACCCCAAACTTTTGAACGGTAGTGTATATAAATTACTAATTTTAAATATCACACACACTCAATTTCACAGTTTCAAACCTCATGTTCTACTAGAATTCAGAAAGGTAATTGCGGTCGGATAAAAACTGTTTTTGAATCCATTTGTCCTTGTTTTGATTGCTCTAAACCGCCTTCCTGATGGTAGTAGTTGGAAGAGAGAGTGACTGGGATGGAAGGGGTCCTTCAGGATTTTTTGTGCCTTTTTAAGGCAGCGGGCATGGTGCAATTCTTCAAGGCTGAGGAGAGGGCAACCAACAATTTTTTGGCCTGTGCTGATGACAGTCTGAAGAGCTTTCTTCTGAGCTACCGTGCAGCTGCTGAACCAAATACAAATACAATAAGTTAAATTGCTCTCAATAGAGCAATGATAAAAAGACAACAGCAGTCTCTGACAGATGTTTCCTCTCAGCACCCTGAGGAAATGTAGTCTCTGCTGGGCCTTTTTTTTCCCCCCCCCCACCCTTATTGTCATTCAACCGTACAACCAATCATGTACAGTAGAACGAGATTGTGCTTTATCTATCTACAGTGTCAATCACACACACCCCAAGTGCAGAATCAGAGGGCCGCTGCCATGCAAGGCGCCGCCACAGATTTCCCTCCTCCATACCATTACTGCTGAGCACCAAGCTGGATGGCAGGAAGTTCCACTTTTATATGGTCTTTGGCATGACCCGGCCGGGATTTGAACCCCTGCCTCCCGGGTGTGGGGCGGGTGCTCTACCAACTGAGCCACCACTCCGGTGGCTCAGCAGCTCAGTTGTGTTCACCCCCCATGTCATGTCCTCCTGAATATGGACCCCCAGAAAGCGGAAATCCTCGACCCTCTCCACACCCGTGTCACTAATAATCAGAGGTTGAAAGTCTGTTTTATTTCTTCTGAAGTCTATGAAGACCTCCTTTGTTTTTGTGACATTTAGAAGAAGACTGTTGTCTCCACACCACTCTATCAACTGCTGGACCTCACCCCTAAAACCGGTCTCATCTCCCCCCGAGATCAGCCCCACCACTGTGGTGTCGTCGGCAAACTTGATGATGCTGTTGCTGTGGTGTATGGGGGTGCAGTCATAGGTGTAAAGGCTGTACAGTAGGGGGCTCAGCACACAGCCTTGTGGGGAGCTGATGCTGATGGTGGTGGACATGTGAGGTCCCACTTTGACTCTCTGGCTGCGATCCCCTACCGCACTGAACTGCAACTACGGATATTACATACACACGTGGACAAAAATGATGGTACCCTTAACTTAATATTTTGTTGCACAACCTTTTGAGGCAATCACTGCAATCAAACCATTTCTGTAACTGTCAATGAGACTTCTGCACCTCGCAGCAGGTATTTTGGCCCACTCCTCATGAGCAAACTGCTCCAGTTGTCTCAGGTTTGAAGGGTGCCTTCTCCAGACGCCATGTTTCAGCTCCTTCCACAGATGTTCAATAGGATTTAGATCAGGGCTCATAGAAGGCCACTTTAGAATAGTCCAATGTTTGGCTCTTAGCCATTCTTGGGTGTTTTTAGCTGTGTGTTTTGGGTCATTATCCTGTTGCAAGACCCATGACCTGCCACTGAGACCAAGCTGTCTGACACTGGGCAGCACATTTCTCTCTAGAATACCTTGATAGTCTTGAGATTTCATTGTACCCTGGACAGATTCAAGACCCCCTGTGCCAGATGCAGCAAAGCAGCCCCAGAACATAACAGAACCTCCTCCATGTTTCACAGTAGGGATAGTGTTCTTTTCTTGGTATGCTTCATTTTTGTGTCTGAACATAGAGCTGCTGTGCCTTGCCAAAAAGTTCCAGTTTTGTCTCGTCTGTCCATAGGACATTCTCCCAGAAGCTTTGTGGCTTGTCAACATGCAGTTTGGCAAATTCCAGTCTGGCTTTTTTATGATTCGTTTTCAACAGTGGTGTCCTCCTTAGTCGTCTCCCATGAAGTCCACTTTGGCTCAAACAACGACGGATGGTGCGATCTGACACTGATGTACCTTGACCTTGGAGTTCACCAGGAATGTGTTTAGAGGTTGTTCTGGGCTCTTTTGTTACCATTCGTATTATCCGTCTCCTCCTGCGGCCACGTCCAGGGAGGTTGGCTACAGTCCCGTGGATCTTAAATTTCTGAATAATATGTGCAACTGTAGTCACAGGAACATCAAGCTGCTTGGAGATGGTCTCATAGCCTTTACCTTTAACATGCTTGTCTATAATTTTCTTTCTAATCTCCTGAGACAACTCTCTCCTTTGCTTCCTCTGGTCCACATCATGTCACCAAACAGCACAGTGACTACTTGTCACCCTTTAAATAGGCCGAATGACTGATTACAAGTTTGTAGACACCTGTGATGTTAATTAGAGGACACATCTTGGTTGAACATGTCCCTATGGTCACATTATTTTAAATCTTTTCTAGGGGTACCATCATTTTTGTCCAGGCCTGTTTCATGAGTTTGGTTTTTTTAAAATAATTCTGTTGAACCACAATTCAAAAGCACTGTCTGATTTTCATTGGTTAATTTTCATAGAATTTTTATTTATTACCACTTTTGTCAGATTCAAGTTATTTCTGTGACCATTGTGGGATTTTCTTTCATTAATAGAGGGATACCAACAATTTTGTCCACGGCTCTATCTACAGTGGGGCAAAAAAGTATTTAGTCAGCCACCAATTGTGCAAGTTCTCCCACTTAAAAGATGAGAGAGGTCTCCAATTTTCATCATAGGTATACCTCAACTATGAGAGACAAAATGAGAAAAAAAAAAAATCCAGAAAATCACATTGAAGGATTTTTAATGAATTAATTGGTAAATTCCTCGGTAAAATAAGTATTTGGTCACCTACAAACAAGCAAGATTTCTGGCTCTCACAGACATATAACTTCTTCTTTAAGAGACTCCTCTGTCCTCCACTCGTTACCTGTATTAATGGCACCTGTTTGAACTCATTATCAGTATAAAAGACACTTGTCCACAACCTCAAACAGTCAGACTCCAAACTCCACTATAAGATAAGATAAGATAAGATAAGATAAGCCTTTATTAGTCCCACAACGGGGAAATTCCAGGATTGCAACAGCACAGGGATAGCAACACTCAGAGCAACAATCAGAAGGCAAGAAAAAAAAAAACAAGCAAGCAAGAGCAGCTAATAAACATATGTACGTATTACTATAAAATATATATATATACACACACACACAGACACACAGTGCAGAGCATTGTAGCTGGATGGAATAAATATATGAATATATGAACACACAGTGCAGAGCATTGTAGCTAGGTGGAATAAATATGCAAGTATATAAACACACACAGTGCGGAGCAATGTAGCTAGATGGAATAATATGTAGATATATAAATATATAAACACACCCAGTGCTGAGCATTGTAGCTAGATGGAATAAATATGCAAATATATAAGCACACACAGTGCAGAGCATTGTTGCTAGATGGAATGAAACAGCATAACCGTCTACTTAGTTATCCTACATGGTATGATTATGTGCCCATACATATTCTCACCCTCCATAGCGACCGGTATGTTCCTAGTTGTATGCCGGAGGGGACCATTGTGTAAGTCTATTGCATCTTTTGCATTCAAAAAACTATTAGTTTGTTACGTCTTTTTGCTATCTCTGCGAGCAGCCCTGCTTAGGTTGTACAGTCTGACAGCCGTTGGTAGGAAGGACCTACGAAACCTCTCGGTTGTGCACCTGGGATGATGTAGTCTGCTGCTAAATGAGCTCCTCAGTGCATTCAGTATGTCCTGCATAGGGTGGAACTCGGACTCCAGCAGAGATGACAGTTTAGCCACCGTCCTTCTCTCTCCTATCTCCTCCATCGGATCAAGGCGCTGCCCCAGGACAGAGCTAGCTTTCTTAATCAGTTTGTTCAGTCTCTTCCTATCGGCTGCAGTAATGCCACTGCCCCAGCAGACCACTCCAAAAGTGATGGCTGATGCCACCACCGTGTCATAGAATGACTTCAGCAGCGCCCCTTGTACACCAAAAGACCTGAGTCTCCTCAGCAGGAACAGCCTGCGCTGTCCCTTCTTGTAGAGTGCATCAGTATTGTGTGACCAGTCTAGTTTATTGTTCAGATGAATACCCAGGTACTTATAGGATGTCACCATCTCGATGTCTGTTCCCTGTATATTTACTGGTACTGTGAGGGGCTGCCCATGCCTGCGGCAGTCCACCACCAGCTCCTTAGTTTTCCTCGCGTTGATCTGGAGGCAGTTCCGATGGCACCAGTCCACGAAGTCCTGGATAAGCCCTCTGTACTCAGCTTCATCTCCATTGGAGATGAGGCCAACGATCGCAGAGTCATCAGAGAACTTCTGTAGATGGCAGTGTGTTGTGTTGTGTGAGAAGTCCGCAGTATAAAGAGTGAACAGGAAGGGAGCCAGCACCGTTCCCTGGGGGGCCCCCGTGCTACTGATGATCGTGTCGGACACACAGTCCCGGGTTCTCACAAACTGAGGCCGGTTCGTGAGGTAGTCCAGGATCCATGATGACAGGTGCTGGTCCACCCCTGCGCGCAGCAGCTTGTCCTTCAGGATCATCGGTTGGATGGTGTTGAAAGCACTGGAGAAGTCAAAGAACATGATCCTCACCATATTCCCGGGCTTCTCAGGTGGGACAGAGAACGGTGAAGGAGGAAGATCACCGCATCCTCCACCCCAATGCCATGCTGGTAGGCGAACTGGAGTGGATCCATCGCTGGTTCCACCAGGGGGCGGAGGTGAGCAAGGAGCAGTCTCTCAGGGTCTTCATCAAGTGGGACGTCAAGGCCACCGGTCTGTAGCTGTTCAGGTCTTTGGGGTGGGAAGTTTTTGGTACAGGTACCACACAAGATGTTTTCCACAGCTGTGGTACCCTCCCCAGTTTCAGGCTCATGTTGAAGATATACGTCACAATCCCACACAGCTGGTCTGCACAGGACTTGAGGAGCTTTGCGCTGATGCCGTCCGGTCCCGGCGCCTTCCTCGCCTTGATCTTCCTCAGCTCCGTCCTCACCTGGGTCCTGGTCAGGGTCAGGATGGGGGGCTGTGTGTTGGGAGTGGGGGGGTGTTGGTGGAGTGGGGGAGTGGGCAGCAGGACTTGATTTCTTTAGAGGCAGCAGTGGTTGTTGTGCAGTCAGGGGGGAGGGCGGTTGGTCAAATCTATTGAAAAACAGATTCAGGTTGTTCGCCCACTCCCTGCCCCCAGTGGCCTGGGGGGAGGTATTCTGGAGCCCCGAGATGGTTTTGAGGTTTCTCCAGGACCCCGCTGATGTCGCTCTGTTGCAGCTTGTCCTCCATCTTCTTCCTGAAGGCTGTCCTTGCCTTCTCTGATCTTTCTCCTCAGCTCCCTCTGTATGGACTTCAGCATCTCCCTGTTCCCTGACCTGAAGATCCTCTTCTTCTCTCTCAGAAGTGTTTTTATCTCAGGGTTGATCCAGGGTTTGTTGTTTGAGTGACGCCGTATGGTCTTGGTGGGAACGGATTTGTCCACACAGAAGCTGAGGTAGCCGTTGAAGGTGTGAATGAGGCCATCGATGTCCTCACCATGTGGATCGCAGAGCTGCTTCCAGGCGGTGGCTTTCAAAACAGCCCTTTAGGGTGTCCATTGTCTCCTCAGACCATAACTCCACAGTGTGCATGGCCGGAGGTTGTCTGTGCACTAGGGGTTTGTACACCGGCCGGAGATGAACCAAGTTGTGATCCGATCTCCCGAGTGGGGGGAGTTGTGATGAGGGTGTACGCCTCCTTAGTGTTTGCGTAGAATAAGTCCAGTGTTTATTGTCTCTAGTGTGGCATGTGAATACTGGGTGAACGTGGGTAGAATGGGAGACAGTGAAACATGGTTGAAATCGCCTGAGATGAGGAGAAGAGCATCTGGGTGTTCTGTCTGCAGCCTGCTGGTTACTGAATGGATGACGTCCACGTGCTGTCCCAGCGTTCGCCGTCGGATTTGCATAAACAACAATGCAGATCACGTGTGAGTGTTCTCTCGGGAGATATGTAGGCCTCATGCTAACAGCTAGCAACTCAATGTCTTTGCTGCAGTGTCGTTGTTTAACAGTGATATGTCCCGGTCTGGTACCAGCTGTTGTTAACATACATTATCACTCCACCGCCCCTAGCCTTGCCACTGTCTGGTGTACGGTCAGCTCGTATCATGTGAAAACCCTCCAGCTCAATGTAGCATCTGCTGCTAGTTCAGTTAGCCACGTCTCCAGTAAACAAAAGGAGAGAGCACTCCCGGTATGTGCTATCATAACGGGAGATAGCCGCTAGCTCATCTAACTTTCCCAGTATCGACCGTACATTTCCCACGGACAACAGATGGAAGGGAGGGTCTGTACCTTATATTTTTTGTCCTCCGCCTTACTCCAGCCCGGCAGCCGCGGCGTTTTCGCCTCAGTTCTCTCGGTATGTCGAGTTTTTCCAATGGGACCGGGTGGCGGTTGAATGCTAGCAGCTGTTCTCTGCTGTATCGTATCCTGCTATAGACAGTGGCTCCGTCCACCGGCTCAGGAGACATTTAGGACGATCTGTGTGTCCGTGATATAAGTGGGGTGAAAAAAAAAGATGGATCAAAAGAGAGAGGAAGGGAAAAAGACTCGGAATCGAGCCGCTGTTGCAAAAGGCAGCCGACTCGTGTGGCGCCGAGAGAAAAAAAATGGCCAAGACCAAAGAGCTAAGGACACCAGAAACAAAATTATAGACCTGCACGAGGCTGGGAAGACTGAATCTGCCAATAGGTAAGCAGCTTGGTGTGAAGAAATCAACTGTGGGAGCAATTATTAGAAAATGGAAGACATACAAGACCACTGATAATCTCCCTCGATCTGGGGCTCCACGCAAGACCTCACCCCGTAGGGTCAAAATGATCACGAGAACGGTGAGCAAAAATCCTAGAACCACACGGGGGGGGGGCTAGTGAATGACCTGCAGAGAGCTGGGACCAAAGTAACAAAGGCTACCATCAGTAACACACTATGCCGCCAGGGACCTCAAATCCTGCAGTGCCAGACGTGTCCCCCTGCTTAAGCCAGTACATGTCCAGGCCCATCTGAAGTTTGCTAGAGAGCATTTGGATGATCCAGAAGAGAAATGGAAGAATGTCATATGGTCAGATGAAACCAAAATAGAACTTTTTGGTAAAAACGCAACTTCTTGTGTTTGGAGGAGAAAGAATGCAGAGTTGCATCCAAAGAACATCATAGCTACTGTGAAGCATGGGGGTGGAAACATCATGCTTTGGGGCTGTTTTTCTGCAAAGGGACCAGGACGACTGATCCGTGTAAAGGAAAGAATGAATGGGGCCATGTATTGTGAGATTTTGAGTGAAAACCACCTTCCATCAGCAAGGGCATTGAAGATGAAACGTGGCTGGGTCTTTCAACATGACAATGATCCCAAACACACTGCCCGGGCAACGAAGGAGTGGCTTCGTAAGAAGCATTTCAAGGTCTTGGAGTGGCCTAGCCAGTCTCCAGATCTCAACCGCATAGAAAATCTTTGGAGGGAGTTGAAAGTCTGTGTTGCCCAGCGACAGCCCCAAAACATCACTGCTCTAGAGGAGATCTGCATGGAGGAATGGGCCAAAATACCAGCAACAGTGTGTGAGAAAACCTTGTGAAGACTTACAGAAAACGTTTGACCTCTGTCATTGCCAACAAAGGGTATATAACAAAGTATTGAGATGAACTTTTGTTATTGACCAAATACTTATTTTACCGAGGAATTTACCAATTAATTCATTAAAAATCCTTCAGTGTGATTTTCTGGATTTTTTTTTTTTTTCTCATTTTGTCTCTCGTAGTTGAGGTATACCTATGATGAAAATTGGAGACCTCTCTCATCTTTTAAATGGGAGAACTTGCACAATTGGTGGCTGACTAAATACTTTTTTGCCCCACTGTAGTTGTCTGTATACAGGATCGCTGGGTTTTATCATCGTTAATCGTTTATCTTTATTTGCACTATGGGAGGTCTGGGTCCATCTTTTATCACCATTTGCACTACGGGTTGCATTACTGTACATAAGACTGCTGCTGCTGTTGTTTTCTTTTTTCCAGCCTTTTTCCTTTTTATATTGTGCACACCACTGAAGAGAGAGAGAAATGCCATTTCAGTTCTCCTGTATGTCCTGTAGCACCGTAGTATTGACAAATAAAATCTTTGAATGAAGCAGCTCATGAAAGAACATGAAAGGGTCTTTTAATAACTAAAAAATATAATACTGAGATGTACCAGCACACACTACACACTATACAGTACAAATTTTGTTAAACTACAAAAAATGTCATTGTCTGTAGTAAAAAGAAATGCAAATGGTACAATAAATCTTTGAGAAACATGATGTTCATGTTTTATTCAGTATATTAACAAAACAGCAACTTTTTATATGTTAAAGATGGACCATATTGTACAGAGGGAAATTCAGATTCTCAAGAAAAAGGCCGCTTATCAATTAATCGTTAATCAATCAATTAATGAATTAATTGATAACTTGCATCCCTAGTGCAACTGCAATGTTAACTTTGACCCCTTGACCCCAAACCCATAGCTGGGTCAGGGTACAAGTCATCCAAGATGTGTGTTGTTTGTGTTTTGAAGATTTCGGGAAAAATCTGAACTCTGACCTCAAGGTCATCCGATGAGCGTGAAATTGTAATATGCGCATCACCAGTGTATATCAAACCATGGTACCAAGTTTCAAAGCAATCAGACCAAACCTGCACGAGGAGTTGATTTCACAAAAGTGGGACAGACGGACGGCCAGACTGACCCCTAACCCCTTCGGTCCTCACCCAGTGAACCCTTTGGGCTTCGACTGGCAAGGGATAAAAACTACTGGATGGATTTGGATTAAATTTTCACGAGAGGTGGTCCTTGGCCTGGAGACGAACCCATTACATTTTGGTCCACCAACAATGTGTCTGTAAATGTTTTGAGGTTTTTTCGCGTCTGAAAAATTATAGTGTTGGCCAAAGTGTTTGCAGTTTGGATAACAACGTACAGAATTTATGAGATTGCAATTGACTCACTGCTGTTTAGAAGCTACATAGAATATACAGTATATTTATACTGTATCCAGTAAATCTATGTATTTCTCCATGTAACCTTGTGACTGCATTATTTTAATTGCTTTTAATCCTAGATCAAATTTGTTTCAGATTCAGAATGCATCATAAGTGTTAAATCTGGCTTGAAGACCTTGGTGTGGTGGCAACATATTTTTCCGGGCTGGGTGGGGGTGCAGAAAACATGACTGTAACCAGAAAAATTAATTTTACACCATTTCTTTTTTATTTTTTTAATTTTGCACAGTAATATTGCATAATGGAACTTATCATTGGAAGTACTGTACAACCGAGGCTTGAATGTTGGCATATTGGGCCAGTTGGGGTCCCACCCAGACGTCCTGTGTTTGGATTTTTTACTGGCGTCATCCTTCTCTCCTCCCTCTGCTCTCACCTCTCCTGGACCCTCTGCCTGAACACTTTCCTCTCCTTGGCTCCTCTCTTCTGTCTCATCTTTCCCTCTCTGAGCTCTGTCTAATTCAGCTTCTCTCTCTGTCTATGTTGGTATACAAACAGGTTAGAAAATATCAAGTGTCGTGTTTTGTCCTGCAGGATTTTTTTTTCATGGTTTACATAAATAACCAAAATGTGTATTTTTTTGTATTTTTATTCTAGCGTTTCTTTTTTCCATTGAAAAAGAGTAGGAAAGGGAAGGGAAAAAAACATAGTAATTTACTCATGCATACTTAAATTATATGATCAGAGGTGGGTACAGTAGCCAGAAATTGTACTCAAGTAAAAGCAGTAAAAGCAGTGCTTTGAAATTAATAATTAAAAGTAGACAACCAAAAAGTTCTGGTTGAGTTAAGGGTACAAAGAGCAGCCACTTAAAAACTTGAGTAATGACTTCAGTCTTGAAGGCTTGAGGTTTTTCTCAAAAATTTATAACAGTTTTCTTAGTTTTCTACTTTTCTCTGTAAATTTATCTAAATTTGCAATCATTTTCCTCAAATCTGTAATTTTCTCCTGTAAAATTATGACTTTTCTTGTAAATTTGAGACTATTATAAATTTGTGGATTATTTTATGGCCAATTCTTTTTTTTTTAGTCCAATCCAACTTAATTTATAAAGCTCTTTAAAAACAACAGTTGACACAAAGTGCTGTACATCAACAATAAACAAAATATAAAAACAATAAAATACAGCTAAAGTACAAAGCAGCACAAACAAAACAATCGTCATACAATAGAGACAATAAGAACAAATAAAATCAACGTCTCAAACTGGGTCAAAAGCCAGAGAATAAAAATGGGTTTTAAGAGGAGTTTTAAAACTGGACAGTGAAGAGGCCTGTCTGATGGATAAAGGCAGATTATTAGAAAATTGCTGGGTTTATTTTTTTTAATAAATTTGAAACAGAATGTGGCAAACTTTTTATTTTTTTCCTCATACAATTTAAAGGTTTGACCATAATTTTGTAGAGCCAGAACAGAACAATAACTCTGAATTCAAAGAAATATAATTATTAAAATTATATTTAAAGAAATAAATTAACTTAAATGATCAAATATGCAGTTATTTCTGTTATAATATTTCTATATATTTATAGTTTTTAGAAATCTCCTCACCACCCAGACAGCAGGAAAAACCTCCCTTATTTTGAAATCCAAATCTTGGCATGTTTAGTTTGTCTGAAGGCTGCTGACGGATTAAAGTCACTGACTTTGTGAATTTCGGTCATCTTAACTTGCCAGGAACATAATAATGAACATAAATTATTAGTTAATATTGCAGTAGCTGGTGAAGTCAATCCTCGGCGATTCATCAGTCATCTTGCCTTTCTCTGCAATGTAGCCTAACCAGACAAGCGACTCCTCACTGTTGTTCCAGTTGCCAGCGGGTTAAAACCATCATAAATGTCTCTACTGCTCATCTCTTGTACTTTTTCTGCGTTCAAACTACTTTAATAAGCTCATGCTTCTCTCGGACAGCAACGCTAGAGATACACTCTGCCAGCAGAAACGGTCACGCGGGTGCCGGGCGGGCGGGCAGGGTGCCTCCACACGGATGACAGTCACACATGTTGTTCATGTGCACACTTGCGGAGCATTTCTTTCATATTTAATTTTTCTTAAATCAATATATTACAGGCACGGCGGCATACTTCCTTCGGGCAGCGGGCCGCCACACAGAAATGTTACCTGAGGAAACGCTGATACATCTTATTATACCTAACTCACCACTGTTTACATGTTGAAATATATATTTTATGGCTAATATAACCCCATAACTACAATATGGCACTTGGTGATCAATTTTTGGCAGCCTATCACTTTTTGGCACAACACTGGAACAATGGAGTCCCACCAGTATCGTTACTGCGGATGTGCCAAGGTAACAGGCGATCTCCGCTTCGTAACACCACCTATTACAGAATTAACAAATATGACGTTTAAAAGTGTAGTCAATGCTAGCTAGTTGAGCTACTGACTTTAGCTAACAACAGCTGATAACTGAAATATTGATAACTACCTTTCTCCTTAAACGTAGCCGCCGTTCTCTGTGATTAAAGGGTACCTGTTGTGAATTTTAATCAAAAGCTATTTCAGAGGATCAAATTTGATACTAGTGGCTCCGTCCAGTAATTTTGGTCATGATTCCTTCTCAAATACTCTCGAGTTTCAAGTCCCTCCTCGCTCAGTCAGTCACAGTCAGCGACATCTGGTCCCTTCCATGGCCAGTTTCAGCACGGTAGCGACGCGCAGTCATTTAGGGATGTGATTTGGAGTTGGGGAAATTATCTAAAAATTTAGCAGGGGGTCTGGGGGACGCAGTCCCCCATCGGGGTCCGGGGCAGAGCCCTGGTGGTGGGGCAAGGGGGGCGAAGCCCCCCGAAGCTCCTGAGGTTTTATGATTTTTAAGTACCAGAACTGTGCTTAAATGATATAAAACAAACAGCTGAATGTCACTTATTACTGTATAATATTGACTTATGTTCCAAGAAGATAGCATTCCTAAAATATTCCAACAAGCATTATCCATCACGTGTGTGGCGTTAAAAATATTTTTTAAATAAAGTCCAAAACATCTTCAGCAGGCAAGATGAAGAAAAGTGAAAAGTGAACTCCTGTGGCAGATATAAGGCGTTTGATCGTGTTAATCACGGGATATTGTTTAGGAAAATGATTGACAGGGGGGTTCCCAAGTACTTAGTACGTATCCTGATTTACTGGTCTGCACATCAGAAGATGCTGGTGAAATGGGGGAAGAGTCATTCATCCCCATCTGGTGTGAGCAGTGGTGTCAGACAGGGCAGGATATTGCCCCCTATTCTATTTAATCTTTATATGGATGAGTTGTCAAAACAACTGAATGCCTGTAAAACTGGGTGTTTAATAGGGAATAAGTTAGTGAATCATTTTATGTATGCTGATGATCTAGTTATTCTCAGTCCAAGTAGTGCTGATCTTCAGGAGTTATTAAGAGTGTGTACTGCTTATGGAGAGGAAAATGACATAAAATATAATACAAATAATATATTAATATATATAATACAAACTGGTCTGACTGTACACACCCTCGCTCACACAGAACTGATGCACCTATATCAATCTTCACTCAATGAAGCTCGCTCTGCCTACTACTCCAGCATCATTCACTCTGGATCCTCCAACCCCCGCACTCTGTTCTCCACCATCAACAAACTCCTCAAACCCCAGGACATCAGTTCATCATCCTTCACCCCTGAAAAATGCAATAGCTTTCTATCATTTTTCCATTCCAAAACTGACAATATTCACAACCAGCTTGCCTCCTCCTCGGCCATCACCCCTGACTCAGAACCCACTTTTTCTCCACCCATAGATAAACAGCTCTCCCTTTTCTTACCCATAACCACTGATGAACTTTCCGAAATACTCTCCAGCATGAAATCATCTACATGCCCCCTGGACCCCATCCCCTCCCCCCTTATCAAAGCCTGTCTCACCCCTCTTGCCCCCCTTATCGACACCATCAACTCCTCCCTCACCACTGGCACTGTCCCCCCATCACTTAAGATTGCTGCCATCACCCCCCTCCTTAAGAAACCTGGCCTGGACTCTGACGACCCCAACAATTTCAGACCTATCTCCAACCTCCCATTTCTGGCTAAAATATTGGAAAAAGCTGTCGCCACCCAACTCAAGAAACACCTCCTCTCCAACAAACTCTACGAAACATTTCAATCTGGATTCCGTTCTCACCACAGCGCTGAAACCGCCCTCCTCGGGGTCACCAATGACCTCCTGCTCGCCTCTGACTCTGGCTCCCTCACCATTCTTCTCCTCCTCAATCTCAGCGCTGCTTTCGATACCATCAATCATTCCATCCTGCTCCATCTGCTTTCTATTGGCATCACTGACTCCGCCCTCTCTTGGTTCACCTCCTACCTGTCTGAGAGATTCCAGTACATCTCCATCAACAATCATAAATCACGCACCACCCCCGTCTCACACGGTGTCCCTCAAGGCTCTGTGCTCGGTCCAACCCTTTTCACTCTCTACATGCTTCCGCTTGGTCACATCATCCGTCAGCATGGTCTTCACTTTCACTGCTACGCCGACGACACCCAGCTGTACATCTCCTCTAAATCCATCACCCCCGCCATTCCCTCCACCATCACCAACTGCCTTATAGACATAAAAACCTGGATGACTAACAACTTTCTCAAGCTAAACAGCAATAAAACAGAAATCATCATGTTTGGACCAAAATCTCTTTTACCCTCTTCCCAGAACTTTTCATTCCAAATCGATGGTCACTCAGTCACCCCCTCCCCCCCTGGCCAGAAACCTCGGCATTATCATGGACCCCACCCTCTCCTTCAAATCTCACATCAACCATATCACCAAAACATCATTTTTTCATCTTCGTAATATTGCACGCCTCCATCCCACCCTCTCACCCTCTGCTGCTGAAATACTTATCCACGCCTTCATCACCTCCAGACTTGATTACTGTAACAGCATTCTGTATGGACTTCCTTCCGCCATCCTCCAAAAACTACAGTATGTCCAAAACTCAGCCGCCCGCCTACTTACTCACTCCCGCTCCAGAAACCACATCACTCCTCTCCTCCGTCAGCTCCACTGGCTCCCCATTCAACAGCGCATCAACTTCAAGATCCTCCTCATCACCTATAAAGCTCTTCATAACCTCGCCCCCTCATACCTAACGGACCTTCTGTCTCGTCATTCTCCCACTCGTCTCCTTCGCTCTGCTGACGCTCACCTTCTTACCCCCATCACCAAGACAAAATTCCACACCCTGGGTGATAGATCATTCGCCATCGCCGCACCAACCCTCTGGAATTCCTTGCCCCTTCACATCCGGTCTGCCAACACACTTGCTTCTTTTAAAAGTCAACTCAAAACCCATCTTTTTAAATCTACCTATGAAAACTGACTGCCTCTTCTACCTATGTGTACGTGTTTACCCGTTCTCTGTATGTTTGTCCCTATGCTGCTTTGTAAAGCGTCTTTGAGTATTTAGAAAAGCGCTATATAAGACTGATGTATTATTATTATTATTATTATTAAATAAGAGTTGTGTGCTGATTTGCCGCACTAAAGAAGATTTGGTAATGAAATTCCCTGTCTTTGAATTGGCAGGCAGGGAATTAATTGTCAGGGATAAAATTAAATATCTGGGACATTTTATTAATGATAGAATGACTGATGATGATATTTTCAGACAACGCTGCAAAATCTACATGCAAGCCAATATTCTTGCACGCAGGTTTGGTTTTTGTTCAGATGAGGTGAAACTGGTTCTTTTTAAAACCTATTGTACACCTTTATACACTGCTCATTTATGGATAAATTATAGGAAACAAGTATGCAGAAATTACAGGTTGCTTACAATGATGCTTTAAGAATTTTACTTAAAAGCCTCGATGGTGCAGTGCTTCCGAGTTATTTGTCTCATCAAGTGTAAATACACTGCATGCAGTAATAAAGAATCTTATGTATAAATTCATCTGTCGGCTTGATGTTTCTAGAAATGAAATCATTCAAGTCATGTCTAGCGTTAAGCTCAGTTCTATTCGCCGTCAGTCACAGTTTAGAAGGCACTGGTACAGTAGTCTTTTTAAGTCTTTTTAAAGTCTGTACTGTTTTTGTACTTCTCTTAGTAGTTGTGTCTTATTGTTTTGTAACTTTTTGATTGTTTTTCTTATTAGCTGTTTTCAACTGTCTTGTTTTATTTTATTTATTTATTTTATTTTTGATGGACCATGAGTCTGGAATAAAGTCTTTGATTGATTGATATAAAGGTCTACATTTAACCATGAGAAACTCCAGGTTAGCTGAGCAGTGTCTCCCAACAGTGACAGAGTTACCCCCCCACCTCTGGTCTTACTGGAGTCATCAGCTGATCTGTCTGCCCGGAGAGTGTGCCGTCCGGCCAGCTCGACAGCACCGTCAAGTAATTCAATTCAACTTTATTTATAATGCGCCACATCACAACAAAAGCCGTCTCGTGGCGCCACACAAGTACTCCACTATGTAGCCATATTTCCGTGAAAATCATGATATTGCAGTTCATAAGTTTCTTATTGTTGGTGATCCGAAGCTGTAGCTCATCCATTCTGTTCGCCACTGACCGTACATTAGCGAGGAAAATGCTGGGTAGTGAAAGCCGGTGCGGTGTTCGGTTTAGCTTAGCTCTTAGCGCTCCGCGCTTCCCCCGCCTTTGTTTACGGCCTCTATGCCGCCTGCGACTACTTCCGGTCGGCCGGGTAGCTTACCTAGCGTCGGGTGTTCTCCAGAGCTCAGGGATGAAACGTAGGTTGCTGATAAAAAGGTCGTTATTTTGTAATCCAATGTCCAAAAGTTCATTTCGGGTGTAGGATGTAAAAGCGAAGCTGTTCTGAACGAACAGACCCGAAATGAGCAGAAATATCACTGCTAATCCACAAAATCTGAAGAGACGCTGAGCCTCGCGTTGTGCACGCGCCGCCATCTGGAAAATTTTTGAAAGATAAAAAAAGCGGAATTCCGCGAATTAGCGGAAAAATCACATCCCTAGTCATTGCTTTGTGTGGCTGACTGGGCTGCAGTATAGCAGTCAAAGTTTTAACATCAGAATTTTATGTAATTTTTTACAACCATGTACAAGCAAATCTATTCACATGTAATTTAATTTAATGAAATATTTATTTATATTTAAATATTTATTCAACGTGTTCTGAAGTTACTTGGCCGGGAACTTGCCTGTTCGTCACGTCCCCGGAAGCAACTGCTGATCATGCTGTCAATGAAGGCCATTTCCAAGGACGGTTTGTGCAGTATATAGCTGTGCAGATTTTGCACCGTTTTCAACTCAGATCTTGGCCCACTGAGCATCTGCTGAACATGTTACTTCATCCACGGTAAAATACATTTGCTCGTCTGCGGTAAAGCCAGAAATGAGTGTATGTTACTTCCGGCCAGCGATGGCTGCTCCCCATGGGTTTTGACTGAGAGGTTTCATGGGATAAAATTATTCAGTATACTGACTCCAGGGGGTTATTTTTACTGAATAAACACATTTTTGGTTTATAAGTAATGCCTAAAGCAGGATTAATGTTGTTATAATGACCAGTACTGGATTCCTTTAAGAATGAAGCCACTTCTGGATGGTAATACAGGTTTGGAATAATAAAAGCGGCACTCCCAAAGAGACAACAAGCTCCCCCATGTTAACAAGTTAGTGCTTCTTCTCCTCCTCCTTTACCTTCTTCTATGCTGTTCTGTGGGTTGCGTAAATACGCTTTACACTACGTAATGATGTTGCCCTGACTAGCTCTGTGTCGATCGAAAACCAGCTGGTTTTTATGAGGCACGACAGTTGAACTGGTTAAGCTCTGGCACAGGCACCAGAACCAAACTAGCACCAGTTCTTCTTTGGTGGAAAAGGGGTATGTGATACTCTCGGGAAAAGTAGTTTCAGGTGTCCTTCCGTCCATGTACATGGGAAATATGCAAAGTCACACTATTTATTGGAGTAAGACAGTATTATCCAACTACTACTAACCCAACTATAACACAACATAACAAAAATATTTTTTTTCTAAGTTGTCTGTGTTTTTTTCAACTGATTTAAGACAATTTTGCGCTGCTGAATCCGAAAATGACATCCGTTTCTCTCGATCAGGTGAGGTTTTTATGCGACGTTATAAGCAGTTGTACAGTTGTACTGTAAATTGAATAGTAGACATTGATAAAGGTAAGTACATGTAAATTGAATGTTATGTCATCATTGTTCAAAATTCAGAGAATTTCAAGAAATAAAGAATTTTGTATCATATAAAGTGAAAATACCCGTACATGTAAACAAAAATGTAAAAAACATGTGGCCATAGTTCAAAAATGTTGACCTGATTGAGCAAAACCAATGTGATTTTTGGATTCAGCACATCAAAATAGGGGCTGCACGGTGGGGCAGTGGTTAGCACTGCGGCAGCACAGTTTACCCTTGGCCGGGGGATCGTGGGTTCGATCCCAGCCCCTGACCAACAGTGATCTGTGTGGAGTTTGCATGTTCTCCCCGTGTATGCGTGGGTTTACCCCAGGATTTCTCCGGTTTCCTCCCACATGCCAAAAACATGCAGGTTAGGTTAATTGGAGACTCTAATGTGGCCCTAGGTGTGAATGTGTGTGTGAATGGTGAAGGGATAGCGCCGTACCGTGGCTGCTTCATCCATCCAGGTGGTGGATGACCCTCAATTTCCCCTCTGGGGATCTATAAAGTATACTAAATCTAAAAAAAAAAAAATCTAAAAATTGTCCTAAATCAGCTGTAAAAACTTAGACAATAAATTTGGTGTTGACCAGTGTGATCATAGGGCAAACAAGTAAACAGCTGTGTGGTTCTTCACTGGTTTCTCCTCACACTACAGATCAACATCTGGCTGGTGGACAACATTTCTTCCATTTTCCTCCCATCTATATTCTTCATCATCTGCTTGGTTTGTTCTGCACCCTGCAGATGTTCTCGTCACCATCTGAATTGCTTGTCAAGATAACGCCATCGAAGGTGTGGTTCATTCAACTGTTTTTCAGTCAATGTTAACTGTGTTTTTGACCCCCCCCCCCCCCAGTTAAGTCTGACACCCCTCTTTTAGGCATTATCAGTAAGATATTCATTTGAACATCCCAAAGCTTACAATGTCCTGGCAACCATAGCATCTGTTTGCAGAGACAAAACAGAATCAAATCATTTCTTTGACATAAATTGTTATTTTCAGAAAAATATGGGATTTGATTCTTTAGTAATCCTCCAGTTCATTTAAAATACGACTAAAGAAGACCACTCTAATTAACTGTCTTTACATTCCCCTACTATGAACACTCCAAAAAGCTAAAAGAAATCAAATCGCCGCTGTCATATACTCACTGACACCGTCCACCTGTGAAGACCCAGAGCCCCTCATCCTCAGATACATGAGGCCCAGCAGCAGGAAGAACAGGCAGGCAGCTGTGAGCAGGGACATGGACAGGTAGTGGGCGCTGAAGCCTCCAGAGGAGGCTGGCTCCTCTCTCTTGAACTGCTGCAGAAGCTCATCCTCTGGGGCAGACAGCTTCGTCTTCAGCCCTGCCGGGCTGTATGAATGGTTGGGCGGTGTGACGCTGTGGTTGGAGTGGTTGCTCCTGTACGGCTGGGACAGGTGACTGTACTTGGAGAACCGCGGTCTCAAACCGACGCTGAACCTACTGCTGAAGTCGCTGCCGGCTCTGTCCTCCTCGCTGCCGCCAGCTTTTCCTTCGTGGTTATCTGCGAGGGACACATGGATGGACTTCCGGGGGAAGCTGTTGGTCAGCGTGCCTCTGGAGGACACCTCATCTCCATCCTCATCCTCGCCTCGGCCTCCCACTACACCCAGACTCCCAGCTGGATTAACCTCCTTGTTCGCATCCATGTCAGACCGCCGGTCTCCTGGGGAGGAAGAGGGCGCCACCGTCGGCCGTCTGCGCCGGAGCTCCAGCCTATCCAGCTCTCGGGCTCCGGCTCCAAGGCCCCCAACTTCCTCCTCGTCCGAGTCGGAGTAATCCCCAACTCCTGTGCTGGTGTTCAGGCGCGATGCCCCGCGGCCGTTTAAAGAGCGGGACTTCTTCTCCAACTCCCCCACACCATCATCACCGTCATCCCCCGAATCGTCGTAACGTCTTGCCTCCATGTCCGGGCTCGATCTAGCACCAACTCCCCAGCCCGGCAGTGTAGTTCTGGGTCTGTCTGATCCCAGACAAGAATCGCTATTTAGTGTTCCACACCGACTCTTGGCGGCCTCGCCCGCTGCTGGACCCTGTCCGGTCCTGGACTGTAACTGAACACCGGAGTAACGGATAGGTCTGCTGCTGTGATTCAGGCCCTTTTTCTTTAGTTGAGTTTCAGCATCAGATTCGTCAGAGCTAAAGCCGAGGACCGACGACTTCCGGCCGGGTCTCCTGTTCGTGCTCAGGCGCATGACGTCATGGCCGCCTGGCCTAGACGCCGCCGAGCCGCTAACAGCGGGGCTGCCGTTGTTGGCGCCGCTGCTCCGGCTTTTAGCCGCTCTGGAGCCCCGCTGCTGCTGCTCCTCACGAAGCTTCTTTAACTTCTTCAGGTAGACTGGACGAGTGTTTTCAGTGACGGGCCCTGGCGTGAAGTCGTAACGCTTTAATTCCGAAAAAAGCTCCTCATCTGTTAACTGCGTGGCCGCCATCTTGAATTTAAAGACGCCAGACGGTCGTGTGACGGAAGTAAACGTCGACGCCGCCGCCAGAACGGCTGCCCCACACAGAGCCGAGTGAAGCCACCGAGCCGCCATATTGGTACACCCAAAGCACTCAACAGTCAATGGAGAATGAATGGGTTTAGTAGCATAAACGGTGCCACTTTTACCACCAACCACAATGCTCCGCACTGTGTGTCTATATATATATATATATATACAGTATATATATATATATATATATATATATATATATATATATATAGTAATATGTACATATGTTTACTAGCTGTTCTTGTTTTTTCTTGCCTTCTGATTGTTGCTCTGAGTGTTGCTATCTCTGTGCTGTTGCAATCCTGGAATTTCCCCATTGTGGGACTAATAAAGGCTTATCTTATCTTATCTTATCTTATCAATAACTTCCCGAAAAATTAACAGATTTTGAACTTCTTAGTATAAGATAAGATAAAATAAGCCTTTATTAGTCCCACAATGGGGAAATTTCAGGATTGCAACAGCACAGGGATAGCAACACTATGGAGACACAGCTGATAATCTTGTGCAACCTGTGAAGTCTAGAAATCGAGTTGACATGTTTAGTGGCTGTGGGACGGCTGGATAATCAGAAAAGTCAAGCCAAGGTGGGTAGTTCAGTGAGTGTTTAGGCATGTGGTCATAATAATAGTCCTGTGGAGGAATAAGATCAGGCGAGATGTGACGAGCTGGAAGGTTGCAGAGTTTTATTTCCTCCATCAAAATGAGACACACATCGTAGCTCCGAGAACTACTGTGCTCTGCTGTGTTTTTGAGACATGTATAGTAAGCTCTTTTATACAGACAGAGAGAATGCATGGCACATTAGCATATTGGTATACATATCAGCCAATACATATGATTAGCATGACCAACTGGCGTCCGGACGTCCTCTCCTTAATCCGGGGATGCATAAACAATAGTCCATTGTTCTGGTTGTCCCCCAGGGGCTCTCTGTCCGTATGCAAATTGTCCTCTGCTTCCTGCAGGCCCGCTGAGTGTGAGGATTGAATGTCCATGTAGATTGTGGTGGGTCACCACAGGGCTCCCCCCCAGAACACTCAGAAGGGGCTGTGACCCCCCCTCCCCCCCCGTCATTTGGGCTCCAGCTCTGGTTCCAGCACATTGAACGGCCATGGATCGTGGGCACACAGGGCCAGTGCACTTCATGCGTAATGGAACAAGATGGTGATCGGCCGGCTTTAGGGAGTGAGGTGTGGGAAGAGCGCTGTGGAGGGGGAGAGGGAGGGGGTGGGAGTAAGTGAGTGCCGGCCCGGGACGTCAAAGGTGTCTGGGTGTGACAGAGATCATCCTGCGCAGTTCGCCCCACACGGGACACGAACCCGCGACCTCTCAGTCAACTACACAGTTCGAGCATGGGAGACACAGCACGATCGCGCTGAGCTAAAGGTCCGACCGGTAGCTCAGCGCTACCATCTGGGGCTCACAGCACCAGTTTGTAACTGAGGTCATCAGCGCAGTTCGCCCTACACAGGACACGAACCCGCGACCTCACAGTTAACTGGTCAGAGACACGCACAGCACGATCGTGCTGAGCTAAAGGTCCGACCGGTAGCTCAGCGCTACCGATACTGTATGAGGCTTTGGGAGGGAGGTTTTACTAACGTTCTACGCCGAACAGCACTAGTTGGCATCCGTTACATGGGCAGTGCAAAAATTACGTGTGGATCTGTGATGGTGTGGGACTTTCCCGTTAAACCTGGCAGAGATCCACAGTGGCTGTGAAAAAAAATTATGTCTCTGACTCCTCTCGCGGCTCGATCCAGCGAGGATGTGGGGAAGGCGAGCGGCCAAATTCCCCGAGGATGCGTAGCGGCTGTGAAACAACTGCAGCTGTGTGAGGGACTTGGCGGTTTGGCTTTTAGGTGCAGGAAGCAGCCCTAAAGCCATCGGGGACAGCAGTCGGCTAAATTCCCCTTGTGCGCCGTGGCTGAGAAACCCATACAAAGTCCTGTGTGGGGGCTGCACGTCTGCTTCAGGTGCATGCGCAGCCCTGAAGGTTCCGAGGCTGGCAATCGGCCGTGTTTCTCAGGTATGCGCAGCGACGGAGGTGCTGTATCTGTCTGTGGAGCCGGCTTGACCCTGTGTGTGGCGCGCACGTGGCGCAGTGACCACTTAGCTGGCAGTTGCGCTGTCCTCGTAATCCTGCAGTGTGCGTGTGGGGCTTCTGTGTGCGGGAGGTCCGCTGTCGGGAGTTTAGTCAGAGTCGGGGAGCTCGGTGGAAATCAACGCATTCGGCGTAGATGATCGTCCCCGTTCAGGCTGCCTCCTTCGTTTCCTCGTGTTGCCGTTCATGGTGCGTGTTGGTCCAAGCGCTGCCCGCTCCAGGGAGTGCGCTCCAGTGAGGATGAAGAAGTTGCAGGCATTCTCTGGTCCTCTGTGTCCACAGCGCGGTGAGAGGGAGCAGACGGTCATTCTCTCTTGTCATGTCACCAGTGTGGAGGGAAAAGATCAGGCGAGGGGTGCACCATGATGCGTGCTGGGACTTCCCGTCCGGGTCATCTCCAGGGTGTTCACCTCGTGTTCCATTCTTCGTCACGGGTCACCAGTGTGGAGGAATAAGTTCAGGCGAGGTACGACGAACTGGAAGGTTGCAGAGTTTTATTTTCTCCATCAAAATGAGATGCACTTGTAGCGCTGTGCGCTACAGTGGACTACTGTGCTATACAGTGCTGTGTTCTGTTGCCATGCCATTGAGGCATGTATAGCAAGCTCTTTTATACATGTTATACAGAGAGAATGCATGGCACATTAGCATATTGATATACATATCAGTCAATACATATGATTAGCCTGACCAACTGGCGCCCGGACGTCTTCTCCTTAATCCGGGGATGTATAAACAATAGTCCATTGTCCCCCCAGGGGTTCTCTGTCCGTATGCGAATGGTCCTCTGCTTCTGAGTGTGAGGATGAATGTCCCTGTAGATTGTGGTGGGTCACCACAACAGAAAATTATTGAGGCAAAAATGCAAAGACAGAAGAAAAAAAAGATGCCAGTTTATGACACAAAAGTCACAAATTCAAGAAAAAAAATGTCAATCCATGAGCAAAAAATTTTCACGAAGTTTCAAATTTCATGAAGTTTCTTAAAAAGTCTATAATTAAAAAAGAATAAAAATAATCATTAGAAAAAGTAGGAAATTTATGACAACTCTCCAAATTCACAAAAAATTTCCACATTTTCAATTAAAAAAATCTCTAATTTAGGTGGTAGAGTAGTATGAATCTGTACACAAGTAAACGTAGGTTATCTTTATATATTATTACTATATTAAATATACATAAGAGTAGTTACCCCAAAATAGTTAAGAAGTTACTGAGATGTGACTTTAATCTGGACAGTTTGAGGTTTTTCTTCTGATTTTATGGCAGGTTTATTCTAAATTTACTACCTTTTCCTTGTAAATTTGAAAGATTTTTTTCACACTTAAATCAACTTTTTTTCATAATTTGTGTTTAGTGCTAATTTAGGTTTTTTTTTTTCTTTTTGTACATTTGAGACTTTACTCTCATAAATTTGTGAGGTTTTTCCTCATAAATTAAAAATCAAAAATAAAATGAGCAAAGATGTGTTGTGTCTTAATAACGGGAGACCTGAGCCATGTTGAACCGAAATGTTGTATAGGGATTTGGCCTTTGGGGCTTGCCGTAGCCAATGCCAGGTAGTCAACGTGGTGACGTCAGGCGTGCTATGGCCAGTTTGTATATTGAGTGTGAATCCCAATAAAGTTCAGTTCTGCTGTGACAGCGTCCCGCAGGACAAGGGGAAGCCGCCGTAATGGTTGGATCTTGGCCGTCATGCTTGGGTCGATGAGCAGGCAGTGGTTGAATGTTTTAATACATCCTAGGCCCACGAACAATGCCGGCCAGTGGACATGCCATTTGGGCAACACCATCAGCATGAAAGGGTTAATGGAAAGTTAGTGCCAAAATAATAATTCTGTAGGTAATCTCCCTTTATGCTCTACACATATTCCATACATATTCTGTTTGCATTCTTATGAACAAATATGTTATGGTAAACTGATAAACAGGAATGAGGCAAAGCTATAGAGCTCTCTCTCTCTCTCTTCTCTCTCTCTCTCTTTTTAGTCAGGTCTTTCACATTAGATACACATCCGGATCCAACATTCAAGTACACTGTTGATTGCACATTCTAGAACAGCGACGTGAATAGCGGATGGCCTGTTCACGTCAGAGTTAAACTGGCCAATCAGACAGTCGCGTACAAGCCCATCCTATTGTACAGGGGGGTTGGCCCAACCAACCCGAGAAGATAACTGTAACACGCACCCGGAAGTCGTGGTCAGTGTGGCAACGCTCCAGAGAAGGGGTGTCAAACTCATTCCATGGAGGGCCAAGACCCTGCAGGTTTTACCTCCACCCAGTGTCTTCAGCAGGTGTTTTCATTGATCAGCAATCAGTGAGGGGAAATTCAGTGAAATCTCCTGTTGAAGACACTGGGTGGAGGTAAAACCTGCAGGGTCTTGGCCCTCCATGGAATGAGTTTGACACCCCTGCGAGGGAGCTGCGTCACGCTGCACCCAGCGCTGCTTGCTTTACTTGTGGCTTCTAAATAAATGTTCCATCTTTAAACTGAAGAAATCTCTGGCTTGTTCTTGGATCTTTCAATCAAAGAATCAGGTATTTTTCTAACAAATTGGTGCCGTGACCCGGATTGAGATAGTCAGAGGCGAGCCTGAACGCAACAAATTGGAAGGACCCTTTTGCAGACAGCTGTGGCGCCTGAACAAAAAAAAAAAGGTAAGCAGAAAACCTTTTTTTTTTTACACAAATTTCTGCAGTTTGGCCATTCTAAATTTACAGTTGTCTGATAAAGGGTATATCCAATCCCCAAATTTTATCATTTGGTTGGGAGTCACATGTAAAATCTAAACAAATAGTCAAATAGTTTGAAAAGTTAAAAGGGAAGTGCACATGTTCCTTTTTCAGTCTGAGGTAGAATGGTCGCGATCATGGACATACAATTCACGGGTGTATGGTCCGTCAAATTTTAAAACATTTTGGAGTCAGTCTGAACCAAAATACAGAGACTTAGGAGGCCAGGGTGACTAATAATCACCCAGGTTTGTCTCCCAAATTATAAGCCAGGTTTTAGTAACCTGTTGCCGGGGGAAACCATTGAAAGTGTTCGACCCAATGCCGCTGTGGAGCGAGGCCACGACCGGTTCATCTGCTGGACACACAGCACCGCTTGTACTCGGGGCTGAAAGAAGACCCCCAGTGAAAGTGTCCTCTGTGTATCAGAGTTAGTCACGGCACTGCTTGTGCATAGGGGACCTGCCGAGTTCTCAGCGAAAGTGTCCTATGTCTAACAAAAGATTAAATGGATTGGTGAGGTTTTGGGATGCAGTCTGTACCCAGAACTTAATAAGACATAGGAGGCAACGGCCGTGCCTGTCTTCCAAACTGATATCCGGGGTTAGCCTGTTGCCGGGGGGGGGGGGGGGTGTTAAGTGACCGACCCAATGCCGTTAAAGAACGATGCCACATAGGTGAAGTATTTCGGAGCAGTCTGTTCCGAAATAATTATGAGACTTAGTGAACAGCGGAATCAACCGTGTTCGTCTCCCAAAGTAAAGGACCCAGATTAGCCTGGGAGCCAGTAATTTTGGTTGCAGTGTGTCACAGAATAAGAGACTTAGTGAACAGTGGAATCAGCCGTGTTTGTCTCCCAAATTAAAGGAACTTGGGTAGCCTGGTGCCGGATGTCTTTGTTAATTTTGTGTCTTTAAGGGATAAAAGTGTGGTTTGAGAAATACCGGGGGCTGGAAATATCTATTAAACTTTCCACATAGTATGATTTAACTAATGGCGCGCTCCAGACCGCATGGCCAGAACAAAGGAAGGTAATGCGCCCCCACCACCGAGTGGAGGTGAGATTGGTAAAACAGGTTACTGAGAGGAGAATTATTTGAGGTAACAGTATTAAAATGAAGCGTTAAATTAAAGTTGTAAGGTTATTCTGGCATGTGTACAGCTGGGGTTAGGGAGGCAGCACTCAATTTCTTTAAATAAAAAAAAGACATGGTTTGTGAACAATAGGCTCAGGAGCCATCTTGCACGTGTTGTATTCACTGCGCATATGCATGAGAACGCTATCTTGAACCACCTTCAAGCTGCACCACAGTGCTTCCATCGTGTGGCTGAATATAGGAAGTGCTGTGGAGAGAGGACTAATCAGGCCAGGCATTCACAGCAGATGAACTTTATTCACTCTCTCACATTTCTCAGAATCAGAAAAAGCATTGACCTCATGCTGCAGGGTCTCTCCTTTATATTACAACACTCACTCCCCCTGCTGCCTGAGGTCTTGCATCACAATACATTGTCACGTCACAATTCCTATTGTCCCACAGTTGCCTAATCCCCCATGCTCTTCTGGCAGAGGAATTTACTGCCTCTCCCTTCCTTCCAGTCTGAGATGAATATCACAGCATGGGTTCCCCATACGCCCCCCCCCCCGAGTCTCAGACTGAGCGTTAACTCTCATGTCCTTTCGGCTTCAGCCTCCTCCCATATCTGCTGTAACGAGGGGTCTTTGGCTCCGCGGCGCTGCTGTGCCGGTGGGGGGTTCCTGGGGGTGTGTCCGTCTGTGGGTGGACAATGGGGGGGGGGCATTCAGCATGCTCGTGTGACTGCTCTGATGAATCGTTTACCTGGGGAGTTCTCAGTGGGGGTCTGCCACGCTGAGGAGCTCGAGCCAACATCACCTGCTCGTCTGCCACCACAAAGGCGGGTTTAAGCCTGTCTATATAGATTTTCTCCTGGCGACCCCCCAAATCTAACACAAAATGTTTGTCCCCTGGTTCCAGCACTCTAAACGGGCCATCGTAGGGTGGGCGCAATGGGGGCCGGTGGGCATCGTGCCTGACAAACACGAACGCCGCGCTCTTCAAAGTTTTCGGCACAAAAGCGCGTGGAAAACAGTGGTGGGCCGGGCCAGGTAGCGTGCCTGTGTCTGCGCTATGCTGTGAACGCGGGGACGGATGGGCGCTCGGCGCGGGGTTATCTGGTAAAAATTCCCCAGGGAGTGGCAGCGGCTGAGAAAAAAACAGCTCTGCTGGGGAAGCCTCCAAATCCTCTTTTGGTGCGGAATGCAGCCCTCTCTTATATGTTTATTGAGCTTTTGAGGGCCACAAGCAATACAGAAAAAGCAAACAGCAAAAAATGACAAAGAGAACCCTCTTTTTCAGCCTCCATACTCCCACCCCATCATCCCATCTCCACACACAAAAACAAACAAAAAATAATAATAAATAAATAATAATAATACATCAGTCTTATATAGCGCTTTTCTAAATACTCAAAGACGCTTTACAAAGCAGCACAAAGCTTTACAAATACCACAATACAATACAAATTTGTCAGAAGCAGAAGAATTGCATCATAAGAGCACAATTGGAAATAATGGTAGTCTATTTGGTAATGCACTTTGACCTCTCAGTCCAAGCAAGACCGTAGAGGCCACTCCAGAGGGCCTGGGTGCCATCTCCTCCTATAGAACTCAGAAAGGGGTCCCATATATCAAAAAAACGAAAAGGTTTGTTTTTGAACCAGAAGCTAATAGCTTCTAATTTCCATCACACCACAAATCCAATGTGTAACTGTAGGAGCAGAGTCTGAGGTCCATAAAAGAAGAATCCATCTTCTTGCACTAAAGAGAAGCACCTGCAACGGTTTGAGTGCGGAGGAGCGAAGATTCAGTGGGGTAGGATTTACTCCTAGAATGCAACTAAGAGGAGTGAGGGCGAGATTTTTCTTGAATATAATATCAATTTCTTTACAATTTTTTACCCAAAAGTCCTTAATAGGATGACATTTAAACAATGAAAATATGAACCTTCAGAAATTTTACACTTATTACAAAATTTTGAAAATAGAGGGTTAAACTTATTGCGTTTCACTGGAGTGATATGAAGTCTGTATATGATCTTGAATTGTAACCCTCTAGCTTTGTTAGTCAATAGGTAGTTTGCTCTACCTGACCGCGCCTCAACCCATATATCAGATGAAAATGATTCTCCCAAGTCCATTTCCCAAAGAGATCTGACATGAGCTGTGCAATCACTGGAAGGGACTGAGAGGGTCTTGTAGAACCTAGTGATTAGTTTTCTAGGGTCTGCTTTCTGAATCACCTCCTCCATAAGTGAAAAAAGACCCCATTAGGATGCAGCTTAATAGATGAAGAAATAAAACTACGAATTTGCAGATACCTAAAAAAGTTATTCTGTGGGAGGTTATACTTCTCTCTGAGCTGCTCGAAAGACAGCAGAGTGCCCCCTGTCATCAAGTCGCCTACAGTTTTTACTCCCCTATCAGACCACAAGGAGAAGGCTTGGTCAGCCAGACCAGGGGGAAAATCTGGGTTTAAATAAATAGGTGTGAGGGGGGAAAAGGAGCCATCCTGATTTCCGAGCTTCTTCACCATCCTCCAAACTTTTAAAGTATTCTGTAAAATAAAATTCCCCTTTAATTTGAGACAAATCCATTTCTTAGATGCATATACAGAAATATGTGACTAAGAGGGATAGGGGCCACCGGAGCCGCCTCTATATTAAGCCAGGTGGATGTGGGATCATTTTTAAACCAGTGCCAAATGTAAATAGAGAGGGAAGCAATTT
This sequence comes from Pholidichthys leucotaenia, assembly GCA_020510985.1. Taxonomy (NCBI): domain Eukaryota; kingdom Metazoa; phylum Chordata; class Actinopteri; order Cichliformes; family Pholidichthyidae; genus Pholidichthys; species Pholidichthys leucotaenia. The sequence continues at coordinate 296,929,538 of CM035849.1, forward strand.
GATAGCGCTGTGGCGGTTTGGTGTAAACCCCCACAAACAGACTGGACAGACACAGCACTCAGCTAGAGCAATTAACAGAACAGTGAAATGTGTATTAATGTCTACAGGCAGCCCCGCTTCTTCTGGCTCACTACTGTGATGTTAATGTTGCCTTTCATGCATTGTGTTCATGCGTCCTGTCCTTACTGTGACCTAGGGACCGAGATCAATATGTCTCTCAAATGCAAATGTCTCATGCCTGTTCTGTTATCTCTTTGATCATACCAACTGCTGGGGAATGCTCTTTGATGTATTGTTGTAGTTGGGTATATATGCTGCAACTCTGTAACTCAAGCTCTCTCATTCTGATTCTGCAACTGCTGCTGCTGGGTACAGACTTTGTGTCCCTCTTCTCTGAGAGCCGCTGGGCTCGCTCCCGGCGCGCATGCACGGCGCCGGGAGCGGAGCTCGTGACGGCGGTATGATTTAATAAACTCTGCTTAAAACCAACACCAGCGATGCATTTATTTTATCATGCCGCTTCAGCGCCTAAAATCTGGCACTGCCAGGCCTCCTTCATCCAGGGGGCGCTGTAATGTGCTGAGTTTTAACCTGGCTCACTTGTTCCTCCACAGAAAAGATGTCAAAGAGCTATTAAGAATAGCAAGTGATTTTCTTGTTAAAATTGCTAGGATCGTCCGGTTATGGCTGCCACGTAGAACGGACGTGTCTCGCTCTGCTCTGCTCCTGGAGAAAAAAATCGGCAAATAACTCTCTCATTTGGGACAGAACGTATCCCAGCATTTGAGCGAGGATATGTCGGCGAAGCCTAAGGCTGGAAAACCAGGAAAAGGAAAAAGCGAGCCGCCGAAACAGTCCAAATTAACGGACTTTCAGGTCTGTGACGCAGCAAACAAGGCTCCATATATGGCGGAGGCGGCTGGCGGCGGTGCGATTTCTGCGGGGAATGGCGCAGATGCGCTGATGGCTGCCATGAGTTCAATGAGAGCGGACTTTTCCTCTAGATTTGATGGGATTATGACAGCGTTGGAAGGAATAAGAAAGGAATTGGGTGACTGTGTAGAACGAACGGCGCAGATGGAGCTCCGTCTCGCTAGTGCTGAAGATGACGTCACCCGTCTTCAATTAAAGGTGCGCACTTTGGAAAAAAAAAATAAATCTCTGGAAGATAATATTTTGGATTTGGAATCTCGGTCGAGACAGAATAATTTGAGGCTGGTGGGTCTTCCAGAGGAATCAGAAGGTCGGGACGTATGTTCCTTTCTGGAAAAGTGGATTCCGGAGGTGCTGGGCAGCGAGGAGTTGCAATCAGCAGTGGTTCTGAAAAAAGCACATCGTATTGGCCCACGGAGAGATAAGGGACCGCCGAGGACCTTAATTATGAAGTTTCTTAGCAACAGAGACAGGATGAAGATCTTCAACGCTGCACGTGCTAAAGGAGAGATTAAACACCAGGACCAGCAGGTGCGGTTCTACCCAGATTTGGCCACAGGAATCCAACAATTGAGGAAGCAGTTTGATCCCGTACGTAAGGAGCTGCGCAACCTTGGGATTCGTCATGGTGTAATCTATCCTGCGAGACTGCTGACCACGTATGAGGGCAGAACCCACATCTTCAAGACCCCAGAGGAGGCGCAGGAGTTCATCAAGAAGATCAAAGAAGAAGAAGAGACTGGTGGGAGCTAAGCATGAACAAAATATAAGGTAGAATAATTAAGCATTTGCACAGGCATCTGACTGACTTGAAGTAAATAGTAAGTTTACAAAATATAGATTGTATTATATATTAAAAAAACAAAACAAAAACAAAACAAAACAAAAAAAAAAAACTATGATGTACAAAGTTGTTAAAAATTTTGGAGTTAAGTTGGAAAACTACAGAGGAGAGTTAATGTTACGTCATTAAAAGCAGTAGAGTTAGGGTGATTGGGAGGATGAAGAAGGAGTGGCTTAGGCTGTTCCCCGTGGGTGTGGAACGGTCGATGGCTATATCGGGAGACAGAATTTTTCTTTTGATTTTGGGGGGTTTGCCACAAGTGTGGGAAGGGGAAATTTGTTTGTGTGTAGTTTGTAGGATGAATGTTCAACCACTCATGTTTTTGCTTCTCTGTATGAGCATGTTTACACTGCAAGGTAATCCCAAACTCTCTATTGATCATGGACCAAAGTGTTAATCTTAATTTAACTTCATGGAATTGCAGAGGTCTACAAAATTTAAAAAAACTTAAACAAGTTATGAATAAAATAAAGGACATGGGTTCAAGAATTGTGTTTTTACAAGAAACTCATCTGATAGAGGAGGATGTTAAAAGAATTAGGAGTAGATGGCAGGGAAGTGTATTCACCTCTTCATTTTCATCCCGAGCCAGGGGAGTTATGACTCTCATACATAAATCAGTTCCTTTTCAAGTGAAAAATGTAATTGGAGACAAATTTGGAAGATATGTAATCATTCAAGGTTCTTTGCTATTAGAAAATATAAATCTTGTGAACTTATATGGTCCCAATATAGATGATCAGAAGTTCTTTGCTAATTTATTTCTCATCTTATCATCACTTACAGGGCAACATATAATAGCAGGGGATTTTAATTGTACATTGAATCCAGGTGTGGATAGATCAACAGGACTGGATTGTACGCACATTGGATGTAGGATGACTATTAATCATTTTATGAAAGAATTGAGATTGTTAGATATATGGAGAGAAATGAAACCACAAGTTAAAGCCTATTCTTGTTATTCCAGTACCTACAAGACATTCTCACGTATTGATTATTTTTTGATTTCCACAGAATTAAGGTCCAAGATTCAAAACTGCTTTTATGATAACATCGTGATCTCTGATCATGCACCCTGTTGTCTAATATATGTAGATAAAAAATTGACAAAGGAATCAGGTAGATGGCAATTTCAGCATAAATGGCTTCAGGATGAGGAATTTGTCAAGTATATAGAAAAACAGATAGACGAGTTCTTTGACATCAATACTACACAAACATCAGCATGTGTAAAGTGGGAGGCTTTCAAAGCTTTTATTAGGGGGCATATTATTAGTTATACAGGATCAAAATCTAAGAAGACTCGAGAGGAGAGAGCTAAATTGGAACATAGAATAAAAAATCTTCAGGAAAAAGTGTATGCAGGAAGTGACCCAAGGTTGGAGAATGAATTACTGATTTTGAGAGCTGAATACGACAAAAAATCAGCGAATAGAGCTGCCTCGAGTCTTCTAAGATTGAAACAATCTTTTTATGAACAAGGTGAAAAATCAGGAAAATTATTAGCATGGCAGATTAAACAATTGGAAATTAAAACACCAATTACCAGTATTATAAGTAATGGACAGGTAGTTATAGATCCTTTAGAAATTAATAGAGCCTTTAGAGATTACTATGAAAAATTATATGATACCAAAAATGAACCTGATTTAACAAAACTAAATGGGTTTTTGAACGAACTATCTATACCGTGTATTCCAAATGAAAACAGGGAGATATTGGAGTCTAAAATTAGTCAAGAAGAAGTTGGGCTAGCCATTGATAATATGAAATCAGGAAAAAGTGCAGGACCAGATGGTCTTCCAGTTGACCTTTATAAAAAATTTAAGAATAAATTAATAAAACCTTTTTTGGAAATGGTTTTAGAAGCATTTCAAAATAATAATTTACCATCATACATAAATAATGCCTTAATTATACTGCTGCCAAAACCAGGTAAGCCCTCTAATAAATGTGAAAATATGAGACCAATAAGCCTATTAAACGCCGACCTTAAGATAATCTGTAAAATTTTAGCAAGACGAATACAAGAAATTTTACCAAATATTATTAATCGAGATCAGAATGGCTTTATAAAGGGTAGACAAGGCTTCCATAATGTAAGAAGACTATTTAATATTATTTATTTTAATAAAGAAGCACCGGATACAGCTCTCCTATCATTGGACGCCGAAAAGGCCTTTGATAGAGTTGAATGGCCCTTTCTTTTTGAAGTCCTACAAAGGTTTGGACTTGGAAATAATTTCATAAAATGGGTTCAAATAATATACAATAATGCTACAGCAGAAATCCTAACAAATAACAATATTTCAAAACCAATAAAAATCAATAGAGGATGTCGACAAGGCTGTCCACTTTCACCTTTACTGTTTACTATGGCAATTGAACCTTTAGCGATAGCGATACGTTTACATTCACAAATATATGGAATTAAAGTTGGACCAACAGAACATAAAATCTACCTGTACGCCGATGATATAATTTTGTTTATGTCGAATCTAAAAAAATCAATTCCAACCTTGTTGAATTTAATAAAGAATTTTGGGGAAATATCAGGATATAAAATAAATAAAACTAAATCTTCAATATTAATGCTAAATGAGACCCAGAGAAATTACCCAGCCCCTGAGGTAAATCAATTCAATGTTGTAAATCAGTTTAAATATTTAGGAATCCAAATTATGCCTAAGCTAGAATCAGTCGCCAGTGTCAACTATGAAGCCTTAATGTCAGATATCAGTGAGTTAACTCAGAGATGGATGTCACTACCAATGTCGATGATCGGGAGAATCAATATACTTAAAAGTAATATTTTACCTAAAATACTTTATTTATTTCAATACATTCCCTTATCACCACCTTTAGATCTATTCTCAAGAATAAAAAAAAAGTTAGTGGAATTTATATGGAACAACAGGAGGGCTAGATTACGTTTGTCTTTATTATATTTACCATTTGATCGTGGAGGTCTGAAATGTCCAAATTTTATGTTGTATTATTGGTCGGCACAACTGAGGTCTATGACATATTATTTTTCATCAAATGATCTCCCTCACTGGACTGAAATGGAATCATACAATTTACCTTTACCTCTTCCCTTATTCATATACTCAGATTCGGCAAAAAAATTACAAAAACAAGTTAAAAATCCATTTGTAAAGCATATGATCAAAATATGGTGTGAAGCTAAAAACTATTTAAAAGAACCACAGTTATTGTCACAATTTAGTCCAATATGGGGTAATCAATATTTTAAACCAGGGAGAGCGGACGCTGTATTTAAAGTATGGAATTTAAAAGGGATACAAAAGATTCAGGATTTATATTTGCCAGGTGCAGACAACATAATGTCTTTTGAAGAGCTGAGGATCAAATTTAATCTCAATAGAACACATTTTTTTTAAATATCTTCAACTTAGAAACTTTATTCGATCAAATCAAAATAAAGCTCTCACTCGACCTATTTATTCATCCTTGGAAAAAATGATGATGAAAGATAGTAAAAGAAAGGGTATTATTTCAGAGTTTTATAACTCATTGACACTATCTTCAAGTGAAAATTCACTGAAAAGATTAAACTACTGGAAAGAAGATCTGCAAATTGAAATTTCAGAGGAACAATGGGAATTGGCTTGTACAGAAGCTCAAACCAAATCAATAAATGCACGCCTTAAATTGATACATTTCAAATGGTTAATGCGGATGTATGTTACACCAGAGGAGTTAAATAGATATAACAAAAATATACCAGATACATGCACAAAATGCATGGAAAGTAAAGGAACCCTATTTCATTGTTTATGGGAATGTAGATTAATAAGAATGTTTTGGGAAGAGGTGAGGGTAACAATTGAAAAAATAATCTCAAAACAAATCATATTGAATCCTAAACTGTTTTTGTTGGGTCTGTACCCAGAAAAGCATAATTTTAATAAAAGTGAAAGAACATTCATAGACCTCAGTTTGCTTAATGCCAAAAAATGTATTGCACTATTATGGAAAAAGACTCATAGACCAGATGTGACTCAGTGGTTAAGACAGATGTTAACAAACCTTCCATTAGAAAGAATAACATATATACTAAAATCAAAGGAAATTGTGTTTGAGAATATATGGAGACCTTTTATTGATTATGTAAAAAATTTAAACATAACTCTTGAAGAAGAAGGTGAATGATGTGTGTGGACCTTGTAAATTCCAAACTGGTGAACATAATATGTATACTTATGTATTGGATTGTCTAGACTAAACAGAGGAGCATTGTTGAAGACTTGATTTTGTTGGTGGTTGTTGGTGTTTTTAGTGCATTTTTTTTTTTTTTTGTAGTACTTTAGTGTTAGTGTTTGATTGTTTGTATCATGTTTGTTAAAAAAAAAAAAAAAAAAAGGTTCAATAAAGATATTGTGGAAAAAAAAAAATTGCTAGGATCATCTGGAAGGGGTACAATAACCGAGGAAGTATAACCATTTTGACAAGGTTGACCCTTCCTAAGAGAGACAGAGGCAAGACCGTCCAGCGGGCCAAGTCCTCCTTGATTCTACGAATTACAGGAACAAAGTTGGCTTTATATAAGCCAGAAAGAGAGGGAGTAATGTGTATGCCCACATAAACAAAACCTGATGGAGACCAGCGGAAGGGGGTAGAGCACAGTGGAGACCAAGATACCTGAGGAGTAAGGGGCACGGCTTCAGATTTAGAGGAGTTAATCTTATAACCTGAGAAATGGCCAAAAGAATTAATTATTTCAGCAACTCTTGTAATAGAAGATTCTGGGTTACTTAGATAGAGGAGGACATCATCACAATAACGGGAAATTTTATGATTTGTGGAACCCACATCTATATCTGTTACCAAGGAATCATATCTAATGGCCTCCGCTAAGGGCTCCATAGCAAGGGCAAACAGAATTAGTGAGACCGGGCAGCCCTGTCTAGAACCACGTCTCACTGTGAATGTGGAGGACCTCAGGCCATTTGTAATAACAGAGGCACGGGGGGCAGCATATAGCAAGGATATCCACCTAATAAAGTTGTCACCAAGATTGAATTTTGAGAGGACACCTAGGAGATAAGGCCATTCAATCCTATCAAAGGCCTTTTCTGCATCAAGGGAGACAACAAGAGATTTGACCTTTGACCTTGATCCATTCTGAATAAGATTTAATAGTCTCCTTACATTATGAAGGGAATTACGACCCAATATAAATCCAGTTTGGTCTGTTGAAATTAAATCTGGTATGACACCTTTAAGTCTCTTCGCCAATATTTTAGCCAATAATTTTCGGTCAACATCCAGCAAGGCAATCGGCCTGTAGGATGTGCATTCATCTGCAGGTTTGCCCTTCTTTAGAATTAGAGAAATATTTGCATCCATCATAGTGTCAGGAAGAGCCCCAGAGTCAAAGGAGTAAGACAGCATATTGAGAAGGGGATCAATTAGCAAATCCTTAAAAGCCTTATAAAATTCTGGAGTCAAACCATCACGCCCCGGGGCCTTATTAATTTGTAAGCTATTAATCACCTCTATAACTTCTTCATGGGAAATAGCCCTATTCAACAGCTGTTTTTCTGTATCGGATGCTTGAGGTAGTTTGACTAATGATAAAAAAATTATGCATCAAAGTCTCCAAGTTGTGATCTGACTCAGAAATGTATAAGCCTTCATAGAAGGAAAGGAAAGCGTTGTTAATATCTTTGTTGTTATAAACTCTTTTACCAGAACTATCCTTTATGCCTGGAATAGCCTGGGAGCCAGTATTACCTTTTATTAGAATTACCAGATACATGCTTGGCTTATTGTCAAATTCATATAACTTATGCTTACCAAGCAGTATAGATCTCTGAGCTTCTTTAGATAAAAGTGCATCTAGAGCTGCTGTGGTGGCATCAAGTTGAGATCTCAGGCAATCTGAAGGTCTAAGGTTAAATTCACATTGTAGTTCACTTAATTTACCTTCAAGAAACTGTTGCTCTGTCCTCTGTTTTTTCTTAAGATTTGCCAAGAATGATATAGTAAAGCCTCGAATAACAGCTTTACCAGTTTCCCAGAGTAAATTAGGTGATACATCAGAAATATTATTTTCAGCAATAAAATGATTAAACTGTTCTGACAGATATGTTTTAAAATTGGGATTTTTAAGAAGGTAATTTGGAAAGCGCCATTGCCCCCTAGTGCTTTGAGTCTTGCTGGACATGACCAAAAATATGGGTGAGTGATCACTGATAACTAATATCGCTAGTGGAGCAAGAGAGAATTCTTTGAAGGGCATATTTAGGAGTAAAAAAAAAAAAAATCATTTCTAGAAGATGTTTTATGCACTTCTGAGTAAAATGTATCCTGCTGATCAGTGGGGTGAAGGGTCCTCCAGGTATCAATGAAGTGAATATCAGCACAGCAACCAAGTAAAGAGCGAGCTTGTCCAACAATAGACTCTGCTGTTTTTGAGGACCTGTCTAGACGTGGATATAGACAACAGTTGAAATCGCCCGCTATCACAGAGGATTCAACAGTCCACTCAGAAAACAGACAGAATACCTTAGTATAAAAATCAGTTGAGCGAATCGGGGGGGCATACACATTTAAATAGGACACAGGGTCCCCAAAGAGTGTCCCTCTAATCATGACATACTGTAGCGAACTCAATATGAGCACCCTACTTGGCTTGCCAAGTGGGTTGACCCTATTGGCGACACAGGTAGGGTGCGGGACTCCGGAGCGTGAGGCGTGAGTTCGAACCTCCCGGTGGGACGTCGCCATGTCGAGCAGCACGTTACAATACCTTCCTGCAGTATCGGCCTTAATCTCCACCCCGTCAAAGGAAGGGATTTATGAACCAAAATGGCTGCCCCTCTGCTGTTAGTAGTGAAGGAGGAATAGCAGATCTGGCCCACCCATTCCCTTCTTAACTTCAGGTGCTCATCGTTGTTTAGATGGGTCTCTTGGAGGAACGCTATCTGGACCCTCTCTTTTTTTTTTAAATAGTTAAGAATTTTTTTTACTTTTAATAGGGGTCTGGATCCCATGTACATTCCAAGAACACAATTTAATTTCTGCACTGCTAGCCATTATTCCAAATGATACAGATAATACTTTTGTTTAAAAGTTTACATTGAGAATTTATACATTGAGAATTTATATATGGAACCTCCTGACAAATACATACAATACAACAAAAACCAAAGCAAACAGAAAAGGGGAGTGTGGAGAAAAAAGAATGGAAAAACACAAAACCTCCCTCATACTTTGAACGCTTCCCTAAACTGAGCGTCTACACCCTACAAAATACAACTTAACTCTACACTAAACCAGTGTTCCATACGCAGATGTATAGTTTAAACATCTGAGGAACTTTAAAAATAAAATAATCCTTTTTTTAAAAAAAAAAAGTAACATGAGCATTGATATTACCTCGATTCACTACATCCAAACCTGTACAATGAAACCGCTTAAAGTGAATTAAAAAGTCCAAAAAGTGACAAGAAAAAGAACTTATAAAACTGCTTAATGTATATATGTCTGGAAACTGGAGACTGCCCAAAAGGGCTAGTGAAAAGTTACCAATTGGTGTTATCCGCATGGAGCGCTCGGAGGGATGGGGCTACGGTCTCTGAATAAAAATTCTCCGCCTCCTCCGCTGTATCAAAGCTGTATTTGCTGCCGTTGAATGACACTTGGAGTCGGGAAGGAAACACCAAACCGTATCTGACATCTGCAGCGTGAAGCTTTCGCTTGATGTTAATGAAAGATGCCCTCTGTTTGGTGACATCAGCAGTAAAATCGGGGAAAATGTAGACTTTGTGACCGCGGAAAGTAAGCGGGCCCTTCTCTCTGGCGAGCTGGAGAATGCGCTGTTTTACTCTGAAATGGTGCACCTCTACAATCATGGGTCTCGGGGGAGCATTTTGACCCCGGACAGGCCGCGAAGCAAGGCGATGCACTCGGTCCAACATCTCAGGCCCGTCAGGAACCTCCATACCCAGCGTCTCGGTGAAGAAGTCGGCCATAAATGTTGTAACTTGTGGGCCCTCTATATTTTCCGGTAGACCAAGCACACGGAGATTTTGGCGTCTGCTCCTCGATTCAAGGTCCTCCGTTTTAGCCATTAGCAGTTTGTTGCAATTCTCCAGCGTTTTACTCCTGGCTTTGAGCGCAGTAATCCTGTCGTCACACTCCTGCAGAGAAGTTTCAACCTCAGTCAGACGTGTCCCAAACGAGTCCATAGAAGTCTGCAGTGTGTCTAATGAGTTCCGCATTTCAGCTCGGAAACTTTCAATTAGCCTTACCAGGCCCAAGAGTGACAGCTCTTCTGCGTCCTCATCAACGCCATGTACAGGAGACGGGTAGTTAGCTTTCTCATTAGCTTGACGGTTAAGGGCTCAGGTAGAGCATTCTTGATGGGAAGGGTTCTTCCCAGACATGTCAGCAGGTTTCTCAAGTGGTCCCAATATGATGAGGAGAAATATAACGAGACACAGAGACGTTTAAAATAACATTTATGAAAAGATATATCGGAACTGGTAAGGGCGCGTCTACTCTGAATCCATGCTCCACCGGAACGCAGCCCTAATAGAACCCACGGCAACTGGTCCACCCAATTTGCATCCGTAAGCAAAGCCCTGAGCACTGCTTTCAGTGACCTATGGAAACGCTTGCATAACCCACTGGCCTGTGGGTTGTACGCGGTTGTGCGATGAATTGCGACGCCCAGGCTACAGGCTATCGCGGACCAGAGGTCGGAAACAAACTGAGGGCCCCGATCAGATGTGATGTCCGAAGGGATGCCAAAACATGCCACCCATGTTGTCAAAAAGGTGCGCGCCATGTCCGCGGACGCGGTGGAAGCTAGTGGGACTGCTTCTGGCCATCGTGTGGTGCGGTCCACCACTGTCACGAGGTGTGTGAACCCCTGCGATGGCGGGAGGGGGCCCATGAGGTCCACGTGAACGTGGTCGAACCTCTTAGCCAGGATACGGAATGGCTCCAAAGGGGCCTTTGTGTGCCTGTGCACTTTGGCTTGTTGGAACGCTATGAAGGCTGCAGCCCACTCTTTCACCTGTTTGGGCAGGCTCGGCCATACAAACTTCGGTCCCACCATTTTGACTGACGCGTGCACTCCTGGGTGCGCCAGGGAGTGAACGGACTCAAAAATGCGGCGGCGCCAAGCGCATGGGACCACCGGGCACGGGCATCCTGTGGAGACGTCACAGATTGGGGGGGGGGCGTCTTGCAGTACTTTGCTCTCCAGCCTTAACCCTGTTGGTCCAGACTGGAGTGCGCACATGTCCGCATCGCCAATCTGCTCTGCGGCCATGGCCGTGTAATCTAGCCCCACGTAGACTGGGGCAACTACTGCGCGCGAGAGGCAGTCCGCCACCACATTCAGTTTACCGGCCACATGCTGAATATCGGTCATAAACTCCAAGATCGCGGCCAGCTGTCTCTGCTGCCGGCCCGACCATGGTTCCGAAACCTTGGCCATCGTGTACGTTAGCAGCTTGTGGTCCACGAACGCAGTGAAGCTGCACCCTTCCAGCCAGAACTGGAAGTGGCGTATGGCCAGGTGGAGAGCCAGTAACTCTCTGTCAAACGCGCTGTATTTATTTATTTATTTATTTATTTATTTATTTTTTTTTTGTTACTTATTTGTACCCGTAGGTAGATTTGGTTTGCAGTCTGGTGACAAGCCACCGGCTGCTGGTCGCTGCGTGCGCGAGCGCCCTAAACCTACATGTTTTTGGTATGCGGGAGGAAACCGGAGAAATCCCGGAGTAAACCCACGCAACACGGGGAGAACATGCAAACTCCACACAGCTCACTGTTGGTCGGGGGCTGGGATCGAACCCACGATCTCATGATCCCCGCGATCCCCCAGCCGAGGGTAAAACTGTGCTGCCACAGTGCTAAACCACTGCGCCACCGTGCAGCCCACGTGCTCACTGTCGCGCAAAGACCTGCTAAAAAAAGCGAGCGGCTGCCAAGAACCAGTGACGTGTTGCTCCCCGACGGCCCCTATGGCCACGTCCGAGGCGTCGGTAGTGAGCACTATCCGAGCCGCCGAGTCCGGGTGCGCCAATAGTGCAGCGTTTGCCAGGGCTGTTTTAACCTCAGAGAATGCCTGCTCCCCCTCAGGAGTCCAGTCGACTCTGTCCACTGGTTTCCGTTTCTTGAGTGCGGCATACAATGGCTGCATGAGCTGGGCTGCACAGGGGAGGAAACGATTGTAGAAGTTAACCATCCACAAAAACTCCTGCAGCGCCCTGACCGTCTGAGGCCGGGGAAAATTCGCCATGGTGCGCATCGGGCTGCACGGTGGCGCAGTGGTTTAGCACTGTGGCAGCACAGTTTACCCTCGGCCGGGGGATCGCGGGGATCATGAGATCCTGGGTTCGATCCCAGCCCCCGACCAACAGTGAGCTGTGTGGAGTTTGCATGTTCTCCCCGTGTTGCGTGGGTTTACTCCGGGATTTCTCCGGTTTCCTCCCGCATACCAAAAACATGTAGGTTTAGGGCGCTCGCGCACGCAGCGACCAGCAGCCGGTGGCTTGTCACCAGACTGCAAACCAAATCTACCTACGGGTACAAATAAGTAACAAAAAAAAAAAAAATTAAAAAAAATCTTGTCCGGCAAGGGTATTGCCCCCTCTGGTGAGATACAGCGTCCCAAAAAATCAATCCCCGTCATGCCGAACTGGCATTTCACCTGGTTGATTATTAACCCGTGCTCCTCTAACCTCCGGAAAACCATCCTGAGGTGGATTACATGTTCATCCTCGGACGCGCTGGCCACCAGGATGTCATCCAGATAGACAAACACCAATGGCAGATCACGCAACACCGCATCTATCATGCATTGGAATGTCTGTGCCGCGCCTTTTAATCTGAAGGGCATGCGTAAAAACTCAAACAGACCAAATGGGGTTATTACCGCCGTTTTAGGTATGTCCTCTGCGCGCACCGGGACCTGGTAGTAACCACGGACCAGGTCTATCTTAGAAAAAATATGAGCCCCGGCAAGGTGAATGGAAAAATCCTGAATATGGGGAATTGGTCGTGCGCTGTGGCATTGTTTAATCTGCGGAAATCTCCGCAAGGTCGCCACAATCCTTCAGCCTTAGGGACCATATGTTGTGGGGATGCCCATGGGCTGTTTGAGCGCCTGATGATGCCCAGCCTTTCCAAGTTGGCAAACTCCTCACGCGCTATGGCCAGTGTCCAGGCGCCGAGGTCGTGTGAAAACAGGCGGCCCGGTGGTGGTAATAAAGTGCTCCACCCCGTGTTTAGTGATGGCCGCCGAAAACGTCGGGACCGTGAGTGCTGGGAACTGGGTGAGCAGTGTGTGGAATTAACCACCTGGAGCTGTGACGTTGGCTAGCGTTGTTGGCCCGGCTCCTCGAGCTGTACAGGGGAGGGAATCAAAAGACATTGCATTAATCAGGCGTCTGTTAGCAACATCAACTAGTAGCTTGTGTGCACACAAAAAATCAGCGCCCAAGATTGGGAAACTGCATGCCGCTATGACAAATGTCCACTCGTACGTACGGCCGTGTAGGGATACAGTCAGTGTCTTTTCACCAAATGTCTTAATGTCTGAGCCATTTGCGGCCGTCAGCTCAGGGCCGCAAACACCCGCTAGCTGGTCGGCGTAGGACGGCAGGATGAGGCTCTTTTGGGAGCCGGAGTCCACGAGGAACTGTCTCCCCGAGCGCGAGTCTGTCACATAGTCTGTCACTTGCTTTCTTCACCGGTGGTCGCAGCTGCTACCAACTGCTGGCCTTGGCATTTCCTGAACGCTTGAATTGGCACGGTGGCACGCATCGGCATGCGTCCTCTCCAAAACGGCGTTGGTAGGAGCAAAGCGTGTCTCTCTGGCGCTTCCTGGCTCCCGCTACCGCTACCATCGCTGGCTCCTCGCTTCCACTGGCCGTCTCGCTGAGTTCCAACGCCGCTGCGTTCACTGTGAGGGCTCTGGTGGTGAGGATGATCCGATCTGCCTCCTGGGCTAGCGCACGGCAGTCACGCACGGCCAGCAACAGCGAGTTGGCAAGGACTGCTCTGGCCACCGTTGGGAGGTTCCGGAGGAAAAGGTGGGCAAACAGAAAATTCCTGTCGTCCGTGCTCATCAACGCCAACATCTTCTCCATCAGTTCGACCGCCAACCCATCTCCTAACTCGGAGCGCATCAGGAGCCTCTCTGCGTGAGAGAAGTGAGTACACCCCTCACATTTTTGTAAATATTTTATTATACCTTTTCATGGGACAACACTAAAGAAATGACACTTTGATACAATGTAAAGTAGTCAGTGTACAGCTTGTATAACAGTGTAAATTTGCTGTCCCCTCAAAATAACTCAACACACAGCCATTGATGTCTAAACCGCTGGCAACAAAAGTGAGTACACCCCTAAGTGAAAATGTTCAAATTGTGCCCAATTAGCCATTTTCCCTCCCCTGTGTCATGTGACCCATTAGTGTTACAAGGTCTCAGGTGTAAATGGGGAGCAAGTGTGTTGAATTTGATATTATCACTCTCACACTCTCCCATACTGGTCACTGGAAGTTCAACATGTCATCTCATGGCAAAGAACTGAGGATCTGAAAAAAAGAATTATTGCTTTACATAAAGATGGCCTAGGCTATAAGAAGATTGCCAACACCCTGAAACTGAGCTGCAGCACGGTGGACCATACAGCAGTTTAACAGGACATGTTCCACTCAGAACAGGCCTCGCCATGGTCGACCAAAGAAGTTGAGTGCACATGCTCAACGTCATATCCAGAGGATGTCTTTTGAAAATAGATGTATGAGTGCTGCCTGTCAGAATCAGAATCAGAATCAGAATCAGAATCAGGTTTATTGCCATTGTTCATGTAGTACACAAACTAGGAATTTGTCTCGGTGCAATGCTGCAACATTAAACATGATAAGATAAAAGAAATAAACTATACATACAATAAAGTGTAGAATAAGAGTAAGTGGTACTGGTCAGCAGTTAAAATATATTAGCGAGCAGCAGATACTGTGGAGAACTATATAGTGCAGTCGGTAATGCAGGAAGAAAACAGTGATGATTGACATGAGTCTGGTTGAGCTGCTGTACATAGTGCACGAGAGTCAATAAGTCACTTAGTGTTCAGCAGTCTGATGGCAGAGGGGAAGAAGCTGTTCATGTGACGGGAGGTTTAGTCTGGATGGACCGAAGTCTTCTACCAGAGGGGAGGGGGGCAAACAGTACGTGACCAGGGTGTGAGGGATCGGCTATGATCCGGCCAGCACGCCTCCGGGTCCTGGAGATGTACAGATCCTGGAGAGATGGGAGCTTGCAGCCGATCACCTTCTCAGCAGTGCGCACGACGCGCTGCAGCCTTAGTCTGTCCCTGGCAGTGGCTCCTGCGTACCACACGGTTATGGAGGTGGTGAGGATGGACTCGATGATGGCTGTGTAGAACTGCACTAACATCTTGGTGGGTAGCTTGAGCTTCCTCAGCTGCCGCAGGAAGAACATCCTCTGCTGGGCCTTTTTGATGAGGGAGCTGATGGTCGGCTCCCATTTGAGGTCCCTGGTGATGGTAGTGCCTAGGAAGCGGAAGGAATCAGCAGTGGTGATGGGAGAGCCTGAGAGGGTGAGGGGGGGCAGAGGGGTAGTGACTTTCCTGAAGTCTACAATCATCTCCACTGTCTTCAGAGCGTTCAGCTGCAGGTTGTTATTGTTGCACCAGGACGCCAGCTGGGCCACCTCTCTCCTGTAGGCGGACTCGTCGCCGTTGGAGATGAGCCCGATGAGGGTGGTGTCGTCCGCAAACTTGATCAGCTTGACAGACTGGTGGCTGGAGGTGCAGGAGTTGGTGTAAAGGGAGAAGAGTAGGGGGGAAAGTACGCAGCCCTGGGGTGATCCGGTGCTGATGCTAGTAGAGTCTGAGACAGTCTTTCCCAGCCGCACATGCTGCCTCCGGTCCATTAGGAAGTCGGTGATCCACCTGCAGAGGGAGTCAGGCACGTTGAGCAGGGACAGCTTGTCCCGGAGCAGAGCGGGGCGGATGGTGTTGAATGCGGAGCTGAAGTCCACAAACAGGATCCTGGCGTAGGTTCCCGGGGAGTCCAGGTGCTGCAGGATGGAGTGGAGGGCCAGGTTGACTGCGTCGTCTACAGACCTGTTGGCTTGGTAGGCAAACTGCAGCGGGTCCAGGAGAGGGGTGGTGATGGACTTGAGGTGGGGCAAGACCAGGCGCTCAAAGGACTTCATGACTACAGAGGTGAGCGCTACAGGTCTGTAGTCATTAAGTCCAGTGATCCGTGGCTTCTTGGGGACAGGGATGATGGTGGAGGATTTGAGGCAGGACGGCACGTGGCATAACTTAAGGGAGGTGTCATGTCCACTGCGTAACTTTGCAGTGAACAAATAAATTAGTTCGAGCCCAAAGGTGCAGGTGAAGTACTTACTTACTTAATCCTCTTTGCCCCAGCTCGTTGGCGCCTGGGTCTTCTCCAGCAATCTCGGTCCTGGGCGAGCCAGCTGACTTCGTTCCAGGTCTTGCACTCCGCTTTCATTTCCTCTTCCACTGTCCTCCTCCAGGTGCCCTGGGGTCTGCCTCTCCTCCTCTTCCCCAGCGGTGCCCATCTGAGTGCTGCGTGTGGATGCCTGGCTTTGTTCATGCACAGAGCGTG
Organism: Pholidichthys leucotaenia; assembly: GCA_020510985.1. Taxonomy (NCBI): domain Eukaryota; kingdom Metazoa; phylum Chordata; class Actinopteri; order Cichliformes; family Pholidichthyidae; genus Pholidichthys; species Pholidichthys leucotaenia. The sequence continues at coordinate 296,945,979 of CM035849.1, forward strand.
GCCCAGCCACCTCCAGCGTCTCTGCTTCACCTCGTCCACGATGTTGTTGATGCCTGTGCGTCTGCTGACTTCCTTGTTGGTGACGCGCTGCTCCCAGTGGATTCTGAGGATTCGACGTAGACACCGTCCTTCGAAACCTCTGAGGCGGCTTTCAATTTTCTTGTTTGTTCTCCAAGTCTCTGAGGCATATAGGAGGACTGAGCGAACGATTGATTTGTAGATCTTCAGTTTGGTACTGTTCTGCAGGACTGACAATTTCCATACATTTCGCAGTCTGTTGAAAGCCTGTGCCGCAAGACCGATTCTTGTGGAGAGCTCTCTCTTGATGTTGCTGTCAGCTGAGATGTAGCTTCCCAGGTATTTGAAGTCCTGTACTTCCTCAAGATCTTCGCCCTGTACCTTTGTTTTCTGTGTGCTCTTGTTTTTCAGTTTCATCACTTTCGTTTTGTTGGGGTGAATCTTGAGCCCAATAGTTCTTGCTGTCTGGTCAACTCTGTCTGTCTTTTCCTGGATGTCTCTCTTTGTATGTGATAGCAGAGCGATGTCGTCTGCAAAGTCGCAGTCTTCCAGTCTGGCCGTTAGTCCCCAGACAAGTCCCCTAGGTCGGTCTCCTGTGGCTCTCCTCATCACCCAGTCAATGACGACCAGGAAGAGGATCGGTGAGATCACGCAACCTTGTCTGACCCCGGTCTTCACATGGAACTACTCGCTCTCCTGGCCATTGTGGCGTACGCAGCACTGATTGTCAGCATTCATGTCCTTCAGGATGTTGACTACTTTTGTTGGAAATCCATAAGCTGTCAGAATCTTCCAGAGGGATGGGTGGTGGATACTGTCAAAGGCCTTTTCAAAGTCAATGTAGTTTATGTACAGTGAGGAGTTCCATTCCAGTGATTGTTCGACTATGGTACGCAGGACAAAGATTTGGTCTATGCAGCCCCTACCGCTTCTGAATCCTGCCTGTTCCTCCCTCAGGACCCTCTCTATGGCTTGCCTCACCCGCATCAACAGAACTCTGCAGAAGATTTTCCCAGGCACAAACAGAAGGTTGATGCCTCTCCGGTTCCCGCATGCTGACAGGTCGCCTTTCTTTGGCAGCTTGACAATGATGCCTTTCTTCCAAGTAACAGGGACTTTTTCTTCTTCCCACACTTTGTTGAAAAGTTCTGTCAGAGCTTTTGCACTTGCCTTTGGATCTGCTTTTAGCATGTCTGCAGTAATTCTGTCTTCGCCAGGTGCCCTGTTTCCTTTTGTCTGCTTAATGGCCTCTTCTATCTCCTGTTGGGTGATGCGCCCCCGCTTCATTTCTATGTGAAAGCCTGTGTCTTCTATCACTGCTTCTTCCTCAGGGTCTGGTCTATTCAGAGTCTCTCTGAAGTGCTCCGCCCATCTACTGAGTTGGTCCTCTTCCTTCATGAGGACTTTCCCGTCTTTGTCCTTAACCACCGTTGACTTGCTGGTGAAACTTCCTGTGAGGGTTTTGGTGATTTTGTAGACCGTTCTTGTGTCTCCCCTTTCTGCTGCTGACTGTGCCTCCTGTGCCAGGCTGTCCGCGTACTCTCTCTTGTCTTTGTGGACACTTTTCTTGACATCGTTGTTTTTCTGTCTGTATGCTCCAGCAGCTGCTTCCCTCTCTTCCATGCTTCCCCCTAGCATGCACTATTTTGTTGCCCTTCTCTCCTCGATGAGTTGCCAGGTGTTTTCAGAGATCCATTCTTTCCTCTCTCTTTTCCTGTGGCCCAGCATCTCCTTGCTTGTGTCGAGGAACAACTTCTGGACAGTGTGAAGAGGGCGTGTTTATTAACAAAATGGGGAAACACAAAGTACAAGAAATGTTCAGAGAAAACTCAAGTCTGGTACGCAAAGCAATGGAGGTCCGAGCTAGTTGGTTAGAGGAGGAACCCCATGCACCCCCAGGGCAGAACTGAGAAGGGCAAATAATAACATTGAAGGAGACTTACATAGGGCGTCGGAGCTCAGTGGGCTCTGGGAAACAACACCAGAGAAGTCCAAAAGGAAGAGGGAAACCAACAGCTCTAGGACATCAACATGAGCTAGTGTAGCCTAAGTCTGGTAGACTACTGGCAGATGCTGAGTAGTGCTGACTTACGCCGCAACACTGAATGCCCCCACTGTCACCCAATAAATACCATGCAGACTAATGAGTGACTAGTGGACGCAGGTGTGCGGCGGGAGTCTGTGTATGAGTGTGTGTCAGGATATGTGAGTGAGAATTAATATGTGTATGTGTGCTTGCATGTGTGTAATTGTGTGCGGTGATGACAAGCAGCTGGTGAGTGTCTGGCAAGGAGAGAGAGAGAGAGAGGTGTGACTGTAGGCTGGCAGGGAGCCCGGCTCAGGCTATAATCGCCTGCCAGCTGAAACCAATTAACAATAAATCAGGAAACTACAGCCATCATGACACTGCCAGCATTGCTGCAGAGGTTGAGGGGGTGGGGGGTCAGCCTGTCAGTGCTCAGACCACACGCCGCACACTGCATCAAATTGGTCTGTATGGCTGTCGTCCCAGAAGGAAGCCCCTTTTAAAGATAACTAGTGCATACCCGTGCATGCCTGTAGAAACCTGTGCATGCCTGTAGAGGGGATGCATTGGAACAGAATTCTTGCCAGTTACAGGACAGTTGGTATAGTAACACAGCACTAAGTGGCAATGACATGTGATGGCTTTTGTATGCAGCAAAACATAAAAATCACACAAAATATGCCCTGCCATCTGGATCTGTTTGCCCCTCCTTGTTACTTCTTCTCCTGCCTGTCATTGTTTTGTTATGTTGTTTACCTGTGTCTATATACAGTATATACTGTATATATGTCTTGTAGGGAGTCATGTGCTCTGTCTATGTGCCATCATATAGACATCATCTGGTGGGTCTTCTTCTTCGTTCAGACCACTGAAGGGTCTCCTCCTGTCTCAGACGGCTGTGTTGTTTACAGTCATGCCTGTAGCATACTGGTGGAACCTGAGGTGTTTCATGTTCACGGCATCCTTTCTGACGTGCAGCAGTTCTCCTCATTCTATTGCTCTCCATCTGGTGGGTCTTCTTCTTCTTCGTTCAGACCACTGATTGAGGGATAGGTGCGTCGTAATTCCAGTTCATGGGCACGATCCTGAAAAAGTGGCTTTCAATCCTGTTCAGGAAGACCCGTGCATGCCCATAGAAACCAAGAAACCGGAGCACCTGGAGAAAATCAGCACTTTGCTTGGCATTTTACACATTTGTAGTGTAGACTGGCATTTGTCAAGGTTACACATTTGCCGTCATTTAGGCATGGTGAGTCATCCTATGATGCCTGAGTTCATAGGAGGCGCTATGATGATGAGGCAGAGATCATAGGTCGTCCTATGATGTCCGAGAAATGTGCTTTAAAGTCTGTCGTACCCTATGCTGGTGAAGGGTGTCCTCCTGTCTCAGACAGGTGTGATGTACTGCTGGAACCTCATCTGTTTCGTCTTCATGGTATCTTTTCTGACGTGCAGTGTCACAACTCGCTCTCGCCTGTCATCTGTTTCAGCCGCGCGCACACCTATGCCTCATCAGCCTCCAACTATTTAACCCGCTCGGCCTGGAGCCGTCTGCTCGTCTACGCTCCCAATTCCAGCGCATGACTGTTCCTTCCTGACCTGCGCCATCGTTCTTCATGCACGTAAGCTGTTACTCCCATACCTGCTCTCCAGTATTCTCCCCTGTGCACAGGTGGATCCTCCAGGCGGCGGATTCCTCTCTCCTTTGCCTCATCCTTGTCCTTCCCTTCCTCGCTTCGCCGAGCGCGCACCAGGGCGCTGTCCTCCAGGCAGGAGTTCTGCGACTTGCCAACACCAGCCACCTCAACACCTGCAAGTAAGCAGCACTTTTGTGATTAACCCTGCAGGGTGAAGGTCATTACTCACCCTTGTCTTTGCTCTGCCCTTAGGGTTGCCTGGCTGCACGGCGCACTGTTCCGCCCTCAGCGCTCCCTGTCCTCCAGCAATCCATTCACACCTCACACTCACGCATCCAAACACCTGTTGTTGTTCAATAAAGCTTTTGAATCTCACTTGAGCCTGTGTGCGTGTTCCCTGGGCCCAACATTATGTCAGTACGGCTCCAGCAAGGTGGCCCAGCGGACAGCAGGCTCGCATGCCAATTATCCACCCTCGAGGCTCGAGTGGATATAATAGTTCATCAGCAGCAGGTTATTCTTAATCAACTCACTAGTATCACTCACCGGTTGGATCGCCTGGATCCCCAGCAGGCGTTCCCTCCAGCTCAGCATAGCGGGCCAGCTCCCGTCGCCTCCCTAGCTAGCCAGGCTAGCCTGGGGCCGCCAACCCGGCTCACCCCTATTCCAACACCCCCGCGCTTCAGTGGAAGACTCAGCGAAGTGCGCGGGTTCCTTCTCCAGTGTGAGTCGGTGTTCCAGCATGTCCCCGGGGACTTTCCGTCTGACCATAGCCGAATTGGGTATGTTGCCAACCTCCTGGAAGGGCGAGCGTTAGCTTGGGCTTACGCCGTTATGGCGAGGCCCAGCTACACGAACCTGACCTATGCCCAGTTCGTGCGTGACTTCAACGAAGTCTTTGACCACTCGGATCATGACAGCGTGCAAACCAATCGGCTACTTAACCTTTGCCAGGGTAGTCGATTGGCAGCCGATTACGCTGTCGACTTCCGGGTGGCAGTGGAGGAAGTTGGCTGGGGCGATGCTGCCCTCTTCAGCATCTTCCTCCGCAGTCTGAATTCCAGTCTGCGGGACGAGCTGGCCTGCTGGGATCAGCCGGAACGGCTGTCCGAATTAATTTAATTAGCTATTAGCTTAGACAACAGGCTGAGAGAGTGGGCCGCCGAGCGGAAGTCCTACAGCCGCTCGAGCGGAGCTTCTGCCCGCACCTCTCAGTCTCGCCACCTGGCGTTACCCGCTCCGGAGTCCACCGACGAATCAGAGGCTATGCTAATCGGGCAGACCAAGCTTCCACTGGCGGAGAAACAGCGCCGCAGGGAGCTGGGTCTCTGCATGTATTGCGGAGATGATCAGCACTCCGTGGAGGCCTGCCCGATTAAGCCAAAAGGGGGAGTCCGCGAGTTGCTGTAGGGGGCCTCGCAGACGTAACCCAGTCTAATCCCCTCTCCAAATGCCTCCTCCCAATCAGGTTCTGTCATAACCCCATCGGGCATGTCACTCACGCACTGGTGGACTCGGGGGCGGAACAGAACTTCATTTCCAAGAGCCTGGCAACCTGCCTGGGCATTCCGTGCCAAGCATTGCCAGCCCCTCTTAACCTTGTCACTCTCTCCTGCACATCTCTGGAAAGGGTCACTCATCGAACTAAACCCATCTCCGTCATCATCTCTGGCAATCACAGAGAGGACTTAAGCATGTTCGTTCTGCCCACCTCGGCTTCTCCCGTCATCCTGGGCTATCCATGGCTGTGTCTTCATAACACGGTTTTCGATTGGCAGTCCGGCAGCGTCCTCTCCTGGAGCACCTTCTGCATGGGAACCTGCCTCCAGTCCGCTGCCTGCGCCCCGTCAGTACCTCTCCCCGCCTCCGAATCACCTCCGCCGGATCTCTCCTTGGTGCCTCCGGAGTTCCACGACCTGGGGCTCGTCTTCAGTAAGTCCAAAGCGCTGTCTCCCCCCCCCCACCGCCCGTATGATTGTGCCATAAATCTCCACCTGGGGGCGCCCTTGCCATCTGGTCGACTTTACAGCCTGACTGCCCCGGAGCGGGAAGCCATGGACGCATATATTAAGGAGTCTCAGCGCAGGCATCATCCACCCCTCCTCATCTCCACTCGGAGCCGGATTCTTCTTCGTCTCCAAGAAGGATGGGTCCCTGCAGCCGTGTATTGACTTCCGAGCCCTAAACGACATCACGGTGAAGGATAAATACATGTTGCCCCTCATGGACTCCGCTTTCAACTCCCTCCAAGGGGCCTCCTGGTTTACCAAGTTGGACCTCCGCAGCGCGTACCACCTCGTTCGGATCCGGGAGGGCGGCGAGTGGAAGACGGGGTTCCGGACACCCAGCGGTCATTTCGAGTATTTGGCCATGCCGTTTGGACTCACCAACTCTCCGGCCATCTTCCAACGACTCATAAACGACGTCCTTCGTGACTTCCTGGGGGTCTTTGTATTCATCTACCTGGAGGACATCCTGATCTTCTTCTGATCTCGGGAGGAGCATCAGGCCCACGTGAGGCGGGTCCTCCAGCAGCTCCTTGAGAACAGGTTGTACGTGAAGGCGGAGAAGTGCGAATTCTACACCAACAAGACCTCCTTCCTGGGCTTCATCGTGTCCCACAACCAGCTTCTCCCCAACCCTGCCAAGGTCAAAGCGGTGGTTGAGTGGCCCACTCCCTCATCTAGGAAACAGGTGCAACAATTCCTAGGATTCGCCAACTTCTACCGCCGGTTTGTACCAAAGTACAGCTCCATCACCTCTCCCCTGACCCGCCTCACCTCTCCCAAGGTGCCGTTCCAGTGGACAGAGGAAGTGGCGTCGGCCTTCGAGACGCTGAAGATGGCGTTCTCCTCCTCCCGGGTCCTGACCCATGTTGACCCCCCACTTCAATACCTGGTCGAGGTGGATGCATCCGACACGGGGGTGGGGGCAGTTTTGTCTCAGCACTCTCTGGTGGATGGGGTGGTGCGCCCCTGCGCCTTCTTCTCTTGGCACCTGTCTACAGCGGAGCGGAATTATGACGTCGGTGACAGGGAACTCCTGGCAGTGAAGCTTGCGCTGCAGGAGTGGCATCATTGGCTGGAGGGGGCAGCGCAGCCTTTTGTGGTCTGGACGGACCACAAAAATTTGGAGTACCTAAGGACGGCCAACCGTCTGAATGCCCGCCAGGCGCGTTGGTCTCTGTTCTTCGGCCGCTTTAGATTCACTATCACCTATCGGCCTGGCTCCAAGAACGGCAAACCGGACGCGCTGTCCAGACAGTTCCCTCCAGAGGTCCCGGAAGAGCAAGACCACACCATCCTGCCTGCCTCGTGCGTCGTGGGGGCTGTTTTGTGGTCCATCAGGGGACAAGGTCCGGAGAGCTCAGGAGGCCGAACCTGATCCTGGCGGTGACCCAGCTGGGAAGCTGTTCGTGCCATCATCTGTCCGGGGTGACGTCATCCACTGGGCACACACTTCTAAATTCGCCTGTCATCCTGGAATTTCCCAGCTGGTGGAGCTCCTCCAACGATCCTTCTGGTGGCCCGGACTTCGGAGTGATGTTGCCACTTACGTCCGTGCCTGCTCCCAGTGCGCAACGAACAAGACCTCGACCTCCCCCCCCAGCGGGGCTTCTCCACCCCCTGCCGGTCCCCAGTAGGCCCTGGTCCCATGTAGCCCTAGACTTCATCACCGGTCTTCCCACGTCCAACACCTACAACACCATCCTGACCATCGTGGACCAGTTTTCTAAGGCTGCCCATTTTGTGCTGCTCCACGGCCTCCCTACGGCGCAGGAAACAGCCGATCTATTGGTCCAGCATGTGGTCAGGCTATATGGGATCCCGTCTGATGTTGTCTCCGACCGGGGCCCTCAGTTCTTGTCCAAGGTCTGGAGGTGCTTTTGCAACGTCCTGGGGGCCACGGTGAGCCTTTCCTCCGGTCACCACCCACAGTCCAATGGGCAGTGCGAGCGCACCAACCAGGAGCTGGAGGCTGCTTTGCGCTCCTTCACCTCCTCAAGTCCGTCTTCCTGGAGCACCCATCTCCCCTGGGTGGAGTACGCCCATAACTTCACCTTATCATCGGCCATCGGGATGTCCCCTTTCTGGGCATCTCTAGGGTCACCTCCATCCTGGACTCCCGCCGCCGGGGATGCGGGCTACAATATCTGGTGGACTGGGAGGGGTATAGCCCGGAGTGGAGGTCCTGGGTGCACCCTTCCTTTGTGCTGGATAAACAACTTATCGTGGAGTTCCACCGGGTGCACCCAGGTAAGCCAGCGCCGGGAGGCACTGCTCGGGGGGGGGGGGGGGGGAGTACTGTCACAACTCGCTCTCGCCTGTCATCTGTTTCAGCCGCGCGCACACCTGCGCCTCATCAGCCTCCAACTATTTAACCCGCTCTGCCTGGATCCTCGGCCTGGAGCCGTCTGCTCATCTACGCTCCCAATTCCAGCGCACGACCTTTCCTTCCCGGCCTGTGCCATCGTTCTTCACGCACGTAAGCTGTTACTCCTTTACCTGCTCTCCAGTGTTCTCCCCTGTGCACAGGTGGATCCTCCAGGTGGCGGATTCCTCTCTCCTTCGCCTCATCCTCGTCCATCCCTTCCTCGCTTCGCCAAGCGCGCACCAGGGCGCTGTCCTCCAGGCAGGAGTTCTGTGATTTGCCAACGCCAGCCACCTCAACACCTGCAAGTAAGCAGCACTTTTGTGATTAACCCTGCGGGGTGAAGGTCATTACTCACCCTTGTCTTTGCTCTGCCCTTAGGGTTGCCTGGCTGCACGGCGCACTGTTCTGCCCTTGGCGCTCCCTGTCCTCCAGCAATCCATTCACACCTCACACTCACGCATCCAAACACCTGTTGTTGTTCAATAAAGCTTTTGAATCTCACTTGAGCCTGTGTGCGTGTTCCCTGGGCCCGACATTATGTCATGCAGCAGTTGTCGTCATTCTATTGCTCTCCATCTGGTGGGTCTTCTTCCTCTTCTTCTTCATTGAGACCACTGGTTGAGGGATAGGTGCGTCGTAATTCCAGTTCATGGACAGGATCATGAAAATAGATCTGAGCAAAAAGAGGCTTTCCGGCATGGACTCACTGTATGTGACATCATAAAGACATGAAGGCAGCCTTGATGTATATGACATCATAAAGACATATTTGTCTATGTGCTGTGGGCTTGATGTATATGATATCATAAATACACATTTGTCTATGTGCAGTCATATAGGCATCGCAAGTCGTCCTATTCTATATAACATCATAAAGATGTCTATATGTCCTATGATGCCTGAGTTCAAAGACACATGGTCTATATGACATCATAAAGACACATTTGTCTATGTGGCCTATGATGCCTGAGTTCATAGGACGTCCTATGATGTTTAGGCAGAGATCATAGGCCATCCTATGATGTCCTATGAACGTGACAGACACACACACAGACACACACAGATTTCTTGCTGACACATTTGTCTATGTGCCATCATATAGGCATCGCGAGTCATCCTATGATGCCTGAGTTCATGGTCTATATGACATCAAGACACATTTGTCTATGTGTCCTATGATGCCTGAGTTCAAAGACACATAAACTATATGACATCATAAAGACACATTTGTCTATGTCCTATGATGCCTGAGTTCATAGGCCGTCCTATGATGTCCTATGAACGTGACAGACACAGACAGACAGACAGACACACACACACACAGATTTCTTACTTTTATAGTGATGCACAAGAAAGCCTATCTGCCACATCATGAATGTTGCTGCACAGCTAAAGAAGAAAAGTGACAGAATCAAAACCATTGTGGAAGCAGCAGAAAGCTTCCTAGATGTGAAGGATATCACAGCTGACCAGATTCATGCTTTACTGAAAACTGAAACTGGGGAGACTGCACATGCTGAAACAAGACCTTTATTGTGGTACTACGCATGCTGCAGTGGAATGCGAGGAGTCTTATAGCAAATGGACAAGAACTCAAGAAGTATCTTTGCGGACTAGGAGTTGTTGTTTCAGAGGTAGTGTGTGTGTACAGGAGACATGGCTTCGGCTTTGCTTGGATTTTGTTATTCCAGGATACGGTTCAATCAGACAGGATAGAATTAACACTGTAAATGGAGGAGGATATGCCACTTTCATTGGGGATGGCCTGGCGTATAGGGTGATTCCCTCCCCTGAGGATATGGAGTGTAGAATTATTGAAATGTGTAGGCCAAATGGACAAGGAAATATTAAGCTGATTAATTATTGCAACCCATGTGGGAAGTAAACAGCAGATATTTTCGGTGTTATGGCAGGGGAAGGGCATATGGAAGAGGTATGGTGTGGAGACTAATGCCCACAATAGCTTGTGGGGAAGCATACATACAGATAACGAAATATTATTACAGTTGATGCCTCTCAGATGATGCTGTTTCCAAATTTATGCAGATTGTTTCCTCTATGCCATGTGTCAACACAACAGAAATAAGCTATAGACAGCTTGCTCCTTCTGTAATTGATAACATGGTGGATAGTGTTTCAGCTTCTCTGCATCAGATGAGATTCAACTTTATTGTCATTACACATGTATGAATACAAGGTAACAAAACGTGACAGACTCTAGACTTGGTGGCCCCCTTAAAAAAGAAAAAGTCTAATCAGAGATTTCTAACTCCTTGGTTCAACACAGAAACTCGTACCTTAAAACAGAAGACTCGTCAATTAGAAAGAAAATGGCGCTCTACTAATTTAGATGAAATCTATTTAGCTTGGAGAAATCATCTTTTAATTTATAAAAAATCTCTTAGAAAAGCTAGAAAGAGTTATTACTCTGCATTAATAGAAGAGAACAAGAATAATCCCAGGTTTCTTTTCAGTACTGTAGCCAGGTTGACAAAGAGTCAGGACTCTGTCAATCCTAGCATTCCCTTAGAGCTTACTAGTCAGGACTTTATGAACTTTTTCAATAATAAAATTTCATCCATCAGAGATAAAATCAATCAGATTCTTCCCACAGTTAACTTAAATACTGTAACTACTACAACTCCTTCTACTGATCTCTGTCTTGATGAGTTTACTCCAATCGACCTTTGTGAGTTAGACAAAATAGTTTCCTCATCCAAACCTTCAACTTGTCTTTTAGACCCTATTCCTACCAGGTTATTTAAAGAAGTCTTCCCACTTATTGGTAGCTTTATTCTTCATATTATCAATTCTTCATTAACTTTAGGCCATGTACCGCAGGCTTTTAAAACGGCTGTAATTAAACCCTTACTCAAAAAGCCAACGCTAGATCCAGGAGCTTTAGCTAACTATAGACCAATCTCTAATCTCCCTTTCATTTCAAAAATCTTAGAAAGAGTTGTTGCTACGCAATTATTTGACCACCTGCAGGGAAATGGTTTACTTGAAGAGTTTCAATCTGGGTTTAGAATCCATCATAGTACTGAAACAGCCTTAGCAAAGGTCACTAACGACCTCCTCATTGCATCTGATAATGGACTAGTTTCTGTACTTGTCCTTTTAGACCTTAGTGCAGCTTTTGATACTATCGATCATAATATTCTACTTGATAGATTAGAAGACTATGTTGGACTTAATGGAACTTTGTTGCAATGGTTTAGATCTTATTTATCTGATAGGTTCCAGTTTGTTCATGTAAATAATGAGTTTTCTTTCAACTCAAAGCTTAGTCATGGAGTTCCACAGGGATCTGTGCTAGGCCCTACTCTTTTTAGTTTATATATGCTTCCGTTAGGCAACATTATTAGAAAGCACTGTATACATTTTCATTGTTATGCAGATGGCACACAATTATACCTGTCAATGAAGCCAGATGATAGTAATCAATTAGCCAAGTTAGAAGCCTGTCTTAAGGAAATCAAAGCTTGGATGACTTGTAATTTCCTGCTATTAAATCCAGATAAGACTGAAGTCATTCTTGTTGGTCCAAAAAACCTCAGGATTTGTCCTTCAATTCACATATTAAATTTGTTTCTAAGACTGCCTTCTATCATTTGCGTAATATTGCCAAGATTAGGAGCATCTTGTCTCAGAGTGATGCTGAGAAACTGATCCACGCTTTTGTTAGCTCGAGATTAGATTATTGTAATTCTTTATTATCAGGCTGTCCTAAAACATCTTTAAAAAGTCTTCAGCTGATCCAAAATGCTGCAGCAAGAGTTTTAACAGGTACTAGAAAGAGAGATCATATTTCTCCGGTTCTGGCCTCCCTTCATTGGCTTCCCATAGAGTTTAGAATTAAGTTTAAAATCCTTCTTCTTACTTACAAAGCTCTAAACAATCAGGCTCCTTTTTATTTAAAAGATCTGATACTACCGTATTATCCTAACAGAGCACTACGGTCCCAAAATGCAGGATTACTTGTAATACTGTGACGTCTGCAAGGTTCACACAAAGAAAATGGAGCAGATGGCTGTGATCAACCAGATTTATTTTACACACACCCCAACCCCAACTTGCCACTTAGAGCAGGAGAGGTCATTCTCACAGACCCCTGTTTGAATCATGGTTACACACACAGATACATCTTGCCCTAATCCTGCGAAACACTGCTGGGTCATTATAATGCAGTTATAATGACCCAGCAGTATAACTCAGAAATAACACATTTAACACACACAGTAACGTTTCAAACTGGCAAAGCATGCTGGGAAATTCACTTAACATGGCCCCAACGTTACACTGCCCCCCCCCCCCCGGACTGGTTTCTGTCCCCAGAAAAATTAAAGTCCAATTTAAAAGTCCAATACAAACTCATCCAGGTGTCGGGACGGTCTTCGGCGCCGGTGGCCAACACGTACAGGCCCCCTAGTGTCCATCTGGGTCTCGGTCGGGGTATCGGGCCGGGATGGAAGCTCCAGTTCGTCCACCAGCGGTGCAGATGGCCGATACGGGGCGAGACGGTCACGATGAAGAACCACAACCCGGTCCCTTTTTCTAAGCCTCACCCTGTACACCACATCTGACAGTCTCTCCAGGACCACGCATGGCCCCGACCAATGGCTCGCCAGCTTCGGTGATCGTCCTCTCTTCCTCTCAGGGCAGAAAACCCAGACTCGATCTCCCGGTGCAAAGTCCCTCCCCTGGCAGCGGGAGTCATACGCTCGCTTCTGCCGACCCCCTGCCGCTGCCAGGGCCTCTCGAGCCAGCTCGTGCACCGTGTGGAGACGTTCTTTCAAACAAAAAAAATAATCCAATCCAGGTTTTCCTTCCACCTCCGGCTCAGGGGGACAACCGAATACCAAATCCACCGGTGTGCGCAGCTCGCGTCCAAACATGAGCGCCGCAGGGGTGCACCAGGTAGATTCCTGAGCTGCCGTCCGGTACGCCCACAAAACAAAAGGCAGATGCAGGTCCCAGTCTCGCTGTCGCTGGTCCACTAGGATAGCGAGCTGGGTGGTGAGGGTCCGGTTGAATCGTTCGACCAGGCCGTCGCTCTGTGGATGCAGTGGGGTGGTCCGGGTCTTCCGGATGCCCAGCCGTTTGCAGACCTCTCCGAAGACCTCCGCCTCGAAGTTCCGACCCCGATCGCTGTGCAGCTCCTCCGGTGCGCCAAACCGACAGAACATTTCATCCACCAGCTTTGATGCCGTCGTAGCGGCGCTCTGATCCGGGACCGCGTACGCCTCTGGCCACTTAGTGAAATAATCCATCGCGACCAGCACGTAGCGGTTCCCCCGGTCCGTGGTCGGGAAAGGGCCCAGGATGTCCACTCCCACTCGCTCCATCGGTGCCCCCACCCGGTACTGCTGCAGGGGAGCGTGGGATCGCTGAGTTGGTCCCTTCTGAGCTGTGCATGTGTCGCAGCGATGAACGTGGAGCTCCACGTCCTGATGACAGCCGGGCCAGTAGAACCGGGCCCGAAGGCGCTGCAGCGTCTTTGTCACCCCGAAGTGGCCCGCTCCTACCGCCCCATGAACCAGCTGGAGTACTTTGGGCCGGAGTCGACGAGGAACCAGCAGCTGCCAAATGTGCCGCTGCCCAGCTGGAGTCTGCCACTGCCGATACACCACGCCCTCATGACAGCGGAGGTTGGCCCACTGGGAGTGTAGGGCCTTAGTCTCTGGGTCCAGCGGTGACACAACCTCCTAGGCGGGCCGCTGTCCTGCGTCCAGCCACTGCCGAACCCGCGAAATGACCGGGTCTCTGTCCTGCTCGCTCTGCAGCTGCTGCGTGCCAAGAACCTCTGTGATGTCATCGCTGGGGAGAACTGCCTGATCATCTGAGGAGGGGCTGTGCATCGCTGCGTGATTCCTGCTCGCAGCGGCTCGGAGAGCGGCAGCCCGTGGGGCGATTTGGTCCCGATCTTCAGCCCGTTGACAGTGACGACACTCCTCTGTTGCGCAGGGGCGCCGAGACAGCGCGTCAGCATTGGCATGGAGGCGGCCTGCCCGATGCACAATCTGGAAATTATAATCCTGCAGTGCCTCCAGCCACCTTGCCAACTGTCCATCCAGTTCTTTGAAATTTAACAACCAGGTCAGGGAAGCGTGGTCCGTCCTGAGCTGGAACCTCCCACCGTACACATACGGGCGGAAATGACGCAGTCCTTGAATGACAGCCAGCAGCTCTCTGCGAGTCACACAGTAATTTCTCTCGGCTCTGCTGAGAGTGCGGCTGAAGTAAGCGACTGCCTGCTCTCCATGCTCTCCCTCCTGGGATAGCACCGCCCCGATGCCCTGGTTGCTGGCGTCCGTGTCCACAATGAAAGGGCGGCTCGGGTCAGGATACTGCAGGACGGGGGCTCTGATGAGCGCTGCGCGAAGCTGGCAGAAAGCAGCAGCACAGCTGTCACTCCACTGGAACGGGCGTCCTTTCTGCGTCAGCTGATGCAGCGGGCTGGCGATGGTGGCGAAGTCTTTCACAAACTTCCTATAATAGGAGGCCAATCCAAGAAAACTCCTCAGTTCTCCAACGTTCCGCGGCACTGGCCAGTCTCTCACTGTTGCCACTTTTTCCGGGTTGGTGGCGACCCCTGCTGCGCTGACGACGTGGCCCAAAAAGGTGGTCTCTCGCCGGAACAGGTGGCATTTCCTAGGGTGTAACCGTAGCCCCGCCTGCTGGATGGCTCCCAGCACCTCTCGGAGATTTGACAGGGCGCTGTCAAAATCAGCTGCATGCACCAGCAGGTCATCCAGGTAAACAACGCAGCGGCTCCTGTACACGTGAGCCAGCACTCGCTCCATCAAGCGCTCAAAGGTGGCCGGGGCGTTGCAGAGTCCAAATGGCATCACTTTAAACTGGTACAGTCCCTGCCCGATGGAGAAGGCTGTTTTTTGGCGGGCCTCGGGTGACAGCTCTACCTGCCAATAGCCGCTGCGTAGATCCAGCGAGCTGAACCAGCTGGAGCCTGCGATGTGGTCCAGCGCGTCATCGATGCGGGGCAGGGGGTAGGAATCTTTCCTGGTGGCATCGTTCAGGCGTCGGTAATCCACACAGAACCGCCACGACCCGTCCTTCTTCTTGACCAGCACCACAGGCGCTGCCCAGGGGCTGCTGGAGGGCTCAATAACATCTGCCTCCAGCATTTCTCGCACTTTTTGTTCCGCCGCTGCCCGCCTTGAAAAGGGCAGCCGGCGTGGGTGGAGTCGAATCGGCCTGGCCTCACCGGTGTCGATCTCGTGCTGCACCAACCCGGTCCGGCCGCATTCCTCATCCTTCGCAGCGAAAACACCCACGTAATAGTCCAATAGCTCCCGCAGCTGGCGTCTCTGTTCCGGGTCCAGCCCGCTGCAGCTCCGCTGAAATAATTCCTCCACCGCCTGCTGCGTCTCTGCTGACACGTTGGCCCCTCCCCTTGCTGTCCCTGTGTGTGCTCGTGCTCCCTCTGTCCGCGCTGGTGACGTCATCGTGTCCAGTCCTCGCGGTGGCCTGCCTGGTCCGGTCTGTCTTGGCGATCCCTCGATTGCGCGGGCCCCCGCGTCCCTTCTCTGGGTTCTGCTGTGGAGCGTGATGGTCCGGTTTCCCAGCTGGAGGGAAGGTCCGGCGGTGTCGATCTTGGCACGCCAGGCTGTGAGCAGGTCTAATCCAATAATACAGGGGTCTTGGATGTCAGCCAGCCAGAACGGGTGTCTTATGTTCTGACCGGCCACCCCCACCACCAGCACTCTCCGCCCCTTCAGTCGGGCGCGCTCACCGGTAGCTGTGGTGACGCAGCGCTCGGTGGGTTCCCAACCCCGCGGAGCCGTCTTGCTCGTGCCCGGCAGTACGCCCGGTCGAACCAAGGAGATTGTAGAGCCGGTGTCAATCAGGGCCCGGATCGACGTCTTCCCCAAGCTGCACTGTAGATAGATCCCTGGAGAGTGTCCAACTCGGCCCACGCGCAGTGCCGGCTCCTCGGGGGAAACATCTGCTGGAGGTGGCCTGTCCCCGTTCACGCCACCTCGCTCTAGTTTAACGCCGGCGAGGGGCCGGTTTGTCGTGGGGTGGGTGCGGGGCAGTATCGTGCGATGTGTCCCATCTCTCCGCAGCGGAAGCACCCTTCCTCGCGCCGCCGAGGCCATCTTCTCCGTGGACGCGCCGCCGTGGTCTGCCGTAATTCCTCCTCCTCCCCCTCGCTCTCCATCGTAGCCTGGTAGGTTCTTGGGCTGTGCGTTGCTGCTTCAGCGGTGCGATTTATTAGCGGCTCTGCCCGCTCTGCTTCTGCCACTGCAGTCTTCCAGTCGCTCGCGGCGTGGAGCCGTACGTGGCTCTGGAGCTGGGCCGGGCGGAGACCTTGGATGAAGCTCCGGAGGGCGAGCTTCTCTACTGCCTCCGGCGCGAAATCTGGGTAGCTGCGCCGGGTTAACAGCCATATGTCAGCAGCATAGGCTCCTAGTTTCTCCTGGTGGTTCCGGCAGCGGCGGGTCAGTTGTTCTTGGGCGTGCTCAGCGTCCGCTATTCTCCCAAATCGTCTCTGGAGCGCCCCTTGTAGTGCTGGCCAGCTGTGGTGCTCCTCGGGCCGGAGATCAGAGAGCGTGCAGAGGGCTTTCCCTTCCAAGGCCAGCGCGACCTGTACGGCGGTTTCCTCTGGTGACCAGCCGTTCAGCGCCGCAGTCAGCTCGACCTGTGTCAGGTAGTCATCTAATGTGGCTTCGCCGTTGAAACGGGGAATCTTGGCCCGCTGTCGAACAGGTGGGGTGGTCGTTTCCTGATCGATCGCCACCCTTGATCGCCGTGGGGTCGCCAGCCCGTGCTGTCCTGAGAAGGGTGGAACGTTTGCTCTGTTCTGCCCGCTCTGTCTTGAAAAAGACAGGAGGCGGGGTGCGCTGGCCCCGTCAGGTCCGCCGCTTCGTTCGTCCCGGCTCCAGGCTCCCGGTGGTGGTGTCTCGTCATCCATCATCAGCTGAGCAATGGCCTGCTCCAGCTGCCGGATCTCCATTCTGATCGCTTCCATTTGCTCCATCCCACTCCTGACACCAGTGTGACGTCTGCAAGGTTCACACAAAGAAAATGGAGCAGATGGCTGTGATCAACCAGATTTATTTTACACACACCCCAACCCCAACTTGCCACTTAGTACACAGAGCAGGAGAGGTCATTCTCACAGACCCCTGTTTGAATCATGGTTACACACACAGATACATCTTGCCCTAATCCTGCTAAACACTGCTGGGTCATTATAATGCAGTTATAATGACCCAGCAGTATAACTCAGAAATAACACATTTAACACACACAGTAACGTTTCAAACTGGCAAAGCATGCTGGGAAATTCACTTAACATGGCCCCAACGTTACAATACCTAGAATCTCCAAAAGTACAATGGGAGGCAGAGCCTTCAGTTATCAAGCTCCTCTCCTGTGGAATCAGCTGCCAATCTGGATTCGGGAGTCAGACTCAATCTCTGTTTTTAAGAATAGGGCTAAAACCTACCTTTTTGATATAGCCTACAATTAGGGAGGGATCATGTGTTTCTGAACCCTCCCTTAGTTATGCTGCTAATAGGTTTAGTCAGCCGGGGGACCTCCAGTAATGCACTGGGCCTCACTCCTTTCCTCACTCTCTATGAAATATTTTTTTTTGCTGGTCATTAACATCTGTTTGTTCTCTCCCATAGATTGAGTCCCCATCGTGCTGTTTGCTCTCTACATGTCTGTTCTTTTCTTCTTCACTATCCCCTCACCCCCCAGCCAGTCGCAGCAGATGACTGCCCCTCCCTGAGCCTGGTTCTGCTGGAGGTTTCTTCCTGTTAAAAGGGAGTTTTTCCTCTCCACCGTCGCCAAGTGCTTGCTCACAGGGGATCGCCTGATTGCTGGGGTCTTTCTGCAACTGTGGGGGTTCCCCCCTACAGTTTATAGTGCTATGATATGACTGTTGTTGTGAAATGGCGCTATATATAAATAAAGTTGAATTGAATTGAATAACGGTGGAAATGTTGTGGAAGAGGTGTTAGATGAAAGATCGTTAATTTGTCTGGACGGTGGTGAAGGTGCCAGGGTGGATGTGCATAGGGGCACATTATCGTGTATTGACCTGACTCTGGTATCTGATTCTTTAGTGAGCACCTGTGAATGGACGGTTATGGACAGGACACCTATGGGAAGTGATCACTTCCCAATACTTACAGTCATTAAAACTGAAGTATGTATACAAGCGGGAAGATGTTTTACAAGATGGTGTTTTGACAAGGCAGATTGGGGAAAATTTAGGCAATACTGTGTTCAATCGTATCATTTGGTAACATTAGAAGGTGGCATAGAAGAGTGTTCAAGTCAGGTAACCAATCATTACCTCCGCCAGGCCGCAGGCCGGAGGAGGTAATGTTTTTGCCAGCGTTTGTCTGTCTGTCTGTTTGTCTGTCTGTTGGTTAGCAAGATAACTCAAAAAGTTTTGGACGGATTTCTATGAAACTTTCAGGTGTTGTTGGAATTGGTACAGGGAAGAACTGATTAAATTTTGGGGATGATCCGGATCACCGTCTGGATACAGGAATTTTTTAAAGGATTCTTTAACATTGTGAGATACAGCCATTTTCAACATGTCTGCAGGCGCATTGGAGGGCGCTGCTCGTCGTGTCTGACGAACACGAACTCCGCCTTCTTCAAAGTTTTAGGCACAAAAGCACGCGGAAAACAGTGGTGGGCCGGGCCCGGCAGCATGCCTGCGTTTACGCTACGCTGCAAAAGCTGAGACGGGCAGCTGTCCGGCACGGGATTATTTGGCAGAAATTCCCCGGGCAGCCATAGGGGCTGTGCAAACACGAGCTCTCTGCCGGGGAAGCTTTCAAATCCTCTTTTGCCGCGGAGCGCAACCCCAATAAATTATAAAACCCACGGCAACCTGTCTACCCAATTTGCATCTGTCAGTGAACCCCTGAGTGCTGCTTTCAGTGATCTATGAAAACGCTTGCATAACCCATTGGCCTGTGGGTTGTACGCGGTTGTGCGATGAATTGCAATGGCCGCAGCCTGGGAGTTTGCAGATGGAGGAGATGGACACAACACCAACACTTCAGTTTATTACCTCCGCCAAGGAGGTAATGCTTTTACTACTGAACCACAAATCCTATCATTGTCAATCCAATTGCTAGTCATATGTTTTCATGGTCAAGGAATCTGAAAACGTACATACAAACACTGTATGGGGGGGAACTGTGGCGCTTGGCGGAGGTCTGCGCTCTCTGAGTGCTTTTCTAGTATTCTGAATGTATTCCTAAGAAAACACCACAGGGTAGGAATAGATAGAATAGACTATACAATAGACTGTGGGAATGTGGGAAGGACGAGACAGGTTTCTCTCAAGTCATCTTTATTCACATTCACCAACATTGCAAAGAAGAAAGAGTACATTACAGGGAACTCTCGTCCTTAAATACCAGGACTCTTCACAGTTCACAAGTCACGTGCATCACAAATCACATTGCATTATAATCGGGAGTAACAATGCATCTCCTCTCTCTGATCTCACCCCCACAGTCTACAATGCATCCTCTCCTTAATCCTCTAATAACACCCCGCAGTCTCAAGCTCTGCATACCAAAGCTAACATCCTTGCTGCTTCCTGTTATCTCCAAAGAAGCTCTGCCTTTGTTCTGATCTAAAATGTGAGTCACAAAATAGGTCACATATGTGTGGCCCCCACACCAGCCCCCCCAATATTTTAGACAAACAAGAGAATAACAACATGCATGCCGTGATAGAATCAATACACATCAGTCCGCATGCTGTCTAGGCTTCAGTCTCCTGCCGTATCTGCTGTAGCTGGGATTCAACGTCTCCGCTGCGCTGTCACGCTGGGGGTTTGCCGTCTGGGGGTGGAAACCCTTTGTCAGTCCCTGTGGGTGTTCTGGGGAAACATTACTCTGTGAAGCCCCCCGTGGGGGTCTACCTCGCCGCGGGGCCCTTGCCAACAGCACTTGCTCATCCGCCACCACAAAAGTGGGTTTGAGTCTGTTTATGCCAACTTTTTCTTTCCTACCCCCCAAATCTAGCAAAAACTGCTTGTCCCCTGTTTCCAGCACTCTGAACGGCCCATCATAAGGCGGTCGCAACGGGGGTCGATGCGCATCGTGTCTGACAAAAACAAACTCTGCGTTCTTCAACGCTTTAGGCACAAAAACGCGTGGAAAACTGTGGTGCACGGGGCCAGGCAGTGTGCTTGATTCTATGTTACTCCGCAACAGCTGCAACGGGGAGGTGTCTGGCGCTGGGTTATCTGGGAGAAACTCCCCAGGCAGCCAAAGTGGTTGCGCAAACACGAGCTGCGCTGGGGAGGCTTCTAAGTCCTCTTTAGGCGCAGAACGCAACCCCAATAAAATCCACGGTAACTTGTCTACCCAATTTGCATCCGTCAGTGACGCTCTCAGAGCCGCTTTCAATGACCTATGAAAACGTTCGCCTAACCCGTTAGCCTGCGGATTGTACGCGGTTGTGCGGTGAATTGTGACACCCAGGCTGTGGGCCATAGTCGACCAAAGCTCAGACACAAATTGAGGGCCTCTGTCGGACGTAATGTCCGACGGAACTCCGAAACGCGCCACCCAAGCTGTTAAAAACGCGCGCGCTACCTCCTCGGCCGTGGTTGATGCCAGCGGAACCACTTCAGGCCAGCGTGTGGTGCGGTCCACCATTGTTAGAAGGTGTGTGCACCCCTGCGACGGCGGGAGGGGTCCCACGAGGTCCACATGAACGTGATCGAACCTCTTGGCCGGAATGTGAAACGGCTCCAAATGAGCCCTCGTGTGCCTGTGTACTTTGGCTCGTTGACACGCCATACAGGCTGCTGCCCACTCCTTAACTTGTTTGCGAAGACTCGGCCACACAAATTTCTCCCCTTCCATTTTGATCGACGCGCGCACTCCCGGGTGCGCCAAAGAATGAATCGAGTCAAAAACGCGGCGGCGCCACCGGCCATCCAGTGGAGACATCGCAGATTAGGGGGGGCATACCAACTTGCAGCACTCTGCTCTCCAGCCTTAACCCTCTTGGTCCAGACTGGAGCGTGCGCACATCCGCGTCACTAATCTGCTCCGCGGCCATGGCTGCGTAATCTACTCCTACGCTGACTGGGGCCGCCACGGCGCGCGAGAGGCAATCTGCCACTACATTCAGTTTGCCCGCCACATGCTGAATATCAGTGGTAAACTCTGATATCGCGGCCAGCTGTCTCTGCTGCCGGCCTGACCACGGTTCGGAAACCTTGGCCATCGTGAATGTTAGCGGTTTGTGGTCAACGAACGCGGTGAAAGAGCGTCCTTCTAGCCAGAACTGAAAGTGGCGGATGGCCAAATGGAGAGCCAGCAGCTCCCTGTCGAACGCGTTGTATTTACGTTCACTATCGTGCAAGGTCCTGCTGAAAAGGCGAGGGGCTGCCAAACCCCGGCTACATGTTGCTCCATGACCGCCCCTATGGCCACATCTGATGCGTCAGTGGTGAGCGCTATGCGGGCCATTGGATCTGGGTGTGCCAACAACGCAGCCTTTGCCAAGTCTGCTTTCACCTCCGAGAACGCTTGGTCCCGCTGCAGGGACCACTCGACCTTATCCGCGGGTTTCTTTTTTTTGAGCGCGGCATACAGCGGCTGCATGAGTTGTGCCGCGCGGGGGGGAAGACGGTTATAAAAATTCACCATTCCCAAAAACTCCTGTAACGCCCTGACCGTCTGCGGCCGGGGAAAATCTGCCACCGCGCGCATTTTGTCAGGAAGCGGAACTGCTCCTTCGGGGGAGACGCGGTGTCCTAAAAAATCGATCTGCGCCACCCCGAACTGACACTTCGCTGGGTTGATTATTAACCCGTGATCTCCCAACCTTCGGAAAACTGTGGCCAGGTGTTTTTCGTGTTCGTCTTCGGACACGCTGGCTACCAAAATATCGTCCAAGTAGACGAACACGAAAGGAGATCGCGAAGCACCGCGTCTATCATACGTTGGAACATCTGTGCAGCCCCTTTAAGTCCGAATGGCATGCGTAAAAACTTGAATAGGCCAAACGGAGTTATTACCACTGTTTTGGGTATGTCCTCAGCGCGCATTGGGACTTGGTGGTAACCGCGGACCAAATCTATCTTAGAAAAAACACGAGCCCCTGCCAAATGAACGGAAAAATCTTGGATATGCGGGATTGGGTAGCGGTCGTGCGCTGTAGCATTGTTTAACCTGCGGAAATCCCCGCAAGGTCGCCACGATCCGTCCGCTTTCGGGACCATGTGTAGCGGGGAAGCCCACGGACTGTTTGAACGCCTGATAATGCCCAACCTCTCCAGGTTGGCGAACTCCTCGCGCTATGGCCAGTTTAACTGCGTACAAGCGCCGAGCTTTTGCAAAAACGGGCGGTCCGGTAGTGGTAATAAAATGCTCCACCCCGTGTTTAGCGACTTGCCGAAAATGTGGGGACCGTGAGTGCTGGGAACTGAGTGAGCAGTGTGTGGAACTTACCGCTTGCAGCTGTGACGTTGGCTTGTGCTGTTGGCGGGGCCACTCGCGCTGTACAGGGAATAGAATCAAAAGAAAGTGCATTAACCAGGCGCCTGTTAGCGAGATCAACCAACAAACCATGTGAGCACAAAAAATCAGCCCCCAACATATTGAAATTCACTGCTGCTACAACAAAAGTCCACTTAAATGTACGGCCGTGTAGAGACAGAAGCAGAGTCTTCTCACCAAAGGTCTTAATCTCCGAGCCGTTCGCTGCTGTCACCCCAGGACCTCTGGAACCTGCTAGTCTGTCCGCGTAGGAAGGTGTGATGAAACTCAACTGGGAGCCTGTGTCCACGAGGAACTGCCTCCCCGAGCGTGCGTCCAACAAGTAGAGCAGCTTGTTCTCCTCCCTGAGGGCCGCGGCTGCTACCGACCCCCCGGTCTTGGCGTTTCCCGAATGCTGAAACTGGCACGGTGGTACACACTTGTGTGCCCTCTCTGCGAAACGGCGATGGTAGAAACAAAGGACGTCTCCTCTGCGTTCCCTGGCTCTCGCCGCCGCCATCGTCGGTGGGTCTGCTACTGCTGCCCCTGGCCCCTGCCATCTGCGGTCGTCGCGCCGAGTTCCGCTACTGCAGCCGTGGCCGCGCGCTGTCTGCTGGCGTTGACAATTCGCTGCGCCTCCCGGGCCAGTGCGCGGTAGTCCCGCTGGGCCAACAACGGTGAACTGGTCAGGGTCGCTCTCGTCGCTGACGGTAGGGTCCTGAGGAAGAGGTGGGTGAAGATGAAGTGGTCGTCATCTGAGCCTTTCAACCTCAACAACTTCTTCATAAGGTTCCCGGGCATGTCACTTTCCAACTCAGTAAGCGCCAGGAGCCTCTCTGCTTGCTCCTCAACCGAGGGGGTGAAGTGCCGGATGAGTGCAGCCTTCAACGCGCCGTATTTGTCGCTGTCTGGCGGCTGGTCGATCAGGCTCTCCACATGCTGGGCCGTGTTGTTGTCCAGTTTTGCGACCACGTGGTAGAATTTTGTGGTGTCTACCGATATCCCCCGGAGGTTGAACTGTGCCTCAATTGCATTGAACCAGGAGCGCGGATTGTTCTGCCAGAAGTCCGGTAGCTGGACTGTAGCGGCATTCGCTTGGCTGGGGGCTCCTGACGAGGCTGGCCCGGGGGAAATCTCCTCTGGCTGCATGCTCGTCTTGGGTCACCAGTGTTGGAATGTGGGAAGGACGAGACAGGTTTCTCTCAAGTCATCTTTATTCACATTCACCAACATTGCAAAGAAGAAAGAGGACATTACAGGGAACTCTCGTCCTTAAATACCAGGACTCTTCACAGTTCACAAGTCACGTGCATCACAAATCACATTGCATTATAATCGGGAGTAACAATGCATCTCCTCTCTCTGATCTCACCCCCACAGTCTACAATGCATCCTCTCCTTAATCCTCTAATAACACCCCGCAGTCTCAAGCTCTCCATACCAAAGCTAACATCCTTGCCGCTTCCTGTTATCTCCAAGGAAGCTTTGCCTTTGTTCTGATCTAAAATGTGAGTCACAAAATAGGTCACATATGTGTGGCCCCCACAAGACTACGGATGCATGATTTATGGAGCAGCGGCAAAGACGACTGGAAAAAATAGACAGAATGCAGCATAGAGTGCTTCGCCTGTGCATTGGAGCGGTCAAAACAACACCAAACAATGCAGTTTTAATAGAAGCAGGAGAAATGCCAATGGATTTGAGAAGAGATAAACTTGCATTATCATACTGGGTCAAGCTGAAAGGAAGTGATGAAGCAAATATTTCAAAAACAACACTACAAGACTGCTGGGAATACTCTAGTTTCCAGGGACATGGGTTTGGGTGGACAATTGAAAGAAGGACCAGGATGTATGGGCTACACAGTATTGATATAGCTAACATCAGTCCAGTGAGTAATGTTCCCCCTTGGCTGTTTCCAGGAATAGAAGTAGACGCTAGTCTGCTAATGAGGAAAAAGGATTGGCGTACTGAAGTTGGTGTTAAAAGCATTTACCTCAGGAACAATTACTATAACTTCTTACAGCTCTATACTGATGGTTCAAAGAACAAAGAGGGCTCTGTTGGAGTTGAGAGTACACATTCCAGAGTTTAAAGTGACCATAGCAAAAAGACTCTCCAACAATACATCTGTGTTTACAGCAGAGATGGTGGCAATAATTATTGGTTTGCAGTGGGTGGAGGAGGTCAGACCGGACCGGGTGGTGGTGTGCACAGATTCACTTGCAGCTTTAGATAGATAGATAGATACATACTTTATTTCGAACAAAAAAGTTTGAAAGTTTAAAAGCCATACAGACCATACAGACACTAAAATCCACAAGGGAAGACTTGGTGATTGAGCTATATCACAGTTTATTTAGGGTACACAGGGGTGATGGAGAAGTTCAGTTTTGTTGGGTTCCTGCACATGAAGGGCTGAAAGGGAATGACTGTGCAGACAAATTAGCAAAAATTGCACTTGAGAAAGAAATAACTATACCATTGTCTCTTGGAAAAGGTGAAGGGAAAGCAGTAATCAAGAAAAAAGGAATTGAGCTATGGCAAAAAAGATGGGATGAAGATCATAAAGGTAGGTCGTATTACAAAATACAAAAATCTATTGCAATAAAGAATTATAAAACAACAAACAGGAGGGAAGACATCATTATGGCAAGACAGACTGGATCATACAGGTTTAAATGGCACTTTATTCACCATGGGGAAAATTGAAAGTGACAAATGTAGAGAATGTGGAGTAAAATTAAATGTTGAGCACATCTTGTAACACTGTCACAAGTATGGAAATGAAAGAGAGAGAATGAAAAATGAAGTTTGAGAGGCTGGTAGGGAATGGGATTTAACTGGGATTCTGGGAACAGATGGAGAAGGAGAGGCACTAAGAAAACACTGTCATGCGGTGATCCTCGCGGATCACCAAGAGATGCCAAAGAGTCCACCAGTGAGTTTGGCAATGATGTTAATTTATTTACACAACGTGACAAGACAAGACTATGAACCACTCAGGGCAAAAATACACATTAAACAAGACTTGGGCTCGTAGGGCTAACCCCAGCCACTATGAGCTAAACTATGACATGAGCTAAGAACACCAACCTGACATGAAGGTTTGACAAAGCGTTCACAATGTCTGGCAAGGAAAGTTAGACGCTAATCCTGACAAGGAAGATCAGACGATAATCCTGACAAGGAAGCTCAGACGATACGCCTGCGCATTACCGTCGCTAGTGCCGGGTTTATAAAGGTAAAGCACTAACGAACGGCAATGACATACAGCTGGCCAGCCTTAACAGGCGGAAGCCCCACCGAGCACCTTCACAATAAGAGCCCGGTGAGGCCAGAATACAGCCCACAGCTGTCAAGGCCGGCAGCGAGTTAAACCTGGCCCAAGCCAGGCCCCAGCGCTCGGGTCGTAACAGTACCCTCCCTCCACGGGCGGACTCCGAACGCCCCAAGGGACCACCCTGCCCCCCCCACCCCCCAGGGTGGGAGGCTGGGGGTAAGTGCGGAGGGAGAGAACCCAAAACCAGAAACAAAAAGTGACAAGAACAACTACATCCAGGACAATGACAAGACTAACCACTCAGGAAAAAAAAACAAGAAAAAGCACATGGCGAAACCAAAAAAAAAAACAAAAAACAGAACTACTGGGTCAGAAAGACTAGATACAAGGCCTAAGACAAAACACCAAATATTCAAATCAGATAAATCACACAGAGGAAAATAAGGCAACAGCAGAACATAACAATTGCCCCAGAAGTCCAACTAAGTACAGGAAACACAAGACAGCACGAGAAAAAATAAATCTTGGCCCACATATTACACAGGAAGATGACCCCCCCCCCCCCGAGTGAATTCACATGAGAGTCTTCAAAAAAAAACCAAATACAGAAGCAGAACACTTACTGGCACATAATCTGAGTATACACAATACAAATAAAGGCTACTGCGAGACATAAAATACAAAATACACCGGACAGCAAGGAGAAAAGAAAACAGAACAATCACAGACAGAACAACCCAGAAACACGACCACTACCCCCCCGACAGTTCACGCCGACCGGCGGAGACCAAGCGCCACAGAAACAGTTCAGGCGGTCTCCCTGCGTCCAACAGCCGGCGGGTGGTCATATGAGGCGGGACATGACCAGGTGGTTCACCAGAGTCCAATGCCCGGCACGTCTGCTCCTCCGGTGGTCGAACCAGGTCGCCCGATGACACGCACAGTAGGTTGGGTGGCCGAACCGAGGTGCCGAACCAGCGAAACAGTCCCTCCAGCGGCCGACCCGTATCCCTCAGCCACCAGTCCAGGGCAACAACAACCCACGGCGGCCTCCCTGACGAGGACAAAACTTGGGAGAGCCGGGGTGAGCGAACAGAAGCCCTCACGGCCCCCGGCGATGACGCACAGGGGCAGTGACCCAAAAGGAACAGACGAGCAGGGCGAGCCCGTAATCCGCTCGACAGAGAAAGTTCTGCAGCTCCTCCCCCGTCCGTGGACCACGCTGGCGCTGCACCACCGTTGGACCCCAATTGGGTCCCAGCTGCACCCACGTTGGACCCCAATTGGGCTGGAACCGCACCCGTGGTGGACCCCGATTGGGCCTCCGACGCACCCATGTTGGACCCCGATTGGACCAGAACCGCACCCGCGGTGGACCCCGATTGGGCCTCCGGTGCACCCACATTGGACCCCGATTGGGCCGAAACCGCACCCGCGGTGGACCCCGATTGGGTCTCCGATGCACCCACGTCGGACCCCGATTGGGCCAGAACCGCACCCGTGGTGGACCCCGATTGGGCCTCCGGTGCACCCACGTTGGACCCCGATTGGGCCGAAACCGCACCCGCGGTGGACCCCGATTGGGCCTCCGATGCACCCACGTTGGACCCCGATTGGGCCAGAACCGCACCCGCGGTGGACCCCGATTGGGCCTCCGGTGCACCCACGTTGGACCCCGATTGGGCCGAAACCGCACCCGCGGTGGACCCCGATTGGGCCTCCGGTGCACCCGCGGTGGACCCCGATTGGGTCGGTGCAGCTCCGCTGATGATCTCCGCCCCTGAACCTGGGACCTCCAACTTGGTGACTCCGACCCGTTCCACGCCGGTGACACTGCAATAAAGCTCAGGGACAGGAAAACCAGGATCAGAATCACCGGTAGCAGCGGAACCCAGCGAGACGAGCTCGGGCGCAGCAGACGGCTGCTCCTCACTCGCCTCCCCGAGAGGCAGGAAAAAATGCTCCAAAACAGGGGACAGAGACACAAGAGGGAGCACTTGCCTGCACTCGGGTTCCGTTGCCACCCAGGACTCCGATGATCCAGGTTCAGGGTGACTCTCGTCAGCAGACTCAAACTCAGCTGCGTCGGGCTCCGCAGCTGGGAAGATCTCATCTGCAGCCCGAGGTTCCTCCCACACTGCTGTCCACGCCGATGACCCGTATGGCATGGGGGCAGGGGACCCTCGACCCACTGGCTCGGACCGCTCTGGCGAGGAGACCCGGGGACGCTTCTTTGTCGGCTCAGGCTCAGGCTCCGGGCCGCAGTCCGCTCCTCTCCTCTGTCCACGGCGTGGCTGCAGGGCCGGATCCAGGCTTTCTAGCACTGCAGGGGCCCTCTTCATCCGACGACGCTGGCCTGGCGTCGCGGACCGCTCGGCGGGGGAGAACACAGAGGCAGCAGGTTTAGTAATTTCATCCACAGCAGGTGGAGGAAGCTTGGGGGGCTGCGAACCACGAACTCCACCCCCAGGAGTCAGACAAGGCAGAACAAAATCAAGGTGTGACAAATTATCGTGCACTTGCCTTCCTCCCGGGGCTGAGATGGTTCCTGCTGTGGGGGATGTCGTTCCTCCTTGTCCCTGCTGGATGGCGACAGAGGGCCCCCTGGGAAGACGAGGTGGGGCTGCTCTCGGAGGTTTGCTGACGGACTCTGCCGGCAGCAAGTCCAGCCGGATATTCTGCTGCGAATTGCCTGCGCCGTTGTGCCGACGTCGTCATCGGCCCCCAGACGGTGCGCACTCCTGGACCAACTCTGGGACGGGGACGGAACTCCAACGCGGGGAGCGAGGATGCCTCCTCCTCTGCTTCCTGCTCTCTTCCTCCTCCAGCCCACGAAGTCTCTTGTGCTGCGTGGCGAGTTCTTCCCACCTCATTATCACCTCCGGTTGATCGTCACAATCAAGGGGAAGATTGTCTAGAAGATCCTCAGCATAGTCCAAGTGCCAGCGCATGTAGCTGGAGGTGACGTCAAAAGTAGCGGCGAGGAGCGCCCCGTCGGCGTACTCCAGCGCCTCCGCTAGCTTTCTGCCCAGGCGCCGACCGCGGCCCCTGGATGACAGCATTCTCCCAGCAACAGGCACCCAGACAGGGAAGAACAACAGTCAAGTTTAGGCACAAACTCACGGTGAAACGGTGTCTCGGTGTGGCACCTCCGTTTAGACATCCTGGCAGGAGTATACTCTCATGCGGTGATCCTCGCGGATCACCAAGAGACGCCAAAGAGTCCACCAGTGAGTTTGGCAATGATGTTAATTTATTTACACAACGTTACAAGACAAGACTATGAACCGCTCAGGGCAAAAACACACATTAAACAAGACTTGGGCTCGTAGGGCTAACCCCAGCCACTACGAGCTAAACTATGACATGAGCTAAGAACACCAACCTGACATGAAGGTTTGACGAAGCGTTCACAACATCTGGCAAGGAAAGTTAGATGCTAATCCTGACAAGGAAGAACAGACGATAATCCTGACAAGGAAGCTCAGACGATACTCCTGCGCATTACCGTCGCTAGTGCCGGGTTTATAAAGGCGAAGCACTAACGAATGGCAATGACATACAGCTGGCCAGCCTTGACAGGCGGAAGCCCCACCGAGCACCTTCACAATAAGAGCCCGGTGAGGCCAGAATACAGCCCACAGCTGTCAAGGCCGGCAGCGAGTTGAACCTGGCCCGAGCGCTATCAGAACCCAGCGCTCGGGTCGTAACAAACACGAGAAGGGCTCTTTTCTCTTTTTTTAAATAACACAAGATTAAGTCATAGACTTTAGGGGTTGGGCTCAGATGACATAATGTTACACACTCTTATGCAGTAGGTGGCGGTATGCATCTTTCATTTGTTCACTTTCCGCCAGTAACCAAGAGAAGAAGAAGAAGAAGAAAGAAGAGATACTCATCACCCGATTACGAATGCGGGGAAACCATAAGCCCTGGACGACTGCAGAGGTGTGCTTGCTGCTTTCAGCAAGAGATGCAGCCTTCAGAGCGAAAGACAGGATCGCCCTCTGCTCAGCGCAAGTCTGCGCTCTCAAAGGGAATTAAGACGGCGAAGCGCGCCTATGCGGAGAAAATCCAGGGACACCTCTGTGACACTAGGAACACCAAGCAGATGTGGCAGGGAGTTCAGACACTGACGGGCTATAAGTCTAGGCAGGGGGTTGATGATGACACTTTGCTTCCAGACAGGCTCAACGACTTCTTTGCACGTTTTGAAGCATCAAACTCAACAATCAGAGGGAGGGCTGGCCCATCCCCACCATCGGTCGGACCAGCTTTTACCATCAACACAGCAGACACACAGAGGACCCTAACCAGAGTCAACCCACATAAAGCTGCAGGTCCGGACAACATCCCGGGACGTGTGCTCTGAGACTGCGCGAGCGAGTTGGCGGATGTACTGACTGACATTTATAACATCTCCCTGAGTCAGGCCATCGTTCCCAGATGCTTCAAGACCTCTATCATAGTACCGATGGCAAAGAAACCAGTTGTGTCCTGTCTGAATGACTATCGTCCTGTTGCACTGACACCAATTGTGATGAAGTGTTTTGAATGGCTTGTCAAACCACACATCACAGCCTGCCTCCCTGCATCACACGACCCGCTCCAGTTTGCAAATCGTTCAAACCGCTCCACGGAGGATGCTATAGTCACCACCCTGCACTCTGTCATCACCCACCTGGACCAGAAAGACACCTACGCCAGACTCCTGTACATTGATTTCAGTTCAGCATTCAACACCATTATTCCACAGAGACTGATGGAGAAAATACTCCTTCTTGGTCTGAACACCACCACATGTCTCTGGATCCTGGATTTCCTGACTGAGAGACCTCAGTCTGTCAGGGTTGGAAACAACATCTCCAACTCCATCACGCTGAGCACCGGATCCCCTCAAGGCTGCGTACTCAGTCCACTGTTGTTTACACTTCTAACACATGACTGTGTATCCAGACACGAGGGGAACCAGATTATTAAGTTTGCAGACGACACCACGGTGGTGGGACTTATTCAGAGGGATGAGGAATCAATGTACAGGGAAGAAGTGAGAGACCTGAAGGGCTGGTGCAGGGAGAATAATCTGGTGTTCAATGTGGACAAAACGAAGGAGATGATTATCGACTTCCGGCGGTCACAGCCTGAACACGTCCCCCTCAGCATCGGCGGCCGTTTAGTGGAGAGAGTGAAGAACATCAAGTTCCTCGTGGTGCAGATCTCGCAGGACC
Organism: Pholidichthys leucotaenia; assembly: GCA_020510985.1. NCBI lineage: Eukaryota > Metazoa > Chordata > Actinopteri > Cichliformes > Pholidichthyidae > Pholidichthys > Pholidichthys leucotaenia. The sequence goes on from CM035849.1 coordinate 296,977,049, forward strand.
TGACCTGGAGCAAGAATTCCTTGGGGATCAGGAAGCAGGCTCAGCAGAGACTGCACTTCTTGAGGAAGCTCAAACAGGCCTCTCTCCCCATCTGCATCCTCAGGACCTTCTACAGAGGTGTGGTGGAGAGTGTTCTGACGTACTGCATTGCTACATGGTACTCCAGCTGCAGTATGTCAGACAAAAAAGCCCTGCAGAGGATAGTTAAGGGAGCTGAGAGGGTAATTTGAGTCTCCCTCCCCTCTGTCCAAGAACTTTTTCAGAGCCGTTGCAGGAGCAGGGCACTGAACATTGTCAAGGACCGTTCTCACCCTCTGCATAAACACTTTGAACTTCTGCCATCTGGCAAACAATTCCGGAGCATCAGAGGCAGAACCACCAGACTGATCAACAGCTTCCTTCCACAAGCTGTTAGGATGCTGAACAGTTGATCCGGAATCTCTCATATACACTACCGCACCTACGGACATTATGTACATTATTTGTATATTATAGTTAGTTAGTTTTTCAAGTATGTCCCAGGGATGTGTGAATGGATGTGGTGGGGTGGGGGTGGGGGTGAAGATATATGTGTGTGTCTTAAATCATGTCCTTTTACTTATACGGATGCCGAGAGAAACACAGTTTCATCTTGCCTGCACTACAGTTTTGAGTTGATTTGATTTGATTTGAATAGGACACAAAAGAAGAAGAAGACACATTTAGTTTTAGAATAGTTGGTGGCAGTACTCCACAGCAGGACACCGCCGAGAACACAGTCCAAGGACGGATAATTTATTCACTGATAATTTTTTCACACATAAGGAGTTGTTTAGAACTCCTTATAAGAATTCCTTATACAAAGATATAGAGTGATCTGGTTGCCAGCTGGCAATCAGATCTAGAAGAAGAAGAGTGATATAGAGTGAAGTATGTGGCAGTAATGCATCTGTAAGCTGGTTGCCAACCGCCAATCAAATCTAAAAGAAGAAGAAGAAGATATAGAGTGATGATAGTCAAGTCAGTGGCAGAGGACAGTCCCTTAGAATCAGCTTGTTGAACGGCAGCTGGTTTGCCGAGACGCCGTCAAGGACACAGTCCAAGGACGGATAATTTTTTGACATGAGTTGTTCAGAACTCCTGATACAAAGATATAGGGTGATGATAATCAAGTCAGTGGTGGTAATGCACCTGTGGGCTGGTTGCCAACCGCCAATCAAATCTAGAGGAAGAAGGAAGGACACAGCACTTTAAACCACACCCATTCGAAGCAGTAAATCTGGAAATCTTACTCATCACTCGATTAACCAAAGAAAAGATACTCATCACCAGACTCGCAAGTTTGTGTGTCTGTCTGTGTGTCACAATCATAGCACAGCATAGGACGGCCTATGATGTCTGCATGATGTCCTATGATGATCCTATGATATCAGGCAACATAGGACTTGCGATGCGATCATATAGACAATAGGACGCACCAGACTCGCAATGCTGTCATATAGACAATAAGATGAGCTGTCATATAGACAATAGGATGAATAGTACTGGCTACCTATGATGTAGGCATGATGTCCTATGATGCCTGCCAACACAGACATGAAGAAAAGAGGACAATGCCTTTGCAAATGTTCATAAACTTTCATTAACGATGGCGTGGAAGTCACTCCTGGCTGTGGGGAGATGGAGTGCTCCTGCTCCTATTGCTTTCATCGACTGAGGGTCTCCCCCTATCTGTCCTGGGTAGGAGGGAAGGAGGCGATCTGGCACGGCTTCCCATCCGTCTCCGGCCCCCACAATGTACACACTCTCCTGATTCCACGAATCACACTCACACCATCTGACGTTTCCATTCACCTTGCAACATAAACAGTTTCCAGTAAGACCCTGCTTTGCCATGACTGTGAATAAGTCACAGGGCCAGTCTTTATAGCGCATTGGTGTTTTCTGCACAAGAGATTTCTTCAGCCATGGCCAATTCTACGTTGCCATGAACAGAGTTGGCAGATCAAGCAGTCTTCGTATTCTTGCTCAAGATGAAGAAACTAAGCAAAAGCGTCGCTTTCTCAGCAATGTTGTTTTTAAAGAGGTGCTGACATAGTAAAATGTGTAACCTTGAAGAATGGCAGTCTACACTAAAAATGTGTAAAATACCAAGCAAAGCGCTGATTTTCTCCGGGTGCTCCGGTTTCTTGGTTTCGACGGGCATGCACGGGTCTTCCTGAACAGGGTCGAAAGCCACTTTTTGCTCATATCTATTTTCATGATCCTGTCCATGAACTGGAATTATGACACACCTATCCCTCAGCCAGTGGACTGAACGAAGAAGAAGAAAAAGAAGACCCACCAGATGGAGAGCAATACAGTGAGGAGAACTGCTGCATGTCAGAAAAGATGCCGTGAAGATGAAACACCTCAGGTTCGAATAGTACGCCGCAGCCATGACTGTAAACAACACAGCTGTCTGAGACAGGAGGAGACCCTTCAGCAACGGGCATGCAGAAATACTGGCTTATACTTGGTTTCTACGGGCATGGATGGGCATGCACAGGTGTGTACTAGTTTAGATTTGATTGGCGGTTGGCAATCAGCTTATAGGTAGATTACAGCCACCTACCAGATGTGTCCTTGACACTCTCAGAAGCTCTGCTGATTTGTCCCTTTTCATGAGGCTCTTCTGGGAGCTGGAGTTCACCAAAAACCGTCTCCCCGAATGTGTGTCCATGACATAAAGCAGGCTGTTCCTGTTGCCATCGGTTGCAGCTGCCACTGAATTCCGAATGTGCCGCCTTCCCGGCTTCTTGAATTGGCATAGTGACAGGCAGTGTTGGGCATTCAAGCCAAAATGGCGATGATAAAAACAGATCGCCCCGTTCCTTCATCTCCTGGTGTCCGTCCCGGCTACCACGAACAGCTCCTCGACCTCGTTGGAGTCCCTCATGGATGCTGGTGCCACTGTCTGCACGCTGAGAGTTTTGGTTGCCAAAATGATGCGGTCCGCTTCCTGCACCAGGACACGGTAGTCCTTAGCTGCGGCGAGTTGGCCAGGATCGCCCTCGCTGTAGCCGGTAGGTTCCAGGAACAAGTGGGCGAACAGGAAAGATTCATTGTCCTTCCCCCTCAGCACCAATATGCTCTCCCATGAGCTCCACTGCTGACCTGTCCCCTAACTCCGAACGCGTTAGGAGTCTCTCTGCCCTCTCACTGTCTGAAAGGGTATAGCACTGGAGAAGCATCCTCTTGAGCGCTTCATATTTCCCTTGGGCCGGCGGCTCCTGGAGCAGGCTCGACACCTGTTGTGTGGTGCACGCATCCAGCACAGCGACCACGTAGTAATACTTGGTATCGTCTGTTATTATCCCACGGAGTGTGAACTGGGCTTCTATGTACAAGAACCACACAGTCGGGTTGTGCAGCCAGAAGTCTGGGAGCTTGACTGAGACAACGCACGTTGCACTGGTGCTCTCCCTCCAAGTAGTCTCCGGGGCGGTGCTTGGCTTGCTTTCCACGGCACGTCTTAGGGTCACCAGTGTGAAGAAAGGAAGCAGGCGAGGCAATGAGCTGGACGACACAGAAACTTTATTCCATCTCCAACATACATTACAGTAAAAGAGATCCCGGGTCTCTGTGCATTCCTCTTTTATATCTTTAATACCATGCATTGAGACCCGGAACTTCCGACCATAATACGTTGTTGTTTAGAACAAAGCCTGTGTAGCACATTAACATGACATAATGCCGTGTCGCTCTCACACCCTTCTTCTTCCAGCGGCTCCGGCAGTTGCTCCTCTCCCCGGGGGGTGCATAGTCCTTACTGTCCCGTCTGATACCCCCTAGTGACACCTCCTCTTTCGGTCCATTGTTCCCCCTTTCCCCAGCTGCCTTCTCTGGGTGGCGAAGTCCCACACCTTGCCCCCACACTATGCTCTTTTAGCAAGTCCTGTGGTCGTGACAGTGTCTATGTGACATCATATAGACGTCACGTAGGGATAAAAGGAACATCATAGGCGATCCTATGATCTATATGACATCATATAGACATCATGTAGAGATCATAGGAACATCATAGGCAATCCTATGATCCTATGGTCGTGACACACAGACAGACACACACACACACACAGAGATTTCTTGAATTACATATCGAGTGATAATCATTTTTCAATGGAAGCTGCCCATTTTTTTGTCATTGACCTTTACATAATTAATAATGAAGACTGTGGTCTCTGTGGCAGTTGATAATTTGTAAAAATCTGTGGGGTTTTAAATATGTCCATGAGTGTATCATCACTATTAAAGCAAGAAATCTCTGTGTGTGTGTCTTGTCGGTCACGTTTATAAGACATCATAGGATGGCCTATGATCTCTGCCTATGAACTCAGGCATCATAGGACTCACGATGCCGTCATAATGATGTCTATATGATGGCACATAGACAAATGTGTCTTTATGATGTCATATAGACCATCACTCACGATGCCTAGACTAATGTGTCTTTATGATGTTATTGTTGCTCAAGATGAAGAAACCAAGGGGGAAAAGTGAAAGTGACAAGAGAATGTGGAGTAAAAAGAAAATGTCGAGCACATCTTATTACACTGTCACACATATGGAAATGAAAGACAGATAATGTAAAATGAAGTTTGAGAGGCCGGTAGGGAATGGGATTTATCTGGGATTCTGGGAACAGATGGAGATGGAGAGGCAGTAAGAATCACGAGAAAGGCTGTTTTCTCTTTTTTAAATAACACAGGATTAAGTCATAGAATTTAGGGGTCGGGCTCAGATGACATAAGTGTTACACACTGTTGTGCAGTAGGTGGCGGTATGCACCTTTCAGTTGTTTGCTATCCGCCAGTAACCGAGAGAAGAAGAAGAACAAAGTGTTGCTTTCTCAGCAATGTTGTTTTTAAAGAGGTGCTGACAAGCAACACGAGCAGAGTTGCCAGATCAAGCAGTCTTCGTGTTGTTGCTCAAGATGAAGACACTAAGCAAAAGCATCGCTTTCTCAGCAATTTCGTTTTTAAAGAGGTGCTGACACAGTAAAAATGTGTAACCTTGAAGAATGCCAGTCTACACTACAAATGTGTAAAATGCCAAGCAAAGTGCTAATTTTCTCCGGGTGCTCCAGTTTCTTGGTTTCGACGGGCATGCACGGGCCTTCCTGAACAGGGTCGAAAGACACTTTTTGCTCAGATCTATTTTCATGATCCTGCCCATGAACTGGAATTACGACGCACCAATCCCTCAACCAGTGGTCTGAACAAAGAAGAAGAAGACCCACCAGATGGAGAGCAATAGAATGAGGAGAACTGCTGCACGTCAGAAAAGATGCTGTGAAGATGAAACACCTCAGGTTCCAGCAGTACTCTGCAGGCATGACTATGAACAACACAGCCGTCTGAGACAGGAGGAGACCCTTCAGCAACGGGCATGCAGAAATACTTGCTTATACTTGGTTTCTATGGGCATGGATGGGTATGCATGGCTATGTACTAGTAGTTATTAAAGTAAAATAGATACCAACTAAGTAACATATAAAGCTGACATATATTTTTAACAAATTTCATTCCACGTGCCCTTTTTTTTAATTAATTTGCACCCCTGACTCTCAAATGGTCTCTGCACAGCTCTGAAATTAATTCATGTGGCTGTAGTAGTCTTAAGAATAAATATGTTCCTGCAGTAATGAACTTCCCAAAATGTCCGTGTTGTAAATATGTCAAGTGTTTCTGATGGGGCGATAATTAGTGTGACACATCTGGGAACTTCCTCACACGCTGGAAGCCTGGGAAGGGGTAAGTTGTGTGTAATTCCTCAGGGAACGAAATTGATTAATGTGATTGATTTACTGTAGTTTTCTTTAAGTTATTGTACTAATTTTGATTGTAAGATTTTCTGTTGCATTTTCGTTTGCAATACCGATGTAAAATATTCAAAGTAGTGTCATAAATACCGATGATTGATGGCTAGTTAAGTAGGCGCTAACGAGTCCATTGTTCTGTAGGAATGCCAGCACTTGTCCCCATTCCCGTGTCATGTGTAAATTGTCTGCCCCAATCTGTTTCAGGTATGTTAAAATGTTAAATGTACTGTTGTAAAAAATAGAAAAAACGATCAGTCATGTAACTCTGTCATGTAATGCTGTCATGTATTTGGTGCTAAACTTTTTCTTTGCTTGTGGTATACTGTAACTATACGATCTAAAGTTATGTAGTCCAAGTAGCTGTAAGCTATGTTTCTCACACGCTGGAAGCCTGGGAAGGGGAATGCCAGCACTTGTCCCCATTCCCGTGTCATGTGTAAATTGTCTGCCCCAATCTGTTTCAGAAATAAACAGACTACTGACTGATCGAGATCCTGCCTGACGTCTACTTCTCTGCATCGGCCAAGATTTATTTTATTTTGTTATTTTAATGTAGCTGACTAGTTCGAGTCCGTTACATGGCCACTAAACTGAAGCTGACTACAGCACATTGGAGAAAAATTATGTTACATAACATAAGCTGTGATAACCAAATGTTGCCATTTTAGGGCTCAGTGTTTTAAAGTTCAAACTGTTGCATAACTTAAGAAAAAAAAAAACTACTTTTAATGTTTTTTTCTTCCTTTGCTGCACTTTGAATGTCGGCCATACTGGAATTTAATCTGTGGAGTCTGCCAGCCGCAGCCAGAGGGTGCCGGCATCCTGCCTGTAGAGGGCGCCCATTTGCACAATACACGCTCAGCACACATAATTCTGAATCTTTTATTATTATTTTTATTCTTTTGATTCTCATGGTGCCCTCAAAAGAATGGCACCCTGGGCGCCAGCCCACCTCACCCATATCTGTGTCTGCCTCTGCGTTCATGTGTGTTAGGTTAACTGGTAATTCTAAATTGTCCCTAGGTATCTGTATAGGCCCTTAGAATCAAGGGTTAGTACTAGTGAAGTGCTTTGAGTGGTCTTGTGACTAGAAAAAGTGCTATATATGTACAGGTCCTTGTCCCTTATTCTAGATAATGTGACTGTTTCTTTGTTGTTCTTTCCCTATTTATTAACACCAGTGTTGCATTGGTTCGATCTGTGGAAAGACAGGCTTACACATTGCATCAAGTCACAGCTCAAGGTTCTTTCTTCACGTTCCCCTCTGTGTAAAGTTGTATTATCATTTGTTCAGGAAAACATGCATGTGATACCTTTATGTGCAGGTACATCACTATGACAACTGCTTTGTTGTGGAGCTCAAAATTGTAATTCTACTGTTATTAGTCTAGTTCAGGGGTCACCAACTTAAAGTGCAAGAGGTCCAGTAAGTCGGTCCTCCTCCCCAGGTTCTGATTTGATTTCTAAAACAATTCTTGATGCATTTTTTTCTGCTTAGGATTTTCCCTCCCACTGTGTGACAACTTGGCACTCATTACATATTTGCAACAACCCATGAATTTACTTCCAGTATGCTTTAATAAAACAAATGGAAGAGAAATGTGTCAGTCACGTGGACAAATTTATCTGAAAATGTGCTTTTAAGAACTGCCATCCTTTCATGGACATTCTCTCAGAAGACCACAGCTGTCTCCACACAGGCCTGTATCATTTAACTGGCTTTTACACATTATTTTATTAAGCTCATGTTTTATTAAGCTGCTTTTAGCTCTGTATTAATCTTTTTAAAACAAAAATCAAATGAATTCTTTGTTCAAGCTCAAACAAAACATTCATTCATCTTCATTCATTCATCTTCTTCTGCTTAATCCTTTTCGGGTCATGGGGGGGCTGGAGCCTATCCCAGCATCTTTGGGCGAGAGGCAGGGTCCACCCTGGACAGATCGCCAGTCCATTGCAGGGCCAACACAGAGAGACAGACAACCATTCACTCTCACAGTCATACCTAAGGACAATTTAGAATCCCCAGTTTGATGCCAATTAACCTAACCTGCATGTTTTTGGCATGTGGGAGGAAACCGGAGAAATCCTGGAGTAAACCCACGCAGACACGGGGAGAACATGCAAACTCCACACAGATCACTGTTGGTCGGGGGCTGGGATTGAACCCAGGATCCCCTGGCCAAGGGTGAGTTGCTGTGCTGCCACAGTGCTAACCACTCCACCACCGCGCCGCGCAAACAAAACATGTAATATCAAATTTTATAATACAGGAGAATAATAATAATAATAATAACTTTATTTGTATAGCACTTTTCAGACAAAAGTCACAAAACATGAAATAAAACAGAAACAAAGCGATGCACAAATTAAAAGAATAAAATTTACGGTGATAAAATAAAACATAGGTTAAGAATAGATTACAACAAATAAATATAGTAAAATAAAACAAATAAGCCAACAAATAACCCCCCTTCCCCCTGCTTAAAGGCCTGTCTAAACGAGTGTTTTAATTTGCTTCCTAAAAATAACCTCAGAGTCAGTCAAACGGACTGAAGGGGAAGAGCGTTCCACAACTTTGCTGCTCCAGCTTGAAAAGCTCCATCGCCACCTGTTTAAAATAAGTCTGAGGAACCTCTAATAAAAGCTGACCAGAGGACCTGAGGGGCTGAGAAGGAGTATGACTGACTGAGCTCTGCAACGTAAGGAGGTGCAAGACCACGCAAGGTTCTGAAAGTGAAAACCAGAATTTTAAGCTGAACTCTAAAATTAACAGAGAGCCAGAGAAGATTAGATAAAATGGGGCTGATGTGAAATCTCTTGTTAGCTTTGGTCAGAAGCCTTGCAGCAGCATTTTGAACCATCTGGAGCTGATTTAAGGAGGTTTTGTTAAGAACATTAAAACGTGAATTCCAATAGTCTAAAGGAGAAGAGATCAAAGCATTGCGAAGCATTTCTAACTCAGTCACAGACACCATGTCTGGCAGGTTGGCAGCGTTTCTGAGGTGAAACAAAGCAGAGCGAGTCAGCTGGTTTACATGAGCATCGAGGGATGAAGAGCTGCCAGCACTAAAGGAATTTGTTGACTCCAAATAGATATAAAATTCTAAAAATATAACTAAAATTATAAAAATGTAAAGTTACACAGGAGAACATAAACCAAATAGTACTGCATTTTAAAAAGATTAATATCTAAAAAACAGAATGCCCGTTTTTTTTAGGCTCACAGTTAAAACAGTTTTTATACTGAAAATATAGGATCAAGGTTGACTTTGTGAAAGAGGATATAATTCCATACTACAGAATTCCTCCAACATTTTTTTTCCAAACAGTAAACTCTGTTCCTGCATGGATTTACAGTGGGGCAATAAAGTATTTAGTCAGCCACCCATTGTGCAAGTTCTCCCACTTAAAAGATGAAAGAGGTCTCCAATTTTCATCATAGGTATACCTCAACTATGAGAGACAAAATGAGAAAAAAAAAATCCAGAAAATCACATTGAAGGATTTTTAATGAATTAACTGGTAAATTCCTTGGTAAAATAAGTATTTGGTCACCTAGAAACAAGCAAGATTTCTGGCTCTCACAGACCTGTAAGTTCTTCTTTAAGAGGCTCCTCTGTCCTCCACTCGTTACCTGTATTAATGGCACCTGTTTGAACTCGTTATCAGTATAAAAGACACCTGTCCACAACCTCAAACAGTCAGACTCCAAACTCCACTATGGCCAAGACCAAAGAGCTGTCAAAGGACACCAGAAACAAAATTGTAGACCTGCACCAGGCTGGGAAGACTGAATCTGCAATAGGTAAGCAGCTTGGTTTGAAGGAATCAATTGTGGTGTAGAAGAGCTTGAAATAACGAGGCGATATGATTTATAAACCAAAGTTTAATATCAGCTTCGCTCCTCTAACAAGTCTCATCTCAGTGCAGAAGCAGAATAAGAGGTCGAACACAGTCAGACCTTCATACTTATACCTACACACAACAAAAGACATTGCATATCAAAGCTGACATCCCGCATTAACTTAATCCCCCCTCCTTTGTCCTCCGTCTCCTCCACCTGACCCTGGGTAGTCAGGGAGATCGATCTGGTCTCCACCGCTGCGACTCTGTATGCTCTTTGATCTTCGCTGGCGGTTGAGACCTCTTGTCCTGTTCTGAGGCGTGAGGTCATTGCACATATGTAATCACTAAACATTCTAATATGTCTATACATATGTAGGTATGGAATATATGATTAATATAAACCACAGCCCCCCCCCCCAAACAACTAAGAAAAGGACAATCAAAGTAAGTTTACAGTTTAAGATAATTTCTATGACATACTATACCGTTAAACCTCTTGACAGGGAAAACAAGGAAGACTCTTTCCAGCAGTCATGCTCCTGTAGAGAATTCAGTGGTAACCACAACAGTATAGTAATATCACAAATCAGCCTTAAAACTGTCATGGCACAATCTGATAACATAGTTAACAACTCTTGGTTAATTTGCATCAGTCCCTGTGCCATCTGGGTTTTAATCTTCTTCCGAATCTGCTGTGAGTCCGCTTTGGCGTCCTGGTGGGACCCTCCTGTAAGGAATCTGCAGCTTGGGGAGGAGAGTGGTTATTTGTTCCCTGCAGGGGGGTTGAGTCTTTTTTCTTGGGGGGGTCTACCCCGCCGAGGTGCCCTCGCCACCTGTGCAGGTTCGTCTCTCAACAAGAAAGCAGGTTTAAGTCTGTCAATGCTGACTGTGTGGCCGACACACATTGTGGGCTCACGCTGCCACAGAGACAGAACTGAATGTGTATTGTGGAGTGTCACGTCTGCAAGGACTGAGGACTCAAATCTACAGGAGGTAACAAGGAAGTGTGAGATTTGTCTCTTTGTCCCACAGAAGACGCCCCGGAGGGTATTCCGGTTCATCAAGAAATGAGAGACAATGGTGAAGCTTCAAAGGGAGCTTTGTAACTGTATGTTGACTGAAGACACCAATGTGACTTGAATTCTGATGCTTGGAAATGTATAAAAGGGGGTTGAAGTATGATTCTTTCTCTTTCCTGCTTTTAGAATGCTAGGAGCTTGTGTTCTGTCAAATAAAGCTGGTTTATGACTGAAACTCAGCCTCGTTATTTGAGCATGCTCCTACACTGGTGACCTACGACGGAGAATGAGCAATGAGAATTCTTCCGAACCGGGCTCGGTGGAAGCCGCCTGATGGCCGCCTCCACGCTCCGGCTGCCCGATTTCTGGCAGCACAGCCCGCGCTCATGGTTTAGCGCAACGAGGCGCAGTTCAACCTCCGGAGAATCTCCAACGACGACACAAGATTCTACCACGTGGTAGCCGAAACTGGACAGCGAACGGTCCAGAGAGTGGAGGATTTGGTTAATATCCACCTGACAGCGACAAGTACAGCGCATTGAAAGACGCGCTGATCAGCCATTTCACCCCTCAGTCCAACAAAGAGCAGAGGGGCTCCTGCGCTGACGGAGGCAGAAAACGATAGACCTGCGGACCGATGGTGAAGATGCTGCAGCTCAAAGCCTCCGAGGATGGCGAATTCATTTTCGCCCACCTATTCCTTCGAACCCCTGCCACCAGCAGTGAGAGTGGCCCTGGCAGAGTCACCCCGATTGGCCAAGCGAGACCTACCATGGGTTGAGCAAGGAGGCGCAGAAGTTGGTCGACGCCACCAAGCAGAACGCGGTTTCGGCCGCGGCGGCTAGTTCGGGAACGGCGTCCGGAGACAGCTATGGGTCCAGCGGCACCAGACGCACCAACAACGGCGGCGACCGGAGCCAGACGACGCGGAGCGGAGAACGGCTCGTGCTTCTACCACCGCCGTTTTGCAGAGAGAGCGCACAGGTGCGTCCCACCGTGCAATTTTAAACGCCAGGACCGAGGGCCGGTAGCAGCCGCGACTCTCGGCAATGAGAACAGGCTGCTTTACCTGACGGATGCACGCTCGGGGAAACAGTTCCTCGTGGACACGGGCTCGCAGCTGAGCTTCGTCACGCCCACCTACGCGGAACGGCTGTCGCCTTCTAAAGCCCCCTGGGTGTCAGTGTCAGCAGCGAACGGCTCCACAATTAAAACGTTTGGTGAGAGGACCATGCTTCTGTCCTTACAAGGCCGTTCATTTGAGTGGACATTTATTGTAGCAGCAGTCAGTTTCAACATGTTAGGGGCTGATTTTTTGTGCTCACATGGTTTATTGGTTGATCTTGCTAATAGACGTCTGATTAATGCACTGTCTTTTCATTCTATTCCCTGCACAGCTCGGGTGGCCCGCCAACTGCACATGCCAGCGTCTCAGCCGCGGGTGGTAAGTTTCACACTCTGCTTGCTCAGTATCCAGCACTCACAGTCCCCACTTTTTCAGCAACGGTGCCAAACAAGGGTTAGAACATTTCATAACAACCACAGGCCCTCCCGTTTTTGCAAAGGCCTCGGCGTTTGGACCCAGCCTAAACTGGCCAATCGCGCGCGAGGAGTTCACTAATCTGGAAAAACTAGGCATCGTAGACGCTCCAAGAGCGCTTGGGCTTCGCCGTTACACATGGTACCGAAGCCTGACGGCTTTTGGCGGCCTTGCGGCGATTTCCGCAGGTTGAACAACGTATTCAGCTCATGACCGCTACCCGATTCCGCACATTCAGGATTTTTCTGTTCATTTGGCGGGGGCGCGCATTTTTTTCTAAAATAGGACTTGGTGCGCGGCCTATCACCAGGTTCCAGTGCGCGCGCACGATGTACCCAAAACAGCGGTCATAACTCCTTTCGCCTTTTTGAGTTTCTTGCGCATGCCTTTTGGCCTCAAGGGGGCCGCGCAGACTTTCCAACGCATGATGGATGCAGTTTTACGCGACCTGCCTTTCGTGTTCGTTTATTTGGACGATATTTTGGTAGCCAGCACATCCGAAGGCGACCATGAAACAACACCTACAGCAGTTTTCCAGAGGTTGGCAGAGCACGGGTTAATAGTGAACCCAGCGAAATGCCAGTTTGGGGTGGCGCAGATTGATTTTTTGGGACATCGCGTTTCGGCAGAGGGAGCAGTTCCCCTTCCAAATAAAGTGCGTGCCATAACCAGTTTTCCGCAACTCAAACGGTTAAGGCGCCTTCAGGAGTTTCTAGGGATGGTTAATTTTTACAACCGTTTCCTCCCAAGCGCAGCACGACTCATGCAGCCCATTGTACACCGCGTTAAAAAAACAAAAGCCCGCAAAATAAAGTTGACTGGTCTACCGGAGCGGGAGCGCGCTTTTGCCCAGGTCAAATCAGCCCTGGCAAATGCAGTTTTGTTAGCGCACCCAGTTCCAACGGCCCGCATGGCGCTCACCACTGACGCTTCCGATGTAGCGGTGGGGGCGGTAGTTGAACAGTTTGTGGCAGGTACCTGGCAACCCCTCGCGTTTTTCAGCAGGACCTTGCGCGATAGTGAACGGAAATACAGCGCATTTGACAGGGAGCTTTTGGCCCTACACTTGGCCATCCGTCATTTTCAGTTCTGGTTAGAGGGGCGACGTTTCACCGCTTTTGTGGATCATAAACCGCTAACGTTTGCGATGGCCAAAATTTCAGAACCCTGGTCAGGCCGGCAACAAAGCAACTAGCCGCAATATCGGAGTTTACTATGATATTCAGCATGTCGCGGGTAAACACAATGTTGTAGCAGACTGCCTCTCGCGTGCAATTAGCACCACCAAGCCCTATAGGGGCAGACTCTGTAGCCATGGCCGCGGGCCCGGGCAGCGGACGCGGGAGCGCGCGCAGCCCCGGTCTGTGTTGGGTTAGATTATGCAGCCATGGCTGCGGAGCAGGTTAACGACGCGGACGTGCGCGCGCTCCAGTCTGGACAACAGGGTTAAGGCTGGAGCACAGGGTGCAACAAACGGTATGTCCCCGCTAATCTGCGATGTCTCCACGGGACGGCCCCGCCCTGTGGTGCCACCGCGTGGCGTCACCGTGTTTTTGACTTGGTCCATTCTCTCGCGCACCCCGGGGTGCGCGCATCGATCAAATTGGTGGGGGGAGAAATTTGTTTGGCCGGGTTGCGCAAAACAGGTCAAGGATGGGCAGCAGCTGCGTAGCGTGTCAGCGAGCTAAAATACACAGACACACTAAGCCCGTTAGAACCTTTCCACATCCCGCTAAGCGTTTTGACACGTGCATGTTGACCCTGGTCGGCCCGCTTCCGTTATCACACGGGCACACACATCTTTTGACAATGGTAGACCGCCCACGCGCTGGCCAGAGGCGATTCCACTGACATCAACCACAGCGGAAGAAGTTGCGCGAGCATTTTTAACAGCATGGGTTGCGCGTTTTGGTGTACCGTCGGACATAACGTCCGACCGGGGTCCCCAATTTATTTCCGAGCTATGGTCATCGATGGCCCGCAGCTTGGGGGTGAAGATTCATCGCACCACCGCGTATAACCCCCAGGCCAATGGTTTATGCGAACGCTTTCACAGGTCATTGAAAGCAGCCCTCAGAGCGTCGCTAACGGATACAAATTGGGTAGACAAACTTCCATGGGTGTTATTAGGGTTGCGTTCTGCACCTAAGGAAGATTTGCATGCTTCCCCGTCTGAATTAGTTTTCGCTCCAGCCGCTCCGTTTGCCCGCCAGGGAATATTCTTCCTGATAATCCCGCACCTACTGGCCCCCCGCTCACGCCGTGGCAGAGCGGCTCAGGAACAACACGCCATTCCCTGGCCCGGTCCATCACAGTTACCCACCACGTTTTTGTGCCCCAAGGCTTTAAAAAATGCAGAGTTTGTTTTTGTTAAACATGACGCCCAGCGTCCAAGTTTGCGGCCGTTTTACGACGGACCGTTTCGAGTGCTGGAGACCGGGCAGAAGCATTTTCTGCTAGATTTAGGGGGCAGAAGGGAGCTGATTTGCATTAACAGGCTCAAACCCGCTTTTGTTCTGGCTGAGGAGGAGGTGCAGCTCGCGAGGCCCCCCCGCCGGGGCAGGCCGCCGAGAAGACATTCTCCAAAGTCTTCACAGAGAGGTGCTAACAGCTTTAATCCACAGGTGCAGAGAGATGTTGCAGAGGCAGCCAAGCCAAGTTGCAGCAGATTCGGCAGAAGATTAAAACCTAGGCAGTTGGTGGATTGATTAGCGATGTATGGAGTGCTTTGTGTTTCTCTTTTTGTTATGCCATGCAGATTTTGCCTTACTCGATGTTTGGGGGGGGTAGTGTGGCCGACACACATTGTGGGCTCACGCTGCCACAGAGACAGAACTGAATGTGTATTGTGGAGTGTCACGTCTGCAAGGACTGAGGACTCAAATCTACAGGAGGTAACATGGAAGTGTGAGATTTGTCTCTTTGTCCCACAGAAGACGCCCCGGAGGGTATTCCGGTTCATCAAGAAATGAGAGACAATGGTGAAGCTTCAAAGGGATGCTTTGTAACTGTATGTTGACTGAAGACACCATGTGACTTGAATTCTGATGCTGGAAATGTATAAAAGGGGGTTGAAGTATGATTCTTTCTCTTTCCTGCTTTTAGAATGCTAGGAGCTTGTGTTCTGTCAAATAAAGCTGGTTTATGACTGAAACTCAGCCTCGTTATTTGAGCATGCTCCTACAACTGTTTCTTTTCTGTCCCCTAAATCAAGCACAAAATGCTTATCACCAGGTTCCAGCACTCTGAATGGTCCGTCGTATGGTGGATGGAGGGTTGATTTTAAAGCTTCATGCCTAACAAAAACAAACTCTGCGTTTTTTAAAGCTTGGGGGACAAAAACCCGTGGAAAAGAGTGATGTGCCGGTCCGGGGAGAGTGTCCGGTCCGTTGCTGCCTAAAGGCCTCAGGGTTGGAAGATGCCCAGGCTCTGGGTTCTCTGGTAAAAACTCACCTGGGAGTCTGAGAGGTTGTGCAAAAACTAATTCTGCTGGGGAGGCGTCTAGATCCTCTTTAGGCGCAGCACGCAACCCCAATAAAACCCAGGGGAGTTTATTTACCCAATTTGTATCCGTTAGCGAGGCCTTGAGGGCGTCCTTTAAAGATCTGTGAAAACGCTCGCATAACCCATTAGCCTGAGGGTGATAAGCGGTGGTGCGGTGAATTGTCGCCCCTAAGCTGCTGGCCATGGCTGACCAAAGCTCTGAGACAAATTGAGGCCCCCTATCGGACGTGATGTCCGATGGGACGCCGAAACGTGCCACCCAGTTTGTCAAAAAAACGCGAGCGACTTCCGCCGCTGTGGTTGATGCCAGAGGGACCGCCTCAGGCCAGCGCATAGTACGGCCTATCATTGTTAACAGGTGTGTGAAGCCTTGAGACGAAGGTAGTGGTCCCACGAGGTCGACATGAACGTGGTCAAACCTTCTAGCTGGGATTCGAAAAGGCTCTAGAGGGGCTTTTGTGTGTTTGTGTATTTTGGCGCGCTGACAAGACATGCAAGTTTTTGCCCATTCCTTTACATTTTTGCGCAGGCCCGGCCAAACAAACTTTTCGGCGACCATTTTAACCGAGGCGCGCACCCCCGGGTGTGCGAGGGAGTGAACCGAGTCGAAAATGCGGCGGCGCCATGCAGCTGGGACTACCGGGCGAGGTCGGCCGGTTGAAATGTCGCAGATTAGGGGGGGTACACCGTCACGTAAACCCCTTTCCTCCAGTCTTAACCCTGTTGGTCCAGACAGGAGCGCGGTCACGTCCGTGTCGCTGCTTTGTTCCTCTGCCATGGCTGCGTAATCTATCCCTACATGAATTGGGGCCGCGTACGCGTCCGCGTTGGCGAAGAGTTCTGCGGCTGAGGTAGTATAATCTGTCTCCTCGTGCTCTGGCGATGTCACAGCGCGAGAGAGGCAGTCTGCTACCACGTTAAGTTTGCCTGCCACATGTCGAATGTCTGTGGTGAACTCTGAAATTGCAGCTAGCTGTCTTTGTTGCCTGCCTGACCATGGTTCTGAAATTTTAGCCATCGCAAAAGTGAGCGGTTTGTGGTCTACAAAAGCCGTGAAATGCCGCCCTTCTAACCAGAACTGAAAGTGGCGGATGGATAAATGAAGCGCTAGCATCTCCCTGTCAAAAGTGCTGTATTTACGCTCGGTTTGGTTTAAAGATTTGATAAAAAATGCTAAAGGTTGCCAGGTTCCGCCAACATGTTGTTCCACGACTGCCCCTATGGCCAGGTCTGAAGCGTCTGTGGTTAATGCTATGCGGGCCGAGGAATCGGGGTGAACCAACAATGTGGCATTCGCTAGAGCACTTTTTACTTCCGCGAAGGCGCGTTTGCGCTCCGGGGTCCATTCGACCGCGTTGGAAGGCTTTTGTTTTCTGAGCGCGGCATACAGGGGCTGCATGAGTTGAGCTGCGCGGGGGAGGAAACGGTTGTAAAAATTCACCATTCCCAAAAATTCTTGCAGCGATTTGACCGTTTGTGGTCGTGGAAAATTTTTTACCGCGTGGACTTTGTCTGGCAATGGGACTGCCCCCTTCGGTGAAACTCTGTGCCCCAAAAAATCAATTTGTGACACGCCGAATTTGCATTTGGCTGGGTTGATTATTAACCCGTGCTCTTCTAGTCTCTGAAAAACTGTAGTGAGGTGTTGTTCGTGTTCTTCCTCTGACGGGCTGGCTACCAGCATATCGTCGAGGTAGACGAACACGAAGGGGAGGTCGCGTAATACTGCGTCCATCATGCGCTGAAAGGTTTGAGCAGCGCCTTCGAGGCCAAACGGCATCCGCAAAAATTCAAAAAGACCGAAAGGGGTTATTACAGCCGTTTTGGGAATGTCTTCCGCTCTAACGGGGACTTGGTGATAGCCGCGGACCAGGTCTATTTTAGAAAAAATACGCGCACCCGCCAGATGTAGTGAAAAATCTTGGATGTGAGGAATTGGGTAGCGGTCATGCGCTGTCGCATTGTTTAATCTGCGGTAATCGCCGCACGGTCTCCAAGAACCGTTGGTTTTCGGGACCATGTGGAGTGGCGATGCCCAGGGGCTTTTCGAGCATCTAATAATGCCTAATTTTTCCAGGGTGGTAAACTCGTCCCGTGCTATGGCGAGCTTGGTCGCGTCTAAGCTCCGAGCTTTGGCGAACACGGGTGGGCCCGTTGTGGGAATGAAGTGTTCAACCCTGTGTTTCGCTACTGTTGCTGAAAATTTTGGAACTGTGAGTGCTGGAAATTGGGTGAGGAGATGGTCAAACTTACCTCCTGCTGTTGTGACGTTGGCCTGCACGGGTGGTGGAGAAACTCGAGCTGAGCAGGGGATAGAAGAAAATGACAGTGCATTAACCAAGCGCCTATTTGCTAGATCGACTAACAACCCATGTGCACACAAAAAATCAGCGCCCAACAAGTTAAAACTCACCGCCGCTACAATAAATGTCCATCTATAGTTGCAGCCGTGAATGCAAAGAGGCAGGCTCCTTTCACCGTAAGTGTCGATGATCGAGCCGTTGGCTGCCATCGCCCCATTACCCCGGGGACCCATGGCCCGATCTGCGTGGGAAGGGGTGATAAAACTCAGTTGAGCTCCGGTGTCAATCAGGAATTGTCTCCCGGTGTGTCCGTCAGTCACATAAAGAAGCTTATTTTTTTCGCCGAGAACCACAGCCGTTAACGGTTCTCGGCTTTGGCGTTTTCCCGAACTTTTGAACTTGCAGGGGGGAACGTATTTGTACGCCCTCTTGGCGAAACGGTGGTGGTAATAGCAGATGTCGTTCCGCCTGCTGCGTCTTGGTCGTGTTGCCGCCATGGTGGGCGGGCTCTGCTCGGTTGTCTGTGGTTCTCTGCTGCTCTGGGCATCCGCGCTGAGATCTGCGGATGCTGCTGTGGCCATCTGTTCGCCGCAGGCATTGATGAGTCGCTGCGCTTCGCGGGCCAGCGCGCGGAAGTCTTGCTGGGTGCTGCACCGCATGTTGACCAGCGCCCCTCTCATGTGTGGCGGCAGAGTGCTGAGGAAGATATGTTGGAAGAGGAAGTTGTCGTTGTCCTCTTCCTTGAGCTGCAGCATGTCCTCCATGAGGGCCTTGGGTCTGCATCCTCTGTGGCCGTAGATTGCCAGGATCTTCTCTGCTCTCTCTTCGGCTGAGGGGACGAAGTTCTCGATGATGGTCGCCTTAAGTTCTCTATATTTGTCATGGGCGGGCGGCCGTTGGATTATGCTCCGCACACATCTCGACGTGGCAGCGTCGAGTTTGGCGACGATGTGATAAAATTTTGTGTCGTCTGCCGTTATGCCCGCCAGTGCAAACTGAGCCTCAGCTTGCTGGAACCACGAGCTCGGGTCTTCTTGCCAGAAGTCTGGCAGCTTGACAGTGACGGCGCTTGTGTGGGCCGTCCCTGATGTGTCCGCCGGGTGAGAGCGCCTTTCTTCAGCTCTCACGGCGGGGCTGGTGCTCGGTTGAGCCCTCTCTGTAGCTTCTGCCATGGGGGAACGTCGTCCATCTGTTCCCCTGTCTGCATGGGCGCCGGCGCTTGCCTGGGTCGCCTCTGATGAGTCAATCGCGGGAGAACGTCTCTGTTCCATCCTCGCGTCAGGGTCACCAGTGTAGAAGAGCTTGAAATAACGAGGCGATGTGATTTATAAACCAAAGTTTAATATCAGCTTCGCTCCTCTAACAAGTCTCATCTCAGTGCAGAAGCAGAATAAGAGGTCGAACACAGTCAGACCTTCATACTTATACCTACAAACAACAAAAGACATTGCATATCAAAGCTGACATCCCGCATTAACTTAATCCCCCCTCCTTTGTCCTCCGTCTCCTCCACCTGACCCTGGGTGGTCAGGGAGATCGATCTCCTCCATTGTCCTCCGTCTCCTCCACCTGACCCTGGGTAGTCAGGGAGATCAATCTGGTCTCCACCACTGTGACTCCGTATGCTCTTTGATCTTCGCTGGCGGTCAAGACCTCTTGTCCTGTTCTGAGGCGTGAGGTCATTGCACATATGTAATCACTAAACATTCTAATATGTCTATACATATGTAGGTATGGAATATATGATTAATATAAACCACATGTGGGAGCAATTATTAGAAAATGGAAGACATACAAGACCACTGATAATCTCCCTCGATCTGGGGGCTCCATGCAAGATCTCACCCCGTGAGGTCAAAATGATCACGAGAACGGTGAGCAAAAATCCCAGAACCACATGGGGGGACCTAGTGAATGACCTGCAGAGAGCTGGGACCAAAGTAACAAAGGCTACCATCAGTAACACACTACGCTGCCAGGGACTCAAATCCTGCAGTGCCAGACGTGTCCCCCTGCTTAAGCCAGTACATGTCCAGGCCCGTCTGAAGTTTGCTAGAGAGCATTTGGATGATCCAGAAGAGGATTGGGAGAATGTCATATGGTCAGATGAAACCAAAATAGAACTTTTTGGTAAAAACTCAACTTGTCGTGTTTGGAGGAGAAAGAACACCATACCTACTGTGAAGCCTGGGGGTGAAAACATCATACTTCGGGGCTGTTTTTCTGCAAAGGCTGCACGGTGGCGCAGTGGTTTAGCACTGTGGCAGCACAGTTTTACTCTCGGCCGGGGGATCGCGGGGATCATGAGATCGTGGGTTCGATCCCAGCCCCCGACCAACAGTGAGCTGTGTGGAGTTTGCATGTTCTCCCCGTGTTGCGCGGGTTTACTCCGGGATTTCTCCGGTTTCCTCCCGCATACCAAAAACATGTAGGTTTAGGGCGCTCGCGCACGCAGCGACCAGCAGCCGGTGGCTTGTCACCAGACTGCAAACCAAGTCTACCTACGGGTACAAATAAGTAACAAAAAAAAAAAAAAAAAAAAAAAAAGGGACCAGGACGACTGATCCGTGTAAAGGAAAGAATGAATGGGGCCATGTATCGTGAGATTTTGAGTGAAAACCTCCTTCCATCAGCAAGGGCATTGAAGATGAAACATGGCTGGGTCTTTCAGCATGACAATGATCCCAAACATACCGCCCAGGCAACGAAGGAGTGGCTTCGTAAGAAGCATTTCAAGGTCCTGAAGTGGCCTAGCCAGTCTCCAGATCTCAACCCCATAGAAAATCTTTGGAGGGAGTTGAAAGTCTGTGTTGCCCAGCGACAGCCCCAAAACATCACTGCTCTAGAGGAGATCTGCATGGAGGAATGGGCCAAAATACCAGCAACAGTGTGTGAAAACCTTGTGAAGACTTACAGAAAACGTTTGACCTCTGTCATTGCCAACAAAGGGTATATAACAAAGTATTGAGATGAACTTTTGTTATTGACCAAATACTTATTTTACCAAGGAATTTACCAATTAATTCATTAAAAATCCTTCAATGTGATTTTCTGGATTTTTTTTCTCATTTTGTTTCTCATAGTTGAGGTATACCTATGATGAAAATTGGAGACCTCTCTCATCTTTTAAGTGGGAGAACTTGCACAATTGGTGGCTGACTAAATACTTTTTTTCCCCACTGTAGCTAGTCCACAGTAACATGAAGAGGGGAGGTGGAACCTTTCATGTTCAGTAACACACGGAGTTTTACATGATATCGAAGGCTATGAAAAGGCCCTTCATAACCAGCGTTATGCTGGCTCAACCGGATCGTGGTCCTGGGGGAAGCATCTGTATGGCAGTATGAACCACTCTCAGCAGAAGCACCACAGTAGATACACTCAGTTTCACATCAGCACTTCATTCTGTGGGTACACACCAAGACCGAAGTGTCTCTGTCCAGGTGGATATCCTGACCTGTGTGTGAGTGATGCCTGCAGTGAACCGTGAGTTTACGACCTGCTGCATACTTGCTGGAGTGTTCAGACCCGCAGAGCCTCTGCAGAGAGTGGAGTCTGTGGGAGTGCTGAGAGCACCCAAGGGCTGGTGCTATAAACTGTCCAGGTGGCCACTGATACAGCATTACAGTTTCTCAAACAAAAGTCTCCTTTTGAAAAAAAAAATGTATCAAAAGGCTTAGGGGTCCGGACAGAGGACTCTTGGGGTCCAGATCCAGACCAGGGTCTGCCAGTTGGTAACCCTGGTCTTGTAGAGGATCAAATAAGGGTCACCAGTGTGGAGGCACGGAGTAAGTGCAGGCAGACACGGCGAACTGAAGTTTAAAAGGGTGTTTTATTCATCCTCCATCACGACAGTCCACCCCAGCGCTGTGGCAGCGCGCTGGAGCGATCCCTCAGTCTCTAGTAGCAGCAAGTCATCAGAGTGGTCAAAAAGAGAGTGAGAGAGAGAGCAACCGATATGCAATTGACTTATATACCCAGCTACAGGCAATACATGCACAGCAGTAAAGCATGGACATTTGCATTAGAGTCACACATATCAACAGCAGGATTACTGGCGCCGGGATTAGACAAAGAGAGGCTGCCTATTGATATCAGTCCATACATCTCACTGTTCTGCTAATTGCTCCAGCTTAGTGCTCTGCTTGTCCGTAGGCTGTGGGGGTCACCCACACCACTCCCCCCCAGAGGGCTCAGCAGGGGGCTGAGGCGTTGATCGTCCGGCTTTGGAAGCGAGCTGCGAGAAAAGCTCTGTGCCAGAGGAGGGGGAGGGAGGGGGTTGGGGGTAGCAAGTGCCGGCCCGGGACGGCGAAGTTGTCTGGGCCGCGCAAAAATTGCATGTGGATCCACGATGTTGAGGGGCTGTCCCGTTAAACGTGGCGGAGGTCCACAGCGGCTGTGAGAAGAAACATTTGTCTCTGACTCCTCTCGCGGCTTCAGTCCTGCAAGGATGCGTAGCAGCCATGAAGAAAAAACAAAAGCTGGAGCTGTGTGCGGGACTTGGCGTGTTGGCTTTAGGTGCGGGCGCAGCCCTAAAGCCCTCAGGGACAGCTGACGGCTGAATTCCCATTCTGCGCCATGGCTGAGACCCATACAAAGTCCTGTAGCGGGCTGCGTGTCTGCTTCAGGTGTGTGAGCAGCCCTGAAGGTTCCGAGGATGGCGGTCAGCCGTGTTTCTCGGGTATGTGCAGCGGCGGAGGACAATGGCAGTCTGTGGAGCCGGATAGTCCCTGGTGCATGGGCGCTGTCCTCGTAACCCCCCGGTGTGTGTGCGGGGGTTCGGTGCATGGCAGGTCCGCTGTCGCGAGGCTAGTCAGGGTCAGGGAGCTTAATGGAAATCAGCGTTGTCGGCGCCAATGGTCTTCCCTGTTTGGGCTGTTGCTGTCATTCGCTTGCGCCGGGTCATGGTACATTCTGGTCCACGCGCTGCGTTCTCCGTCCGGCCCTGGAGGTCGCCGTTGTGGAGAGAGGACGAGGTGTGTGCGCGCTCATGTGGATGCGGAGGAGCGGTGAGAGGGAGTAGACGTTCTTTGTCCCTCGGCCGGTCCCAGCGTGGATGTCCAGATCTCAGGCGAGGGTCGCACCATGACTAGCTTTCTGCAGCTTTCCCAGTCGTGGATGATCTCCGGGGTGTTTGCCTGGTGTTGGTTCTGCGTCGAGGTCTCCCGGTGGCAGAAGGGAGGGCAGTCCATTTGCGTCAGGCAGCTGCGTTCGTTTGTCGTCGGAGTCACCGTCGGGGGCTGCGTTCGTTCGTCGTCAGCGTGTTCTTTGCTTCGGGGTCACCAGTGTAGAGGATCAAATAAGGGTCACCAGTGTGGAGGCACGGAATAAGTGCAGGCAGACACGGCGAACTGAAGTTTAAAAGGGTGTTTTATTCATCCTCCATCACGACAGTCCACCCCAGCGCTGTGGCAGCGCGCTGGAGCGATCCCTCAGTCTCTAGTAGCAGCAAGTCATCAGAGTGGTCAAAAAGAGAGTGAGAGAGAGAGCAACCGATATGCAATTGACTTATATACCCAGCTACAGGCAATACATGCACAGCAGTAAAGCATGGACATTTGCATTAGAGTCACACATATCAATAGCAGGATTACTGGCGCCGGGATTAGACAAAGAGAGGCTGCCTATTGATATCAGTCCATACATCTTACTGTTCTGCTAATTGCTCCAGCTGAGCGCTCTGCTTGTCCGTAGGCTGTGGGGGTCATCCACAGTCTTTGCATTTTGTAAAAGGTATGATCAGTAATTACAGTTTTCAGCTACATGCTTTAAAGAATTAATCCCTTCAGCACTTACTCTATTACCACGTCTCAATATAGCAGACAGCAGTGACTACTTGAATCCATTAGAATTAGACCTTTTAGTTGGTAGTACTGCAGCCTCATTGCAGTTAACACTTGATTCCATAGCCCCTCTTAAAAAGAAAACTATTAAAAATAGGAGATTAGCTCCATGGTACAACTCCCACACCCGTAAGTTAAAACAGAAAGTTAGATCCTGTGAAAGGCTTTGGCGTGCAAATAAGACAGAAGAATCATGTTCAGCCTGGAATGCCAGCCTTACCACCTACAAGAAATCTCTCCGTAGTGCTAGGCAACAATACTATTCATCCTTGATGGAAGAAAACAGAAACAACCACTGATTTCTCTTTAGCACTGTGACTCAGCTAACCAAGAGCCAAAATACCATAGATCTCTACATCCCTCCAACTCTTAGTGCTGATGACTTTTTGAATTTTTTTAATGATAAGATAGCCCCCCCTAAAAATACCAAGCCTCTACCTAACACTGCTGTGCCCACAGGCTCAGAACTCCACTTTTCTAAGTTTTCTCGTATTAATCATTCTGATCTAGCCCTAATAGTATCAGCCTCTAAACCAAATACCTGTCTTTTAGACCCAATTCCCGCTAGACTAGTGAAGGAATAACTATCTCTGATTAGTTCATCTCTTTTGAACATAATTAATATGTCCCTATTGATAGGACATGTACTGCAGCCATTTAAAGTGGCAGTAATTAAACCTCTACTTGCTTGATTCTGGGATCTTGCCAATTATAGACTAATATCTAACCTCCCCTACTTTTCCAAGATTCTCGAAAAAGTAGTCGCCAATCAACTATGCACCTTTTTAGAAAAAAATTCTATATGTTAAAATCCCGATTCTTTGAAAGATCTGTGGCGTAACATTATGTAGCTCACATATTCCTTGGCAGAGACCCAGACATGAGGGAACTTGGAGCTCGCAGTGTGTATTGACATCACACCTCATACGGACATTGAGTCTGGACCCCCTGCAGACTAGAGACGAAGTGAGAAGATCTGAGAGTGGACCTGAAGAGACTGTCTGACTCCTAGGGTCAGACAGAGAAGCCGGGAGGACAATAGGAGGATTAGATATGAATGGAATTCTGTGTTTGATGTGATGTGATTTGTGTCTGGTGTTACAGTATAAAGGTATGTGGTTTACCTCAGCTCAGGTCTCTTCATTCCCTGACTGAGAGAGGAGCTGTAGGACTTGAGATGGAATAAACCAATACTGAAAAATCATTCAGTCTCTTCATTTCAAGTTTCCTACAGATCCAAGAATTAAGCCAGAGAATTACTTCAGTTCAAAGATGCAAACACTTATTCAGTGAAGGGGTCACATGTAAAGCAAGGCAGCACTGGGTTCTTTCAGTGTGGCGCAGCTTCCCCTCAGGAACATCGTCAGACTGACCCTGACTTCCAGGTGCAACTTACATTTGACTCTGTGGGCTGGACCAACCCCATACAATAGGATGGACTTGTACGCAACGGTCTGATTGGCCAGTTTAACTCTGACCTGAACAGGCCATCCACTATTCACGTTAACTATCTCCTAAGATGTATTATGAAATGTGTGTGTGTGGGTGTTGATTTGGATGTGTAACTAATGTAATAGACCTGACTAATAGAAGGGAGAGAGAGAGAAAGAGGGCTCTATAGCTCTGCCTAATTCCTGTTTATCAGATTGTGGTTGCTTAACACTTCAGACTGTAGTTTAGCACTGAACATAATTGTTCATAAGAATGCAAAGAAAATATGTATAGAATATGTGTAGTGTGGAGAGTACAAATAACAGAGCCAGACTTGCGCAGCAGACGACTTTATTCACTCTCACTTGAGTCATACACAGAAAAGCATTTCCACAATACACCAGAGTCTCTCCTTTTATATCCCCCCTCCATCTCCCATCTGCATGAAGTCTCGCATCACAATACATTCAACCATTCTCCCCCCACTGTCCCCCAGCTACTCCTTCCTGCTACATCACCATAATCTCTCCCATCTCAATACCTATTGTCCTCATCTGTTTACCCTCTGCATCCAGTCTGAGATGATCACCCCAGCGTCTACACCCCCCCACCCCCAAGAATCTCAGACCGAGTTTCAGTCCTCATGTCCTTTTGCCTTCAGTCTCCTCCCGTATCTGCTGTAATGGGGGTTCTCCGCCTCCGCGGCGCTGCTGTGCCGGTGGGGGGCTCCTGGGGGTGTGTCTGTCAATGGGTGGGCAATGGCGGGGGGGGGGGGAATTCAACTTGCCCGTGTGGCTGCTCTGATTAATCTTCCACCTGGGGAGTTCTCCATGGGGGTCTTCCACGCCGAGGGGCCCGAGCCAACATCACTTGCTCGTCCGCCACCACAAAGGCGGGCTTAAGTCTGTCTAAACATATTTTCTCCCGACGACTCCCCAAGTCTAACAAAAAATGTTTGTCCTCTGGTTCCAGCACTCTGAACGGGCCATCGTAGGGTGGACGCAATGGGGGGCGGTGGCATTGTGCCTGACAAACACGAACGCTGCGTTCTTCAAAGTTTTTGGCACAAAAGCGTGTGGAAAACAGTGGTGGGCCGGGCCCAGCAGCGTGCCTGTATCTGCGCTATGCTGCAACCGCTGAGATGGGCAGTTGTCCAGCATGGGATTATCTGGTAAAAATTCCCCGGGGAGCCGCAGTGGCTGAGAAAAAACAAGCTCTGCCGGGGAAGCCTCCAAATCCTCTTTTGGTGCGGAACGCAACCCTAACAAAACCCACGGCAACCGGTCTACCCAATTTGCATCTGTCAGCAAAGCCCTGAGCGCTACTTTCAGTGACCTATGAAAACGCTCGCCTAACCCATTGGCCTGTGGGTTGTACGCGGTTGTACGATGAATTGCGACACCCAGGCTACGGGCCATGGCGGACCAGAGGTCAGAAACAAACTGAGGGCCCCTATCGGACGTGATGTCCGACGGGATGCCAAAACGTGCCACCCATGTTGTCAAAAACACGTGCGCCACGTCCGCGGACGCGGTTGCTACCAGCGGGACTGCTTCTGGCCATCGTGTGGTGTGGTCCACCACTGTCAGAAGGTGCGTGCACCCCTGCGATGGCGGGAGGGAGCCCACGAGGTCCACGTGAACATGGTCGAACCTCTTAGCCGGTATACAAAACGGCTCCAAAGGGGACTTCGTGTGTCTGTGTACTTTGGCTCGTTGGCACGCTACGCAGGCTGCAGCCCACTCTTTCACTTGTTTGTGCAGGCCTGGCCAAACGAACTTCGCTCCCACCATTTTGACTGATGCGCGCACTCCTGGGTGCGCCAGAGCGTGAACTGACTCAAACACACGGCGGCACCAAGCAACTGGGACCACCGGGCGTGGGTGTCCCGTGGAGACGTCGCAGATTGGAGAGGGGGGGGGGGCTGCCATCCTGCAGTACTCTGTTCTCCAGCCTTAACCCTGTTGGTCCAGACTAGAGCGTGCACACGTCCGCATTGCCAATCTGCTCTGCGGCCACGGCTGTATAATCTATCCCTACGCAGACTGGGGCCACTACTGCGTGCGAGAGGCAGTCCGCCACCACATTCAGTTTACTTGACACATGCTGAATATCGGCCGTAAACTCTGAGATTGCAGCCAGCTGTCTCTGCTGCCGGCCCGACCATGGTTCCGAAACCTTGGCCATCGCGAACATTAGCGGCTTGTGGTCCACGACTGCAGTGAAGCTGCGCCCTTCCAGCCAGAACTGGAAGTGGCGTATGGCCAGGTGGAGAGCCAGCAGCTCTCTGTCGAATGCGCTGTATTTACGCTCACTGTCGCACAAAGTCCTGCTGAAAAAAGCGAGCGGCTGCCAAGAACCGGCGACATCGTATGCTCCACGACGGCCCCCTATGGCCACGTCCCGAGGCATAGGTAGTGAGCGCTATCTGGGCCGCCGGATCTGGGTGCACCAATAGTGCGGCGTTTGCCAGGGCTGTTTTAACCTCAGAGAATGCCTGCTTCCGCTTCGGAGTCCATTCGACTCTGTCCGCAGGTTTCCGTTTCTTGAGCGTGGCGTACAATGACTGCATGAGCTGAGCTGCACAGGGGAGGAACCGGTTATAAAAGTTAACCATCCCAAAAAGTCTTGCAGTGGCCTGACTGTCTGAGGCCGGGGAAAGTTCGCCACGGCGCGCGCCTTGTCGGGCAAGGGTATCGCTCCCTCCGGTGAGACGTGGTGCCCCAAAAAGTCAATCCCCGTCACGCTGAACTGGAATTTCACCAGGTTGATTATTAACCTGTGCTCTTCCAACCTCCGGAAAACCATCCTGAGGTGGGTTACGTGTTCGTCCTCGGACGCGCTGGTCACCAGGATATCATCCAGGTAGACAAACACAAACAGCAGATCGTGCAACACCACATCCATCATGCGTTGGAATGTCTGTGCCGCACCTTTTAATCCGAAGGGCATGCGTAAAAACTCAAACAAGCCAAACGGAGTTATTACCGCCATTTTGGGTATGTCCTCCGCGTGCACCAGGACCTGGTGGTAACCACGGACCAGGCCTATTTTAGAAAAAATGCGTGCCTCGGCAAGGTGAACGGAAAAATCCTGAATATGGGGAATCGAGTAGCGGTCGTGCGCTGTGGCGTTATTCAATCTGTGGAAATCTCCGCACGGTCGCCACGATCCCTCGGCCTTAGGGACCATGTGTAGTGGGGATGCCCATGGGCTGTTTGAGCGCCTGATGATGCCCAACCTTTCCAAGTTGGCAAACTCCTCGCACGCTATGGCCAGTTTAGCTGTGTCCAGGCGCCAAGGTCGTGTGAAAACGGGCAGCCCAGTGGTGGTGATAAAGTGTTCCACCTCGGGTTTAGTGATGGCCGCCAAAAACGTCGGGACCGTGAGTGCTGAGAACTGAGTGAGCAGTGTGTGGAACTTACCACCTGGAGCTGTGACGTTGGCTAGTGTTGTTGGCCCGGCCCCTCGAGCTGTACAGGGGAGAGAATCAAAAGACATTGCATTAACCAGGCGTATGTTAGCAACATCGACTAGCAACCCGTGTGCACACAGAAAATCAGCTCCCAAGATTGGGAAACTCAATGCTGCTATGACGAAAGTCCACTCGTACATATGGCCGTGTAGGGATAAAGTCAGTGTTCTCTCACCAAAAGTCCTAATGTCCGAGCCGTTTACGGCTACCAGCTCGGGGCCGCTAGCTTCCGCTAGCCAGTCGGCGTAGGACGGCAGGATGAAGCTCTTTTGGGAGCCAGTGTCTATGAGGAACTGTCTCCCCGAGCGTGAGTCCGTCACGTAGAGCAGCTTGTTCTCTTCACCGGCGGTCGCAGCTGCTACTGACTGCTGGCCTTGGTTGTTTCCCCGACGCTTGAATTGGCACGGTGGCACACACATCTGCCTGCGTTCCTCTCCCAAAGCGGCGATGGTAGAAGCAGAGCGGTCTCCTCTGGCGCTTCCTGGCCCCCGCTGCCGCTACCGTCGCCGGCTCCTCGCCTCTGCTGGTCGTCTCGCTGGGTTCTGACGCCGCTGCGTTCACTGTGAGGGCTTTGGTGGTGAGGATGATCCGATCTGCCTCCTGGGCTAGTGCAAGTCAGCCGCGCGGCCAGCAATGGCGAGTTGGCCAGGACGCTCTTGCCTCTGTTGGAGGTTCCGGAGGAAAAAGGTGGGCAACCAGAAAATGCCCGTCGTCCGTGCCCCATCAACCGCCAACCATCTTCTCCTTCAGTTCGACCACCGCTGACCCCATCTCATAACTTGGAGCGCCCACCAGGAAGCCTCTCTGCTCTCTCACAGTCCGAGCGCATGTAGCGCCAGGTCAGCGCGCCTTGAGAGCCCCGTATTTATCGTGGGCTGGAGGCTGTTGGAGCAGGCCTCGCCTACTTGCTGAGAACCGTGCGATGCGTCCAGCGCTGTGACCACAAGTAATATCTGGTGTCGTCTGCCGTTATTCCCCGGAGGGCAAACTGAGCCTCGGTGTGGTGGAACCAAGACCGCGGGTCATGCAGCCAAAAGTCCGGTAGTTTGACCGAAACAGCGCACGCGTTGCTGGGGCTTTCCATCCGGTCCGTCTCTGGGATGCTTGCCATGTTGCTGGGGCTTCCCATCTGGGCCGACTCCGGGGTTCTTGCCTCGTGTTCCATAATTCGTCAAGGGTCACCAGTGTGGAGAGTACAAATAACGGAGCCAGACTTGCGCAGCAGACGACTTTATTCACTCTCACTTCGGTCATACACAGAAAAGCACGCTTTTCCTAATACACCAGGGTCCTCTCCTTTTATTTCATCCCTCCACCTCCCATCTGCATGAAATCTCGCATCACAATACATCAAACCATCTTCCCCCACTGTCCCCCAGCTACTCCTTCCTGCTACATCTCCCATAATCTCTCCCATCTCAATACCTATTGTTCTCATCTGTTTACCCTCTGCATCCAGTCTGAGATGATTATCCCAGCGTCTACAGTAGAGCATAATGGGAGATTACCTACAGAATTATTATTTTGGCACTCTAACTTTTCATGACCCTTTCATATATTTAAGAAATTTCAGTCAGGTTTTAGGAAACATCACAGAACAGAGACAAGTTACTGAAAGTTACTGATGATTCAGGACAAATGCCATAAAGATGATATCCTATGGCATTTGACAAAGGACTTGTCTCTGTCCTTGTTTTATTGGACTCAGTGCTGCCTTTGATACCATTGACCAACCATATTCTGCTAGAGAGACTTGAAGAGCAAATTGGCTTGAATGGAACAACGCTAAGATGGTTCAGTCTCATCTATCAGACCCGTTCCCAGTTTGTACATGTCCATAACAGAGTCCTCTACTTAGACCATGGTTAGCTAATGGAGTTCGCAGGGATCAGTACTTGGACCAGTATTGTTTACATTATACCATGCTGCCTTTGGGAGACATTATGAGGAAGCATTCTATTCATTTTCATTGTTACGCTGATGACACTCAATTGTATTTATCCATCAATCCAGATGATCCCAGCCAGTTGGGTTTACTCCAGGAGTGTCTTAAGGACATCAAAACCTGGATGAACTACAACTTTCTATTGTTAAATACAGATAAAATTGAAGTCATTGTTCTTGACCCTAAACATGCTAGGAGTACTCTTTTTAGCAAGATAACAACACCAGATGGCATTGCACTGGCTTCTCTGTCTTCTGTTAGGAATCTTGGAGTTGTCTTTGACCAAGATGTGTCTTTCAACTCTCATATACAGCAAACATTAAGACCCGCCTTCTTCATCTGGTAATGTTTATAAAATTAGGTCCTTCCTGTCTCATAAATATGCAGAGAAACTTGTCCACGCCCTTTATCACCCCTCTAGACTTGACGGTTGTAACTCACTTTTATCAGGTTGCCCAAATAAGTCCATAAAGTTTCTCTAACTCATTCTGAATGCAGCTGCACATATCCTTATGAGAACAGGGAGAAGAGATCACATTACTCCAGTTTAGCTAGTCTTACATTGGCTCCCAAAAAAATATAGAATTGTATTTCAAGATATTGCTCTTAACCTATAAAGCTCTTAATGGTTGGCTCCTTCTTACCTGCAAGAACTCTTAGTTCCCCTGTCATCCCAAACCAGAGCTCTTACGCTCCCAAAAATCCAAACGGCTATGTGGTCCCCCAAGGTATCTAGAAGGAGATGGGAGGTTAGAACTATTCAGCTATCAAGCTCCCTTCCTGTGGACCCATCTTCCCAGTATCAGTTCGGGAGGCCAGACACTTCTCTCTTATCAAGAAGCGTTGAAATCTTTTCCTTTTGATAAGGCCTTTAAGATAGAAATGCTGTCCCTGCCAGGTCTTCGCTGCGCTTGTGCAGCCTGGCCAGGCTTGGTACTGGACTGTTTGGCTTTGAATGTTATATTTGTATGTTTGTTTTGAATGTAGCGACTCAACTTAGCTGGTCGAGGTGGATGGCTGTCCTCTATGAGCTATGGTTCCACCTGAGGTTTCTGCCCGTTAAAGAGAAGGTTTTTTCTTGCCTGTGTCACCGCAGTGCTTGCTCTTAGGGGTCTCTGCTGGGTTCTATAAACTAAGAGTGTGGCCTAAATCCACTCTTTTCTGTAAAGTGCCTTGAGATGACCTGTGTTGTGATTTGGCACTATATAAATAAATTTGAATTGAACTAGTCTGATTTCTCCGGTTTCCTCCCACATGCCAAAAACATGCAAGTTAGGTTAATTGGCATCAAACAGGGAATTCTAAATTGTCCTTAGGTATGAATGTGAGCGTGAATGTTTGTCTGTCTCTCTGTGTTGGCCCTGTGATGGACTGGCAATCTGTCCAGGGTGTACCCTACCTCTCGCCCAAAGATGCTGGGATAGGCTCCAGCCACCCCCCCCCCCCCCCGCGACCGATGGATGGATGGATATATAAAGAAAAAGGCAGTCGCTCGAAGGATTATTAAAAACAGGAAAAGGTCAACATGGAGAGACTCAGCAGATCCCACATATCCGGTTCAAAGTCTTCCACAACAAAAGCAAGTAAAGACATGAATGTGTTCTGATCATTGAGGTACTATGCAGGGCTTTTATTTTGAATTGTTTCAGGAAGTGTGGAGTTGTGTAGATGAGAAAATGTGAACAAACCCACAGGATTGTCCAGTCATGTTTCTGCTCCAGCTGCTCTCCATTTTTGACTCCACTGAGTGACCGCGTCCCTTGTGGTTTTTTGTGGGGGGGGGGGTACTTTGGGAGTATGGGGTATTGGGCTTGTTGTTATGAGCTATTCAATCTCTGTAAATTAAATTAAATCAATGAAAATTAAATCACCCTTTATTGTCAACCATACAACCAATCATGTACAGTAGAACAAGATTGTGTTTTATCCTATCTACAGTGTTAATCACACACACCCCATAAGTAGAATCAGAAGGGCCACTGCCATGCAAGGTGCCGCCACAGATTTCCCTCCTTCATTCCATTATTGCTGACCACCAAGCTGGATGGCAGGAAGTTCCACTTTTATATGGTGTTTGGCTGTACGACCGTTATGAGAATTTGGTTTGTATTGCCAACACTCAATCGGAGTCATTCCCAGTGAGAGTTGGACTCCGCCAGGGCTGCCCTTTGTCACCGATCCTGTTCATAATTTTTATGGACAGGATTTCTAGGCGCAGCCAGGGAATGGAGGGTATCATGCTTGGTGACCACAGGATCTCAGCTCTGTTGTTTGCAGATGATGTTGTCTTGTTGGCTTCATCCATCAATGACCTACAGGTCTTGCTGGGACGGTTTGCCCCTGAGTGTGAAGCAGCTGGGATGAGAATCAGTATCTCCAAGTCCAAGTCCATGGTCCTCAGCCGGAAAAAGATGGATTGTCCTCTCCGGGTTGGGGACAGGCTCCTGCCCCAAGTGGAGGAGTTTAAGTATCTTGGGGTCTTATTCACGAGTGAGGGGAGAATGGAGCGAGAGATTGACAGACGGATCGGAGCAACATCTGCAGTGATGCGGACGTTGTACCGGTCTGTTGTGGTGAAGAGGGAGCTGAGCTCTAAAGCAAAGCTGTCGATTTACCAGTCAATCTACGTTCCTACTCTCACCTATGGTCACGAGCTTTGGGTAATGACTGAAAGAATGAGATTGTGAATACAAGTGGCTGAAATGAGCTTTCTTCATAGGATTGCTGGACTCACCCTCAGAGATAGGGTGAGGAGCTCAGTCATCCGGGAGAGGCTCAGAGTAGAACTGCTGCTCCTCCACATTGAAAGGAGTCAGTTGAGGTGGTATGAGCATCTGATCAGGATGCCTCCTGGACGCCTCCCACTTGAGGTGTTTCGGGCACGTCCCTCTGGGAGGAGACCCCGGGGCAGACCCAGGACTCGGTGGAGAGATAATATCTCCCAGCTGGTCTGGGAACGCCTTGGTATCCTCTCTGAAGAGCTGGAGCAGGTGGCAGGGGAGAGGGAAGTCTGGGCTTCTCTGCTTCAACTGCTGCCTCCGTGACCCGGACTTCCGGAAAAGTGGTAGAAGATAAGATAAGATAAGATAAGATAAGCCTTTATTAGTCCCACAATGGGGAAATTCCAGGATTGCAACAACACAGGGATAGCAACACTCAGAGCAACAATCAAGAAGACAAGAAAAACAAGAGCAGCATGGATGGATGGATGAGTGACAGCTGAAAGATTAGTTCTTATTTTTCTGGATAATTAAGGCCTTGATTTTGGATTATTAAATGTTTCATTGAGCTGCAGCCCACCCTCCAATGATGGATCCTCTGTCAGATTGGCTGGGCTCCTCCGGGTCTCCAGCACCACCCTGTCACCACACTTTACCAAAATCAGCTTAGGCAGCTTCTGTGGACTCCTAACGAAACACACAACCCACCCCGCCTCACTAAATTAAAGCAAAGGAGGGAAAACTGGAGCCACCCCATGATTTAGATGCACAGAATGTTCTCCACACTGGAAACCAGCTGAACATGGGCCTGAATCTGGTCATCACATCCCTGGAGGTGCATCACAGCGTACAGAGCCTCAGGTTAGGGCTGAAGAGAACAGCATTCATTTCTACTTACAAAGAATTCTTTCACATACGCTTTTAATGTGCAACAAATGTGGTTTCCTGTTGGAAGTAAAGTTCAAACCTGTCTCTAACCCCTTATCATCCCAGCCAGTTTCCCTAAATTTAGCATACGCAAAGAAAATCAAATTCTTCACTGAGTGGCAAGAGAAAAATGTCCACTGTCCCACCGGCTCAGCAAGAGGTTAAATTTGCAACTTTTTTCTCTTCAATTTGCAATTTTTTTTTCTTGTAAATTTGCAGTCTTTCAATAAAATGGAGCCAAAGCACAGATGTTAGAGTTTTCCACCAATGAATGAACGAAGTAATGTCTGGGGTTTACTTTCAGGTGGAACGATGAGAGCTCAGATTGGCTCGGAGGCTCCAACCAGGAAGACAGCGTCTGCTATGCACTCCAGAGGAGAACAGGTTGGCCTGTAGAAGCGAGGAGGGGTCGTTCTGCCGCGGAGGGGAATAGGTTTCGCTGCCGGCGGAGTCCACCTGTGCACAGGGGAGAAACTGAGGAGAAGGTGAGTAGCACACTGCTTACTTGAGATGAGAAGAAGATTCCAATTGAGAATAGAGAGACCTGGACGTAGGTAGTCAGGCGAGAGACGTAACTCTAGGGAGAATGACAGACGGCTCCCTGCCAGATCCCAGGCCAGAGCAGGCTATAAAGTCCGTGGATGATTGGAAGCAGGTGTGCACGCAGCTGAAGCAGAGGTGATGGCCCAGAGTGAGTCATGACAGTACTTCCCCCCCCGAGGGGTGCCTCCCGGCACCAGGTCCCAGCCTACCTGGGTGCGTCTGGTGGAAGTCCCTGATGAGGTGTTTATCTAACACGAAGGATGGACGCATCCCAGGATCTCCAGCTCGGGGCCATACCCCTCCCAGTCCACCA
Organism: Pholidichthys leucotaenia; assembly: GCA_020510985.1. Classification (NCBI taxonomy): domain Eukaryota; kingdom Metazoa; phylum Chordata; class Actinopteri; order Cichliformes; family Pholidichthyidae; genus Pholidichthys; species Pholidichthys leucotaenia. The sequence continues at coordinate 297,012,303 of CM035849.1, forward strand.
GGTACTGTAGGCCGCGACCCTGGCGGTGGACTGTCAGGATGGAGTTTGACCCTCGACACCGGGTCGCCGTCGATCAACACTTGCGGAGGTGGAGCCTTGGGAGGGGGGGCAGAGAGGCTGGAACAGACGGGCTTGACCTGGGAGACCATGAAACGTAGGACAAACATGGAGGGAGACTTCCGGTTATGGCGGCCCGTCTAGAAGGACAAAGTATCACTCTGCTCATGCCCCTGGAAATAAAAATTCGGCAAATAACTCTCTCATGTTGGAACAGAACTTTCCCAGCGTTTGGGTGAGGATATGGCCGGTGGAAGACTAAGGAGGGAAAATCAGGAGGGGGAAAAATTGAATCGACGATGCAGTCCAAATTAACGGACTTTAAAGTTTGTGGCACAGTAGAAAAAGCTGCGGATATGGCGGATGAAACTAGCGGTGGTGCGGTAACTGCTGCTGCTGACGGGTGGCGGCACAGGTGCAGTGCTGGCTGCCCATTAGCTCAATGAGAGCAGTACTTTTCCGCTAAACTTGATGGGATAATGGCAGCGTTGGATGCAATGAGAAAGGAGTTAGGGTGACTGCGTGGAGCGAGTGACGCAGGCGGAGCTTCGTGTTTCAAGTGCGGAGGATGAAATCAGCGGACTTCAAATAAAGGTGCGCACTTTGGAAAAAAAAATAAAGATCTGGAAAATAGCGTTCTGGACTTGGAATCTCGGTCCAGAAGGAACAACCTGAGGCTGGTGGGTTTACCGGAGGGAGCCGAAGGTCGTGATTCATGCTCCTTTTTGGAGGGGTGGATCCGGAGGCGCCTGAACAACGCGGAGCTAAAATCATCAGTCGTCTTGGAAAGCTCCACCGAATTGGCCCACCGAGAGGTAACAAGGCAGCAAGAGGACGCTAATTATGAAGTTTCTCAGCTACAGAGACAGGATGACGATCTCCAACGCGGTGCGGGCCAAAGGAGAAATTAAATACCAAGATCAGCAGGTGCGGTTCTACCCAGATCTGGCCTCAGGAATCCAACAATTAAGGAAGCAGTTTGACCCCATCCGCAAAGAACTGCGCAACCTTGAGATTCGTCATGGAGTGATTCACCCTGCAAGACTTCTGGTCACATATGAGGGCAGAACACGCATCTTCAAGACCCCCCGAGGAGGCGCAGGAGCTCATCAAGAAGATCCAGGAAGATGACTGGTGGGAGCTAAGCATGACCAGAATATAGGGTAGAATATTTGAGCATTTAACTGATTAGAAGCATATAACAAGATTACAAAATATAGAATGTATTACCATATTAAAAAAAAAAAAGTACAAAATTGCTAAAAAAATTTGGAGTTAAATTGGAAATTACAGAAGAGAGTTAATGTTACGTTATTAAAAGCAGTAGAGTTAGGGTGATTGGGAGGATGAAGAAGGAGTGGCTTTGGCTGTTCCTCGTGGGTGTGGATACGGTCGTTGCTATATCGGGAGACGGAATTTTTCTTTTGCTTTTGGGGGGATTGCCACAAATGTGGAAGGGGGGAATTTGTTTGTGTGGAGTTTGTAGGGTGAATGTTCAACCACTCCATTTTTTTGCTTTTCTGTTTGAACATGTTTACACTGCAAGGTAATCCCAAACTCCTATTGATCATAATCAAAGCGTTAATCTTAATTTAACTTCATGGAATTGCAGAGGTCTACAAAATTTAAAAAAACTTTAACAAGTTATGAATAAAATAAAAGACATGGGTTCAAAAATTGGTTTTTACAAGAAACTCATCTAAATAGAGCAAGATGTAAAAAGAATTAGGAGTAGATGGCAAGGAATGTTTTCACCTCATCATTTTCATTCCCGAGCCAGGGGGGAGTTATGACTCTCATACATAAATCAGCCCCATTTCAAGTGAAAAATGTAATTGGAGACAAATTTGGAAGATATGTAATCATTCAAGGATCTTTGCTATTAGAAAACATAAATTTGGTGAACTTATATGGTCCCAATATAGATGATCAAAAGTTCTTTGCCAATTTATTTCTTATCTTATCATCACTTACAGGGCAACATATAATAGCAGGGGATTTTAATTGTACATTGAATCCCAGTATAGATAGATCAACAGGACTGGACTGTACGCACAATGGATGTAGGATGACCATTAATCATTTTATGAAAGAATTGAAATTGATAGATATATGGAGAGAAATGAAACCACAAGTTAAAGCATACTCTTGTTATTCCAATACCTACAAGACATTCTCACGTATAGATTATTTTTTGATCTCCACAGAATTAAGGTCCAAGATTCAAAACTGTTTTTATGATAACATCGTGATCTCTGATCATGCACCCTGCTGTCTAATGTATGTAGATAAGAAATTGACAAAGGAACCAGGAAGATGGCAATTTCAGCATAAATGGCTTCAGGATGAGGAATTTGTTAAGTATATAGAAAAACAGATAGATAGGTTCTTTGATATCAATACTACACAAACATCAGCATGTGTAAAGTGGGAGCTTTCAAAGCTTTTATTAGGGGACATATTATTAGTTATACAGGTTCAAATCTAAGAAGACTCGAGAGGAGAGAGTCCAATTGGAACATAACATAAAAAATTCTTCAAGAAAGAGTATATGCAGGAAGAGATCCAAGGTTGGAGAACGAATTACTGATTTTGAGAGCTGAATATGACAAAAATCAGCGAATAGAGCTGCCTCGAGTCTTCTAAAGATTGAAACAATCTTTTTATGAACAAGGTGAAAAATCAGGAAAGTTAATGGCATGGCAGATTAAACAATTAGAATCTAAAACACCAATTTACCAGTATTTAATAACGGACAGGTAGTTATAGATCCTTCAGAAATTAATAGAAGCCTTTAGAGATTACTATGAAAATTATATGATACCAAAAATGAATCTGACTTAACAAACCTACATGGGTTTTGAATGAACTATTTATACCGTGTATTCCAAATGAAAATCGGGAGATACTGGAGTCTAAAATTAGTCAAGAAGAAGTTGGACTAGCCATTGATAATATGAAATCAGGAAAAAGTGCAGGACCAGATGGTCTTCCAGTTGACCTTTATAAAAAATTTAAGAATAAATTAACAAAACCTTTTTTGGAAATGGTTTTAGACGCATTTCAAAATAGTAATTACCATCATATATGAATAATGCCTTAATTATACTGTTGCCAAAACCAGGTAAGCCCTCAAATAAAATGTGAAAATATGAGACCAATAAGCATATTAAATGCCGACCTTAAGATAATTGTAAAATTTTAGCAAGCCGAATACAAGAAATTTTACCAAATATTATTAATCGAGATCAGAAATGGCTCTTATAAAGGGAAGACAAGGCTTCCACAATGTAAGAAGACTATTTAATATTATTTATTCTAATAAAGAAACACCGGATACAGCTCTCTTATCACTGGATGCCGAAAAAGCCTTTGATAGAGTTGAATGGCCCTTTCTTTTTGAAGTCCTACAAATGGTCTTGACTTGGCAAATAATTTCATAAAATGGGTTCAGATAATATATAAATAATGCTACTGCAGAATTCTAACAAATAACAATATTTCAAAATCAATAAAAATCAACAAGAGGATGTCGATAAGGCTGTCCACTTTTCCACCTTTACTGTTTACTATGGCAATTGAACCTTTAGCCGATGGCGATACGTCTACAGTCACAAATATATGGAATTAAAGTTGGACCAACAGAACATAAAATCTCCCTGTATGCCGATGACATAATTTTGTTTATGTCGAATCATAAAAAATCAATCGACCTTGATGAATTTAATAAAGAATTTTGGGGAAATATCAGGATATAAAATAAATAAAACTAAATCTTCATATAAATGCTAATGAGACCCAGAGAAATACCCAGCCCCTGAGGTAAATCAATTCAATGTTGTAAATCAGTTTAAATATTTAGAATCCAAATTGTGCCTAAGCTAGAATCAATCGCCAGTGTCAATTATGAAGCCTTAATGACAGATATTGATGAGTTACTTCAGAGATGGATGTCACTACCAATGTCGATGATCGGGAGAATAATATACTTAAAAGTAATATCTTACCTAAAATACTTATTTATTTCAATACATTCCCTTACCACCACCTTTAGATTTATTCTCAAGAATTAACAAAAAGTTAGTGGAATTTATATGGAACAACAGGAGGGCTAGATTACGTCTGTCTTTATTATATTTACCATTTGATCGTGGAGGTCTGAAATGTCCAAATTTTATGTTGTATTATTGGTCGGCACAACTGAGGTCTATGACATATTATTTTTCATCAAATGATCTCCCTCACTGGACTGAAATGGAATCATACAATTTACCTTTACCTCTTCCCATATTCATATACTCAGATTCGGCAAAAAAATTACAAAAACAAGTTAAAAATCCATTTGTAAAGCATATGATCAAAATATGGTGTGAAGCTAAAAACTATTTAAAAGAACCACAGTTATTGTCACAATTTAGTCCAATATGGGGTAATCAATATTTTAAACCAGGGAGAGCGGACGCTGTATTTAAAGTATGGAATTTAAAAGGGATACAAAAGATTCAGGATTTATATTTGCCATGTGCAGAAAACATAATGTCTTTTGAAGAGTTGAGGATCAATTAATCTCAATAGAACACATTTTTTTAAATATCTTCAACTTAGAAACTTTATTCGATCAAATCAAAATAAAGCTCTCACTCGACCTATTTATTCATCCTTGGAAAAAATGTTGATGAAAGATAGTAAAAGAAAGGGTATTATTTCAGAGTTTTATAACTCATTGACACTGTTTTCAAGTGAAAATTCACTGAAAAGATTAAACTACTGGAAAGAAGATCTGCAAACTGAAATTTCAGAGGAACAATGGGAATTGGCTTGTACAGAAGCTCAAACCAAATCAATAAATGTACGCCTTAAATTGATACATTTCAAATGGTTAATGCGGATGTATGTTACACCGGAGGAGTTAAATAGATATAACAAAAATATACCAGATACATGCACAAAATGTATGGAAAGTAAAGGAACTCTATTTCATTGTGTATGGGAATGTAGATTAATAAGAATGTTTTGGGAAGAGGTGAGGGTAACAATTGAAAAAATAATCTCAAAACAAATCATATTGAATCCTAACAGTTTTTGTTGGGTCTGTACCCAGAAAAGCATAATTTTAAAGAAAGTGAAAGAACATTCCAAGACCTCAAGTTTGCTTAATGCCAAAAAATGTATTGCACTATTATGGAAAAAGACTCATAGACCAGATGTGACCTCAGTGGTTAAGACAGATGTTAACAAACCCTTCCATTAGAAAGAATACAATATATACTGAATCAAAGGAAATTGTGTTTTGAGAATATATGGAGACTTTTATTGATTATGTAAAAAATTAAACATAACTCTTGAAGAAGAAGGTGAATGATATGTGTGGACCTAGTAAATTCCAAACTGGTGAACATAATATGTATACTAATGTATTGGATTGTCTATACTAAACAGAGGAGCATAGTTGAAGATTTGATTTGTAGGTGGTTGTTGGTGTTTTTTAGTGCTTTTTTTTTTTTTTTGTAGTACTTTAGTGTATGTGCTTGATTGTTTGTATCATGTTTTGTTTAAAAAAAAAAAAAGGTTCAAAAAGATATTGTGGACAAAAAAAAAAACATGGAGGGAGGGGGGGAGAGCCAGGCGCACAGCCACAGGGTTAAACAATACGAACAATGGGGAAGGGCCCAAGAAAGTGTTGGGCCACTTCCTTTTCTCAGCCTTCAGGCAATATGCAGGGTTGATAACACCACCTGCTGACCCCACCTGGTATTGGAGAGCCGGTCTTCTGCGGCAGTTCACGGTCCTAGAGTGCGCTCGGCTGTGCGAAGAAGGGCCTTGCGGGTAGCCGTCAGAGCCCGGCGACAGCGCCTCAGGTGGGCGTGGATGGAAGGTACAGCCACGTCCCCCTCCTCCTCGGGAAAAAGCAGAGGGTTGTAACCCAGAGAGGCTTTGAAGGGGGACATGCCAATCGCCGAGGACATGGTCGAATTGTGGGCATACTTAATCCAGGGGAGATGGCTGCTCCAAGACGAGGGACTAGAAGCAATGACACAACGCAGGGCGGCTTCCAGCTCCTGATTGGCCCGCTTGCACTGCCTGTTGCTTTGCGGGTGATGACCAGAGGACAGACTCACCGTCGCCCCCAGCGCGTTGCAGAAAGCCCTCCAAACCTGGGACACGAATTGGGGACCCCGATCGGAGATGATGTCGATGGGGATCCTGTGAAGGCGCACAACGTGCTGCACCAACAGGTCCGCCGTGTCCCATGCCGTAGGGAGCCCCTGTAATGGAACAAAGTGGGCGGCCTTGGAAAAACGGTCCATGACGGTGAGGACAGGGGTGAAATGATTGGATGGAATCAGAATCAGAATCAGAATCAGAATCAGGTTTATTGCCATTGTTCATGTAGTACACAAACTAGGAATTTGTCTCGGTACAATGCTGCAACATTAAACATGATAAGATAAGAGAAATAAACTATCATGTAATAAAGTGTAGGATAAGATTAAGTGATACTGGTCAACAGTTAAAATATATATTAGCCAGCAGCAGATACTGTGGAGAACTATATAGTGCAGTCGGTAATGCAGGAAGAAAACAGTGATGATTGACATGAGTCTGGTTGAGCTGCTGTACATGGTGCACGAGAGTCACTTAGTGTTCAGCAGTCTAACTGGCAGAGGGGAAGAAGCTGTTCATGTGACGGGAGGTTTTAGTCTGGATGGACCGAAGTCTTCTACCAGAGGGGAGGGGGGCAAACAGTACATGACCAGGGTGTGAGGGATCGGCTATGATCCGGCCAGCACGCCTCCGGGTCCTGGAGATGTACAGATCCTGGAGAGATGGGAGCTTGCAGGCCGATCACCTTCTCAGCAGTGCGCACGCGCGCTTGCAGCCTTAGTCTGTCCCTGGCAGTGGCTCCTGCGTACCCACACGGTTATGGAGGTGGTGAGGATGGACTCGATGATGGCTGTGTAGAACTGCACTAACATCTTGGTGGGTTAGCCTTGAGCTTTCCTCAGCTGCCGCAGGAAGAACATCCTCTGCTGGGGCTTTTTTGATGAGTGAGCTGATGGTCCAGCTCCATTTGAGGTCCCTGGTGGATGGTAGTGCCTAGGAAGCGGAAGGAATCAGCAGTGGTGATGGGAGAGCCTGAGAGGGTGAGGGGGGCAGAGGAGTAGTGACTTTCCTGAAGTCTACAATCATCTCCACTGTCTTCAGAGCGTTCAGCTGCAGGTTGTTATTGCTGCCACCAGGACGCCAGCTGGGGCCACCTCTCTCCTGTAGGCGGACTCGTCGCCGTTGGAGATGAGCCCGATGAGGGTGGTGTCGTCCGCAAACTTGATGGAGGAAGGCCAGTCGCGAAGTCCAGGGTGATGTGGGACCATGGCCTGCTGGGGACCAGCAACGGGTGGAGGAGACCAGCCGGCGGAGAAGATGATGTCTTCTCGGTGGCGCACTGAGGACAGGTGCGGACCTAATTGATGATGTCGTCCCGAAGCCCCGGCCACCAGAACGTCCTCTGGAGCATCTCCACCGTGCGAGTAACCCCTGGATGGCAAGCGAGCTTAGAAGCGTGGACCCAGTGGATCACCTTGCCCCGGGCAGATGAGGGAACAAACAGCTTCTCCACAGGCCCCCCGCCTGGATCCGGTTCAGCCTCCTGCGCCTTCAGGACCCTCTCCCTGAGGCCCCACGAGAGGGCGCCCACAACACAAGAGGCACGGAGGATGGTGTGCTCACATCCTTCAGCGACATCTGAAGTGAACTGCCTGGACAGGGCATCAGGCTTGGCGTTCTTAGCCCCGGGGCGGTAAATGATGGTGAATCTGAAGCGCCCGAAGAACAGGGACCAACGGGCCTGACAGGCATTCAGACGTCTCGCTGTCCTCAGGTACTCCAAGTTCTTATGATCGGTCCATACAACAAAGGGTTGGGCAGCCCCCTCCAACCAGTGACGGTACTCCTCCAAAGCGAGTTTCACCACCAGGAGCTCCCTGTCGCCGATGTCATAATTTCTCTCCGCCAGGGACAGGCGCCGGGAGAAGAAGGCGCAGGGACGGATCACCCCGTCTACTGGAGAACGCTGCGAAAGAACCGCCCCACCCCAGAATCAGAAGCGTCCACCTCGACTCCAGTGACACTGGAGAGAGGGATCCTCCTGCGTCAGGACACGAGAAGACGAAAATTCAGTCTTAAGAACAGAGAATGCCGCCGCAACCTCCTCCGTCCACTGGAAAGCCACCTTGGGGGAGGTGAGACAGATCAAGGGGAGAGCGATTGTGCTGTAATTAGGAACAAACTGGTGGTAGAAATTGGCAAATCCCAGGAACTGCTGCAGCTGCTTCCTCGATTGGGGGGGTGGGGCAATCCACCACCGCCTAAACCTTCTCGGGGTCGGGGATGATCTGGTTGTGTGGGATAATGAAACCGAGAAAGGGGGTGTTGCTGGCGTGGAACTCACACTTCTCTGCCTTCACAAACAATTTGTTCTCCAGGAGCCGTTGGAGGACCTGTCTCATGTGGACCCGGTGTTCGTCCAGTGACTGAGAGAAGATCAGAATATCATCCAGAAATACGAAGATGAAGGACCCAAGGAAGTCCCGGAGAACATCGTTAATAAGGCGCTGGAAGACAGCCGGAGCACTGGTCAACCCAAACGGCATCACGAGGTACTCGAAGTACTCGTCTCCCTCCCGGATCCGCATGAGGTGGTAGGCATTGTGGAGATCCAACTTAGTGAACCAGGAGGCCCCTGGAGGGAGTCAAAACGCCGTGTCCATGAGCGGAAGGGTGTACTTATCTTTAATAGTAATGTTGTTGAGGGCCCGGAAGTCAATACATGGCTGCAGGGAGCCATCCTTCTTGCCGACGAAGAAGAACCCTGCCCCCACTGCCGAGGAAGAGGGCCGGATGATGCCTGAGTTGAGAGACTCTTTGATGTAGGCGTCCATTGCTTCCTGCTCCGGAACCGATAGGCTGTAGAGGCGGCTCGACGGCAGCGGAGCGCCAGCCCGGAGATTGATGGCACAGTCATAAGGGCGGTGGGGGGGGGGAGGGACAGTGCCTGCGACTTGCTGAACACAGCCCCCAGGTCATGATATTCAGGCGGCACCCTGGACAGGTCAGGAGGAGAGAGGGTGGGAGGGGACAGGGGCACAGAAGGAGAACATGCTGCAGACTGTAAACACGCACTCAGGCAAAAGGGGCTCCAAGAGACGACACTCCCTGTACGCCAATCGAAGGTAGGGTTGTGGAGGCGGAGCCAGGGATAGCCTAGGATGATGGGAGAGGCCGAGGTGGACAAAACAAACAGGCGCAGGTCCTCTCGATGGTTGCCGGAGATTATAGCAGACACCAGAACGGTCTGTCGTGACACCGTCTCCAGAGGGGCTTTGGACAGGGCAACAAGCCTCAGGGGGGATGGGAGAGTATGGCAGGGAAGCCCCAGTCGGGCTGCCAGTTCCCCCGAGATGAAGCACTGCTCAGCCCCCGAGTCTACCAGTGTGTGTGTGAGAATCTCAATATGTTTATAACAGAATCTGATAGGAAGGAGACACTTTGTGAGGGGATTAGGCCGAAATGAGTCCCCCTACTGCGACGCGCGGACCCCCTCTTTTGGCTGAACGGGGCAGGACTCTACCTCTGCGATGCTGCCTTTCGGCTAACGAGGGCTTGGTCCGCCCCACTACCATTGCCTCTGGTCCATCTGAGGCTTCCAGCGCGGGCAACACCAGCAGAGATGACTGAGAGGAGCGATGAAACTGACTGCCCGAGCGGCTGGAAGTCTTCCGCTCGGCAGCCCGCTCTCTCAGCCTGTTATCCAAACTAATAGTCAATGAGATTAGCTCCGTGAGCTGCTCAGGCTTGTCTAGACGGGCCAGCTCATCCCGCAAACTAGGGCTCAGGCTTCTGATAAAAATGCTACATAGCGAGGCATCCTCCCATCCCACCTCCGCTGCTACCACCCGGAAATCGACAGCGTAGTCCGCCACGGACCTGGTCCCTGTCGGAGATTTAACAGCCGGGTGGTAAGCACACTATCGCGGTCGGAATGATCAAAAACCTCGTTGAAATCATGAATAAAGTGAGTGTAAGTTAAGTTAGCATAGCTAGGTTTTGCCATTACGGCGTATGCCCATGCTAGCACTCGTCCCTCCAGCAGATTAGCTACGTAACCTATGCAGCTGTGGTCGGTAGGAAAATCCCCCGGAACCCGCTGAAAAACGGTCTCACACTGAAGAATGAAACCACGGGCCTCCCCAAGCTTTCCGCCGAAGCGAGAGGGTGTGGGAACTGGAGTGAGTCGGGTCAAAGGGGCCTGACTAGCCTGGCTAGGAGGGGAACTAACGGGAGCTGACATACTGCTAAAAACTGGAGGAAACGCCCGCTGCCCTTCCAGGCGATCCAACCGGCCGTTAACTTGGGCTAACTGATTGAGAATGACCTGCTGCTGGTAAGTTAATTGGTCCACTCGAGTCTCCAAGTTGTTAATCTGGCGTGTTAGCACGCTGTCCGCTGGGTCGCTCTGACAGAGCCATACTGACATATTTACTGGACCCAGGGAATACACACACAGGCTCGAGTGAATACAATTATCTTTATTTGAACAGTGAAAGTGTGTGGGTGTGTGTATGTGTGGTGTGCATGTGGTGATGGTAGAGATGACGTGGCTGGGGGAGAAGCAGAGCGCCGTTCAGCCTGGCAACCCTATAACAGAGCCAAAGCACAGATGTTAGAGTTTTCCACCAAAGAATGAATGAAGTAATGACTGGGGCTTACTTGCAGGTGGAATGATGAGAGCTCAGATTGGCCCGGAGGCTCCAGCCGGGAAGACAGCGTCTGCTATGCGCTCCAGAGGAGAACAGGTTGGCCTGTAGAAGCGAGGAGGGGTCGTTCCACTGCGGAGGGGAACAGGTTCCGCCGCCGGAGGAGTCCACCTGTGCACAGGGGAGAAACTGAGGAGAAGGTGAGTAGCACACTGCTTACTTGAGACGAGAAGAAGATTCCAATTGAGAGTAGGAGACCTGGACGTAGGTAGTCAGGCGAGAGACGTAACTCTAGGGAGAATGACAGATGGCTCTGTGCCGGATCCCAGGCAGAGCAGGCTATAAAGTCCGTGGATGATGGGAAGCAGGTGTGCGCGCAGCTGAAGCAGGTGATGGCCCAGAGTGAGTCATGACATTAACATTGCAGCCAATTTCCCTAAATTTTGCATATGCAAAGAAAATCAAATTCTTTCTTCACTGAGTGGCAATAGAATATTTGAAACGTCCTGCCGGTGGAACACCAGAATTTTAAGAGGGTAAATTTGCAAACTATTTTTTCCCTCAAATTTGCAATTTCTTTTGTCAAAAAATTGCAAATTTTTTCTCAAAAAGTTGAAATTTTTTCTGTAAATTTGCAACTTTTCTTGTAAATTTGCAAATTTTATTAAAATATTAGCAACTTTTTCTATAACATTGCTACCTTTTTACAAATATTTTCAATGTTTTTTTGTTGAAAATTTGCAGCTTTTCTCTTGTAAATTTGTAATTTTTTTTTCTCCTCAATTTGCAAGTTTTTTTTCCAAAAATTTGCAACTTTCTCATATTTGCACGGTTATTCCTGTAAATTTGCATCTTCTTTTTTGTAGACTAGTATAGCAAAAAGAAAAAGAGAATATCAAAGCTAAACCACGCATTACCACCACCGTTCAAGCGTCTGAAGCAGCGACATGCTGCACACTCATCCTTCTGCCATCAATGAAAGCGAAGGGGGCCACTAAAGCCAGCCGGTTTCCCCGTTTCCTTCCCTACTCCACCAGCGGCCACAGCTTGGCTCTTGCGTCTCTCTTATATTGTGTCAAGTCCTCCGTGATCTTGATTTTCTTCTGCTTCAGGACCTCAGAGTTTTTTCAATCTGCCCACACATGGTTCAAGTGCGTGCGTGATGCAAACTGGACAACTATGCGGTGAGGAGGTCTAGTGCCACTGCTGCTCCCATTCCTGATGGTCCTGGGTCCAAGGCGATGTACGATATCCACAGAGCTTTGTTCAACTTGGAAGATCACCCAAATCAGTTGGCAAATACAGAAGTCAGAGCCTTGACGTGGGTGCACAAAATGAATGGAAAAAATTCAATTTCTTTTCTTTCTAGACAAAATTAAGGCTACAAAAGTACTATATTCATGTTTATTATCTTCTCAGCAATTATTTTAGGATTCTCAATGAATATTCCCTTTAAGCCAGAGGAAACGCTACATTTTGTTGGTCATTCCATATTTTTACCTCCGCCAGGCTGCAGACCAGGAGGTAATGTTTTTGCCGGGGTTTGTCTGTCTGTTGGTTAGCAAGATAACTCAAAAAGTTTTGGACAGATTTCGATGAAACTTTCAGGCGTTGTTGGAAATGGTACAAGGAAGAACTGATTAAATTTTGGGGATGATCCGGATCACCGTCTGGATCCAGGAAGTTTTTAAAGGATTCTTTAACATTGTGAGATAGGGCCATTTTCAACATGTGTGCAGGCGCAATGGAGGGCGCTGGTCGTCGTGTCTGACGAACACGAACTCCGCGTTCTTCAAAGTTTTAGGCACAAAAGCACGTGGAAAACAGTGGTGGGCCAGGCCCGGCAGCGTGCCTGTGTTTGCGCTACGCTGCAAAAGCTGAGACGGGCAGCTGTCCGGCGCCGGATTATTTGGCAGAAATTCTCCGGGCAGCCATAGGGGCTGCGCAAAAACAAGCTCTCTGCGGGGAAGCTTCCAAATCCTCTTTGGCGCGGAGCGCAACCCCAATAAAACCCACGCCAATCTGTCTACCCCAATTTGCATCCATAAGTGAACCCCTGAGTGCTGCTTTCAGTGATCTATGAAAACGCTCGCATAACCCATTGGCCTGTGGGTTGTACGCGGTTGTGCGATGAATTGCAACGCCCGCAGCCTGGGAGTTTGGAGATGGAGGAGATGGACACAACAGCAACACTTGAGTTTATTACCTCCGCCAAGGAGGTAATGCTTTTACTGGCATTTGTCTGTCTGTCTGTCTGTCTGTCTGTCTGTCTGTTACCAACATAACTCAAAAGTTTATGAACGGATTTTGACGAAATTTTCAGGAAAGGTGTGTAATGGCACAGGGAACAGATGATTAGATTTTGGGTGATGATCTGAGAGTGCATACCTCCACCAAGGGCTTTGTTTGTATTTGTGCAGCAGGATTACACAAAAACTACTGGATGGATTTGGATGAAATTTTCACCAGAGGTGGTTCTTGGCCTAGAGAGGAACCCCATTACATTTTGGGGATGATCTGGGAATGCATACCTCAGCCAAGGCCTCTTCTCACAGTGTGTCCGCCACAAAACTCCAAAACTAATGGACACACTTGGATGCAATTTTCACCACAAGTGGCGATAGCCCATTACATTTTGTAGGTGATCCATGAGAAACAGAAGGAGCCCTTGGCGGAGGTATGCGCTCTATGAGTGCTTTTCTAGTTTTTAATCGAAGGACCTGATATCCTGTGGTATTCCATAGCTATTTTTTGTTTGATAGACAGACGTGTTGTTCCGTTCCATAGCTTTGTTTTTGTTTGATGGACAATGCCATTCCATTCTATAGGTCACAAGTCCTATCACATCAAACTTCGTAGTGTACATATGGCAACCCATGTGCATAGATAGAGTAATATCACCATGTGCTGATCGTTTTTTGAAATGTGGGAGGAAACTGGAGCACCCAGAGTAAATCAATATGCTATTGGTTGTTTTAATCTTCTAAGTTTTGTTTTGACAATTTTTTACATTTCAAAGGATAGTTTTTTAAAAAGGTCCGATGATGTTCCTTGAATTGGGACCTTGAAAATCTTGGTCTTGACTGCTACACTATGTTGTTCACTGGACAAATGTCATTCCACTTGTATAGGTCACAAGTCCTATTACAGCCAACTTCGTAGTGTACATATGTCAACCCATGTGTATAGATGAAGTATTATTATCATGTGCTGATCGTTTTTTGAAATGTGACAGGAAACCGGAGCACCCGGAATAAATCCAATATGCTAAGCTAACCCCAGCCAGTTACTAGATTGGCTTGTTGTATCATGGCTGATCTTTACCATAGAATCTGCAGTGATTTTTTTTTTTTTTTGTAACTTTGATTTTTATTCATTTTTCATCATACATATTACATTCAGATCACAGTCTCTATATTTAAAAAAAGGAGCTAGTAGAAGAAAAAAAAAGGAAGGGGGGGGGACAAATGTTGGAGCATCACGTTTTTAGTTTCCATCTCTTAATTCTTCTGGTTTTTCAGTGTCTTGGTTATTCTTTCAATTTCTGTCTCGTTGTTGCACTTTGTAGTGTGTCCATTTCACCCATTTTTTTTTCATATTGTCCTTCCCTTGCAATCCTTTGTCGATATGTACTCTTTTTCCATCAGACGTATGTCCTCAACATTGTCAGTCCCATTGCTCTTGGTCTGGAAGAACTTCTGATCGCCATTTTCTTGTGATTGTTTTTTTTACATGCAATCAGCAAGGGTTTTAACTAGATATCTGTCCTCAGCCTGTATAACATTGTCTTTTATAAGATCACATAAATACATCAAGTTACAGTTCATTGGTATCATTATATCCTAATATCCTCTGTATTGTCACAATGTATAGATTTCCAGAATGATGAGATTTTGCAGCATTTCCAAAAACCATATGTGAGTGGTCTGCATTTTGAGCCCCACAGCCCCCTCCAGCATATAGATTGGGTATTTGTATATTTTCTTTGAATCTGTGGTGTTAATGAAAAAGCGAATCAGGTTTTTCCATCCCAAATTCCCTCCATGTCCTTGAACTTGTTGATGTGTGTTGTGTTTTCCATATTTCTTGCCAGTTTTCTTCTGTTATGTTTAAATTTAGCTCTTTCTCCCATTTCCCTTAATATAGTTACTTGAATGTTTGTTTGCCGTAAGCTTTCTGATATAGCTTTGAAATAATTCTTATGTTATTTCCTGCATATGAGCTTAAAATGAATTGTATAATCTCGCTCACATCTGTTGTGGAGGTTATGCCTAATCTTCCTCATATAATAATCTTTCATCTGCAGAATCTGAAGAATTCAGATTTTTCTAGTTTAAATTTTCTTCTCATGTTTACAAAACTCCCGAAATCTTTTTTTCCCATATTGCCCCATGCTGTGATTCCCTTGTTCACCAGATTTTTGTATCCCCTATCTTGCCTTTGCCGGTTCAAACTGACTGTCAAATGCTACCCATTTCACTAGTTTTATGTCCTCCTTTATATTATACTTTTGTACTATTTTATACCACAGTTCCCAAAGTAAATTTAGTGATTTGGTCTATTTGTTTGATTTGTTTATATGCATCCTTATCTCCCTATTATGCTTTGTACTGGGAGTCCCTCAATTTCCTTTTCCCCATTTCTTTCCATTTTTGCCCTCATATCCTCCGTCGCACCCAACATATGATATGTTATTTGTGCTGAGTAGTAATATTCCCTTTGACTCGGTAGACCCAATGCCTCCTTACTCTTTTGGTAATTGGAGAGTTTTATATTTCACTCTTGGCTTTTTACCCTCCCCAAACAAATCTCGATATCATCCTGTCCCACTTTGAGAACTGGGCCCCAGGAATCTCTGTTGGTAGAGCATGGAAGAGGTATAAAGCACGTCTAGGTTGTATGCTGATTTTGACTGTCTTAATTTTTGAATTTCAGATCCATATTTAAGATTGGACCATCTATCAATATCTTTTTTTATTTCTTGTTCCAACCTGTCATAGTTGCGTTATAGATTTTGCTTAGATCTTTAGGTATGCTCACTCCAAGGTATTTTATTTCTTTTTGTTTCCAGTTTAGTTTGATCTTATCAGTTATCTGGTTTAAAAGGTTTATAGTGGAATGTCAGTATTTGTGTTTCTGTTATGTTTATCTAGTATCCTGATAATTTTCCAAAATTTTTCTATCAAGTTCATCGATTTCCATTATTGATTCATCTGGTTGTTCAAAGGTTAACTAATATATCGTCTGCAAATAGCCCAATCTTGTGTTCCGCTCCCTTTATTGTTAACACCTTTTAATTTCTTATTTTGTCACATTGTGGGACACATATGCACATGGTTTTATCACCTTTAGACTTCACTCTCAGATTGAACAAAGGACTGAGTCTCCTTGGAGATAACAGGAGGATGTGGAAGTTTAGTCTTTGGTATGCAAAGAGACGGCCCTTGGGGGATTTCCTGGCTGCCAGAGACTTTAGGTGGAGGTGTAAGATCCTAAGAGAGGATGCATTGTTACATGGGATTAAATGCATTGTGACTGTGAGCTTTGAAGGTCCTGGGTATTTAAAGGACGAAGGTCTGGGTTTTTTCCTCTTTTCTGTTTTGCTTGATGTTGGAAGATGTGAATACACCTGACTCGTGAGATAAACTCTGCCTCGTCATTTTCACATTTCCACACTGGTGACCCTAAGACGTATCATGAGTGAAAGAAATTCCCCCGAGCCCAGGCCGGGGGTACGGAGCCCCCCAGCCAAGCGTATGCCGCTACCGTCCAGCCTACCGGACTCTTTGGCGAGACAACCCGCGCTCCTGGTTCCCACTTGGTCGAAGCACCAGTTCGCCCTCCGGGGGATAACAGTAGATGACACAAAGTTCTACCATGTCATGCCAAGCTCAACAAACCGCACGGCTCTGGCATGTGCAGAGCCTTTTGGAAGCAGCCACCGGCCGACGACAAATACGGCGGGTTGAAGGCTGCGCTATCCAGCACTTCACCTCTCTCAGTCCAGGAAAGAGAGGAGAGGGCTCCTGGCTCTGAACGACTTGGGAGATGGCACGCCCATTGACCTGATGGAGGACAAGCCTGAGGTTGAGGGGCTCAGGCGACAAGACTCATCTTCACCCACATTTTCTCAGGACCCTACCGTCGGCCCACGAGAGCGACCCCTGGCCAGTCGCCGTTGTTGGCCCAGCGGGACTTCCGCGCGCTGGCCCAGGAGGCGCACCGGATTCTCAACGCCAGCAAACAACGCGTGGCCACCGCGGCAGCGACGGAGTTCAGCGCGACGGCCGGAGATGGCAGGGGGCCAGAGACGGCGGTAACAGACCCACCGACGATGGTGGCAGCAGGGGCCAAGGATCGCGGAGGAGACACCCTCTGTTTCTACCATCGCCGCTTCGCAGAGAAAGCACGCAAATATATACCACCATGCCAGTTCAAGCGCTCGGGAAACGCCAAGACCGGGGGTCGGTAGCAGCTGTGGCCCTCGGTGAAGAGAACAAGTTGCTCTACTTGACGGATGCGTGCTCGGGGAGGCAATTCCTCGTGGACACAGGCTCCCAAGTGAGTTTCATCACGCCTTCCTCCGCTGACCGGCTGGCGGGTCCCGGAGGTCACAGGGCGTCAGCAGCGAACGACTCGGAGATTAAGACCTTTGGTGAGAGGACTCTGCTTCTGTCCCTACACGGCCGTACATTTGAGTGGACTTTTGTCATAGCTGCAGTGAATTTCAATATGTTGGGGGCTGATTTTCTGTGCTCACATGGTTTGTTGGTTGATGTCGCTAACAGGCGTCTGGTTAATGCACTTTCTTTTTATTCTATTCCCTGTGCAGCCCGAGTGACCCCGCTCACAGCACAAGCCAATGTCACAACGGCAAGCGGTAAGTTCCATACACTGCTCACTCAGTTCCCAGCACTCATGGTTCCTACATTTTCAGCAGCCGTCGCTAAACACGGAGTGGAACATTTTATTACTACCGCCGGACCGCCCGTTTTTGCAAAAGCTCGGCGCATGGATTCAGCTAAACTGACCATAGCATGCGAGGAGTTCGCCAACCTGGAAAAGTTGGGCATCATCAGGCGTTCGAACAGCCCATGGGCTTCCCCGCTTCACATGGTCCCGAAAGCTGATGGCTCGTGGCGACCTTGTGGAGATTTCCGCAGGTTGAACAACGCCACAGCGCACGACCGCTACCCAATCCCGCACATCCAAGATTTTTCAGTTCATTTGGCGGGGGCGCGCATTTTTTCTAAGATAGACTTGGTCCGCGGTTACCACCAAGTCCCAGTGCGTGCTGAGGACATACCCAAAACAGCGGTAACAACTCCGTTTGGCCTATTTGAGTTTTTGCGCATGCCGTTTGGGCTTAAAGGCGCTGCGCAGACGTTCCAATGCATGATGGATGCGGTGTTGCGCGATCTCCCCTTCGTATTCGTCTACCTGGACGACATCTTGGTAGCCAGCGCGTCCGAAGACGAACACGAAAACCACCTCACGGCAGTTTTCCGGAGGTTGGGAGAGCACGGGTTAATAATCAACCCAGCGAAGTGTCAGTTCGGGGTGACGCAGATTGATTTTTTTGGGGCATCGCGTCTCTCCAGAAGGAGCGGTTCCTCTGCCTGATAAAGTGCGCGCAGTAACAAATTTTCCCCAGCCACAAACGGTCAAGGCGTTACAGGAGTTTTTGGGAATGGTGAATTTTTATAACCGTTTCCTCCCCCGCGCAGTGCAGCTCATGCAACCATTGTATACCGCACTAAAAAAACAAAAACCCACAAATAAAATCGAATGGTCTCCGGAGCGAGAGCGCGCATTCTCGGAGGTCAAAACAGCCCTGGCAAACGCTGCGTTGTTAGCACATCCAGACCCAATGGCCCGCATAGCACTCACTACTGACGCGTCAGATGTGGCCATAGGGGCGGTCGTGGAGCAGCATGTAGCCGGGGCTTGGCAACCGCTCGCCTTTTTCAGCAGGACTTTGCGCGATAGTGAACGAAAATACAGCGCATTCGACAGGGAGTTGTTAGCTCTCCACTTGGCCATTCGCCACTTCCAGTTCTGGCTGGAGGGACGCCATTTCACCGCGTTCGTTGACCACAAGCCGCTGACATTCGCAATGGCCAAGGTTTCAGAACCATGGTCAGGCCGGCAACAGAGGCAGCTGGCCGCCATCTCAGAGTTTACTACCAATATTCAGCATGTGGCGGGTAAACTGAATGTAGTGGCAGACTGTCTCTCGCGCGCCGTGGCGGCCCCGGTCCGCGTAGGGATAGATTATGCAGCCATGGCCGCGGATCAGGTTAGCGATGCGGACGTGCGCACGCTCCAGTCTAGACCAACAGGGTTAAGGCTGGAGAACAGGGTGCTGCAAGACGGTATGCCCCCCCCAATCTGCGATGTCTCCACTGGGCGACTGCGTCCTGTGGTACCGGCCGCGTGGCGCCGCCGCGTTTTTGACTCGATTCATTCTCTGGCGCCCCAGGGAGTGCGCGCGTCGGTCAAAATGGTGGGAGAGAAATTTGTATGGCCGAGCCTGCGCAAACAAGTTAAGGAGTGGGCGGCAGCCTGCATGGCTTGTCAACGAGCCAAGGTACACAAACACATGAGAGCTCCCTTGGAGCCATTTTACATCCCGGCTAAGAGGTTCGATCATGTCCACGTGGACCTCGTAGGCCCCCTTCCGCCGTCACAGGGGTGCACACACCTTCTGACAATGGTAGACCGCAACACGCGCTGGCCGGAAGTGGTCCCACTGGCGTCAACTACAGCCGAGGAGGTGGCATGCGCATTTTTAACAGCATGGGTAGCGCGCTTTGGAGTCCCATTGGGCATTACGTCCGACAGAGGCCCTCAATTTGTTTCCGAACTTTGGTCAGCAATGGCCTGCAGCCTGGGGCTAACGATCCACCGCACAACCGCGTACAATCCGCAGGCTAATGGGTTATGCGAACGTTTTCATACGTCATTGAAAGCGGCTCTCAGAGCATCGCTTACGGATGCAAATTGGGTAGACAGGCTACCGTGGGTTTTATTGGGGTTGCGTTCTGCACCTAAAGAGGATTTAGAAGCCTCCCCGGCTGAGCTAGTTTTTGCGCAGCCACTTCGGCTGCCCGGGGAATTTCTCCCAGATAATCCTGCGCCACAATGCTCCCCGGCTCAGCAGTTGCAGCTTGGCACGGAATCAGGCACGCTGCCTGGCCCCGTTCACCACAGTTTTCCGCGCGTTTTTGTATCTAAGGCTTTAAAAAACACGGAGTTTGTTTTTGTCAGACACGATTCCCATCGCCCGCCGCTACGACCACCTTATGATGGACCATTTAGAGTGCTGGAAACAGGGGATAAGCATTTTTTTGCTAGATTTGGGGGGCAGGAAAGAAAAGATTGGCATAAACAGGCTCAAACCCGCTTTTGTGGTGGCGGACGAGGATGTGCTGTTGGCCAGGGCTCCTCGGCGCGGCAGACCCCCTAGGGGACATTCCCCAGAACACCCACAGGGATTGACTAACAGTTCTCACCCTCAGACAGCAGCCCCCCAGCAGGAGGAAGTGGTGAAGCCCGCTTACAGCAGATACGGGAGGAGACTGAGGCCCAAGCAGCACGTGGACTGATGTGTAATGATTTTATCATAACATGCAGACTGTTATTCCGTTGTTCCATCTTAGATGTTTGGGGGGGGGTCATGTGGGACACATATGCACATGGTTATATCACTTTAGACTTCACATCTCAGATTGAACAAAGGACTGAGTCTCCTTGGAGATAACAGGAGGATGTGGAAGTTTAGTCTTTGGTATGCAAAGAGACGGCCTTGGGGGATTTCCTGGCTGCCAGAGACTTTAGGTGGAGGTGATAAGATCTAAGAGAGGATGCATTGTTACTTGGGATTAAATGCATTGTGACTGTGGGAGAGGATGCATTGTTACTTGGGATTAAATGCATTGTGACTGTGAGCTTTGAAGGTCCTGGGTATTTAAAGGACGAAGGTCTGGGTTTTTTCCTCTTTTCTGTTTTGCTGATGTTAGAAGATGTGAATAAACCTGACTCGTGAGATAAACTCTGCCTCGTCAATTTCACATTTCCACAGCATCGCTTGAGCCAGTGGCTCTATGAACAAAGCAAACAAGGTGGGCGATAGGCAGCATCCCTGCCTAGTTGATCTTTGTATATTTACTTTGTCTGTTAAGCTACCGTTTATCTTGATTCTTGCCACAGGTTTTTGATACAGTGTCTTTATGCATTGTACTGATTTTTCGTTAAATCCAAAGCGTTCCAGCACATTATATAGGAACATCCAATTAACCCTATCAAATGCTTTTTCTGCGTCTAAACTCATTATTACTGCGCTTTTCTTTTCTTTATGTATTTGATTAATTATATGTATTGTTCTCCTGATATTATCATGTGTTTGGCGTCCCTCTATGAAACCAGTTTGATCATCATCTATCAATTCCGTCAAGAATGTCTTTATTCGTTTGCAGATAATTGTTGTATATATTTTATAATCCACATTTAATAAAGAGATTGGCCTATAGTTTCCGCATTGTTCCCTATCTTTCCCTGGTTTTAAAATAACTGAAATAATGGCTTCGTTCCATGATTGAGGTGTTTTGTTGTTGTTTAATGTCCAATTAAATGACTTTAGGAGCTGTGGCGTGAGTTCTTCTATAAACAGTTTATAAAACTCAGATGGGTATCCATCACTACCTGGTGATTTACCGTTTTTAAGTGACTTAATCACATCTTTAATCTCTTGTGTTGTTATTTCTGCTGTTAGCTTTTCATTTTGTTGGTTTCCTATTGATGGCAAGTCCAATGTGCATAAAAATTTTTTAATATCCTTAACATTTGTCTCTTCAGGTTGCGAGTATAGTTCTTGATAGAAATTATGGAATATTTCTTCGATGTTTTCTGGGTTAATTGTGGTTTTATTTGTGATGGGGTCTTTAATCTTATATACATTATTCACTGTTTGTTGTTTTCTTAACCGTTTTGCCAGCAGTTTTGTGGCCTTTGGCCCCGTTTCATAATATTTTTGTTTTAAATATCTATTTTTCCTTTCAATTTCATCTATTTGTATTTCTTTTATCTTTATTTTTTCTTCCTTAATTTCTTGATATATTTTTGGGTCATTTGTGCTTTGATGTTTATGTTCTAATTCCCTCAGTCTCTCACATCTTTGTTCATATGTTTCCAGTTATACTTATTTGCTTTTCCTGATTCAACAATTAATTTACCTCTTAACACGGCTTTTAGTGCATCCCATAGTATTGTTGGGTCCACTTCTTCATTGTCATTCTCCTCGATATACTCGTTTATGTTTACTTTTATTCTTTCTTTAATTTTCTCATCATTTAACAGTCCTACATTAAGTTTCCATGTTGTTTGTCGTTTTCTATTGTTTAAATATATTTCCATGTATATAGGATTATGATCTGATATTTCTGCCCCTCCAATCCGACAATTTCTCACCCTGTGTCTGTCACCTTCATTCATAAGGAAGTAATCTATTCTAGAGTGTACCTTATGGACTGCTGAATAATGTGTAGAGTCTTTTTCGAGTGGGTGCAGGTCCCTCCATATGTCTACCATACCCATTTCTGCCAGTGAGGTTCTTATGAACTTTGTTACATGTTTTTTTGTCTTCTTAACACTTGTTGTATCAACTTCATGATCCATGACGGCATTTAAGTCTCCTCCACAAATTAGGACTCCTTCACTGTGTGTTGCTATGAGATCAAACAGATGTTGAAAAAAACCCTTGTCACTTTCTGGTGGGGCATAGATGTTCACTAATGTGATCTGCATACCATCTATCTTCCTTTATTATTACATACCTGCCTTCTTTATCCTGGATTTCTTGTTCACATTCAAAATGGTATTTTCTTTGAAATTAGTATCATAACCCCCTTTTAGTTCCTCCCTTAAATGAACTGTAGTAGGAGTTCTTATAGCCAAATCTTTTTAGTTTCTCATGTTCTGTCTTGCTCAAATGTGTCTCTTGTATAAATATAATTTCGGCTTTTTCCTTCTTGAATTTTCTTATTATTCTTTCCCTTTTAACAGGTGAGTTCAGACCATTCACGTTTAATGTCATTATCTTAAGATTTTTAACCATATTCATGTTTTTTCCATTTTTTTAACTTGTGCTCCTAGCCCCTTTAACAACAAAACTAACACATATTTGTACAAAAACACATTAACAAATCTCGACCTCCGTACTTTGGGCCTTTCTTCTGCCCACTGGTCCCTGTTGGTGGGTGGAGGGATTGTCCTCAACGAGTGAGGGGCCCTCCCTAGACCTGTATTTACTATCCAAGCAATACTCATTAGTCTAGAAATGTCCAACAAAAATCACTTAAACCTCTCCTAGCTGTTTGTTTCTCTTTTACCTTGTCTTCTTGGCCTTCATTTCTTCTGTGTCCTTCTTAATCTTTGTTATAATCTAGGCTTTCCGTTGGAAGCCTTGCAGTTTTTCTTGGGCCCGGTGCGCCACGTCCGTCTCCCGTCTTCTGCCGCTCACTCGCCTCCACTCCGGCTGTCACGGTGCGTTCCGTGCCGCCGCTGCTCCAGCCGCTTCCTCCGGTACGCTCACCACAAAGCCTCGCTCCGTCATGTCCCACACTGCCTCTCTGGCCGTGTTGTAGGTCTTCACGCCGTCCTCCCAATGAATTCTCATCTTCGTTAGCGGCGTTTGGAATCTAATTTTTTTCTCTTTCAGCATTTTTTTAATGTTGGCATATTTCTTTCGCTGCTGCACAATTTCTGTCGGGTAGTCATGGTCAAAGAATATCTGTTTGTCGCCGACTCGTATCTTTTTTTCCACGCTTGTGTCAGGATTCTTTCCTTTATGTCGTATTTCAGAAAGTTTACCACAACTGACCTGGGTGTAGAGTTTGGATTCGGGTTCTGTGCCGAGGCTCTGTGCGCTCGCTGGATCTGCAGGTCTGTTTCATCGGGCAGCTCAAGCTCTTTTTTTAAGAAATGATCCATGAATTTCGTCATCGAGTTGCCTTCAATGCCCTCCGGAATCCCGAAGATGCGTATATTGCTCCGTCTGGACCTGCTTTCCAGGTCGGTTATTTTTTCCTGCATCCTCTGTGTTTGTGCCGTCAGGGTCTGCAGCCGCTCGCTTGCCTCGGTCTTCCAGTCTTCCAACTCCGATATTCGAGCCTGTGCTTCTGTCATACATGCCCGTTGAGTGCGTAGCTCCTCCATGTTTTCAGCTAGCTTGCACTCCATTTCTCTTCAGAGACCCATAATTTCCTCCATCTCTTTTTTCAGCTCTTCCTTAAGAGCCGTTAAATCCTGTTGGAGTTGTCGCTTGAAGTCTTTTATGTCTTTACCTATATTGGCGATGCCAGTGTTCATAACATCGAGTTTGGTGTCCTCCATTTTCTCTGCTGTAGTCACTTCGTTTTTTTGGGCCTCGTGTTCAGCGATTTCTCCTGCGTTGTTGAAGAGGGATTCTTTAATTTTACCCTGCTTTTGTCCGTGTGCCCGGCTTCTTCGTGTTTTCATCCCTTGGTTTATTGATCCATTTATGTCGAGTTGGCCATTTACCAAAGATTTTTAATCCGACTAGGGAGAGCTCTCTGTTTAAGCGTTATGCCTCTCCGCCATCTTCCCGGAAGCATCTTGTGATTGTTTTTTTACATGCAATCAGCATGATTTTAACTAAATATCTGTCCTCAGCCTGTATTACATTGTCTCTTTTAAGATCACATAAATACATCAAGTTACAGTTCATTGGTATATTATATCCTAATAACCTCTGTATTGTCACATGTATAGATTTCCAGAATGATGAGATTTTGCAGCATTCCAAACATATGTGAGTGGTCTGCATTTTGAGCCCCCACAGCCCTCCAGCATATAGATTGGGTATTTGTATATTTTTCTTTGAATCTGTGGTGTAATGAAAATAGCGAATCAGGTTTTTCCATCCTAATTCCCTCCATGTCCTTGAACTTGTTGATGTGTGTTGTGTTTTCATATTTCATGCCAGTTTTCTTCTGTTATGTTTAAATTTAGCTCTTTCTCCCCATTTCTCCTTTATATAGTTACTTGAATAGTTTGTTTGCCGTAAGTTTCTGATATAGCTTTGAAATAATTCTTATTTTATTTCCTGCATACGAGCTTAAAATGAATTGTATAATCTCGCTCACATCTGTGTGGAGGTTATGCCTAATCTTCCTCATATAATAATCTCTCATCTGCAGATATCTTTAGAATTCAGATTTTTCTAGTTTAAATTTTCTTCTCATGTTTACAAAACTCCCGGAATCTTTTTTTTCCCCATATTGCCCCATGCTGTGATTCCCTTGTTCACCAGATTTTTGTATCCCCTATCTTGCTTTGCCGGTTCAAACTGACTGTCAAATGCTACCCATTTCAATAGTTTTATGTCCTCCTTTATATTATACTTTTGTACTATTTTATACCACAGTTCCAAAGTAAATTTAGTGATTTGGTCTATTTGTTTGATTTGCTTATATGCATCCTTATCTCCTATTATGCTTTGTACTGGGAGTCCCTCAATTTCCTTTTCCATTTCTTTCCATTTTGCCTCGTATCCTCCGTCGCACCAACATATGATATACAGTGGGGTAAAAAAAGTATTTAGTCAGCCACCAATTGTGCAAGTTCTCCCACTTAAAAGATGAGCGAGATCTCCAATTTTCATCATAGGTATACCTCAACTATGAGAGACAAATAAGGAAAAAAATATCCAGAAAATTCACATTGAAGGATTTTTTTTATGAATTAATCTGGTAAATACCTCGGTAAATAAGTATTTGGTCAATAACATAAGTTCATCTCTATACTTTGTTATATACCCTTGTGGCAATGATCAGAGGTCAAACGTTATCTGTAAGTTTTCACTAGTTGTCACACACTGATGCAGGTATTATGGCCCAATCCTCAATGCTGATCTCCCTCTAGAGCAGTGATGTTTTGGGGAGCTTGTCGCTGGGCTACACGGGACTTTCTACTCCCTCCAAAAAGATTTTCTATGGGGTTGAGATCTGAGTCCTGGCTAGGCCACTCCAGGACCAGTAATGCTTCATACCGTAGCCACTCCTTCGTTGGCCCAGGGCGGGTATTAGGGATCACTGTCATGCTGAAAGACCCAGCCTCGTTTCATCTTCAATGCCCATGCTGTGGAAGGAGGTTTTCACTCAAAATCTCACGATACATGGCCCCATTCAATTCTTCCTTTACACGGATCAGTCGTCCTGGTCCCCTTTGCAGAAAAAACAGCCCCAAAGTATGATGTTTCCACCCCCCATGCTTCACAGTAGGTATGGTTGTTCTTCTCCTCCAAACATGACAAGTTGAGTTTTTACAAGAAAGTTCTATTTTGGTTTCATCTGACCGTATGACATTCTCCCAATCCTCTTCTGGATCATCCAAATGCTCTCTAGCAAACTTCAGACGGGCCTGGACATGTACTGGCTTAAGCAGGGGGACACGTCTGGCACTGCAGGATTTGAGTCCCTGGCGACGTAGTGTGTTTCTAATGTAGCCTTTGTTACTTTGGTCCCAGCTCTCTGCAGGTCATTCACTAGGTCCCCCTGTGTGGTTCTGGGATTTTTGCTCACCGTTCTCGTCATAATTTTGACCTCACGGGGTGAGAGCTTGCGTGGAGCCCCAGATGGAGGGAGATTATCAGTGGTCTTGTATGTCTTCCATTTTCTAATAATTGCTCCCACAGTTGATTTCTTTACACCAAGCTGCTTACCTATTGCAGATTTAGTCTTCCCAGTCTACAATTTTGTTTCTGGTGTCCTTTGACAGCTCTTTGGTCTTGGCCATAGTGGAGTTTGGAGTCTGACTGTTTGAGGTTGTGGACAGGTGTCTTTTATACTGATAACGAGTTCAAACAGGTGCCATTAATACAGGTAATGAGTGGAGGACAGAGGAGCCTCTTAAAGAAGTAGTTACAGGTCTGTGAGAGCCAGAAATCTTGCTTGTTTGTAGGTGACCAAATACTTATTTTACTGAGGAATTTACCAATTAATTCATTAAAAATCCTTCACTGTGATTTTCTGGATTTTTTTTTCTCATTTTGTCTCTCATAGTTGAGGTATACCTATGATGAAAATTGGAGACCTCTCTCATCTTTTAAGTGGGAGAACTTGCACAATTGGTGGCTGACTAAATACTTTTTTGCCCCACTGTATCTTATTTGTGCTGAGTAGTAATATTTCTTTAGACTCGGTAGGCCCATGCCTCCTTTCTCTTTTGGTAATTGGAGAGTTTTATATTTCACTCTTGGCTTTTTACCTCCCCAAACAAATCTCGATATCATCCTGTCCCACTTTGAGAACTGGGCACCAGGAATCTCTGTTGGTAGAGCTTGGAAGAGGTAAAGCAGTCTAGGTTGTATGCTGATTTTGACTGTCTTAATTTTTGAATTCAGATCCATATTTAAGATTGACCATCTATCAATATCTTTTTTATTTCTTATTCTAACCTATCATAGTTTGCTTTATAGATTTAAATCTTTAGGTATGTTCACTCCAAGGTATTTTATTTCTTTTTGTTTCCAGTTTAATTTGATCTTATCAGTTATCTGGCTTAAAGGGTTATAGTGGAATGTCAGTATTTGTGTTTTTGTTATGTTTATCTTGTATCCTGATAATTTTCCAAAATTTTCTATCAAGTCCATCATTTCCATTATTGATTCATCTGGTTGTTCAAGGTAAACTATAATATCGTCTGCAAATAGCCCAATCTTGTGTTCCGCTCCCTTTATTGTTACACCTTTTAATTTCTTATTTTGTCGCATCGCTTGAGCCAGTGGCTCTATGAACAGAGCAAACAAGGTGGGCGATAGGCAGTGTCAGGAATCTCTGAAAACACTCAGAATGTGATCGTATATTAGTTTGTTACCTCAAAGATTCGAGACACAAGAATATTCTTTTAAGAGTTTTTACTTGCATAAATTATATACAAGGAGTACGAACCCTCAGGTTGCAGGAGGTCAGTACTGAAGGCTGCCTTCAGTGTGCAAGCTTATATACAAGGAGCAGTTGCAATATACAAACGGAAGCAGGACAAAGCGGTTTCAGCTGAATACATCACAGTCAAAAGAGTGTAACAGGTTTGGCACATCATTAACAGCTTGAAAGGACGAAGCAACCTGTTCCTTCTCTCGCTATGCAGGGGGTATGTCAGTATCAGTACATTTCCGCCAGAACTGGCTCCCTGCATGCAATCTCAGTATTCTTCCAGTAGAACTCGCAGTATTCTTCCAGTAGAACTCGCTCCCCGAGTGTTGTCTCAGTGTTTTTTCCAGTAGAGCTCACTTCTACGCTTGCATAAGGCATGGACATATAAAATGATAACATTGTACATTTTCATAGACATATAAAATAACATTGTACATTTTTCTGACAATTCCCACCTGTTTATCATTTTATCATTGTTGTATTCACATGCAAACATCAGTGCAATGTATCTTCTCATGATTTTCTATATTGTCATCATTGGGCATCGCTTCCAAATCTAAACAGTGGTTCTGTCATCACAATCACCATCACTTCGTTGTCTCAGGGCAGTATACTGTACAGGAACTTCCCTTTGGAGCATAACAGGTTGTAACATGAAAGTATGTTGAGCAAGAGCTCTACTTATCATGGACCCAATACAGGGAATGACACACATGAATAGTACACAAGATAGAATCAATGCAACTGTTACTGGGGTTAACTACTTCAACAGAACTTGCCACCATTAGCCAGAAAGGAACCAAGAGGACAGGTCCCAATTTTGTGGCACATCCTTCAAGCCATTCAAGTGTTGTTGCAGTCCTCTCAGCCAATCGATTACGCCTCCTTTCTCTCAGTGTGGTCCTCCAAAGCCCAAAATACATCATTCATTCTGTGACTCAAATAGGCCACTCCAAATGAGGGGGATGCTGTCTTAGGCTGTCGTTTCCCTCTTGGTTATCAAGTTGGCATCGGGGGAAGTGATCCATATTATTCCTGCAAATACACCTGTCACACCAGCGGCAAGTAGCAGTGCCTTCATTTTTACTTCCACCTGAGAGAGTACCCCTCCGGGTCTCTGTCTTCACCAGGTTTGAGACGGGCGTGTCTTTAAAAGGACACGCCCCCCTTTGTAACTGGACTTACTCAGGGAAGCAGGTTAGTTCACTCGCAGGCACTTTTAGTCTCTTCACGTGTGAAAGGTGGATCCAGGATGGTCGTTCAGCGACCCTTACTGAGTCCCAATGCTGCTGGTGATGATTTTTCACGAAGATAAAGTCACCAGGCTGCATTGGGTTGATCACTTTATCTGATCTTTTCCTTTTAGCCGGTTATTGTAATTTTTTACCGTTCGGCACGCAGTTTCCTCTTTTTTCTTTTGCTTATTTTTCGCTTTATTTGTTTTTCCTGTACAGTTACCCATTTTTTTTTTTATATAGTTAGGAACGTTGTCAGTCCGCCCACTGCAACACTATTACTGCCCAATTTTTTTTTTGAAGTGCGCTCACTTGTTGATGGGGCTAGATCTCATGCCTTCAGGATACGCTCACTTGCTGATGGGACTAGATCTCACGCAACCTATATTAGGGCTCCTGTAATTTCTTACAGGATCATTACCTGGTATGATCAGATAGGAAAAATATATAGGACGCTGCCTTATATTACCATTACTAGCTAAAGCTTGACCTATCAGTCAATACGCAGCACCTTTTACTTTTTGAAACCTGACTCTTCGGCCGGAAAACAATACAATCGGGACTTTAACCCGAACAAAACTTTTTACTTTGAAACAATACAATCGGGACTTTAACCCGAACAAAACCTTTTACTTTGAAACAATACAATCGGGACTTTAACCTGAACAAAACCTTTTTCCTCGTTGCAACTACTCGTACCGCGCGCTCACTCTCTTATTACGTAGTCACTCGTGGTTGGATTTAGGAGGATCTTGTAACGTATTTAGGAGCGCATCCTATTTTACATTAGTAATATGTTGGAGCGGCCTATTTCACATTAGTAACATTTTTAGGAGCGCATCCAATTTTACATATTGGAGTGGCCTATTTTTCATTAGTAATATATTTAGGAGTGGATCCCATTTTACATTAGTAATATAATGGAGTGGCCTATTTTACATTACTCACTAAAGGCTGGATTTGGGAGGATCTTCTAACGCATATAGTATATACTATATCCTTTTTCTTTAATAATAAAAAGACGTCACTTACTTTATGACCCTACCAGTGAGGATGACAGTCACTAGACAGAGTCAGGAGCCAATCTCCTCCCCGGCGTTCCCTGAAGGCGGGTTTCCAAAACTGACCGTTGGTCAGACCATGCATGGGTTTTGCAAACCGAGGAAGGCTTGGTTGTCCTGGCTCGTCTAGGGTATTGGTCATCCGGGTCACGGCACCACAGACACACATCACACATCACACAGACACACATCACAGACAAAAGAGTGTAACAGGTTTGGCACATCATTAACAGCTTGAAAGGACGAAGCAACCTGTTCCTTCTCTCGCTATGCAGGGGGTATGTCAGTATCAGTACATTTCCGCCAGAACTGGCTCCCTGCATGCAATCTCAGTATTCTTCCAGTAGAACTCGCAGTATTCTTCCAGTAGAACTCGCTCCCCGAGTGTTGCCTCAGTGTTTTTCCAGTAGAGCTCACTTCTACGCTTGCATAAGGCATGGACATATAAAATGATAACATTGTACATTTTTCTGACAGGCAGCATCCCTGCCTAGTTGATCTTTGTATATTTACTTTGTCTGTTAAGCTACCGTTTATCTTGATTCTTGCCACAGGTTTTTGATACAGTGTCTTTATGCATTGCACTGACTTTTCGTTAAATCCAAAGCGTTCCAGCACATTATATAGGAACATCCAATTAACCCTACCAAATGCTTTTTCTGTGTCTAAACTCATTATTACTGCGCTTTTCTTTTTTTTTTATGTTGTGGCAACCTAGGGAGTGCATAATGGTTTACCACCTTAGACAGGAACAAAGGACGCAAAGTTAACCTTTTGTGTGTGAGAAGTTTCTAAATGCCCTAGTAAGATAACAGGGAGGTGTCAAGGATGAATGGACTGACTGCAGTCGGACGGGGGATTATCTTTTGTGTGTGAGAAGAGTCTAGAAGGAGATTATCTTTTGTGTGTGAGAAGAGTCTAGAAGGATGTCATGTTATTTAAGGGAAGAGTTCCTACTTGTATGCCATCCTGTCTATGCTCCTTGTGTGAGTCGTGTAATAAACCGCCTGAACCAAATCCGCCTCATTATTTACACGCTCCACACTGGTGACCCAAGACGAATCATGGAATACGACGGAAGATCCCCGGAGCCAACCTCGACTGGAACCCCCAGCTTCACGTGCGCTGTAGCGATCAAACTACCTGATTATTTGGCAGCACAACCCACGCTCCAGGTTCCACCTAACCGAGTCGCAGTTCGCCCTCCGAGGGATATTGGCGGATGATACGAAATTCCACATGTGGTCGTAGCGCTCGATGCCAGCACGGCTCAGCACATCGAGAGCCTGCTCGATCAGCCACCAGCCGACGGCAAATATGACGCGCTGAAG
Organism: Pholidichthys leucotaenia; assembly: GCA_020510985.1. Classification (NCBI taxonomy): domain Eukaryota; kingdom Metazoa; phylum Chordata; class Actinopteri; order Cichliformes; family Pholidichthyidae; genus Pholidichthys; species Pholidichthys leucotaenia. The sequence goes on from CM035849.1 coordinate 297,043,696, forward strand.
GCTGCCCTCATCCAGCACTACACGCTCTCGGATGGTGAGAGAGCAGAGAGGCTTCTGACGCGGACCGAGTTGGGAGACGGTTCGGCCGTGGACATGATGGAGAAGATGCTGAGGATTAAAGGGCACGGACGACGACCACTTCATCTTCACCCACAATTTTCCTCAGGAACCTTCCGACAGCGGTGAGAGCGGCCCTGGCCAATTCGTCATTGCTGGCCAAACGGACTATCGTGCGCTAGCCCGGGAGGCAGACCGGATCATCGTCACCACAAGGCTTTCGTGACCAATTGCGGCAGTGACGGAGCCCGGCACGTCGACACGAGGAGGCGAGGAGCCGCCGACGGCAGCAGCAGAACCACCGACGGCAGCAGCAGCGGGGGCCAAGGAACGTGGAGGCGACACGCTTTGCTTCTACCACCGCCACTTTGCAGAGAGGGCACGCAAATGTATACCACCGTGCCAGTTCAAGCGCTTGGGAAACGCCAAGACCGGGGGTCGGTAGCAGCCGCGACCCTCGGGGAGGAGAACAAGCTGCTCTATTTGACGGACGTACGCTCTGGGAGGCATTTCCTTGTGGACACCGGAGCACAGAAGAGTTTCATCCGGCCGACCTACGCTGACCGGCTGGCAGGAGCCAGCGGCCCCGAGATGGCAGCAGCAAACGGCTCAGAGATTAAGACCTTGGGTGAGAGGACTCAGCTCTTGTCTCTACACGGTCGTATATTTGAATGGACTTTTGTTGTAACAGCATTGAATTACCATATACTGGGGGCTGATTTTCTATGTGCACATGGGTTGTTGGTAGATATCGCTAACAGGCGCCTGGTTAATGCACTGTCTTTTGACTCTCTCCCCTGTATAGCTCGAGTGACCCGGTCAACAGCACAAGCCAACGTCACAGCAGCATGCGGTAAGTACCACACACTGCTCGCTCAGTTCCCAGTCACAGTCCCGACGTTTTCAGCAGCTATCGCTAAACATGGGGTGCAGCATTTTATCACCACCACCGGGGCGCCCGTTTTTGCAAGACCTCGGCACTTGGACGCAGCTAAACTGGCCATAGCGCGCGAGGAGTTCACTAACCTAGAGAGGTTAGGCATCATCAGGCGCTCAAACAGCCCATGGGCTTCTCCGCTACACATGGTCCCTAAAGCTGAAGGTTCGTGGCGACCTTGCGATGATTTCCGCAGGTTAAACAACGCTACAGCGCACGACCGCTACCCAATTCCCCACATTCAGGATTTTTCCATTCACCTCGCAGGATGCGCGCATTTTTTCTAAGTATAGATTTGGTCCGTGGTTACCACCAAGTCCCAGTGCATGCTGAGGACATACCCAAAACAGCGGTAATAACTCCGTTTGGTTAATTTGAGTTCTTGCGCATGCCGTTTGGGCTTAAAGGGGCAGCACAGACGTTCCAACGCATGATGGATGCAGTGCCTGTGCGATCTCCCTTCTCATGTTCGTCTACCTGGACGATATCTTGGTAGCCAGCGCGTCCGAAGACGAACACGAAACTCACCTCACGACAGTTTCCCGAAGGTTGGAAGAGCACGGTTTAATAATCAACCCAGCGAAATGTCAGTTCGGGGTGACGGGGATTGATTTTTAGGGCATCGCGTCTCTCCCAAAGGAGTGGTTCCGCTGCCCTGACAAAGTGCACGCAGAGTGACAGATTTTCCCCGACCGCAAACGGTCAGGGCGCGACAAGAATTTTTGGGAACGGTGAACTTTATTAAACGTTTCTTCCCCGCGCAGCGCAGCTCATGCAGCCATTGTACGCTGCGGCTCAAAAAACAGAAAACCGCGAATAGGGTCGAATGGACACCGGAACAAGAGCAGGCGTTCTCGGAAGTTAAAGCAGCCCCTGGCAAACGCCGCATTGTTGGCACATCCAGACCCAACGGCCCACATAGCCCTCACCACTGATGCCTCAGATGTGGCCACAGTGGCTGTCGTGGAGCAGCGCGTTGCACAGGGCTTGGCAGCCGTTGCCTTTTTCAGCAGAACCTTGCGCGACAATGAACGTAATACAGCGCGTTCGACAGAGAGTTGCTGGCTCTCCACCTGGCCATTCGCCATTTCCAGTTCTTGATGGATAAGGGCGCAATTTTACTGCGTTCGTTGACCATTAAGCCACTAACATTCGCGATGGAAAAAGTTTCAGAACCTTGGGTCGGGCCGGCAGCAGAGGCAACTGGCCGCGATCTCAGAGTTTACTACCGATATTCAGCATGTGTCGGGCAAACTGAATGTAGTGGCAGACTGCCTCTCGTGTGCCGTTGTGGCCCCCGGTCTGTGTAGGGATGGATTACGCAGCCATGGCCGCAGAGCAGGCTAGTGACGCGGACGTGCGCGCGCTCCAGTCTGGACCAACAGGGTAAGGCTGGAGAATAGGATGCTGCTTAACGGCATTCCCCCCTTAATCTGTGACGTCTCCACGGGTCGCCACGGCCTGTGGTTCCGACTGCGTGGCGCCGCCGCGTGTTTGAGTCGGTTCACTCTTTGGCACACCCAGGGGTGCGTGCGTCGGTCAAAATGGTAGGAGAGAAATATGTGTGGCCGGGCCTTCGCAAACAAAGTGAAAGGGTGGGCGGTAGCCTGCGTGGCGTGCCAACGAGCCAAAGTTCACAGACACACGAAGGCTCCTTTGGAGCCGTTTCACATCCCGGCTAAGAGGTTCGATCATGTCCACGTGGACCTCGTAGGCCCCCTTCCACCATCACAGGGGTACAACGCATCTCCTGACAATGGTGGACCGCACCACGCGCTGGCCAGAAGCGGTTCCGCTGGCGGCAACCACGGCCGAGGAGGTGGCGCGCGTGTTTTTAACAGCATGGGTGGCGCGTTTTGGAGTTCCGTCAGACATTACGTCTGACAGAAGCTCTCAAGTTGTTTTCTGGAACTCTGGTCAACCATGGCCCGCAGCCTAGGTGTCTCAATTCACCGCACAACCGCATACAACCCGCAGGCTAATGGGTTATGCGAATGTTTTCAATAGGTCGTTAAAAGCGGCTCTGAGGGCTTCACTGACGGATGCAAATTAGGTAAACAGGCTACCATGGGTTTTATTGGAGTTACGTTCTGCACCTAAAGAGGATCTGGAAGCTTCCCCGGCAGAACTTGTTTTGCACAACCACTCCGGCTGCCTGGGAGTTTCTGCCAGATAATCCTGCACCGGGCAGCTCCCCGTCTCAGCTGCTGCAGCGTTGCATAGACTCAAGCACGCTGCCGGGCCCTGCCCACCACAGTTTTCCGTGTGTTTTTGTGTCTAAAGCTTTCCTCTTCTCTCCTCTTCCGCTTCTGAGAGAGAGTAGACGCTTTTCTTCCCTCTCCCTCCTAATCCTCTCCCTTCTGATCCCAGCTTGCAATGTCGCTCTTCTCCTGGCTGAATCTTAATCAAATGGAAATTATGGATCTGGAAAGCGGCTTATATGCGATTGTCACCACTTTAAAAGAAGAAGATCGGGTCAGGGGAACCCAAGGGAGACTCATGCATTGGAATTCATGTGTCTGTGTGATTCGACTGAGATTGAACTGATCACAGGATCTTCTGTTGGCCCCTGGAGTTTTCCTAGTGTATCGAAATTATCTGGTGAGCTAATCAAATGCGGACCCCGGCGTAGCTCCCTTAACAAATTCAACAATTCGTCCAGCTGGGGGGAGCACTGACCAGCGGCAGGATTAACATGGAATTTACCACCTGGCAGGCATGAAGAGAGAACGGACTCTCTTGGACATGTTTACCTATGTTTCGGTAGGTGGATAACATCTGTGGATCGCTGAGTGCTCTCCAGAGAATTAAAGCATGATTTAAGCCTGTATGAAATTTGAAGCACAGAATCGAAGAGAGGGAAATTTTTTTTATTCTCTGAGTGCACTGTGCAGATTTGACCTTGTGTTTTGGTGCCCTTGTTTACATTCCTCCTCGATGAAGATAACGCTGGAGAAGTGGCTTTTGTCATTTGTCAACGTCTGCTAATTATGCTAGAGGGTTTTTTTCTGTGTGATCAAAATTTGGCTCATTTGAGCTTTATATGAGCTTATACGAGCGTTATTCTGATAACTATGTTTTTTCTCTCTGCCTATTGTGTTTTCCTCTCTCCCCCCCCCTTCCCCTCTTTACCCTGACTGTTCGACTGGCGCCTTCGGGCTGCCCCGGCTATGGGATGCGCTTCTGAGCGCACCCAATGTCAAGTCAAATTTCAATTCTCCTGTATGTATTACGTATGGTAGTATTGACAATAAACGTTATTCATTCATTCATTTCATTCATTCATTTTCAAAAACGCAGAGTTCGTGTTTGTCAGACACGACGCCCACCGCCCCCCACTTCGCCCACCTTATGATGGACCGTTTAGAGTGCTGGAAACAGGGGATAAGCATTTTTTTGCTAGACTTGGGGGGGGGGGTAGGAGGGAAAAAATTGGCATAGACAGATTCAAACCTGCTTTCGTTGTGGCTGACGAGCAAGTGCTGTTGGCGAGGGCCCCTCGGCGTGGGAAGACCCCCACGGGGCGCTTCCCAGAGAAAAGATTCTCCAGAGCACCCACACGGACAGTCAAAAAGTTTTCACCCCCAGACATCAGCCCCCCAGCATGGCAGCGCCGCGGAGGCAGTGAATCCTGGCTACAGCAGATACGGCAGAAGACTGAAGCCCAAGCAGCATGCGGACTGATGTTGATGGTTCTACAGCATGTGGACTGATGTTAATGGTTCTATCACAGCATGTGGACTGTTACCCTGGTGTCTTATCTAAGTTGCTGGGGGGGAGGGGCAACCTGGGGAGTGCATAATGGTTTACCACCTTAGACAGGAACAAAGGACGTGAAGTTAACCTTTTGTGTGTGAGAAGTTTCTAGATGCCCTAGTAAGATAACAGGGAGGTGTCAAGGATGAATGGACTGACTGCAGTCGGAGGGGATTATCTTTTGTGTGTGAGAAGAGTCTAGGAGGAGATTATCTTGTTGTGTGTGAGAAGAGTCTAGAAGGATGTCATGTTATTTAAGGGAAGAGTTTCCTACTTGTATGCCATTCTGTCTATGCTCCTTGTGTGTGAGTCGTGTAATAAACCGCCTGAACCAAATCCGCCTCATTATTTACACGCTCCACAATGTAATTGATTAATTATGTGTATTGTTCTCCTGATATTATCATGTGTTTGGCGTCCCTCTATGAACCAGTTTGATCATCCTCTATCAATTCCGTCAAGAATGTCTTCATTCGTTTACAGATAATTGTTGTATATATTTTATAATCCACATTTAATAAAGAGATTGGCCTATAGTTTCGCATTGTTCCCTATCTTTCCCTGGCTTTAAAATAACTGAAATAATGGCTTCGTTCCATGATGGAGGTATTTTGTGTTGTTTGATGTCCAATTAAATGACATTAGGAGCTGTGGCGCGAGTTCTTCTTTAAAGTTTATAAAACTCAGATGGGTATCCATCACTACCTGGTGATTTACCATTTTTTAGTGACTTAATCACATCTTTAATCTCCTGTCTTGTATTTCTGCTGTTAGCTTTTCATTCTGTTGGTTTCCTATTGATGGCAAGTCCAAATGTGCATAGAAATTTGTTAATATCCATAACATTTGTCTCTTCAGGTTGCGAGTATAGTTCTTGACAGAAATTATGGAATATTTCTTCGATGTTTTCTGGGTTAACTGTGGTTTTATTTGTGATGGGGTCCTTAATCTTACATACATTATTCACTGTTTGTTGTTTTCTTAACCGTTTTGCCAGCAGTTTTGTGGCCTTTGGCCCTGTTTCATAATATTTTTGTTTTAAATATCTATTTTTCCTTTCAATTTCATCTATTTGCATTTCTTTTATCTTTATTTTTTCTTCCTTAATTTCTTGATATATTTTTGGGTCATTTGTGTTTTGATGTTTACGTTCTAATTCCTTCAGTCTCTCACATCTTTGTTCATATGTTTCCAGTTATACTTATTTGCTTTTCCTGATTCAGCAATTAATTTACCTCTTAACACGGCTTTTAGTGCATCCCATAGTATTGTTGGGTCCACTTCTTCATTATCATTCTCCTCGATATACTCGTTTATGTTTACCTTTATTCTTTCTTTCATTTTCTCATCATTTAATAGTCCTACATTAAGTTTCCATGTTGTTTGTCGTTTTCTATTGTTTAAGTATATTTCCATGTATATTGGATTATGATCTGATATTTCTGCCCCTCCAATCCGACAATTTCTCACCCTGTGTCTGTCACCTTCATTCATAAGGAAGTAATCTATTCTAGAGTGTACCTTATAGACTGCTGAATAATGTGTATAGTCTTTTTCGAGTGGGTGCAGGTCCCTCCATATGTCTACCATACCCATTTCTGCCAGTGAGGTTCTTATGAACTTTGTTACATGTTTTTTTTGTCTTCTTAACACTTGTGTCAACTTCATGATCCATGACAGCATTTAAGTCTCCTCCACAAATTAGGACTCCTTCACTGTGTGTTGCTATGAGATCAAACAGATGTTGAAAAAAACCCTTGTCACTTTCTGGTGGGGCATAGATGTTCACTAATGTGATCTGCATACCATCTATTCTTCCCTTTATTATTACATACTTGCCTTCTTTATCCTGGATTTCTTGTTCACATTCGAATTGTATTTTATTTGAAATTAGTATCATAACCCCCCTTTTAGTTCCTCCCTTAAATGAACTGTAGTAGGAGTTCTTATAGCCAAGTCTCTTTAGTTTCTCATGTTCTGTCTTGTTCAAATGTGTCTCTTGCATAAATATAATTTCGGCTTTTTCCTTCTTGAATTTTCTTATTATTCTTTCTCTTTTAACAGGTGAGTTCAGACCATTCACGTTTAATGTCATTATCTTAAGATTTTTAACCATATTCATGTTTTTCCATTTTTTTAACTTGTGCTCCTAACCCCTTTAACAACAAAACTAACATGTATATGTACAAAAACACATTAACGAATCTCGACCTCCATACTTTGGGGCCTTTCTTCTGCCCACTGTTCCCTGTTGGAGGGTGGGGGGATTGTCCTCACCGAGTGAGGGGCCCTCCCTTGACCTGTAGTTACTATCCAAGTAATAGTCATTAGTCTAGAAATGTCCAACAAAAATCACTTTAACCTCTCCTAGCCGTTTGTTTCTCTTTTACCTTGTCTTCTTGGCCTTCATTTCTTCTGTGCTCTTCTTAATCCTTGTTATAATCTAGGCTTTCCATTGAAAGCCTTGCAGTTTTTCTTGGGCCCGGTGCGCCACGTCCGTCCCCCGCCCTCTGCCGCTCACTTGCCTCCACTCCGGCTGTCTCGATGCGTTCCGTGCCGCTGCTGCTCCAGCCGCTTCCTTGGGTACGCTCACCACAAAGCCTAGCCCTGTCATGTCCCGCACTGCCTCTCTGGCCGTGTTGTAGGTTTTCACGCCGTCCTCCCAATGAATTCTCATCTTCGTTAGTGGCGTTTGGAATCTAATTTTTTTCTCTTTCAGCATTTTTTTAATGTTGGCATATTTCTTTCGCTGCTGCACAATTTCTGTCGGGTAGTCATGGTCAAAGAATATCTGTTTGTCGCCAACTCGTATCTTTTTTTTCCACGCTTGTGTCAGGATTCTTTCCTTTACGTCGTATTTTAAAAAGTTTACCACAACTGACTTGGGTGTAGAGTTTGAATTCGGGTTCTGTGCCAAGGCTCTGTGCGCTCGTTGGATCTGCAGGTCTGTTTCATCGGGCAGCTCAAGCTCTTTTTTTAAGAACTGATCTATGAATTTCGTCATTGAGTTGCCTTCAGTGCCCTCCGGAATCCCGAAGATGCGTATATTGCTCCGCCTGGACCTGCTCTCCAGGTCGGTTATTTTTTCCTGCATCCTCTGTGTTTGTGCCGTCAGGGTCTGCAGCCGCTCGCTTGCCTCAGTCTTCCAGTCTTCCAAATCTGATATTCGAGCCTGTGCTTCTGCCATACATGCCCGTTGAGTGCGCAGTTCCTCCATGGTTTCTGCTAGCTTGCGGTCCATTTCTTTTCGGAGACCCATAATTTCCTCCTTCATCTCTTTTTTCAGTTCTTCCTTAAGAGCCGTTAAATCCTGTTGGAGTTGTCGCTTGAAGTCTTTTATGTCATTACTTATATTTGCGAAGCCAGTGTTCATAACATCGAGGTTGGCGTCCTCCATTTTCTCTATTGTAGTCACCTCGTTTTTTTGGGCCTTGTGTTCAGCGATTTCTCCAGCGTTGTTGAAGAGGGATTCTTTAGTTTTACCCTGCTTTTGTCCGTGTGCCCGGGTTCTTAGTGTTTTCATCCCTTGGTTTATTGATCTATTTATGTCGAGTTGGCCATTTACCAAAGATTTTTAATCCGACTAGGGAGAGCTCTCTGTTTAAGCGTTATGCCTCTCCGCCATCTTCCTGGAAGTCTCCGCAGTGATTTTTTAAATAAATTTTTATAAGACAATTTTCTTTTGAGTCCTTGAACTTTCCCCCAAAAAACAAACAAAAAACCCCAAAACAAATGAAATGCAAAACATCCCTCTATTGGTGTCTAGCTGCCAGCTGCTACTCTTATGCCACTGATTGCCATGACATTTTCTAGAGTTTGACAGTAGCTTTAATTTCAGCTTCTGTTTTGAAGCTTTTGATAAGCTAGTAATCACATTTTGATATTAAAAATAACAACAACAACATTTTGGTTTGGTAAGTATTTAATTACACAGATACGGAAGGAAGCAGGTATGGGACATTTAGGGTACGTTGTGATTTGGGTACAGAGTGACTTGGGATGGAGTGGCAAGGGTACGGAGTGTCCAGAAACCCTAAAATCTTGGTAGCTCATACTCAAACAGAAATAAAACCTGTATTGATGTCAGCTGCACCCCTTGGTCTCCTCTTCATCATCCTCTCAATATTCAAGTGGCAATGCCTCACGGGGGACAGTGTACTCCTCCAAGTTGTTGAGTCCAGACACCACACAGCAGCTCAAACCAGTTCGGGAAACATTCATCTGACGAGCATTAAACCACTCATTGGTCACAGCATCGTAGAACTCAACATCAGAGATGCTGCCGCCGTTGAAGCCCCCGACGACAAAGATGGAGTCATTGATCACCTCAATACCAAAACTACAGCGGGGTGTTGACATGGAGGGCACAGCATGCCAGGAATTAGTAAGGGGGTTGTAAGCTTCAGCACTGTTTAGATAAATGTAGTGCTTGCCACCAACAGCATAAACGCGATCCTGATACGCAACGACTCCTAGCTCATAGCGCATGCTGGCCATCGGGGCAATCATTGTCCACTGGTTGGTCTCTGGGTTATAACACTCCGCCGTTTGTAGGTACTCGTGTAAGCTGAATCCACCACAAATATAAATCCTGTGATGGAGTGTTGTGCAACCAGCATCAATCCTCTGCTCATGCATGGGAGCAATAAAACTCCACTGGTTACTTTCGGGCCTGTAACATTCTGCAGTGTTGAGGTAAATACTGCTGGAATAGCCCCCCAAGGCATAGATGCACCCATTCAACACGGTTACGCTCAGAGAGCTGCGGCAACTGTACATGGGCGCAACTTCCTCCCACATATGTGTGCCAAGGTCAAATCTGTGTACACTGTTGAGATGCTCCCCTCGGTCAAAGCCTCCAACACAGTAGACAAAACCGTTAAGGAAGACGGTTCCATGATCGGCATGGGGATACTCGAGAGGGCTTGTCACATTCCTCCAGTGGTTTGCCTGGAAGTCGTAAGCCTCAATGCTATTAGTTAAATTGGGACCACTCCTGCCACCGATGGCTAATAGGATGGCGTTAGGAAGGCGAGGACGTCTGAATGGGCTACAGATGCCGGTTTGACATGCCTCAGAGACCAAAGACAGACATTCAAGATTATTACGTACGAGATCCTGGGACAACACGTTCAACGTTATGTAACTTTCCGTCATGAGTCCCAGACGAACCCTAGACAGGAGACGCACTGCGTGTTCCTCTCGTTTTTCAGGCATGTGGAGCATCCACTTGATCGCTGCCTCATACACAGAGTTCTCCCGCTTCACACAGAGTTCATCTCTGCCGAGGATGTCTTCAAGTTCCTCCACAGAGAGCTGTAGGAACTCTTCAGAGGAAACAACATCCACAAAGTGGTCAGTGATATAACGACAGGCCTTGTACCGCATTTCAGGGCAAGAGACTACGTTAGTAAACTGCCAGATGCCGATGCAGTTTTTTGGGGCAAGCTCATTTTCAATGAAGTTCCAGCAGATCTGTACAATGTCCATGACTTCAAGCTGATTCGCAGTGAGCAGAAGTTCCTGTATGTTCTCCACCGTCACAGATACAAGCCCAGTGTAGGCATATTCCAAGATGACCTCCATTATGGGAGCAGATATTCCTGGTATGTTGAAGACCTTTTGTTCTGGCGATGCACAGCGCAAGAAGAGAGCTCTGAAGTATGGGCTTAACTTAACTAGGATGATCTTGTGGATTTTAAATTCAATGTCCTCAACTTTGATGACTGCATCACACAATTTTCCTTCCAAACGCAGCTCATTGCTCACCAACCTCCTCCAGGGTGGAGATGTATTCATCTTGACTTTTAAAAGCTGAAAACTTCTTTTAGATTTGATTGGCGGTTGCCAACCAGCTTACAGGTGCATTACCGTCACGTACTTCACTCTATATCATCACTCTGTATATCAAAAGCTGAACACTCTATATCTTTGTATAAGGAGTTCTTAAAAGGAGTTCTGAACAACTCCCCATGCGTGGTCCCTGGACGCACCACAGACTGTAATGCGATTTTCATCAGGTCATGGGCAGGGGCACGGCCACAATATAATTCAAGAAATCTCTGTCTGTTTTGTGATCAGTGGACGAAGGTCAACAAAAAACATAGTGAGTCCTATGATCTTTGATGATGTCATAGCAAGTCCTATGACGTAAGTGAAGCTGCCCTTTGAGTCTTTTGGTGTCTATATGACGTCATATAGACATGTAGACGTCACAGGCGATCCTATGATCTTTTAGCGAGTCTTATGGTCGTGACAGACAGAGATTTCTTGAATTATGTATAGAGGTGATGAAAGCAGCAGAAAAATATCCTGGCATCAAGGGGGTACAGTGGAAACAGTTGAGGACTTGTTAAGCAGGGATTTTTAAGTTCAAAGACATCATGGGCTAGTGGATCAACCATCAATCAGTCTAAAAGAAAGAACAATGAGATGAGACGCAGATGGACTAGAGCTAGAAGAATAATAATGAGATGACACGCAGATACGAGATAAAGAAGAAGAAGAACTTCACAAAGCTGAGGAAAACGTTACAAAGCTGTGAGGAAATGTCACGTAGCTCTGAGGAAAATGTCACAAAGCGATGAGGAAAACATCACAAAGTTATGAGGAAAAACAGACACACAGAAAGACAGACATATATGAGTGTGTGGCGGTAATGCACCTGCAACAGGTTGCCAACTGCCAATCAAAATCTAAAAGAAGAAGAAGAGGTTTGATTGGGACACAGCAATGATGATAGGCTACAGCTCCTGACAGATTAGAGTGATAATATAGAGTGAAGTACGGGGCGGTAATGCACCTTTAAGCTGGTTGCCAACTGGCCAATCAAATCTAACGAAGAACAGAGTGGAGGATAATCAAGTCAGTGGTTGGTAATGCACCTTAAGCTGGTTAAGTAGTATTAGTATTTAGTATTAAGGCGTGTTCATTTACCTGAGAAACCAAATCATCAATCACTCTATTTAAGAAATTGTGTGTGTCACAATGTGTGTGTCTCGTTCTGTCCACGATCATAGGACGGCCTATGATGTCTGCCTGATGTCCGTGTGATGATCCTATGATCTCAGGCTACATAGGACTGGCGATGGCGTCATAGAGACAATAGAACTGGCTACCTATTATGTAGTTCCTATGATGCCGGCCTTGATGTCTTTATGATGTCATATAGACCATCACTCACGATGCCTGCCTACCTATGATGTGTGGAGTGTCCTAGAGGCCGACCACAGGAGGAGACCCTTCACCAGCATAGGGTATGACAGACAAGGATGCACAGACAGACAGGAATGTGTGGCGTGCACCATGCACGTGCTGAGTCACTTGAAGCCCGAAATGCCCGCAAAGCAAACAACGCTGCACTGCTCAGGCCAAGGCACAGAGAAGCTGAGACCGAATACTTTAACTACTTTAACCACACCCATCCAAGGCAGTAAATCTGGAAATCTCACTCAGTAAGGCAGAAGGGCACGCTTATAAATTCAAGAAATCTCTGTCCATGTGTGTCAGCTGTCACCCGAATAAGAATAGGACACCCTCTTTTAAACCACACCCATTCAAAGCAGTACCCATTGGAAGATGGCAGGTCTACACTACAAATGTGTAAAATTGCCAAACAAAGGCGCTGATTTCTCCATGTGCTCTGGTTTCTGGTTTCAATGGGCATGCATGGGTCTTCGTGAACAGGTTCGAAAGCCCTTTTTGCGCAGATCTATTTGCATGATCCTGTCCAAGAACATGGAATTACCACCGCACCTATCCTCAACCAGTTGTCTCAACGAAGAAGAAGAACAAGAAGACCCACCAGATGGGAGAACAATACAGTGAGGAGAATCGGCAGCACACGTCAGAAAAGGATGCCGTGGAAGATGAAACTACCTCAGGTTCAAGCAGTACGCCGCAGACATGACTGTGAACAACACAGCCGTCTCAGATAGGGAAGAGACCCTTCAGCAACGGGCATGCCGAAATACTTGCTTATACTGAATGAATGAATGATATTTATTTATTTTGGGATAGTACAGTACAGGTAAAAGAAATCTGAATAATATAACAACAAGGCAAATTAGACAAAGACTCCTCTGATTATACAATTCCACGCAAGTTATCCGAATGGGTGATGGCTGAAGCCCGCAGCTTATACTCGTTTCGATGGGCATGGATGGGTATGCACGGGTATGTACTAGTAATTAAAAATGAGTATGAATTTAAACCTTGCCCAAAGATGCTGGGATAGGCTCCAGCCCCCCACGACCCGAAAAGGATTAAGCGGAAGAAGATGGATGGATGGATGGATGAGGATTAACATAGCATGATGATACAGAGTGAAGTACATGGGCGGTAATGCACCTGTAAGCGGTTGCCAACCTCCAATCAAATCTGAAAAATAATAAGGTTCATTACCTTTACTAGTGCATACCTGCGCATGCCATAGAAAGCAAGTGTAAGCAAGCATTTTCTGCATGCCCTTTAGAAATGTTACTGTTACCATGGCAACAGTAACCATGGGTGAAACCTGCCTTTGATCTTTGACGTCACCACTTGTTCATCGATGGCTGCCTTTGATCTGTGATGGCTGCCTTTGATCTTTGATGATGCCATAGCGAGTCTTTATGATTGTGAGTGATGCCTGCCTGTGATCTTTGATGATCACGGATGATGTCATAGCAAGTCCTATGATCATGAGTGATGTCTGCCTTTCACCTAATAGCGAGTCCTATGATCTAACGATCATAGGACTCGCTACATCGGGACATAGGACCTACATCGGGACATAGGACTCGCTACATCGGGACATCACGACAGGGTTTGATGATGTCAGCTATGACATCATGCATCACTGAACCTATGATGTGCCTATGATGTCTATATGACAGTCCTATGATCGTGAGTGAAGCCTGCCTTTGATCTTTGATGGTGTCATGGCGAGTCCTATGATCTTTGATGTCATAGCAAGCCCTACGATCGTCAGTGATGACTGTCTTTGATCTTTGACTGATGTCATAGTGAGTCCTATGATCTTTGACGATGGCATGGCGAGTCCTATGATGCCTGCATTGATCTTTGATGATGTCAGCCTTTAATAACACACAGACACACACACAGATTTTCTTGAATCACTTTATACTATGGTGTCTATATGACATCATATAGACATCATAGGCACATCATAGGCGATCCTATGATCTTTTAGCTAGTCCTATGGTTGTGACAGACAGACACAGAGATTTCTTGAATGATTATATAGTGATGTTTTTAAACATGAGAACGGATGTGAACTCCTTATAAGAAAAGAAGATATAGAGTGATGATAATCAAGGTCAGTGGGCGGTAATGCACCTGTAAGCTGGTTGCCAACTGCCAATCAAATCTAAAAGAATTAGAGTGGATGTTTTTATTCATTAGAAAGGATGTTTTTATTCATTAAAACTAGTGCATACCCGTGCATGCCCGTAGAGGGGATGCACTGGAACAGAATTCTTGCCAGTTACAGGACAGTTGCTATAGCAACACAGCACTAAGTGGCAATCACGTGACGGCTTTTGTATGCAGCAAAACAAAAATCACAAAATATGCCCTGCCATCTGGGGCTGTTTGCCCCTCCTTGTTACTTCTTCTCCTGCCTGTCACTGTTCTGTGTTATGTTGCTTACCTGTGTCTATATAACAGGGATGAGAATGGTGTTTGGGAAAAAAAGAGGAAACTAAGCCGGGGGTCTTGGGGGACGCGGGCCAAGAAGCTAACAAATCTGGTGTTTTAGAATGCTCAAATGTGGTCCTTATATTTAAAGTTAGAAGTAAGTACAAATGGACTTAGTTTACCTTTTTAATCTGCTGCTGCATCACGTGTAAATTTATGATATCTGAATGGTATGTTGATGTAATAATACTAAATTATATTTTACTACTATTTAATATGTTTAGAACTGACACAGAATTACATTTACATAGTTCTAGAACAGACAAAATAATTTAACCAAGTAAAATAAATGATAAATATTAACAAAATTCCATCACCAAGTCCATCACCCATTTATTACAATAGTATACTGACATTCTGCAAACATTTTTGATTTATTAATGTGTGCATTTGTTAGTGTTACTAGGAATATAAAAAAAGTTGCATATTAGTATATTTTAATATTTGAAAGATAATCTAAGAAAGTAAGTAAAACCTAAAAGATGTTTAATATTTTTATGCAATGACCATAAAGAAATTATGTTTACTAATAAAAGCAAAGATATCTTAGGAAAGGCAACCCATCACCACCCATGACAAAAAAACTTACACATGCATTATGTAACTCCTCCTAGTGAAACAAAAAATGATAAATTATATTCAAAATTCTTAGATTGCATTTCAAATTGTGAGAAAATACACTACCGTTCAAAAGTTTGGGGTCACCCAGACAATTATTTTGTGTTTTCCATGAAAAGTCACACTTATTTACCACCATGAGTTGTAAAATGAATAGAAAATATAGTCAAGACATTAACAAGGTTAGAAATAATGATTTGTATTTGAAATAATAATTTTTTCCTTCAAACTTTGTTTTCGTCAAAGAATCCTCCATTTGCAGCAATTACAGCATTGCAGACCTAACATGATTGCACAAGGGTTTTCTAATCATCCATTAGCCTTCTGACGCAATGAGCAAACACATTGTACCATTAGAACACTGGAGTGATAGTTGCTGGAAATGGGCCTCTATACACCTATGTAGATATTGCACCAAAAACCAGACATTTGCAGCTATAATAGTCATTTACCACATTAGCAATGTATAGAGTGTATTTCTGATTAGTTTAAAGTTATCTTCATTGAAAAAAAGTGTTTTTTCTTTCAAAAATAAGGAAATTTCTAAGTGACCCCAAACTTTTGAACGGTAGTGTATGTAATAACATTTATCTATTAACAATCGATTATCAGCATTCAAATGCAATTAGTGTTTCAAAACAGGCATGACGTCACAACTTACACATGCTATTTCATAACAAATTCATTACGCGAAAATTCTCAAGTACATTACTTATAACGAGAAAAAAATCTTACCTCAGAATGTGTCTTCTGATCACTAATTGCTGTAATCGGGGCCGACTGTGATGAACTTTGATTGACTGACATCTGAATTTGACCGTGTCCATCGATCGTTTTGAATGCAGCACGAGCGAGTAGTTCGATCTCCTTGTAGCCACAATTTTGAGATGTTTCTGTTTTGAACAGTGTTCAACTAAGGCAACACAACCACGAGATCCATAACTCAAGAAATCGTTACAATAAACACACTGGGCTTTCCCTGGTACTTCGCATTTCGCTATGAAGTCGGCCATTTTTTCAACCACAACTTCGGTATTTTTACCGATCTTTACAGTCATTGACACAGTTTTTTTCGAGCCATTCCCAACGAAACTTGTTCCTTATCCCTTTGTCGATTTCTAAAATTCTTGCTTTGGTGTCTTTCGTGAGTTTCAGGTTCACCATTTTCACGAAATCGGGAAAACTCGGTTGATTGAACTGTCCGCCATTTGCATTTCACTCCGCGTGTTGGATATGACAAAGGAATAACAAAATCGTTGATTGGTTGCTTCAATAAGTATCAGCCAATCAGTGGCCTTGTTACATTACATTACTGATCTTGCTGGGTAGCGCATTCTGCATGGTGGATTTTAGCAGCCGATCAAAAATACAACTCGCCGCTCTTAACATACTCCCCCCTAAAATTTTTTCCTTGAATTTAGACGATTCACGAGAATGACCCTAGACATGATCAAATCCAAGGAATTCCGCGGATCCGCGGAGGATTCTCATCCCTGTATATATGTCTTGTAGGGACCCCCGTGATGGACTGGCAATCTGTCCAGGGTGTACCCTGCCTCTTGCCCAATGATGCTGGGATAGGCTCCAGCCCCCCTTCGATCCGAAAAAGGATTAAGCGGAAGAAGACGGATGGATGGAAGGGAGTCATGTGCTCTGTCTATGTGGCGTCATATAGACATCGTCTGGTGGGTCGTCTTCTTCATTCAGACCACTGAAGGGTCTCCCCTCCTGTCCCAGACGGCTGTGTTGTTTACAGTCATGCCTGTAGCGTACTGGTGGAACCTGAGGTGTTTCATGTTCACGGCATCCTTTCTGACGTGCAGCAGTTCTCCTCATTCTATTGCTCTCCATCTGGTGGGTCTTCTTCTTCATTCAGACCACTGGTTGAGGGATAGGTGTGTTGTAATTCCAGTTCATGGGCACGATCCTGAAAAAGTGGCTTTCGATCCTGTTCAGGAAGGCCCATGCATGCCCGTAGAAACCAAGAAACCGGAGCACCCGGAGAAAATCAGTGCTTTGCTTGGCATTTTACACATCTATAGTGTAGACTGGCATTCGTCAAGGTTACACATTTGCCGTCATGTAGGCATGGCGAGTCGTCCTGTGATGCCTGAGTTCATAGGACGCGCTATGATGATGAGGCAGAGATCATAGGCCATCCTATGATGTCCTAGAAATGTGCTTTAAAGACTGTCGTACCCTATGCTGGTGAATGGTGTCCTCCTGTCTCAGACGGGTACAATGTACTGCTGGAACCTCAGGTGTTTCATCTTCATGGCATCTTTTCTGACGTGCAGCAGTTGTCGTCATTCCATTGCTCTCCATCTGGTGGGTCTTCTCCTTCTTCATTGAGACCACTGGTTGAGGGATAGGTGCGTCATAATTCTAGTTCATGGACAGGATCATGAAAATAGATCTGAGCAAAAAGAGGCTTTCCGGCATGGACTCACTGTATGTGACGTCATAAAGCCATGAAGGCAGGCTTGATGTATTTGACATCATAAAGACATATTTGTCTATGTGCCGTCATATAGGCATCGCGAGTCATCCTATGATGCCTGAGTTCATGGTCTATATGATATCATAAAGACACATTTGTCTGTGTCCTATGATGCCTGAGTTCAAAGACACATGGTCTTACACATGTGGACAAAATTGTTGGTACCCCTCTGTTAATGAAAGAAAAACCCACAATAGTCACAGAAATAACTTGAATCTGACAAAAGTGGTAATAAATAAAAATTCTACGAAATTTAACCAATGAAAATCAGACAATGCTTTTGAATTGTGGTTCAACAGAATTATTTTAAAAAACAAACTCAAGAAACAGGCCTGGACAAAAATGATGGTACCCTTAACTTAATATTTTGTTGCACAACCTTTTGAGGCAATCACTGCAATCAAACCATTTCTGTAACTGTCAATGAGACTTCTGCACCTCTCAGCAGGTATTTTTGCCCACTCCTCATAAGCAAACTGCTCCAGTTGTCTCAGGTTTGAAGGGTGCCTTCTCCAGACGGCATGTTTCAGCTCCTTCCACAGATGTTCAATAGGATTTAGATCAGGACTCATAGAAGGCCACTTTAGAATAGTCCAATGTTTGGCTCTTAGCCATTCTTGGGTGTTTTTAGCTGTGTGTTTTTGGTCATTATCCTGTTGCAAGACCCATGACCTGCGACTGAGACCAAGCTGTCTGACACTGAGCAGCACATTTCTCTCTAGAATACCTTGATAGTCTTGAGATTTCATTGTACCCTGCACAGATTCAAGACACCCTGTGCCAGACGCAGTAAAGCAGCCCCAGAACATAACAGAACCTCCTCCATGTTTCACAGTAGGGACAGTGTTCTTTTCTCGGTATGCTTCATTTTTGTGTCTGTGAACATAGAGCTGATGTGCCGTGCCAAAAAGTTCCAGTTTTGTCTCGTCTGTCCACAGGACATTCTCCCAGAAGCTTTGTGGCTTGTCAACATGCAGTTTGGCAAATTCCAGTCTGGCTTTTTTATGATTTGTTTTCAACAGTGGTGTCCTCCTTGGTTGTCTCCCATGAAGTCCACTTTGACTCAAACAATGACGGATGGTGCAATATGACACTGATGCACCTTGACCTTGGAGTTCACCATGAATGTGTTTAGAGGTTGTTCTGGGCTCTTTTGTTACCATTTGTATTATCCGTCTCCTGCTGCGGCCACGTCCAGGGAGGTTGGCTACAGTCCCGTGGATCTTAAATTTCTGAATAATATGTGCAACTGTAGTCACAGGAACATCAAGCTGCTTGGAGATGGTCTTGTAGCCTTTACCTTTAACATGCTTGTCTATAATTTTCTTTCTAATCTCCTGAGACAACTCTCTCCTTTGCTTCCTCTGGTCCATGTTTAGTGTGGTACACACCATGTCACCAAACAGCACAGTGACTACTTGTCACCCTTTAAATAGGCCGACTGACTGATTACAAGTTTGTAGACACCTGTGATGTTAATTAGAGGACCCATCTTGGTTGAACATGTCCCTATGGTCACATTATTTTCAATCTTTTCTAGGGGTACCATCTTTTTGTCCAGGCCTGTTTCATGAGTTTGTTTTTTAAAATAATTCTATTGAACCACAATTCAAAAGCATTGTCTGATTTTCATTGGTTAATTTTCATAGAATTTTTATTTATTATCACTTTTGTCAGATTCAAGTTATTTCTGTGACCATTGTGGGTTTTTCTTTCATTAACAGAGGGGTACCAACAATTTTGTCCACGTGTGTACTCAGTCTTCTTCTTCTTTTAGATTTGATTGCGGTTGGCAACCAGCTTACAGGTGCATTACTGACACCTACTTTACTCTATATCATCACTTTATCTGGTCAAGAGCATACTGCAGGCAGAGTTCTAAGGAATGTTGTTCCTATGTCACAGTGACATCATAGGAATGTTGTGGGCAATCAGCCCACAGGTGCATCACCGCCACTGACTTGATTATCACTCTATATCTTCTTCTTCTTCTTCTTTTAGATTTGATTGGCAGCAAAGGACTTCTTATAAGGAGTTCTGAACAACGGAGTGCCGCTAAGGACACAGTCCAAGGACGGATAATTTTTTCCACACATAAGAAGTTGTTCAGAACTCCTTACACAAAGACACAGAGTGATGATAATCAAGTCAGTGGCAGTAATGCACCTGTAAGCTGGTTGCCAACCGCCATCCCCATGTGTGAAAAAAATTATCCAGCCTTCAGAGGAGCCTGCTTTCAGGTCGTCACATGCCCGTAGAAAGTTACCGTTACCATGGCAACAGTAACCATGGTGATGCCTGCCTTTGAACTTTGACATGGTTACATTTGAACAACTCCTTTTATGGTCGTGAACAGAATTCTATGACCTCATATCAGAACATAGTATGTCTACGATGTCATAGCAAGTCCTTTGATGTTGCTATGACATAGCTATGAATGCCCATAGCTCCCCATTTTTAAAAAAAATTTTTTTTTTGTTACTTATTTGTACCCATAGGTAGATCCCCATGGACGTTCAGTAAAGATTTCCCCTCCTAAACTTCCGCATATCTGGGGAGGCTGAAACTCAGGGATGCACACTCTTGTAACCTCAGCAAAGCACGTGTGAAATCTGAGGCCAGTCTGACGAACGGTTCGAGAGATACACTACCGTTCAAAAGTTTGGGGTCACTTAGAAATTTCCTTATTTTTGAAAGAAAAGCACTTTTTTTCAATGAAGATAACTTTAAACTAATCAGAAATACACTCTATACATTGCTAATGTGGTAAATGACTATTCTAAGTGCAAATGTCTGGTTTTTGGTGCAATATCTACATAGGTGTATAGAGGCCCATTTCCAGCAACTATCACTCCAGTGTTCTAATGGTACAATGTGTTTGCTCATTGCGTCAGAAGGCTAATGGATGATTAGAAAACCCTTGTGCAATCATGTTAGGTCTGCAATGCTGTAATTGCTGCAAATGGAGGATTCTTTGACGAAAGCAAAGTTTGAAGGAAAAAATTATTATTTCAAATACGAATCATTATTTCTAACCTTGTCAATGTCTTGACTATATTTTCTATTCATTTTACAACTCATGGTGGTAAATAAGTGTGACTTTTCATGGAAAACACAAAATAATTGTCTGGGTGACCCCAAACTTTTGAATGGTAGTGTATGTGCGGAACACACACACAAAGACAGAGATTTCTTAAATTATGACTAGTGCATACCCGTGCATGCCCGTAGAAACCCAAGTATAAGTAAGCATTTCTGCATACCTGCCTTTGATCTTTGACATGGTTACCATGGCAACAGTAACCATGGTGATGCCTGCCTCTGTTCTTTGACGTCACCACTCATTCAGTGATCCCTGCCTTTGATCTTTGATGATGTCATAGCCATATTGTAGCTAGGGGAAATCTTTAATGAACGCCCGTAGGAGAGCTATAGGCATTACCATGGTTACCATGGCAACACCAAGTCCTATGATCATGACACAGACAGATTTCTTTCTTCTTGTTTTAGATTTGATTGGCAGTTGGCAACCAGCTTACAGGTGCATTACCGCCACTGACTCGATTATCATCACTCCACATTCCCGCACAAGGAGTTCCCACAAGGAGCCCCGAACAACTCCCCACGTGCAAAAAAAACATCCGTCCCTGGACTGGGAGCCTCATCACTCTATATATACTTCAAGAAATCCCCGTCTGTCTGTCACAATCATAGGACGTGCTTAAAGATCATCACGCTCGCTATGACATCATCAGTGATCAAAGGCAGGCATCACGGAACGAGAGGTGACATACTTGCTTACACCTGCTTTCTACGGGCATGTAGAAATACCTGCTTATACCTGGTTTCTACGGGCACGCACAGATATGCACTAGTAACCTTTTTGTCAAATATTTGCAATTTTTCCCTGAAAATTTGCAACTTTTTTCTCCTCAATTTGCAATTTTTTGTTGTAAATTTGCAACTCTTTTCTTGTAGATTTGAAGCTTTTCTTTAACCCCTCACCCTTCCAGCCGACCCCCCTACATTTTGCATATGCCAAGAAAATCTAATTCTTTCTTCAGTGAGCTGCAGTCGAAAACTCGAAACGTCCCACTGGTGGAACAGTGGAACCTTGAGAGGGTAAACCAGCAGCAGTTTTTTAAATAAAGCTTTGAGCAAAGATGAATCCACACAGTCCTGATTAGTGAAGTGCCAACTTTTATAAATTAAATAAAGGTTGTCATCTTAAAGCTGAACAAATAAACCAACATCATTAGTTTTCCTCAAACAAACAGATGTTTGATGAGGCAGCGAGACGGAGAGGGGGAGGGGCTTAGAGGCTAGCCACTCTGGTGAATGAGATTCTCACAGCTCTCAGGTTAAAGGTGTCCAAATTAAAACCATTTGGGTTTAAAACAGATTTACTGTCCAGCCCTACCACAGACACAAACACCTTATGAGAAGAAACACAAAATGCCACAACGTCAAAGAAAGCCAAACAGAATTCCCGGAGCCGGCTGGTCTGCCGCAGGTCGTTTCGTGGCCGTCCAGGTGTGTGACGGCACAGGTGAGCGGAGCCGTGGCGGTCAGCGCTTCTTCACGGAGTCGAGGACACGCAGAATGTGAAGGAACAGGTTGACGATGTCCAGGTAGAGGTTGATGGAGGCCAGGATGTGCTCCTCCGGGGAGAGCTGCTTCATCAGCATGTGGGTGTCGTAGATGATGAAGCCACAGAAGAGCAGAGCCCCGGACGCGGCCAGCACCAGCTCCGTGCCGTCACTGCTGAAAAACAGCTGCAGAAACAAACGCACCGCCGTCAGGAGTCTGCCGTCCACGCAACCAAGGCCTACCATGGCATTCTGCAGCAGGGGTCTGCAACCTGCCGCTCTGGGGACACATGCGGCTCTTTTGCCCACAGATAGTGGCTAATAAACACATTTACAAGAAAAAAGGCGACACGTTCATGAGAAAATCCTAAAAAGAAAAAAAAAAAAACTGAAAATCTGTGGGGAAAAATAACACAAAATTGTCAGAAAAACATCACAAAATTTCTGGAAAAGAAATCACAAACTGACTGCAAAAAATTTGAGTTTTATGAGAAAATGTAACAAATGCATGTAAAAAATGCTGCACTTATAAAGAAAATATAATAAATTTATGAAAACAGCTGAAAATTTATCGCAAAAATACTCAAAATTTAGGGAAAAAAACCACAAATTGACAAGAAAAAGGAGTCATAAATTTACCAGAAAAAGCTACAATTTTATTAGAAAACAGTTACAAATTTATATGGAAAAAAGGCAGCATTTTTACCTGAAAAGGGTAACAATCAGTTAAGACAATATTATGAAAAAAGCAGATTATGAAAAAAGTTGATAACTTTATGAGGAAAAATGTCACAACTTTACATGGAAAAAGTCTTCAATTTTACTTGATAAACATATTAAATTTGCAAGGAAAAATTTCGGAAAAAAGCAAAACATCTATGGCAAAAATAAATTTTGAAAAAACCCCCCCAATTTTGCAAGAAAGAAAAAAGAAACTTACTGTAATAATCAAAAAAGTAGCAGAGAAAGCAGCAATTCTGTGAGAAAGTTAACAAATTTACAATTAAATTAAAAAAGCTACAAATTTCTGCGAAGAAATTGTTGACGGTGACGCTGTCGGGCCAGACTGTCGTCGTGATCCTGCCGTCTTATCGCACATCTTTGTGGCTCCACGCAGAATTTTTAATACCAAAATCACCGGCAGTGGCTCTCTGTGGAGCACAGGTTGCCGACCCCTGCTCTGCAGAATGGAGACCAAATCAACTCACTGCTTCACAGCATTCATGCCGTCACACATGCACACTAACAGCAGCTTCACTCACCCTCATGACGCCCGCGATGATGAGGATCCAGAGGCAGGAGAAGAGCCTGCAGCACAGACGGGACGACAAAACACAAGTGTCCACCAGAGGCAGCCAGCAGCACAATGACAAGACCGGGCCGGACGGCCGAGCCCGGCCACGGCGCTACCACCACACGTCACCATATAGAGCTGGAAAAGGGCTGCAACTTTAACTGGAAAAGGGACCAATTTATTAGAACAGGAAAACATTTACACCACAAATGTGACAAATTTAGGGGAAAAGTTGTCGTCTCATGAGCAAATTTACGGCAAAATTAGAAAACAAAAAAAAAACCCTAACAGAAAAATATCACTGACTTACTGGAAACACTGTATCCTGACCAGAAAAATGTCACAAGACTGCAATTTTAGCTGAAACAGGAACAAATTGTCAAAGGAAATTATGAGTAATTTATTAGCAAACCACATCATTTATGCCCCAGACTGTCACACAGTGCTTCTATGAGGAAAAGCCTGGGAATGGTGACGCCGTCAGGCCAGCGTGGGCCGCCGGCGCCGCCGTTTCAGCAGCTCTCAGGCTCCAGGGGGATTTGGTTTTGTGGAGCAGACGACGTCGATCCTGCCTGACGCTACAGTCAAGCCAAAAACCTTCCTGCACAACTTTAACACAACTTTGCAGAGATAAATTTACATTTTTCTTGTCAATTTTGAGCTTTTTTCTTATAAATTTGCAATATTTTTTCTTGTAAATTAGCAACTTTTTTCCTCATAAATTCACAACTCTTTTCTTGTAAATTAACAACTTCACTCCCTTCAAATTATTCTCCAAGTTTCCCTAAAATCAGCATCTCTGCATGTGAGGCAGCCATTCCACTCCACTATCTGTAGGCATTTTCTTGTAAATTTGCAACTTTTTTCCCCCTCATGAATTTGATGTTTTTTCTTTATAAAGTCACTATTTTTTCCATTATAAATCTGCAGCTTCTTTCTTGTAAATGTGCAACACTCATATGGAGGCTGCTTTCATTTTCACTGAGTGTGATGGATTAAATTTTCTCTGTTCATCTCAATAATGGCTCAAGTTTTATAATGTTCTTGTTTTTAGGGGTTTGAACTCTTCTCTGTTACAAATACAGGAGGCCCTAAACAGTCTGGTACGGGGCCCCACTACAGTAACACCTACAGCCCCCCCCAGTCTTTCCTGTGGAGAAAATGTTCCGTTTCTGTCCCCCCAACAGTGACATGAAACGTCTGCCCACGACTCAACCCTGAAGTGCATGATGGGGAGTTTTGGGTGAATCGTGAAGAACCTCATCAGTATTTACAGAGCAGCGGTGAGCAAGGATTCATTTAAACGTCTTTGCAACAGGAAGTACTGCTCAGTGTGTGTGTGTGTGTGTGTGTGTGTGTGTGTGTCCCACCAGGCTCCCATTCTGCTCAGGTCTCTCTTGGACTGGAAGGTGTAAGCCGTCAGCACAGCAAACACAGCGCAGGTGAGGACCAGGGCCTCCAGTACGGTGGCGTATTCGTAGAAGGTCACTGCAGGAGAGAAGAAGTGGTCACAGGCCACGCCTCCAACAGCCACCACAACCACCACTGTCTGAGATAAATGACTTACGAGCCGTGGCCACAGAGACCGCCTCACACAGCGTCTGATAAAAACACAACATCGCTCTGTTAGTAAGCCAACATCGGGAGCTAATGCTAACGGTAGTATGACGCCACCGAGTGCCTCAGTCGAGTCACATGTGCACCCCTAGGCAGTGACGTCACAGTAAAACTGACAGAAGTGAGCCAAAGCAGCTTACAAATGCGAGGAGCAGATGGAGGTTGACTGGATGCTGGTGCCGATACAGAGCCAGGGCCAGGAGCAGACCCAGAGAGAAGAGCGCCGACACCAAGACCAGGGCAGGACTGCAACACAGAGACATCAGTCACACGGCAGGTTAAACGCTGCATACGCCTGTTACACTTACACAACTCATGAAGAGCTCAGGGCCAGAAGCGTCACCAGCACGTCCAGTACCCGACCAGTGAGGTTTTGTCGACACAACCTAGCATCAGTTTAACAAACCTGTGAGAACGGATTCAGCTGCACAACACACACCCATTTACAAAGTCGTCAGCCTGGTCAGACGGGCCATGAAAAAAGCCCACTGTTAACCCAGTCTGACATAAAAGCTGATGGATGCACGCTCTACGCCGCGTGCACACAGCTGTTTTGAACACACAGTTCTTCCTCCTTGATTGAAGACAGTCTTAAAAGTCCCTGTCCACAGGAAAAGGTGCACTGATGCCTCCGTTCTGGGGAAGCATCACATATATCAGCACGCTATCAGTATCGGCTGATAGAGCCTTTAAAATGATCTGTCTGCAACAATTAGTATTTACAGCCAGTAGAATATTAGAGTAGACAGTCTGGAGTGATGCTCTGCTGGTTTTTCCTCGGCATGAGGGACTGACATCATTACGTCAGACGAGCGTATCTCAACTAACATGGCTGCCCCCACAAACCCGGCATGCTGCAGCTCTGGACTCCCTCAAACGATACCGCTGCGGCTGTTCGCTCCATTACTTTGTGTGGTTAAACACTGCCGAAGTAGATCTTCTACAGCAGAGAGGAAGGGCTGCACAGTCAGGAGAATATGCCAAGTACTGGCGTACCGGTGACGGAGGCAACGATGTAAACACAAGAGCATTAGCCAGTCTGGCTACGTGGCTAACAGGGCTCACAACACACCAACACTGCAGAGCCTTTTTTTTTTTTTTTTTAAATCACAAATGCTCGGTCCTTTGGAAACAAGAATGACAAACTAAAACTGGATATATAAGCTGAGCAACCATAGGACAGCTCTGTGATGATTGTGATTCCGACCTGGCTGCACACACGCTCAGACGGCGTGGTCGAGCTAGCATGCTGCTAGGCTGAACGTAAGAGCTGTGGAAGTGAATTTTGGATGAATGTGACTTCTTCATTCAGCTGCTCCCTTCAGGGGTCTCCACAGTGGATCTTCTGCCTCCACCTCACCCTCTCCCTTCACCTTCCTCTGGAAAACCAACCCATGTCCTCCTTCACTACATCTGGGACTCTTCTCCGTTTCCTCCCACCTGACACCTCCATCTTTAACATCGGTGGTCACTGATAAGTTCTGCTCACCAGACCTGGAACTGCTGGCTGTTTCTGTCTGCTACAGGAGTCTTCTGTTGCTGTGGTGACACTGGTCCAGATGCTAATGCTAATTTAGCACTCGGCTATGTGCGAGCACATCTGGTTTGAACCAACATATTAACACACTGGACTGAGTATGCTCCAATATTTTAAAGGGATGCAAAGCCTCCCCTCAGAAATTTGTCTGGAAATACAGAACATGTATTTTACATTAAGCTGAGGCAGTTGTCTTGTTTTCTGTGGGGAAGGTGTCTTTATGAGTCAGTTAATCATCACTGTAAGACAAATGAGATGGAAATGTGTGAGAAAATAATATGTGCTTACAGTGGTGTGAAAAAGATGATTTTCTGCAGCAGAACACATCAGAAGACATATTCTGATGTGTTCTGTACTCATCACACACACACACAGACGTTTCTTGGAGTAAATGATGATGGTTTTAGTTTGTGACATTAGATAAGAAGTAAATCTACAGTTACTGGTTATAGTGAGGATTGGAGTCAGAATGCATGATAGAATTTTTGTTGATATGCTGGTAATTTAAAGCTAGTTTTTGCAGATACTGATACAGTGGTGTGAAAAAGTGTTTGCCCCCTTCCTGATTTCTCATTTTTTGTATGTTTGTCACACTTAAATGTTTCAGATCATCAAACAAATTTAAATATTAGACAAAGATAACACAAGTAAACACAAAATGCAGTTTTTAAATGAAGGTCTTTATTATCAAGGGAAAAAAATCCAAACCTACATGGCCCTGTGTGAAAAAGTGATTGCCCCTAAACCTAATAACTGGTTGGGCCACCCTTAGCAGCAACAACTGCAATCAAGCATTTGCGATGACTGGCAATGAGTCTTTTACAGCACTGTGGAGGAATTTTAACCCACTCATCTTTGCAGAATTGTTGTAATTCAGCCACATTGGAGGGTTTTCCAGCATGAACCGCCTTTTTAAGGTCATGCCACAGCATCTCAATCAGATTCAGGTCAGGACTTTGACTAGGCCACTCCAAAGTCTTCATTTTGTTTTTCTTAAGCCATTCAGAGGTGGACTTGCTGGTGTGTTTTGGATCATTGTCCTGCTGCAGAACCAAAGTGCACTTCAGCTTGAGGTCATGAACAGATGGACGGACATTCTCCTTCAGGATTTTTTGGTAGACAGCAGAATTCATGGTTCCATTTACCACAGCAAGTCTTCTAGGTCCTGAAGAAGCAACACAGCCTCAGACCATCACACTACCACCACCATATTTTACTATTGGTATGATGTTCCTTTTCTGAAATGCTGTGTTACTTTTACTCCGGATGTAATGGGACACACACCTTCCAAAAAGTTCAACTTTTGTCCCGTCAGTCCACAGAGCATTTTCCCAAAAGTCTTGGGGATCATCAGATGTTTTCTGGCAAAACTGAGATGAGCCTTTATGTTCTTTTTGCTCAGCAGTGGTTTTCGTCTTGGAACTCTGCCATGCAGGCCATTTTTGCCCAGTCTCTTTCTTATGGTGGAGTCATGAACACTGACCTTAACTGAGGCAAGTGAGGCCTGCTGTTCTTTGGATGTTGTTGTGGGGTCTTTTGTGACCTCTTGGATTAGTCGTCGCTGTGCCCTTGGGGTAATTTTGGTCAGCCAGCCACTCCTGGGAAGGTTCACCACTGTTCCATGTTTTTGCCATTTGTGGATAATGGCTCTCACTGTGGTTCGTTGGAGTCCCAAAGCTTTAGAAATGGCTTTATAACGTTTTCCGGACTGATAGATGTCAATTACTTTGTTTCTCATTTGTTCCTGAATATCTTTGGATCGCAGCATGATGTCTAGCTTTTGAGGATCTTTTAGTCTACTTCACTTTGTCAGGCAGGTCCTATTGAAGTGATTTCTTGATTGAGAACAGGTGTGGCAGTAATCAGGCCTGGGTGTGGCTGGAGAAATTGAACTCAGCTTTCCAAAGATGTGATAAACCACAATTAATTTAGGTTTTAACAGGGTTGGGGGGGGGGGGCAATCACTTTTTCACACAGGGCCATGTAGGTTTGGATTTTTTTTACCCTTGATAATAAACACCTTCATTTAAAAACCATTTTGTGTTTACTTGTGTTATCTTTGTCTAACATTTAAATTTGTTTGATGATCTGAAACATTTAAGTGTGACAAACATACAAAAAAACCCGAGAAATCAGGAAGGGGGCAAACACTTTTTCACACCACTGTATCAGTATCTGCAAAAACTAGTTTTAAATTACCAGCATATCAACAAAAATTCTATCATGCATTCTGACTCCAATCCTCACTATAACCAGTAACTGTACATTTACCTATCTAATGTCACAAACTAAAACCATCATCATTTACTCCAAAAGATGTGTGTGTGTGTGTGTGTGTGTGTGTGTGTGTGTGTGTGTGTGTGTGTGATCAGTACAGAACACATCAGAATATGTCTTCTGATGTGTTCTGCTGCAGAAAATCATCAACTTTTTAACAACACTAAGTGACTGAAAAACACTCGTGAGTGCAAACATGTAAAAGTCCTGTCATCAGCTGTTGCTGTGGAAACCACCAGAACACCTCGGGTTATCCAGGCAGGCCACACACGGACGTCATCACCACAGTCTGAACATCTTCACACTGGTGGGAGTTTTTAAAAAGCTCATTTCTGTCGTGTGTGGAGAAAAGAGTAAAACCACATCAGTCCAGCTGCGTGTGCCCATCTGGACCAGGCCTCCCTCCCTCCCTCCCTCACTCACTCCCTCACACGTTTTAACACTAGCAAAGTGATAAACCCACTTCACTGCTTCCATTCCAGCATTAACAGGCATCTGGTTGTACCGACATGCTCCTTCAGCACTTCCTACTGGTATATTTTGCTGATTCAGCACTCCAGACTCATGTGATACCTCTGTCGCCACGTCAGTTAAGTGACGGACTACAGTTCCTAAATCTCATTCAGTGGAAGGGATTAAGTGTGATCTGACCTAGAGTGGACAAAATCCTTGACGGGCTGGCAGAACATGAAGACAGCAGAGGTGGCAGTGGTGAGGATGATCTGCAGGCTCAGCAGGGTGTACACCTTCCTCAGGAAGTCTGTCACACAGAGAAACCAGGGAAACGTTACAGACAGGTGAAGAAATCACATCTGTACTGGAAACTCATTTATTCAGAGAAAAGCTAATCAGTCATCCAGAAACAATGACATTCAACAGTCATGACCACCACCGGTGCCTTTAACCACTGCCTCCAGGAGCTGCGGAAAAGACCAAGGAACTGGTGGTGGACTCCCACAGACAGGGACACCCCCCCCCCCCCCCCCAGCACCAGGAAACATCCAGGAAACGGACAATGAGAAGCAGACATCTTAGTTACCTGGGTGTTCACCTGCACTACAAACTGGACTGGTCACACAGCACCAACACACCCTACAAGGCTGTTCCTTCTGAGGGGACTGCAGGGACCACGCCTGAAGACCTGCTACGACTCTGTGGTGGCATGGATTTTCTTAACCAACACATCTCCTGTGTACAGTCGATATAATCTCGTTGTGCTGTACAACTGTACAATGACAATAAAGCCTATTCTATTCTATATAAAAAGTCTACACACCCCTGTTCAAATCCAGGTCTTTGTGGTGTAAAAAATGAGACCAAGATAAATCATTTCAAAAAATTCTCCACCATTGATGTGACCTATAACCTGTACAACCCAATGGAAAAACACACTGAAATCTTTTTTTTTTTAATTTAAGTTTTTGTAAAGGGTATACATGCCATTTCAGCACTGCATTGTTTACATTTTCATCACATATTCCCTTTTTTTGGTTTTTTGACAAGACTGAAAAAAAAAATTATTACAACACCCTTTTTTATCATGCTATTTTAAGCCTTTCAGAGTAAACTATATGCATGTATGTGATAGTATATTACCTTTGGTACACTGGAGAATGAATTTCTTATGAAATATGAGTTATTTTCGCGAGCTACTTTTCCAACCCGGAAGTAAGATGCCTCGATCTCTGAGGCTCCGCCTCTCCTTCTTGTGGCTGCTGCCCATTTCATGACGATAATAAACTCCAACCTTTTCTGACGAGTAGGCTCTTCTTTAGGAAGGCTGAACAAACTCCTAAATCTCTCACAGCCAAAGACACATTTACGCCACTTAGAAGACATTGTCTTACATAAAAAAGCAAACAGTTGTTGTCACTGAGCAGATTAGGTGCGAGAGGAACTACTTCTTCACGGCGTCAATGCTAAAGTGAAAGAGTTTTGCCGATCACCGCTCCGTTAGCTGCGCGGAGAAAGTGGGTGTGTGCGTTAGCCTGGGGGCGGTGCCGGCAGCACAGGCACTTCCTGGAGTGGGCGGCTCACCCACGTTCATACGTATGAACGTGGGGACCCAGTCATTATCAGGGACAGGGCGGAGCAGCAGCTCAGAGAGCAGGGTTGAGGAGGAATACTCAGAGATGCATGAATGGAGAAAAATACCACTTTGGGGGTGTTTTTGGTGAGGAATTAACATTATAACATGCTTAAAAGCTCAAAAAAGTCAATTTTGCATGATATAGGCCCTTTAAGTGAAAGAAAAGAAAAAATTAAAAAAAAGAGAAGAAAAATAAAGGAGCATCTGAGTAGTGTTGGAACAAAGAGAGGCGCCATTATTGAAATGGTGTTTGTCAAAGCTCAGATCTGATGGAAGACACATATGCGGTCCAGGGTTGCCAGAAGTTCAAGAACCCATCCATGTCCTGTCTCAGTGCGAATGTCAACTTTTCCATCAAGTAAATGTCTTGGATCACGTTACTCCAATCTTCAGGTGTAGGACAGTCCTTCAGCATCCATTTTTTAGTTAGAGCTTTTTTACTTGCCAATATTAAAACAGTGAATAAGTATTTTTCTCCTCGTCTTTCCAGTGAATCCGGTAGTAAACCCAGATACAAAGTTACAAAAGAAAAGGGGACTGTTATTTTGAATATTTTCCCCAATATAGTCTGTACATTGGTCCAATATTGGTGAATAACTGGGCATGACCAAAACACATGAAAATGATTTGCAGTCTCTTCGCCACACAAGCGCCAACAGTTCAACCCCTTATGGGTAAATTTGTTTTGTGCAGGTGTTGTGAAAAATCTTGCCAAATTTTTCCATCCAAATTCTCTCCACTGCAAGGATGAGGTACTTTTCCATTGCTGTTTATTTAGCTTTTCCCATATTTCCAGTTGTAAAGTGAAATTCCCCTCTTTTTCCCATCTCTCTTTTATATATGATGTGTTGTCTCCTTTTAAGTCTTGAAGACCTTGGTATATTTTACAGATGTATCTGATCCCTGGGACCCCTTTATATGCCATTAAGAAGACCTTCAGAACACCTGACTGGGCCCTTTCCAAATCCTCCTTTTTAAGTATTTTGTTTATGTGGTGTCTAAGCTGAAAGAACCTGTAAAGGTCTTGATTTACTAGACCTTGTTTTTTCAAATCTTCAAAACTTCTTAAAGTTTGCCCTTTAAAAAAACTGTAATATTTTATCAGTCCGTTCTCTTTCCACTTTTTAAATCTAGTGTCTGTTTTATTAGGAGTAAAGTCCTGATCATAGGAAATCCATTGCAGAAATCAATAGGGTTCTTTAGTTTGATTCTCTCTATCGTAAACCAAATTTTTAGCGGGGTCTCTATCCACGCGTTAGTGTTACCCGTATTTTTTGGACTATAAGGCCCACTTAAAATCCTTTAATTTTCTCAAAAATCGACAGTGCGCTTTATAATCCGGTGCGCCTTATGTATTAATTCTGGTTGTGCTTACTGACCTCGAACCAATTTTATGTGGTACACGGCGCTCAAAAATCTGTCAAAAATGTTTTAGTACGACTTTGGTAAGCTACGAAGCCGAACCGCTTGATGGATTGTCGGAGCATTACAGTAGTCAGGAGCCTCGCGGAGTAATATGTGCTTCAACATAATGGCCGGATGGCTTTTTCCACAAATCTCCATCCCTATGGATCTGCCACTCCATGCACGCCCATCTCACCAATACTGTCAAAACCCAAGTGAAGCAAACTAATTCGGAGCTTGCCATCATTCCGGGTGGATTAACCAAAGAACTCCAACCACTATATTGGTGTCAACAGGTCGTTCAAAGTTAAATTGCTAGCGAGTTACGCCACTATCTGCCAATGGATCGTGGATCGAAACTGCTCCTGTTTAGCTGTAATTAATATTCAAAAATGATATTTTCGGGATGAAAGAATTCAAGCGTCCCGGCATTTGTTTGCATTGTGTACTTCTCGGGGCTGCCGCCGGACAGCAAGCCGTATCGATTACTGAGCGAGTATCCTGGCGATGTAAACAGCCACGGACCAAAAACGTACATTTGCTCGTGGAACAGGTCATTCACATTCGCAGACAATCGCGCTATATGTGTCTATAATGACTATAGATAGGATTTTCTTTCCATGCACGCAAAAAAAAAAAAAAAATCCCAGATCCGACTACCTCGCGAGGTAGTCGATACCCAAAAGCTGATGGTGTACAGAACACGTATATTAGGATTTGTATGTGAAATTTCGGCATTGAAACTGCTCCCGTTTAGCTGTAATTAAATATTCAAAAATGATATTTTTGGGACGAAAGAATTCAAGCGTCCCGGCATATGTTTACTTATCAGGGCCGCCGCCGGAGATCGAGCCGTATCGAGTACCGAGCAAGTACCCAGCGAGTATTCTGGCCAATATGGCGATGTGAACAGCCACGGACTAAAAACGTTCCGCCTGCTCGTGGAACAGGTCCTTCACACTCGCAGACAATCGCGCTATATGTGTCTGTAATGACTATAGATAGGATTTTCTTTCCATGCACGCAAAAATTTTTTTTTTCCCGGCTCCAACTACCTCGCTTTAATGCGCCTTATAATCCGGTGCGCCTTATGTATGAAATTAGACCATCAAATAGACCGTTCATTGATAGTGCGCCTTATAA
The DNA here is from genome assembly GCA_020510985.1 of Pholidichthys leucotaenia. Taxonomy (NCBI): domain Eukaryota; kingdom Metazoa; phylum Chordata; class Actinopteri; order Cichliformes; family Pholidichthyidae; genus Pholidichthys; species Pholidichthys leucotaenia. The sequence continues at coordinate 297,077,213 of CM035849.1, forward strand.
TCCGGTGCGCCTTATAGTCCCAAAAATACGGTATTCAAATGTTTAGGTAAGGCATTAAGATAAGATAAGCCTTTCTCAGTCCCATCCATCCATCCATCCATCTTCTACCGCTTTTCCGGAGGTCCGGGTCGCGGAGGCAGCAGTTCAAGCAGAGAAGCCCAGACTTCCCTCTCCCCAGCCACCTGCTCCAGCTCTTCAGAGAGGATACCAAGGCGTTCCCAGACCAGCTGGGAGACATAGTCTCTCCACCGAGTCCTGGGTCTGCCCCGGGGTCTCCTCCCAGTGGGACGTGCCCGAAACACCTCAAGTGGGAGGCGTCCAGGAGGCATCCTAATCAGATGCCCATACCACCTCAACTGACTCCTTTCAATGTGGAGGAGCAGCGGTTCTACTCTGAGCCTCTCCCGGATGGCTGAGCTCCTCACCCTATCTCTGAGGGTGAGTCCAGCAATCCTACGGAGAAAGCTCATTTCAGCCGCTTGTATCCGCGATCTCGTTCTTTCAGTCATTACCCAAAGCTCGTGACCATAGGTGAGAGTAGGAATGTAGATTGACTGATAAATCGACAGCTTTGCCTTAGAACTAAGCTCCCTCTTCACCACAACAGACCGGTACAACGTCCGCATCACTGCAGATGCTGCTCCAATCCGTCTGTCGATCTCTCGCTCCATTCTCCCCTCACTCGTGAACAAGACCCCAAGATACTTAAACTCCTCTACTTGGGGCAGGAGCCTGTCCCCAACCCAGAGAGGACAATCCACCTTTTTCCGGCTGAGGGCCATGGACTCGGACTTGGAGGTGCTGATTCTCATCCCAGCCGCTTCACACTCAGCGGCAAACCGTCCCAGCAAGAGCTGTAGGTCATTGCTGGATGAAGCCAACAGGACAACATCATCTGCAAACAACAGAGATGAGATCCTGTGGTCACCAAGCATGACACCCTCCATTCCCTGGCTGCGTCTAGAAATCCTGTCCATAAAAATTATGAACAGTATCGGTGACAAAGGGCAGCCCTGGCGGAGTCCAACTCTCACTGGGAATGACTCCGACCGAGTGTTGGCAATACGAACCAAACTCTCACAACGGTCGTACAGAGACCGAATAGCTCGTAACAACAAGCCCGATACCCCATACTCCCGAAGCACCCCCCACAAAAATCCACGAGGGACGCAGTCAAATGCCTTCTCCAAGTCCACAAAACACATGTAAACTGGTTGGGCAAACTCCCACGAACCCTCGAGAATTCTCGAGAGGGTAAAGAGCTGGTCTGATGTGCCACGGCCAGGACGAAAACCACATTGCTCCTCCTGAATCCGAGGTTCGACCAACGGCCGGACTCTCCTCTCCAGTACCTTGGCATAGACCTTCCCAGGGAGGCTGAGGAGTGTGATCCCTCTAAAGTTGGAGCACACCCTCCGGTCCCCTTTTTTAAAGAGAGGAACCACCACCCCGGTTTGCCATGCCAAAGGCACTGCCCCCGACCTCCACGTAATGTTGCAGAGGCGTGTCAACCATGACAACCCAACAACATCCAGGGCCTTGAGGTACTCGGGGCGAATCTCGTCCACCCCTGGGGCCCGGCCACCAAGGAGATTTTTAACCACCTTGGCGACCTCAGCCCCTGTGATAGGCGAGTCATCCCCCTCGTCCCCAAACCCTGCTTCCTCTGTGGAAGGCGTATCAGTGGGATTGAGGAGATCCTCGAAGTATTCCTTCCACCGCCCGACGATGTCCCCAGTCGAAGTCAACAGTGTCCCATCCGCACCATACACAGTGTGGACGGGGAGCTGCTTTCCCCTCCTGAGCCGCCGGACAGTTTGCCAGAATCTCTTTGAGGCCGACCCAAAGTCTTGTTCCATGACCTCACCGAACTCCTCCCATACTCGGGTTTTTGCTTCAGCAACCACCCGAACTGCACTCCGCTTGGCCTGCCGGTACACCTCAGCTGCTTCGGGAGTCCCACAAGCCAACCAAGCTTGATAGGACTCCTTCTTCAGCTTAATGGCCCCCCTCACCACTGGTGTCCACCACTTGGTTCGGGGGTTGCCACCACGGGATGCACCGACAACCTTGCGGCCGCAGCTCTGGACAGCCGCTTCAACAACAGAGGTGGAGAACAAGGCCCATTCAGACTCCATGTCTCCAGACTCACTCGGAATGTGGGTGAAGTTCTTCCGGAGGTGGGAGTTGAAGACCTCCCGGACAGGGGCCTCAGCCAGACGCTCCCAGCACACCCTCACTGTACGTTTGGGTCTACCAGGTCTGAATGGCTTCCTCCCCTGCCATCGGATCCAACTCACCACCAGGTGGTGATCAGTTGACAGCTCTGCACCTCTCTTTACTCGGGTGTCCAAGACATACGGTCGCAGGTCTGATGACACGATAACAAAATCGATCATCGACCTGCGACCTAGGGTGTCCTGGTGCCAGGTGCACATATGGACACCCTTATGCTTGAACATGGTGTTCGTTATGGACAGACTGTGGTTAGCACAGAAGTCCAATAACTTTCTCAACGGGACTTTCTCAGTCCCACAATGGGGAAATTCCAGGATTGCAACAGCGCAGGGATAGCAACACTCAGAGCAACAATCACGAAGACAAGAAAAAACAAGAGCAGCGAGTATACATATGTACACATAAATATAAATATATATAGACACACAGTGCGGGCATTGTAGCTAGATGGGATAAATATATAAATATATAAACACACAGTGCGGAGCATTGTAGCTAGACGGAATGAATATATAAATATATAAACACAGTGCGGAGCATTGTAGCTAGATGGAATAAATATGTAAATATATAAACACACACAGTGTGGAGCATTGTAGCTAGACGGAATGAAACAGCATAACCGTCTACTTTACATTATTCCCTATTATCGCCTGTAGGGGAATGCCACTTGTTATTTGGCATTCCATCTCCTTCCATTGTGCAGTGTAGACTGGGTTACATATCTCTACTAAAGTCTTAATTTGTGCGGCTTTAAAATAGTCCCTGATATTTGGCAGCGCGAGCCCACCTTTGTCTTTGTTTAGCTGTAGGGTTCTATACCTGATTCTTGGTCTCTTGCCCTGCCATATGAATCTTGAGATCCTTCTGTCCAGTTCTTGCCATGTTTTTTTGGGAGGTTCTACCGGTATTGTTTGGAAAAGGTATAGAAGACGTGGAAGTATATTCATTTTGACTGCTTCAATTCTTTGTGCAGTACCCAAGAATGGGATCATATTCCATCTTGCTAGATCAGATTTTATTTTTGCTATCAGTGGATCATAGTTTAGTGTTATAATTTTGAGTTGTTTTGGGATATTGATCCCCAGATATTTCATAAATAAAAATAAATTAAATGTAATAGATATTAAATTTAATAAAACTGAGATTAGTTCTGGAAAAGAGGTGTCCGGCTTCCCCAGGTATATTAAAATGTCATCAGCAAAGGGTGCTATTTTATGTTCCTTCTGACCAAGTGTAATACCTTGAATTTTTTGATTCTGTCTTATCCATTGGCTCAGAGGTTCTATGAAGATTGCAAAGAGCAGTGGAGACAAGGGGCAGCCCTGACGACATCCTCTCTCCAGTTCAAAAGATGATGATAATTTGATGATAATTTACACTGTAATTTCCCAGTTTGGGATCAATAAAGTACATCTATCTATCTATCTATAATTTACCGTTAATCCTTATTTTAGCTGTTGGTTTTTTATATAATGCCTGGATAGTTCTAATGAAGTTGTTATGAAAATTGAAACTGGATAAGATTCTATATAGGAAAGACCAGTCAACCGAATCAAATGCTTTTTCAGCATCTAATCCCAATATGGCTGCATTTAAATTATATTTTTTTATATGATGAATTATGTGTAAAGTGCGTCTAATGTTATCTTGTGTCTGTCTTTGGCTTATAAAACCTGTTTGGTCTAAATGAATTAAGTCTGTCAGTATATTTTCTAACCTTTTGGCAAGGATGGCGGAAAAAGTTGATAGTCCTGATTTAACACACTGATTGGTCTGTAGTTGGAGCATTCTAGTTTATCCTTTTCAGGTTTAGGTATGACTGCAATGACCCCTTCTCTCCAGGAGGGGGGATTTCCCCTGTGTGGAGGACAGTTAAATGTTTTCAGGAGGAGAGGAGATAGTTGCTGTTTAAAAGTTTTGTACCACTCTGCTGTATAGCCATCTGCTCCTGGGGATTTGTTAGCTTTAAGTTTCATAATTGCTTTTTCTAATTCTTTAGGTTGTATTTCTGCCAATAGTTTTTTTTTTATTTTGTAACTCAGTAAGTTGGGGAAGATTTAATGCATTTAGAAAGGCTTCGGATGTGTCTGTGTTTTTTGAGGGAGTACAAGTTCTTGTAGTAATTCTTGAAGCTTTTATGAATTTCCTGAGTTCTAATTTTTATTTTCTTTGATACTGGGTCTCTGATTTTGTAGATTGCTCTCTCCGTTTGTTGTTTCCTCAATTTATAGGCTAGTAATTTTGCCGATTTGCTACCTGTTTCATAATATTTTTGTTTCAGAAATGTAAGTTTCTTCTGGATTTCTGTTGTGTAGATCTCGCTTATTTGTTTTTTATTTCCTTAATTTTGAGCGAGTCATTAGAATGAGTGTTGTCTTTGTGCTCTTTTTCTAGTTTCTTAAGTTCTGACTCTACTGTGATTAGTTTTTCTTGTCTCAGTTTCTTTTGGATTGCCAGTTTTGCAATAATCTTTCCCCTTATTACAGCTTTGCATGCGTCCCACAGTATTAAAGGGGATACTTCTCCATTATCATTTTCTTCCAAATATCTGAGGATATCTGATTCCAATTCATCTTTCAGTGGTCTTTTTAGCACATTTGAATTTAACCTCCAAGAAAATGTATTATTTGTTTATTTTTGGATATTTAAGTCCATGTAGATCGGACTGTGGTCAGAGAGATCCATCAGTCCTATTTTACATGTTTTTACTCTTCCAATGTCTCGATTAAACATAAAAAAAATAGTCAATCCTTGAATATGATGAATGTGGTACTGAGTAAAATGTATAATCTTTTACACTGGGGTTGAATTCCCTCCACACGTCACAGATTCCCATTTCATTTAGTAGTATCCTAGTTTTTCTACTTTGAGTGTTATTTTGATGTGAAGAATTACCTGATGCATCCCAGTATGGATTCAGTCTTAGATTGAAGTCTCCACCACATATCACTAAACCTTGGGCTTTAGTTATCATTAGGTCAAATACATTTTTATAAAATTTCCAGTTAGCCCCTGGAGGGGCATATACATTCAGCAGGGTGATATCTTCTCCCTCTAGCCGACCAAGTACCATGCTAAATCTCCCTTCTTTATCTTTGTGTTCTGAATTTTTTTTAAATATAATTTTGGTTGAGATCAATGTCGCTACCCCCCTCCTCCTCCCTGACTTATATGAAGATGAAGAGATCAGTTTAAACCCTTGTCTATTAAGTTTAGTGTGTTCCAAGTCTGTTAGGTGGGTCTCTTGTAAAAATATTATTCCTGCTTTGTCTTTTTTCATTTTGCCTAGAATCTTGGATCTTTTAACTGGATTCAGGATCCCTCTTACATTATATGAGATTATTTTGGTTGAACTCTGTTTCTCCATTGTATTGTCTTATTTAGTATAATAGTATAGTGGCCTTCTTTTATGCTACTCAAAAACTGAAAGAACATTAAGAACATAAAAAGCATTAAGAACATAATATATAAAACTTTAAAACAAAAAACTGTCAAAAGATCTTCCTGAACTGAGGTCTTTTTAGTGACCTTAGAGGAGCCTTGATGGTGTGTTGGCTTTGAGGGAAATTCCTCAAACTTTGTTACGTGTTGAGGGCCCTCTCTTACCCCTGTAAGTTGTCCCATGTTTTTAACGTGATTTTCAGATCCCAATCCGAACTTGTATAGATTTTTTTTTTTTTATGCCTATACCCTATGAAATTATGTGCAACCTCCCACCACCAACTATCACAGCAAACAATCACGGTAATACAGTATTTGTTAGTGTGGAGAGTTCATGTGGTTCATTGTCACATTTCTATTTTAACAAGTTTTTTTCTTTTTAAGACTTATTTGTTTCTAATATTATGACTGTTCCATGAAATATTTTACCACTTCATATTTGCTGATTCTGCATCTCCTTTAATGTTTGTTACCTTGTAGGAGGAGGTTTGGATGCGCAGATTGACTAAAAATATCGTTATTCCCTCCTGAAAGCGTCCAGTTTTTCCTTATAGCCCTGACGCTGGGTTTCCCGCTGCTGGCCTGTGGATTTTGAGGGTCTCTGTGTGCACCACGTTTGAGCCTTGATTCTTTCGATCGGGTCTGCTGCGGGTTTATACACCGTTACCGGGAGCCCTCTTCTCGCCATATCCCTGGTTGCTTCTTCCGCCGAGTTGTAGAGACACGTCTCTTCCCCATAAAAAACCCTCAGCTTCGGCGGAAATGGAGTTTGAAAGTGCAGTTTCTTCTCTCTTAGTACCTTTTTAGAGTCATTGTATTCCCGACGTTTTTTAAGGACCTCCGGGGCGTAGTCATGCTCCACAAAAACTCTTCTTTCTTGGTGCATAAATCCTTTTTTCTGCCAAGCCAGTCTCAAAACCTCTTCTTTTGTTCTGAAGTTGGAAAACTTCACCACCACCGATCGCGGGGGAACTTCCGCCGATGGCCTTGGGGCTAACGAACGGTGCGCCCTTTCTATCTTCAAGTCAGTGGATTGGGGAATTTCCAACTTCTCTCTCAGTATGGTTTCCATGCATGCAGCCATTGTGGTGAAACCGTCCTCGACTCCTTCTTTCAGACCATGAATTCTTATGTTGTCCCTTCTTAGTCTTCCTTCCAGGTCGGTTAGCTTAGCCTCCAGTCTTGTCTGTCGTTTAAGTAATTCCAGCGTGGTTTCTTCCAGCCCTTTTATTCTTTCCTCTGCTTCCATGATTCGGTCCTCAGCCTGGTCCACTTTGTTGTTTGTCCTTTTTATTTCGTCTTTAAGTTCACGAAATTCGGCCCAACACTCTCGGCGAAATTCTCTTAATTCTTGAAGTATCGTTTTTAAGCTAGCCGTGTTGCTAGCCTCGTTTTGCTCCTCTATTTCCGAGTGGCCATTGTCTTCAAGGTCCGTTTCTCCGGCCCATGCGTGTCTTGGCCTGGTAAATGTCGATCTCTTCTGTTTTCCTTTAGGCATAATGACTTTGTCTTTTGATTTTCACTCTTCCACAAATCCGCCAAATCCGATTTTCATGGTATTTTCATGGATGGGATCTGGGAGCTTCAGCGTTAAGCTGCTACCACCATGGTGTCCAGACCGGAAGTCCAAACTGAAATCTTTTAAGGGGAAAAATAAAAAACTTACAATAACGCGGCTGCATAAATATGCATACCCTGTTATAGCTGGGGATGAGGCTGTGTTCAGAATTAACCAATCTCATTCAAACTAGGGACGAGCCGATATCACTTTTCAACACCAATATCGATACTGTGACTGAGTATTAGCCGATACGATCCAAACCCGATACCATCTCTCTGATTTAAAACAACAACAGTGCAGAACAAACTTTGTTAATGACTGGTTGCCTTTTGCATACATATAAAACCAAAATCTAAAAGAAAAAAACAACCATAAAGCTGACTCAGTTCAGCAACGCTGCTGCTTTTTCTATTTTAAACTTTGCAACACTGGCAGCATTTCACTGGTCAGCACCATGTAAACATGCATTCTGAAGTTTTAAATGCAAGTTTATGCAAAACTTTGAAGCTGAGTATTTAAGCAAATATTCAGATGAAATTCAAAGTGCCACTTCATGCATGAAGTAAAATATGCTGTAGATCTGAAAATAAAGGAACTAACCCTTTAAGTTGTATTTTTGTCATCTATAATTATTATTATTATCATAAGTATTCTCCTGGTCCTCAGTTTATTTAGTACTTACTTATCCTCTTCGTCCCAAGTGAGACATAAGGCCGCAACAAGCAATCCCCACTTTGCCCTGTCCTTTACCAGTAACAGGCTTAGATTCAACATTGCTTGTTGCAGTTTCTGTAACGGAATGCTGTTTTCTAGGATGGAGTAGTTGGCCTCATGCCAAACCTCCACTCTGGAGGGCTGGGTTTTCTCTCTGGGTTATCCTTCCCGTATGGTTTATTTAGTAGTGTTTCTGATATCATTCTCTGTTTGCTCTTAGTTTTTCGGTTTACTCTTATTTTGAAGTCATTCCTGTTCCATTTCATGTAGCCTTGCACCCGCTGGGATTAATAAAGTAGCCTATACAAAATACAAACAAAATACAAAAAAATAATTTGCTATTTATGTTTCTGTCACCAACCTGTCATTAACTGTAAGACTCTCCCCCTGAAAAGTATGCTCCAGTCTGGGAGGCTGTGGTGCAGGTGTAGTGTGGCCGACTACTGATCAGAGGGTTAGGGGTTCGATTCCCGCTCTGTCTGCATGTTGAAGTGTCCTTGAGCAAGACACTGAACCCCCAGTTGCTCCTGGTGGGTCAGGCCAGCGCCAGTGTATGGCAGCTCTGCTGCCATCAGTGTGTGAATGGGTGGATAGCAGGCTCTGTAAAGTGCTTTGGTCATCTAGAGATGAGAAAAAAAGCACTATATATTGGGTGATAAGCCCAAGACAAATTTCCCCTTGTGGGACAATAAAGTTAATCTAATCTATATAAGTGAATGCCATTTACCATTTACTTTCAGTTTTGTTATTTTTAGGTTTCACTTTCAGCACCCAGCATCTCGAGCTGGAAAAGCAGCAGCTGCTGCTGCACAACACACGTCCTTCTGCTCGGTTCTTGACACAATTCAGCATACTCCTTTGCCATGATACTTTTGCAAGTGTTTTATCAAGTTGGTGGTGTAAAATTGTAAATGCTGGTACCACACAGCAACATACTGAATCAAGTCCCACAGACACGCTCCAGTGATGTGATGCTTGTTGTGTCTGTTTACAGAAGCCGTAACAGCATGGCTGAGAGCACAATCATGCCTTCATTTTATTATTATTAATGTACTGGATCGGTAAATTACTTTTATTCCTTACCGATACCGATCCAGCCATTTTGCCTGGATCGAACCTGATACCAATACGCCAGATCGGATCGGCTCATCCCCATTTCAAACTCATGTTAAATGGGAGTCAGCACACACCTGCCACCATTTAAAGTGTCTCTGATTAACCCCAAACAAAGTTCAGCTGTTCTAATATGCTTTTCCTGACATTTTTGTAGTCACATCTTACAGCACAAGCCATGGTCCGCAGAGAGCTTCCAAAGCATCAGAAGGATCTCATTGTTCAAAGGTATCGGTCAGGAGAAGGGTACAAAAGAATTTCCAAGGCATTAAATCTACCATGGAACACAGTGAAGACAGTCATCATCAAGTGGAGAAAATATGGCACAACAGTGACATTACCAAGAACTGGACGTCCCTCCAAAATTGATGAAAAGATAAGAAGAAAACTGGTCAGGGAGGCTGCCAAGAGGCTGACAGCAACATTGCAGGAGCTGCAGGAATCTCTGGCAAGTACTGGCTGTTTAGTACATGTGACAACAATCTCCTGTCTAGGGTGGCAAGACGGAAGCCTTATCTTAAGAAGAAAAAATATCCAAGCCCAGCTCCATTTTGCAAAATCACATTTGAAATCTCCCAAATACATGTGGGAAAATGTGCTATGGTCCGATGAAACCAAGGTTGAACTTTTTGACCATAATTCCAAAAGGTAAATTTGGCACAAACACAACACTGCTCATCAGCAAAAGAACACCATACCTACAGTGAAGCATGGTGGTGGCAGCATCATGCTTTGGGGCTGTTTTTCTTCAGCTTGAACTGGGGCCTTAGTCAATGTGGAGGGAATTATGAGCAGTTCCAAATACCAATCAGTGTTGGCACAAAACCTTCAGGCTTCTGCTAGAAAGCTGAAGATGAAGAGGAACTTCCATCTTTCAGCACGACAATGACCCAAAGCATACATCCAAATCAACAAAAGAATGGCTTCACCAGAAGGAGATTAAGGTTTTGGAATGGCCCAGCCAGAGTCCAGATCTGAATCCGATTGAAGATCTGTGGGCTGATCTGAAGAAGGCTGTGCACAGGAGATGCCCTCACAATCTGACAGATTTGGAGCGTTTTTGCAAAGAAGAGTGGGCAAATATTGCCACATCAAGATGTGCCACGCTGATAGACTCCTACCCAAAAAGACTGAGTGCTGTAATAAAAGCCAAAGGTACTGCAACAGAGAATTAGTTTAAAGGTGTGCATATTTATGCAACCAGGTTATTGTAAGATTTTTATTTTTTTATTTTTCCCCTTAAAAGATTTCAGTTTGTTTTTCAATTGGGTTGTACAGGTTATAGGTCACATGAATGGTGGAAAAGGTTTTGAAGTGATTTATCTTTGTCTCATTTTTTCACATCACAAAAACCTAGCATTTGAACTGGGGTGTGTAGACTTTTTATATCCACTGTAGTTCTGGTGAGTAAATAAAAATGCTGGATTCAAATGATGCCTTTTAGGAGATTTATTCTTCTTGACCAAGAAGGAAAGAGTTGCTACACCACACACATGTTGGCACAGCGAGTTGTTCAGTTACAGCAGAGCACAGAGAGTCTTAAGCAGTAGCACAAACACACATAAGGATTTGCCCTGAGAAGTGTTTGTTCAGCAGCCGTGTGTTCAAGGCTACAGTGAGTGCAACTGTAGTCTCAGGGTGTCATGCAATCATGGCTGGATAGGAAAGTACAGAACATGGAGTCATTTAGGATTTGATGACCTACAGTGGACAGAATATAATGATAATATAAGTAATTTCCATCATGTATGGAGTGGTCTGCTGGGGCAGCAGCATCACAGCTGCACACAGGAAGAGAATGAAGACCAGCTCTGTTCTGGGGTGCTGCCCCGACCCAGCGGAGGTGATAGGAGAGAGGAGGATGGTGGCTAAGCTGACATCTCTGCTGGAGTGTGTGTGTGTGTGTGTGGACAGAGCTTTTCATGTACTTCCCCCTTAAGACATGTCCCCAGAGCTACGTGTGCGGGCACATACCTCCACAACCCAGAAACAGCGCACTTTGGAATAAAAAGTGAAACAGCCTGTAATAAAAAGAATTGTGATGTCCATCCAGAGTCTGTGATGATTGACTCTTTATTTCTTCAGAAGATGCAAAAAAAGGGAGCAAAATCTACGGATCCTAAAGCTGGATTTATGCACCCATATCACATCAACACCATTACCAATGTCTATCGCAGACGCAGAGATTGGCAATTTTTTCTTGTGTGTTGGGTGAAATGCTTTGTTCCGTTACCATAACAGGTTTTAGCCGATGTGCGTCATGATTTGTGTTCATCATGTGTTTTTGCTCATGAAAGAGCGACGGACAAGAGGAGACTGTGATGGAGTTGGAGGTAAATGTGAAGAAAAAGCAACTTTTAATACAATCATTGCACAGTGAAAAAGGAGAAGTGGGAGAAAATGGTGTATGCGACCACCGCTGCTGCCGTGATTCGACAATCTGTGTAATTACTGGAGTTTTGACGAGCAGGGCTGGCCCTGGTCATTTTGTCGCCCTAGGCGGGATTAGGGTGTAATTAGACCTCTTTATAGTTTTTTTTTCTTATGATCCATTTGTTGTTTGTTCTTCTACAACAGTTAGTTCCGACCGAGCAATTTAACTGGACAATAGGGATTCCAGGAGTTACTATAATCCGTGAAAATTGCACTCCAACATTTCACTGGATATGCATCACCGCTTCAAAGGTGTTCTAGTAACCATTAATTACTTACAGTATTTTTCTATCAACTCTCTGACAATTGCAGTACTGTTTTGGATACCTTAATTTCCACAGTGAGGCGCTGTTTGACAAGAAATTATACATCTGTGACCCAGAAGTCCCACCCTTTTGAAAAGGGTTCTCAGTCTACTCTGGTCCTGCTGTCATTTTAAGCTCATTAAGCAATTTCCCATTGGTTTAAAAAAAATAGGCACTGCTAGAGTTTGATTTATTATCTCGATTAACAAACCACAATACCTTTGTGGGGATGGACTCTTTGTTTCATCTGAAAATGCAAAGAGAATCAAGCAAAATGTGCTAAATCACTAGCAAGCTAACTACTAGCTACTGGCTAACTACCGGTGGCTCCCGGCATTGGATACGTTTTGATCTGGGATCTTCTGCAATAATAATAATAATAATAATAATGATAATAATAATAGTAATGGACACTGACTCAACAGATATGTTTTATAAACACTATACAATATTTACTTTGTTTACATGTAGGGCTGTGCAATATGACAAAAATGTCATATCACCATACAAGTCATCCTCTATCTGCAGCCGATAGGAAGAGACTGAACAAACTGATCAAGAAAGCTAGCTCTGTCCTGGGGCAGCGCCTTGACCCGGTGGAGGAGATAGGAGAGAGAAGGACGGTGGCTAAACTGTCATCTCTGCTGGAGTCCGAGTTCCACCCTATGCAGGACATACTGGATGCACTGAGGAGCTCATTTAGCAGCAGACTACATCATCCTAGGTGCACAACCGAGAGGTTTCGCAGGTCCTTCCTACCTACAGCTGTCAGACTGTACAACCTAAGCAGGGCTGCTCGCAGAGATAGCAAAAAGACGTAACGACCTAATAGTTTTTAATGCAAAAGATGCAATAGACTTACACAATGGTCCCCTCCGGCATACAACTAGGAACATACCGGTCGCTATGGAGGGTGAGAATATGTATGGGCACATAATCATACCATGTAGGATAACTAAGTAGACGGTTGTGCTGTTTCATCCCATCTAGCTACAATGCTCCGCACTGTGTGTCTGTGTGTGTGTATATATAGTATATATATTTATAGTAATATGTACATATGTATATTAGCTGCTCTTGCTTGCTTGCTTTTTTTTTTCTTGCCTTCTGATTGTTGCTCTGAGTGTTGCTATCCCTGTGCTGTTGCAGTCCTGGAATATCCCCGTTGTGGGACTAATAAAGGCTTATCTTATCTTATCTTATCACAATAACGATATATATCATGATATACATTTTCTGTAAATTCTACAGTTTAGATAATCACATAAAAAGAACCCTCTTTTTATTAACTTTTTTACATGCACCTTTTTCCCTCATAATTTTGCAGCGTGTTTATAAAATTGTTTTTTAATGTGCATTAGAGACTTGATTGTCATAAATTTCAGGTTTTCCTTCGAAAGCCTTGCATGCTGCATTTCCCCTCTAGTCCACGTGCACTTTGGACAAACCCGGCACGCACGTGGCGCTGCTCATGGTCACTTTTTTCATCTACCCAGGCCAAGTGGTTGATACATGCGCAGAACCATAATTTGTAATTTCACTCCCGCCCGATAGGTAGCGCCAATGCAATGACGTGCCAGGATTTTCACCAACGAAGAAATGCTGCTTGACCTCGCGGTTGTCACTCCTTTTCCATGAAGATGCTGCTGCTGCTGAAGTATTTATGTAAGATTCATGTATGTTTATTCTAGTCTTCCACGTCCTCGTTGTCTTCTTTGTCTACTTTGTCTTGGTATGCTGTGCCGATATCGCCACCTCATGAATGGGACATTCAATCTTGCGCATGCGTTTTTCAATGCATTCAGGTCATTGCCAGGCAGTGCGGTCACAAAATTTGGGCTGCATGTGGTCGTCTACGGTCGAGCACTGCGGACACTAGTGGAGTAGAGACGATGACGTAAATTTCGTCACACGAGGTTTCCAGTTACACGTACGCGGACAGCAGAGGTGCAGCATGAATCCAGCTTTAGGCTGCATTCACACCAGGATAGTCCAGGAGTCTTGGTTTGACTCGGCGGGGGATGGTGAGAATTTTCACATCTTCATTTGGTTCGGTTTGCGTTCACACAGCACTTCACTCAAGCGGACCAAACTGCTTGGACAACGTCACGCAGTTACAACAGCTGCTCATTTGTGGCGCTGTAGCCAAAGCCACCACTGACCAGGAAGAAAAAATCTCGGCAAAGAAGAGAAATCCGGCTCATCGATTGGCCAGGACCAAAAAGGGAAATCCGGTGTTATGCCGAGAAATGCTCGCTTGCCAAGAATTGCATCCCATGCACCAAAACTATAACATATAACACTACAGCCAGGCTTGTAACCATTTGTGCATTTTTAGAAGTAAAAATTGTTATTACCTCTTGTAAATTATCTTTAAATTATGTTTATTTGACGATGGGATGCAATTCTCGGCAAGCAAGCAACTCTCAGCATAACACCGTTCCCTTCAGCCGAGGTGTTTGCCACAAACTAATAAAAATAAAAAAGTCCGCTGTCTGTATAAACCCCCGAGCCGCCATCATGTCACCAAACATTTTAAAAACATCAGTATTCTTGTGTGTAGCCACAAGCAGCGGAGAAATCTGGTCCTCAGACCAAATATCTATCAGAACCTGCATCTTCTCGTCACTACTCCAAGTCCGAGAGACATTTTTTAAAACTTTTCTCCTTGGTTTTTGCCGGTAAAAGTATTTCTTGGATCCGCGTGGTTGTCTTTATCGTTATTTTCTACCCAAAATGGAGGCTGAAGAACTGGGAGCTCTTCAGCTGAATCGGGATGTTGGATTAATTTACCCACGGATTCCTACCACGGACGTGCTGCCAGGAAACACACAAAGTTTTCAACAGGGACAACTTTTTCAGGTGAGTGGCAGCTTCGCCTGTCTGCATCTCACGCAGACGGTGAATTAATGTCTTTTCATCCATTTACATTGTTATAATGTCATCGTGCTGGGCAAAAAATTCGCCCGTTCACATTTGATGTAAAGGCACCTTTACAGTAAATGCCACTTTCTCTTCTGACTGCGTGTTGCTGTGGTTACACAAACACCGAGGGCACGTTTGCCCTTTGGTCCGCTGGATGCTCTGTTTGCATTCACACAGCAAGCGAAGCGCACCAGACTGCGTTTGCAAGCAAACCAAGATCCCCCCTTTTCAAGGGGACCAGAATTTGCTTGTTTGTTGCTGCACCAGAGTTCCATCGTGCGTTCAAACGGCACCAAACAAACCCAACGATCCACGGAATACACACTTTGGTCCTTTAGTCCGGACCAAACAGTGGCCGTGTGAATGCGCCCTTAATCATATCTATCTATAAATGCAAGAAATCTCTGTCTGTGTGTTTGTGTGTCTGTCTGTTCCACGCATATCTCTTGAACTGTTTGTCAGACAGGCCTCAGATTTTAAATATGGTTTCTTGAGGTTACAAGGGTGCGCATCCCCTAATATGGAGTTGGTCAGTCAAAATCTGTAATTTTTATCAATAAAAGTTTAGTCACCGCTCTGTGTCTCTTTATGAGTTGGCTTTAAGAAGTGTGGGTGGGGTTTCAGATTGACACTGTGCTGATTGGACCACATGCGGCATCATGACCTGTCAGTCACCACAGTGTTCCCGGGACAACACAAGGAAATGAAAGTTATAAAGATAGAAAAAGATAATACTGAAGATTTAATGCTTAAAAAAAATTGTACTACAAAGTTGCCATGATTGCGTAGGTCTAAAGGATAATTCGCCATATGTGGAGAACATGAGGTGCACGAGTACACTGGGCGGAGTGTCAGTGGGGACCTGGGTCTGATGAAGAATACCGGTGTGTCAACACAGAACATGCCGGGAGAAGCAGCAGCCTGACCGGCAGGACCACAGTCCTTCATGGGGAGGCACACCCAGCCTGCCCAGTCAGTGGTAGACGGGAGTACCTGCTTCTGCTTCACCTGTGTGGTCTAGGGATGAGCCGATCCGAACCGTACTGTGCACGGCTTCTGTAAACAGAGGCAATGAGTGTCACATGACTGGAGCCTGTCTGTGGGACTGGCCTCAGTATGTTGCTGTGTGGTGCCAGAATTTACCATTTGACACCACCAACTTGATAAAACACGTACAAAAGTATCACGGCAGCAAAAAAGTATGCTGAATTCTCTCAAGAACCGAGCAGAACCAAGTGTGTTGTGCAGCAGCAGCCGTTGTTTTACTTCTTCTTCTTCTTTGAGATTTGATTGGTGGTTGGCAACCAGCTTACAGGTGCATTACCGCCACCGGCTGCACTCTATATCGTCACTCCTACTGCAATACGCTAAAAGTGAAACTAAAAGAAGGAAAGTGAAAGTAAAAACCAGAGGAGCAGGAATGACGGCATAACATGGGCTTCCCTTTAGATGGCCAGTTACAGCTGATGACAGGGAGGTGACAGAAACATAAAAAGCAAATTAAAACCGGTGAACTGGAAGCAGGACTAACAAGGACGAACAAGGCTACATGACATGAAACAGGGACGACTTCAAAATAAGAGCAAACCCAAAAACTATGGACAGAGAATAAACTCCTAAATAGGCTGAGCACCAGGAGAAGACTGGTGATAATAATAATAAAAGATGACAAAAATACAGCTTAACGGGTTAGTTCTTTCATTTCCAGACCTACAGCATATTTTACCTCATGCACAGCAGCACTTTCAGTTTCATCTGAATGTTTACTTAAATACTCAGCTTTGCTTAAAACTTCAGAATGCATGTTTACATGGTGCTGGCCGGTGAAATGCTGCCAGTGTTGTAACGTTTAAATCTAAAAAAAGCAGCAGCGTTGCTGAACTGAGTCAAATTTCTCATATATTCTTTGACTTTTAAATTTATGTTTTTATATGTATGCAAAATGCAACCAGTCATCACCAAAGTATGCTCTGTACTGTTGTTTTAAATAAGACAGACGGTATCGGGTTTGGATCGGTATCGGCCGATATTCAAAGTCACAGCATCGGTATCGGTCTTGAAAAAAGTGGTATCGGCTCTTCTCTATGTGGCACCACTGTACTTTGCAGGACTGTGAGTCCCCCCTCCTGTGTGAGTGTCTAAAAATTAAAAACTTAATACCGCCATGATTGTGGAGCGGAATGGCCGGAATGACTTAACGACCAAACGCAGGACACAAAAACACCCAAATACTGAAATAAATCACTTTTTAGTTCAATATTTACTGACAAATGGGCAACATTGATGCAACGGTTGCAGTCAAACGGGTCCGTCTGCTGTGAATAATAATAATATGCTGATTCTGATTCTGAATAATAATAGATACATGTACGTTATTGATGTTGGGTGTTTTGTAGTTAATTCAGTTGATTACAGTTTAAAAACCTTTTAATAAGAAAATATTTTGAAAATATAAACCGATGCGCTGCAATGGGTCTGAAATATTTGTAAATGTGTCCTGTTATAGCACTACATGCGCTTATTGATGATACACAGAAGAAATTCAGTATTACACTGAATTCCATCACTGAACAGTGATAGAAACTAAAATAATTGTAATGACTGAACAACTGCCATTGCCCAAAGTGCAAAATACACTATTATGAATATAAGTGATAAAAGATCAGACAAATAGGTGATGTGACAAACAAACAAGGATCTGAAACAGCCCATAATATTGGATGTCCCATTCATTTTCAATAATTAGGGATAAGGACCTGTACTTATATAGCGCTTTTCTAGTCTCAAAGACCAGTCAAAGCGCTTCACTAGTACTAACCCTCTACTCTAAGGGCCTATAGGAGACAGATATGTAGGGACAATTTAGAACAGCCAATGAACCTAACATGCATGTCTTTGGATTGTGGGAAGAAACCGGAGCCCCCGGAGTAAACCCACGCAGAACATGCAAACTCCACACAGAAAGGTTCCAACCCCTGCCAGCCTGGGGATTTGAACCTGGAACCTTCTAACTGTTAGGCAACAGTGCTAACCACTGTACCACCATGCTGCCCACAGTAATTAGGTATTCTGTAATTAATATTCACAGTCAAATAAATCTCATATTTGCCAAAGTCTAACATGCGATTACCTCCATATAGGCTGCACCTCTCTGTGTTCCACTTTCAAACACAGCCTACATCTGGGCCTGGAAAGCCTGACTGGGATCCCTGTCTCAGACAGGAATAGCTGCGTTCTACGGGCAATGCACTAGTATGAATAAACCGTAAACATCATTGAGTTAAATATTTCCTGAGCCAGATGAGAATAGCAACAAAAACCAAACAAACAAAAAAACACATAACAAAAAAAATGTCTGAAAATGAGAAAATAACCCATGGCTGCCATCTACAGATATAAATCAGTTGTTAGTTTCAATCAGCAAAAATTTAAGTGTCGATCCACAGCCTGATGCCTGCCATTCTGGCCTGATCTAACCTGTTTGCTTCTTAGTAAAAAATATTTCAGATTGATCATGATCTGAAAGTCAAAGACACAAAGGCTAATGTAATAAAATACATCTGATGACTTTAACTTTATTCATTATCACTACTTGACTAATTAAAATTATTAGAAATCAAATAAATTACATTAAGAGCCAACTTACTCCTCAGACCCGTTTTTTAATTTACTACTTATTTTGCATGTATGTGTTGCCATCATGGACTTTTGCAGCTTTAATAAATTTTTTCAGAAAAAAAAACAAGAAACTCAGCAGTAATTTAAACCAAAGAAACGATGGCCTGCTGTGGTTTCCAGTTAGCATAACTTAAGATAAGCCTTTATTAGTCCCACAACGGGGAAATTCCAGGATTGCAACAGCACAGGGATAGCAACACTCAGAGCAATAATTAAGAAGATAAGAAAATAAGAGCAGTGAATATACATATGTACACATAAATATATAAATATATGTACATAGTGCGGAGCATTGTAGCTAGGTGGAATAAACAGCATAACCGTCTTAGTTACCCTACATTGTATGAATATGTACCCATACATATTGTCACCCTCCATAGCGACTGATATTGTCCTAGTTGTATACTGGAGGGGACCATTGTGCAAGTCTGTTGCATCTTTTGCATTCAATACTATTAGGTCGTCACGTTTTTTTGCTATCTCTGCGAGCAGCCATGCTTAGGTTATAGAGTCTGACAGCCGTAGGTAGAAAGGACCTGCGAAACCTCTCGGTTGTGCACCTAGGATGATGTAGTCTGCTGCTAAATGAGCTCCTCAGTGCGTTCAGTATGTCCTGCATAGGGTGGGACTCGGACTCCAGCAGAGATGACAGTTTAGCCACCATCCTTCTCTCTCCCATCTCCTCCACTGGGTCAGGGCGCTGCCCCAGGACAGAGCTAGCTTTCTTGATTAGTTTGTTCAGTCTCTTCCTATCGGCTGCTGTAATGCCACTGCCCCAGCAGACCACTCCAAAAGTGATGGCTGATGCCACCACCGTGTCATAGAATGTCTTCAGCAGCGCCCCATGTACACCAAAAGACCTGAGCCTCCTCAGTAGGAACAGCCTGCGCTGTCCCTTCTTGTAGAGTGCATCAGTATTGTGTGACCAGTCTTAGTTTATTGTTCAGATGAACACCCAGGTACTTGTAGGATGCCACCATCTCAATGTCTGTTCCCTGGATGTTTACTGGTGCTGTGGGGGGTTGTCCTTGCCTGCAGCAGTTCACCACCAGTTCATTAGTTTTAGTCGCGTTGATCTGGAGGCAGTTCCGATGGCACCAGTCCACAAAGTCCTGGATAAGTCCTCTGTACTCAGCTTCATCTCCGTTGGAGATGAGGCCGACGATCGCAGAGTCGTCAGAGAACTTCTGTAGATGGCAGTGTGTTTTGTTTTGTGAGAAGTCTGCAGTATAAAGGGTGAACAGGAAGGGAGCCAAAACCTATTTAGCATTTTATAGTTAGACATGGTGTTAACGTTACTTACTTCCTATTAAAATGAGGTTAGCGGTCTATCCTCTCTGACGCAGCATGATGGAAAATAGTCCCACATCCCTAACAAACAGGAATAGCAGCTATCTGAACCGGTAGTTTGGAGTTAGCATTAGCAACCACTGGACTGAAGCCTAGCCACCCACCACACACCTGTTCTGCTGCGTGCACTGCGGGGGAGAGGCAGGGTACTGACAAGTAGTGGTGAGGAGCCTTGCTGAAGAAACAGGAGTATGCACATTTTAAATCATGATATAAACGATAGTGTATTCTATGAAACAAGACGTTTTTATATCGTCATCCGATATATATTGTCGTATCACACAGCCCTGTTTCCATGTGTGTGCTGACTGAGATGTTTAGCAGCAGTTACTGGCTACATTTAGAGGGGACTAGTTTTTCTCAGCTGCACAAAATAACTGGTTAAACAAACCAATCGTAATATTTTGTCCAGTATTGCTGTCATTTAATAAATTGTGGTTGCGGAACTGTTGTATAAAAGCAATATTACACTGGAGACTATAATCATGACACCATAACGAACTCCAGTGTAATATTGCTTCATTCTCTCCTGAAATGATTCTGAGCTCAGTCTGTACTTTCATGCAAGCTTTTCAGTTCTGTATGGCCCGTGTTAATTTATTAATAAAGCTTCACTTGGAAAAAAAAAAAAACCTCATGGGGTGCTTAGGTTGCACTACGTCATTTCGTTGCTGTTTTTTTATGCATTATTATTGAACGTTTTATTGTTTACTTACGTATCCGATATGGCAGAGAGGCTGGAAAAAAAACACTGAGGGATGTGCACTGATCTTTAGCTCCTGATTAACACACGTGTTGTCAATCACAATAATTCTCAATTCTACTGAGGACCCCGAGGGCTTGGATGGCCTTTTCATGACCATAAATTGATAAATAAATGATCTCTTCACAAATCATCTCTGCACCTGGCTGAGATGCTCAACGGTAACGCCTCCCAGTCCCCCATCTTCCACAGTCACTGACTGAGCACGATGCAGGACAAGTCAGGGCCAGGTCAAAGAACGAGAAGCAACCGGGGACTTGTTGCCGTTGCCAAGGGAGGACCTCATGTTTTTAGTGGCGTTGGTTGGTCTGTCTGTCTGTTAGCAACACAACTCAAAAAGTTGGGAATGACTTTTGATGAAATTTTCAGGAAAGGTGTGTGATGGCACGGCGAACAGATGATTAGATTTTGGTGATGATCTCCACCAAGGGTTTCGTTTGTATTTGTGCAGCAGGATTACACCAAAACTACCGCATGGACTTGGATGAAATTTTCACCAGAGGTGGTTCTTGGGCTACAGAGGAACCCATTATATTTTGGTGATGATCCAAGAATGTATACCTCTGCCAAGGCTCTCATCTTCTCACAGAGAAGAAGTTTTAGCAACAATACTCCAAAACTGATGGACAGACTTTGATGCAATTTTCACCAGAAGTGGCTCTAGGCCTACACACAAACCCATTACATTTTGGAGGGGATGCATGAGGGATGGAAGAAGCCTTGGCAGAGGTATGCGCTCTCTGAGTGCTTTTCTAGTTGTTTATTTTTTCTTTACTTGTTCATTTTTTAATTTTCAAGTCAGAGCACAAGGAAAGGGCGCCAGTCGGTGCTGCATTTTAAAAAAAACCCAAAACACTATTTTTTTAGGGCTTGCACCGGCGTGCCAACGACCACGAGGGGCGCCCTAGACAACTGTCTATATAGTGTTGACGACAAGCCACAAAATGTTCTGTATGTGCTTACTTTCTCAATATTCTTTTGAATTTGGACTATTGTTTAACCAACTTGTGCTGGAAGTTGTGCTGCTATGAACAGACAGAGCGAAGCAGCGGCAAGAACCAGGAAATGTGAAGGAGGAGACAAAGTGGACCAATCACAGCTTTTATGGCCTGCGTCACCAACATGCACCTCTCCTTCTTTGGAGAGATGCACATTGAGCGACGCAATAGGAACGCATGTCGACACTGCGTCGATGCCGTCACAACTGTGTCGGGTCAATGCGGGTGCATAACTTGCACTTTACATGTAGATGCCTGAAGCTAAGTTTCCTTTAGCCTCTGATGGCTATCCACATCATCTCAACTGTTTTTTTTCTGCTGGACAACCGCAGTGGAGAAGGTCAGGCTGCCGTCAAGAGTTACGTGACCCACACAGTATGTAGACAGACTGACTTCAGCACTGGACAACGTTTAATTGGTGTGAAATAACAATACTTTTAAATACAAGCCTTGTCAGTGAACTACACCGCATTCCAAATTATTATGCAAATAGGATTTTAGTGTCATAAACATTCATTTTTTTTTGTTTTTCAATTAAACTCATGGATGGTATTGTTGAAATCAGATCTGTGAGGGAAGCATGCAGGTGGGTAGCATGGTGCTATACACTTACACTGCGTTCCAAATTATTACGCAAATAGGATTTTAGTGTCAGTTTCAGTTTTTTGTTTTCAGTTAAACTCATGGATGGTATTGCGTCTCAGGGCTCTTTGGGTCACTGATATCAATCTCAGACACCTGTCATAACTAGTTTGCCAGGTGAGCTCAATTAAAGGAAAACTATTTAAGAGGGATGTTTCACATTATTAAGCATGCCACAGGTTTCAAGCAGTATGGGGGAAAAAAATGATCTCTCTGCTGCCGAAAAGTATCAAATAGTGCAATGCCTTGGACAAGGTATGAAAACACTAGATATTTCACAAAAAACTTAAGCGTGATCATCGTACTGTGAAGAAATTTGTGGCTGACTCAGAGCACTGATGTGTTCGTGCAGATAAAGGCATAATGAGGAAGGTTTCTGCCAGACAAATTCATCAGATTGAGATAGCAGCTGCTAAAATGCCATTACAAAACAGCAAAGAGGAATTTGAAGCTGCTGGTGCCTCTGCAGTCCCACGAACCTCAAGGCGTAGCATCCTCCAGACGCTTGCAGATGTGCACGAACCTACTATACGGTCACCCCTAACCAATGGTCACAAGCAGAAACGGTTGCAGTGGGCCCAGAAATACATGAAGACTAATTTTCAAACAGTCTTGTTTACTGATGAGTGCCGTGCAACCCTGGATGGTCCAGATGGATGGAGTAGTGGATGGTTGATGGATGGCCACTATGTCCTAACAAGGCTGGTGGAGTCATGTTTTGGGCCGGAATCATGGGGAGAGAGCTGGTCGGCCCCTTTAGGGTCCCTGAAGGTGTGAAAATGACCTCGGCAAAGTATATAGAGTTTCTGACTGGTCACTTTTTTTCCATGGTACAAATAGAAGAACCATGCCTTCCGTAGCAAGATTATCTTCATGCATGACAATGCACCATCTTATGCTGCAAAGAATACCTCTGTGTCATTGGCTGCTATGGGCATAAAAAGAGAGAAACTCATGGCGTGGCCCCCACCCTCCCCTGACCTCAACCCTATTGAGAACCTCTGGAGCATCCTCAAGCAAAAGATCTATGAGGGTGGGAGGCAGTTCACATCAAAACAGCAGCTGCGGGAGGCTATTCTGACATCTTGCAAAGAAATTCAAGCAGAAACTCTCCAAAAACTCACAAGTTCAATGGATGCAAGAATTGTGAAGGTTATATCAAAAAAGGGGTCCTACGTTAACATGTAACTTGGCCTGTAAGATGTTTTTGATTGAAGTTGCTTTTGATTTCAGTAAATATGACCTCCTAATGCTGCAAATTCAGCAAATGACCATTTTCAGTTCTTTACCCTGCCTCTCACCCAAAGATGCTGGGATAGACTCCAGCGCCCCTGCGACCCAAAAAGGATTAAGTGGAAGAAGATGGATGAATGGATAACCAATAAAATGTTTTGAAACTCTGTTGTGCATAATAATTTGGAACAGTGTATTTTGATTTTTTTTTTTAAATTTTTTGCAAAAAATAGTTATCATTGGGAGGCTTGTTCAATAAAATTTGAATTATGCTCTAACGGTTGATGACTTGAAAATTATACTGACTGTCATTTGCATTGACTATTTAGGAAAATCAGAGACAAATATCAGTTGCATAATAATTTGGAACACGGTGTACAAGGGAGAAGAAAGGAGGAAAAACAAAACAAAAACCAACCTGATAACATCACTAAAGTGTGATGCTGATTTAACTGCCCAGGCCTAGTACTTATACATTGTTATAAAAGTACTGAGCAGTAGTCATACAGTAGGATCAGCGCCACTCACATCTGCCTTTTTCTGATAGATTTCTGTTCTGGTGGACTCCCATTCTTATTGGCTCGCTTTGAAAAATTCCTTGTGATTCCCCTAATGAAGTAGTTGGGACAGCACTCTTCATCCTCCATGTTGAATTTTCCAGTTCGGTGAACATTTTGCACTTTTTGTAAAATTTGAAAATAACACTTGGACGTACAAAACCAATTCTAAGGTAAATGCAACACTACTGAAAGGTAGGCGGATGTTTAGTTGTTATTTCATCTTTCTTATCCTGAAGTTTCGTCCTTTTTCATGGATCGGGGAAAAAAACTTGCATATTTAAGCACTGAGATCATGTGACCACAGGACACTTTCTCATTGGCCTGTTCATGGTGTTGACAAAACAAACCCCAGGTGCTCATTCGTGACATTAGTGTTTGTAGCGTTTTTCCTTGTTTCTGATGATCACGCCACATAGATTAGAAGTTCACACCTCAGATGTTATGAGGATTGATCATTTTCTTAGTCACTGTGAATAATTTCGTTTTTGCTTTTTATAAATTCAGATATTTTTCTTTCAGTTTGTATAAGACAAAGAGATACACATTACCTCACAGTTTCATTGGGATAGCTTGAGAAATAAGGAAACTGCTAGTGATTTTATGCAAGAACAATTGGTGTTCGGTCACAAAATTCCGATCAATTTAGACAATACGGCTAATTAATGAACTTCTAAAATATGTAATTTGCTCATTAGTTCAGATATTTCAGTGGTTTTGGGGGTAATTTAAAAGGATTTTAAAGGGCTGGTGACACAATTTTGACATTTTTTAGGATGTTGTGGAAACCCAAAAGTCATTGTCGATGATCAGTATAACACAACAGAACTACTAACTAACTAAACTAGTTATCATCAAAAAACAGCAGCCGCTGACTGGACTGTGGTGCCGCCCACCGAATTAAGGGCGGCACCCCCATGACGTAAGCGGGCGAACGGACTCCGGTGTTGTTAACTAGAATGACAGCAGCTTTGTAGCTCACAGTTTCTCTGGTTTCTTGTTTTAATTTTATGGCTCTGCCTTCACGTTGTGTCGCAGGCTTAGATAAACAGCAAACCGTAAAAGACCACATCACACGCTTCAGCTCCAACTGTTATTAAGTCTCCTCATGCGCTTTTATGCAGGAGGAGCGCACAAGGAGGGGAAGGATTAATGGATTTACGCGCAGCTTTGACCTA
This sequence comes from Pholidichthys leucotaenia, assembly GCA_020510985.1. Classification (NCBI taxonomy): domain Eukaryota; kingdom Metazoa; phylum Chordata; class Actinopteri; order Cichliformes; family Pholidichthyidae; genus Pholidichthys; species Pholidichthys leucotaenia. Next base: position 297,102,345 of record CM035849.1, read on the forward strand.
CTTTCTGTGATCCCATGCTGACTCTCGCCGGTCCGGCCACGTCCCCTCTCTCATTATCATCAGCTGATTCAAACTCCTGCTGATCATGTTTCCCGGTCCTTGCCCAGGTGCTTCTCATCACACCATCACCAGCAGTGCGTGTACCTAGGGGCCGTTTGCCAGTCACACACTGCTGGTCCATAGTATTGTCATCTGTGCTGTTAGTCTGCCAGTATTTTCAGCACTCTCATGACGTGTTAGTCACTCCATGTTCGCCGTGGCTCTTGTGTGTCCTTGAAGCGATGTCCTCTGGGGCGCACCTGTGGCTAACACGTCTCTTCTCATTCGTTCGCTGGGCGATGTCTGTCCCCGAACGCCATCAGTAAGTGTGTCTGTGTTTCTTGTACGTCTTCACCTTTCAGGGAACTGTCTGTCTTTCTGTATTAAATATGCTGTGGTGAACCCTGCATGTGAATCTTCGTTACTTCATCTTCCCTCTCTCCCTGCCCTGTGTAAAAGCGTACGGAGGGTCATGATGAATGGATTTAGGCGCAGAATTCACCACGGCACATGTATTGAACATAAGAATGATGACAACAGTTCCCAAAAAGGTGAAGACCCACAAAAATAAACAGAAACACTTACAGTTGGTGGTCGGGGCCGACATCGCCCAGCGAACATGGAGAGGAGACGTGTTAACCACGGTTGCGCCCCAGGGCCGACATCGCTTCAAGGGGCACAACAGAACCACGGCTATGTGAAGCGGCTAACACGTCGTGATAGTGTTGGCAACACTGGCTGGCTGACATCACGGCAGATGATGCACACAAAACATGAACAGCTGACTGTCAAAGAGAGAGGGCGCGTGGTCGGACCGGCGAATCTTGGACAGTGCTCACCTGAAAGTGGCTCAAAACACATGTACAAAACAAAAACAACAAGAACTCAAAATATAATCCATAATAAACCCGATGCCTGAGCCACAGAGAATACACTGCTATGATTTTATTGAAAAATCGGGTTTAAATAAATTATATTTATGAGCAAATAATTTGTTGTAATATCTGTAACAAAAGAATAACACTGGTGTTCCCCTGCTGTGTGTTTGTCGCTGCTGCTGCTGCTGCGGCGGGCACGTGTGCCTCTCCACCGTCACTCTCTGAGTCTGACTCACTAGGCACGATGTCCGCTTGGCACGGCTCAAACCTATATGGCCTGATGCCCCCAGATTCTTCATTATCATCCCATTCTTCTGAACTGTAATCATCTGAAGATTGGACAACACAAACCAATTCCAGACTACATGTGCTGGAACCATCGTGGACGTTTTCTACCGCTTCCATCCTGTGTGCACAATGAGCAGCCAAGCGCCGTGCTCTGTCGATGACGTGACTGCATGGCAGCGGGGTTTTCCAGACACTGACGTAATTGGTGACGTGACACTCATGAAAACATCGGATATTCACATGAAAAAAAAAGCCTTTTTGACTTAGAACTGCACAGACCAACCTATTTTGTCCTATTGTATAATGTGTTGAAAAATTAGAGGAAGTCAAAACCGTGTCATCAGACCTTTAAAGCTCTTTCCAGTGTTGCCAGTTCCACTGCAGTTAACTTTGAATTTTTTCTTCACGTACCAACACCTTGCGGAAAACAGCTAAATCGATAATGGTTCTAATCACGGGAAGGTGGGGCGACCAGAGACCTGCAGGAGCTGCGGTGGAAGCATCATGACCACAGCTGGCAGGTGAATGGAGGACCTGTTAACAGGCGGTTAGAACACAGGCAGATGAAGCAGAGAACCCAGGTATGGACTTTAACAGGACCGCCACTGCAGACTGCAATGTGGACAGAGAACCATGGTCCATATGTCCATTACGGTTCTCCACTGTTTACATATCCAGAAGCAGCTTTAGCTCTCTTACCCATCCGGATGTGAACGCTGGCTGTAGCCACGTTGGTTCCGTAGTTAAAGTCATCTTCAACAGAAGACCTGGGGTACTTCTCACTGCTCATGGTGTCACTGTCACGATTTCCAAACGAGCTGAATAAAATAATAAGGTCTGACAGCCGTTTTCTGGACGACGACGGAAGAAAACGCTTCCTCAATTGACTGTCTGCGCATGCGCAACCATGACATCACATCAGAGCTGGAAAAATTAACAACAGAAACAGATTCCGTTTATGACAAAGATAAGAACCCATCGATTTCAAATATCAGGTACAAGGAAACGACAAAACAGCAGAAATATGTAAATATATGAGGAGAAAATATAAATAAGTGACAAAAGAGTGACGTAAAGTTCAGATGAGGTACTAGCGTCAGCGCGAACATCAGACTAACGTGCGTTTCTACAGCAGCCATAAGCAGCAGCAGTGGACGTCACTGCGTCAGGAGTCACGTGAAGCTATACTCCAGCCGGTAGGCGGCGGTAGTACACCACAACATCCACGAAGAAGAAGAAGCGCGGAAGAAACGCTGCTGTGAGGAAGCAGCATGGCTGCCATCGGGGTGCATTTCGGCTACACTTCAGCGTGTGTGGCCATATTTAAGGTCAGTAACCGTGACTTTTTAGTCCTGCTTCTGCTCTTTACATGGGTTTTGTGTCGGTCAGATAAGCTGTCGGTAATAAACAATTATACCGGCATGTTCCAAACTATCCATCCATCCTTCACCGCTCATCAGGGGGCCGGGTCATGGAGGCAGCGGTCCAGAGGAGAGTAGCCCGGACTGTTGCCCAGCGGTCCTTCCTGCAGGCGGGGAGTCCACTGGAAGGTGGACCCGTGTGGGTCCTTTGGCTACAGTGGGTCCTTAATGTAACTTTTTTCATGGAGATCCACTGAACCACTGAGTCTGGTCCTTCACCCAGGACCAGGGTGTCTTGGGAGACCCTACCAGGGCAACATGGGTCCTGGGCTCATGGACACACAGACCCACCATGATGAGGTGGCGATCCATGTGCTGCTCGCTGCACACACACAATCATTACAGAGTTTCAGTGTTACTGCAGGAGTGTGTGTGTGTGTGTGTGCGCGTGCTAATCTCCATTTTATTTTAAAACTTTTCATTTAAAGTGAAAAGTTTAAATGAAACTTTAAACATAAAATATGATGTTTTAAATATTTAAACATATTTTTAGTGTTTCCTAAACCGTAGGAGCTGCTGACTACATAATAATAATGATACTTTAGACGTATGCAGCGCCTGTTAAGACACTCAGAGACGTTTTACATGGGGAGGGAAAAGTGTCATTCAGTGAATAATGCAGTGTTGAATAGATGGGTTTTAATGATTTTTTGTTTTTGGAATACTGGGCGTGAGAGGGAGCTTTTGATGGTTATAGGGAAGGAGTTCCAGAGGGTAGGAGCGGCAGCGGAGAAGGCCTCGTCTCCCCACAACTTGTACTTAGTCCAGAGGGGGGCAGTAGAAGGTTGGCATGAGTAGAGCGGGGTGTGATGATGGAAACTGGCAGCACGGTGGCGGAGTGGTTAGCACTGCTGCAGCCCAGCAACTCACCCGTGGCCGGGGGATCCTGGGTTTGATCCCAGCCCCCGACCAACAGTGATCTGTGTGGAGTTTGCATGTTCTCCTCGTGTCTGCGTGGGTTTACTCCGGGATTTCTCCGGTTTCCTCCCACATGTTTCACATCCTCTGTACTAGGGATGAGCCTATCCAATCTGCTGTATTGATATTGGGTTCCATCCAGGCAAAATGGCTGGATCGGTATTGGTAAGGAATAAAAGTAATTTACCAATCCGATACCTTAATAGTATTAAAATAAATTTTTTTTAGATTAGATTAGATTCAAGTTTATTGTCATTACACATGTATGAATACAAGGTAACGAAACACAGTTTAGCATCCAATCAGAAGTGCAAAGGACAGCAGTGCAGTATATACGGTAATTAACAGTATGTGCAATTTAAGCAAATATATACAAATATATGCAGCAGTGCAGAAAGTTAAGAGTACTGTTATGTGCAAATAATGTACAATAAGTTAGATGGGCAGTTATGTACAGGTCAGGATGGTAAGAGATGATGGTAAGAGAGTCAGCAGGGAACTAAGTTCAATAACGTGACAGCTGTTGGAAAGAAACTGTTCCTAAACCTGCTGGTTCTAGTCCAAAGGCTTCTGAAACGCCTTCTGGAGGGGAGAAGCTGGAACAGTCCATGAGCAGGATGGTTGGAGTCTCTAAGAATGCTGCGTGCCCGGCGCAGACATCTTTTCCTGTAGACGTCCTCTATAACTGGAAGTGGAGTCCCTGTGATGCGTTGGGCGGTTTTCACCACCCGCTGCAGCGCCTTACGGTCAGCGACAGAGCAGCTCCCATACCAGACTGTGATACAGTTGGTCAGGGTGCTCTCTATCACGCAGCGGTAGAAGTTGCCCAGGATGTCAGTTGACAGATGGTTCTTCTTCAGTGTCCTCAAGAAGAAGAGGTGCTGATGGGCCTTCTTGATCAGGCTGGTGGTGTTAACTGATCAGGACAGGTCCTCCAAGATGTGGGTCCCCAGGAATTTGAAGCTGGGGACACGTTCAACAGCTATGCCATTGATATGGATGGGGTCATGCGTCTCTCCCCTCTCCTTCCTGTAGTCCACTATGAGCTCCTTGGTTTTGCTGATGTTAAGGAGCAGGTTATTGTCAGCGCACCAAGTAGCCAAGTGCTCAACCTCTGCCCTGTAATCTGACTCGTTGTTGTCCCTGATGAGTCCAATCACCGTGGTGTCATCTGCGAACTTTATGATGGAATTGGATCCATACATAGGCCTGCAGTCATGGGTGAAGAGGGAGTAGAGGAATGGGCTGAGCACACAGCCCTGTGGTACACCAGTGTTGAGTGTGATGACGGAAGAACGGTTGGGGCCTGACCTAACATGCTGGGGTCTGTTGGTCAGAAAATCCATGATCCAGTTGCAGGTGGAGGTACTGATTCCCAGGTCCCCAAGTTTAGTGATCAACTTGGAGGGGATAACTGTGTTGAATGCTGAGCTGAAGTCAACAAACAGCATTCTTGCATAGGTGTTCTTGTCATCCAGGTGTGAGAGTACATAGTGCAGCGCTGTAGAAACCGCATCCTCTGTACTCCTGTTGCTCCGGTAGGCAAACTGGTGAAGGTCCAGTGTAGGGGGCAGGCATTTTTTGAGCTGTGCCAAGACCAGTCGCTCAAAGCACTTCATGACTATGGGCGTCAGTGCCACAGGGCGATAGTCATTTAGGCACGATGGTGTTGAATGTTTCGGCACTGGTACTATTGAAGTGGTCTTGAAGCACGCTGGTACCACGGCCTGGGCCAGGGACAGGTTGAAGATGTCTGTGAAGACCCCTGCCAGCTGCTCAGCGCATGCCCTCAGCACACGCCCAGGAATGCCGTCAGGGCCAGCAGCCTTACGTACGTTGACATGACTCAGTGCGTTACGGACGTCGGTGTGGGTGAGTGTGAGGTGGTGGAGGTCGTCAGAGGGTGGGAAATTGATATTCTTTTCGTTATTGTCCTTGTTCAAAACGAGCATAGAAGTCATTTAGCTCATTGAGAAAGGGCACAGTCATGGCTATAGGTATGGAGTTGCTGGGCTTATAATCAGAGATAGCTTGAATGCCCTGCCACATGTGTCGGGGGTCAGAGTCCCCAAAATGTTCCTCCACCTTCAGCTTGTAGCTGTGCTTGGCCTTCTTGATGCCCCTCTTCAGATCTGCCCTGGATGAACTGTAGGCCTGTGCATCACCAGATCTAAAGGCATTGTTACGTGCTTTTAGCAGAAGCCGCACTTCTCTGTTCATCCACGGCTTCTGATTTGGGTATGTGGTGATCTGTCTTTCCGTGGTGATACTGTCAGTAGTGGTGTTGATGTGGTCCAGGACTGAGTGGGTGTAAGAGTCGATGTTTGTGTGGGAGCCACAGGTAGCCTGAGAGGTGAACATACTCCAGTCTGTGTTCCTAAACTTCTCCTGGAGTACAGAGTCAACCCCCTCTGGCCACACTTTGATGGTCCTCACTGATGGCTTCACCCGGTTGATGAGTGGTACATACTTGGGGGTAAGGAACAAAGATAAGTGAATACGTGAATACAAAAAATGAAGGCGTGATCAGTGTTTCCTCTGGCTTAAAGACCTTGGCGTGGTGGCAACATATTTTTCCCCGGGGGGAGTAAACATACCAGAATATTTTTTTTTTCCACAATATTTTTTATTGAACCTTTTTTTTTTTTTTTTTTACAAACATAACACAAGCACTCAAACACTAACATTAAACTAATTTTTAAAAAAAATGTACTAAAAACACCAACAACCACTAACAAAGACAGGTCTTCAACAATGCTCCTCTGTTTAGTCTAGGCAATCCATTACATAAGTATACATATTATACATTCACCAGTTTGGAATTTACAAGGTCCACACACATCATTCACCTTCTTCTTCAAAAGTTATGTTTAATTTCTTTACATAATCAATGAAAGGTCTCCATATATTCTCAAACACATTTTCCTTTGATTTCAGTATGTATGTTATTCTTTCTAGTGGAAGGTTTGTTAACATCTGTCTTAACCACTGAGTCACATCTGGTCTATGAGTCTTTTTCCACAGTAGTGCAATACATTTTTTGGCGTTAAGCAAACTGAGGTCTATGAATGCTCTTTCACTCTTATTAAAGTTATGCTTTTCTGGATGCAGACCCAACAAAAACAATTTAGGATTCAATATGATTTGTTTTGAAATTATTTTTTCAATTGTTACCCTCACCTCTTCCCAAACATTCTAATTTTTCTACATTCCCATAAACAATGAAATAAGGTTCCTTTACTTTCCATACATTTTGTGCACGTATTTGGTATGTTTTAGTTATATCTATTTAACTCCACTGGTGTAACATACATCCGCATTAACCATTTAAAATGTATCAATTTAAGACGTACATTTATTGATTTGGTTTGAGCTTCTGTACAAGCCAATTCCCATTGTTCCTCTGAAATTTCAGTTTGCAGGTCTTCTTTCCAATAATTCAATCTTTTCTGTGAGTTTTCACTTGAGGATAGTGTCAATGAGTTATAAAACTCTGAAATAATACCCTTTCTCTTACTATCTTTCGTCAAAATTTTTTCCAAGGATTAATAAGTAGGTCGGGTGAGAGCATTATTTTGATTTGATCGAATAAAGTTCCTAAGCTGAAGATATTTAAAAAAATGTGTTCTATTAAGATTAAATTTGATCCTCAGTTCTTCAAAAGACATTATGTTATCTGAACATGACAGATATAAGTCTTGAATCTTTTGAATCCCTTTTAAATTCCATACTTTAAATACAGCATCCGCTCTCCCTGGTTTAAAATATTGATTACCCCATATTGGGCTAAATTGTGACAATAAGTGTGGTTCTTTTAAATATTTTTTGGTTTCACACCATATTTTGATCATATGCTTTACAAATGGATTTTTAACTTGTTTCTGTAATTTTTTTGCCGAGTCTGAGTATATGAATATGGGAAGAGGTAAAGGTAAATTGTATGATTCCATTTCAGTCCAGTGAGGGAGATCATTTGATGGAAAATAATATGTCATAGACCTCAGTTGTGCTGCCCAGTAATACAACATAAAGTTTGGACATTTCAGACCTCCACGATCAAATGGTAAATATAGTAAGGACAGACGTAATCTAGCCCTCCTATTGTTCCATATAAATTCCACTAACTTTTTTTTAATTCTTGAGAATAGATGCTCATCTTGCTCATCTCCGCCCCCTGGTGGAACCAGCGATGGATCCACTCCAGTTCGCCTACCAGCATGGCATTGGGGTGGAGGATGCGGTGATCTTCCTCCTTCATCGTTCTCTGTCCCACCTGGAGAAGCCCGGGAATATGGTGAGGATCATGTTCTTTGACTTCTCCAGTGCTTTCAACACCATCCAACCGATGATCCTGAAGGACAAGCTGCTGCACGCAGGGGTGGACCAGCACCTGTCATCATGGATCCTGGACTACCTCACGAACCGGCCTCAGTTTGTGAGAACCCGGGACTGTGTTTCCGACACGATCATCAGTAGCACGGGGGCCCCCCAGGGAACGGTGCTGGCTCCCTTCTTGTTCACTCTTTATACTGCGGACTTCTCACACAACACAACACATTGCCATCTACAGAAGTTCTCTGATGACTCTGCGATCGTTGGTCTCATCTCCAGCGGAGATGAAGCTGAGTACAGAGGGCTTATCCAGGACTTTGTGGACTGGTGCCATCGGAACTGCCTCCAGATCAACGCGAGGAAAACTAAGGAGCTGGTGGTGGACTGCCGCAGGCATGGGCAGCCCCTCACAGCACCAGTAAATATACAGGGAACAGACATCGAGATGGTGACATCCTACAAGTACCTGGGTATTCATCTGAACAATAAACTAGACTGGTCACACAATACTGACGCACTCTACAAGAAGGGACAGCGCAGGCTGTTCCTGCTGAGGAGACTCAGGTCTTTTGGTGTACAAGGGGCGCTGCTGAAGTCATTCTATGACACGGTGGTGGCATCAGCCATCACTTTTGGAGTGGTCTGCTGGGGCAGTGGCATTACTGCAGCCGATAGGAAGAGACCGAACAAACTGATTAAGAAAGCTAGCTCTGTCCTGGGGCAACGCCTTGATCCGATGGAGGAGATAGGAGAGAGAAGGACGGTGGCTAAACTGTCATCTCTGCTGGAGTCCGAGTTCCACCCTATGCAGGACATACTGGATGCACTGAGGAGCTCATTTAGCAGCAGACTACATCATCCCAGGTGCACAACCGAGAGGTTTCGTAGGTCCTTCCTACCAACGGCTGTCAGACTGTACAACCTAAGCAGGGCTGCTCGCAGAGATAGCAAAAAGACGTAACAAACTAATAGTTTTTGAATGCAAAAGATGCAATAGACTTACACAATGGTCCTCTCCGGCATACAACTAGGAACATACCGGTCGCTATGGAGGGTGAGAATATGTATGGGCACATAATCATACCATGTAGGATAACTAAATAGACGGTTATGCTGTTTCATCCCACCTAGCAACAATGCTCTGCACTGTGTGTGTTTATATATTTACATACTTATTCCATCTAGCTACAATGCTCTGCACTGGGTGTGTTTATATTTATATATCTATATTTTTATTCCATCTAGCTACATTGCTCCGCACTGTGTGTGTTTATTTACTTGCATATTTATTCCACCTAGCTGCAATGCTCCATACTGTGGGTGTTTATATATTTACATATTTATTCCATCTAGCTACAATGCTCTGCACTGTGTGTTCATATATTCATATATTTATTCCATCCAGCTACAATGCTCTGCACTGTGTGTCTGTGTGTGTGTGTGTGTATATATATATTTTATAGTAATATGTACATATGTATATTAGCTGCTCTTGCTTGCTTTTTTTGCCTTCTGATTGTTGCTCTGAGTGTTGCTATCCCTGTGCTGTTGCAATCCTGGAATTTCCCCGTTGTGGGACTAATAAAGGCTTATCTTATCTTATCTTATCTTATCTTAGATCTGAAGGTGGTGGTAAAGGAATGTATTGAAATAAATAAAGTATTTTGGGTTAGGTATTACTTTTAAGTATATTGATTCTCCCAATCATCGACATTGGTAGTGACATCCATCTCTGAAGTAACTCATTAATGTCTGTCTTTAACCACTTGCACTCCGTTGTTCCGCGGGCGGGCAAGTCTCTGCGTCCTAGGGCGCACGAGGGCGCACGCATGATAAGGATATTGATGGTGGTGGTGTAGGTGGTGTGGCCTCCAAGCGCCACTGAAAAAAAAATCTGCAAACACAGCCGCGAACAGATTAGTTCATCTGATTGACCTCTCATTCGACTAATAAGAGCCTTGAATTGGGTTTCTGAAACCTTGAAGAACCAATGAATGAAAACCTAGGAAGGAGGACCCGCCTCCCAACGCTTTGAATGCAGTGAGCCAATTGAAGCAGAGAAGTTCGTGAGCTGTTTTTTTTTAAGGCTGGGTGAAGACTGGCTGCTGCAGCGGATCAAAAAAGGACACAGGAGGAGCTCCACAGACCCAGGAGCATGGAGACCATCCACAAATGCAACCTGTGTGACAGGGAGTGCCATTCGTGGATCGGCATGTTCGGCCACAGGCGGTGCTTATTTTGTATTGGTTCCAGCAGAGTAGACATTATGATTTTCTTCCATGGTCATTATAGACCGACGGAGGCTGACGACGAAGGCTGAGTGACACACACGCCTTCGCCAGTCTTTTTTTAATTACTACTGTTATTTGTTTTGAAAAATCGTTCGCCAAAAACCGCAATCATGGAAGCACAAAACCGCAATAATGGAATTATGTTTTGATCGAGTCGCGAGACCAGAACCAGAGCGGACCAGCGTCGCGTTCGTCTGACAGTGAGGAAGACAAGTTCGCCAAGACTCCGCTGTGAAGAGGTAAGGTGTTATAAGCTAAATTATTCTCTATCCCTGAAAATTGTAATCCAAAATGACTTTTGACCGATCAGTAAATTACAGCTGCGCGGTTCACGAAGTCTGAAGTTCGTGCGCCGCGGTACAAGGGGTTGCTCGCAGTGTACAGGCTGTGAACGCCCCCCCACCCCCGCTATTCTTCTGCAGCGAGGGGGGGGGGGCCGCGGTGACTGCACTGCTGTCCTACATCACCACATAAGGCTAATCCGTTGTGTAGCGATGGCTAAAGTCCATCCTCTGTAGCGAGCGGGGGGGGGGGACAACCCCCCCCCACACACACACACACACAGTAGCGAGGGGGGGGGAGCCGCTGTGACAGCGTTGCTGTGGAAACATGCAACGAGTGTAATCTGTCATGTAGCGAGGGCCGAACTCTGTCCTTGATAGCGGGGGGGGGGACGACCCCCCCCACACACACACACACAGACACAGCCCTGAGTGTAACCTTTCCTTTGAGCCTAAAATGAAGCTTCTACATTGAATTATTCAAAAGTTACAGACGTTTTTCCAAACTGTGCCATTTGGCACAATTTGGCACAGTTCCAAAACGCCTGGGAACAGCCTGAGAACAAAGCTGTGTAAAATATTCATTTTTTGTGGTATTGTTACCAAATTTGGATCCAAGCTGGATAACACTTGGTTCTACATTTCTGTTGCATTTTCCAGCCGGATCGGACAGCTGTGTGTTATTTACAAGCATTTGTATCCAAAAAAACACTGTGTCCAAATTTTTTTTCTTCAAGTTCAGTATGTTTAGATGACTGTAACTCAGTGGCCGGAGCACGTAGAGAGATTATGTTTTTTTTGCCAAAAAATTCAAAGTGTTTTCTTTTAAATGAGACCAACCCCATGAAGATGCTGCAAAGGGTTGAAGAACAGCTTTCGATTTACTTTGGGCACGTTATTTTTTGGCATTTTTAGGAAAATTGCCCGGAGTGCAAGTGGTTAAGGCTTCATAGTTGGCACTGGCAACTAATTCTAGCTTAGGCACAATTTGAATTCCTAAATATTTAAACTGATTTACAACATTGAATTGATTTACCTCAGGAGCTGGGTGATTTCTCTGGGTCTCATTTAGCATTAATATTGAAGATTTAGTTTTATTTATTTTATATCCTGATATTTCCCCAAAATTCTTTATTAAATTCAACAAGGTCGGAATTGATTTTTTAAGATTCGACTTAAACAAAATTATGTCATCGGCATACAGGGAGATTTTATGTTCTGTTGGTCCTACTTTAATTCCATATATTTGTGGATGTAAACATACTGCCATCGCTAAAGGTTCAGTTGCCATAGTAAACAGTAAAGGTGAAAGTGGACAGCCTTGTCGACATCCTCTTTTGATATTTATTGATTTTGAAATATTGCTGTTTGTTAGGATTTCTGCTGTAGCATTATTGTATATTATCTGAACCCATTTTATGAAATTATTTCCAAGTCCAAACCTTTGTAAGACTTCAAAAAGAAAGGGCCATTCGACCCTATCAAAGGCCTTTTCGGCGTCCAGTGATAGGAGAGCTGTATCCGGTGCTTCTTTATTAGAATAGATAATATTAAATAGTCTTCTTACATTATGGAAGCCTTGTCTTCCCTTTATAAAGCCATTCTGATCTTGGTTAATAATATTTGGTAATATTTCTTGTAGTCGTCTTGCTAAAATTTTACAGATTATCTTAAGGTCAGCATTTAATAGGCTTATTGGTCTCATATTTTCACATTTATTAGAGGGTTTACCTGGTTTTGGCAACAGTATAATTAAGGCATTATTCATGTATAGTGGTAAATTACTATTTTGAAATGCTCCTAAAACCATTTCCAAAAATGGTTTTATTAATTTATTCTTAAATTTTTTATAGAGGTCAACTGGAAAACCATCTGGTCCTGCACTTTTTCCTGATTTCATATTATCAATGGCTAGACCAACTTCTTCTTAGCTAATTTTAGACTCCAGTATCTCCCTGTTTTCATTTGGAATACACGGTATAAATAATCCATCCAAGAACCCATTTAGTTTTGTTAAATCAGTTTCATTTATTGTATCATATAATTTTTCATAATAATCTCTAAAGGCACTATTAATTTCTAAAGGATCTACAACCGCCTGTCCATTACTTATAATACTGATAATTGGTGTTTTAAATTCTAATTGTTTAATCTGCCATGCCAGTAATTTTCTTGATTTTTCACCTTGTTCATAAAAAGATTGCTTCAATCTTAGAAGACTCAAGGCAGCTCTATTCGCTGATTTTTTGTCATATTCAGCTCTCAGAATCAGTAATTCGTTCTCTAACTTTGGGTCACTTCCTGCATACACTTTTTCTTGAAGAATTTTTATTTTACGTTCCAATTGGACTCTCTCCTCTCGAGTCTTCCTAGATTTTGAACCTGTATAACTAATAATATGCCCCCTAATAAAAGCTTTGAAAGCCTCCCACTTTATACATGCTGATGGTTGTGTAGTATTGATATCAAAGAACTCATCTATCTGTTTTTCTATGTACTTAACAAATTCCTCCTCCTGAAGCCATTTATGCTGAAATTGCCACCTCCCTGGTTCCTTTGTCAATTTCTTATATACATATATTAGACAGCATGGTGCATGATCAGAGATCACAGTATTTTCATAGAAGCAGTTTTGAATCTTGGACCTTAATTCTGTGGAGATCAAAAAGTAATCAATACGTGAGAATGTCTTGTAGGTATTGGAATAACAAGAATAGGCTTTAACTTTTGGTTTCATTTCTCTCCATATATCTAGCAATCTCAGTTCTTTCATAAAATGATTAATGATCATCCTGCATCCATTGTGCGTACAGTCCAGTCCTGTTGATCTATCTATACCGGGATTCAATGTACAATTAAAATCCCCTGCTATTATATGTTGCCCTGTAAGTGATGATAAAATAAGAAATAAATTGGTAAAGAAATTTTGATCATCTATATTGGGACGGTATAAGTTCACCAGATTTATATTTTCTAATAACAAATCAGAATCAGAATGAACTTTATTGCCAAGCATGTTTACACATACGAGGAATCTGACTTGACATTAGGTGCGCTCATATTAAGTGCTCACTAATGACGCGGCAGCCGACAAGGCGCCTAATACAGTGGGGGTAAAGAGGGAGAGGGGAAGGGGATGACACATTGGGCAGAGAGAAAAAAACATAGTTATCAGAATAGCGCTTGAGTGAGCAAGATTATGATCACATAGAAAAAAAACCCTCAATGCACACTTAGCAGACAAGTAACCACACATTAACAAAGAAAAAGAGAGAGACCAGTGTGTGTATATCAGTCATATGATATCAGTGTGAGTGCAGTGTGAATGTATCAGTTACTGGTGCACAACAAAAATTGTCTCCTAGGCAACGGCTAGATGTTATGTTCATGTATTCTAAACATAGATAAACATGTCCACAGAGTTCATCTCTCTTCATGTCAGATGGTAAAATTCCATGTTAGTCACATGATAACGCTGTCCGTGGAGAGTTCAGATTGTTGTACAACAGCAGTTGTTTGGGTTAAGAGAAGCCAAAACTCCCTTCTGCTTTATCTCTTCTCCTGGAGGAATGAGTCTCCCAAGGACACCGAATCAAGGCCAGATGAGCACAGGACACTTGGAGCATAAAAATTTCCTCTCTCATGCGATTCTGTGCATCACACATTCACAGGCTTTAAAATCATTCTCTGGAGAGCACCCAGCGACTCCAAGATGTTTCCCACCTTCTGATTCAGTTCGCCAATCAGTTCACCATTTGCCGCTATCAGTGCACTCCCCAGCTGGTCGAATTGTTGAAGGAGCTTCGCCGGGTCCGCATTTTGACCAGCTCTTCCAACTTCTTTAATTTTCGATACACCAGGAAACTCCAGAGCCAAACAGTAGAAATCCTGTGATCATAAGCCAAACAGATAGATGTCTTCCACATCTTCAATCGAATCACACAGACACATGAGTTTCCAATTGTCCCATGAGTCTCCCCACTTGGGCTCCCCCTGGCCCGATCTTCTTTTAAAGTGGTGTCAATTGCATTTAAAGCCCAGCTCAATTCCATAATTTCCGTTTGGGAGAGATGCAGCAGAAGAAGAGCGAGACACAGACAGGACACAGCAAGCTGGGATCAGTAAAGGGAGGAGGAGAAGGGAGAGGAGAAGAAATGCGTCTGCTCTCTCTGAAAGCCGGAAGAATCATCCAACAAAGATCCTTGGATGATTAGCTATTTTCCAAATTTGTCTCCAATTACATTTTTCACTTGAAATGGGATTGATTTATGTATGAGAGTCATAACTCCCCTGGCTCGGGATGAAAATGATGAGGTGAAAACACTTCCTTGCCATCTTCTCCTAATTCTTTTTACATCCTCCTCTATTAGATGAGTTTCTTGTAAAAACACAGTTTTTGAACCTATGTCTTCTATTTTATTCATAACTTGTTTAAGTTTTTTTAAATTTTGTAGACCTCTGCAATTCCATGAAGTTAAATTAAGATTAACGCTTTGGTCTATGATCAATAAGGAGTTTGAGATTACCTCGCAATGTAAACATGCTCATACAGAGAAGCAAAAACATGAGTGGTTGAACATTCATCCTACAAACTACACACAAACAAATTCCCCCTTCCCACATTCGTGGTAATCCCCCTCAAAATCAAAAAAAAATTCCGTCTCCCGCTATAGCCATCGATCGCTCCACACCCGCGAGGACCAGCCAAAGCCACTCCTTCTTCATCCTCCCAATCACCCTGACTCTACTGCTTTTAATGATGTAACATTAACTCTCTTCTATAGTTTTCCCACTTAACTCCAAAATTTTATAGCAACTTTGTACATCATAGTTTTTTTTTAATATATAATACAATCTATATTTTGTAAACTTGCTATATGCTTCAGATCAGTCAGATGCTTGTGCAAATGCTTAAATATTCTACCTTATATTTTGTTCATGCTTCATGCTTAGCTCCCACCAGTCTCTTCTTGGATCTTCTTGATGAGCTCCTGCGCCTCCTCAGGGGTCTTGAAGGTGTGGGTTCTGCCCTTATATGTGACCAGCAGTCTTGCAGGATAAATCACTCCATGACAAATCCCGAGGTTGCGCAGCTCTTTACGGGCGGGGTCAAACTGTTTCCTTAATTGTTGGATTCCTGTGGCCAAATCTGGGTAGAACTGCACCTGTTGATCCTGGTATTTAATTTCTCCTTTGGCTCGCGCCGCATTGGAGATCGTCATTCCTTCTCTGTAGCTGAGGAACTTCATAATCAGCGTCCTCGGTAGTGCCTTATTATCTCTCGGTGGGCCGATTCGGTGGGTGCTTTCTAAGATGACTGATGACTGCAGCTCCGTGTTATTCAGCGCTTCTGGAATCCACTTTTCCAAAAAGGAACATGGATCCCGACCCTCCGTTCTCTCCGGGAGGCCCACCAGCCTCATGTTTTTCCGTCTCGACCGGGATTCTAAATCCAGGACATTATCTTCCAGACATTTATTTTTTAATTCCAATGTGCGCACCTTTAATTGTAGGCCGGTGACGTCATCCTCAGCGCTGGAAATTTGGAGCTCCACCTGCGACACTCGTTCCATACAGTCGCTTATTTCCTTTCTCATTCCTTCTATCGCTGCTATAATCCCATCAAATTTAGTGGAGAAGTCTGCTCTCATTGAGCTAATGGCAGCGAGCACCGCACCTGTGCCGTCGCCAGCAGTCACCGCTCCTCCGCTAGCTTGCTCCACCATATCTGGGGATTTCTCTGCTTCGTCACGGACGTGAAAGTCCGTTAACTTGGACTGTTTCTGCGGTTCAGTTTTTCCTCCACCTGATTTCACAGCCTTAGGCTTTACCGGCATATCCTCGCCCAAACGCTGGGATAGGTTTTGTTCCAATTGAGAGAGTTATTTGCCGATTTTTTTTATTTTTAGGAGCAGAGTAGAGTGAAACACGTCCTCCTACGTGGCGGCCATAACCGGAAGTCAACATACCAGAATATTTTAATTTTATACAATTTATTTCGTTTTAAACTTTTACACCGTAACGTTGCATATGGAACTTACCATTTGAAGTATTGTACAACCGAGGCTTGAATATTACTTTATAGTGGTGTTATCCTTCTCTCCTTCCTCTGCCTGAACACTTCCCTCTCCTTGGCTCCTCTCTTCTGTCTCATCTTTCCCTCTCTGAGCTCTGTCTAATACAGCTTCTCTCTCTGTCTATGGTGGAATACAAACAAGTTAGAAAATAATCAAGTGTCATGTTTTGTCCTGCAGGATTTTTTGTCATGGTTTACATAAATGACAAAAATGTGTATTTTTTGTATTTTTATTCTAGTGTTTCTTTTTTTTCCATTGAGAGAGTAGGGAAGGGAAAGAAACATTCGTAATAGTAATGTACTCATGCATACTTAAATTATATGATCAGGTGGGTATAGTAACCAGAAATTCTACTCATGTAAAAGCAGTGCTGTGAAATTAATAATTAAAAAGTAGACAACCAAAAATTTCTAGTTGAGTTAAGGGTACAAAGAGCAGCCACTTAAAAACTTGAGTAATGACTTCAGTCTTGAAGGTTGGAGGTTTTTCTCCAAAATTTATAACAATTTTCTTATAGTTTTCTACTTTTCTCTGTAAATCTAAAGTTGAAACCATGTTCCTCAAATTTATAATTTCCTCTTGTAAAATTAACTTTAATTGTACATTTGAAAGTTTATTATATTATAAATTTGGGGATTATTTTATGTCTAATTTTTGTCTGTTTTTTAAAATATTTATTTATTTATTTATTTTTTTAGATAAATTTGAAACCGACTGTGGTAATTTTTTTTTTTTTTTACTTTTTCCTTATAACAGTTTACATTTTTGACCATAATTTTGCAGTCAGAACAGAACAATAATTTAACTCTGATTACAAAGAAAAAATATTAATAAAATTGTATTTAATGAAATAAATTAACTTAAATGATCAAGGATGCCGTTATTTCTGTAATAACATTTCTTTATATTAATAGTTTTGGTTTTTTTTTTCCCCAGAAATCTCACCACCCAGACAGCAGGAAAAACCTCCCTTATTTTGAAATCAAATGTTGACACGTTTAGTTTGTCTGAAGGCTGCTGACAGATTAAAGTCCCTGACTTGGTGAATTTCGGTCATCTTAACCTGCCAGGTACATAACAGGGAACTGTAGCGACTCTAAAGACATAATTCACCACAATATGTGTTCATGTACAGAATGATCTGTTTAGGCAGTTATAGTTGTGCTCTCAGGCTTTCTCATCAGGCACCTTTCTAGGCAGCCGCTGAAGGACCTCAGTTTAGAGCTAGGGTTTTCAGCTGTTGCTTTTTGTCACTGCCGCTGGAGAATACAAACGGCACGCCTGCTTGTGCAAGAAAAGAGGGAAATTGCCAGTCTCTTCATTCCTGCAATTCCTACAGAACATAACTTAATATTGTAGTGGCTGGTGAAATATATCCTCAGCAATTCATCAGTCCCCCCGCCTTTCCCTTCATATGAAGCTGCATATGAATTCTAACCACATCTCTTAGCTAAGTGACTCTTCCATTATTGCCCCCGTTTCCAGAGGGTTAAAACCATGATAAACGCCAGTGCTTACATAACTCTTCTGATTTTTTTCCGCGTTTAAAGTACTTTAATAAACTCATGTTTCTGTCGGACAGTCACGCTTAGCGAGACACTGTTTGCTGACTGACTGGAAAACTCGTGTGAGCAGGGCGCTTCTAGACTCCACGCGAATGACGGCCGTGCGCGTTATTCGTGTGCACGCTTGCGGAAAGTCAGTGCTTCATATATTTTTCTTAATAAATTCATATGGCCTTGGAGTGGCAGTAAAATTTCTGGCGCAGCGGGCCGCCACCAAGAAAGGTTACCAGAGGAAACCCTGTGTCATCATGTTGTCAGCTGTGCTGTGCATGGCTTCTGTAAGCAACAGCAACAAGTGCCATCAAGTATTCATCGGCCAAAGTTTGAAGTGCTTCTTTGACACTGTTTATAACTTTCAAGTTTGAAAGTTAAAATGTTCCTGTTTACTACAAAAGAAGGAGACCCTTCAACAAATCTGGCTGTGCAAATAACTATTTAACATTAGAACTGTACAACTTGTGTATCAACATTTTTTCTATTTGTGTAGAGTACAACCATGGCAAAACAGTCCACAGCCTTATTGCTTCCTGTGTTACTTTTCACGTGAGCAGATGTTTGTCTTTCAAAACACTGCAATAGAACTCTAAACAGAACTCTGTGAAGTTGAGAGTACTTTACAGCTTACCTTGTACTCATCTTTGATGCTGTCAAGCCAATCATTGAGTTCTTTTCACTCACATAGGTACTTTTGCAAACATTTACATGTGATTGATGCACAGGGTGGACTATCAGGACACGGTGCAGCTGTAGAGATGTTGGTCTGTGAGAAGCCGGCAAGCCTCTATGGCTGCTGCTGAGCCCGCCCAGCTATCTCTTGCCCAATCACTGTCGAGCGATGACTCCATGCTCGTATAAACCAACCAACCAACAACTACTGAGTAGGAGGGCAACATGCATAATGCAGATGAGATAATGCTGCGTTAAAGGTACCTAGTAAATACAGGACA
This sequence comes from Pholidichthys leucotaenia, assembly GCA_020510985.1. Taxonomy (NCBI): domain Eukaryota; kingdom Metazoa; phylum Chordata; class Actinopteri; order Cichliformes; family Pholidichthyidae; genus Pholidichthys; species Pholidichthys leucotaenia. Next base: position 297,121,382 of record CM035849.1, read on the forward strand.
AACCATGTCCTGTATTGATTCAATTCAGGACGCATTATTTTAGTGTAAAAAAACAGGACAATACTGTATTTTACAGGATGGGTGGCAACCCTAACTGTGTGGTACCAGTGTTTACAATTTTCTTTTTTCTTTCTTTCTTCATCGGAATGCCAACACCATCAACTTGATAAAACACTTGCAAAAGTATCACGGTAAAGGAGTATGCTGAATTCTTTCAAGAACTGAGCAGAAGGAAGTGCTTTTCCAAATCGGAGGCTGGACGCTAAAAGTGAAACCTAAGCCAAAGAATGAAACTGAAAGTAAAAACTAGACTGGAGCGTGGAAACGAAGACATAACATGGGCTTACCTTTCGACAGAGTGTTACAGCTGATGAGAGATGGGTGACACAAACATAAATAGCAAACTGTAACAGTGAACTGGAAGCAGAACTAGAACAAGCACAGCAGCTCTCAGGACAAGCTGCTTTGCACGGGGTGGACCAGCACCTGTCATCGTGGATCCTGGACTACCTCACAAACTAACCACAGTTTGTGAGAACCCAGGACTGTGTGTCTGACACCATCATCTGCAGTACAGGGGTCCCCCAGGGAACAGTTCTGACTCCCTTCCTGTTCACCCTCTACACTGCTGACTTTTCACACACCATACTACACTGCCATTTACAGAAGTTTTCTGACAACTCTGCGATTGTCAGCCTCACCTCTGATGGGGATGTTGCGGAGTACAGAGAACTTATCCAGGACTTCGGGGACTGGTGCCTACAAAACTGCCTCCAGATCAATGCTAGGAAAACTAAGGAACTGGTGGGGGACTGCTGCAGGCGAGGACAACCTCCCACAGCACCGGTAAACATCCAGGGAACAGACATTGAGATGGTGACATCTTACAAGTACCTGGGTGTTCACCTGAACAATAAACTGGACTGGTCACACACCATCATGCTGTACAAGAAGGGGCAGCACAGGCTGTTCCTCCTGAGGAGACTCGGGTCTTTTGGAGTGCAAGGGGCACTCTCGAAGACCTTCTACGATGCCATCACATTTGGAGTGGTCTATTGGGGCAGTGGCACCACAGCAGCCGACAGGAAGAGACTGAACAGAATGATCAAAAAAGCTAGCTCTGTTCTGGGGTAACGCCTCGACCCAGTGGAGGAGATAGGAGAGAGGAGGATGGTGGCTAAGCTGTCATCTCTGCTGGAGTCCAAGTCCCACCCCATGCAGGACATGCTGAATGCACTGAGGAGCTCATTTAGCGGTAGGCTGTGCCATCCTAGGTGCACGAGGGAGAGGTTCCGCAGGACCTTCCTACCTACGGCTGTCAGAATTTATAACCTAACCAGGGCTGCTCATAGAAGTCATATTAAATGTCCTAAATGTAACAACTTTGCACAATAGAGGTCATCCCCGCCAATACACAACTAGGACAATAACAATCATGAGTGAGGGTGACAACAACACTGTTGATTCAAATGCGAAATATACTGTCTGGGTACACATTCATATTCTGCAGGGTAACTTAAACTGTAATGCTGTTTATTCCGTTTAGCTGCAATGCTCCTGCACTGTTTACATATCTGTGTACATACAGTGGGGTAAAAAAGTATTTAGTCAGCCACCAATTGTGCAAGTTCACCCACTTAAAAGATGAGAGAGGTCTCCAATTTTCATCATAGGTATACCTCAACTATGAGAGACAAAATGAGAAAAAAAAAATTCCAGAAAATCACATTGAAGAATTTTTAATGAATTAATTGGTAAATTCCTTTGTAAAATAAGTATTTGGTCAATAACAAAAGTTTATCTCAATACTTTGTTATATACCCTTTGTTGGCAATGACAGAGGTCAAACGTTTTCTGTAAGTTTTCACAAGGTTTTCACACACTGTTGCTGGTATTTTGGCCCATTCCTCCATGCAGATCTCCTCTAGAGCAGTGATGTTTTGGGGCTGTCGCTGGGCAACACGGACTTTCAACTCCCTCCAAAGATTTTCTATGCGGTTGAGATCTGGAGACTGGCTAGGCCACTCCAGGACCTTGAAATGCTTCTTACGAAGCCACTCCTTTGTTGCCCGGGCGGTGTGTTTGGGATCATTGTCATGCTGAAAGACCCAGCCACGTTTCATCTTCAATGCCTTTGCTGGTGGAGGGAGGTTTTCACTCAAAATCTCACGATACATGGCCCCATTCATTCTTTCCTTTACACGGATCAGTCGTCCTGGTCCCTTTGCAGAAAAACAGCCCCAAAGTATGATGTTTCCACCCCCATGCTTCACAGTAGGTATGGTGTTCTTTCTCCTCCAAACACGACAAGTTGAGTTTTTACCAAAAAGTTCTATTTTGGTTTCATCTGACCATATGACATTCTCCCAATCCTCTTCTGGATCATCCAAATGCTCTATAGCAAACTTCAGACGGGCCTGGACATGTACTGGCTTAAGCAGGGGGACACGTCTGGCACTGCAGGATTTGAGTCCCTGGCGGCGTAGTGTGTTTCTGATGTAGCCTTTGTTACTTTGGTCCCAGCTCTCTGCAGGTCATTCACCAGGTCCCCCCATATGGTTCTGGGATTTTTGCTCACCGTTCTAATGATAATTTTGACCCTACGGGGTAAGATCTTGCGTGGAGCCCCAGATGGAGGGAGATTATCAGTGGTCTTGTATGTCTTCCATTTTCTAATAATTGCTCCCACAGTTGATTTCTTCACAGCAAGCTGCTTACCTATTGCAGATTCAGTCTTCCCAGCCTGGTGCAGGTCTACAATTTTGTTTCTGGTGTCCTTTGACAGCTCTTTGGTCTTGGCCATAGTGGAGTTTGGAGTCTGACTGTTTGAGGTTGTGGACAGGTGTCTTTTATACTGGCAACGAGTTCAAACAGGTGCCATTAATACAGGTAACGAGTGGAGGACAGAGGAGCCTCTTAAAGAAGTTGTTACAGGTCTGTGAGAGCCAGAAATCTTGCTTGTTTGTAGGTGACCAAATACTTATTTTACTGAGGAATTTACCAATTAATTCATTAAAAATCCTTCAATGTGATTTTCTGGATTTTTTTTTTCTCATTTTGCCTCTCATAGCTGAAGTATACTACTATGATGAAAATTGGAGACCTCTCTCATCTTTTAAGTGGGAGAACTTGCACAATTGGTGGCTGACTAAATACTTTTTTGCCCCACCGTATGTATATTCACTTGCTGCTTTGGCTGCCCAGTTCTTATCTTATTTACTATTGCTCTGAGTGCTGCTATCCCTTTGCTGCTGTAATCCTGGAGTTTCCCCATTGTGGGACTAATAGAGCTTATCTTATCTTAAGGTGGATTCACACTACAGCGTTGGGACCGACTTTTACTGACGTTTTGGCAAACGTCTGGCTCTGCTGGCAAAAGTTAATGATTGCTCGTGTTTGTTGGCAAATGCTGGCGAAAGTTGTGTTCTTTGAAAATTTTCATCATGCTGAAAATTTACCGATGTTTTGAAATACATGTTGGTGAACATTGTGCTCATTTTGTAAAAGTTCCTGAGTGCTGAGCTAAGTTATGCAGAGTTTACCTAAGTCAGCCTAAGTTACAGCTGGGTTCACTCTATAGCGTTTGGACCGACTTTTACAGACGTTTTGAAAAATCAGAGAAATACTTTTAAGAAATACTACAGTTCAGCTGACATCAGTGTCAGGTGACACTCATATAAAGATCAGTGTTTGTGGAGGATTCCTGCCATTCTGGACCTGCTTCTGGAGTGAACACATCTCCCTTGGGCATCAGTTTCAGTGTTTATTTTCGTTTTATATTCATATGTAGTTACTTCTGCATACCCTTTTCCCCTGTTCGTTCATTCATTCATTCATCTAAAAAAAATAATAACGCTATAGACTCCACCACTAAGTCTGCAATTAAAATGTGAATGTGGATGGAATTAAAAAGACTATTAATGAATTATATAAATAAAATGACAGGTGATTATATTTTGACTGTTACACCTCTCTCTCTATTAAAATAACATAAAATCCCATTAAATGTCATTTACTTTTTGACACCGCATCAATGCTGTTTGATTCCCCACAATGGAAGTGAACCAATAAATCCTGGAGAATGATTATGCACGGAGCAGAAAATTAAGAACAGTAAATGTCTCAATGAGGAGATTTTTTTTTCTTTTGGGCTGTCACATTTTTATGAGAACACACACACACACACACACACACACACATATAATATGAGTATAGCAGGCAGAGAGTAGACAGACTGACTGAAAATTTCACGAAAAACCACTACTCTACGGACCAAGAAAATGTTTTTTCAGACAGCAAAAAAACCCACAAAAAACTGCTGTTGTTTCCAAGGCATCCAGTAATCCCTACTGGCAAAAGACACATTTGTGCAACAGCACAGCCTAGTGGTAGAAAAATAATTCTGCAAAGACACGAAACCACCCACCAAACCACACCTATCGCCTGCAAACGAACCCACAAATGTCTGTAATATATATATAAGATAAGATAAGATAAGCCTTTATTAGTCCCACAATGGGGAAATTCCATGATTGCAACAGCACAGAGATAGCAACATTCAGAGCAATAATCAGAAGGCAAGAAAAAACAAGAGCAGCTAGTATACATATGTACATATGTCAAAAAAAAAAAAAAAAAAAAAAAAAATAATATAAATATATACAGTATATATATATATATAGACACACAGTGCGGAGCATTGTGGTTGGTGAATGTGCAGCAGAAAGTCTAAGCTCTCTCTCCGCGGATGGGGCGGGCCAGCTGGATGTCTTTGGGCATGATGGTGACCCTCTTGGCGTGGATGGCGCACAGGTTGGTGTCCTCGAGGAGACCCACCAGGTAGGCCTCGCTGGCCTCCTGCAGAGCCATGACGGCGGAGCTCTGGAAGCGCAGGTCGGTCTTGAAGTCCTGAGCGATCTCCCTCACCAGGCGCTGGAAGGGCAGCTTACGGATGAGCAGCTCCGTGGATTTCTGGTAGCGACGGATCTCTCTCAGAGCCACGGTACCGGGCCTGTAACGGTGAGGCTTCTTCACTCCGCCGGTGGCCGGAGCGCTTTTCCGAGCAGCCTTGGTGGCCAGCTGCTTCCTGGGGGCTTTTTCCTCCAGTAGATTTACGGGCGGTCTGCTTGGTTCTTGCCATCGCTCTTTATTATTCTGTCTTATATTTCTTGCACGCCGCCTAAACTCCAGCCCGGCACCCGCGTCATTTTCGCTTCAGTTCCCCGGTATGTCGAGTTTCTCCGTTAGCACCGGGTGGCGGTAGAGTGCTAGCTAGCTCTTCCCTGCTGTATCGTCTCCTGCTGTAGACCAGGGGTGCTCATTACGTCGATCGCGATCTACTGGTCGATCGCGGAGGTAGTACTGGTCGATCGCAGTTTGTACGACTGTTGACTGATTTCTGTACCTTTATCTTGTTCTCAATAAAGTTTGGGAAAAAAAAACCTGGTCGATCACAGCGTGACATTAAAAAAAATATTTGTCAGCCTATCAAACATCCCGTCACTTGATTGACATACAGGGCAACCATTCAGATGACAACTGAATTTTGACCTTTAGGTCACCGCTCATGCGTAAACAACGGCGCTAAGCGCAGCAAAACTTACAAGCTAGTCAGCGAATTACCTCAGATTTTAAGCCAGGGGTCAGGAACCTATGGCTCGCGAGCCAGATGTGGCTCTTTTGATGGTTGCATCTGGCTCGCAGACAAATCTTTAAACTTTAAAGATTTTGTTTTTACAAGAGCGCCAGTGTCTGCTGCTCTGTGTATAGTTTTAGAATCATCTTCCGTGTTGCGGCCATTACGAGCTCAGATCACACGAGACGGCTCGCTGAATTTAAGCATTTATTTATTTATTTTCTACTCGTTTCAGTTCTGCATTTAATATGAACCCTGAGTTTGAAATAAATGTTTGAATTTGAATTTGAATATCCCAAAAGCCGCTGCACATCCGGGTACTCCAGGCTCAGCCAATATTGATCCAGATCGCATAGTTTTAGAATCCTCGGCCATTACGAGCTCAGATCACACGAGACGGCCCGCTGAATTTAAGCATTTATTTATTTATTTTCTACTCGTTTCAGTTCTGCATTTAATATGAACCCTGAGTTTGAAATAAATGTTTGAATTTGAATATCCCAAAAGCCGCTGCACATCCGGGTACTCCAGGCTCAGCTAATATTGAGCACCAGAAGTCGCATTAATGGTAAGAAATACTCATCATTGATTAGCAACAGCATAACAATGTTATTAAAAAGAATTCAGAGACTTATTGTACTTTAAAAGTGTTGAAATTACATAAAATGCACACATTTACTTTTATTTTTAGTTTTAAACATATTGTATGGCTCTCACGGAATTACATTTAAAAATATGTGGTGTTCATGGCTCTCTCAGCCAAAAAGGTTCCCGACCCCTGTTTTAAGCCCTTGTTAAAACATATGGTGATCAAAATGAGTCGGACTGTTCATGGAAAATACGACATCGACTTTCCGCCGAAAAGCCAGCTGAGAAAGAGAAAGGTGGAGGAACTAAAATCCCAGTTGTCCGGACAGCAGTCATTTTTCACTCAACAAACTTCAAAAGCGAAAGCCGCCACCGAAGCATCGTTCCGGGTGAGTCACGCCATCGTTAAAAACAATAAGTCCTTCCAAGACGGAGAGATGGTAAAAGAAGCATTCGTTGAAGCAGCTGACTCATTTTAATTTTAATTTAATTAAAATTAAAATGATTAATTAATTTAATTAAAATTAAAATTAAAAAAATTTAATTTAATTTTAATTTTAATTATATGTTTTGCATTTTTGTAGTGGGTAGATCATTTTGACTTGGTTGTTTTATAAGTAACTCGCATGCTGAAAAAGTGTGAGCACCCCTGCTGTAGACAGAGGCTCCGTCCGCCGACTCGGGAGACCTTTGGGGCGATCTGTGTGTCCGTGATATATATAGAGTGAGAGGTGTGCCGGATCAGAAAGTTATCACCGGATCAGAAAGAAGAAGGAAGATAAAAAGACTCAGAATTGAGCCGTTGTTGCCAAAGGCAGCTGACTCGTGTGGCGCCGGAAGTAAAAAGGTGGTAAAAAGTAGAAGTAAAAAATATATTAAAAACATGTCAAACACACCATGTTATCACCAAACAAATACTCTATATTGTCCTCTTACATATATATTTTCTTTTTTTAACTCCCCCTTCTCTCTTTCTCTTTTGTTCCTGCATGTCTGAGTTTTGATCTAAAAGCATCTGTTTTCACCAGCATTTCAGTCAATGTTTGCCAAAGGAGCTTAACTTAGGCTGACTTAGGCGAACTCTGCATAACTTACCCCAGCACTCAGGAACTATTAGAAATTGAAGACAACTTTCACCAACGTTTATTTCCAAACGTCAGCAAATTTTCAGCGTACTTTAAATTCTCAACAAATACAACTTTTGCCAGCGTTTGCCAACAAACACCAACATTTATCAGCTTCTGCCAGCAGACCCATACGTTTGTCAAAACATCAGTAAAAGTTGGTCCAAATGTTGTAGTGTGAATCCACCCAAAAAAGCAGGTCCAGGATGGCAGGAAGCCTCCACAAACGCTGATCTTTATATGAGCGTCACCTGACCCTGATGTCAGCTGAACTGCACTGAGTATTCCTTTGCTCATGTTAACCTAAGTTGGGAACTGCTACACATACAAGTTAGCAGAAGTTTGTCAGCGCTGAATGCAACACTGGCAAATGCTAGCAAAAGTTCGTAAAAGTTTGTAAAAGTTCGTAAAAGTTGGTGTGCGCTCACTAATGTAATTTCACCAACGTTTGGACTGATTTCTCTGATTTTTCAAAACAGTAAAAGTTGGTGTTATGTCGGTAAACGAGAACCAAGGATGAGGCTGGATGTTGAACTGAACACAACTTTATTGTTGACTCACTCTCACAGTACAAGCGCTCTCCTCAGGCAGAGGTGAGGTCAAAGAGACCACCCGTCCTCCTCACAGCCCTCTTATACCCTGGATGGCAGTGGAACCGGAAAGGTGGAGCCACCACCCGTGTCACACAATAATATGTCCCAAACAACAACACAACACACACACCCTTCAAAAATGGTCCAAATCACACACATGCAATCGAGACCCTCCCCAATTTGGAACCCGAATCACACGCCAACACTGAACAAAAATAGTTGAAACCTATAACATACACACAAAACAACTAAAGCTAGGGGGGAACAGGTGGATAACCGTTCCACCCCACACACGGCTAGACGGATTATTCTGCCATCTCTACTAAAACACAGTCCAGTAAACCGAAAACTGCCGTGTTCCTAAAATATACAGTAGAGAAAACAAAACAATCCCATTAATAGAACCAATATATAATAATAACATAGAACCCGGTTATCCCCCATTCCAACATCATGCAATAAACACATTGTCCCACCATCAGTGTGCCCCAGTAGAGGAACCACCCCCTTGGAAAACCATCAGACGGTTCCCCTCTAGTGCACCTTCTTTTCTTTGCACCCGGGGATGACCCACGTCAAAGCCCAAACACCTCCTTCTCCTCTTTGGCTCACCGCAACTCATTAGGATGCCTCCATGAACCATCAGATAGCTGGAGGTAGCCATCCTCTCTTAACAGCCACCACCTGCAGCCGCCCCTGGTCATCTTGTCACTGGCATTTGCCTCAAACACCTCTTGACTGGGCCTCCTCTCTGGGTCGGACCACATCCGCGACCCCCAGAGGAGCCCGACTCAGCTTCCAGTGTCCCTGTTTGGCACGTCGTTTTACTGTCCCAGCTGGTCCTGCCCCACTCGCTTTCATTTCATCGGCTCCACCCACCATCACAGGCGTCCCACCACGCCACCCAGTTCCCTCAGTTAGGGTTACTTGAGCTCTGGCACCGGCACCCTCCCGCGATGGCCCTGGGTGGGGTTGGTCCTGCTCATTGTCCAGAATACTAGGCCAAGGTTCGTCCCATACAGCATCGTCTATCACTCACGGAACCGGCCAGTCCCACAAACCACGACCCGATCACTCCTCTCCAATGCCGCTGGTGATGGTGAAGCCCAATCCATAAAAGAGGTCACACCCCATAACATTCTCACCACAGGCAGTCACGATGAACTTCAGGTTGGACACCTCCACCGACTAGCCGTCACTTCCATTGATCCCACCATGGCCAATCTTCCTCCACCATACCCACACAGCGGTGCTGAATGACCTCTCACTTGGTAATATGGGAAGAAACTCCTCACAGTAGACCAATTCAACATGGACCTCACTGCGCCCGTGTCAATCAGTAGCAGCATCACTATCCCGTCCAATTCCACCATACAATAGGTATGATCATCAGTGCTCGGGGAGATGGTGTGGATAACCATGGGAGCTGGAGCTGGGGGGGTCCACGTTACATCTTCGGTCCCCTCACTCAAACCTGTTACATGACCTAGCAAAATGATGCAGGAGTCTGCACTTGCCACAGCGTTTTCCTCTTGTCACTCTCGACACTCTTGACACTCTCTAGCCTTTTAACGGTGCTTGGTGGACCCACAACCCAAACACCTGGGCGATCCCGGGGTGGACCTTATCTTCACAGCATTAGCGTTTTCCTCCTCATCCTCCACACCATCATCGCTGTTCTGGTCCACTGCCTGTGCCGTCGACTGTGATTCAAAATGGCGTAGCATCGCTCTCTCACCGAGCTCTTGTGATAGCTTGTCTGCTGCTTCACACTGCTGAGCTAACTCGATGGTCATGGCCAAAGTCAGCTCGCCCGAGTGTGTGAGGAGCTTCAATCTTGCCGCTGAGGAAAGGGTATGTTCTGCCAACTGGTCGCGGACCATCTCTTCCTCTAATGCTCCAAACTGGCAGTCCCCGGCCAATTGACGTAGGTCTGCAACATACCGCTGCACTGACTTGCCGGTCCGCTGGCGGCGCTGCCAATACCGAATCATCCGGACGATGATGTTTTCCGGGGTGCGAAAATGTTGCGCCATTAGCTCAACCACGTCCTCAAAGTTATCACTGTCACCCAAGGTACTAAGGATACGCTGTCTTTCCATGCCCAAGTTGTGAACCAACAGTGCCCAAGCCCGCAACTTCTCCAGTTTACCGAGGTTCAATGCCACCAAATAATTCTAGAATGCACCGAACCACCTCGGGACTGGTGGCTCACCGGGAACCTCTAAAAACGGCTGAGTAGTAGCAACTCCCGCGTCCATACTTTTATCCTCATCGCCAAATGTTATGTCGGTAAAGGAGAAGTAAGGATGAGGCTGGATGTTGAACTAAACACGATTTTATTGTTGACTCATTCTCACAGTACAAGCGCTCCCGTCAGGCAGAGGTGAGGTCAAAGAGACTGCCCCTCCTCCTCACAGCCCTCTTATACCCCGGGTGGCAGCGGAACTGGAAAGGTGGAGCCACCACCGGTGTTACACAATAATATGTCCCAAATAACAACACAACAGTTGGTCCAAACATTATAGTGTGAACCCAGCTTTAACAACAGGGCTACATGAAATGGAACAGGAATGGACAGTGAGTAATATCAGAAACACTACTAAATAAACCAAGGACCTGGAAAATACTTATAAATAATAATAAATGTCAAAAATACAACTTAGATGGTTAGTTCCTTTATTTTCAGATCTACAGCATTTTTTTTTACCTCATGCATAAAGTGGCACTTTGAATTTCATCTGAATATTTGCTTAAATACTTAGCTTCATAGTTTTGCATAAACTTGCAATTAAAACTTCAGAATGCACGTTTACATGGTGCTGACCAGTGAAATGCTGCCAATGTTGCAAAGTTTAAAATAAAAAAAGCAGCAGGGTTGCTGAACTGAGTCAGTTTTGTAATATACTGTTTGAGTTTTAGATTTGTGGTTTTATATGTGTGCAAAATGCAACTAGTCATTAACAAAGTATATTCTGTACTGTTGTTGTTATAAATCAGAGAGATGGTATCGGGTTTGGGTTGGTATCACCCAATACTCAAAGTCACAGTATCGGTATCAGACTTGAAAAGTTGGTATCGGCTCATCCCTACTCTGTACGTCCTACATAGTCAGTCTGAGGACACCTCTGCACCCTCACCCTGTTATCAGCCGCTCTGTAGTGAAACCTGACAGGTGGTTGTCCTGGCTCGGCTCCAGTGTCTGCTGTTGACTTTTGTGGAGTTGCTGTTCGCCTCCTAACTGTGATTTGTTTTCTCCAGGATGGACGAGCTGATGTGGTGGCGAATGATGCAGGAGACAGAGTGACGCCAGCTGTGGTGGGCTACAGAGACACGGAGCAGGTAGAACTCTTAGTCTCTGATGCACCGATATGTCAGCTCAACACCGATATCCTCCAGTATTCATCTTACTGACTGATGTTGGCTAACACAGTTTTTTTTTTCTAAATAATTGGTTAAAATGATAAAAATGAACCTGATCACATAAAACTGGGAGCAGAGATTACTGTCATACTGAGTTAATTTGTTCACCATAATGTGATATTGAGACACGTATCAGTAATGAAACATGACATTGTCCTGTCTGCACACACCACCTGCTTACAGCTGAACAGTTTCACCTGAAAAGTAATAAAAAAAAGCTGAAGAATAAGTGGAAGAGCTTACATCCATTTTTGCTGATATGAACATCAGTGTTGGTTCTAGTTCCGGAGCGTCGTCTTCTCCCCACCATCCTTCACTGAAGGTTGTCCAGCATGAGGAGCTGGAGGCTGTGATGGAGGAAACGGTGTCTCTGCTGTCAGCCTCTCCGTCCTTATACGCACTATGACAACATCGGTTTTTATTAACAAAATACTGTCTTAGACACATTTAAATACACTCATGGCCATTTTATTAGGTACACCTATCCGTTCTGCTGTTTGTTGATGCAAATATCTAACAGCCAATCACATGTCCGCAGCTCATTCTAGCAGCTGAGGATCAAACCAGCATCAGAATAAGGCAGGAAGATGATTTTAGGTTGCTGGTTCCAGACAGGCTGGTCTAAGTGGTTCAGAAGCTGCTGATCTTCTGGGAGTGTTCCACACAACCATCTACAGAGAACGGTCTGATAAAGAGAACATATCCAGTAGGGCTGGGCAATATGGCCTGAAAATTACATCACCCTTCTCTGTAATTTCCCAGTTTGGGATCAATAAAGTGCAAGCAAGCACGCAACCAAGCAACTATTATTTACCTTCAGCATATTCAGTAAAAGCTATACTAAAACTGTTATTTCTCCCATTTATAAAATAACAGCTCAGTTTCAAATATTTTTATTCTGTATCAAATATTACAAGAAAATAATATAAACCACATCATAAAGTGCACTTAGGTAGTCTGGGTTTTACGTTGAGTCAGTTTACCTGCATCAGTAGTCTTCATTACACAGATGTGTGCTGGGACTTTTTGGCTTAGAGCTGAAATGATCAGTCGACGTTGTTAACGTCGACAATAAAAATTTGTCAACAAAGGTTTTTATTTTCGACAAATCATTTAATTGTAAAGTTTATATGCATGCCACAGAAATGTTCAGTTGTAAGTGTAATGCACGACGGGAACTGCTGTGGGCGGTAGCGCCTCTGTTGTCCGGCATGCGTGAACAATTTCCAGTGAAGAAGAAGAGGAGCGCAGCATGGCGAATTGGAAGGATAAACACGTAGAAGCAGAGAAAACAAAAAAAGGCAGACCCAAACTTTCTGTAGTCTGGGAACATTTCACAGAAAACAAAAAAATGAAACAAATAAAATGCAGACTGCAGGGCAGACCTTTCCTGTCATGGCAGCGCTACAGTGATGCGTGAGCATGTGAAACGACGGCAGCCAGGAGCCGTGACATTCACAGCTGCTTCTGCTTGGTAAGTTCTAGTGAGTAAAGAAAGTTAGCACCGCTTATTTTCAGTGGCCAACTGTTTCAAGCTTTAGGAAAATGACAGTACTGTTAGTACGTGCTGTTGATGTTAGCTTAGCTGTTTAACAATCAGCTCTGTGGTTGCTGAGGGCTGAGCTGTCATGGCTGACATGCTGAATGCAGGAAATGACTGAATTATAGCAGTCGCTATCTCGTTTTCATCTTCGTTAATATTAGCCCTCATTCTGAATATTAGTACATCTGGGTTAATTAGAATATCCTAGTTTGTAATTTAATAAATAAAAACCTACAACCATAATCATCAGCCGATAGGAAGAGACTGAACAAAGTGATCAAGAAAGCTAGCTCTGTCCTGGTCCATCGCCTTGACCCAGTGGAGGAGATGGGAGAGAGAAGGATGGTGGCTAAACTGTCATCTCTGCTGGAGTCCGAGTTCCACCCTATGCAGGACATACTGAACGCACTGAGGAGCTCATTTAGCAGCAGACTATATCATCCTAGGTGCATAACCGAGAGGTTTCGCAGGTCCTTCCTACCTTCGGCTGCCAGACTGTACAACCTAAGCAGGGCTGCTCGCAGAGATAGCAAAAAGACGTGACAACCTAATAGTATTGAATGCAAAAGACACAGTAGACTTACACAATGGTCCCCTCCGGTATACAACTAGAAAAATACCGGTCGCTATGGAGGGTGAGAATATGTATGGGTACATAATCATACCATGTAGGATAACTAAGTAGACGGTTAGGCTGTTCATTCCATCTAGCTACAATGCTCCGCACTGTGTGTTTATATATTTATATATTTATATGTACATATGTATATTCGCTGCTCTTGTTTTTTCTTGTCTTCTGACTGTTGCTCTGAGTGTTGCAATCCTGGAATTTCCCCATTGTGGGACTAATAAAGGCTTATCTTATCTTATCAAAAGTGCAGTGAATACTGAATATTCAGGTTCAGGTTCAGGTTCCTTTATTTGTACCCGTAGGTAGATTTGTTTTGCAGTCTGGTGACATCCATATTTGCAAACCACAATTACATTCAACATAGACACAAACACAGGCACACATGAAGCTGACTATAAACATGATAAAAATACTCAAGGCTCCATCAATCAGGGTATAAAAAGACAAAGAGATGAGAGAAAAACCAGAGATAAGAGAGAAGGGTCATATTAAAAAGTTAAAAACTAGTCAAAGAGGTTAAAAACTCAAAGGTCTAAAACCCAATAAAATATTTAGAACCCAAATAACATCCTACAAAAATAAGTAAATATAAAATGGAGTTAATAAATGGGTACCTAAATTATATGCTGTATATTGTTACATCTTGTTCAACTCTTTGACAGCAGCAGGAACAAAGCTGTTTTTGTAGCGCTGGGTTCTACTTTTTGGGACAGCAAACCTCCGTCTTGAGGGAAGAAGCTGAAAGTTGCAGTGCAAAGGGTGGGAGTCATCTTTTAAAATAGAGGCAGCCATCCTCTGTACTTGTCTGGTGTACAGGGATGTCAGGCTCAGCTGTGACTCACCAAGCAAACATATGAATATGAAGGTTTACCTTTCTGAATTATATTGTTAAAACATGCAATTATAGAAAACTTCCACCTAATGTTAGGTTGTGGGTTGGAGCAGATCAGTAATTCCATTGTAAGATATTTAATCAGTCATTTAATTGACATTAGGCATTATGCTGTCTGTGATCATCATCATCATCATCATCATCATAGCAGTCTGTCATGGGCGACAATGACTGTTTCATTTAGGTCTGATCAGATTCCTCCACACAGCTCTGTCCTTAGCCTTCTGCTGCCAAGAACTCCTGTCTATGTCCAACTTCTTCAAGTTTCTTTTTACAGTGTCTTTAAATCTGAGCCTTGGTCTACCCTGATTGCGTTTGCCCTTGCATAACTGTGAGTAGGGTAACTGCCGATGGAGACGCTGGTGGTCCATCCTCACAACATGTCCGCGCCATCTCAGGTTCATCTGTATTAGCATGTCCTCCATTGATGGTAGACCAGCTCGTTTCAACACTTCTATGTTGGTTATCTTGTCTTTCCATGAGATGTTCATTATGGCTCGAAGGTGTCTCATCATGTACGCGTGGAGTTTCTTCACCTGCACTCTGTAGACAGTCCAAGTTTCAGCACCGTACATTAGAGTAGCCAGTACTGTCGCTCTGTACACTTTGCATTTCACACGGATTGACACATGTCGATTGTTCCACAGTCTCTCCCTCAAGTTTCCAAACAGCGCTTGCTCTTCCCATTCTGAGAGATAGTTCATCCTCCAGCCTAGCATTCTCTGAAACAGTACTCCCTAGGTACTTGAAAGTCTTGCACTTGACTAGTGGCTCTGTACCAATGCTGATCTCTTCTGGTAGTGATGTTGATAATTGGAACTTTGGTGGTTGATAAAGGCACTCTGTTCTTGATGTTGATTTGGAGGCTGAATTGACTAGCTGCTCTTGCAAATTTCTCCACTAAAGATTGCATATCTTCCACGCTGTGTGCAACTAGAGCACTGTCGTCGGCAAAGAGCATTTCTCTTACTATCTTTATCGATGTCTTACTCTTGGCTTTAAACTGTGCCACATTGAAAAAGTCTGCTTCTTTCCTTGTTTAAATGTATACTCCTTCTGAAGTGTCTTTGAAGGCCACCTCAAGCATGGCTGCCAGATATAGCGAAAAGAGTGTAGGTGCCAGCACACACCCTTGTTTCACCCCGTTGCTTACTGAAAAGTCTTTAGATACTGAACCACTCATTGCCACGTTTGCTTGCATACCTGTATGGAGTGCCTCAATCAGGCTGACAAACTTCTCTGTACAACCATATTTCTTGAGTACCTGCCAAAGTCCTTGTTGCGAAACAGTATGGAAGGCTTTACTGAAGTCTATGAAGACTACATAAAGCGGCATGTTCTGTTTGATACACTTTTCTTGAACCTGTTTCAAGTAGAAAATCATGTCCATTGTGCTTCTCCCACTTCTAAAGCCGCACTGGGTTTCCGGTAGTACATTCTGCGAGATGTGTTCACCGAGTCTGTTAAGTAGTACACGTGAGAGAATCTAACCAACAGTGGCTAGTAGTGATATACCTCGGTAATTTCCACAATCCTTCCTGTCACCTTTCTTGAACAAAGGCACAATACTTGCATCCTTCCAGTCTTGAGGTACTTTCTGGGCATCCCATATCTCTTGGATGAGCTTGTGCAGGCAGTTGGTCAGCCGAACACCACCAAATTTCCACACTTCTGCTGGAATTCCATCCCTTCCTGGAGCTTTACCACCTGTGTTGTCCTGATAGCTGCCATTAGTTCATCAAAATTTGGTGGTTCATCCAGACTTGATACAGCTGGTCGCTGCACTAGAGCTTCTTTAGCCTCTTCAGTGAGATCTCCAGGGTTGTTTAGTAGTTGGTCAAAGTGGTCTGCAAATCTGTCCAGGATCTTGTCTTTCTCCTGCAAAACTGTTTCACCATCCATAGCCTTTAGTTGGATCAATCCTCTTGGTTTAGGGCCGTAGATTTCTCTCAAACCTGTGAAGAATGTTTTCATGTCCTTCCTGTCTGCTGCAGTTTGAAGTTCCTCCGCTTTTTCATCCCACCAGTTGGACTTCATCTCTCTGGTGTACTTCTGTAGCTCACTCTGAGCCTTTGAGTATTTCTTCTTCTTCGACCTTGTGTTACACTGTAGGTTTTCCTGCCTAGCTGTATTTCTCGCTTCTAGTAGTTTCTTCAGGTGTTCATCATGCTCCTCAGGGTAGCCTAATACATCACTCGCAGTCTGATACACCGTATCCTTCAGTGTTGCCCATTTCTCTTCTATGTCATTCTCTGAGTTGTTGCTGTCCCAGTCTTTCAAGTTTCCATCCATTTCCTGTGTAAGTTCTTCCTGCTTCTTTTGGCCTTTCAGTGCACTAGTGTTTAGCTTCCGTGGTGGCTTCGCACCCGTCCTGCAGTGCTGTTTTCGTCTGCAAATCCTTAATCTAGATCTCAGCATAACATGATCCGTGCCACAGTCCGCGCCTCTCATTGCTCTGGTGTCCAATACATCCCTTCTGTCTCTCTGCCTGACTATGATGTAGTCTAATAAGTGCCAGTGCTTGGATCTTGGGTGCATCCATGTCTTCTTGTGTGTGTCCTTGTGCTTAAATAGAGTGTTGGTTATCACAAGGTTGTACTCTGAACATAGTGCAAGTAGAAGTTCTCCATTAGCATTGCACTTGCCTACTCCATGACTGCCTAGCACTCCTTTCCATTTCTCGGTGTCCGAACCAACTCTGGCATTAAAATGTCCAACGAGTATCAGCCTGTCATCAGTCGGTACACGCCTGATAGTCTCACATAAATCACTGTAGAACTCTTCCTTCACCTCCTCTGTGTTGGTCATTGTTGGGGCATATACACTGATGAGTGTGGCATACATCTTCCGCTGTAGTGGGAGTCTCATAGTCATTATCCTGTCGTTGATTGGCACCAGTTCCTCATCAAGCATTGCTGCTATCTCCTTTCTCACTGCAAAGCCCACTCCTGCTTCTCTCCTTCCTTGAGTTGATCTCCCACTCCAAAAGAAGATGTACCCATGGTCTTCCAAGATGTCATATCCAGGCAATTTTGTTTCACTAAGTGCAGCTATGTCTACATTGTACCTGTTCATTTCCAGGGCCACAAGCGCGGTCTGTCTTTCTGGGCGCTGTGATGTTGTTCTGTCCAACAGAGTGCGTACATTCCATTCTGCTACACACAAGGTTGCTGTTTTCCTCTTCTTTTGTCTTCCTGCTCCTAGCTTACTTTTCGCCGCCTGTCGGAGTGTGAACAGATTAGCGCGGACCTTGTAAGCCCGGGCGGCATCCGAGCCAGTATGAGTTGCTTTCTGATTGACCATTTCATGAAACTGCTTGCAAAGTGTTTGAGTACTGCTAGCTTTTGCTGGACTAGCAGCACATTCTTGGCAGGTAAAGGTAATATAAGTGGCAAGGACAAGCCAAGACAAACTGACTCCAGTATCTGTTGCAGTGACTGACCAGATGATAGGTTTGTTTATCTCTGCTCTTTGTGTAGTGCATGTCACAATGCACCGACTGGCACAGTCCACCACAGACCTTGTGACAGATGTGTTTGTCTGCCAGGATGTCCAGTCTCACCCTGGGTAACTGGGAGTGGTCCACCACAGACCTGTGACAGATATTGTTTTTAGTTCTGCCAGGATGCCCTGTTTCACCCTCCACCCCCTCGGAAGGGCGGGGATGCCAGTTGAATCGCCGACAGCCCGACCCATGAGACGGGTATTACCAGTTTTCATGGTTATCCGGCTCCACCCCCTCGGAAGGGCGGGGATGCCAGTTGAATCGCCGACAGCCCGACCCATGAGACGGGTATTACCAGTTTTCATGGTTATCCGGTAGCAAGCAAGCCGGATAACCATGAAAACCGGTACTACCTGCTGTCTGTGATAAACTGATATATAACTTTAAACTTGTGATAATTAATACAGCTTTCTTGTTTTTTTTTTGGTTTTTTTTTGTATTTAGCTCTGGAATCTGCTTATAAAATGTTATATTAAAGCAGGGACTGACAACAAGGTGATTATCACAGGAGTGTAGGCTTAAACAGCAGCTGAGGTAACATATGCATGAGAGCCCCAACAGGAAGCAGAGATGGTGGGCATGAGAGAAACAATCACGGTTAGTTGACGACCAAAATAATCATTAGCTGCAGCCCTGTTTTGGCTCTCGTCACATATGACACTCCCCTCATGTCCAGTCAGTTCTCTGGGCCCAAATGCCGTGTTGATGTCTGAGAAGAACGATCAGGCTGGCTGAGAAGAAGGCAACAGGAACTCAGATATCCATCTGAGGTATACAGAAGACCATCTGTGAAGGAACAGCACACTGACCCTTGAGGCAGATGTTCTCCAGCAGCAGAAGACCTCACCGCTGCTGTCAGTGAGGAACAGGAAGCTGAGGCTGCCGTTTACACAGGACCACCAACACTGGACAGTAGAAGTGTGGAAAAACATTGTCTGGTCTGAGTTTGTTGCTTCAACCTTTAGGTCAGGATTTGGTGTGAAAACAGAGTGGATGCGTGGACGGGGCATTCACCTATCTGTGTGATGGCCGCAGATCAGGACCCATTTGTCTGAGGAGTGTTTCCCCAACCTTGTGTGTCTGACCCATGAAGAACTGGGGCAGTTCTGAACCCAGCAATAACGGGGTGTACCTATTAATGTGGCCAGTGGGTGTGTATCAGTGTAGCTGTGTGTAACTTATTAGCGGACGTGTGTTTATCTTCTGCAGATTGTCGGCATAGCAGCAAAGCAAGGACGGGTCCGTAACGCCGCCAACACGGTGGTTAAAGTGAAGAAAGTTCTGGGGAGAAGGTGAGTGACCACGTTCTGAACATGTGATGGAAGAACTGAAGTTCTAACTAGTACATGTAGTGTAGTGGAAGTAGGCTATGTGAGTATCAGACAGTACTGCAGTATGACAGAGAAAACACTGAAGTAAAGACTACAACAGAAAATAATCGTGTCAGCAGTCCAACACAGTCAGATGTTCAGCTGACAGTACTGATGTAGTGCAGTGTTGCAGTCATGTGTGTATCCTGTCAGCAGTAAACAGAGTACTGTAGTACTAGCACTAACAGAACTGTACTGCAGAACTGTGTCAGTGAGACTGTTGTGTGTGTCGTTTGGAAGGTTCAGTGACCCAGAAACTCAGTCCCACATCACGGAGACCAAGTGCCAGGTGAGCTGCTCGACTTCTCTGCCGTGTCTTCAGGGTGATCACCCTCACTGTTGTTCTTACAGGCCCTCCTGTCCTCCCCACCTGTAACAGTTAATGTAGTTCCACGTCATGTGGTGTAGAGGGGTGGGGCCTATCTCTGTTCCTATGACCCTAGGTCACACAGCTGCATTTATGCTACACCTCCGTGCTCCATGTCTGCTTCACGTAAATTTCATTCTCTTCAGTCACGGGGCCCCTGGGCGTGTGCACCCTAAACTTTGTGACCGCGTTGCCCGTGTGCTCTTACTACACATGTGCAAGAGTCAACCTCCCATCCAAACGGTGGCATCATGAAATGACATTAAAAACTGGAAAAGATGATGAGCATGAAGACGCAGTAGTTGTAGCAGCAGCAGCGGGACCAGAGAAAAAGCAAAATAATGGCAATTAGCGAACCCACAAAATGGATTCTTCTTTTGAAGAGCGACATTGTCTCTAGTGTAGCTGGTGAACAAACTAGCACGTTTGCTCCTTGGTGCCACCTGTGGAGCTGGGATGAAACTGCAGTGACAGGCACAAAAAAGAAGCATAAATCCAGCTTAAGCAGTCAAAGCTACAATGTGTGTGGGGGGGTCAGTCCTCTAATAGCTCTGTGTGTCAACTTTCCTTCCCACGTTCTGTTAGACTGAACACCAAGCTAGAAGGCAGAAAGTACAATTTCATAGTCTTTGGTTTGGCCCGGGTGGAACCCACGACCTCCTGGCTGTGAGGCGGACGCTCTGCCACTAGACCACCACTCCGGTTTAACCTGTAGAAAGAGATGGTGTATTCAACTCACTTCAACTTTATTTCTATAGTACAAATTGACAACAACGGTCGTCTTGTAGCACATTCAGAGACCCCAACAGCCTGTGAGCTGAGCTAGGAGGAGACCTCCACCAGGACCAGGGAGGGTCAGTCCTCTGCTGTGACGGGTTGGTGAGGAGATGGAGAAGAAGAAAAGAGCAGACGTGTAGTTTATGTTTACAGCGTCACACACAGGCAGGATCTGGACTGAATGAGTTTTCACGTTGAGGGTTCTTAACGAGCTCAGCGGGATCTGATGAAAGCTAATAAAAGGATGTAGATTAATTAAAGGGAAAATGGGTGATGTTTTTCTATTGTTCATGACGAGGAGCAGAAAGGTCAATGTGCTGAATCACCAACGGTGTTTGGAGGTCATCGTTCATCTCTGCACATGCTCAGAGGGACTGGTGCTGCCCTGGTGGAGGTGTGCACTCTGCTTCCGTTGAAGTCGACCGAAGATCACTGTGAAGTGGTGTGTTGATGTTTTCAGGTTGTCAGCAGAGAGGACAAGCCTCACTATGAGATCACAGCAGGAGAACAGAAGCGGTACGTGGCCCCGGAGGACGTGGCCAGACTCATCTTCCACAAAATGAAAGGTGGGTTTGATGAAACATTTCTGTCGTCGTTCATCACTCTGCTTCACTCAGGCTAACGTCTTCTGGCTTCACACTGAGACCAGCAGTTATATAAAACAAAAACAGAGCCCAGCAGCACGTCCTTAGTTGTTAATTTGGAGGGGGGGGGGGTGGAAGAAAGAGAGAAGTGTGTGTGTGTGTGTGTGTGTCCCATGTCATCATAAACCTTTTATATTGTGCTACACAACTGAATAAAATGACTTAAGCACCAATGCTAAGGTACATACAAAACAAATATTTTTGTGGAAAATTTGCAACTTTTCTTATAGATTTGCATTTTTTTCTACAACTTTTGCAGAAATTTAAAAAAAAAATAATTGCAACTTTTCTGCAATCTGCAACTTCTTTCTCATTAATTTGCAATTTTTTTAATTTAGATTAGCAACTTTCTCATTAATTTGTAAGTTTTTTCTTATTAGTTTGCAACTTTTTCCTCATTAGCAACTTTTTGCATGTGAATTTGCAACTTTGCTCTCATTAATCTGCAACTTTTTTGTCATTAATTTGTAAATTTTTTCATGTAAATTTGCAACTTTTTTCATGTTAAGCTGCTACTTTTTTCTCTGCCAAGGAGGTGATGTAGTCGGGTTGGTTTGTCTGCTAGCAGGATTACACAAAAACTACTGCACAGATTTTGTTGAAATTATCACCAGAGCTAGCTCTTGGGTCAAGGATGAACCCATAACATTTTGGTGATAATCTGAGAGTGCATACCTGCACCGAGGACCTCGTTTGTATTTGTGTAGCAGGATGGATTTGGATGAAATTTTCACCAGAGGTGGTCCTTGGGCTTGAGACGAACCCATTACATTTTAGAGCTGCTCCTTGAGGGATGGAGGGACCCTTGGCAGAAGTATGTGCTCTGAGTGCTTTTCTAGTTTGCATTGTTTTCATGTTAATGTGCAGTTTTTAATGTAAATTTGCAAGGTTTTTCTCATTTATTTGCAACTTTTTTCCTCATTGATTCACAACAGTTTGGGAATGTGCTCATGGATGATGGTTAATTTTTTTTAATGTTTGCCTAGACAATGACCCCATTTTATTTTATTTAAGCCATTTATACATAGATACAGTTGTGAAAAAATTAGGACACCCTATTAAATATTCAGTTCATTATTAAGAAATGTTCACATATTGATGTCTAATCTTGTTTTTATTCACCTCTGGAAAAGAAGGTGATTTAATTGCAGGTAAATAACAAAAATTAACCTGGTTTTACTCATTAAACAAAAGATATCAACAAAAATGCATATTCTAACTGAGGAAAAAGTTAGGACACCCTACCGCCTCGTAGCTAGTGTTACGCCCTTTGGCTGAAATAAATTCAGTGAGACACTTCTTGTAGCCATCTACCAGTCTCTGACATCAGTCTGAGGAAGGTTTGCCCCACTCCTCAATGCAAAATTCTTTCAGCTGTGAGGTGTTTGAGGGGTTTCTTGCATGTACAGCACGTTTCAAGTCACCCCACAGCATCTCAATGGGATTAAGATCTGGGCTTTTACTCGGCCATTCCAGGACTTTTCATTTCTTAGTTTTTAGCCAGTCCTTGGTGGATTTGCTGGTATGCTTTGGATCATTGTCGTGTTGCAGGGTCCAGTTCTGCTTCAGCTTTAATTTTTTTACAGATGATCTTGTGGTCCTCAAACACCCTCTGGTACACGGTAGAATTCATGGTGGATTCTGTGATGGTGAGCTGGCCAGGTCCTGCTGCAGCAAAGCATCCCCAAACCATGACACTTCCACCTCCATGCTTCACAGTTGGTCTGAGGTTCTTTTCCTGGAATGCTGCATTTGGTCTGCGCCAAACACGTCCTCTGTTCTGGTGTCCAAAGAAATTAGGGCCCTAACCCTAACCCTAACCCCGACATGTTAGGGTTTTTGGTTTTTAAGGTTTTAGGGTTTCTTTTAGCCTCGTGCGGTCTGCTCTTGGGGTGAACTTGCTTGGACGGCCAGACCTGGGCATGTTGGCAGTTATTTTCAATGTCCTCTACTTGTAGACTATTTTCCGGACAGTGGAATGGCTGATTTCAAATTCTTTTAAGATCTTAAATTGCTTACCAGAATCATAAGCTGCTGCAGCCTTCTTTCTGAAGGCCTCAAATGGCTCTTTCGATCTCACCTTGTTCTTTTCTTCTTCTTTTCTATCCCCTCACCCCCCAGCCAGTCGCAGCAGATGACTGCCCCTCCCTGAGCCTGGTTCTGCTGGAGGTTTCTTCCTGTTAAAAGGGAGTTTTTCCTCTCCGCCATTGCTAAGTGTTGCTTCACCTGATTGCTGGGGTCTTTCTGCAATTGTGGGGGTTTCCCCTACAATTGAAAGTGCTATGAGATGACTGTTGTTGCGAAATGGTGGTATATAAATAAAGTTGAATTGAATTTCCCACATGCCAAAAACATGCAAGTTAGGTTAATTGGCATCAAAAACTGGGGATTCTAAATTGTCCTTAGGTCTGACTGTGAGAGTGAATGGTTGTCTGTCTCTCTGTGTTGGCCCTGCGATGGACTGGCGATCTGTCCAGGGTGGACCCTGCCTCTCGCCCTAAGATGCTGGGATAGGCTCCAGCCCCCCCGCGACCTGAAACAGATTAAGCGGAAGAAGATGAATGAATGAATGAATTGAACCATGGTGTTCATTCTCACTTCAACAGTCAGGAGCACACCAAACTAAATGTCTGAGGTTTAAATAGGACTTCAAAATGCTGAGTAACGATGTTCTAATCATGTGCACCTGATGTGATTCACCTGTGTGTGATTTTAGGTGGGAATAAGTGTGGGGGTGTCGTAATTTATTCCTCACCAGAAATTGCATGTTTTTAGAATTACATTCATTCATTCATTCGTCTTCTTCTGCTTAATCCATTTCGGGTCGTGGGGGGGCTGGAGCCTATCCCAGCATCTTTGGGCGAGAGGCAGGGTCCACCCTGGACAGATCATCAGTCCATCGCAGGGCCAACACAGAGAGACAGACAACCATTCACTCTCACAGCCAGACCTAAGGACAATTTAGAATCCCCAGTTTGATGCCAATTAACCTAACTTGCATGTTTTTGGCATGTGGGAGGAAACCAGAGAAATCCTGGAGTAAACCCACACAGACACGGGGAGAACATGCAAACTCCACACAGATCACTGCTGGTTGGGGGCTGGGATTGAACCCAGGATCCCCCGGCCAAGGGTGAGTTGCTGTGCTGCCGCAGTGCTAACCACTCCACCATTTTACAGAAAATTTTAAAAAGCCTTTTCTTCAGTTTTAATTGTTTAGTTATATTACTTGAATCTCCCAGTGTTGTTAAAACTGATATTAAATATCCATATGTCCAGATATGTTAAAAAACACACAGGCTTTCATAAGGTGTCCTAATTTTTTCACATGACTGCAAGTACCTTGGCGTGATTTTAGATTCCTCATTTACCTTTAAAAAACACATCAAAGAAAATCTCAAACATATAGATGTTTGTCCACATTTTACAGTTTGAATTCTTCTCCGTTACAAAATCTTGTGATGGGGAAAAAACCTTGGAATGGACCAGACTACAATAATGTGTAACGCTGACGTCTAGGATACGTGTTGCCAGTGTGTGAAGCACCTCTGCAAGATTCCAGATGTAAACTTTGTGTGACGTCTGTGTGCTGCTGGGGGACTGGGTTTGGTTTTAAACTGCTGTTTTATTTTGAAGGCCCAGTCTGAAACGGTTCCTATAGATGTGTCATGTACGTCTCCAATGTTCCGTCCACTTTTCTGAGCTTGTTGTCTTAACTGTGTTTCTCCTTTTACAGAGACGGCTCAGTCGGCGCTGGGCTCTGAGGTGACTGATGCCGTCATCACTGTGCCGTTTGAGTTTGCGTCTGCTCAGAAGTGCGCCCTACGGTCAGCTCCCTCCATCACCATTATAACACTGGTCAACACCTAATTTATTGTCTAAGTTTTTTAAGCTGATTTAGGATAATTTTGATGCGCTGAATCCAAAAATCACATCATACCTGCCAACTACTCCGGTTTTGCCGTAATGGTTACGGTTTTCAATACCCCATTCCGGGTTACGGCTTTATTAATCAAAATTACGGTTTTTCACTAAAAATTCAGTCAAAAATTTTAAATCGTAAAAAAAACCACGAAAGCAATTCCAAACACAAGATGGCTAGGAATCGTATCTAAATTTAGAACATAGCAACACGTGATGGCGGCCGGGATGGTCACACTTTTTCAGTGCTGAGACAAAGTTGCTGATTTTGCCACTAAAATAACTAACCAACAGCGAATATCGGATCAACATTTGTGACGCACAGGCTGAATTTCCACCTTGGTTGAACCAGCTTTTGAAGTAGAAATACCCCTTTATTTGCTTTTCACCGTGCTCTGTGAGTAAACTGAGTAGCGTTCCTTTTCATGGTTCGCTGCTACGCTTTACCTGAAGCGTTTGCTAAGCTAACGCTATCGCTATTGAGGGTATTGAGGTTTCTATTCTGGCACGAAATCCCGGAGAGGCGTGCGTACATCGCGAGATGTAAACATGATGTAAACTGCTTGCAGACGTTCACACGACTGCACTTCAACCCTGGCAAATGGACCATGGATTCGACCGCTAAAGGGAGAATACATCTCATATAATGCCTAAGATTCTGAAGAACATGTGCTGTGTATTGCAAGCCTTGTCATGCTTGGTGTGTCATGTAAACACATAAAATATCAGAGCGATTTTGCCGTCATTTACGCACGTGTCTATTATACAGTGCTAGTATACCCTGCTGATATTTCTAGTCTTCTAGTATTCATAATACATCACATCTGGCCTATTCGAAGTTCTGTGCAGTGTTAAGATAGTCTTTTGAATACAAATTTAATGACAAGACAGTCGATTGCAATCCATGGCATACAGGCCGTCACTTAATTGTAATTGACTAACACAATACATTCACTCTGTGAAATTGTTTTTGCTGGCTGTTATTTGTGAAATGACAATTTTACTAGTTTTGGAGAGGGTTCAACTTCAACATCAGACTGATTGGGGACAAAACTAAGTTATGCTTAGAACTGTCTATATCGCATTCAGCTGTATGAAATCCAAGAAAGTACAGCTATAATATTAATTTACATATTTAAATAGCTGATTATACCAGGAATATGCATATATATATATACACACACACACACACACACACACTGGGGCAAAAAAGTATTTAGTCAGCCACCAATTGTGCAAGTTCTCCCACTTAAAAGATGAGAGAGGTCTCCAATTTTCATCATAGGTATACCTCAACTATGAGAGACAAAATGAGGAAAAAAATATCCAGAAAATCACATTGTCTGATTTTTAAAGAATTTATTTGCAAATTATGGTGAAAAATAAGTATTTGGTCAATAACAGAAGTTCATCTCAATACTTTGTTATATACCCTTTGTTGGCAATGACAGAGGTCAAACGTTTTCTGTAAGTCTTCACAAAGTTTTTACACACTGTTGCTGGTATTTTGGCCCATTCCCCCATGCAGATCTCCTCTAGAGCAGTGATGTTTTGGGGCTGTCGCTGGGCAACACGGACTTTCAACTCCCTCCAAAGATTTTCTATGGGGTTGAGATCTGGAGACTGGCTAGGCCACTCCAGGACCTTGAAATGCTTCTTACGAAGCCACTCCTTCGTTGCCCGGGCAGTGTGTTTGGGATCATTATCATGCTGAAAGACCCAGCCACGTTTCATCTTCAATGCCCTTGCTGGTGGAAGGAGGTTTTCACTCAAAATCTCACAATATATGGTCCCATTCATTCTGTCCTTTACACGGATCAGTCGTCCTGGTCCCTTTGCAGAAAAACAGCCCCAAAGCATGATGTTTCCACCCCCATGCTTCTCAGTAGGTATGGTGTTCTTTCTCCTCCAAACACGACAAGTTGAGTTTTTACCAACAAGTTCTATTTTGGTTTCATCTGACCATATGACATTCTCCCAATCCTCTTCTGGATCATCCAAATGCTCTCTAGCAAACTTCAGACGGGCCTGGACGTGTACTGGCTTAAGCGGGGGGGACACGTCTGGCACTGCAGGATTTGAGTCCCTGGCGGCGTAGTGTGTTACTGATGGTAGCCTTTGTTACTTTGGTCCCAGCTCTCTGCAGGTCATTCACTAGGTCCCCCCGTGTGGTTCTGGGATTTCTGCTCACCGTTCTCGTGATCATTTTGACCCCACGGGGTGAGATCTTGCATGGAGCCCCAGATCGAGGAGATTATCAGTGGTCTTGTATGTCTTCCATTTTCTAATAATTGCTCCCACAGTTGATTTTTTCACACCAAGCTGCTTACCTATTGCAGATTCAGTCTTGCCAGCCTGGTGCAGGTCTACAATTTTGTTTCTGGTGTCCTTTGACAGCTCTTTGGTCTTGGCCATAGTGGAGTTTGGAGTCTGACTGTTTGAGGTTGTGGACAGGTGTCTTTTATACTGATAAAGAGTTCAAACAGGTGCTGTTAATACAGGTAACGAGTGGAGGACAGAGGAGCCTCTTAAAGAAGAAGTTACAGGTCTGTGAGAGCCAGAAATCTTGCTTGTTTGTAGGTGACCAAATACTTATTTTCCACCATAATTTGCAAATAAATTCTTTAAAAATCAGACAATGTGATTTTCTGGATTTTTTTTTCTCATTTTGTCTCTCATAGTTAAGGTATATCTATGATGAAAATGAGACCTGTCTCATCTTTTAAGTGGGAGAACTTGCACAATTGGTGGCTGACTAAATACTTTTTTGCCCCACTGTATATATATTAAACATGAAATCAACACATTGCAGTACACATGTATTGTCTATTGATACTGTTGTCTGATACCCGATTATAATCAGGTGGATAGCAAGCTTGCAGAAATAAATTTTACACTTAAATATTGCAGCATACAGTATATGCTTAGAACACTGATAAAACCTTGGACAACAATATACTGTGAATTTGTAGCAATGGGATAGAGTTATGATAGCACAAATTAAGCCTACTTACCAGTTCGTTTGGTGGGTTCTCCGTGTTGTTTTGATATCTTCGCCTCTCTGATGTGCAAGGGATTATGGGATACATCAATACCCCGAATAGCTAACACCATAGCTAGTCGTAGCACCTAACACCGACACAAAGAAGCGACTCTGTCCTCGGTGATTGGGGCTCGCCGGAGGAACTAACCGAGGCAACAGTTGGATGGGAGCCGGATCAGAGTTCAAGTACAGCGGTGGTAGGAGACAGGGACCAGTGGAGGACCACCGGGGCCCCAGCTGGATAAGAGCCGGAATCGGAGCCCAGTTACAGCGGCAGAGCTCGGCGGAGGCGCGAAGGATTTAGGTATACGTTTTCATTTTTTATATGTTTTTTTATTGTATACATTTTCATCATGGAATCTGCCGGAGAAAAATCACAAATGAGCGTGAAACCCAAATGAAAATTGCAGTCTTTTTGTGAGGAATACTCCAAAGCATTTCCAGGAATTATTATTCGCTCAAGAAAGGGTGAAAATTTCACATTTGCTGAGGGAAAAGGTCAAGAGAAATGTCATTTATCAACATTTGTTAAATGCATGATTATGTACTAAGAGAATATTACCACAGAGTTTGTCCTTGATCTTTTCCATCAGCATATCTGCATTGACAATTTAAGGAAAATAGAAACATCATTGTTGAAGGAATATGAGGTTGTTAGCCACATTTTAACTTGATTTAATGCTAATATTTGTTTGGCGTCGGGGGGTTTCACCCCCCTGAACCCCCCACCAGGACTTTGTCCTGGACCTACCGGGGCCTGCGGCCCCTGGACCCCGGCTAGCTACTAGGCTTTTCAAGTTTTAAAAGTTGGCAGGTATGTGTGACTCATTAGTGGTACAAGGTCTCAGGTGTGAATGGGGAGCAGGTGTGTTAAATTTGGTGTTATTGCTCTCATACTCTCTACTACTGGTCGTTGGAAGTTCAACATGGCACCTCATGGCAAAGAACTCACTGAGGATCTGAAAAAAAGAATTGTTGCTCTACATAAAGATGGCCTAGGCTATAAGAAGATTGCCAACACCCTGAAACTGAGCTGCAGCATGGTGGCCAAAACCATACAGTGGTTGAACAGGACAGGTTCCACTCAGAACAGGCCTCGCCATGGTCGACCAAAGAAGTTGAGTGCACGTGCTCAGCCTCATATCCAGAGGTTGTCTTTTGAAAATAGATGTATGAGTGCTGCCAGCATTGCTGCAGAGGTTGAAGGGGTGGGGGGTCAGCCTGTCAGTGCTCAGACCATATGTCGCACACTGCATCAAATTGGTCTGCATGGCTGTCGTCCCAGAAGGAAGCCCCTTTTAACGATGATGCACAAGAAAGCCCGTAAACAGTTTGCTAAAGACAAGCAGACTAAGGACATGGATTACTGGAACCATGTCCTGTGGTCTGATGAGACCAAGATAAACCTATTTGGTTCAGATGGTGTCAAGCGTGTGTGGTGGCAACCAGGTGAGGAGTACAAAGCCAAGTGTGTCTTGCCTACAGTCAAGCATGGTGGTGGGAGTGTCATGGTTTGGGGCTGCATGAGCGCTGCCGGCACTGGAGAGCTATAGTTTGAGGGAACCATGAATGCCAACATGTACTATGACATCCTGAAGCAGAGCATGATCCCCTCCCTTTGGAAACTGGGCTGCAGGGCAGTATTCCAACATGATTACGACCTCAAAAACACCTCCAAGACGACCACAGCCTTGCTAAAGAAACTGAAGGTAAAGGTGATGGACTGGCCAAGCATGTCTCCAGACCTAAACCCTATTGAGCATCTGTGGGGCATCCTCAAACAGAAGGTGGAGGAGTGCAAGGTCTCTAACACCACAATGTCGTCATGGAGGAGTGGAAGAGGATTCCAGTGGCAACCTGTGAAGCTCTAGTGAACTCCATGCCCAAGAGAGTTAAGGCAGTGCTGGAAAATAATGGTGGCCACACAAAATATTCACACTTTGGGCACAATTTGGACTCACTTAGGGGTGTACTCAGCATAGCAGACAGGGAAGCATTCTGTGTGAACAACAGAAACAACAGGAACCAGAACTTACCTCTTCCAGTTTCGCTTTTTTAAACGCCCTGACCTGTTTTCATTCTACCACACCAAACAACATTACAAATAGCAAATTTCATGTAAAATTTTAAAGCCATTAACTTGAATAAACGTTAACAGGCTGAGTGGTAACTACATGGAACGGTCTCCTGGAGGATGTGGTAGCAACCTCCAGCCTGAACACCTTCAAAAACTGACTGTGGAAGGACCATTCCATGCACTACCATTAGGAAGCAGAACCTCTCTAAGAAGATCTGGGCAGAGGCTTGAACCTGCGCCCACAGTCATCGTAAAGTTAAACTGGAAGGATGGACAATTAATCGAACACCAGGCAGCATATCAGTCATCTCCTCCCTGCTGAGGCCAGCTGTATCCGGTTACAGGGATTGACCCCATCCACCTAGCATGCTATTGCTAATGGTTCAATGTAGCATCAAGGCAAAAATTGTAATGGAATCAGCCAGAATGATGTGAGATATGTTATGAACTGAAGTGCGACTGAAGCCTGAAGAAAACAACAATATAAACCACGCTTGGTGTGAGCTTCTTATTACTGCTGTTTGCTAGAAAGCTAACACCTCTGGCTCCCCACCCAGCTGCATGACAGATGGCTAGGCTGGCCAATAATAGAGCAGCGGGCAAGTATGACGACTCATGATGGTTCCCATGTGTTGACATAAAGGAAAAAACCTGGAAGAGAAAAAATGGTTCTTGGAGAGAAAAGACGATGTTTTAGGCTGTGATGAACAGACACGTTCCTGAAGGTTGAACCATTTTTCAGTCAATGAAGCCTTTACTTATGATATAAACAATAAGGACGGCCATTAAACTCTGTTTGAAATCATTTCAGGGATGGTTTGTTTTATCTTGTATCCAGACTTAAAGTTCCCATTCAGTAAAAACATGATGTGTTTGGGGGTTAAACTTGATTACAGTAAAAATATTAAAATACTGTTGTCACTTAGAAATATTTATATTTTTATGTTTGGACAAAAGTGTCAGAAGGCGGGATGGTTATTTTTGATAAAACAAACATGTAGTGGAAGGAGCCATTCTGAAGGAGGCAGCAGAGGATGGTCATGATGGTACTGAAGCCATTAAGCCCTGAGGCATTGAGACCAAGTCAGACCTGTGGGGAGTAACTGCATCACATGTCTGCTTAAATGTCTTAAAATAGCAGTAAATGATGTTTGTGGTTTTTGCAGGGAGGCTGCTGAAGCTGCAGGGTTCAATGTTCTGAGGATGGTCCATGAACCTGCAGCTGCCCTGCTGGCCTATAACATCGGGCAGGACTCATTCTTAGGAAAGAGGTACGAAAAACACAGGCTGGATGGTATGGTGGGGAAAAAAGTATTTAGTCAGCCACCAATTGTGCAAGTTCTCCCACTTAAAAGATGAGAGAGGTCTCCAATTCAACCTGTTTCGAGTTCAAACAGGTGCCATTAATACAGGTAACGAGTGGAGGACAGAGGAGCCTCTTAAAGAAGAAGTTACAGGTCTGTGAGAGCCAGAAATCTTGCTTGTTTGTAGGTGACCAAATACTTATTTTACCGAGGAATTTACCAATTAATTCATTAAAAATCCTTCAATGTGATTTTCTGGATTTTTTTTTTTTTTCTTATTTTGTCTCTCATAGTTGAGGTATACCTATGATGAAAATTGGAGACCTCTCTCATCTTTTAAGTGGGAGAACTTGCACAGTTGGTGGCTGACTAAATACTTTTTACCCCACTGTAACTGTGATCTGTGTGTGTGTGGGTGCACAGTGTCACAACCCAGGACCTGCTCCAGGAGGAGTGGGGCCATAATGGTCAGTCCTGGGTCACATGACTCTGCACCCAGTACAGCTTGTTCTTGATTTCACTTAGGATAAATAGTTTGTGAGAGTAAATAACAGATCATTAATCATCTGCCCTCATTGGTTCTTTGTTCCGTGGAGACCTCACTGTTGTGACTGAAGTTCTCAGCACTGATTGTGTTTTGTTCTGCAGCCTCAGTGAACTCTGTGTCACAACACCTGAACCTTTGACCTTCCAGACCGTCCTGATTGACGTGTTGA
Organism: Pholidichthys leucotaenia; assembly: GCA_020510985.1. Taxonomy (NCBI): domain Eukaryota; kingdom Metazoa; phylum Chordata; class Actinopteri; order Cichliformes; family Pholidichthyidae; genus Pholidichthys; species Pholidichthys leucotaenia. The sequence goes on from CM035849.1 coordinate 297,153,535, forward strand.
GCAGATGGCTGAGTCTTCTTCAGTGCGTCTGTGGTGACCTGTGCTGATGATCTTGTGTTCTTCTGTGCTGACAGCCATGTCCTTGTGTATAAACTGGGTGGGACGTCCGTGAGTGTGACGGTGCTGCAGGTCAACGGAGGAATGTTCCGTGTTCTCAGCACTCACACCGACCACAGCATCGGTGGAGAGAGCTTCACCCAGGCTTTGGCCCAGCACCTCGCCTCAGAATTTAAACGGTAACTACTACCTTCTCCATTTATATGAACGCTTCAGTGCTGTGGTTATCATGGGTGGATATTTCATTTTACTGATTTTTTTGGGGGGTGGGGGGGCAATATACAACATTTTCTTTGGAGTCAGTATTGTGGGAGCACTGCCAGTGTTATTGTAGTCAGGTCCATTCATAGGTTTATGGGGGAAAATAGCTAAGATTTTGTAACGAGGAACAATTCAAACCCTGTAAAATGTTATCTGTGTGTGTGTGTGAGGGGGGGGGGGGGCTGAAAAGTTCATAGTGGTGAAATTTGACCAAATGTGGTTTATTTTTCAGCATGTTCTCCCCTTCAGTCCACACACTTCTTCCATCAGTGTTGCAGCGCTTGGATCCCTGTGGTTGAAAAATCAATATTTGGGCAAATTTGACCACTATGAACTTTTCAGCCCCCCCCCCCTCCCCGTGTATGTATACAGTGTGTGTGTATGTAATCTTAATTAAAATCAAATGGGGTCATTGTCTAAACATTAAAAAAATAACTATGACATAGAATATAAAAATTTGACCAGCATCCATGTGAACGTTGTGAAATTTGACAAAAAATCCACAAATTAAAAACATTGCATATTTACATCAAAAATGTTCAAAATCCTTGTGAATAATAAGAAAAAAGTTGCAAAGTTACATGAAAGAAGTTGCAAATTGAGGAAAAATTTGCAAATTTAAATGAAAAAGTTGCAAATTAAATGAGGAAAAAAGTTGCAAATTACTGAGAAAAAAATTGCAAATTTACATGAAAAGATTATCAGATTAATTACTACTAACTAACCTGCACTTATATAGCGCTTTTCTAGTCACAAAGACCACTCAAAGCGCTTTCATTAATACTAACCCTCTGTTCTAAGGGCCTATAGGAAACAAATATCTAGGGACAATTTAGAACAGCCAATTAACCTAACTTGCATGTTTTTGGCATGTGGGAGGAAACCGGAGAAATCCCGGAGTAAACCCACGCAACACGGGGAGAACATGCAAACTCCACACAGATCACTGTTGGTCGGGGGCTGGGATCGAACCCACGATCCCCACAATCCCCCGGCCAAGGGTAAACTGTGCTGCCGCAGTGCTAACCACTGCGCCACCGTGCAGCCCATGAGAAAAATTAATTAATGAGAAAAAAGTTGCAAAGTTAAATGAAAGAAGTTGTAGATTAATTAGAAAAAAAAAAGTTGCAGATTTATGAGGAAAAGAGATTGCAGATCTACAAGAAAAGTCGCAAATTTTCCCCCCAAAATATTTGTTTTGCGTGCATGTTTGGCTTTTGCGTTTAAAGTCCATTTCCTGACCTCCACCGAGGAGGTGATGTAGTTGGGGTGGTCCGTCTCTTTGTCCATCCATCCGTCCGTTAGCAGACTTATGCAAAAACTACTGGATGGATTTGGATGAAATTTTCACCAGAGGTGGTTCTTGGCCTAGAGAGGAACCCAAAACATTTTGGTGATGATCCAAGAATGCATACCTCTGCCAAGGGTCTTATCTTCTCACAGTGAGTTAGTCAGAATCCTCCTCAACTAATGGATAGACTTTGCTGCAGTTTTCTCCAGAACTGGCTCGTGGTCTACACACGAACCCATTACATTTTGGAGGTGATCCATGACGGACGGAAGGAGGCTTGGCAGAGGTATGCGCTCTCTGAGTGCTTTTCTAGTTCAGTTCTGTAACGTGGTGTAGAAAGGTTTATGATAATGTTAGGCTGTACAGTTTGGGGGGGGGGGGGTCCACCCCGTATCCCCCTTGAGTTCAAAGTTTGCGATTAAAGCTGGTAAGTGAGCGGTCCGTGCTGCAGTGCCTGACAGACGCGTCTGTTTTTGTGCTCCAGCACCTTCAGACATGACGTGAGCACCAACGCTCGGGCCATGCTGAAGCTGATGAACGGCGCAGACATGACCAAGCACTCGCTGTCCTCTCTGGGATCGGCCAACTGCTTTGTTGACTCTCTGCATGATGGGATTGACTTTGAGTGCACCGTCTCCAGGTGAGTAGATGATTGGCTGGACACCTAAAATGAGGATAAAAATCAAGGGAATCCAGTATGAGATGATGGGAAAGATGGCGTTAGGCCAACAGCACGTGTACATCGGGCCAGTGTTGGCACGTTTGCATCGGGAATACATCTTATAGAGGTTGTTTGCACATTAGCTAGACATTGGCGTCTTTTTAAATGAAAAAAGTTGCAAATTAACAAGAAAAAAATGCAAATTAATGAGAAAAAGGTACAAATTTAAATGAAAGAAGTTGTAAATTAACAAGAAAAAATTGCACATTTACACAAAAAAGGTGCAAATTAATAAGGAAAAGTTGCAAATTACTGAGAAAAAAATTGCAAATTTACATGAAAAAGTTGCAAATTTAAATGGAGGTTGCAAATAAGAAAAATGTTCAAATTGCAAATTAATGAGAAAATTTGCAAATTATCGAGAAAAAAGTTGAAAATTTACATAAAAAGCTGCAAATTTACATTTAAAAAGTTGCAAATTAACGAGAAAAAATGTGCAAATTAGAAAAAAGTTGCAAATTTACATAAAAAAGGATCAGTCTTACGTGCTGTTACATTAGTGAACCAGTATGCAAACGGCGTGTGTAAGATGTATTGCCGATGTCCAGCTGATGTTGGAGTGAATGTTAAAGAGAAAATGTCTCACTTCTGTCCTACAGAGCTCGGTTTGAGCTGCTCTGCTCCTCACTGTTCAACAAAAGCATCCAGCCAATCAGAGCGCTGCTGGAGGAGGCAGGACTTTGCACCAGCAGCATCAATAAGGTACAGACACATTTCTACTGATGTTCTGCTGTGCTGCGTGAAGTGATGACACACTCCAGGACGGCTACGTCTGTGTCGCAGGTGGTTCTGTGCGGCGGGTCGGCCAGGATTCCTCGTCTGCAGCAGATGATCTGTGAGATGTTTCCTGACGTGGAGCTTCTCTGCTCAGCTCCTCCTGATGAAGTCATTGCCGTGGGAGCGGCCCTGGAGGCGGGCCTCCTGGTGGGCAGAGATGGCCTCTTCTCTGAGGAAGAACCTTTCACCGTGGACGTTTCTGCCACTGACATACTAGTGAAGGTACTGCTTCTATTACAGCAGCTGAAACCGTTAGAGCTGCCATCAGCTGAGGTCTGAACCAGGAATGATGACGTTCCTGCTACCATGCTTTTCTTCTGTAACAGGTTCTGTGGATGCCCCACGTAGTCTAACGAGGTTTTGTCTTGCAGGAGGTGAATGACGTGGGAACTGAGATTCTTACGATCGTTCTACCATTAGGCACTCCACTTCCTGCCCGCCGACATCACGTCTTGAAAGGGGAGGGCAGACTGTCCTCCGTTTGTCTGGAATTTTACCAGAGATTTTTCATGGAGGAGCCGGAAAAACTGTCCAAGGTAAAGAAGTGAAAGAGTTCATGGACCCCACACGGTAGAAATGATGATGCAGCCACAAGAGCAGGCACGCAAGTTTACAACGCGATTACAGCTCAGAGAGGTCGTTTCCACACTGGCTGCACATCGGCATCTTGTTAAATGAACAGAGGTGCACATTTAAATGAAGTTGCATATTAATTAGGAAAAAAGTTGCAAAGTAACACAAAGTGAGGGGAAAAAAATCAGCAAATTTATGAGCAAGTTGCAAATTTACATGAAGAAAGTTGCAAATTGATGAGGAAAGGGTTGTAAATTAATGAGAAAAAAAGCTGCAAAGTGAGGGGAAAAAAATCAGCAAATTTATGAGAAAGTTGCAAATTTCAATGAAAACATGCAAATTATTTAAAAAAAGTTGCAAATTGGAAAAAGGTTGCAAATTAACAAGAATTCTTTTGCATATTTACATAAAAATGCAAATTTACATGAAAAACAGAAATTTATGAGAAAGTTGCAAATGTATCAGAAAAAAATTGCAAATTAACAAGAAAAAATTGTAAATTTACACAAAAGTTGGAAATTAATGAGGAAAAAGTTGCAGATTGAAGAAAAAGTAGCAAATTAATGAGGGGAAAAATGCAAATTTATGTAAAAAGTTGCACATTAATGAGGAAAAAAGTTGCAAATTTACATGAAGAAAGTTGCAAATTAATGAGGAAAGGGTTGTAAATTAATGAGAAAAAAGTTGCAAAGTGAGGAAAAAAATTCAGCAAATTTATGAGAAAGTTGCAAATTTCAATGAAAACATGCAAATTATTTAAAAAAGTTGCAAATTGGAAAAAGGTTGCAAATTAACAAGAATTCTTTGCATATTTACATAAAAATACAAATTTACATGAAAAACAGAAATTAATGAAAAAGATGGAAATTTATGCAAAAAGTTGCAAATTAACGAGGAAAAAGTTGCAGATTGAGGAAAAAGTAGCAAATTAATGAGGGGAAAATGCAAATTTATGCAAAAAGTTGCAAATTAACGAGGAAAGAAGTTGCAGATTGAAGAAAAAGTTGCAAATTATTGAGGGGAAAATGCAAATATATGCAAAAAGTTGCCAATTAATGAGGAAAAAAGTTGCAAATTTACATGAAAAAAGTTGCAAATTAATGAAAAAGTTGCAAATTTACATGAAGAAAGTTGCAAATTAACGAGGAAAGGGTTGTAAATTAATGAGAAAAAAAGTTGCCAAGTGAGGGGAAAAAATCAGCAAATTTATGAAAAAGTTGCAAATTTACATGAAGAAAGTTGCAAATTAACGAGGAAAGGGTTGTAAATTAATGAGAAAAAAGCTGCAAAGTGAGGGGAAAAAAAATCAGCAAATTTATGAGAAAGTTGCAAATTTCAATGAAAACATGCAAATTATTTAAAAAAGTTGCAAATTGGAAAAAGGTTGCAAATTAACAAGAATTCTTTTGCATCTTGAAAAACAAATTTATGAGAAAGTTGCAAATGTATCAGAAAAAAATTGCAAATTAACAAGAAAAAATTGTAAATTTACACAAAAGTTGGAAATTAATGAGGAAAAAGTTGCAGATTGAAGAAAAAGTAGCAAATTAATGAGGGAAAAAATGCAAATTTATGTAAAAAGTTGCACATTAATGAGGAAAAAAGTTGCAAATTTACATGAAGAAAGTTGCAAATTAATGAGGAAAGGGTTGAAATTAATGAGAAAAAAGTTGCAAAGTGAGGAAAAGCAAATTTATGAGAAAGTTGCAAATTTCAATGAAAACATGCAAATTATTTAAAAAAGTTGCAAATTGGAAAAAGGTTGCAAATTAACAAGAATTCTTTTGCATATTTACATAAAAATACAAATTTACATGAAAAACAGAAATTAATGAAAAAGATGGAAATTTATGCAAAAAGTTGCAAATTAACGAGGAAAAAGTTGCAGATTGAGGAAAAAGTAGCAAATTAATGAGGGGAAAATGCAAATTTATGCAAAAAGTTGCCAAATAATGAGGAAAAAAGTTGCAAATTTACATGAAAAAAGTTGCAAATTAATGAAAAAGTTGCAAATTTACATGAAGAAAGTTGCAAATTAACGAGGAAAGGGTTGTAAATTAATGAGAAAAAAAGTTGCAAAGTGAGGGAAAAAAAATCAGCAAATTTATGAAAAAGTTGCAAATTTACATGAAGAAAGTTGCAAATTAACGAGGAAAGGGTTGTAAATTAATGAGAAAAAAAGTTGCAAAGTGAGGGGAAAAAATCAGCAAATTTATGAAAAAGTTGCAAATTTTCATGAAAACATGCAAATTAATTAAAAAAAGTTGCAAATTGGACAAAGGTTGCAAATTAAGAATTCTTTTGCATATTTACATACAAATGAAAATTTACATGAAAAACAGTAGAAATTAATGAGAAAGATGGAAATTTAATGAAAAAAGTTGCAAATGTATCAGAAAAAAGTTGCAAATTAACAAGAAAAAATTGTAAATTTACACAAAAGTTGCAAATTAACGAGGAAGAAGTTGCAGATTGAGGAAAAAGTAGCAAATTAATGAGGGAAAAAATGCAAATTAATGAGGAAAAAAGTTGCAAATTTACATGAAAAAAGTTGCAAATTAATGAGGAAAGGGTTGTAAATTAATCAGAAAAAAGTTGCAAAGTGAGGAAAAAAATTCAGCAAATTTATGAGAAAGTTGCAAATTTCAATGAAAACATGCAAATTAATTAAAAAAGTTGCAAATTAGAAAAAGGTTGCAAATTAACAAGAATTTTCTTTGCATATTTACATAAAAATGCAAATTTACATGACAAACAGTAGAAATTAATGAGAAAGATGGAAATTTAATGAAAAAAGTTGCAAATGTATCAGAAAAAAGTTGCAAATTAACAAGAAAAAATTGTAAATTTACACAAAAGTTGCAAATTAACGAGGAAGAAGTTGCAGATTGAGGAAAAAGTAGCAAATTAATGAGGGAAAAAATGCAAATTAATGAGGAAAAAAGTTGCAAATTTACATGAAAAAAGTTGCAAATTAATGAGGAAAGGGTTGTAAATTAATCAGAAAAAAGTTGCAAAGTGAGGAAAAAAATTCAGCAAATTTATGAGAAAGTTGCAAATTTCAATGAAAACATGCAAATTAATTAAAAAAGTTGCAAATTAGAAAAAGGTTGCAAATTAACAAGAATTTTCTTTGCATATTTACATAAAAATGCAAATTTACATGACAAACAGTAGAAATTAATGAGAAAGATGGAAATTTAATGAAAAAAGTTGCAAATGTATCAGAAAAAAGTTGCAAATTAACAAGAAAAAAAATTGTAAATTTACACAAAGTTGCAAATTAACGAGGAAAAAGTAGCAAATTAACGAGAAAAAATGCAAATTTATGCAAAAAGTTACAAATTAATGAGGAAAAAAGTTGCCAATTTACATGAAAAAAGTTGCAAATTATAAGAAAAAAAATGTCAAATTTGCATCAGAAAGTAGCAGTGCTGCTGTTCCATTGGCTGGCCAGTGTTCAGACGACCTCTCTAAGATGTATTGCCGGCTGATGTTGGGGAGAAAATGACTAGTTTTGTCCTTCACAGCTCGGTTTGAGCTGCTCTGCTCCTCACTGTTTACTAGCAGCATGCAGCCAATCAGAGCTCTGTTGGAGGACTTTGTCCCTTAGCAGTGATGTGTGTTGTCATGTGTGTCCAGATCATCTTCAGAGGCCTGCAGCCTTCGGAGGAGAAGCACACCATCGACGCTGTGGTGACCATGAAGAGGTAGAGTGTGTTTCCGGGGTTAAAGGTCGACACTGCTGCTGTGGTGCTGGTTAAACAATCATTCTGTGTTTTTTCAGGGACGGCTCTGTCCACGTCTCCTGTGTGGAGCAGAGCACTGGAAGGTCAGAGGCTGTTACCATAGCAACCACATCATAGTCCTGGTCTAACCCTCCACCGGTGTGCAGCATCTGTCAACGTTTCACCCAATAAATGTAATAAAATGTTAAACGAGTGTGAAGAGTTTGCATTAGTCTTGAAAATAAAATGTGAATATTGTGGTCATCACACCCAACTTTAACTGCAGCATCCTGGAGCTTTAACAAAGAGGACAAAAGAAAAGGACAACCAGGAAAACCCTCCTGACTAAGCATCAGTGATGATTTAGGAACATCCTCAGTCGGAGCTGATTTACAGAGGAGCCAGGCCCAAACCTGGGGCTCTGCCAGAACAAACATGGATTCTCAGGAATGAGATTTAGGTGCTGGACTGGACTGACACATCTTCACTGGGATTGAAGTCAGGGCTTTGTTGAGGCCAGTCAGTAATGTTGACTTTGGTCTTCTGGAGGTAGATCTTCACCAGGAGTGACGTGTGTTTTGGGTTGTTGTCGTGTTGGAAGACAAAGTGACAACCCAAACCCAGATTGTCTGCTGACTGCTGCAGGTTTTCTTTCAGAATTGTCACATATCTTCTTTCTTTTTGATTCCTTCCACTTTGATGAAATTCCCAGGCACACAGAAGCATCCCCAAAGCATGATAGTCCCACCACCGTGTTTCACAGAGGGGACGGTGTTCTTTGGGTTGTACTGCTCTCTCTTCTTTCTCCAAACAGCTCTAGTTCCATCTCATCACACCAAAGGACGATCTTCCAGTCTGCGTGATATTTCCCCAGGTTGTCCTAAGTTCATTTCAATTTAACTTTATTTATGTAGCGCCATTTCACAACAGTCATCTCATAGCACTTTCAACTGTAGGGGAAACCCCCACAATTGCAGAAAGACCCCAGCAATCAGGCGATCCCCTGTGAGCAAGCGCTTGGCGACGGTGGAGAGGAAAAACTCCCTTTTAACAGGAAGAAACCTCCAGCAGAACCAGGCTCAGGGAGAGGCAGTCATCTGTGACTGGCTGGGGGGTGAGGGGATAGAGAAGAAGAAAAGAACAGACATGTAGAGAGCAAACAGCATGACGGGGACTCGATCCTTAGCATACTTCAGTCTGGCTTGAAGGTGTCTCTTCTGCAGAAGTGGAGTTTTTCCTGGTCTTTAACCTCTCAGTCCATTCCTGGTCAAAGTTCTAGTGACCATCTTCTTAGAGACTACACTTCCTGACTTGACTAAGTCCTTCGCCAGTGTTCTTGGCAGTAGTTCTGGGTCCTTCAGACATCTCTCACTAGTTTTCTTTCCAGAGTCTTTGGCATCTTTCTTTTCCTACCCCTGCCAGGGTTGTTCTGTCCTGTGTGGCTCTCTGAACTTCTTGATACGTCTCCTCACTCCAGTTCCTGACACTTGGAAACGCTGTGATAACTTTGTACATCCATCTCCTGCTTTGTGAGCATCAGTGATTCTTTTTCCCAAGTCTGAACTGATTTCCTTGGTTTTTGTCATGATTTCTCAGTGACAGGTCAAACCCTTCTGAAGTTTTTATACTGTGTGTACATTTGGAGATAATCCTGTTTTAACATGATTTTACAAGATTTGAGCATTACAAAGTTAAAGAACAACATTGCACAGCAGTGGTTTGTGCTATGGCTCAATAAAAGGGTGTGGGGGGGTCATTCTGATCCTGGCAGTTCCTAATTTTCCCATTGTGAGACTAATAAAGGTTTATCTTTTAGTTTTTGTGAAAAAAAAAATTTCAGTGTGCAAGGTAAAATAATTTATGGTTTCTAAACACAACAACTAGGATGTGTGGAAAAGCTGTGTTAACATTATTTGTGCTGTTCAGCAGAACTTGGGAGATACTTTAAAAAAAATACATTGTCAATAAAGACTCATAATTCTGTCCTCAGCTGTAGTTCTACAAATACATAAATTTAGCACCCGGAATTAAAAGTGCTGCAACAAGTGCTAGTACTCACACAGCGGGGAAAATAAGTATTGAACATGTCAACATTTTTCTCATTAAGCATATTTCTGATGGAGCCATTGACGTGAGATTTTCATGAGATACTGTATTAGTAACCCAAGTAATCCATACATACAAAGAAATCAAGGCAACTGTGTTCACAAAAGTTATATCTAATAAATAACAGGGAATAAGTATTGAACACAAAGAAAAAGAGGTGCAAAAAGGCATAGAAAGTCAAGAAACCAGCTGAAATCCATCAGAATTTAGGAAGCCATCCCATCCTCCATCAGTGCAAATTAATTTCAGCTGGTTAGGTCCTGACTGATAGCTTTTTAAAAGGTATGTGAATATCAGATTGTCACACTACAAAGAACTCATGATGGGTAGAAGCAAAGAGCTCTCTCTAGACCGGGACTATTCAATTACAAAATCAGTTGGGCCACAATTTGAAATCAAGACATGTGACTGGGCCGCACATGTTCAGTGATCTGTTGAATATGACAAATTTCAAACCAACAGGTCACATACCTGTCAAGTGATACGGTTTTGCCGTATTTTAATACGGGGAAAATGCAATTTTAGCAAATACGGGCGTATTGCCATTTCTGTACGCCAAAAAGAAAAATATACGGGAAAAAAAATTAGTGAGAGTGTGGAGGAACACCTCGTGTGTGACCCCCATAGCGTACAGGGCTGGCAGTGCGCTCAGCGTCCGCCTGCACTTATTTCGATCCTCCACAAGCGCACCTAAGCAGTGTTTTTGTGAGTTTCAAAATGGCTTCTTGCAGCGCCGCCGGCGAAGTAAAAAAAGCTTGAAGAAAAGGGAAGTCGAGGGACTGGACGTCACCGTTCTCCTTCACCGTCACCATTTATTTATTTATTTTAGATTGCACAATATTCCACGGCAGAATGTTGTGGGCTTTGGTTCGGACAATTGCAACACGATGGTGGGTCGAGACCTTTCCAGACTGAAGGAGAACTCTCCAAATGTTTTCAGGTATGGGCAGTATTATTCTTCTCTTTTCTTTCCTCAAGCCATCACTCTGATGAACTCCTAACATTCACCTAGTCCTACCTGTTGCTGTACTCATGACTTTTCATCCATTATTACATTGCACATAACTCTCACACTGCTTTTTACTTCATTCACATTATATCACTGAATCTGAGTCCACATTGAAATACTGTGTGATTGTATATTTTTTCATATATTTCTGCAAAGTGTGGTTAGTCCGAGTAAATAACTGCATATATTCCTGTATATATTTGCATCCTTTTATAGAAACGTGGACAGACTGTAATTTACTGTACATACTCTGGTTGTCATTGAATCCTTATTTAAATCCTTCACCTGAACAACGAGAGCAAGTTTTTAGCCAAAATCAAATTCCTTGTATGTGTTGTGCATACTTGGCCAATAAAGCTGATTCTGATTCTGATTCTGATTCACCTTCAAATATTACCTAAATATAACAAAAAAAATGCTTTAAAATCTTAACAAACATGCTTAGAGGTAGCCCAAATGTGTTAGTGTACACATTTGTACACTAACAAATGTAACACTAACAAATGTTAGTGTAAGTGTACTGTTATTTTGTATCTTGGAACTTTGCTTTACATTCAATTCAATTCAACTTTATTTATATAGCGCCATTTCACAACAACAGTCATCTCATAGCACTATCAACTGTAGGGGGAACCCCCACAGTTGCAGAAAGACCCCAGCAATCAGGCGATCCCCTGTGAGCAAGCACTTGGTGACGGTGGAGAGGAAAAACTCCCTTTTAACAGGAAGAAACCTCCAGCACAATGTACATCTGAATGTATAGCATTATATTGAAAGGGCTGAATAAGATTGATATTTTCATTGTTATTAACACAATTTCAAAGAGAATTATTTCTGATACTTATGAAACAAAAATCCATTCTGCTTTTGTTTCAGCATTGGCAGCATAAATGAATGAATTTGAAATAGTTCATGTTGCAGTTGCTGTTTGTTTGGTTTTTGTTTGGTTGTTTGTTTTTTTGCTTCAGTTTTCTTTCATCTGCCGATAAATACAGTTTTTAAGTACTCAGTACAGGCGTGAAAGCCCCCCAATAAGGGAGGCATGAGGTATGCCTTGACAGGTATGAAGTCAGTATGACGAAAAATATGCAGTTTTTATTCACTGTCTTGGTATTAAATGTGCACTTGGCACATGACAAAGGCACATCAAAAGTGCATAAAAACAGTGCTGGGGTTGAGCAGAACTTAAAGTAGTAGAAATATTTTTCCTGTTGAACAACAATTAAATAGAATGGGGGGGGATAAAATTACTTTTTATTATTAAAATTGTAAATAACTATTTTGGTCACATCTTATGCACATCTCAAAGTACATCAAAACTCAATGTGCGCTGTTAGTAGCATTAACATTTGTTTGCCTTTTGAAATAAAATATCCCACATCCTGGTCATAACTGACCTTGGCACATCATAAAGTGCATTTAGCTGAATAAAAATGAACTGTCAAACACTTCAGTGCACAAACCCCCAAGAAAAGATTGATAACATTAACAAACACTGACATCCACTATTGTGGTTTGTTTTATTTTAAATCACCACATGTGAGTACGAACCTCTTTTTATAACTACACATTCCATTACACACATCAGCCAACCAAAAATTTCTGGTAGTTAAGGGTGCAAAGAGTAGCCACTTAAAAACTTGAGTAATGACTTCAGTCTTGAAGGTTTGAGGCTTTTCTCCAAAATTTATAGCAATTTTCTTATAGTTTTCTACTTTTTTCTGTAAATTTATCTAAATTTGAAACCATTCTCCTTAAATTTGTAGTTTTCTCTTGTAAAATTAACTTCTACATTTGAGACTAGTATAAATTTGTGAATTATTTCATTGCAAATTTTTATCTATTTTTTAATAAAATTAGTTTTTGTTGTTTTTTTTTTAATAAATTTGAAACCGATTGGGGTAAAACTGGCTTTTTTTTTCCTTATACAATTGACACTTGACCATAATTTTGCAGAGCCAGACCAATATAACTCACTAACCTGCACTTATACAGCCCTCTATTCTAAGGGCCTATAGGAGACAAATATCTAGGGACAATTTAGAACAACCAATGAACATAACATGCATGTCTTTGGATTGTGGGAGGAAACCGGAGCCCCCAGAGTAAACCCACGCAGCACAGGGAGAACATGCAAACTCCACACAGAAAGGTTCCAACCCCTGCCAGCCTGGGGATTGGAACCAGGAACCTTCTAGCTGTAAGGCAGCAATGCTAACCACTGCACCACCGTGCTGTCCAACTCTGATTTGAAAGAAAAAATATTTATGAAATTAGAATTAATGACCAAAGACGCAGTTATTACTGTTAAAATACTTCTATATATTTATAGTTTTTAGAAATCTCCTCACCACCCACCCAGCAGGAAAATCCTCCCTTATTTTGAAATCCAAATCTTGGCACATTTAGTTTGTCTGAAGGCTGCTGATGGATTAAAGTCATTGACTTCGTGAATTTCGGTCATCTTAACTTGCCAGCTACATAATAATGAACCTAAATTATTGTAATGGCTGGTGAAGTAAATCCTCAGCGATTCAGCCACTCTTGCCTCATTCCCTGCATATGAAGTCTAAACCACACCTGCTTGCTCAGACTTATTGTTCCCGTTACCAGCAGTTTAAAACCACCATAAATACCTCCGCTGCTTACATACCTCTTATGCTTTTTTCCATGTTTAAAGTACTTTAATAAGCTCATGCTTCTCTCAGACAACAACTCTAGTGAGACGCTCTGCCTGGCCTGCCAACTGGAATCCAACTGAACGCTCACATGGGCGGGGCACTTCTGAACTCCGCACGGATGACGGTCATGCACGTTGTTCGTGTGCGCACTTGCGAACCGTCATTTCTTCATATTTTTTTCTTAAATTTGTATTTCCTTGGTGTGGCCTGGGCCCACGGGCCACTCGGAGGTTGGTTCTGGGCCGCATGTGGCCCGCGGGCCGCTAATTGAATAGGCCTGCTCTAACCCTTCGCAACCTTATTGTTGCAAAACATAATAAAGGCATTGGTTACCACTGGAGTGGTGACTTAGTGGTAGAGCCCCGCACCACAACCAGGAGGTTGGGGTTCAAGTCCCAGCTGAATGAGAATGCTGATCCCAAGAGAGTGCTTCGGAAACAGTGTTGCAAGTGAGGCAAGAGGGGAGGGCTCCATGCTAGGTTAAGCGCTCGTGCTAGCTGGCCACCACTACCCAGCCTCCTGTTAGCCAATGTGCGGTCTCTGGAAAACAAACTGGACGAGCTAAGCCTGCTTCATGCTACACCTCTGCTGTCCGCGTACGTGTAACCGGAAACCTTGTGTGACGAAATTTACGTCATCATCTCCACTCCGCTAGCGTCTGCAGTGCTTGACTGTGGAGAACCGTGTGCAGCCCAAATTTTGTGACTGCGCCACCTGGACACGACCTGAACGTATTGAAAAGCGCATGCTCAAGACTGAACGTCCCATTCACGAGGTGGCAACATCGACACAGCATACATCAGTAGACGAACACAACGAGGATGCGGAAAACGAGAATAAAAACATACATGAATCATACATACATACTTTCTTTCACAGCGGCAGCAGCATCTTCGTGGAAAAGGAGTGAAAACCAGGAAGTCAAACAGCAGAAATTGACTCCATATTTGAAGAGAAACTTTGTGAAGAAGTCCACAATTTCTTTGTTGGTGAAAATCCTGGCGCGTCAGCGCCTTGGCGCTACCTATCGGGCGGGAGTGAAACTACAAATGATGGTTGTGCGCATGCGTCAACCGCTTAGCATGGGTAGATGAAAAAAGTGAGCATGAGCAGCGCTGCGGGTGTGCCCGGCTCGTCCAAAGCATACTCAGACCACAGCGGACTAGAGGGAAATGAAGCATGAAGCAGGCGGATTGAAGACCAGCGGGAGATAAGAGAGTGTTGTGCTCTAATTTTCTGTGAGACCTGGCTCTGAAAGTCCCTGAGTGCGCCATTCAGCTACAGACCCACTCCGTACATCGGGGAGACCGGACATCAGCTGCAGGTAAGGCGAAAGAGGGGCACGTGTGTGTGTTTATAAACAACTCGTGGTGTGATGTACAGACTGTTTACAAGCACTGTTCGCCTGATGTGGAGTTTTTACTGCTGAAATGCCGCCTCTATTATCTACCGAGGGAATTCACTGCTGTGTTTTTGGCCACTGTTTACATTTCCCTGTGAGGCAACTACACAGCAGTGCTCCGCAAACTCTATGATGTCATCAGCGCATTAGAGACATCTCATCTCGATACTGTTTTTATTGTTGCTGGTGACTTCAACGAGTGCAATTTACGGACTGTACTTCCCAAATATTCCCAGCATGTGGACATTCTCACCCATGATAAGAACACACTGGACCATGTTTTCACCTACATACGCGGTGCATACAGAGCGGCACCCCGCCCCCACTTTGGACAGTCAGACCACATCTCGGTTTATGTACCTGGCCTACAGACACAGACTGAAACAAACAAACCCTGTTAAACAAATTAAATGCTGGACTGTAGAGTCTGAGAGCACCCTGCAAGACTGTTTTGCCTGAACAGACTGGGATGTGTTTAAAGCTACAGCCACCCTACAGGACTCTTCTGTAAACATAGAAGACTATGCTGAGTATGTGACTGGGTACATGAGTACTTGTGTTGATACCATCGTACCCACCATGCAAGTCAGGAAGTTCCCCAACCAGAAGCCCTGGATCAACAGTCAGGTACGTCAGATGCTGGGTGCTCGCTCTCGCATTTAAATCAGGCAATGAGGCCAAGTACAAAGCTGCAAAGTATGGACTGAGGAAGGCTATAACAACAGCCAAGAGGCAGTACAGAGAAAAGCTGGACAGCCTCTACTGCACTCTTGATCTGGGGCGCATATGGCAAGGCCTGTAGCACATCACAGACTACAAGAGAACCACCAGCAACACCACCAGCTCCACAGACAGCCTGCCAGATGATCTCAACACCTTTTACACCCGCTTTGAGACCTCCATCTTCACTGCAGAGAGGAGACACACATACACACGCATCCTCCCCCTCCCCTAAAAGTCTCATCAGGCCAGGTAAACAAAGCACTGAGAAATATCAACCCCCGCAAGGCAGCAGGACCAGACAACCTCCCTGGGCGGGCTCTCAGAGCATATGCTGCCGAGCTGACTGATGTTCTCACAACCATCTTTAACCTCTCCCTCAACCAGAACATAGTCCTCTATTGCTTCAAAACCACAACCATCGTCCCCCTCCCCCAAAAGATCCCGCTGACCTGCCTGAATGATTACAGACCAGTTGCACTCACTCCAATCATCATGAAGTACTTCGAGAGAGTGGTGCTGGCCCTCATTCAGGACAGCATACCGGATACCCTGGACCCCCTGCAGTACACCTACCAGTCACCACGGTCTCATCAAAGTTCTCACTCATTCCAAAACATACAAGGTTCTCCCAAACAACCCAAAGATCAAAAATTGGCCCAATCAGTCAATGATTGCCATGCTGAGTAAAGAGGCCCTTAAAGTGGGCTAAATACAAAAGCCTGGCGTGTGGGACCCCAAATATGTGTTGGTTTACCATCTCCAGACTGGCATAAGCCAGTCTACTCCTAGTGCTGGTCCTAAGCCCAGATAAATGAGGGGAGGGTTGTGTCAGGAAGGGCATCCACCGTAAAACCTTTGCCAAATCAAACATGCGGATCATGACTAATGAGACTTCCATACTATATCTTTCAAGGTCCAAATTAACAACAACCGCCACCAGTGCTGTTAACCGACAGGGTGCCGGTAGAAGTTGGGCTACTGTTGGTTGAAGAGGATGCAAGGGATAGGTAGAGGCAGGAGCAGATGATCCACTGTGGAGGAAAGATGGTTGAAGAAGGAGAGGAAGAAGACTTGCATGGCAACAATCAAGACATGTGGATGACTCAGTTGGTGTAGGAATCTACATTGACCACAAGATGGCAGAGTAGAGCAGCGTGTCTTCAGGTTTATAACCGCATCACTGCTCTGGTCCATCCACAGTTAACCCAGCAGTTTTCTCTGCGTTATTAAGAAATCCTCCCAGTAACCTCCCTGCTGGAGAGGTGTCCCCCAATATCATCATAAACCTTTCAGTATGATGTTACAGGATTGATAACATGACTTAGTAGCACCAATTCTCAGAAAAAAAAAATGTACAAAACATTCTTGTACATTTGCAATGCTGATTTCAAATATTTTCAACTTTTTTTTCTTGTTTACAGTTTTTTTTCATAATTTTTCAACTTTTTCTCATACATTTGCAACTTTATTCTTTCAGATTTTTTTCTTGTAAATTTTGGGATTTTTGGGGGGATAAATTTGCAACTTTTTTCTGAGAAGTTTTCAACTTTTTTTTTTTTTTTTTTTATAAATTTAAACTTTTTTTCTCATAAATTTGCAACTGTTTTCCTGTGGGTTTTCAGCCTTCTTCTTATAAATTTGCACCACTCACCTGGATGCTGGTTCATTTTTTTATTCTATGTAATTAAACTGTAATTTGTGACCTTTTTAATTTGGCATCTTTTATCATATTTTTGCAGCTTTATTCTTGCAAATTTGTACCTAATTTACATTTACACATGTGGACCTCACGGTATATTGGTGAATACTCCCCATCCCTCCTTATTAAAATATAACAAATGAACGACTGGTTTAGTGAAATAAGAGGAATTAACAAAGATTTAAATGTGGGCGTGAGTTCTTCTTCCAAAGTGTGTGGGTGGCTGTGTGTGCCGTGAGGGTCTCACACCACCAACCTTATCCATCACTCCAAAATAAGAACAATTCTGCCAAGCTCTCAAGGCTGATTGCCATGACAACCAGACTGAGCATGTAGTAAAACTGATTCTGAGCTGTATGTTGAAAAAAAAAAAAACTGTGGATGTGTAATTGTGCTCATGCACACTCACTATGCTCCCTCTCCCTGTGCCTAATTCCCTCTAACTCTCACTCCAAGCTTTTCTGAAAAGTTTTCAACTCTGTGGAAAGCAGTTTGGTGTCACAATTTGCCCCATTGCACCATTTTGTGCTGCCAGAGAACAACAGATGTTATTATACTCAATAAAACACCCAGAATTCAATCAAATTACTTCAAATTTATTTTAATCATGAAGAACATAGTACCGAACACCCACCATTATTTTCATACTGTAACGTGCTGCTCGACATGGCGACGTCCCACCGGGAGATTCGAACTCACGCCTCCCACTCTGGAGTCCCGCACCCTACCTGTGTCGCCAATAGGGTCAACCCCCTTGGCAAGCCAAGTAGGGTGCTCATATTGAGTTCGCTACACTACTCCCCTCTGGTTCTCGACATCGTCCCGATGTCAGCGCCCCATTACTGCTTTGGACAGGAGATCCCACTTCTGACACCAATGTAACGTGCTGCTCGACATGGCGACGTCCCACCGGGAGATTTGAACTCACGCCTCCCGCTCCGGAGTCCCGCACCCTACCTGTGTCGCCAATAGGGTCAACCCACTTGGCAAGCCAAGTAGGGTGCTCATATTGAGTTCGCTACACTACTCCCCTCTGGTTCTCGACATCGTCCCGATGTCAGCGCCCCATTACTGCTTTGGACAGGAGATCCCACTTCTGACACCAGTGTAACGTGCTGCTCGACATGGCGACGTCCCACCGGGAGATTCGAACTCACGCCTCCCACTCTGGAGTCACTTCTGACACCAGTGTGACGTTTGCAAGGGTTCACACAAAGACAATGGAGCAGATGGCTCTGATCAACCAGATTTATTTTCACACACCCCGACCCCCAACCTGCCACTTAGTACACAGAGCAGTGGAGGTCATTCCCCCAGACCTCTGTTTCAATCATGGTTACACACACATGATACATCTTGCCCTAATCCTGCTAAACACTGCTGGGCCATTATAATGCAGTTATAATGACACAGCAGTATAATTCAGAAGTAACACATTTAACACACACAGTAACGTTTCAAACTGGCAAAGCATGCTGGGAAATCCCTGGCTCCCTTAAAATGGCCCCGACGTTACACTGCCCCCCCCCCCCCGACTGGTTTCTGTCCCCAGAAAATTAAAAGTCCACTTTCAGAAATCCAACACGAGTCAGCCCGGTGCCAGGGCGGCATGCACGCGCCATCTGAGTCTCGGTCAGAGCATCTGGTTGGGGTAGGGTTCCGGTTTGGCCATCAGCGGGCGGATGGACACATCTGACAGCCTCTGTAGGACCACGCACAGTCCCTTCCCTGGCAGCGGGAGTCCCAGGCCCGCTCCGGCCGACTCCCACCGCTGCCAGTTGTCCCAGGCGGCCGCTGGCCCGCGTCCATGCGTCCAGCCCTTGCCGCGCCTGGAAAGTGGCCGCATCTTCGTCCTGCTCGCTCCGCTGCGTCGCTCCTGCGCCTCTGTGACGTCATCTGCCGGGGGAAGCATCTGCAGGAGGCGGCTTTTTCCCCGTCCATGCCACCTCGCTCTAATTTAGCGTCGGCGAGGGGCCAGTTTGTCGTGTGCGGGGCGGTACCATGCCATGTACCCTGGCTCTGTGCAGCGGAAGCCGTCCTTCCTCGCGTCGCCACGGCTGTTTCCTTCGTGCACGCGCTGCTGTGATCTGTCGTAGCTCCTCCTCCACTCGCTCTCAGCACGGTGGTTTCCTCTGATGATCAGCGCGGCAGCCAACTCGACCTGGGCCAGGCGGTCATCCAACAGGTTCTCGCCGTTGTAGCGGGGAATCTTGGCCCGCTGCTGGATGGATGGGACGGTCATCTCCCGGTAGATTGCCGCTCCTAATTGCTCTGGAATCGCCAGCCCGTCCTGCCCTGAAAAGGGCGGGAAACGGGGCTGGTTTGCTCTGCTCCGTCCATCGCAGCGAAGCTCTCCAGGGGCCGGCGTCTCTGCTCTACACTCCGTTCCCGGCTGAGCGATGAATCGCTCCGGCCGCTGTACCTCCGCCTGGATCCTCATCTCGCTCCATATCCCACTTCTGACACCAGTGTAACGTGCTGCTCGACATGGCGACGTCCCACCGGGAGATTCGAACTCACGCCTCCCGCTCCGGAGTCCCGCACCCTACCTGTGTCGCCAATAGGGTCAACCCACTTGGCAAGCCAAGTAGGGTGCTCATATTGAGTTCGCTACACTACTCCCCTCTGGTTCTCGACATCGTCCCGATGTCAGCGCCCCATTACTGCTTTGGACAGGAGATCCCACTTCTGACACCAGTGTAACGTGCTGCTCGACATGGCGACGTCCCACCGGGAGATTCGAACTCACGCCTCCCGCTCCGGAGTCCCGCACCCTACCTGTGTCGCCAATAGGGTCAACCCACTTGGCAAGCCAAGTAGGGTGCTCATATTGAGTTCGCTACAATACCATTTCATGAATAAAAACATATTGTGAGGTTTCGAGGGTTCACACAATAAGAGAGGATCTGGAACGTAACAGGCATTTATTTCAGCTCCGACCAATTATGCAAAACAGAGGGGAGGTCATTCACACACACACACACACACACACACACACACACACACACACACCTCACTCAGGGTGACGCAGACACATAATCTCTCACACACAAGGGAAACAACACTATCACAATCAGACTTACAATATAGTTATAGCACTACAACAACAATAACGCTCAGGACACAAGAGTTTTAACAGTCTTTGAATCCCCGTGGCACAAAGCATGATGGGAGAATTCTCCGCCCCTTATCACAGCCCCGTACCCCCACCCCTTCCCCCCTGCACTTGTTTCTGTCCCCAGAACAATAAGTCAACTCAAAAGTCCAATACAAACCTGTCCAGGCATCGGGGCGCCCGCCGTTGGCGGCAGCTGGTACACACAGGCCCTTTAGGGCCCATTTGAGCCTCGCCCAGGGTCTCCAGTCAGGATGGGGCTTTGGCTTGGCCACCCGAAGGGCAGCTGGCTGGTACTGGGTGAGGTGGTCGCGGTGAAGCACCACCACCCACTTCCTCTGCAGCTAATACGGAGAACTTATTTGGTTATGGCCATGCCAGAATTGGTTTGGTAGGGACGGTCAGCTTTTCTGTGCAATACGGCTCTAAGGCCGTTCCATCATTCACCATCCAAGTGATGTGCCAGAGGGCCAATCTGTTGGGCATCGACCTGATCAATGAGCTGGGTTTCTCCATCACCGCCATCGTTCTGGCAGTCGCCTCATCCTGGCAACACCGTTGGCCAGCGCTTTTCACGGGGTTGGGCTGCCTCACCTCTTTCAACCACCAACTGGTCATTGACCCAACGGTGTCCCCAAAAATTCAGCCTCTCCACCGGCCTTTCGACCTTAGTTCCGCCCCAAGCTGCTTTCAAAAGATCATGGCTACCATCTTCGCCTTTCTCCCCGGGTGGTGGTGTACAGACGTGGACAAAATTGTTGGTACCCCTCTGTTAATGAAAAAAAACCCCACAATGGTCACAGAAGTAATTTGAATCTGACAAAAGTGGTAATAAATAAAAATTCTATCAAAATTAACCAATGAAAATCAGACAATGCTTTTGAATTGTGGTTCAACAGAATTATTTTAAAAAACAAACTCATGAAACAGGCCTGGACAAAAATGATGGTACCCCTAGAAAAGATTGAAAATAATGTGACCATAGGGACATGTTCAACCAAGATGTGTCCTCTAATTAACATCACAGGTGTCTACAAACTTGTAATCAGTCAGTCGGCCTATTTAAAGGGTGACAAGTAGTCACTGTGCTGTTTGGTGACATGGTGTGTACCACACTAAACATGGACCAGAGGAAGCAAAGGAGAGAGTTGTCTCAGGAGATTAGAAAGAAAATTATAGACAAGCATGTTAAAGGTAAAGGCTACAAGACCATCTCCAAGCAGCTTGATGTTCCTGTGACTACAGTTGCACATATTATTCAAAAATTTAAGATCCACGGGACTGTGGCCAACCTCCCTGGACGTGGCCGCAGGAGGAAACTTGATGAAGAATGGTAACAAAAGAGCCCAGAACAACCTCTAAACACATTCATGGTGAACTCCAAGGTCAAGGTACATCAGTGTCAGATCGCACCATCCGTCGTTGTTTGAGCCAAAGTGGACTTCATGAATGAATGAATGAATGAATGAATTTATTTCGGATAGTACAGGTTAAAAGAAACTGAATAATATAACAACAAGGTCAAATTAGACAATAACTCCTCTGATTATACAATTCAACATAAGTTATCCGAAATGGGTGATGGCTGAAGCTGCAGCTTATATTGCCCACCCATATTCCATCCAAGAATTCAAAAGAGAAAACAAGACAAGAGCGATTACAATTCAAAAACAAATCTAAGACAAAATGTGACAGGAAAAGAAAAGAAGAAGGGAAAAAAAAAACAAAAACTAAGCTACAACACAACACAGGCTGGATATGACAATCCTTATGTGATTTTACATGTCATCTTGTACAGTGATCCCTCGCTACTTCGCGCTTCACCTTTCGCGCCCTCAGTGCATCGCGGATTTTTCAAAAATATTCATCAAAAATTCAAAATTGAGAAATAATGGGCGGGCGCTAGCAGAAGGCAGGGAGACTACATTAGACCATCAGGTGTCAACACGGAGAGCCGCACAACTCTCTGTTCGCTATTCTCGTGTTGGCTCGGCTCGGAAATCTCGCAAGCTGATTGGCCGAGACGTTTCACCCACTTCCTCTCCCTGCCAAGCACTCATGAAGGGAAGGAAGACCGCATTCATTGCTTTTTATCGCTCGTGTTACTTAGTCTCGCCACGTGGAACTTTTTGCTGTTCTCTTGTGCCATTTTGTGCGAAATAGTCTTCCCGTCGAGCCACTACGCCGCCTCCTGCAGCTTCAGCTCTATCGGAAGCTGCCCTCGATGATCCTGCGCCTCCAGCACCTCACGATGAGGCGTCACCTGAGGAGCAGTAAAGCTCTCATTAACCTGTGCAGTAAATCATTTTCATCTTGAGTTACGTATCTTGTTATAAGAATAAAAGAGTTCTAAAAACATATTGTAACATTGGGGCCATGTTAAGTGAATTTCCCAGCATGCTTTGCCAGTTTGAAACGTTACTGTGTGTGTTAAATGTGTTATTTCTGAGTTACACTGCTGTGTCATTATAACTGCATTATAATGACCTAGCAGTGTTTAGCAGGATTAGGGCAAGATGTATCTGTGTGTGTAACCATGATTGAAACGGAGGTCTGGGAGAATGACCTCCACTCCACTCTGTAGCATAGAAGCAAGTTGGGGTTGGGGTGTACAAAATAAATCTGGTTGATCACAGCCATCTGCTCCATTTTCTTTGTGTGAACCTTGCAGACGTCACACTGGTGTCAGAAGTGGGATGGAGCAAATGGAAGCGATCAGAATGGAGATCCGGCAGCTGGAGCAGGCCATTGCTCAGCTGATGATGGATGACGAGACACCACCACCGGGAGCCGGGACGAACGAAGCGGCGGACCTGACGGGGCCAGCGCACCCCGCCTCCTGTCTTTTTCAAGACAGAGCGGGCAGAACAGAGCAAACGTTCCACACTTCTCAGGACAGCACGGGCTGGCGACCCCACGGCGATCAAGGGTGGCGATCGATCAGGAAACGACCACCCCACCTGTTCGACAGCGAGCCAAGATTCCCCGTTTCAACGGCGAAGCCACATTAGATGACTACCTGACACAGGTCGAGCTGACTGCGGCGCTGAACGGCTGGTCACCAGAGGAAACCGCCGTACAGGTCGCGCTGGCCTTGGAAGGGAAAGCCCTCTGCACGCTCTCTGATCTCCGGCCCGAGGAGCACCACAGCTGGCCAGCACTACAAGGGGCGCTCCAGAGACGATTTGGGAGAATAGCGGACGCTGAGCACGCCCAAGAACAACTGACCCGCCGCCGCCGGAACCACCAGGAGAAACTAGGAGCCTATGCTGCAGACATATGGCTGTTAACCCGGCGCAGCTACCCAGATTTCGCGCCGGAGGCAGTAGAGAAGCTCGCCCTCTGGAGCTTCATCCAAGGTCTCCGCCCGGCCCAGCTCCAGAGCCACGTACGGCTCCACGCCGCGAGCGACTGGAAGACTGCAGTGGCAGAAGCAGAGCGGGCAGAGCCGCTAATAAATCGCACCGCTGAAGCAGCAACGCACAGCCCAAGAACCTACCAGGCTACGATGGAGAGCGAGGGGGAGGAGGAGGAATTACGGCAGACCACGGCGGCGCATCCACGGAGAAGATGGCCTCAGCGGCGCGAGGAAGGGTGCTTCCGCTGCGGAGAGATGGGACACATCGCGCGATACTGCCCCGCACCCACCCCACGACAAACCAGCCCCTCGCCGGCGTTAAACTAGAGCGAGGTGGCGTGAACGGGGACAGGCCACCTCCAGCAGATGTTTCCCCCGAGGAGCCGGCACCGCGCGTGGGCCGAGTTGGACACTCTCCAGGGATCTATCTACAGTGCAGCTTGGGGAAGACGTCGATCCGGGCCCTGATTGACACCGGCTCTACAATCTCCTTGGTTCGACCGGGCGTACTGCCGGGCACAAGCAAGACGGCTCCGCGGGGGTGGGAACCCACCGAGCGCTGCGTCACCACAGCTACCGGTGAGCGTGCCCGACTGAAGGGGCGGAGAGTGCTGGTGGTGGGGGTGGCCGGTCAGAACATAAGACACCCGTTCTGGCTGGCTGACATCCAAGACCCCTGTATTATTGGATTAGACCTGCTCACAGCCTGGCGTGCCAAGATCGACACCGCCGGACCTTCCCTCCAGCTGGGAAACCGGACCATCACGCTCCACAGCAGAACCCAGAGAAGGGACGCGGGGGCCTGCGCAATCGAGGGATCGCCAAGACAGACCGGACCAGGCAGGCCACCGCGAGGACTGGACACGATGACGTCACCAGCGCGGACAGAGGGAGCACGAGCACACACAGGGACAGCAAGGGGAGGGGCCAACGTGTCAGCAGAGACGCAGCAGGCGGTGGAGGAATTATTTCAGCGGAGCTGCAGCGGGCTGGACCCGGAACAGAGACGCCAGCTGCGGGAGCTATTGGACTATTACGTGGGTGTTTTCGCTGCGAAGGATGAGGAATGCGGCCGGACCGGGTTGGTGCAGCACGAGATCGACACCGGTGAGGCCAGGCCGATTCGACTCCACCCACGCCGGCTGCCCTTTTCAAGGCGGGCAGCGGCGGAACAAAAAGTGCGAGAAATGCTGGAGGCAGATGTTATTGAGCCCTCCAGCAGCCCCTGGGCAGCGCCTGTGGTGCTGGTCAAGAAGAAGGACGGGTCATGGCGGTTCTGTGTGGATTACCGACGCCTGAACGATGCCACCAGGAAAGATTCCTACCCCCTGCCCCGCATCGATGACGCGCTGGACCACATCGCAGGCTCCAGCTGGTTCAGCTCGCTGGATCTACGCAGCGGCTATTGGCAGGTAGAGCTGTCACCCGAGGCCCGCCAAAAAACAGCCTTCTCCATCGGGCAGGGACTGTACCAGTTTAAAGTGATGCCATTTGGACTCTGCAACGCTCCGGCCACCTTTGAGCGCTTGATGGAGCGAGTGCTGGCTCACGTGCACAGGAGCCGCTGCGTTGTTTACCTGGATGACCTGCTGGTGCATGCAGCTGATTTTGACAGCGCCCTGTCAAATCTCCGAGAGGTGCTGGGAGCCATCCAGCAGGCGGGGCTACGGTTACACCCTAAGAAATGCCACCTGTTCCGGCGGGAGACCACCTTTTTGGGCCACGTCGTCAGCGCAGCGGGGGTCGCCACCAACCCGGAAAAAGTGGCAACAGTGAGAGACTGGCCAGTGCCGCGGAACGTTGGAGAACTGAGGAGTTTTCTTGGATTGGCCTCCTATTATAGGAAGTTTGTGAAAGACTTCGCCACCATCGCCAGCCCGCTGCATCAGCTGACGCAGAAAGGACGCCCGTTCCAGTGGAGTGACAGCTGTGCTGCTGCTTTCTGCCAGCTTCGCGCAGCGCTCATCAGAGCCCCCGTCCTGCGGTATCCTGACCCGAGCCGCCCTTTCATTGTGGACACGGACGCCAGCAACCAGGGCATCGGGGCGGTGCTATCCCAGGAGGGAGAGCAGGGAGAGCAGGCAGTCGCTTACTTCAGCCGCACTCTCAGCAGAGCCGAGAGAAATTACTGTGTGACTCGCAGAGAGCTGCTGGCTGTCATTCAAGGACTGCGTCATTTCCGCCCGTATGTGTACGGTGGGAGGTTCCAGCTCAGGACGGACCACGCTTCCCTGACCTGGTTGTTAAATTTCAAAGAACCGGATGGACAGTTGGCAAGGTGGCTGGAGGCACTGCAGGATTAGTATAATTTCCAGATTGTGCATCGGGCAGGCCGCCTCCATGCCAACGCTGACGCGCTGTCTCGGCGCCCCTGCGCAACAGAGGAGTGTCGTCACTGTCAACGGGCTGAAGATCGGGACCAAATCGCCCCACGGGCTGCCGCTCTCCGAGCCGCTGCGAGCAGGAATCACGCAGCAATGCACAGCCCCTCCTCAGATGATCAGGCAGTTCTCCCCGGCGATGACGTCACAGAGGTTCTTGGCACGCAGCAGCTGCAGAGCGAGCAGGACAGAGACCCGGTCATTTCGCGGGTTCGGCAGTGGCTGGACGCAGGACAGCGGCCCGCCTGGGAGGTTGTGTCACCGCTGGACCCAGAGACTAAGGCCCTACACTCCCAGTGGGCCAACCTCCGCTGTCATGAGGGCGTGGTGTATCGACAGTGGCAGACTCCAGCTGGGCAGCGGCACATTTGGCAGCTGCTGGTTCCTCGTCGACTCCGGCCCAAAGTACTCCAGCTGGTTCATGGGGCGGTAGGAGCGGGCCACTTCGGGGTGACAAAGACGCTGCAGCGCCTTCAGGCCCGGTTCTACTGGCCCGGCTGTCATCAGGACGTGGAGCTCCACGTTCATCGCTGCGACACATGCACAGCTCAGAAGGGACCAACTCAGCGATCCCACGCTCCCCTGCAGCAGTACCGGGTGGGAGCACCGATGGAGCGAGTGGGAGTGGACATCCTGGGCCCTTTCCCGACCACGGACCGGGGGAACCGCTACGTGCTGGTCGCGATGGATTATTTCACTAAGTGGCCAGAGGCGTACGCGGTCCCGGATCAGAGCGCCGCTACGACGGCATCAAAGCTGGTGGATGAAATGTTCTGTCGGTTTGGCGCACCGGAGGAGCTGCACAGCGATCAGGGTTGGAACTTCGAGGCGGAGGTCTTCGGAGAGGTCTGCAAACGACTGGGCATCCGGAAGACCCGGACCACCCCACTGCATCCACAGAGCGACGGCCTGGTCGAACGATTCAACCGGACCCTCACCACCCAGCTCGCTATCCTAGTGGACCAGCGACAGCGAGACTGGGACCTGCATCTGCCTTTTGTTTTGTGGGCGTACCGGACGGCTGCTCAGGAATCTACCCGGTGCACCCCTGCGGCGCTCATGTTTGGACGCGAGCTGCGCACACCGGTGGATTTGGTATTCGGTTGCCCCCCTGAGCCGGAGGTGGAAGGAAAACCTGGATTGGATTATTTTTTTTGTTTGAAAGAACGTCTCCACACGGTGCACGAGCTGGCTCGAGAGGCCCTGGCAGCGGCAGGGGGTCGGCAGAAGCGAGCGTACGACTCCCGCTGCCAGGGGAGGGACTTTGCACCGGGAGATCGAGTCTGGGTTTTCTGCCCTGAGAGGAAGAGAGGACGATCACCGAAGCTGGCGAGCCAGTGGCCGGGGCCATGCGTGGTCCTGGAGAGACTGTCAGATGTGGTGTACAGGGTGAGGCTTAGAAAAAGGGACCGGGTTGTGGTCCTTCATCGTGACCGTCTCGCCCCATATCGGCCATCTGCACCGCTGGTGGACGAACCGGAGCTTCCATCCCGGCCCGATACCCCGACCGAGACCCAGATGGACACTAGGGGGCCTGTACGTGTTGGCCACCGGCGCCGAAGACCGCCCCGACACCTGGATGAGTTTGTATTGGACTTTTAAATTGGACTTTAATTTTTCTGGAGACAGAAACCAGTCCGGGGGGGGGGGGGGCAGTGTAACGTTGGGGCCATGTTAAGTGAATTTCCCAGCATGCTTTGCCAGTTTGAAACGTTACTGTGTGTGTTAAATGTGTTATTTCTGAGTTACACTGCTGTGTCATTATAACTGCATTATAATGACCCAGCAGTGTTTAGCAGGATTAGGGCAAGATGTATCTGTGTGTGTAACCATGATTGAAACGGAGGTCTGGGAGAATGACCTCCACTCCACTCTGTAGCACAGAAACAAGTTGGGGTTGGGGTGTTCAAAATAAATCTGGTTGATCACAGCCATCTGCTCCATTTTCTTTGTGTGAACCTTGCAGACGTCACAATATTTATGTACACTTTGTTTACATCTACGTATGTATGTACACGTACACACACACACACGTATCATATGAGAGAGAGAGTGAGAGAATGAACGTACGTATTATTTATGGATGACGTCATTGGGGTGACGCTACTTCGCGGTTTTTCACTTTTCGCGGTCGGTTCTGGAACCCATTAACCGCGATAAGTGAGGGATCACTATTTCTTCCTTTAGTTTTTGTTTAAATTGTCCAAGCGTCGTACATGATTTTAATTCAGGTCCAAAATCGTTCCATAATCTGACTCCTTGCACTGAAACACAGTGTTGCTTGGCGGTTGTTCTCACTGTAGGCGTTTGAAATATACATGTTTCTCTGAAGTGATATCGTTTCTCCCTTATTTGGAACAACTTTTGGATATTTGCGGGCAGTGATCAATTCTTCACTGTAAACATTATTATTGCAGTTTTAAAGTCAACCAGATCTTTCAACTTGAGAGCTTTTAATTTAAGAAAAAGTGGGTTTGTTGGTTCCCTGTAAGCTGCTTTGTTTATTATTCTAATAGCTCTCTTCTGAAGCATAAAGACTGGATATATGTTTGTTTTATATGTATTTCCCCATACTTCATTACAATATGTCATGTATGGGAGTATTAATGAATGATACAAGGTGTCAGAAGTCTGAAATATAACCTCACAAATACAGAGTACAAAAAGGTATTAGACTGAATCAAAGATCAGACTTAAGACACGCAGAGCCTTTGAAGCTTTTACTTGCACAAGGAGTAATCAACACATACCATTTACAGGATGAGCTGAAATACTGAGGGACAGTCCGCAGTTGCTTTCTTTATATACATGGAGTATGTGACAAACTCAGCAAAAGCAGAACAAACGGAATTACCACATAAGCAAAAGTACGCTCTGTATGTCTTCAAGTGTGTGTAGGAGATAAATTGCATGAACACTCTTATCGCGGGGAGAACATCTGCTTCTCCACTCAGTAAAGGCAGAGAGGGGGAAACAACTCCATATATGGGCCTGCAACAAACCAGTGCTTCCGGTCATAGTTAACAGATGAAATGGTTAAATGATAACATACAACAGTCTTTTGCAGATAAAATAAGATGCACAGGGTGTACAGGGGACAAGTCTTGATACAGCATATATATCAACATTCTTTTATCACACGTCAGATGAATAAACAGAAGGGTGATGCAGCTTAGTCACTAACAGTGATTATAAGAAGAGGCACAAGTTGTATTTATGACTAATAAGAAAAAGCATCATACATATAAGAATATCAATCTTCATTTCATGAGTTATTAATAAAATGATAACCATATATACAATTTTCCAACATTTCCCTCCTGTTTATTATTTTATTAATCTTTTTAATCATATGCAATTATCAGTATAATGTAACTTCAAAAGATTTCCTACATTGACATCATTAAGCATTTATGTGGTGTATAGCTAGAGCATTGCCATACATTGGAAAAAGAGTACCCATTGGTTTTCCAAGAATCCATGCCCATCATCATTTGGCCAAAAAACAGTAGGATTATTGCTACAGTTAAAAGTACAATTTTTCCTCTTTAAGGTGAATTTTCCAGCAGCAATATAGGGAAAGTGAAATACATTTCTACAGACAGAATCATAATATGACACTTCACAGGTCATTTCCTTAGTATCATTGCATCTTTGTGAAATACCCAGGTTGAAACTGTTTTTACTACAATTTTTGTGAAAGCAGATTGGTGAAGTAAACATTGTAGGATTTACTTTCATTAAATGCTTCTTAACTGCAAGCAAAGAAGTTCCAATCCCAATAATATTAAATATTCTAATCTTAGACCCAGTGTAATCAGTAATAGTGACATTCAATCTATTAAGATACCTTTCTGACAAATTCCCCACCAACCAATGTCCAACATTATTGCTTGTATTAAACAGACTGAGACGAGAGTTCATCGCTATTGTCGCTCCGGGCGTTTTCTCTTCACTCAGTGGAACAGGGATCATGGGTATTGTAGTCAATCATGGGTATTGCAGTCTTGTGTAAATGGGGTAGCAATGAACACACATAGCAAGAAGTATCGATTCCCAGTCCTCTCACCGAAGCCACCATTGTCTGGTACCATAGGTTATGCGTATTGTTCATTGTCCGTGCTTCGTGGGTTCCTTGTCCTTGAATCAGAAAGAGATTACCACCCCACTGCCAGGAGAAATGCTGAACACAGAGTCATCAATAATTTTGGTGCCATGCTTCCACCTGAGAGAGTACCCCTCCGGGCCTCTTTCTTCACCAGGGTTGAGACGGCCTTGTCCTTAAAAGGACATGCCCCCTTTGTACTGGACTTACTCAGGGAAACAAATTAGTTAGTTCACTTACAGGCACCCGTAGTCTTTTAGCGTGTGAAAGGTGAATCCGAGATGGTCATTCAGCAATACGTACTGCAGTGGGAGTGGGAGTGTCTAGTGTTGTCGGTGGTGGTTCTTTATGAAGAACCACCACCTCCAGGTTATCCTTTTCTGTGGAGCAGAGCTTCTGACAGAATCAAAACATTCCCTGAGATGTTCACCAAGATCTGTGTATTTGTTAGGTGTGGCTAGTGGTGAGAGGTCAGGTAATACATAAGGATGGTGAAAAAACACATTTAAAAGGTGATAATCCTGTCTTTGGGTCTAGTATAGAGTTAATGGTTAGTCTGACTAATTTCAGAGCTTCTGGCCAAGTAATACCCTTTCCATGTGTGGTTTTTGCCAGCATTTGATTGATTGTACCGATACTATGAAATTTGATCTTACTTCTTACAGCTTGGATTAAGTCTTGAACTGTTTGTGCTGTAAAATGAGTTCCATTATCTGCATAAATCAGTTCTGGAACCCCAAAAACGGAAAAAGCATCATTCAATAGAGTTTCACACACACACACAGATGCGGCATTTGCTGAGGATGTGTGATGAATTCCTGTCCACTTTGTGAAGGTGTCAATCAACACCAACCAATATTGTAGCTTTCCATTGCTCCTTGAGCATTATTTTATAAACAAATGATGCACCGTTGGCATGTTTTTGTTACTTCTTTCAAAATATTAGGACAGTTTTTTCCAACATCCTCATCATTGATTTCCTCCTGTTGGCACATGATTGGCCATGTGCCACCAGGACAGCTCATCTGTATAATGTGGGTGGCAGAGCAAATTTTCATCAGACAAGCCAAATGTAGATCTAATTATTTACACATGAAACAGGAGGAAGGTCCATATTATTTTGACAGTCTTTTAAAACATCAACATTATTAATAAGACAGACGGTTCCTAAAAGACCAATAGCAGCACAGTGAGTAGTGTTATGCAGGTGGCATGTGCTATAAGCATATTTACTATCTGTACAGAATACAGATAAGTTACATTCAGGTTAGTAGCTCATTCAGCTGTTGGAGGTGATGCAGGTTGTGGAATTTTTACACAATCAGGACCCCAGACAACACCGTTACAGCATAAGCACACTTCTATTTTTTACAGAGCAAGCCTATCGCTCGCTTCTTCCTTTGCTAAGTAGAGAGAGAGAGAGAGTTGCTGTTCGCCCCCTCCTTCACAACATGGGAAATGTGTAGGATAATAGAGGGCATGATCTTATTATTTGTATTATCCCATAAATAATAAAAAGGTGGTCTATATTGCCCAGCCTGTATTTGAGTTATAACTGCAGCCATATGTTTATCCTGGGCACTACAGAAAATGAAATGAAAAAGCACTTATGTAAATAAAATTGCATTTATTGATAATTTTTATGCATTATCTATTTTTCTGAGGATTGCTAATTATTTGCTAATTAATTTCTTTGATACCCTCTGTTTTGATACATGGAGGCTTACATGCAGCAAAGTTACAGGGTATTTGTTTGATTCTTTTACTGAAAGGAAGTGTGTTACCATTTTTAGTTTTAAAGAAAATTTGCAGGTAGCCCAGTTCCTTCAAAGATGAGATCTCAATAATTATAGCTTCTTTTTGTGACATCTCTTGAAATAGTTTACAAATTTCATTTAAGAAAAACAAAATAACTATCTGTGCATTTTTGATATGCTTCAGCATTGATAAATAAGATCAGTTTGTCCAATTGAACACCGATGGGTTGAATTTGAAATATTGTGTCACATTCTTTCAGTCAAAGGAAAGGCGGACGTTTTGCCTAATTTAGAATTTGATTTAATGTTTTACAAGGAATGTCCCTATTTCATACATTCCTTGGTAAATTATGGAGTGCAATGTAGTTCACCCTGACCCAGCTTGGCCACCGCTGAATCAGGAGAAGCACGTCCCTCATTGCTGTCACATTTCTGAAGTATATTGTTACCGCACCATTATGTGGTGAGTAATATCAGTATAAAATCATATAAACAGTTTATCACGTATGCAACATTAATCAAGACCCCACAGAGTTAAATTGAAAAAATAAAAACCCAAAACTTTGTAAAAGTACCCATATTTAGACCACTTTCTTCACAGATCAACCACACACACACACACACACACACACACACACACACACACACACACACACACACACACACACACACACACACACACACACACACAGAATAGATAATAGTGTAGAAGCATGCTCAAATAACGAGGCTGAGTTTCAGTCATAAAACCAGCTTTATTTGACAGAACACAGCTTCTAGCATTCTCAAAGCAGGAAAGAGACAGAATCATATCTCAACACCCTTTTATACATTTCCAGCATCAGAATTCAAGTCACATGGTGTCTTCAGTCAACATACAGTTACAAAGCATCCCTTTGAAGCTTCACCATTGTCTCTCATTTCCTGATGAACCGGAATACCCTCCGGGGCGTCTTCTGTGGGACAAAGAGACAAATCTCACACTTCCTTGTTATCTCCTGTAGATTCGAGTCCTCAGTCCTTGCAGACGTGACACCCCACAATACACACGCAGTCCTGTCTCTGTGGCAGCGTGAGTCCACAATGTGTGTCAGCCACACTACCCCCCCCAAACGTCTAGTAAGGCAAACTCTGCATGGCATAACAAAAAGAAAAACACAAAGCACTCCATACATCGCTAATCAATCCACCAACTGCCTAGGTTTTAATCTTCTGCCGAATCTGCTGCAACCTGGCTTGGCTGCACCTGCAACGTCTCTCTGCACCTGTGGATTAAAGCTGTTAGCACCTTTCTGTGAAGACTTTGGAGAATGTCCCCTCGGCGGCCTGCCCCGGCGGGAGGGCCTCGCGAGCTGCACCTCCTCGTCAGCCAGAACAAAAGCGGGTTTGAGCCTGTTAATACAAATCAGCTCCCTTCTGCCCCCTAAATCTAGCAGAAAATGCTTCTGCCCGGTCTCCAGCACTCGAAACAGTCCGTCGTAAAACGGCCGCAAACTTGGACGCTGGGCGTCATGTTTAACAAAAACAAACTCTGCATTTTTTAAAGCCTTGGGCACAAAAACGTGTGGGAAACTGTGATGGACTGGGCCAGGGAGCGTGTTTGCTCCTGAGCCGCTCTGCCACGGCTGAGCGGGGGGGCCATTAGGTGCGGGATTATCAGAAAGAAACTCCCCGGGCAAACGGAGCGGTTGTGCGAAAACTAATTCAGCCGGGGAAGCCTGCAAATCTTCCTTAGGTGCAGAACGCAACCCTAATAAAACCCATGGAAGTTTGTCTACCCAATTTGTATCCGTTAGCGACGCTCTGAGGGCTGCTTTCAATGACCTGTGAAAGCGTTCGCATAAACCATTAGCCTGGGGGTTATACGCGGTGGTGCGATGAATCTTCACCCCCAAGCTGCGGGCCATCGATGACCATAGCTCGGAAATAAATTGGGGACCCCTGTCGGACGTTATGTCCGACGGTACACCAAAACGCGCAACCCACGCTGCTAAAAATGCTCGCGCAACTTCTTCCGCTGTGGTTGATGTCAGAGGAATCGCCTCTGGCCAGCGCGTGGTGCGGTCTACCATCGTCAAAAGATGTGTGTGCCCGTGTGATAACGGAAGCGGGCCGACCAGGTCAATATGCACATGATCAAAACGCTTAGCGGGGATGTGGAAAGGTTCTAACGGGGCCTTAGTGTGTCTGTGTATTTTGGCTCGCTGGCACGCTACGCAGGCTGCTGCCCATTCCTTGACCTGTTTGCGCAACCCGGGCCAAACAAATTTCTCCCCCACCAATTTGATCGATGCGCGCACCCCCGGGTGCGCGAGAGAATGGACCAAGTCAAAAACACGGCAACGCCACGCGGTTGGCACCACAGGGCGGGGCCGTCCGGTGGAGACATCGCAGATTAGCGGGGGCATACCGTTTTGTTGCACCCTGTGCTCCAGCCTTAACCCTGTTGGTCCAGACTGGAGCGCGCGCACGTCTGCGTCGCTTGCTTGCTCCGCAGCCATGGCTGCATAATCTAACCCAACACAGACCGGGGCTGCGCGTGCTCCCGCGTCGCTGCCCGGGCCCGCGGCCATGGCTACAGAGTCTGCCCCATGGGTCTTGGCGGTGCTACTGCACGCGAGAGGCAGTCTGCCACCACATTGTGTTTACCCGCGACATGCTGAATATCAGTAGTGAACTCCGATATTGCGGCTAGTTGCTTTTGTTGCCGGCCTGACCAGGGTTCTGAAATTTTGGCCATCGCAAACGTTAGCGGTTTATGATCCACAAAAGCGGTGAAACGTCGCCCCTCTAACCAGAACTGAAAATGACGAATGGCCAAGTGTAGGGCCAAAAGCTCCCTGTCAAACGCGCTGTATTTCCGTTCACTATCGCGCAAAGTCTTGCTGAAAAACGCGAGGGGTTGCCAGGTACCTGCCACAAACTGTTCAACTACCGCCCCTACCGCTACATCAGAAGCGTCAGTGGTGAGCGCCATGCGGGCCGTTGGAACTGGGTGCGCTAACAAAACTGCGTTTGCCAGGGCTGATTTGACCTGGGCAAAAGCGCGCTCCCGCTCCGGAGACCATTCAACTTTATTTGCGGGCTTTTGTTTTTTTAACGCGGTGTACAATGGCTGCATGAGTCGTGCTGCGCTTTGGAGGAATCGGCTGTAAAAATTAACCATCCCTAGAAACTCCTGAAGCGCCTTGACCGTTTGAGGTTGCGGAAAATCCGTTATGGCACGCACTTTATTTGGAAGGGGAACTGCTCCCTCTGCCGAAACGCGATGTCCCAAAAAATCAATCTGCGCCACCCCAAACTGGCACTTCGCTGGGTTAACTATTAACCCGTGCTCTGCCAACCTCTGGAAAACTGCTGTGAGGTGTTTTTCATGTTCGCCTTCGGACGTGCTGGCTACCAAAATATCGTCCAAATAAACGAACACGAAAGGCAGGTCGCGTAAAACTGCATCCATCATGCGTTGGAAAGTCTGCGCGGCCCCCTTGAGGCCAAAAGGCATGCGCAAGAACTCAAAAAGGCCGAAAGGCGTTATGACCGCTGTTTTGGGTACATCCTGCGCGCGCACTGGAACCTGGTGATAGCCGCGCACCAAGTCTATTTTAGAAAAAATGCGCGCCCCCGCCAAATGAACAGAAAAATCCTGAATGTGCGGAATCGGGTAGCGGTCATGAGCTGAAACGTTGTTCAACCTGCGGAAATCGCCGCAAGGTCGCCACGAGCCGTCAGCCTTTGGGACCATGTGTAACGGCGAAGCCCAAGCGCTCTGGGAGCGTCTAACAATGCCTAGTTTTTCCAGATTAGTGAACTCCTCGCGCGCGATGGCCAGTTTAGCTGGGTCCAAGTGCCGAGCCTTTGCAAAAACGGGAGGGCCTGTGGTTGTTATGAAATGTTCTACCCCATGTTTGGCCACCGTTGCTGAAAACGTGGGGACTGTGAGTGCTGGAAGCTGGGCAAGCAGAGTGTGAAACTTACCACCCGCAGCTGAGACGCTGGCATGTGCAGTTGGCGGGGCCACCCGAGCTGTGCAGGGAATAGAATGAAAGGACAGTGCATTAATCAGACGTCTATTAGCAAGGTCAACCAATAAACCATGTGAGCACAAAAAATCAGCCCCTAACATGTTGAAACTGACTGCTGCTACAATAAATGTCCACTCAAATGAACGGCCTTGTAAGGACAGGAGCATGGTCCTCTCACCAAACGTTTTTATCGTGGAGCCGTTCGCTGCTGACACTGACACCCAGGGGGCTTTAGAAGGCGACAGCCGTTCCGCGTAGGTGGGTGTGACGAAGCTCAGCTGAGAGCCCGTGTCCACGAGGAACTGTTTCCCCGAGCGTGCATCTGTCAGGTAAAGCAGCCTGTTCTCGTTGCCGAGGGTCGCGGCTGCTACCGGCCCTCGGTCTTGGCGTTTCCCTGGCGTTTAAAATTGCACGGTGGGATGCACCTGTGCGCTCTCTCTGCAAAACGGCGGTGGTAGGAGCACAAGCCGTTCTCTGCCCCGCGTCGTCTGGCTCCTGTCACCGCCGTTGTTGGTGCGTCTGGTGCCGCGGCTGCTGGACCCGCGCTGTCTCCGGACGCCGTTCCCGGACTGGCCGCCGCGGCCGAAACTGCGTTTCGCTTGTGGGCGTTGACCAACTTCTGCGCCTTCTTGCTCAACCCATGGTAGTCTCTCTTGGCCAATCGGGGTGACTCTGCCAGGGCCACTCTCACTGCTGGTGGTAGGGTTCGAAGGAAAAGGTGGGCAAAAATGAATTCGTCATCCTCAGCGGCTTTGAGCTGCAGCATCTTCACCATCAGGTCCGCAGGTCTATCGTTTTCTGCCTCCGTCAGTGCCAGGAGCCCCTCTGCTCGTTGTTGGACTGAGGGGGTGAAATGGCTGATCAGCGCGTCCTTCAATGCGCTGTACTTGTCGCTGTCTGGTGGATGATTAACCAGATCCTCCACTCTCTGGACCGTGTCGCTGTCCAGCTTCGCTACCACGTGGTAGAATCTTGTGTCGTCGTTGAAGATTCTCCGGAGGTTGAACTGCGCCTCGATTGCGCTAAACCATGAGCGCGGGCTGTGCTGCCAGAAATCGGGCAGCCGGATCGTGGAGGCGGCCATCAGGCTGGCTTCCACCGAGCCCCGCTCGGGAGAATTCTGTCTGCTCACATCACGTCGGGGTCACCAGTGTAGAAGCATGCTCAAATAACGAGGCTGAGTTTCAGTCATAAAACCAGCTTTATTTGACAGAACACAGCTTCTAGCATTCTCAAAGCAGGAAAGAGACAGAATCATATCTCAACACCCTTTTATACATTTCCAGCATCAGAATTCAAGTCACATGGTGTCTTCAGTCAACATACAGTTACAAAGCATCCCTTTGAAGCTTCACCATTGTCTCTCATTTCCTGATGAACCGGAATACCCTCCGGGGCGTCTTCTGTGGGACAAAGAGACAAATCTCACACTTCCTTGTTATCTCCTGTAGATTCGAGTCCTCAGTCCTTGCAGACGTGACACCCCACAATACACACGCAGTCCTGTCTCTGTGGTAGCGTGAGTCCACAATGTGTGTCAGCCACAATAGATAAAACAACGTTCTCATTGTCCATTTTAACGTTATCCAGTTTTGCTGCCATTTAATCCGTCCGTCTTTAAATATTATGGTCTAATTATTATGATTTTATTTGCTTCCTCCTTTTCCCAACCTCTTGGGCTTCTTATGAAAGAGTGGAATACGGGCCTGCCTTAGGTCCCGGTTTGGGGTATGGGGGTGGATTTTCCAATAGCGGGGCTGTACTAACAGTACTAGTTTGAGTTTTCATTTGTTTCTGCTTTTCTCTGGCTTCATCAGCTTTCCGTTGGGAAGCCTCTGCTGCTTGTGACCACAAGATGGCACATTGGAGCTCCGCACTGGGTTTGCCTGTTTTAACAGGTTTATTAGACGTCTTTTCAATGGTTGTTAACAATGCCTGGTATTCATCCACGTTCAACGTGGGCTTGAATGAGAAATCCTTTTTTCCATTTATTTAAGTATTTTTCTGGATCCTTTATTTTTCCCTTTTCATTTTGTCTGTTATTGTAATTTTTACAGCTGCGCGCGCTATGTCCTGTTTTTTCTTCTGTTTATTCGTCTGCCTATCTGGTCTTCTAACACAATTCCCCATTTTTAGATGGTCAGGGACGTTATCAGTACGCCCACTGTTAACACTATTACTGCCCAATTTTTGGGGTAGATTTCCGTAACCAGGGACGTTATCAGTACGCCGACTGTTAACACTATTACTGCCCAATTTGGGGTGAATTCCTTCACCCTACTTATTTTAAAACCTGACCACCAAACAGTTGTGAATCGCCGTCACACTGTCTCCTGCACCCCTCTTTATTTTAAAACCTGACCGGTCAGTAACCGTGAATCGCCGTCACGTTACTTCCTAAGACCACTGCATTCCTGCAGCGGTTTTTAACCACAAGGAAAAGTACAGGGCGCTGCCTTATACTACCATTACTCGCTCGTCAGCTGACCCGTGGTTCTTTAAAAATGGGAAACTGTGAATTGTGAGGCTCGGTTATTCTTCATATACGTCTACTACAGTCAATCTGAAAAGGGAAAAATTTGTAACTTACTTTTTAGGCTCTATCAGTAGGGACAGCCGTCACCAGATTAGAGCCAGGAGAAGGAGAGTCTCTGGCAGCGTTCCCTCAAGTCGGGTTTCCAATACTGATGGATACCATCAGACCGTGCACGGTTTTTTCAACCTGCAGGACACACATCCCTTCCCGCTCCACCTGGATCTCAGCTGTCCCAGGTTTCGGCACCAGCTATGTCAGAAGTCTGAAATATAACCTCACAAATACAGAGTACAAAAAGGTATTAGACTGAATCAAAGATCAGACTTAAGACACGCAGAGCCTTTGAAGCTTTTACTTGCACAAGGAGTAATCAACACATACCATTTACAGGATGAGCTGAAATACTGAGGGACAGTCCGCAGTTGCTTTCTTTATATACATGGAGTATGTGACAAACTCAGCAAAAGCAGAACAAACGGAATTACCACATAAGCAAAAGTACGCTCTGTATGTCTTCAAGTGTGTGTAGGAGATAAATTGCATGAACACTCTTATCGCGGGGAGAACATCTGCTTCTCCACTCAGTAAAGGCAGAGAGGAGGAAACAACTCCATATATGGGCCTGCAACAAACCAGTGCTTCCGGTCATAGTTAACAGATGAAATGGTTAAATGATAACATACAACAGTCTTTTGCAGATAAAATAAGATGCACAGGGTGTACAGGGGACAAGTCTTGATACAGCATATATGTCAACACTCTTTTATCACACATCAGATGAATAAACAGAAGGGTGATGCAGCTTAGTCACTAACAGTGATTATAAGAAGAGGCACAAGTTGTATTTATGACTAATAAGAAAAAGCATCATACATATAAGAATATCAATCTTCATTTCATGAGTTATTAATAAAATGATAACCATATATACAATTTTCCAACACAAGGTGTGTAGTGTGGGTTGATTCAGCAAATATTTCACTCTGTGTAATATTGCAATTGATTTGGATACTTTACCTTTAATATAATTAATATGTGACTTCCAACACAGTTTATTATCAATTATTACTCCAAGAAATTTAGTTTCAGATACCCTTTCAATCTCTACACCATT
Source organism: Pholidichthys leucotaenia (assembly GCA_020510985.1). Classification (NCBI taxonomy): domain Eukaryota; kingdom Metazoa; phylum Chordata; class Actinopteri; order Cichliformes; family Pholidichthyidae; genus Pholidichthys; species Pholidichthys leucotaenia. The sequence continues at coordinate 297,192,951 of CM035849.1, forward strand.
TACACTGAGTTTAGGTACTGGGTTGTTTTGATGGTTGTTAAAGACTATAAATTTTGTCTTACTTAAATTGAGCGTGCGGCGGCATGAAATAAAGCAGCGTAGGTGAAGGTTTTAAGCAGGTTTATTAAATCATACCGCCATCATGGGAACTCCGCTCCAGCCCTAAGTGTGAGCAGACTGGAGCGGGTTCCTCAGGCTCTCAGCAGAGAGACACAGAGTGTGTGTGTCAGCAGCAGTTGTCAGAGTGAGATTGAGAGGATGAACATGAATTTCAGTCAGCTTATATACCCAGCTACAAACAATACATCAAAGACATTCACAGCAGTAGATATGGGCATTTGCATATGAGAGACGCAGTAAGGACAGGATGCATGAACACAATGCATGAATGGGACATTAACATCACAGTAGTGAAACAATGCATGAATGGCACATTACATCACAGTAGAGTGGAAAAAACCAGAAGTAGCGAGCTGTCTGTCCCAGTCTGTTGTGGGGGTTGCCACACCGCTCCCCCCCAGAGGGCTCGGCAGGCGGCCAAGGCCTCGATAGTCCATCTTTGGGAGCGAGCTGCGGGGGGAAGCTCGCTGCAGGAGGAGGGGGAGGGAGGAGGGGGGTAGTAAGTGCTGGCCGGGGACGATGAAATCGTCCGAGCCGTGCAAAAATTGCTTGTTGGTCCGCGACGTCGAGGGGCTGTCCGGTTGAACGTGCGGAGGTCACAAGAAGAAAAATTAGTCACAGGCTCCTCCCGCGATTAAGTCCTGCAAGGATTAATAGTGGCCGTGAAGAAAAGCAGGAGCGGCTGTAAGAAAAAAAAAAACAGAAGCAAAGGGACTTGGCGTGTTGACTTTTAGGTGCGGGCACAACCTTAAAAGCCCTCGGGAACCGCAAACCGCTGAATTTCCCTCGTGCGCCGTGGCTGAGACCATTAGAAGATTCTGTGTGCGAGCTGCTTGCGTGCTTCAGGTGTGGGAGCAGCCCTGAAGGCTCTGTGTGCAGCGGCGAAGGAGGATGGGGGTCTGTAGAGCCATATGTGTCCCGTGCGTGGATGGGCCAGCTGGAGAGGAGAACCAGGGTCAGGGAGCTTAATCATCCCTGTTCAATGTGTTGGAGCGGTGATGGGAAGTAGACGCTCTTGTCACTCGCTCGGTCATGGTGTGTTCAGGTCCACGTGTGTGTCGACCGTGGAGGTCGCCGTCGCGGAGAAAGGACGAGGTGCATGCGCTCTTGTGTGGGGGAGCTGGGAGCGCGGCCGGTCCAGCGTGGATGTGCTGATCTAGGCGTGCAGATCTCACCATGAAGTTTGCTGCGGCTTTCCCGGTCGCGGGTGATGTCCGGAGAGTTCCCTGAAGCAGAAGGGAGCTGCTGCGTTCGCTTGTCGTCGGAGCATCACCGCCGGGTGCTGCGTTCGCCGGCAGCATGTTTTTTTCAGCGTCGGGTCACCAACGTGGCTGTCCAGACCAGAAGATTGCGTTGCACAAAGCGTGTGCTTTCTCGGGGTCACCAGTGGGGCGGCATGAAATATGAACATGAAATTTTTTTTTTTTTTCCTCTGTCCTGTCAGGCAGCTAGGCAAACACAACAGGGATCTGTCACCCTACTGTGCCAAAACAGATTTACTTTGCCAAGACGAGCCTATACAGTGCCTAACTTTGCACTGTATATTGTTGTAAACTCCTCCTGTAATAACTTTTAATACTTTATTTTAATTGTTTTACCCATGGAAGACCCAACACGATGGGGAAGAGGGAAAGGAAGTGTGTGAGGGGGAGAAAGAAAAGGGAGGGGAACAGACAAAAAAAAAAAAAAAAGACAACTAAAACAAACAAAAGACAAACTGCTTTTTCCACCGGAGATGTCTCAACACGAATCTGGTTTCTGCACCTGTTAAAGGAGAGACACTTGTACATGTATGTCTGTGTACCTATATATGAGAACGCGCGCAAAATAAGTGTGTGCATGTGAGTGGTTTGTCAGGAAACATACGAGCGGAGGGCCGGTCGCAGCAGCCCTCTCCCCGAGGACCCCGAGCAGGCAAGGCAGCGCCACCAACCCCCAGCCCCAAGGTCAGCAAGCCCCAGGAAAGCCAAGCATCCACCCCCGGAGAGACGATCAAGGGAGGGCAGGCCGCCCGGCGGCCGGCGCGGTGATCCCACACCCCTGGACCCGCCCGACCCCCACCCCCCCAGCGGGGCCAACATCCGCCCCCGGGCCCCAGGCACCAGGAGGCCAGCGACCCCACCCCCCAGGACAGAGACCAGCCAGCGCCCCCTGGCGCGAGCCCCCCCAGGTACCCCCACAGCGGTCCTGCCCCAGCGCCTCGGCCACACACCCCGGCGACCCCCACGTCCAAAGAAGTCCCCTCGCCCAGGTGAGCCCACATTGCCGAGAGGCACTACCCCCCTAATCCAGCCCCTCCGGACTCGCAGGCACACCCCTCCCCATACCTTCACACCCACATGTTCCCATGCACACCCCTCTCACTCTAAGCAGGTTTATTAAATCATACCGCCGTCATGGGAACTCCGCTTCAGCCCTAAGTGTGAGCAGACTGGAGCGGGTTCCTCAGGCTCTCAGCAGAGAGACACAGAGTGTGTGTGTCAGCAGCAGTTGTCAGAGTGAGATTGAGAGGATGAACATGAATTTCAGTCAGCTTATATACCCAGCTACAAACAATACATCATAAAGACATTCACAGCAGTAGATATGGGCATTTGCATATGAGAGACGCAGTAAGGACAGGATGCATGAACACAATGCATGAATGGGACATTAACATCACAGTAGTGAAACAATGCATGAATGGCACATTACATCACAGTAGAGCGGAAAAAAACAGAAGTAGCGAGCTGTCTGTCCCAGTCTGTTGTAGGGGTTGCCACAAGCGTTAATTTGTTTGAATCAAACCACAGTTTAAGCTTTCTTAATTCCTTTCCGAGTGTATCCAGAAGTTGTTCCACTATTGTTTCCACTGCATAATAGATTAGTGTCATCAGCAAACAACATTAAGTCCATTTTTTCTGAAACTTTACATATATCATTTATATACATATTGAATAATAATGGCCCCAAAACTGAACCCTGTGGGACTCCACAGGTAACCTTCAGTAACTGTGAGTTTTTGTTGCTAACACATACATACTGATATCTATTCTTTAAGTAACTACTTAACCAGGACAGTGCTACCCCTCTAATACCACAATTTTGTAGTTTCTTTAATAATAAATTATGATCCACTGTATCAAATGCTTTTTTAAGATCCAGGAATACTCCAACTGAATACTCTTTATTTTCAATGGCAGTTGATGTAGAAGAGCTTGGAAGAACAAGGCGGTGTGATATATAAACCAAAGTTTATTATCAGCTCCTCTAACAAGTCTAATCTAAGTGCAGAAGCAGAAGCAAGAAAAGAGACCGAATACCTCCGGCTCTGTGAACTTATACTTGCACATAACAAAAGACATGCATATCAAAGGCTGACATCCCTCATTATCTTAATCCCCCCATTGTCTTCGTACTCCCCCTCTTCGCCCTGGGGGGTGAGAGTAGCTCCTCCAGTCTCCACCGCAGTGTCTGGGAAACTCTTTGATCTTCACTGGCGGTTGAGATCCCTTTGTCCTGTTCTGAGGTGTGAAGTCGCCTTACATATGTAATCACCAAACATTCTCACATGCTTCAACATATGTAGGTTATGGAATATATGATAAATATAGACCACAGCCCCCCCAAACGACTAAGAAAAGGACAATAGAAAAATTCACAGTTTAAGATAATTACTATGACATACTAACTGCTACACCTCTTGCCACAGAAGAAACTTTCCAGTAGCTATGCTCCTAAGAGAGTTCAGTGGTAATCATAACAGCATAGTAAAATCAAAAGTCAGTCCTAAACTGTTACAGCACAATTAGTGAACAACTGTTGAGTAGTTTGCATCAGTCCCTGTGCTGTCTGGGTTTTAATCTTCTCCCAAAACTGCTGTGGGTCCGCTTGGGTGTCCTGCTGGGACCTTCTTGTAAGGAATCTGCAGCTTGGGGAGGAGAGTGGTTAATTGTTCCCTGCAGGGGGGCTGAGTCTTTTCTCTTGGGGGGTCTACCCCGCCGAGGTGTTCTCGCCAACAGTGCAGGCTCTTTTCTTTCAAAGGTCTTTTTATTATTATTAATTGAAGTATCAATACAATACAAAGTATTAGAAATTTTCATTTTTGTTTCAACCAAACAGTAAAAAACTAGAACTTAAAGCCAACAAATGTAAATGCTTCAAAGCACAAAAACCTTTAAATAAACAATAAAAAAAAAAAAAAATACAAAGAAAAATTGTGTGTGTGAAGTGGGGGTGGGGTAAAGGGGATATGAGCTACTCAGAAACTATAATCGTGGGTCTTTCAAAGAAATCAAGAAACGGGCGCCATAATTTATAGAATTTGTTTTCAGAGCCACAAACTGTATATCTGATTTTTTCTAAATCCAAACAGGACATTATATCTTTTATCCACTGTAAATGTGAAGGGGGCGAAGAGTCTTTCCACTTCAGTAATACAGCACGTCTGGCCAATAATAATGAAAATTTGAATACTTTTAATTTGGAACTTGGCAAGACAAGTTCTGGAGCCACACCAAAAATGGCACATAATGGATCAGGTTTAATTTGATATTGCAGGACTTCAGACATAGTGATAAAAACAGAATGCCAAAAATTCATCAATGCAGGGCAGGACCAATACATGTGAAGCAAAGTGCCAGGAGCGCTACCACACTTTTCACAAGTTGGGTCTATATCCGAGTAAATACGTGCTAACTTAACCTTGGACAGGTGCATCCGGTGTACAATCTTAAATTGAATAAGAGCGTGACGAGCACACACTGATACAGTGTGAACCTGGCCAAGAATAGAGTCCCACAGTTCATCAGTAAAAGTAAAATTAAGATCTTGTTCCCAGTTCAATTTGATAGCGGCCAGAGAAGAAGATTGTAAATTTGAAATTAAATTATATAAAACTGACATTACCCCCTTAGAAGTTGGTTTAACTAATAAAAAATCATCTAGAGGATTATCAGAAGGTTTTTGAGGGAATTGTTTTGTCATGGTTTGCACATAATGTCTGACCTGGAGGAAGCGGAAAAAATGTGTAGAAGTGATGTCGAATTTGGTGGAAAGTTGAGAAAAACTTGCAAATTGACCATCAAAATATAAATCCGCAAAAGATTTTAAACCTTTTCTGTGCCATATATGAAATGCACTATCAATAGTTGATGGGGTAAATAAATGATTTGCGGCAATTGGACTTCTAATGGAAAAAAACTGAAGACCGAAATTTTTCCTGAATTGAGACCAAATTCTAAGAGACTGACGAACTACTTTATTATTACCCAGTGTAGACAAAGCAAGGGGAAGTGGTGAACCTAAAATTGCCGGTAGGGAAGTTTGATTGTCCACATGTGACTCCATAAGGATCCAAATAGGTGATTTGGGTTCCAGATAAAAATGTTTCCAATATAACATGCACCTGATATTTGCTGCCCAGTAGTAATATTGAAAGTTAGGCAGAGCCATGCCACCTACTGATTTGGGTCTTTGAAGAAAAACTTTCCTCAATCTTGGATGTTTACCATTCCAAATAAATGAGGTAATCAGAGAGTCCAAAGACTTAAAAAAGGATTTAGGAATAAAAATGGGGAGACATTGAAACAAATATAAAAACTTTGGAAGTAACATCATTTTTACAGAATTGATTCTGCCAATTAAAGACAAGGATAATGGGGACCATTTGGAAAGTATTAACTTGCACTGGTCAAGTAAGGGGAGAAAATTATTTTTAAACAAGTAATTAAATTGTTTAGTGACACATATCCCAAGATAATTAAAATGATCAATAACAACCTTGAAAGGAAAATTTTCAAAATCCTGAACTTGAATCTTTTCATTAATCAGAAACAGTTCACTCTTATTAAGATTAATTTTATAACCAGAAAACCTACTAAAACTATCCAAAATATTAAGTATAGCGGGTAATGAAGTAAGTGGGTTGGAGAGAAATAATAAAAGATCATCAGCATAGAGTGAAACCCTATGCTCAATGCCACCCCTACGAATGCCTAGAAAGTCCCGGCTCCCACGGATTGCAATAGCTAACGGCTCAACTGCCAAGGCAAAGAGCAACGGGCTCAAAGGACAGCCTTGCCTCGTACCACGGTAAAGTCTAAAATAGTCAGAATAGCGACAATTAGTTAACACTGAAGCTAAAGGACTAGCATAGAGAAGTTTAATCCAGGAACAGAAGGAAGGACCAAAACCGAACCTCTCCAAAGTAAAAAACAAATACTCCCACTCAACCCTATCGAATGCCTTTTCAGCGTCCAAACTAATAAGACATTCAGGTATGTTGTGGTGAGGAGTATAAATAATATTAAACAACCGCCGCAAGTTAAAAAAAGAATGGCGATTTTTAATGAAACCGGTTTGGTCCTGTGAAATTATAAAAGGAAGAATCTTTTCCAACCTTGAAGCTAACAACTTTGACAAAATTTTAACATCGGTATTTAACAAGGAAATAGGCCTGTAAGAAGCACAATCAACAGGATCCTTATCCTTTTTAAGCAACACAGTGATACAGGCCTGATAGCATGAAGGAGGAAGTGTACCAGAGTCAAGCGACTCTGTAAAAACTTGACAAAGGAAAGGGGCGAGGTCATCAGAGAATTTTTTGAAAAAATCAGCGGAAAACCCATCAGGTCCTGGAGATTTTCCTGATTGCATGGATGATATTGCCAGCTGAATTTCTTCTTTTGTGATGGGAGCTTCTAAAATTTGCCGAGATTCTGAAGAAATCGAAGGAATATCAATAGAATCAAAAAAAATTTCCAAATTCTTTAAGTTTGTTGTATATTCTGAGGTATATAATTTGGAATAAAATGACCTGAAAATATCATTAATCGCTTGTTGGTCAGATGTCACCTCTCCTTTATCTGTCCTAACTCCAGTAATAATTTGCTTAGCTCTAATACCACGTAGTTGATTAGCTAGAAGTTTACTGGTTTTTTCGCCATGTTCATAAAATTCACTCTTGTTCCTTATTAAACAACCTTCAATTTGTCGAGTAGAAAGTAAATTAAGTTTAGTTTGTAATGTCATACGTTCCTTGTACAGAGCGGGTGATGGAGATTGAGCATATTGTCTGTCAATGTCCAGGATTTGATCTAAAATAACCTTCTGTTCCTGTATTAAGGATCGTCTTTTAAATGCTGCCAATGAAATAAATTCCCCCCTAAGAAATGCCTTCATGGCCTCCCATATCGTTTTATTTGACATACCAGGAGTTTTATTTTCTTTCAAAAAAAAATTAATTTTAGAAGAAATATTCGCAACCAATTTTTCATCTGTAAGTAATAATGGATCCAATCTCCAATGCTTTCTCATGGAGTCACATCCATGGAGGATCATTTTAAGTACAAGAGGGGCATGATCAGAAACCGAGATGCTATCATAACTGCAAGAGCAAAGGTTATTAATTAATAAATTGTCAACAAAAAATAATCTATTCTGGTATAAGTATGGTGTACGTGAGAGAAAAAAGAATAGTCCCTGCCGTTAGGATGTAAAAAACGCCAAGGATCTGTAAGGCTATATTCCTCAAGAAAAGACTTAACATAAGTTGCAGATTTATTAAGACTAGCAGGTTTTGAAGATGAGCGATCTAAGATCGGATCCATATACAAATTAAAGTCACCCCCAAGAATTAGAGAATGAGTATTTAAATCTAGAAGTTGCGAAAAAAGGTTGCGAAAAAAGTGCACATCATCAAAATTCGGTGCATACAGATTAGCCAAAGTGACATGTTTATCGCCAAGTTTACCTGATACTATTACAAATCGTCCATTTTTATCTGATACAACATTAGAGGGAATAAATGGGATATTTCGATCAATAAGAATAGCAGCGCCCCTGGCCTTAGCTTTAAAATTTGAATGAAAAAATTGTCCTGACCAACATTTTGACAAACGCAAGTGGTCGGAATCCTGCAAATGGGTTTCCTGCAAAAACAGTACCCCAGGCTTAAACTGCTTTAGACGTGACATGACTCTCTTTCGTTTAATTGGATGGTTCAACCCCTTCACATTCCAGCTTACCAAAGTAAGATTACTATTCATTCAAAGAGTAAAATTTATATATTATGTTGTGTAGCCCAAAGAAGAATAAAGTGAGGTACGGGTAAAAAAAAAAAAAAAAAGGAAGGGGTAAGGGGGGTGTAAATAAAACCATAACAAAAAAACAAAACAAAAAAATAAAAAATAAAAAAAAAAATAAAAAAAAAATAAAATAAAAAAATCCAACAACCAAACCTATAACAACACTCCAGCCGGTTGCAAAAAAACAGCAACCGCTCCATCTCCTGCTCTATTTTCATCCTAACAGAATGCTCCCATACAACTGGCTTCAATCCTGCATAATATGAACGTTTTACCCTAAAAAAAAAAAAAAAATAAATAAGATAAAATTAAAAAAAAGAATTAAGTAAACAACAACGTATAGGGAGCCAATTTTACCTTGTTTTTAAACATCTGAAAATGCATCAATGTCCAGTCAGTGCAGCTTCAATGAAGTAACAAGCAGCCCAGCGCGGCAGCTGGTCAACCCAGAAATGTCCAGTTCAAGGCGAAAATTGCTGGTTTCTCTCCCTGGTTTGCATGAAGCGGGTGGCCTCTGAGACGGACGCCAGCCACTGGTTTTTGCCGTCTGGAAGAGTTATCCGGAGCCTGGCGGGGAAAAGAAGAGAAGGACGAAAACCTCTCTTGTACAACTCAGACATAACCTCCTTATATTCGGCTCGTTGCTTCTGAACGTCGGCGTTATAATCCTCGTAGAACTGAAGTTTATGCCCACGATATTCCAAAGTCCCACGGCGTCTCCGCGCTTCTCTCATCACCAAGTCTTTGGTCCGAAACCGGTGGAAACAAATAATGACAGCGCGCGGCTTCCCATTCGGACTCGGCTTGGACCTGAGGCTGCGGTGGGCTCTATCCAGCTCTGGGGGAGACGGCAAAGTTTGTGCGCCAAAGACGTCCACCAACAGCCGAGAAAAAAATTCAGATGGCCATGGACCCACATCAAAGGACTCCGGCAGACCCACCAGACGAATATTCAGCCTCCTGCTTCTTCCCTCCAGGTGAGAAAGTTTGTTTTTCAAAAGTTTGTTCTCCTCCTGTATTGACTCGCATGTAACTTCAAGCGCCGCTAGGCGCTGGCTGACGTCCTCCGCGTTGTTTTCAAGGTCGCCAATGCATTGCTCCTGGTTCGCCACATCTGCTTGAATCTTGTCCAGCTTACCATTAATAAGTTCAAATGAAGTTTTGAAGTCAGCAGCTATGGACATTCTGTGTTGCTCTAGCAAGGCAACAAGTGCAGGGTTAAGGCTGATACTAGCATCCTCAGCTAAGCTGGTGTTAATATTGTTCCCTGCTGCCTCCTTTTCAGTCTGCTTTCTTGTTTTGGACATATTTCAAAACAGATTCTGCATGTATTAAATGTCCAAAACATTAACAGCTTACAGCAAAATAGGGTTTAAAAAGTAAAGAAAAAAATATAGCAGGAGCCAGCAACGCACACACCTACTCCATTGCCAGCACACCTGAAGCCAATTCAACAGTGCAGGCTTGTCTTTCAACAAGAAGGCAGGTTTGAGTCTGTCAATGCTGACTGTTTCTTCTCTATCCCCAAAATCAAGCACAAAGTGTTTATCACCAGGTTCCAGCACTCTGAATGGCCCATCGTTTGGTGGGCGGAAAGTTGGTTTTAAAGCTTCATGCCTAACAAAAACAAATTCAGCGTTCTTTAAAGCCTGTGGGACAAAAACCCGTGGAAAGGAGTGATGAGCCGGACCGGGGAGAGAGTCCGGTCCGTTGCTGCCTAAAAACCTCGGGGCTGGAAGATGCCTTGGCTCTGGGTTCTCTGGTAAAAATTCACCCGGGAGCCTGAGAGGTTGTGCAAAAACTAATTCTGCTGGAGAGGCGTCTAGATCCTCTTTAGGCGCAGCACGCAACCCCAATAAAACCCAGGGAAGTTTATTTACCCAATTTGTATCCGTTAGTGAGGCTCTGAGGGCGGCCTTTAAAGGCCAAATGTCACGTAATTTTTTTTCTAAATGACAACGAATTTAGATAAAATACACATAGCTTAAACCAAATATTCATACTGGAGACCATATCACCCACCTGTATTTACATAATTGCACAAAATACACCAGGTGAAGGCCCCGCCTTGCTTGCTGGCTTGTGACAGCCAGTCCAGACCACGCCCATGTTTTTGACATCACCAGTTGTACCCTGGCTGCCCTGCCTATCCACATTCACACTTATCAACATTGGACAATCATGACGGAAAGTGACAGCGATTGTGAACAAATTAGTTTAGTTTTGTCTTTTTTTTTTTGTCTTTTTTTTTGTCAGTGGTTCAGACAGTGACAGAGGCATTGAACCTTACCGGTTCGAGCCGTCCGAGACGGAATCAGATGCTTTGTCTGATGACAACAGTTCCAACGATGACCAGAGAGCAGAACCAGTGGAAAATGTCATTGAACTGGACATTAATCGCCTCCAGAATTGCGAAGCCAAAGGGGGTCTGTCGAGGGCGCCCCATAAATATTGATTTTTCGGAAGCCATTATTATTACAGTGGAGGAGAGCCGCTGCTGTCAAGAAATTGACCAGATCAATATGAAAATGGAGGCGCATACCTGTCAAGTGAGACGTTTTCGCCGTATTTTGGTGCCAAGCGCGGCTGTGGGGGACGGCGGAGTGGTGTGTGACACTTTTCTGGGAAATGTTTTAAATGTAGTTCGTGTTGTTATTGTCAAATATTTTAAGGAAAATACGGGGAAAATGCAATTTTAGCAAAAACGGGTGTATTACCATTTCTGTACGCCCAAAAGAAAAATATACTGGAAAAAAAATTGAGTGTGTTGAGGAACACGTCCTGTCTGTGATCCCCCACAGCTGGTGCTGGCAGATCGCTCAGCCTGAGCTATTCTCACTACAATGAGAAGTGTGGAGTCACTCATTAGTTTGATTGTCTGGGCGGGCTGATCGCTCAGCGTGAGCTATTCTCACTACAATGAGAAGTCATTAGGACAATGGTTTAACACGTTCAGCTGGGCAGCGATTGAGGAACAGAGAGATCGCCTTACAAATACAGAATTCTGCTTTTTTTTTTTTATTTTGCGCCGGACGCTGAGTTGTGTTGTTATTGTCAAATATCCATGAATCCTTAAAATATTTGACAATAACAACATGAGTTGCATTTGGGGCATTTCACAGAGAGGTGTCCCTTGTTGCTCCGCCGTCCCTTATAGCCGCTTTTTACGGTGTTGAAGTACGGCGAAAACGTCTCACTTGACAGGTATGAAAACATTTCCCAGAGAAGTGTCCCTTATTACCCAGCTGTCCCTGATAGTCCCGTTTTAAGGTATGGGTGAAATATCCAATTTTTTCTTTCTTGTTGCTCACTTCAACCTTCCAGTCTCCATATAAACAATCAATTGAAATACCCCAAGCATCAAACTCGGGTACAATCGATTTCGTCACTTCCGCCTTCTTCCCCAGGCGATTCCAGGGGCCGTGTCAGGCCAAGCGCGGCAGTTTTAAATTAACGAATATTCCGTTGTTACTGAAGCATATGCACCAAGACCCGAACTGATCGGTTCCCTTTTATATCTAGTTTCAAGATATTTAAAGTACCCTGTTACGTGACATTTGGCCTTTAAAGACCTGTGAAAACGCTGGCATAACCCATTAGCCTGAGGGTGATAAGCGGTGGTGCGGTGAATTGTCGCCCCTAAGCTGCTGGCCATGGCACGTTTCGGCCCCCTATCGGACGTGATGTCCGATGGGACGCTGAAACGTGCCACCCAGTTTGTCAAAAAAACGCAAGCGACTTCCTCCGCTGTGGTTGACGCCAGAGGGACTGCCTCTGGCCAGCGCGTGGTGCGGTCTATCATTGTTAACAGGTGTGTGAAACCTTGGGAGGAAGGTAGTGGCCCCACGAGGTCGACATGAACGTGGTCGAACCTTCTAGCAGGGATTGGAAAAGGCTCCAGAGGGGCTTTTGTGTGTTTGTGTATTTTGGCGCGCTGACAAGAAATGCAAGTTTTTGCCCATTCTTTTACATTTTTGCGCAGGCCCAGCCACACAAACTTTTCGGCGACCATTTTAACCGAGGCGCGCACACCTGGATGCGCGAGGGAGTGAATTGAGTCGAAAATACGGTGGCGCCATGTGGCTGGGACTAACGGGCAAGGTTGGCCGGTTGAAATATCACATATTAGGGGGGGCACGCCGTCGCGTAAACCCCTTTCCTCCAGCCTTAACCCTGTTGGTCCGGACAGGAGTGCACGCACGTCCGCGTCACTGCTTTGTTCCTCTGCCATGGCTGCATAATCTATCCCTGCATGGATTGGTGCTGCGTATGTGTCCGCGTTAGTGAAGAGTTCTGCGGCTGAGGTAGTATAATCTGTCTCCTCGCGCTCTGGCGATGTCACAGCGCGAGAGAGGCAGTCTGCTACCACGTTAAGTTTGCCTGCCACATGTCGAATGTCTGTGGTGAACTCTGAAATCGCAGCCAGCTGTCTTTGTTGCCTGCCTGACCATGGTTCTGAGATTTTAGCCATGGCAAAGGTGAGCGGTTTGTGGTCTACAAAAGCCGTGAAACTCCGCCCTTCTAACCAGAACTGGAAGTGGCGGATGGATAAATGAAGCGCTAGCAGCTCCCTGTCAAAAGTGCTGTATTTACGCTCTGTTTGGTTTAGCGATTTGCTGAAGAATGCCAAAGGTTGCCAGATCCCGCTGACATGTTGTTCTACAACTGCCCCTATAGCTAGGTCCGAAGCGTCTGTGGTTAGTGCAATGCGGGCCGAGGGGTCGGGGTGAACCAACAATGTGGCATTAGCTAGAGCGCTCTTTACTTCCGCGAAGGCGCGTTCGCGCTCCGGGGTCCATTCGACCGCGTTGGAAGCTTTTTGTTTTCTGAGCGCATCATATAGGGGCTGCATGAGCTGAGCTGTGTGGAGGAGGAAACGGTTGTAAAAATTAACCATTCCTAAAAATTCTTGCAGCGATTTGACCGTATGTGGCCGTGGGAAACTTTTTATCGCGTGAACTTTATCTGGAAGTGGGACTGCCCCCTTCGGAGAAACTCTGTGTCCTAAAAAATCAATTTGTGACACGCCGAATTTGCATTTGGCTGGATTGATTATTAACCCGTGCTCTTCTAGCCTCAGACGAGCTGGCTACCAGCATATCGTCGAGGTAGACGAAAACAAAAGGAAGGTTGCGTAATACTGCGTCCATCATCCGCTGAAAAGTTTGGGCGGCGCCTTTGAGGCCGAAAGGCATCCGCAAAAATTCAAAAAGGCCGAAAGGGGTTATTACAGCTGTTTTAGGAATGTCCTCCGCTCGAACTGGGACTTGATGATAACCGCGGACCAGGTCTATTTTTGAAAAAATGCGCGCACCCGCCAGATGCAGTAAAAAATCCTGAATGTGAGGAATTGGGTAGCGGTCATGCGCTGTCGCATTGTTTAATCTGCGGTAATCGCCACACGGTCTCCACGAACCGTCGGATTTCGGAACCATGTGAAGTGGTGAGGCCCAGGGGCTTTTCGAACGTTTAATCATGCCTAATTTTTCAAGGGTAGTAAACTCGTCCCGAGCTATGGCGAGCTTGGCCGCGTCTAAGCGCCGAGCTTTGGCAAATACGGGTGGGCCCGTTGTCGGAATAAAATGTTCAACCCCGTGCTTAGCCACTGTGGCTGAGAATTTGGGAACTGTGAGTGCTGGAAATTGGGTGAGGAGTTGATCAAACTTACCTCCTGCTGTGGTGACGCTAGCCTGCACGGGTGGTGGAGAAACTCGGGCTGAGCAGGGAATAGAAGCAAAGGACAGTGCATTAACCAAGCGTCTGTTCGCTAGATCGACTAATAACCCATGTGCACACAAAAAGTCTGCGCCCAACAAGTTAAAACTCACCACCGCAACAACAAATGTCCATCTGTAGTTGCGGCCGTGGATGTGGAGGTGCAGGCTTTTTTCGCCAAAAGTGTCAATGTTGGAGCCGTTGGCTGCCACCGCTCCGTTGCCCCGGGTGCCCATGGCTCGATCTGCTTGGGAGGGCATAACAAAACTTAGTTGAGCTCCTGTGTCAATAAGGAACTGCTTGCCGGTGTGTCCGTCCGTCACGTATAACAGCTTACTTTTCTCACTGAGAACCGCTGCCGTTAACGGCTCTCGGCTTTGGCGTTTCCCGAAATCGTAAATTTGCAGGGGGGAACACATTTGTGAGCCTTCTCGGCGAAGCGGTGGTGGTAATAACAAACATCGCTCCATCTGTTACGTTTTGGCCGTGTCGCTGTCACCGCGGGCTGGATCTGCTCAGTGGGTTGAGGCTCGCCGTGGCTCTGGGCATCAGCGTTGAGGTCTGCGGATGCTGCTGTGGGTGTCTGCTCCTTGCAGGCGTTGACGAGTCGTTGAGCTTCGTTGGCCAGCACGCGGAAGTCTTGCTGGGTGTTGCATCGCATGTTGGCGAGCGTCCCTCTCATGTGTGGCGGTAGCGTGCTGAGGAATACGAATTGGAAGAGGAAGTTGTCATTGTCCTCCTCTTTAAGCTGCAGCAAGTCCTCCATGAGGGCTTTAGGTCTGCATCCTCTGTGGCCGTAGACCGGCAGGATCCTCTCGGCTCTCTCTTCGGCTGAGGGGACGTAATTTGCCACGATGGTTGCTTTCAGTATTTCATATTTGTCTTGGGCCGGCGGCCGCCGGATTATGCTCCGCACACACCTCGAAGTGGCGGTGTCGAGTTTGGCGACGATGTGATAGAACTTCGTGTCGTCGGCCGTGATGCCCGCCAGTGTAAACTGGGCTTCAGCTTGTTGAAACCACGAGGCGGGGTCTTCCTGCCAGAAGTCCGGCAGCTTGACAGCGACGGCATTTGTGTAGACCATCACTGCTGTGTCCGCAGGGTGAGAGTGCCTTGTCTCGGCTCTCTCAGCGGCGCTGGTGCTCGGTTGAGCCCTCTCTATCACTTCTGCCGGGGGGGAACGTCGTCCATCTGTTCCCCTGTCTGCGTGGGCGCCGGCGTCTGCCTGGGTCGCCACAGATGAGTCGATTGCGGGGGAACGCCTCTGGTCCATACTCGCGTCAGGGTCACCAGTGTAGAAGAGCTTGGAAGAACGAGGCGGTGTGATATATAAACCAAAGTTTATTATCAGCTCCTCTAACAAGTCTCATCTAAGTGCAGAAGCAGAAGCAAGAAAAGAGACCGAATACCTCCGGCTCTGTGAACTTATACTTGCACATAACAAAAGACATGCATATCAAAGGCTGACATCCCTCATTATCTTAATCCCCCCATTGTCTCTGTACTCCTCCTCATGGCCCTGGGGGGTGAGGGCAGCTCCTCCGGTCTCCACCGCAGTGTCTGGGACACTCTTTGATCTTCACTGGCGGTTGAGATCCCTTTGTCCTGTTCTGAGGTGTGAAGTCGCCTTACATATGTAATCACCAAACATTCTCACATGCTTCAACATATGTAGGTTATGGAATATATGATAAATATAGACCACAGTTGATATTTTTTCTATAAATTCCATTAGAGCAAATGCAGTTGTCCTCTTGTGTCTGAACCCATATTGCTTCTCACACAATAAATTATTCTTCAGTATGAAGTTGTCAATTCTCTCATAGAATATTTTTTCAAGTATCTTGGAAAATTGCGGTAATAGTGAAATTGGTCTATAGTTTGAGAATTCCCCTCTGTCACCCGTCTTGTATATCGGAATTACTTTAGCTATTTTCATTGCATTGGGAAATATACCTGTTTGGAGAGACAGGTTACAGATATACGTCAGTGGTTTTACTAGGCATTCAATAACAGTTTTGACTAAGAGCATGTCAATACCATCACAGTCCGTAGATGTTTTACTTTTAAACGATTTAACAATTTCAATGACCTCTCTCTCGTCTGTGTTCTTTATGAAGATGGAGTCTTTTACAGCAGTGTTATTGCATATTGTATCACCTGTAGGCACCGTAGTGGGTATTTCTCGAGCCAAATTAGGACCAATGTTAACAAAAAAATTATTAAATTCATCTGCAGGTGAAGCTACATTCACACTCTGAGTCGTTTTATTATTTTTTGCAATATTAGTTGGGTTGCTTGTTTTTCTGCTTTTATTTCCAAGGATACTGTTAAGTATTGTCCATATATTTTTAATATTGTCTTTGTTTTTCTCCAGTTCTTTACTGTAATAGTCTCTTTTACTACATCTTATTATATATGTTAACTTATTTTTGTATGTTTTATACCGCTGCTCTGCTTCTTTTGTCCTTTTCTTTAGGAAAGCTTTATATAATAAATTTTTCTTTTTACACGCCTTTTGTAGTCCTTTGGTTAACCATGGCTTATCGGCAAATTTATGTTTAAGCTTTTTTTTTTTTACTAATGGGCAGTTTTTTTTCATAAAGAGTGGTTACAATGTTTATAAATGTGTCATAGGCTTCATTTACATCTGATACATAGACTTCTGTCCAGTCTGGCTTCAGCAAGTCCTCTTTAAAAGAACTGATTGCATTTGGTGATTTGTATCTGAACGATTTTGAAATTTTTTCTGTGTTGGCCCCCGTGTGGCCATGGATAAGTGCAAAGGTTGGCAAGTGGTCACTTATATCATTTATCAATAATCCACTTTCTATTTTCTTATCAATAACATTGACAAACAGGTTGTCAATAAGTGTAGCAGTGTGAACTGTGATTCTACTGGGTGTGGACCCCAGTGTGCTCCACTGCCATCAGCCAATTGAAGACACAGCTCACCTCCCCACCGGTACTCACCCACTTCGACTCACTTCGACCCATGTTTGTAACGTGCGACATCTCCAACACATCAGTAGGAGCCGTTTTGTGACAACTGCAAGGAGGAACAGAGCACCCAGTGGCGTTCACCTCGAGGTCACTCACTTCAGCCAAGCAGAAGTACTTAGTGGGAGAAAGGGAGGCAATGGTGTGCGTTTGGGCATATGAACGCTGGCATGTGTACCTATATGGACGACGCTGTTACGTATGGAAAAATACTTGGGTGAAGAATGAGGCAAGATGACTTGGCGAACATAGCTTTATTGATGTAACTGAAGATGCGGTAACATGGCAGGTACCTGGCAGAGGGCATCGGTCAAAGAAGCCACAATATGGATGCCCTCTGCCTTATATAGGGCGGTGCGGTGACATGATGGGAAGTGCAAGTCACCACACCGCACTTCACAATAATGTGCCATTTTAACATAAAA
Source organism: Pholidichthys leucotaenia (assembly GCA_020510985.1). Taxonomy (NCBI): domain Eukaryota; kingdom Metazoa; phylum Chordata; class Actinopteri; order Cichliformes; family Pholidichthyidae; genus Pholidichthys; species Pholidichthys leucotaenia. The sequence continues at coordinate 297,210,277 of CM035849.1, forward strand.
CATCCCCCTCCTCCCTTTAGAAAAGTCCAAAACCATACACACAATTGAACCCCTCCCCCAAATTTGGGACCCGAATCGTGCACTAAAATAATGAAAAACAATGTCCTAAATTGGCCTAACACATTCATACAAAACAACCTAAAATAGGGCTGACGGGTGGACTACCGTACAGCTCGCACGGCGGGGTGGATTATTCTGCAACCCATACCTAAAGAAAAGTCCATTTATAAAACTAAAATCACACACCGTCCTCCTAAAGAAAAAAAAACAAATAAAACAATCCCATATCATAACATACATTTCAAAACACAGGAACTATAAACATTCAATATTTACAGCACAGTCCCTTGGGTGGGAGAGGTAGGACCGGCATGGGGGGGCCCAGGGTAGGCCCTCAGCAAGCGTGCCCCTGGTTGCAGCAGACCTCTGAGATGATGGCTGATCATCTGGACAATGAAGCCCCACTCCTTCACCACCAACACTATGCCCGTTTTGACACCTCGTCATCTGTGTCCAACTCCCCCCCTCCCTCCAGCTCCACAGCCTCCACATTCCCTACTTCATTTAAGGCACCCCCCCCCCCCCACCTCCCCCCCTCCCCTTATCATCAGTGAGCAGGATGTGCTCAAACAGTTCTCCAGACTGAACCCGCGCAAGGCCCCCGGCCCAGACGGCGTGTCTCCCTCCACCCTGATACTCTGTGCGAAACAGCTGGCTCCTGTATTCACAGACATTTTTAACACCTCCCTTAAGTTATGCCACGTGCCATCCTGCCTCAAATCCTCCACCATCATCCCTGTCCCCAAGAAGCCACGGATCACTGGACTTAATGACTACAGACCTGTAGCGCTCACCTCTGTAGTCATGAAGTCCTTTGAGCGCCTGGTCCTGTCCCACCTCAAGTCCATCACCACCCCTCTCCTGGACCCGCTGCAGTTTGCCTACCGAGCCAACAGGTCTGTAGACGATGCAGTCAACCTGGCCCTCCACTCCATCCTGCAGCACCTGGACTCCCCGGGAACCTACGCGAGGATCCTGTTTGTGGACTTCAGCTCCGCATTCAACACCATCCGCCCCGCTCTGCTCCGGGACAAGCTGTCCCTGCTCAACGTGCCTGACTCCCTCTGCAGGTGGATCATCGACTTCCTGACGGACCGGAGGCAGCATGTGCGGCTGGGAAAGACTGTCTCAGACTATACTAGCATCAGCACCGGATCACCCCAGGGCTGTGTACTTTCCCCCCTACACTTCTCCCTTTACACCAACTCCTGCACCTCCAGCCACCAGTCTGTCAAGTTGATCAAGTTTGCGGACGACACCACCCTCATCGGGCTCATCTCCAACGGCGACGAGTCCGCCTACAGGAGAGAGGTGGCCCAGCTGGCGTCCTGGTGCAGCAATAACAACCTGCAGCTGAACGCTCTGAAGACAGTGGAGATGATTGTAGACTTCAGGAAAGTCACTACTCCTCTGCCCCCCCTCACCCTCTCAGGCTCTCCCATCACCACTGCTGATTCCTTCCGCTTCCTAGGCACTACCATCACCAGGGACCTCAAATGGGAGCTGACCATCAGCTCACTCATCAAAAAAGCCCAGCAGAGGATGTTCTTCCTGCGGCAGCTGAGGAAGCTCAAGCTACCCACCAAGATGTTAGTGCAGTTCTACACAGCCATCATCGAGTCCATCCTCACCACCTCCATAACCGTGTGGTACGCAGGAGCCACTGCCAGGGACAGACTAAGGCTGCAGCGCGTCGTGCGCACTGCTGAGAAGGTGATCGGCTGCAAGCTCCCATCTCTCCAGGATCTGTACATCTCCAGGACCCGGAGGCGTGCTGGCCGGATCATAGCCGATCCCTCACACCCTGGTCACGTACTGTTTGCCCCCCTCCCCTCTGGTAGAAGACTTCGGTCCATCCAGACTAAAACCTCCCGTCACATGAACAGCTTCTTCCCCTCTGCCATTAGACTGCTGAACACTAAGTGACTCTCGTGCACCATGTACAGCAGCTCAACCAGACTCATGTCAATCATCACTGTTTTCTTCCTGCATTACCGACTGCACTATATAGTTCTCCACAGTATCTGCTGCTGGCTAATATATATTTTAACTGTTGACCAGTATCACTTAATCTTATCCTACACTTTATTACATGTATAGTTTATTTCTCTTATCTTATCATGTTTAATGTTGCAGCATTGTACCGAGACAAATTCCTAGTTTGTGTACTACATGAACAATGGCAATAAACCTGATTCTGATTCTGATTCTGATTCTGATTCCAATATCAACTCCTGTCCAGCCTCATCACCTGGAGCCTCTTCCCGGACACGCCGAAGCTGACTGGTGTGCCTCGACGAGCCGTCGGACAACCTGAAGTATGCTGCACCCAGCTTAGCCACTATGCGGAGGCACCCTAGATGTTTTGCTGGCTGTCGTTTGGCCCATCTTCGCTGTGGATGTTCTTCACCCCGAACCAAGTTCAAAACACCTAGCGAGGCCCGGCTTGACCTCATGTGTTGCTGCTGAGCATGTGGTTCCTCCATGCTTGTCAGTCTGGCCCCAACCTCTTCTAAAACCGTCGTAGCGGTCACCATCGTAGCTGCAGACCCTCCATCCCCCTGAAGCCAAGCTCCGGAGGCATCTGAGGCTAGCACATTGGTGTCACTTGCCGACGCAGGCATCTCGCCGCCATGCTCGCTACCCCCCTCTACCGTATCCTGGGCGCCGGCACTAAGACCCTTCTGCGCTGAACCTGAGTGAAGCTGGTCCTGCTTGACCACTGTGGTGTCCGTTAGCTCTTCGTCCCACACAACGTCCTCATTGACCATCGGAACCAGAGGGTTCCAAAGGCCACAACCCAACCATTCGTTCCCGGCATCGTCTTTTATGGCAAAACCCAGTCCGTAAAACAAATCACAGCCCATGATGCCATCGCCTCATGCTGTCACGTAGAATGTGAAGTCAACCATCTTTGCAGACTTGTACTAGACCGTTAACTCCAAAGTCCCAACCGTGCACAGCCTGCCACCTCCATAACTGTACAAAGGCACTGGGTTACCTCTAATTCTGTAGTGGGGGAAAAACGTCCTCATCATGGCCCAATTCAGCAACGACCCCTCCGCCCCAGTGTCAAGCAGCAGCGGTATCTCCACACTGTCCAACTCCACTGCGCAGTACATGTACCCATTTGTGCTGGTGGACACCGTATGGATGGTCGTCAGGGGCTGGCGGATTAATTTCTTCCATGGACTCTCTGGTTCAGATACACAGCACACTCTAGCATAATGGTTCAAGCATCCATATCTGCTACAACGTTTTCCCCTAGCCAGGCAGTCCTTAGCCTTATTGCGGTGCATTGCAGACCCACAACCCTTGCACAGGGGTTTTCCCGGGGCAGACCTTTGGCTGGCAGCGTTGGCTTCCATAGTATCGTCGTCCAAGCTATCCGTGCTATCCTCGCTATCCGAGTCCACAGCATTTGCCTCAACAGGTGGCTCCGGCGGCTACTGTGACTGGTGCCAGGTTAGCTCTGAAGCTGGCTTGTCTGCGGCCTCCAGCTGGAGAGCAAGTTCGACAGCTCTGGCTAATGTTAAGTCACTGGGCACCGTGAGTAGCCTAGCCTGCAATGTGGCGCTGCACATGTGCTCTGCAAGCTGGTCACGTATCATTTCATCTTCCAACAGCCCAAAGAGACGCTCACTAGCCAGCTGCCTCAAGTTGGCGACAAATTGATGAATAGGCTTACCTACCTGCTGATGTTGTTGCCGAAAACGAATCCTCCGGACAGTCACGCTATCCAGGTTGTGAAAATGGTTTGCTAGCAGCTCCACAACATCTTCAAAAGAGTCCGGAGCTCTGAGTGTGCGCAGGAATCACTGGCCCTCAATACTAAGGTTATGAACAAGAAGCACACGTGTTCTTAACTTGTCGAGCTTACCGAGGTCCAGCGCAGTGATGTAGGTCTTGAAGGCCTCAAACCACATGGGCCAAGGCACCAGCGGTTCGCCCAGCAGCTCGAGAAAGGGGCGAAGTGGTGTGATACACCATGAGTTAATCTTCGATCGCCAAATGTTATGTATTGTAAAATACCTGGGTGAAACAGGTAAACAGACCTATAAGAAGAAAGTCGAGGACCATTTTTCTGATAATGATTTGAGATGAGTATGGCAAAGCTTTAACCATATCACAAACTATAAAGGCAGCAGCATCATTTCCAGTGACATCAGCGCCTCACTGGCAGAAGAACTGAACTGCTTTTTTGCACGGTTTGAGGCAAATATACCTCACTCGGACCCACAGATGTTATTGAATGCCAGCTCTGATGTGCTTATCCTGCAGGATCATGAGGTAAGATAGACACTGAGAGCAGTTCACCCGAGAAAGGCTACTGGTCCCGATGGAGTGCCAGGAAAGGTGCTCAGAGCATGTGCAGATCAGCTATGCTCTGTTTTCACTGATATTTTTAACTTGTCTCTCAAGGCAGCCGTTGTTCCACAGTGTTTAAAATCTGCAGTCATTATTCCTGTACCAAAAAAACATACTATTAGCAGTCTGAATGACTATCGACCAGTAGCATTAACACCCATTATTATGAAGTGCTTTGAGAAAATGGTATTGAAACATCTTTTGCCTAGTCTCCCCCCAGACTGATCGGTACCAGTTTGCCTACAGGCGGAGCAGATCCACTGAAGATGCTATTGCTATAGCTCTCCACTCGGCATTCAGCCATTTAGAAGACAAGGGGAGCTATGTAAGAATGTTGTTTTTTATTTTATTTGTTTATTTGACAGGGACAGTGCAATAAACATAGACAATTAATCAAATGACAATCAATCTAATGTGTTGCACAAAGAGTGTATAGCTATTAGCTAATTTGCAACTCTTGTCCCTGGATGGGCTTTAGAAAGAAGAAACAGGTAAAAAGAAAGAAAGATGGGACTTCCGGTCTGGACGCCATGGTGATAGCAACTTAACGCTGAACCTCCCAGACCCAATCCAAGGAAAACATCTTCAAAATCAGACTTAACGGATTTTTGGAAGAATAAAAATCAAAAGACAAAAACACCATGCCTAACCAAAAACAGAAGAAACTGACATTCCCCAGGTCAGGACGTGCAGCGGCCACAGAATCTGAACCGGAGGACCTCCGTTCAGGAGACGAGGAGCTGGACCTAGCTAACAAAAAGATTAGCTTGAAATCGCTATTTGATGAATTACGACGATTTCGGGCCGAATTTCATGAATTCAGAGAGGAATTAAAAAGGACGAACAGCAGAATGGACCAGGCCGAAAACCGAATCTTGGAAGCTGAAGAAAGAATAAAAGTGCTTGAAGATTCTATGCTGGATTTACACAGAAAACAGTCAAGGCTGGAGGCTAAGCTAACCGACCAAGAAGGAAGACAGAGACGAGATAACATCAGAATTCACGGTCTGAAAGAAGGAGCTGAAGATAGTTTCAACACAGTGGCGGAATGCGTGGAATCCTTATTGAGAGAGAAGTTGGATATTCCACAAACCACCGATTTGAAGATAGAAAAGGCCCATCGTACATTAGCCGCAAAGCCAGCGGCAGAAGCGCCCCCGCGTTCGGTGGTGGTAAGATTCTCCGATTTCAAAATAAAACAAGAGGTTGTAAGACGGGCTTGGCAGAAAAAAGGATTTATGCATCAAGAGAGAAAAGTCTTCGTGGAGCACGATTACGCCCCTGAGGTTCTTAAAAAGCGCCCGGAATATAACGACGCCAAAAAGGTTCTATGGGAACAGAATCTACGCTTTCAGACGCCATTTCCGGCGAAGTTAAGGGTCTTTTACGGTGAAGAGTCATGTCTCTATAATTCAGCGGAAGAAGCAACAATTGACATGGCGAGAAGAGGGCTCCCGGTAACGGTGTTTAAACCCGCAGCGAATCTGAGCGAGAAGATCAGAGCTCAAACGTGGTCCACTCAGAGACCTTCAAAATCCACAGGCCAGCAGCGGGAAACCCAGCCCCAGAGCTACAAAGATAAGCTTTCCAGTTCCAGGAAGGAATAGCGACCTTTTTGTTTTTTTTTTCTTTTCAGTCATTCTGCACTTCCATCCCCCCTCCTACAAGGTAACAAACATTAAAGGAGATGCAGAATCAGCATGTGGTAAAACCTTTCATGGAGCAGTTATAGCATTAGAAACAAATGTCTTCTTAATTTAAAGGGAAAAAAAAATCTTGTTAAAATAGAAATGTAACAATGACCCACATGTTCTCTCCACACTAACAAATACTGTATTAGAGTGAATGTTTGCTGTGATGGGGGTGGGAGGGTGCACACAATCTCATAGGGTATAGGCATAAAAAAAAAAAAAAATCATTACAAATTCGGATTGGGATCTGAAATTCATGTTAAAAACATGGGACATCTTACAGGGGTAAGAGAGGGCCCTCAACACGTAACAGAGTTTGAGGAATTTCCCTCAGAGCCTACACTCCATCAGGGCTCTTACAGGGTCTTTAAAGAGACCCCAGCTCAGGAAGTTTTTTTGACAGTTTTTTGTTTTAAAGTCTCGTACACTATGTTCTTAATGTTTTTTTATGTTCTTAATGTTCTTTCAGTTTCTGAGTAGCAAAAAAGAGGGCCACCACACTGGTATACTAAATAAGAAAATACAATGGAGAAACAGGGTGTAACCAAAATAGCCTCATATAATGTAAAAGGGATCCTGAATCCAGTTAAAAGATCCAAGATTCTACGCAAAATGAAAAAAGACAAAGCAGAAATAATATTTTTACAAGAAACCCACCTAACAGACGTGGAACACACTAAACTCAATAGACAAGTGTTTAAAATGATCTCTTCATCTTCATATAAATCAGGGAGGAGAAGGGGAGTAGCGACATTGATATCAACCAAAATTACATTTGAAAAAAATTCAGAACACAAAGATAAAGAAGGGAGGTACAGTTTGGTAATTGGGCGGCTAGAGGGAGAAGATATCACCCTGCTGAATGTATATGCACCACCAGGGGCTAAATGGAAATTTTATAAAAATGTCTTCGACCTAATGATAACTAAAGCCCAAGGTTTAGTGATATGTGGTGGAGACTTCAGTCTAAGACTGAATCCATACTGGGATGCAACAGGTAATTCTTCACATCAAAATAACACTCAAAATAGGAAAACTCGGATGCTACTAAAAGAAAAGGGAATCTGTGACGTATGGAGGGAATTCAACCCCAATGTAAAAGATTATACTTTTTATTCAACGCCACATTCATCTTACTCAAGGATTGATTACTTTTTTATGTTTAATAGAGACATTGGAAGAGTAAAAACATGTAAAATAGGACTGATGGATCTCTCTGACCACAGTCCGATCTATATGGACTTAAACATCCAAAAATACACAAATAATACATTTTCCTGGAGGTTGAATTCAAATGTCCTGAAAGGACCACTGAAAGATGAATTGGAATCAGATATTTTCAGATATTTGGAAGAAAACGATAATGGAGAAGTATCCCCTTTAATACTGTGGGATGCGTGCAAAGCTGTAATAAGGGGAAAAATTATTGCAAAACTGGCAACCCAAAAGAAACTGAGACAAGAAAAACTAATCACACTAGAGTCAGAACTCAAGAACCTAGAAAAAGAACACAAAGACAACACTCATTCTAATGGCTCGCTCAAGATTAAAGAAATTAAAAATCAAATAAATGAGATCTACACAATAGAAATCCAGAAGAAACTTACATTTCTGAAACAAAAACACTATGAAGCAGGCAGTAAATCGGCAAAATTACTAGCCTATAAATTGAGGAAACAGCAAACAGAAAGAGCAATCTACAAAATCAGAGACCCAGTATCAAAGGAAATAAAATTCAGAATTCAGGATATTCTTAAAAGCTTTGAGAATTACTACAAGAACTTATACTCCCACAAAAAACATAAAAACACATCCGAGACATTCCTAAACACATTAAACCTTCCCCAACTTACGGAATCACAAAATAAAACACTACTGTCAGAAATACAACCTAAAGAATTGGAAAAAGCAATTATGAAACTTAAAGCTAACAAATCCCCAGGAGCAGATGGCTATACAGCAGAATGGTACAAAACCTTTAAACAGCAACTATCTCCTCTCTGTAGAGTTTACCTCCGGCCACTAGGGGCCACAAAGGAATATATTATGGAACGATAGGGGATAGTCATCCATTTTGTTTGTTGTTCTGTCTCATGCTTCCCCATTGTTCATGACACAACCTCTGCATCAAGTTACCGACTTTGTTACTGTAAGTTTCTCTGCTTCATTACTTATTCTGTTAGTTATATTCAGTTATGTTGGTTTCTTTATTACATATCTCCACATTTAGTTGCCGCGGTCATTTTATATTTGTATATTTGTATCCCTGCAGGGCTCCTTCATCTTTGTCATTAAAACATAAATTGACATCGAGGAGTGTATTTCTTCATGAAGGAGCCATGGTCGTCGTTGAATGCACTGTCCCTGGTTGCGATTTCAAGACAGGCGACGTGTCTGAAGCCCTCGCCATTGCTTTGCTGACAAATCATGGATTTAATCATCAGAGCCCTTCTATCCAGGCGCCCGTCCAACCCCCATCTTTTCATGGTCCGAAGTTAGATCGCCCTAGAGTTGACGTGGGCATATCGGCAGAGGAATGGAATATATTCACTCGTCGTTGGGATGTTTTCCGCACCGGTTCGAGCATAGAGGATGCACAAGCTCCTTTCCAGCTGTTCCAGTGCGCCGGTCCAGAGCTTGGGGACAACCTGTTGAAAGCCAATCCCAACGCAGCTTCCGGACCCCTGCCAGATCTTTTCGCCGCCATGCGCTCCCTGGCTGTCATTCCAGTAGCCACCTCTGTCCTACGCACTGAGCTGCTTCAGTTACACCAGGAACGTGATGAAGCGTTTCGCGCGTTCTCTGCCAGGGTGCGGGGCAAGGCGGAGACGTGCGCCTACAACGCGGTATGTGAGTGTGGCAAAAATGTGAACTACACCGACCACGTCATCCGCAATGTTTTGGTTAATGGTATATATGACTCGGACATACGCCGCGAGACACTGGGGACACCAGATGTACTGTGCAAGCCAGTTAATGATATGATTGCGCTTGTCGAAAACAAGGAAATGGCCCGCAACGCTCTTCCATCACCTACCCTATCAGCTGTGTCTTCATTCCAGCGCCTGAAGAAAAGTCCACCATTGGGTGCCGCCCCATCCCCAGTTGACAAGGCCAGACAAGCCGTGTGCCTGGACTGCAAATGCTCCTTCAAGGCCTTTACTGAGGGATCCCGCGGATGGAACACTAAGCCCCACCGAGTTTGTATTGACTGCTACAAGGCCCGCCGGCGTAGGAATCGTAACACACCTGCTATAGACAGTCAGCACGCTGCCGTCGAGTGTGAGCCAATCTCCCAGATTTCTTTGGTTCATGCTGGGGCCCGTACCGGCCGACGCCCTATCCCGAAGACCTGTGTCAGTGTCCCCGAACCCTCACCCGTTAAACTCGGGCACTACATTTTTTCGAGGGGTGAGTGGCGGCGTGCCAGGCTGAGAGACCACCCCCGGGTGTCGATCATTGTCGCTGTTGATGAGCCGGATGGACAGGGCAGCGGCACCAGCACCCGTGATTCAGTTAACGAGGCAAGGATATCTGCCATCGCGGACACTGGCGCGCAGTCCGACCTCTGGTCCCTGCAGGAGTTCCTGGCTTGTGGATTCCCACGCAATGTCTTGCACCCTGTCAATCTTAGCCTGTCTGCTGCCAACCAGTCCCCTATCGCCATTGAAGGGGCATTTTTTGCAAGGCTCTCAACAGCCCCCAGCTGTGGTGTGGGATCGTCCTGCCGCTCCATGATATATGTGAGTAGCTCTGTCCAAGCCATGTACCTCTCCCATGAGTCATTACTCAACCTTGGCCTCTTGCCTTTGGACTTCCCGTTAGGTAGCCGTGGGGTGAAACACGACGGTACACGGAGTTCTGACAACCCTAGCACGTGTGACCAGCCCTCGTCCTCTAATGCTACACGGTCCACGATCAGTGGCTGTATGGGTCCGGCTAGTCCTCAGAGCGCTCAGTGTTCGTGTCCCCAGCGTACGGTACCCCCACCACGCCCTACAGAGCTACCGTTCCACTGCACCCCAGAGAATAATGGTCGGATGAAAGAATGGCTGCTCAAAAGATATGCTTCGTCTACATTCAATACATGCCCTCATCAAGCGTTGCCGTGCATGGAAGGGCCACCCATCGAAATACATGTGGACCCGGCTGCCACACCGAGAGCGTGCCACACAGCTGCTGTCATCCCCATACACTGGCAGCAGAGGGTCTATGATGACCTCCTTCGGGATGAGGCCCTTGGTGTCATTGAGCGTGTCCCATACGGTGAGCCGGTGACTTGGTGCCATCGTATGGTAGTCACTCGTAAACATGACGGCTCCTCGCGGAGAACGGTGGACCTCTCGCCTCTTAACAAGTTTTGTCAACGGGAGACCTTTGCCACTGAATCCCCATTCCACCTCGCGTGACGTATCCCGAAAGACACCTGGAAGACTGTCACCGACGCCTGGAATGGCTACCACAGTGTACCCCTACGGGAATCTGACCGTCACCTTACCACCTTTATCACACCCTTCGGACGATGGCGGTACACCAGGGCACCACAAGGTTTCCTGTCATCGGGGGATGGGTACAACCGGCGTTTCGATGCTGTCCTCTCGGACTTTGAGCGCAAAGAACGTTGTGTGGATGATACTGTCCACTATGACACTGACCTAGCGCAGCACTGGTGGAGGACCATTGACTTTCTCACACGTGTTGGCCGATCAGGCATCATTTTGAATGCAGACAAGTTCCAGTTTGCGGAGAGGGCCGTCGACTTTGCAGGTTTCAGGGTCTCAGACACCACTATCGAGCCGCTCCCGAAGTATTTGGATGCTATCAGAGACTTCCCCACCCTGGAATCCACGACAGATATTAGGAGCTGGTTTGGCCTCGTCAACCAAGTGACCAACTATGCTCAGCTATGTGACACGATGGCGCCATTCAAATCGTTCCTCAGCCCACGTTGTAAGTTTTCATGGTCGTCTGAACTGGAGGAGGCTTTCCAAAAATCCAAAGAAGCCATTGTTGGTGCCATCTGCAAGGGCGTGGAGATCTCCGACATGGAGAAACGTACCTGTCTCCGCCCAGACTGGTCCAGGCGAGGTATCGGTTACTTCCTTCTACAACAACATTGTAACTGTACCTCTGGTGCACCGGACTGTTGCTTGGGGGGTTGGAGGATTACCCTGGCTGGTTCCCGATTTCTGTCCTCAGCGGAACAACGTTATGCTGCCATCGAGGGTGAGGCCCTGGCGGTGGCCTGGGGCCTTGAGCAGACAAGGTACTTCACACAGGGCTGTGACAACCTCGTCGTGGTCACCGACCACAAGCCACTAGTGAAGATTTTTGGTGACCGTACGCTGGATGAGATCACAAACTCTCGTCTCTTCAGACTCAAGCAACGTACCCTTCCATGGCGCTTCGACATAGTGCACCTGCCTGGCAAGAGTAACCATGCTGCTGATGCCACCTCAAGGCATCCCTCGCCCTCGGAATCGGCGGACGTGCTCTCGTTAGGGTCATAGAGCGTGCCCGATGCCGTGGAATCAGCGTTGATGGCTTCCATCCGTGATGACGCTCAGGAACGTGGAGCAATCTCCTGGCATCTGCTAGCACAAGAGACGGCTGCGGACACATGCTTTGCCCGGCTACTACACCTCATTGAACACGATGGTGTGGTCGATGCAAATGACCCTGCCCTGGCGGACCTATCTCCAGTGTGTGAGGCCATCTATGCTCAGGATGGTGTGCTGCTGTATCGTGACCGTGTGGTGGTCCCTCCGTCCCTCCGGGACAGAATCCTTCGGCACCTCCATGCGGCTCACCAAGGCGTTTCTGCTATGGAAAACCGTGCCCGTGCTATAGTCTATTGGCCTGGAATGTCCAAAGACATTCAGGCCACCAGATATGGATGTGCTGACTGCAATCGGAATGCCTCTTCGCAGGCGGCTACGCCCCCCCTGCCATCCCCACCTCCATCCACACCTTTTGAGGCGGTGTTCGCTGACTTTTTTGACTATGGGGGCCGCCACTACTTGGTTGTTGGCGATCGACTGTCAGGCTGGGTGGAAGTTCTTAGCTCTTCAGCTGGCACAGACCTGGGAGGCTCGGCAGGCTTAGTTCGCCACCTCCGCTCCTTCTTCGCTACCTTTGGCGTTCCTGAGGAACTTTCCAGCGACGGTGGTCCAGAGTTTATGGCAGGCCACACAGAGAACTTCCTGCACTTATGGCATGTCAGGCATCGTGTCTCTTCAGTTGGTTTTCCACAGTCGAATGGGAGAGCGGAGGTTGCTGTGAAGACTGCTAAGCGTCTTTTGATGTCCAATACTGGCCCGACAGGCAGCCTCGATCACGACCGCTTTCTGCGTGCTATATTGCAATTGCGCAACACGCCCGACCCTGACTGCCACCTCTCCCCGGCGCAAATCATTTTTGGTCGCCCCCTTCGCGATTCCTTCCCCTTTGTCAACCGGCTGGAGAAGTTCTCTAACCCGTATGTCCGACCACTCTGGCGCCAGGCGTGGATGGCAAAGGAGGATGCCCTCCGGACCCGCCTGTCCCGTACGACTGAGTCCCTACGGACACACTCGAGACCACTCCGACCACTGGCACTTGGCGAGTCGGTGTTCCTCCAGAATCAGTTGGGTCCGAGCCCTAACAAGTGGGACAGATCAGGAGTGGTGGTGGAGTCTCTGGGTCATGATCAGTATCACGTCAAGGTTGACGGATCGGGACGTCTCACTTTACGCAACCGGCGGTTCCTTCGTGCCTTCACACCAGCGACCCCCCATTCCCATGTGCAACCGGCTGCCCCATTGCCGACACCCTATGCCCTGGTGGGAGAGTATCCACATATCCGCCCGGGCTCTCAGCTGTCAGCGGACGAGCACCCTAACTCGGCTCGGGACACATCTGTGCCGGAACCCTGCGATGAGGCTGCCCCTGCAACTGACACCCAAGTGGCGCCTGCCCCGACGGTCTCAACCCCGACCATTCCATCTCCTGCGTCACGGCCACCATCAGCATCGCCCTGACCCCGTCAGCTGTGCCGCCCGAGGAGGCCGCTCAAGCGCTATGAACCTGAGACGGGCCATTGGGTATAGGATTGAGTCCGTCTACCTCTTCCAGTTTGTTGGTTTCTGGACTGGGGGGGATGTAGAGTTTACCTCCGGCCACTAGGGGCCACAAAGGAATATATTATGGAACGATAGGGGATAGTCATCCATTTTGTTTGTTGTTCTGTCTCATGCTTCCCCATTGTTCATGACACAACCTCTGCATCAAGTTACCGACTTTGTTACTGTAAGTTTCTCTGCTTCATTACTTATTCTGTTAGTTATATTCAGTTATGTTGGTTTCTTTATTACATATCTCCACATTTAGTTGCTGCGGTCATTTTATATTTGTATATTTGTATCCCTGCAGGGCTCCTTCATCTTTGTCATTAAAACATAAATTGACATCGAGGAGTGTATTTCTTCACTCTCCTCCTGAAAACATTTAACTATGTCCTCCACACAGGGGAAATCCCCCCCTCCTGGAGAGAAGGGGTCATTGCAGTTATACCTAAACCTGAAAAGGATAAACTAGAATGCTCCAACTACAGACCAATCAGTGTATTAAATCAGGACTATAAGCTTTTTACCATTATCCTTGCCAAAAGGTTAGAAAACATACTGACAGACTTAATTCACTTAGACCAAACAGGTTTTATAAGACAGAGACAGACACAAGACAACATTCGACGCACTTTACACATAATTCATCATATAAAAAAATATAACTTAAATGCAGTCATATTGGGATTAGATGCTGAAAAAGCATTCGATTCGGTTGACTGGTCTTTCCTATATAGAATCTTATCCAGTTTCAATTTTCGTAACAACTTCATTAGAACTATACAGGCATTATATAAAAAACCAACAGCTAAAATAAGGATTAACGGTAATTTATCATCATCTTTTGAGCTGGAAAGAGGATGTCGTCAAGGCAGCCCCCTGTCTCCACTGCTCTTTGCAATCTTCATAGAACCACTGAGCCAATGGATAAGACAAAATCAAGAAATTCAAGGTATTACACTTGGTCAGAAGGAACATAAAATAGCACTCTTTGCTGATGACATTTTAATATACCTAGGGCAGCCAGACACTTCTTTACCAGAACTAATCTCAGTTTTTTCAGACTATGGAGATTTATCGAGGTACAAATTAAACATGCATAAAACCCAAGTTTTAACATTCAACTATGACCCAAATCATTATTCACTAAGTGAACTCAAAACTAACTGGGAGTTGGAATCTATGAAATATCTGGGGGTCAATATCCCGAAACAACTCGACAAAATTATAACACTAAACTATGATCCACTGGTGACAAAAATAAAATCTGACCTAGCAAGATGGAATATGATACCATTCTTAGGTACTGCACAAAGAATTGAAGCAGTCAAAATGAACATACTTCCACGTCTTCTATACCTTTTCCAAACAATACCGGTAGAACCTCCCAAAAAAACATGGCAGGAGCTGGACAGAAGGATCTCAAGATTCATATGGCAGGGCAAGAGACCTAGAATCAGATATAGAACCCTACAGCTAAACAAAGACAAAGGTGGGCTCGCGCTGCCAAATATCAGGGACTATTTTATAGCTGCACAAATTAAAACTTTAGTAGAGATATGTAACCCAGTCTACACTGCACAATGGAAGGAGATGGAATGCCAAATAACAAGTGACATCCCCCTACAGGCGATTATAGGGAACAATGCCTTACCTAAACTCTTGAATAACACTAACCCGTGGATAGAGACCCCGCTAAAAATTTGGTTTAAGATAGTAAGATAAGATAAGATAAGATAAGCCTTTATTAGTCCCACAACGGGGAAATTCCAGGATTGCAACAGCACAGGGATAGCAACACTCAGAGCAACAATCAGAAGGCAAGAAAAAAAAACAAAAAAAAACAAGCAAGCAAGAGCAGCTAATATACATATGTACATATTACTATAAAATATATATATACACACACACACACAGACACACAGTGCAGAGCATTGTAGCTGGATGGAATAAATATATGAATATATGAACACACAGTGCAGAGCATTGTAGCTAGATGGAATAAATATGTAAATATATAAACACCCACAGTACGGAGCATTGCAGCTAGGTGGAATAAATATGCAAGTATATAAACACACACAGTGCGGAGCAATGTAGCTAGATGGAATAATATGTAGATATATAAAAACACAGTGCAGAGCATTGTAGCTAGATGGAATAAATATATAGATATATAAATATAAACACACCCAGTGCTGAGCATTGTAGCTAGATGGAATAAATATGTAAATATATAAACACACACAGTGCAGAGCATTGTAGCTAGATGGAATAAATATGTAAATATATAAACACACACAGTGCGGAGCATTGTAGCTAGATGGAATAAATATATAGATATATAAATATAAACACACCCAGTGCGGAGCATTGTAGCTAGATGGAATAAATATGTAAATATATAAACACACACAGTGCAGAGCATTGTTGCTAGGTGGGATGAAACAGCATAACCGTCTATTTAGTTATCTTACATGGTATGATTATGTGCCCATACATATTCTCACCCTCCATAGCGACCGGTATGTTCCTAGTTGTATGCCGGAGAGGACCATAGTGTAAGTCTATTGCATCTTTTGCATTCAAAAAAACTATTAGTTTGTTACGTCTTTTTGCTATCTCTGCGAGCAGCCCTGCTTAGGTTGTACAGTCTGACAGCCGTTGGTAGGAAGGACCTACGAAACCTCTCGGTTGTGCACCTGGGATGATGTAGTCTGCTGCTAAATGAGCTCCTCAGTGCATTCAGTATGTCCTGCATAGGGTGGAACTCGGACTCCAGCAGAGATGACAGTTTAGCCACCGTCCTTCTCTCTCCTATCTACTCCATCGGATCAAGGCGCTGCCCCAGGACAGAGCTAGCTTTCTTAATCAGTTTGTTCAGTCTCTTCCTATCGGCTGCAGTAATGCCACTGCCCCAGCAGACCACTCCAAAAGTGATGGCTGATGCCACCACCGTGTCATAGAATGACTTCAGCAGCGCCCCTTGTACACCAAAAGACCTGAGTCTCCTCAGCAGGAACAGCCTGCGCTGTCCCTTCTTGTAGAGTGCGTCAGTATTGTGTGACCAGTCTAGTTTATTGTTCAGATGAATACCCAGGTACTTATAGGATGTCACCATCTCGATGTCTGTTCCCTGTATATTTACTGGTGCTGTGAGGGGCTGCCCATGCCTGCGGCAGTCCACCACCAGCTCCTTAGTTTTCCTCGCGTTGATCTGGAGGCAGTTCCGATGGCACCAGTCCACAAAGTCCTGGATAAGCCCTCTGTACTCAGCTTCATCTCCTTTGGAGATGAGACCAACGATCGCAGAGTCATCAGAGAACTTCTGTAGATGGCAATGTGTTGTGTTGTGTGAGAAGTCCGCAGTATAAAGAGTGAACAGGAAGGGAGCCAGCACCGTTCCCTGGGGGGCCCCCGTGCTACTGATGATCGTGTCGGAAACACAGTCCCGGGTTCTCACAAACTGAGGCCGGTTCGTGAGGTAGTCCAGGATCCATAATGACAGGTGCTGGTCCACCCCTGCGCGCAGCAGCTTGTCCTTCAGGATCATCGGTTGGATGGTGTTGAAAGCACTGGAGAAGTCAAAGAACATGATCCTCACCATATTCCCGGGCTTCTCCAGGTGGGACAGAGAACGGTGAAGGAGGAAGATCATCGCATCCTCCACCCCAATGCCATGCTGGTAGGCGAACTGGAGTGGATCCATCGCTGGTTCCACCAGGGGGCGGAGATGAGCAAGGAGCAGTCTCTCCAGGGTCTTCATCAAGTGGGACGTCAAGGCCACCGGTCTGTAGCTGTTCAGGTCTTTGGGGTGGGAAGTTTTTGGTACAGGTACCACACAAGATGTTTTCCACAGCTGTGGTACCCTCCCCAGTTTCAGGCTCATGTTGAAGATATACGTCACAATCCCACACAGCTGGTCTGCACAGGACTTGAGGAGCTTTGCGCTGATGCCGTCCGGTCCCGACACCTTCCTCGCCTTGATCTTCCTCAGCTCCGTCCTCACCTGGGTCTTGGTCAGGGTCAGGATGGGTGGCTGTGTGTTGGGAGTGGGGGGGGTGTCGGTGGAGTGGGGAGTGGGCAGCAGGACTTGATTTCTTAGAGGCAGCAGTGGTTGTTGTGCAGACAGGGGGGAGGGCGGTTGGTCAAATCTATTGAAAAACAGATTCAGGTTGTTCGCCCACTCCCTGCCCCCCGTGGCCTGGGGGGAGGTATTCTGGAGCCCCGAGATGGTTTTGAGGTTTCTCCAGACCCCGCTGATGTCGCTCTGTTGCAGCTTGTCCTCCATCTTCTTCCTGAAGCTGTCCTTGCCTTCTCTGATCTTTCTCCTCAGCTCCCTCTGTACGGACTTCAGCATCTCCCTGTTCCCCGACCTGAAGATCCTCTTCTTCTCTCTCAGAAGTGTTTTTATCTCAGGGTTGATCCAGGGTTTGTTGTTTGAGTGACGCCGTATGGTCTTGGTGGGAACGGATTTGTCCACACAGAAGCTGAGGTAGCCCGTGAAGGTGTGAATGAGGCCATCGATGTCCTCACCATGTGGATCGCAGAGCTGCTTCCAGGCAGTGGCTTCAAAACAGTCCTTTAGAGTGTCCATTGTCTCCTCAGACCATAACTCCACAGTGTGCATGGCCGGAGGTTGTCTGTGCACTAGGGGTTTGTACACCGGTCGGAGATGAACCAAGTTGTGATCCGATCTCCCAAGTGGGGGGAGTTGTGATGAGGTGTACGCCTCCTTAGTGTTTGCGTAGAACAAATCCAGTGTTTTATTGTCTCTAGTGTGGCATGTGACATACTGGGTGAAAGTAGGCAGAATGGGAGACAGTGAAACGTGGTTGAAATCGCCTGAGATGAGGAGAAGAGCATCTGGGTGTTCTGTCTGCAGCCTGCTGGTTACTGAATGGATGACGTCACGCGCTGTCCCAGCGTTCGCCGTCGGATTTGCATAAACAACAATGCAGATCACGTGTGAGTGTTCTCTCGGGAGATATGTAGGCCTCATGCTAACAGCTAGCAACTCAATGTCTTTGCTGCAGTGTTGTTGTTTAACAGTGATATGTCCCGGTCTGCACCAGTTGTTGTTAACATACATTATCACTCCACCGCCCCTAGTTTTGCCACTCTCTGGTGTTCGGTCAGCTCGTATCATGTGAAAACCCTCCAGCTCAATGTTAGCATCTGCTGCTAGTTCAGTTAGCCACGTCTCAGTAAACAAAAGGAGAGAGCACTCCCGGTAAGTGCTATCATAACGGGAGATAGCCGCTAGCTCATCTAACTTTCCCAGTATCGACCGTACATTTCCCATGACAACAGATGGAAGGGAGGGTCTGTACCTTATATTTTTTGTCCTCCGCCTTACTCCAGCCCGGCAGCCGCGACGCTTTCGCCTCAATTCTCTCGGTATGTCGAGTTTTTCCAGTGGGACTGGGTGGCGGTTAAATGCTAGCAGCTCTTCCCTGTTGTATCGTATCCTGCTATAAACAGTGGCTCCGTCCACCGGCTCAGGAGACATTTGGGACGATCTGTGTGTCCGTGATATAAGTGGGGTGAAAAAAAAAAGTGATCAAAAGAGAGAGGAAGGGAAAAAAAACTCGGAATCGAGCCGCTGTTGCAAAAGGCAGCCTACTGGTGTGGCGCCGAGAGGAGAGTGCCGAATAATAATAGTCAGAGAGAATCAAGCTAAAGAGCCCTATCGACTTCTGCAATGGATTGCCTATGATCAAGACTTTACCCCCAATAAAACAGACACTAGATTTAAACAGTGGAAAGAGAAAGAGCTGATAAAATATTTTTTTAAGGGGCAAACTTTAAGAAGTTTTGAAGATTTGAAAAAACAAGGTCTAATAAATCAAGATCTTTACAGGTTCTTCCAGCTTAGACACCACATAAACAATATACTTAAAAAGGAGGTTTTGGAAAGGGCCCAGTCAGGTGTTCTGAAGGTCTTCTTAATGGCATATAAAGGGATCCCAGGGATCAGATACATTTCTAAAATATACCAAGGTCTTCAAGACTTAAAAGGAGACAACACATCTTATATAAAAGAGAGATGGGAAAAAGAGGGGAATTTCACTTTACAATTGGAAATATGGGAAAAGCTAAATAAACAGCAATGGAAAAGTACCTCATCCCTGCAGTGGAGAGAATTTGGATGGAAAAACTTGGTAAGATTTTTCAGAACACCTGCACAAAACAAATTTACCCATAAGGGGTTGAACTGTTGGCGCTTGTGTGGTGAAAAGACTGCAAATCATTTTCATGTGTTTTGGTCATGCCCAGTTATCCACCAATATTGGACCAATGTACAGACAATATTGGGGAAAATATTCAAAATAACAGTTCCCTTTTCTTTTGTAACTTTGTATTTGGGTTTACTACCGGACTCACTGGAAAGACGAGGAGATAAATACTTATTCAATGTTTTAATATTGGCAAGTAAAAAAGCCCTAACTAAAAAATGGATGCTGAAGGACTGTCCTACACCTGAAGATTGGATTAACGTGATTCAAGACATTTACTCGATGGAAAAGTTGACATTCGCACTGAGACAGGACATGGATGGGTTCATGAACTTTTAGCAACCCTGGATCGCATATGTGTCTTCCATTAGATCTAATCTTTGACAAATACCATTTCAATAATGGTCCCGCTCTTTGTTCCAACGCTACTCAGATGCTCTTTTACTTTTAATTACTTAATTTTCTGTTTGTTTGTTTTTTGCTGTTCTGTTTGTTTGTTTATTCGTTTTTTTTATTTAATTCTCTTTAATTTCACTTTTTCTTTCACTTTAAAAAAAAGGGGGTGTTGTAATAACTATCCTACCAATGTTGTCAAATAGCAAAAAATAAGGGAACGTGTGATGAAAATGTAAACAATGCAATGCTGTAATGACCTGTATACCCTTTACAAAAACTTAAATAAAAAAAAAAGAAAAGAAAGAAAGATAAGAAAAAGAAAAAATGAAAACAGAATAAACAATAACCACATACATCAATGCAAACAAGATTATAAATACACAATATTGTATGTTTGTGGACGATAGCTTGGCATTTAATACAGTTATTCCCAACATTCTCATCACCAAATTGCTTCAGCTTGGTCTGCCTATTCACACTTGCAGCTGGATTAAGGACTTCCTAACAAACAGAACACAGACTGTTAGACTTGGACCCCATTCCTCCTCTACAGTCATGCTTAACACAGGCTCGCCACAGGGCTGTGTGTTGAGCCCCACTTTGTATTCATTGTACACATATGACTGCATACCTGTTCATCCCACAAACATTATAGTGAAGTTTGCAGATGACACAACAGTAGTGGGGCTCATATCAGGAGGAGATGAGTCCACATACAAAGACGAGGTCCACAAACTGGTGAGATGGTGCTCAGATAATAATCTGCTATTGAATACAAAAAAAAAAGAACTCATTATTGATTTTAGGAAGCATAGCAGTGAACTGTGTCCTCTATATACCATATATACCTCTATATATACATACCATGTAGGATAACTAAGTAGACGGTTATGCTGTTTCATTCCATCTAGCAACAATGCTCTGCACTGTGTGTGTTTATATATTTACATATTTATTCCATCTAGCTACAATGCTCCGCACTGTGTTTTTATATATCTACATATTATTCCATCTAGCTACATTGCTCCGCACTGTGTGTGTTTATATACTTGCATATTTATTCCACCTAGCTGCAATGCTCCGTACTGTGGGTGTTTATATATTTACATATTTATTCCATCTAGCTACAATGCTCTGCACTGTGTGTTCACACTGGCTTTTCCCTGCACTGTGTGTTCATATACTCATATATTTATTCCATCCAGCTACAATGCTCTGCACTGTGTGTGTGTGTGTGTGTGTGTATATATTTATTTTATGGTAATATGTACATATGTATATTAGCCGCTCTTGCTTGCTTGTTTTTTTTCTTGCCTTCTGATTGTTGCTCTGAGTGTTGCTATCCCTGTGCTGTTGCAATCCTGGAATTTCCCCGTTGTGGGACTAATAAAGGCTTATCTTATCTTATCTTATCTTATCTTATATATAGGCAAGGAGCGTGTGGAGAGGGTGGAGGCTTTTAAGTTTCTGGGTGTTCATATTTCTCACAACCTTACCTGGGCAGTTAACACCATAGCTACGATAAAAAAGGCTCAACAACGTCTACACTTTCTGAGGCTCCTCAAGAAGAATGGCCTGAATGCACAGTTGCTGGTTTTATTTTATCGCTCTGCTATTGAGAGCATTCTGTCATATGGCATCACGGTTTGGTATGAGGGCTGTTCAGCCGCAGACCGCAAAGCCTTCCAGAGAGTGATTGAGACTGCGCAAAAAATCACTGGTTGTTCTCTCCCTTCACTGTAAGAGATTTCCAGGTCTCGGTACCTCAACAGAGCTACTGCCATCATTAAAGACTGTGCTCATCCAGGCCATGACTTCTCTCACTTGCTCCCCTCGGGAAAGCGGTACAGATCCCATAAAACCCGGACTACCAGGTTTAATCATAGTTTTTTCCCAGCAGCAGTACGTATTTTGAACGGATTTATGTAACATGCACAGACTGCTGATATTTTTTGTTATTTTAGGTTATTTTGTAGCAACAACCCTGTGTGCATAAGCTGGTCTTTTGTATTTATCGCTCAGTATGTTTTTCATTATTGCTACGTACATATTGTATTCAATTTTTAGGTAATTTTGTTTCAGGCATTATTTATTGTTGTAATTATAAGAATGTTAAATGCATGAGTGAACTGTGAGTGATAGTTTGTTTATAGTTTGTTTTTAGGGAGCAGCATCTCAATTTCGTTGCATTGTTCATTAACAATGGAATGGCAATAAAAGCACTTTGACCTTTGACTTTGACTTTGAAGGATGAGGCACAGCTTTTTTGATGTAACTGAAGATGCAGTAACATGGCAGGCACCTGGCAGAGGGCACTGGTCAAAGAGGCTGCAATATGGATGCCCTCTGCCTTATATAGGGCGCTGCGGTGATGTGACGGGACGTGCACGTCACCACATCGCACTTCACAATAATGTGCCATTTTAATATACAACAGATGCTTCATGCTGTGGACAGACCACAGAACCCTCACGGCACTGCTGGAAACATCGGGGTCAGGGCACAAACCTCCGCGCATCTACAGGTGGTCAGAAAGCCTTCAAGCATACAAATCAAATCAAACCAAATCAAACTTTATTGTCATATTACTGTACATACAACTGTAGTGCAGGCAAGATGAAATTGCGTTTCTCTCGGCATCCATATAAGAAGCATCATGATTTAAGACACACTCCCACATAGCTCCACCCCCACCCCCACCCCCCCATCCATTCACACATCCCTGAGACATACTTGGGGAAAAAAAAGAATAACTAACTTTAATATACAAAATGTCCGTAGGTGCAGTAGTGTGTATGAGAGATTCCGGGTCAACTGTTCAGCATCCTGACAGCTTGTGGAAGGAAGCTGTTGATCAGTCTGGTGGTTCTGCCTCTGATGCTCCGGAATCGTTTACCAGATGGAAGAAGTTCAAAGTGTTTATGCAGAGGGTGAGAACGGTCCTTGACAATGTTCAGTGCCCTGCTCCTACAACGGTTCTGAAAAAGTTCTTGGACAGAGGGGAGGGAAACTCCAATTACCCTCTCAGCCCCCTTGACTATCCTCTGCAGGGCTTTTTTGTCTGACATACTGCAGCTGGAGTACCATGTAGCAATGCAGTATGTCAGAACACTCTCCACCACATCTCTGTAGAAGGTCCTGAGGATGCAGATGGGGAGAGAGGCCTGTTTGAGTTTCCTCAAGAAGTGCAGTCTCTGCTGAGCTCGCTTCCTGATCTCCAAGGAATTCTTGCTCCAGGTCAGGTCCTGCGAGATCTGCACTCCGAGGAACTTGATGTTCTCTACTCTATCCACTAAACGGCTGCTGATGCTGAGGGGGACGTGCTCAGGCTGTGACCGCCGGAAGTCGATAATCATCTCCTTCGTTTTGTCCACGTTGAGCACCAGATTGTTCTCCCTGCACCAGCCCTCCAGGTCTCTCACTTCTTCCCTGTACATTGATTCCTCATCCCTCTGAGTAAGTCCTACCACCGTGGTGACATCTGCAAACTTAATAATCTGGTTCCCCTCGTGTCTGGATACACAGTCATGTGTTAGAAGTGTAAACAACAGTGGACTGAGTACACAGCCTTGAGGGGATCCGGTACTCAGAGTGATAGAGTTGGAGATGTTGTTTCCAACCCAGACAGACTGAGGTCTCTCAGTCAGGAAATCCAGGATCCAGAGACATGTGGCAGTGTTCAGACCGAGAAGGAGTAATTTCTCCATCAGTCTCTGGGGAATAATGGTGTTGAATGCTGAACTGAAATCAATGTACAGGAGTCTGGCGTAGGTGTCTTTCTGGTCCAGGTGGGTGATGACAGAGTGTAGGGTGGTGACTATAGCATCCTCCGTGGAGCGGTTTGAACGATATGCAAACTGGAGCGGGTCGTGTGATGCAGGGAGGCAGGCTGTAATGTGTGGTTTGACAAGCCGTTCAAAACACTTCATCACAATTGGTGTCAGTGCAACAGGACGATAGTCATTCAAACAGGACACAACTACGACTACGAAACAAGACTACGACTTTAACACCCAGATCATGCCGGCCAGAGAAAACACAGTGGCGGACCTCTTGTCCCAGGTCACACCTAACCCCACTCTGAACAGCAAGGGAGACCCCCTGGAGCCGTAGCTGATCCACATGCTGCATGGGCCAATCCAAAACGCTGTCTCCCTGCAAGAGCTCCAGGCGGCATCCGAACACGTGCCAACTCTGACCCACCTGCGCACCTTTATTCACAAGGGCTGGCCTTCCACTGTACCGGGGCAACTGGCACCCTTCCACAGAGTCAAGGATGATTTGTGATGCTGGAACAACATCTGCATGGCAAGATGGCACTGCATGGTGATTCCAGAGGCGCTAAAAGGCCGCATCCTGACCATGCGTGGTGGTCGCACAGGGCCATGTTGGTTTGGATTTTTTTACCCTTTATAATAAACACCTTCATTTAAAAACTGCATTTTGTGTTTACTTGTGTTATCTTTGTCTAATATTTAAATTTGTTCGATGATCTGAAACATTTAAATTTGACATAGCACTGCGGCAGCACAGCAACTCCCCCTTGGCCGGAGGATCCTGGGTTCGATCCCAGCCTCCGAATAACAGTGATCTGTGTGGAGTTTGCATGTTCTCCCCGTGTCTGCATGGGTTTACTCTGGGATTTCTCTGGTTTCTTCCCACATGGCAAAAACATGCAAGTTAGGTTAATTGGCATCAAACTGGGGATTCTAAATTGTCCTGAGACTAAATTGTCACTGTGAGAGTGAATGGTTGTCTGTCTCTCTGTGTTGGCCCTGCGATGGACTGGCGATCTGTTCAGGGTGGACCTGGCCTCTCGCCCAAAGATGCTGGGATAGGCTCCAGCCCCCCGGCGACCCGAGAAGGATTAAGCGGAAGAAGATGGATGGATGGATGAAACATACAAAAAATGAGAAATCAGGACGGGGGCAAACACTTTTTCACACCACTGTATTTGTCTGATCTTTTATCATTTATATTCATAATAGTGTATCTTGCACTTTGGGGAATGGGAGTTGTTCAGTCATCAGAATTATTTTAGCTCAAGTAGGCTCATTTTGTCTTCATTTAATTATTTATCTTTTGTTCTTATTAAAGACAAGAATAGAAAGGAGATGATGTCTTTACCTTCTTAACATGTTTCGACTGTACACTGCAGCCTTCGTCAGAAGAGTCAGCTGATTGCTGCCAGGTGACATTTATCAGCTGATTTTCGTAGGCGGGGCCAGCTCAGCAGATCTGTCGGATCCACCAAGCCGGCCCTGCCTTCTCAAACCCCTATTAGAAAGTAAAAAAATCACAAAGGACTCATATGATCACCTGATACCCACAGCCAACATCACCCTCCGGATCTATGGAACCCCAAAAATACACAAAAAGGATATCCCACTGCGGCCAATAATAGACAGTATTGGATCAGTCACGTACAACTTATCAAAAGCCCTGGTTGAAATCATCAAACCCCTCCTTGGACAATCAGATTTCCACTGCAAAAACTCAAAAGAGCTGGCACAAGAACTCAAAAATATGAAAATAGAATCAGACAAGATCCTCATTTCACATGACGTCATTTCATTATTCACAGAGACACCTGTTGACGTCACACTACATATAGTGCAAGACCGCCTCAGTAATGACCGTACCCTTAAAAGACGCACCGATCTCACAGTTCATGACATATCCGAACTATTACAATTTGTTGCAAAATCCACCTATTTTCAGTACAGAGGAAAAATTTACAGACAAAAAGAAGGATTTGCAATGGGAGACCCACTATCAGCCAATATGAGCAGTTTTTTCATGGAGGATCTGGAAAACAAAGCCATCAACACAGCACCTACACAATGTAAACCCACCCTTTGGAAGAGATACGTGGATGACATTCTGGAAAAAAAAAAAAAAAAGGAAAGGACACACACAAGAACTCACTGACCATCTGAACAGCACGGACAGCACTGGAAATATAAAATTCACACACGAAGAGGAGGAAAATGGCACCATAGCCTTTCTGGACATGAAAATCCACCACAACGATGACGGCAGCATAAAAATCACAGTCTACAGGAAACTAACCCACACAGATCAATACCTACTATGGACATCGGAACACCCCACAGCACACAAGCTATCAGTCGTCAGGACGTTATATGAACGGGCCACCATCATCACAGACCAAGAAAACAGACAGGAGGAGGAAAACCACATAAAACATGCACTTACTGTATATGCTGCCAATATCCAGTATGGGCCATAAACAAAGGGAAACAGCAAGTCAAAAACAAAGAAAACAAACAGGAAATAAGACACAGAACAAAAGCCGAAATCAAAAACAAGGACACTATAACTATACCATACATCCGAGGGATCACGGGACCAATTCAAAGGATCATGAAAAAATACAATTTTTTTTTTTTTTCCGGTTCCGGTTCCGCCGGACCGGCAGCGCCACACGAGTAGGCTGCCTGTTGCAACAGCCTTTTTTTTTATCTTCCTTCTTCTTTCTACACCTTTCACTCTGTATATATATCACGGACGCACGGATCGCCCCGGGGGTCTCCCGGGTCGGCGGACGGAGCCACGGTTTGCAGCGGGAGACGTTACAGCGGGGAGGAGCTAGTGCTAGCTAGCACTTGGCCGCCGCCCGGTGCTAATGGGAAACTCGACATACCGGGAGCTGTAGCGAAAACGACGCGGGTGCCGGGCTGGAGTTTAGGCAGCGTGAAAGAAATATAAGACAGAATAATAAAGAGCGATGGCAAGAACCAAGCAGACCGCCCGTAAAATCTACTGGAGGAAGAAGCCCCCCAGGAGACAGCTAGCCACCAGGGCTGCTCGGAGAGGCGCTCTGGCCACTGGCAGAGTGAAGAGGCCTCGCCGTCACAGGCCCGTGGCTCTGAGAGAGATCCGTCGCTGCCAGAAATCCACGGAGCTGCTCATCCGTAAGCTGCCCGTCCAGCGCCTGGTGAGGGAGATCGCTCAGGACTTCAAGACCGTCCTGCGTTTCCTGAGCTTCGCCGTCATGGCTCTGCAGGAGACCAGCGAGGCCCACCTGGTGGTCTCTTCTTCGCTAAGGGGGTCACCATCATGCCCAAAGACTTCCAGCTGGCCCGCTGCATCCGCGGAGAGAGAGCTTAGACTTTCTGCTGCACATTCACCAACCAACCATAATGCTCTGCACTGTGTGTCTATATATATACATTTATAGTAATATGGACATATGTTTACTAGATGTTGTTTTTTCTTGCCTTCTGATTGTTGCTCTGAGTGTTGCTATCCCTGTGCTGTTGCAATCCTGGAATTTCCCCATTGTGGGACTAATAAAGGCTTATCTTATCTTATCTTATCTTAAAATAAACACAGCAGTAAAACCACACAAAAAATTAAGACAGTTATTAGTACACCCCAAGGACAGAATAGAACAAGACAAAAAATGCAATGTAATATATGAAATATCATGCAGATCATGCAACAAAACCTACACTGGAGAAACTGGAAGATCATTCACCACAAGAAAAAAAGAACACCAGAAGGAATGTGAGAAGGAAACACAAGGACGACTCACAAGATCACAAAAAGAAAAGGCAGAACAAGAAACATTAAAATCAGCAATATCAGATCACTGTCACGCTGCGCCGTTCATCAGCGGCGTCACCTGCTCACACACCTGATCCTCATCAGCGGCGAAGGAGAAAAGCCGCCTCGCCCGGAGGCTCGGCCTGAAGCCGTCAGACTTCGTTCCTCACCGTTGTGAGTCATCAACTATCTTCAGCGCAATTATTTGGGTAAGAAGCCTTACCTTCTCTCTCCAGTCTGCTCCCCTGTGCACAGGTGGATTTCCCGGCGGCGGCGGACGTCTTCTCTCCAACGCCCATTCCTCGCTGTTGCACCGAGCTCTCCAGGTGGCTGTCTCCCGGGTTTCGTCCCTTGCTGTGCCAGCTGACCTGTCATCCAAGTAAGTCCTTCTCTTGCCATAATCCCTCCTGTGTTGGTGTATGCCTGTCACCCTCTCCCTGTGTCTTCTCCATAGGGTTGCCCGGCTGTACGGTCACCTGCCTCTGTGTCTGAAGCGGACACCGCCACCAACACATTTACACCCCGCAGACACGCACTCATTCACGCCCGTTGTTAATAAACTATTTGAACTACTCTGAGCCTGTGTGTGTGCGTCTCCTGAGCCGTGCGTTATGTCAGTACGGCTTCAGCAGAGCGGCTCGGCAGACGGCGGGCTCGCACACCGTCTTACCACTCTCGAGGTTCGAGTAGATCAGATCGCTTATCAACAACAGGTGATCCTGAACCAATTAGTAGCTATAACAAACCGATTGGACCGTCTGGACCCCCAGCAGCCGTTCCCCCCGGCTCCCCAGGGTGGCGCAGCTCCTGCTGTTCCTGCGGCCGTTCAGCCAGCTCCAGTGGCACCGGCCCGTCTCACACCAATTCCGACCCCCGCTCGCTTTAGCGGAAAGCTCGGCGGAGCGCGGGGGTTTGTGATGCAGTGTGAGTCCGTGTTCGACCGTGTGCCCGGGGACTTTCCCTCAGATCACAGCCGAATCGGCTACATAGGTAACCTTCTGGAGGGGCGCGCTTTAACCTGGGCCTACGCTATAATGGCGAGACCCAGTTATGCCACCCTCACCTATGCCGAGTTCGTGAGGCGCTTCCTGGAGGTGTTCGACCATTCTCGCACCGAGACGGTCCAGGTCGATCAGCTTCTCGCTCTCCAGCAGGGAAGCCGGTCAGCCGCGGACTATGCTATCGACTACCGGGTAGCAGCGGAGGAATTGGGCTGGGACGAACGTTCCCTCTGTGGCCTGTTCCTCCGCAGCCTCAATGACGATCTGAGGGATGAACTGGCTGGACGGGATGTCCCCGGAACGCTAGCGGAGCTAACCTCACTAGCCATTAGCTTGGACAACAGGCTGCGCGAGCGCTCCTCAGGACGGAAGTCGTCTACTTCTCGCCCTCGGGGAGCCTCGCTGCGCCTGCCCCAAGTTCGCCCCCTGGCGACGCCGCCACCATCGCGCCCCGAGGAGTCGGAGCCGATGGTGACGGGCTGGACAAAGCTCTCCCCGGCAGAGAGACAACGCCGCCGTGAGTTGGGTCTCTGCATGTATTGCGGAGACAATCAGCACACGGTGGAGCTTTGTCCGCTGAAGCCAAACGGCGGGGTCCGCGAGTCACTGTAGGGGGCCTCACGGACGTCAATCGGCCAAATCCCCTCACCCAATTGAAGCTGCCCATCCGTTTCTGCCACAACCCCACTGGGCATCTCACCCACGCACTGGTGGATTCGGGCGCAGAAGGCAGCTTCATTTCACAAAGCCTGGCAACCCGATTGGGCATCCGCTGTCAGGCACTGAGAAACCCCATCTCCCTGGTCAATCTCTCTCGTGCCTCCCTTGGGAGAGTCTCACATCAGACCGTCCCCGTCCCGGTCATCATCTCGGGGAACCACCGGGAGGAGATGGTTTTCTACGTCCTGCCCAACTCTGTGTCGCCCGTCATCCTGGGGTATCCCTGGCTACGCCTCCACAACCCTGTCCTGGACTGGAAGTCAGCTGGGGTAGCGGCATGGAGCACGTTTTGTATGGGCACCTGCCTTCAGTCCGCTGCCTGCTCCCCGTCCGCTTCCCCCCCTGTGGCGGACGCAGCACCCCCGGACCTGTCTCTGGTGCCTCCGGAGTTTCACGACCTGGGTATGGTGTTCAGCAAGGCGAAAGCTATGTCTCTTCCCCCTCATCGGCCCTATGACTGTGCCATCAACCTCCGCCAGGGGGCCCCCTTACCTTCTGGTCGGCTCTACAGCCTGTCTGCGCCAGAGAAGGAGACAATGAACACCTACCTGAAGGAATCACTGAGCGCTGGGATAATTCGCCCATCGTCGTCACCCGTGGGGGCAGGTTTCTTCTTCGTCGGGAAAAAGGACGGATCCCTCCGCCCCTGCATAGACTACCGTGCGCTCAACGACATCACTGAGAGGGACCGTTACACCCTGCCCCTCATGGACACTGCCTTCCACTCCCTCCAGGGGGCGACCTGGTTTACCAAGCTGGATCTACGCAGCGCTTACCACCTCGTCAGGATCCGGGAGGGAGATGAATGGAAGACAGCCTTCCGTACCCCGAACGGCCACTTTGAATACCTAGTCATGCCGTTCGGGTTAACCAACGCTCCTGCCGTCTTTCAGCGCCTCATCAACGATGTCCTCCGGGATTTCATCGGCCTCTTCGTGTTCGTCTACCTGGACGACATCCTTATCTTCTCCAGGTCCAGGGACGAGCACCAGGTCCATGTGAGGCGGGTCCTCCAAAGACTGCTGGAGAATCGGCTCTACGTGAAGGCTGAGAAGTGCGAATTTTACGCTAGGACCACATCCTTCCTGGGATTTATCATCTCTCAAGACCAGGTGCTTCCAGACCCAGAGAAGGTGAAGGCGGTGGTGGAGTGGCCTACTCCCGCATCCCGGAAGCAGGTGCAACAATTTGTTGGCTTCGCCAATTTCTACCGCCGCTTTGTGCCCAACTTCAGCTCGATCGTCGGACCACTGACCCGCCTCACGTCCCCGAAGGTCCCTTTCCGGTGGACAGAGGAGGTCGCTGCTGCCTTTAAGGCGCTGAAGGCGGAATTCTCCTCCTCCCGGGTTCTTCGCCAGGTCGACCCCGCGCTGCAGTGCATAGTGGAGGTGGATGCCTCGGACACGGGAGTGGGAGCAGTTCTATCCCAGCGGTCACCGGACGATGGCGCCAAACGACCCTGTGCCTTCTTCTCCCAGCGCTTGTCCCCGGCGGAGAGGAACTACGATGTGGGGGACAGAGAGCTCCTGGCCATCAAACTCGCCTTACAGGAGTGGCGCCACTGGCTAGAGGGGGCGGACCTGCCGTTCGTGGTCCTGACGGACCACAAGAACTTAGAATATTTACGATCTGCCAAGCGCCTGAACGCCCGCCAGGCGCGCTGGTCTTTGTTCTTCGCCAGGTTCCATTTTACCATCACCTTCAGGCCAGGCTCCAAGAACGGCCTGCCTGATGCCCTCTCTAGGCAGTTTACCCCCGTGGGGGCTGAGGAGACGCCCCACACCATCCTGCCCAGGTCGTGCGTCGTGGGTGCCATCTCTTGGGACATCAAGAGCAAGATCCGGAAGGCGCAGGAGGTGGAACCTGATCCTGGCGGCGGACCGGAGGGAAAACTGTTCGTGCCATCTGCGGTCCGAGGAGAGGTCATCCACTGGCTCCACACCTCCCGGCTCACCTGTCATCCCGGCACCTCCCGGATGATCAACCTCCTCCAACGGTCCTTTTGGTGGCCAGGCCTGCGGAGGGATGCAGCCCGCTACGCCCGGGCTTGCCCTATCTGTGCCACCTGCAAGTCGGGAAACGCCCCTCCAGCGGGTCTGCTCCAGCCCCTGCCCGTTCCTGGCAGGCCCTGGTCGCACATCGCGTTGGATTTCGTCACCGGTCTCCCCGTTTCCAACTCCTTTGACTCCATCCTGACCATCGTGGACCGTTTCTCCAAGGCGGCGCACTTCGTCCCCCTGCGAGGTCTCCCTACTGCCCTGGAGACGGCGGATCTCCTTGTCCAACACGTGGTCAGGCTGCACGGGATTCCGGTGGACGTGGTCTCGGACCGGGGTCCCCAATTTTCATCCGAGGTTTGGAGGTCGTTCTGTAACGCCATCGGAGCCAAGGTGAGCCTCTCCTCCGGCCATCACCCCCAGTCCAACGGGCAGTGTGAGCGGACCAACCAGGAGCTGGAGGCTGCGCTCCGCTGTGTGACCTCATCTAACCCAACGTCCTGGAGCAACCATCTCGCCTGGGTCGAGTATGCTCATAATACCGCTCGCTCTTCTGCTACGGGGATGTCTCCATTCAAGGCGTCCCTGGGTTACGACCCCCCGCTGTTTCCAGAGCAGGAGAGTGAGGTGACCGTCCCCTCGGTTAGAGCACATCTCAGGCAGTTCCGCTCCATCTGGGCTGCCGCGCGCAGGGCGCTTTTACGCACAGCGGAGCGCAACAGGACTGTGGCGGACCGGCATAGAAGACCTGCCCCGGCGTACAGAGTTGGGCAACGTGTCTACGTTTCCACCCAGGACGTCACCCTAAAAGGTGAGAGGAGAAAGCTGGCACAGCGCTTCATGGGTCCCTATCCCATCACCCGGATCATCAACCCGGTGGCTGTGCGCGTGGCTATTCCCCCCTCCCTCCGCATCCATCCCACCTTCCACGTGTCGAAGGTGAAGCTGGCAGTCACCGACCCCCTTTGCCCCCCTCCTGCTGCGCAACCCGCGCCCCGGATGATTGATGGCCATCCGGCCTGGTCTGTCGCTTCCATCCTGGACTCTCGACGCCGGGGTCGTGGGTTGCAGTACTTGGTGGACTGGGAGGGCTATGGGCCCGAGCATCGACAGTGGGTACCCTCGTCGTTTGTGTTGGACCCATCGCTCATCGCGGACTTCCACCGAGCGCACCCGGATAAGCCATCGCCAGGAGGCGCTGCTAGAGGGGGGAGTACTGTCACGCCGCGCCGTTCATCAGCGGCGTCACCTGCTCACACACCTGATCCTCATCAGCGGCGAAAGAGAAAAGCCGCCTCGCCCGGAGGCTCGGCCTGAAGCCGTCAGACTTCGTTCCTCACCGTTGTGAGTCATCAACTATCTTCAGCGCAATTATTTGGGTAAGAAGCCTTACCTTCTCTCTCCAGTCTGCTCCCCTGTGCACAGGTGGATTTCCCGGCGGCGGCGGACGTCTTCTCTCCAACGCCCATTCCTCGCTGTTGCACCGAGCTCTCCAGGTGGCTGTCTCCCGGGTTTCGTCCCTTGCTGTGCCAGCTGACCTGTCATCCAAGTAAGTCCTTCTCTTGCCATAATCCCTCCTGTGTTGGTGTATGCCTGTCACCCTCTCCCTGTGTCTTCTCCATAGGGTTGCCCGGCTGTACGGTCACCTGCCTCTGTGTCTGAAGCGGACACCGCCACCAACACATTTACACCCCGCAGACACGCACTCATTCACGCCCGTTGTTAATAAACTATTTGAACTACTCTGAGCCTGTGTGTGTGCGTCTCCTGAGCCGTGCGTTATGTCAATCACTGCAAAAGAAATAATCACATCATGAACTGGGACAACACAAAAATTATTGGATCAGAGAGCAACAGACACAAACGCTGGATCAAGGAGGCCATAGAGATCAGGAAGCGGGGAAAAGACACCATGAACCGAAATGAGGGGGCCTTTATGCTTTCCCACACCTGGGACCACATTCTCCAGAGACCATCTGACGGCAGAAGGCGGGGCCAGCTCGGTGGATCTGACAGATCTGCTGAGCTGGCCCCGCCTACGAAAATCAGCTGATAAATGTCATCTGGCAGCAATCAGCTGACTCTTCTGACGAAGGCTGCAGTGTACAGTTGAAACATGTTAAGAAGGTAAAGGCATCTCCTTTCTATTCTTGTTTTTAATAAGAACAAAAGATAAAGAATTATTTTAGTTTATATCACTGTTCAGTGATGGAATTATTAAGGACTTTTTTTTTAACATAGGTTTAAGATGGCGGCGCGCGTCTGCGCAGCGGCTCTTTGCTCACTATTTTTGATTGTATGTATGCTGTTTTTGGATATTGGACGTGTGAAGCTGGATTTGTGTACAGTCGTACTGAGCTGATAAACACTGGACTTCAACAAAAGTCTGCTGTTACAGCAGTTTTTGAGAACACACAAAACATACCGGAGGCTATCTGTAGACCAGCAGGATCACCATGGATTGTTGTTGGTCCTGGGAAGTGACGCAGACCTAGGAGGGAGAGAAAGCTAAAGCGGGGATGCCGGTCGGGCCTGCTAGCGAGGCTAAAGAGACAGCTGCATAGACCTCTGCTACCCAGCATTTTTCTTTCCAACGCCAGAAGCATCGTCCACAAGATGGATGATTTAGAGCTACAGCTGGCAACTAGTAAAACTGAGTGACTGCTGTGTGCTGTTGTTAACGGAAAGCTGGCTCCACCCGCTGATCACCGATGCTGCAGTGCAACTACCAGAGTGCACACTTCATCGTATGGACCGAACAGCGGAATTCGGGAAACAGAAAGGGGGAGGTCTCTGCATCTTTCTTCACAACACTTGGACTAACCACAGT
The DNA here is from genome assembly GCA_020510985.1 of Pholidichthys leucotaenia. Classification (NCBI taxonomy): domain Eukaryota; kingdom Metazoa; phylum Chordata; class Actinopteri; order Cichliformes; family Pholidichthyidae; genus Pholidichthys; species Pholidichthys leucotaenia. Next base: position 297,244,254 of record CM035849.1, read on the forward strand.
CGTATTATTAACACTTACTGTTCTCCTGATCTAGAGACAATTGGCACTTTTCCACTAGCCCCAGTCGGCCTTACTCTACTCTACTCGCCATTACTCGTTTCGGCCTCGCTTGTGTTTCCATTGCAGCTGGGTACGCCTGGGGTGGGTGGGATTTTTTTTACAGCAAGGCGGCGCCACACTCCCGTGACGTAAAACACGCGACCCAAGTAAAACATAACATTGCAGCTGTAGAAGGCGACTCCTCGGTCTGTGGCTTTTTGTCACCGTAAATGCCAAAAAGGACCACCAGACAAGGGTACAGGCAGCAAGACGAAACACTCTGAAATAGTACTGCAGCTTCTGGGAGAGCCGAAGACGTGAGGATACAAACTCGATCATATATGACGGTAAGCTAATGGTTGCTAATGCTAGTTTGCTATAAGTACGTCGTACTTCACTGTAATGTCTGCAAGTTATCGCTATTAGGTACTAAAATATGTATGCTGTGTGTGTGTGTTTCAGATGGCTGTGTTGTGGGAAAATTACCGCTTCAAACGGTCGGTCTGGCGTTCAACACAGCCCGTCACTGATGTCATCCCAGCTTCACAAACGATCAGTGGTTATAGAGCTTGAGCACGTCTGTAGAAACGTTTAGCTTCCTGTACAACAAATTGCTCTGATCTGTGTGAAAATCATGGAGAGACTGTTGAGACATCATGGATGTAGCTGCTCCAGCTGCACTGAGTCTGACGTGGTGTCGTGGCAAAAAATGGTCAGCTGACACAACTTGATCACTGGGTTATATTAGCCACAAAATATACACTACCGTTCAAAAGTTTGGGGTCACTTAGTAATTTCATTATTTTTGAAAGAAAAGCACTGTTTTTTTCAATGAAGATAACTTTAAACTAATCAGAAATACACTCTATTATCTAATATACATTGCTAATGTGGTAAATGACTATTCTAGCTGCAAATGTCTGGTTTTTGGTGCAATAGTGTGGGGAGCGTGAAATAACGAAGCTGAATTGATTCTTAATTCAGGTTTTATTGTTGCACTTCATCCCCAGCCATCTCTCAAGAACAGAAAGAGAATGAGCTGCATCAGACCTTCACATTTATACCCCTCACACAAAGGAAGAATCACATGTCACTGTCAAAATCCCCCATTGACATTAACTCCTCCTCAAGTCCTTCAGTCCTCCACCTGGCTCCCAGGAGGTTGGGAAGTCCTTTCAGCTCCTTATCGCCGTACCTCCGTCTTCCTGCTGTTATCCACAGGTGGTCCAGACCTATTGTCCCATTCAAGACGTGAGGTCAATCCACACATGAAATCTCCAGCGTCCCACTTGTGCTTATGCATATGTAGGTCAAAATACATGGGCTACACATAGGTGTATAGAGGCCCATTTCCAGCAACTATCACTCCAGTGTTCTGATGGTACAATGTGTTTGCTCATTGCGTCAGAAGGCTAATGGATGATTAGAAAACCCTTGTGCAATCATGTTAGCACAGCTGAAAACAGTTTAGCTAGTTAGAGAAGCTATAAAACTGACCTTCCTTTGAGCAGGTTGAGTATCTGGAAAAAAATATTATTTCAAATACAAATCATTATTTCTAGCCTTGTCAATGTCTTGACCATATTTTCTATTCATTTTACAACTCATGGTGGTAAATAAGTGTGATTTTTCATGGAAAACACAAAATAATTGTCTGGGTGACCCCAAACATTTGAACAGTGGTGTATATTCAAAAAGTAAACAGTACTGAGTTAGGTATAATAAGATATATTTGACAATTATGATGCATTTTAGGCCAAAACAAACTTGATCTAGGATTAAAAGCAATTAAAATAATGCAGTCACAAGGTTACATGGAAAATACTTGATTTACTAGATACATGTACTGTAGAAATATATATTCTCTGCATCAACAATGTACTATACATGCATTCATGTAGTATTGCACTGGGAATTGCACTGATAATAAACCTCTGAAGTTTTTGAAGATGTGTCTCTTTTTTTATATGTGAAGGTTACCACCAAGTGACATAAATTAAATACTGAAAGACTGGAAAAGCTAAGAATAATCCAACAGTTTGAAAAATCACTTTTGGTTTGGTGTAAAGTCTGTCAACAGAATCATGAACCATAAAGCAGTTTGTGTTAAAATGATAAATCCCATTAAACCGTAACCCAGGGGTGTCCAATCATGCACCATGGAGGGCCAAGACCCTGCAGGTTCTCTCTTATGCCCAGTCTCTTCAGCAGGTATTGTCACTGATCAGCAGTCAGTGGAAAGAAAGTCGGGCAGTGGGTGGAGTGTAGATATCTGCATGGATTGGTAAGTGAGGAGAATCTTTAACTTTTTGGAGCATCCTTTGAGTTAATGCTGCTCGCCGGATGTGTGGAGGGGCTATGTTTGACAGTACAGAGAGCCAGGGGAGTGGTGTTGAGCGGATTGTTCCAGTTATAGTTCTCATGGTTGTGTTGAGCTGGGTGTCTACATGGTGTGTGTAAGATGACCTGGACCAGACAGGGGCACAATATTCTGCTACAGAGTATGAAAGGGCCAGTGCTGAGGTGCGCAGGGTGGAGACTGCCGTCCCCCATTTTGCACCAGCGAGCTTGCAGAGCAGGTTGTTTCGTACCTTCACCTTAGCAGCCATCCCCTTTAGATGTTCCTTGAAGGATAAGGTCCTATCAAGGGTCACTCCAAGATAAGTTGGATTTGGGGCATGCTTAAGCTTGAGTCCGCTCAGGTGGATGTTTAGTTCTCTGGCAGCTTTTGCATTGTGGAGATGGAATACACTGGAGACGGTTTTTGCTGGGCTTGGTTTTAGGCGCCAGATTTTGCAGAACTGGTCCAGTTTGGCAAGATCTTCCGTGAGCACCCGTTCCAGTGGTTCAAAGTCTGGTGCTTGGAATGCCAAACAGATGTCGTCTGCATAGGTGAATTTGCGGGATTTTGTAGTAGGCAGGTCGTTTATGTAGAGGTTGAACAGAGTTGGAGCTAGAACTGAGCCTTGTGGGAGTCCGTTTTTCTGCATTCTCCATGCACTTGTCTTCTGACTGAGGTGGACTCTGAACCTTCGGTTGGTCAGCAGGGTTTTTATAATTGCTGTTGCCCAAGCAGGGATTGCCTTTATAAGTTTCAGGAGGAGGCCTTTGTGCCAGACCGTATCATAGGCGGCTGTAAGATCGAGAAACACAGCCCCTGTCTTCAGTCTGCTCTCGAAGCCATTTTCGATGAAGGTGGTTAGGGCCAGTACTTGTTCTCCTGTACTGCGGTCCTTGCGGAAACCTGCTTGATCCACACTTAGAATATCCTCTACTTCTGGGGAAATGCGTTGCAGTATTAGGCGCTCCATGATTTTGTAAGGAACGCTGAGTAGGGAGATTGGGCGGTAGCTTGCTGGTAATTTGTGGTCTTTGCCAGGTTTTGGGATGGCAATGACCTTTGCTGTCCGCCATTTCTTTGGGATCGAGTTTGTTTGTGTGATCCTTGTGTAGAATTGTGTCAACCAGGTTAGGGCTCGGGGGCCAAGATTTTTCATGAATTCTGGGAAGATGTTATCGTATCCTGCTGCCTTTCCACATTTCAGGCTCTGTAGGACTTTCTCCAGTTCAGCAGCCTCGAAGGGTTCAGGGTTCGTTTCCTCTACAGGCATTTTTTGGTGTTTTTTTAGCTCAGTTGTAACTGCTCTTCTGGTGTCTTTGTCTTGGGGTGCTTTGGCGATAGTCAGTAGGTGGGATGCAACTTGGTTGGGTGTGACGGATACTCGGCTTTGGCTAGGAGGCTTCTGTGCAGCTCCTAGGCGACGGATGAGGCTCCAACATTTCCTGCTAGAGTGGGTAAAGCTCCGGTCAGCAACTGTCTCCTCCCATTTCTTTCGCCGAGCTGTATTTAGCGAATAGCTGTATTTAGCGTATTAGCCCGACTTTCATCCAGACGGCCGATTTGGAAAAACCCTCCCCCAGCTGACTTTACCATCCAGACAGCTTGGCAAGAGGAATGGGAGACCAAGGAGGTCCCAAACAAACAGCTGGTGATAAACCCCAACCAACAGGTCCCGGGCACCAACCTCCCAAGGAGACAGTGGTCTACACTCAATCGCTTCAGGACTGGACATGGCCCCTGCTTGGCCAGCCTTCACAGATGGGGCAGTAGCCCTAGCCCACTGTGCGCATGTGGAGAGGAGCAAACAATGGAACACATCATAGAGGCTTGCCCGCTCCAAAGACTGGAAGGAGGATTACACACCCTCCATACAGCAAACCAGGAGGCAACTGCTTGGCTTAAGGACTTTGCATTCGCTAAATAAATAAATAAATAGTGGAAAGAAATTCAGTGGAATCTGCTGTTGAAGACACTGGTTGGGGGTAAAGCCTGCAGGGTCTTGGCCCTCCATGGCACATGATTGGACACCCCCGCCCAAACCCATTATGATAAAGGACAGATGCTAATATGGCCCAGAATTCCTCCATATACTGGTGCTATCACTAAAGTGTGCGGGGGTCTTCTGCGGTGGCACATCCAACAATACAGTCTTCAGTAAATAAAATAACTGTTTTGGTTACTTTTTCTGAAGAATGGGCCATTATTTTCAAAGTCACTGATAAATGGTTTGTACTGTTGACTCTTTTCCCACCGGTGCCTTAACAGACAAAATAGAAAATTATGATGCAAACACATAAGTCACTAAATTGTTTATTACAATCAGCAGCAAATTCCAGATTATTCAGAATGTGCAAAATTCAAACTGTAAAAAAAAACAACTTAGAATGGGTCACACACGCCGGCCACGCTGCCTCACTGAGAAGCAGCTGGGATGTGCTGATCAAGCTGGTCCCAGTTCAGCAGATCTTCAGCCTGCATCTCTGTAAATAGTGATGCACGGTCTGGTTTGGGTGGATCGTTTCCCTCTTGCCTAGACAAAAGACAGAAATGGATGGTGGTTAATTAAAGCAAGTTTAAAACATATTTGGGAAATACACTTGTTGCTAAAAGCCAGTGGTGGAATGTGAATGAATGAATGAATCTTTATTTTGGATAGATTAAAAGTAAAGATTAAAAGGAAAATAGAATAATATAACAAAGGGGGAAAAAAATCTAACAAGGTCAAATTAAACAATAACTCCTCTGATTATACAGTTCAACATAGGTTTTCTGAAATGGGTGATGGCTGAAGCTGCAGCTTATATTGCCCACCCATGTTCCATCCAAGAATTCAAAAGAAAAACAAAACAGGAGCGATTACAATTCCAATGTGACAATAAAGTACTTCGTTATTGTATTTAACCACAATTTTCTTGTAGCTGCGCTTCAGTAAAGTAGATTTTACAAGGGCTGGGTTACATTTAAAATCATCTGTTTTTACTGTGGCCTCAGCAATCAGAATGAGTTAATACATTCACTTGAATGGAATCTAGTACTTTAACTGAGGGTGTGCATCACTGAGTATGGAGTCGCTCAGTCAAAATATGGAGTTTTTATCAACAAAAGTTTATCTACTGGTCTGTCACTGCTGTGTCTCTTCTTGGCCTGGCTTCAAGTGTGGGTGGTGTTTTGGACTTTTATTGCTAAAATATAAAAGGAAGCACTACAATGGGTCTCAAATATTTGTAATGTGTCCTGTTACCGCATGAGTTTACTGATGATAGACTATAAACTACACATATACATACATACATATACAAACTCAACATACGGGGAGAACTGAGGCGAAAACGCAGTGGGTGCCGGGCTGGAGTAAGGCGGAAGACAAGAAATATAAGGTACAGACCCACCCTTCCATCCGTTGTCATGGGGAATGTACGATCATTACTGGGAAAGGTAGATGAGCTAGCGGCTATCTCCCGCTACGATAGCATATACAGGGAGTGTAGTCTGTATCTATTCACAGAGTCTTGGCTAACTGAATTAGCAGCAGATGCTAACATTGAACTGGAGGGTTTCCGCGCAATACGGGCAGACCGAACATCAGACAGTGGCAAAGCAAGGGGCAGTGGAGTGATAATGTATGTTAACAACAACTGGTGCAGACCGGGACATATCACTGTTAAACAACGACGCTGCAGCAAAGACATTGAGTTGCTAGCTGTTAGCATGCGGCCTACATATCTCCCGAGGGAATACTCACACGTGAGCTGCATTGTTGTTTATATGCAAATGCGATGGCGAACGCTGGGACAGCGCGTGACGTCATCCATTCAGTAACTGGCAGGCTGCAGACAGAACACCCAGATGCTCTTATCCTCATCTCAGGCGATTTCAACCTCGTTTCACTGTCTCCCATTCTACCCACGTTTACCCAGTATGTCACATGCCACACTAGAGACAATAAAACACTGGACTTATTCTACGCAAACACTAAGGAGGTGTACACCTCATCACAACTCCCCCCACTCAGGAGATCGGATCACAACTTGGTTCATCTCCGGCCAGTGTACAAACCTCTAGTGCACAGACAACCTCCGGCCATGCGCACAGTGAAGTTATGGTCTGAGGAGGCAATGGACACTCTAAAGGGCTGTTTTGAAACCACCGCCTGGGAGCAGCTCTGCGATCCACATGGTGAGGACATCGATGGCCTCACTCACACCATCACGGACTACATCAGCTTCTGTGTGGACAACACCGTTCCTACCAAGACCATACGGTGTTGGTCAAACAACAAACCCTGGATCAACCTGAGATAAAAACACTTCTGAGAGAGAAGAAGAGGATCTTCAGGTCGGGGAACACGGAGATGCTGAAGTCCGTACAGAGGGAGCTGAGGAGAAAGATCAGAGAAGGCAAGGACAGCTTCAGGAAGAAGATGGAGGACAAGCTGCAACAGAGCGACATCAGCGGGGTCTGGGGAAGCCTTAAAACCATCTCTGGGCTCCAGAATACCTCCCCCCAGGCCACGGGGGGCAGGGAGTGGGCGAACAATCTGAATCTGTTTTTCAATAGGTTTGACCAACCGCCCTCCCCCCTGACTGCACAACAACCACTGCTGCCTCTAAAGACATCAAGTCCTGCTGCCCACTCCCCACTCCACCAACACCCCCCCACTCCCAACACACAGCCCCCCAACCTGACCCTCACTAAGACCCAGGTGAGGACGGAGCTGAGGAAGATCAAGGCAAGGAAGGCGTCGGGACCGGATGGCATCAGCGCAAAGCTCCTCAAGTCCTGTGCAGACCAGCTGTCTGGGATTGTGGAGTACATCTTCAATCTGAGCCTGAAGCTGGGGAGGGTACCACAGCTGTGGAAAACATCTTGTATGGTACCTGTACCAAAGACTTCCCACCCCAAAGATCTGAACAGCTACAGACCAGTGGCCTTGACGTCCCACATGATGAAGACCCTGGAGAGACTGCTCCTTGCTCCTGCTCCTTGCTCACCTCCGCCCCCTGGTGGGACCAGCGATGGATCCACTCCAGTTCGCCTACCAGCATGGCATTGGGGTGGAGGATGCGGTGATCTTCCTCCTTCACCATTCTCTGTCCCACCTGGAGAAGCCCGGGAATATGGTGAGGATCATGTTCTTTGACTTCTCCAGTGCTTTCAACACCATCCAACCGATGATCCTGAAGGACAAGCTGCTGTGCGCAGGGGTGGACCAGCACCTGTCATCATGGATCCTGGACTACCTCACAAACCGGCCTCAGTTTGTGAGAACCCGGGACTGTGTGTCCGACATGATCATCAGTAACACGGGGGCCCCCCCAGGGAACGGTTTTGGCTCCCTTCCTGTTCACCCTTTATACTGCGGACTTCTCACACAACACAACACACTGCCATCTACAGAAGTTTTCTGATGACTCTGCGATCGTTGGCCTCATCTCCAACGGAGGTGAAGCTGAGTACAGAGGGCTTATCCAGGACTTCGTGGACTGGTGCCATCGGAACTGCCTCCAGATCAACGCGAGGAAAACTAAGGAGCTGGTGGTGGACTGCCGCAGGCAAGGACAACCCCTCACAGCACCAGTAAATATACAGGGAACAGACATCGAGATGATGACATCCTATAAGTACCTGGGTGTTCATCTGAACAATAAACTAGACTGGTCACACAACACTGACGCACTCTACAAGAAGGGACAGCGCAGGCTGTTCCTACTGAGGAGACTTGGGTCTTTTGGTGTACAAGGGGCGCTGCTGAAGACATTCTATGACATGGTGGTGGCATCAGCCATCACTTTTGGAGTGGTCTGCTGGGGCAGTGGCATTACAGCAGCCGATAGGAAGAGACTGAACAAACTGATCAAGAAAGCTAGCTCTGTCCTGGGGCAGCGCCTTGACCCAGTGGAGGAGATGGGAGAGAGAAGGATGGTGGCTAAACTGTCATCTCTGCTGGAGTCCGAGTTCCACCCTATGCAGGACATACTGAATGTACTGAGGAGCTCATTTAGCAGCAGACTACATCATCCTAGGTGCACAACCGAGAGGTTTCGCAGGTCCTTCCTACCTATGGCTGTCAGACTGTACAACCTAAGCAGGGCTGCTCCCAGAGATAGCAAAAAGACGTGATAACCTAATAGTTTTGAATGCAAAAGACGCAATAGACTTACACAATGGTCCCCTCCGGCATACAACTAGGAAAATACCGGTCGCTATGGAGGGTGAGAATATGTATGGGCACATAATCATACCATGTAGGATAACTAAGTAGACAGTTGTGCTGTTTCATTCCATCTAGCAACAATGCTCTGCACTGTGTGTGTTTATATATTTACATATTTATTCCATCTAGCTACAATGCTCTGCACTGTGTGTGTTTATATATATATTTATATATTTACTCTATCTAGCAACAATGCTCCACACTGTGTGTTTATATATTTACATATTTATTCCATCTAGGTACAATGCTCCGCACTGTGTGTGTTTATATATTTTATTGAAAATGGCAGTTTGATTAATAATATGGAAGATGTGGTCAGTGGTTTCAATAATTTTTTTATAAACGTTGGTCCTGAATTAGCAAAATCAATAGTGACACCAGAAACAAACCACAGTGGTTCTGTGAATGAAATAGAAGATAGAAATCCAAACACAATCTTTTTGGGTGCAGTTACTGAAAAGGAAATTATCGAGACTGTGAGTAAATTTAAGAACAAAAAATCAACGGATTGGAATGAAATTGACATGACAATAGTGAAAAAAGTAATTGAGGGAATTGTTAAGCCACTCACCCACATCTGTAACCTGTCATTTCAAACTGGTCCATTTCCAGACAAAATGAAAATAGCAAAAGTAACACCTCTATACAAAACAGGAGACAGTCATTGTTTCACAAATTACAGGCCAGTCTCTTTACTCTCACAATTCTCCAAAATACTTGAAAAAATCTTCACTAAGAGACTGGATGATTTCACTGAAAAACACAACCTCCTTACAGACAGCCAGTATGGTTTTAGAGCAGATAAATCTACATCTTTGGCACTGATCAAACTTATAGAAGAAATTACTAGTTGTATAGATAAAAAATTGTTGCTGTAGGAGTATTTATAGATTTAAAGAAAGCTTTTGACACCATTGACCACAGAATGCTACTAAGGAAACTGGAAAGGTATGGGATAAGAGGGGTAGGACTGAGTTGGGTGGAAAGTTATTTAAGTAACAGACAACAATTTGTACAAATTGGAGAGCACAAATCACCCTTCATGGACATCACTTGTGGTGTGCCCCAGGGGTCAGTTTTGGGACCCAAACTCTTTATTTTGCATATAAATGACATATGCCATGTATCAAAAAATCCTTTGCACTGGTGAGAATTTGCAGCAGGTTTTAGAGGTGGTCACAACTGAAATGGAAAAATTAACGCAGTGGTTCAACAAAAATAAATTATCTCTAAATCTAAAAAAAACAAAGATTATGGTGTTTGGAAATTATAAAATAAATCATGAAATAATGGTAACGATAGATGATACCAGAATAGAAACAGTACAGGAAAATAAGTTTCTGGGGGTGACGCTAGACAATAAAATCTGCTGGAAACCTCACATCAGTCACATCCGGGCCAAATTAGCAAAATGTATAGGCATACTGGGGAAGACAAGACACATCTTGGACTATAAATCATTGGTCTTATTGTACAATTCACTGTTTTTACCTTATCTTAACTACTGTGCAGAAGTCTGGGGAAACACCTACAAGACCAACCTACAGGCAATATGCACATTACAAAAAAGAGCTATAAGGATAATAAACAATGCAGGATATAGAGACCATACCAATTCGTTGTTCTTAAAGTCACATGTCATAAAGTTCATCGATTTAGTTAAATTTAAGACAGCACAAGTAATGTACAGGTGTGGCGTAACCCCCACAACAGACTGGACAGTCACAGCGCTCAACTAGAGCAAATAACAGAACAGTGAAATGTGTGTATTAATGTCTACAGGCAGCCCCGCTCCTTCTGGCTTTTTCCGGCTCACTACTGTGATGTTAATGCGCCATTCATGCATTGTGTTCATGCGTCCTGTCCTTACTGTGACCTAGGGACTGATATCAATATGTAGATGTGCTTTGTAACCTCTTTTGCCCTTAAGCTCCGGAGCAGAGGCCAGCAATCTCCTTATTGTTATGTGTGTCTCTCAAATGCAAATGCCCATACCTGCTGCTGTGAATGCCTTTCATGCATTGTCTGTAACTGGGTATAAATACCGCACAGGTTCTGTAATTCTCTCTCTCATTCTCTCACTCCCACTCTGACGACTGCTTCTACTACTGCTGCTGAGAGCCGGAGGACACACACCAGCCCGCAGCACAAGGGCTGGGGTGGTGTTCCTATGATGGCAGTATGATTTAATAAACTCCCTTAAAACTACCAGGTCACCGCTTCATATTTATTCATGCCGCCGCACAGGGCAATTAACAATCAACTCCCAACTAATATACAAATAATATTTTTAAAAAAAAGAGACAATGATCATAATTTGAGAGGAGACTTAAACTTTACAAAACCCAAGATACGTACAACCAAGAAAAGTCTGTGCATATCTGTCTGTGGGGTGGATTTGTGGAACAGTCTGGAGCCGGAACTGAAACTATGTACAAACAGAAATCAATTCAAAAAGAGGTATAAGCACCATTTGCTGAAAGGATATATGTTAGAAGGGTAGTATTTATATGTACAATTCATTATGTTCACTCTGGGACATTATGGGACACTATGGAATGGTGGGTGGGACAGAACTGTGTATATCTGTGTTGTTTGAGGCTGGTTTTGATGTATGGACTTCATTGTATGTTAGAATGGATGGGTGTTAATGATTTGTAAAAAATACAGTAAATGGTTTACTTGGGGTCTTAAAGGTGGTAATCTGTATAAAATTCACATGGGTGTATCTATGGAAAAGAGGAGATGGAATTAATAAGTGTTCACTTCTTCCTTCTCCCTTTCGAACAGTGTATAATGTTACTTTATTGCATTTGCCATTTGCTTGTTTTTTGTTATATTTTTGTGTTCGAAATAAACTATCTATCTATCTATATATTTACATATTTATTCCATCTAGCTACAATGCTCCGCACTGTGTGTGTATATATATACTGTATATATATATATATATGTGTGTGTGTGTGTGTGTGTGTGTGTGTATATATATTTTTTTTTAATTTATATGTACATATGCATACTTGCTGCTCTTGTTTTTTTTTTTCTCTTGCCTTCTGATTGTTGCTCTGAGTGTTGCTATCCCTGTGCTGTTGCAATCCTGGAATTTCCCCATTGTGGGACTAATAAAGGCTTATCTTATCTTATATAAAATAAATTATACTGATGACTGAACAACTGCCATTCCCCAAAGTGCAACATACAGTTATGAACATAACTCACAAAGAATCACACAAGTGATCTGACAAAAAAATAAATACATTAACAAATGGTTTATTTTACAGTTTGCCAGTCATTTTCAATTATTCTGTAATTAATATTCACACAATCAAATAAATCTCAGTTCAGTCCCTTTTATATTAAGTGGAAATTGTGCTACCTTGGTTTTGGCACTTTACCTATAAAAGCAAAGGATTTCAGTACTTTCCACAGTGGCGAGGTCTGTTGTGGGGTGGCTGTGGCGGTTTGGTGTAAACCCCCACAAACAGACTGGACAGACACAGCGCTCGGCTAGAGCAATTAACAGAACTGTGAAATGTGTATTAATGTCTACAGGCAGCCCCGCTTCTTCTGGCTCACTTCTGTGATGTTAATGTTGCCTTTCATGCATTGTGCTCATGGGTCCTGTCCTTACTGTGACCTAGGGACCGAGATCAATATGTCTCTCAAATGCAAATGTCTCATGCCTGTTCTGTTATCTCTTTGATCAGACCAACTGCTGGGGAATGCTTTTTGATGTATTGTTGTAGTTGGGTATATATGCTGCAACTCTGTAACTCAAACTCTCTGTCATTCTGATTCTGCAACTGCTGCTGCTGGACACAGACTTTGTGTCCCTCTTCTCTGAGAGCCGCTTGGGCTCGCTCCCGGCGCGCATGCACGGTGCTGGGAGCGGAGCTCGTGACGGCGGTATGATTTAATAAAACTTCACTTAAAACCTCAGCATCGCTGCTTATTTTATCATGCCGCCGCAGTGGCTGCTTTTCCTTTCCTCTTGCCTAGACCAAAGACAGAAATGGATGGTGGTTAGTTTCAAGCAAGTTCAACACATATACAGGCACATCTCAAAAAATTAGAATATCATGAAAAAGTTCAATATTTTTGTCACTCATTTCAGAGAGTGAAACAGATATATAGATTCATTACAGGGACAGTGATATATTGCAAGTGTTTATTTTAATTTAGATGATTATGGCTACAGCCCATGTTAACCAACACTTCAGCGGCCAACATTTCTATTTAAAAACTATTTTTTAAAATTAATTTTATGTAATATTCTAATTTTTTGCCAAATTGAATTTGGGGTTTTCAGGGGCTGTAAGCCATAATCATCCAAATTAAAATAAATAAACGCTTGAACTATATCACTGTCTGTGTAATGAGTCTATATAATATATGGATTTCACTTTCTGAAATGAGTGTCAAAAAATATTGAACTTTTTCATGACATTCTAATTTTTGGAGATGTACCTGTGTTAAGGAAATAGACTTGTGAAAGTCAGTGGTGGGATGTGACAAAAATGCTTTGTTTCCCTGACCAGTGAGAACCCCAGGATCCACTCTGTACAGGTACAAGAACATTAGCAATCCAGGGATTTATGGTGGAACAGAAACAGCACGACAACACTGTTCCAACAGTTTTTTTGGAAAATCCACAGAATAGGTGTTTGGGTCTATTCTAACGCTTTAGAAAATTATATGAATCACTTTATAAATCACTGGTTTGACAGTGCACTTGAATATAGAGAGAGAGCTTAGACTTTCTGCTCCACATTCACCAACCAACCATAATGCTCTGCACTGTGTGTCTATATATATATATACATTTATAGTAATATGGACATATGTTTACTAGATGTTGTTTTTTCTTGCCTTCTGATTGTTGCTCTGAGTGTTGCTATCCCTGTGCTGTTGCAATCCTGGAATTTCCCCATTGTGGGACTAATAAAGGCTTATCTTATCTTATCTTATCTTAATATGATGAGATTTTGGATCCTGGGGTCCACTTGACCTGCATCCACAATATAAACACTGAGGGAGGCTAAACCCTGGCATGTGGAAACAGATTCTAGGAAGAAATTACACACAACTTAATGCACAGCACCAAAGTGCAACACGTACACAAACCAGGACTTTAACCAGGATTAATATAGTTCATCGTTTTGCTCTCACAAGCGAATACTTTGGACAAAACAAGCTCGAATCAGCAGAGTTGGCTACTAGCTAATACTCGTTAGCCGGGACAGGACGGCGCTGTATCGCTCAAAAAAGTGAGCTTACCACCAACAGGATAAATAAGCAAACAGATGCACAATATTACAAATCACTCACCATCGATGGTTCTCTCACATTCGTCTTCAGCTTGTCCGTAGTCCGGTTCTATGCTGGGCTGCATCTGTATCGGTGCGGGTCGCTCCTCTCACTGTGGCTGTGCCATCAAGCACAGAAAACTCCGCACCTCTTCGTTGGACCACGGTGTAGATTTACGCAAAACCTACAACGCCATCTGTATTAATATCGTATTTACTCGGTGACCGAGTTAGTCCGTGAAATATTGCAAATATTCTCTTTCATTCTCTATCATCCTCCATTAAAGATGGCTGACACTGGAATGAGGAGTGGTTTGATGGGCTCCACTTTTAGCCACTTTTTGCTTATCTACTTCTTATTGTCTTTGTGTGTCTGGACTTGCAACAAGAAGGGTTTTTCGGCCAACTCAATTAAAGGTGAATCTACAAAGTTTTATTTATATGGATATGGACATGGTTATTTCACCCTGTGCTCTATCTGGTCCTCAAAAGGCCTGAGAAAAAGCATCCAAAATAAGGCAAACATGGCTGTTAAGCAAATAACACAATATGGCAGAGGCTATACAGTTAAAGTACTGTTAGTACTGCTACTTCTGGCAGGGGACATTCACCTTAACCCTGGACCTGCCACCATCCAACAGCAGGCCACTGGGTTAGCACAAACATCTGAACCGGCTGATCGGTTGCTGTTGTCAATGGCCCTGCTAACATCTGAACTGGTGGAGCAGCATAATGCTGGTCTTCGCCTCAGTACAGCTGGACATAGCGAGTTGGGTGAGTCGAATTGCACGGGACAGACTCGCATATCTGATCCTGCTGTAAACAGCTGTGCTATGTCCGAACTTTTGGAAGCAGGAGCAGTTAAACAAAATGCAAATGAGGTGAGATCCGAAAACCGAGCTGTACAAAAGCAAAAACAACATTTATTTTTCCAAACTGTTAATCATGCACGAGTTCTTTGGGACACAAAGGCTAAACCAAAGGGGATCCTCGGCGGACATTTAAACATACGGAGCATAATCCCCAAAAGAGATGAGATTTCGGCGTTGTTGTTGGACTCAAATCTGGACTATCTTTGTCTTTCAGAAAGCTGGCTACACAGGAACATAGACACTAATATGATCGATATTGTGGGCTATCAGTGTTTTAGAAAAGACAGGCAGGTAGGGAGGGGAGGAGGTGTCTTAATTTACATCAAAGAGAAATTTAAATATCAATTGATTGGTTTGAATACTTCACTTGAATGTTTAGCTGTTAATGTATGTCTCTCACCGGTAATGAATTTCAACATTGCAGTATTGTACAACCCACCGTCATACAATTCTTCTTTTTATAATGAATTAAGTGATCTGGTAAAACAACTTGAGAGGAGCAGAGAAACAATATTTTATGGTGACTTTAATATTAACTGGTCTGATAAAAAGGACAAACAGAAACTGAAAAGCCTCATGACTAAATTTAATTACCAACAAATAATCAAAGGACCCACCAGGATAACCAAACAATCTAGAACACTTACTGACATGGCATTTGCTAATAAACCAGAACGAATAACCAGAACCTATAATCTAGTAACTGGTCTCTCAGATCATAACATGGTTCTTGCTGTCAGAAAACTTACTAAAAAGCGACTACAGTATTTTGGGGGAGTTGATATTAACAAAGTAAATTTTATTATTCCCACATCAAAAACTGTGGAGTTTGAACATTACTTAGAGAATCAAAATTGCGAGCAGCTCATGCCAATATATGAAGTAGATGATTGTTGTAATTTTATAACTGCAACAATCACAAAGTCTATAGAAAAATTTACAAAGCAAATTAAAAGTAGACAACAGAAGATTAATCTACCATGGTTAAATAATGAAATAAGAAAACTTATGAAGAGGCGAGACTCTGCATTGAAAACATCATTAACCTCTAAATTACAAAATGATCACCTTATTTACAAAAGTTTAAGAAATAAAGTGGTACAAGAGCTGTGAAAATCAAAAATATCTTATTACAATAAATTGATAGATCATGCAAAGGATAACAACAGTTCCCTATGGAGGCACTTAAATAACTTAACTAATAAAAAAAATGATCAGAAGGGGGTAAAGGAACTTAGAATTAATGGCAAGACCATCAGTGACAAGGCTAGATAGATGTACTTTATTGATCCCAAACTGGGAAATTACAGTGTAACAGCAGCATGACAGTTGACAGCCAAACAACAGAAACACACACGACAGACAAAGGGATTACCCATGGAAAGTAAAAAAGAAACTAACACGACTATAGAACCTATATACATCATAGCTTAATATATGGTGATGACCCATATAAACACATGAATCATCCCATTGCACAAAGAAGGACTATCAGGAGCAGAGGGAAATGTGAGGTACCAGTTAGTCTGTAAGGTGCAGTGTGGCAGCATAGCTATGACCAGAATACAACATCATAGTGAGTTATTGTACAGTGAAATTGCATGTGGCAGGAAAGATTTCCTGTACCTGGCCGTTCGACAACGAAGCTGTAGTAGTCTACTGGAGAAAGTGCTTCGCTGCTTACCTAGTGTGTGGTGGACGGGGTGATCAGGATTGTTGATGATGGATCGCAGTTTATTTAGTGTTCTCCTCTCCACCACTGTCTCAAAGGTCTCCGGTCTGAGACCAATTACAGAGCCAGCCCTCTTGATAATCTTGTCAAGTCTGTTGGTATCTCTGGCCCTGATACTGCTAC
Organism: Pholidichthys leucotaenia; assembly: GCA_020510985.1. NCBI lineage: Eukaryota > Metazoa > Chordata > Actinopteri > Cichliformes > Pholidichthyidae > Pholidichthys > Pholidichthys leucotaenia. The sequence continues at coordinate 297,260,881 of CM035849.1, forward strand.
CCCAACAGACCACAGCAAAAAAAGATGGCACTGGCGACAACAGTTTGGTAGAAAAGCTCCAGCATCCTGCTGCACACGTTGAAGGATCTCAGTTTTCTCAGGAAACAGAGTCTGCTCATCCCCTTCTTGTGCGCAGCATCGGTGTTGGATCTCCAGTCCAACCTGCTACTGATCCTGACACCCAGATATTTGTAGTCTTCAACCACTCCCACATCCTCCCCCCTAATCTGCAGTGGCTGAGAAGGAGCCTTCCTCTTCCTGAAGTCAATCACCATCTCTCTGGTCTTGCTGACATTCAACCTCAGGTGATTCTGCTCCGTCCACTCCACAAATCTGTCTACCAGTGCCCTGTACTCCCCCTCCTCTCCTCCTCTTATACACCCCACAACAGCTGAGTCATCAGAGAATTTTTGCAGGTGACATGACTCAGTGTTATACTGAAAGTCCGTGGTGTATAAGGTAAAAAGAAAAGGAGAGAGCACAGTCCCCTGTGGTGCTCCTGTATCACTAGCCACCACTCCAGACAAGACATTGCCCAGCCTGACAAACTGTGGTCTGCCTGTCAGGTAGTCGGTAATCCAGGAGATCACAGAGCTGTCAACCCCCATCCCCCGCAGTGTCTTGCCCAGCAGCAGTGGCTGGATGGTGTTAAAGGCACTGGAGAAATCAAAAAAAGTGATTCTCACAGTATCTCCTCCACCATCCAGGTGCTGATGGGCTCGTGACAGCAGGTAGATGACAGCATCTTCAACTCCTAAATGGGGCTGATATGCAAACTGCAGAGGGTCCAGCCACGTCTCCACCTGCGGCCTCAGGTGGGCTAAGACCAGTCTCTCCTACATTGGCTACATTGGCAAATGAATTTAATTCATATTTTGTGGAGTCAGTGGAAGAATTTAAAAAAACTTTGTGCTGCCAAATGTGCTCAACAATACAAAATCAATACTTTCAACAGTTTCTTTTCACATTAATGAGGTAAATGAAGAATTAATTGCTGGCATTGTTAAAACATTGTCAAACTCAAAAACTAATGATATCTACAATATGAGCACTTCCTTTCTCAAAACGCACAGAAAAATATTAATCAAACCACTGACTCATCCCATTAATCTCTCCATTAGGTCTAGTACATTTCCATCTGGTTGGAAAAAATCTGTCGTCATACCAGTTTATAAATCAGGTAGTAAAGATGATATATGCAATTACCGCCCAATCTCTATTTTACCAGTCCTGTCTAAGGTTCTTGAAAAAGTTGTAGCTACACAGCTGATAGACTATCTACAAGACAGTCAACTTCTTCATCCACACCAATTTGGTTTTAGACCGGGATACTCAACAGAAACAGCAAATTGCTGCCTTATTGAAAATGTCAGACAGTCCTTGGACAGGAGTAATGTGGTGGAGGCTGTTTTTCTGGACCTCAAAAAGGCTTTCGATACTGTAAACCACAGTTTGCTTTTATCCAAAATGGTATCTTTTAACTTCTCTCCAGATACAATAGAATGGTTTGCATCTTATCTCCAGAATAGAGAACAGTGTGTAAAAGTTAACCAGGATAAATCCTTCTTTTTAAATAACCGTATGGGTATCCCACAAGGGTCCATTCTTGGTCCTTTACTTTTCAGCATTTTTATTAATGACCTGCCATTACACTGCTCAGCTGCAACATGTCAACTTTATGCAGATGATGCAGTTATTTACACAGCTGCCAAGACTCCAGCACAGGCTGCAGATGTACTGTCTACAAGTATGGTTGATGTCCAAAAGTGGCTCATTCAGAACCATCTATTGCTGAACCTTCAGAAAACAGTTTCAATGTGCTTTTCAATCAAAAATTGTAACCTGCAACATTTTAAAGTTAATATACATGATCAAGACATCAGTTTAGTTACAGAATTCAAATACCTTGGCATTGTACTAGATCCTCAATTCAAATTTAATCTTCATATAAAGATTTCTAAAACAGTAAAAAAAAATCTGAACTGCTTTAAATTAATTAGATATTGCATACCATACCAAGCAGCTGTACTGTATATGCATTCTATGGTTTTTTCTCATATATCATACTGTTTGACAGTCTGGGCTCAAGCAGCCCCTTCCACAATAAGACATATAGGTTCATTATATAATCAAACTCTAAAAATCTTGGATAAAAAGCCCATTAGGTGGCATCACTGTTATATTTTAAAAAAAATACAATCTATTGAGTTTTGAGAGTTTCATTGACCTCTGTTTTCTGAAATTAATTTTCAAATGTTTCCATAAATCAGCGCCAGAGCCACTTGCTGGATTCATCCAAAGACAGGACAGCAGCAGAGCCACCAGGAGTTCTGTTAACAATAACTGTAAAATATCCCACCGCAGAACCACATTTGGACAAACAGCTTTCTCTATAAAGGGCAGTCATATCTGGAACACAATGCTAAATGAAATCAAAATAATAACGGACTTTAAAACATTTACTACAAAGGTTAAAAACTGGCTGAAAAATAAACAAGAATGTACTCATGTATGAAATGATCGTCTGCAGGGTGTGAGTGAATGAAGGGAAGGAATGTATGTGTTTGATTATAGTGAGTGACTGAGGGAGAGAGGCCTGTAATAGGCAAATGTGAACCAGGTTTTTATATTGTGTATTTATAATTTTGTTTGCATTGATGTATGTGGTTATTGTTTATTCTGTTTTCATTTTGTTTTTTTTTCCTTATTTTTCTCTCTTTTTACCTGTTTCTTCTTTCTAAAGCCCATCCAGGGACAAGAGTTGCAAATTAGCTAATAGCTATACACTCTTTGTGCAACACATCAGATTTTTTTTTTGTCTATGTTTATTGCACTGTCCCTGTCAAATAAACAAATAAAATAAAATAAAAAATGGCGGTCGTGTAGATTCCACAGAAGACGGACGCTTTTGTGACGTTACGCCCTGACCAATCAGTGGCTCGCAGTCTGTTGACATCACATCTCGGCTTGACTCAGCACGGTTGTACCCTGGCCTTGAGTGGATACAAAAATAGGACCCGTTAACCGGTGCTGGATATAATGGAAAAGGCTAGAAAGCGAGTCGAGTCGAGTCGAGTAAGGCCAAACCGGTACTAGTGGAAAAGGGGCTATAGTCAGTTTTATGTTGGCCTTTTTATTTTCCGAGAGAGCTGACAGTGGTTATTATAACAGTGGTCTATATTTCTCCTGATGCAAATACTAAAGCGGCCCTTAGTCGTTTGTACAGTGTAATAAATAAACACCAGCAGGCCTATCCCGAGGGTGTTCACATTATAGCTGGTGATCTTAATCAAGCATGCTTGAAAACTGTGCTGCCTAATTTCACACAGTATGTGAAGTGTGCCACTAGGGGAAAGAATTGTCTTGATCGGGTGTATTCAAACCTGAAGCATGCCTACAGAGCTGTGCCATGTCCACATCTTGGCCTGTCAGACCATCTATCACTGCTCCTCATCCCAGCATACACCCCACTCAGGAGAACTGCTAGACCTACTACAAAGAACATCACAACATGGCCTGAGGGAGCTCTTTCTCAGCTACAGGACTGTTTTTCAAACATTTTATGGGATTTATTCAAGAATCAGGATCTGGAAATGTACACACAGACTGTATTATGCTATATCACCTACTGTATCAACCAGGTGACTGTGGAAAAACACATTAGGGTTTTTCCTAAACAGAAGCTTTGGATGACAAAAGAAGTCCAGGCACTCCTCAGAGCCCGTGATACAGCCTTCAGGTCAGGGGATACAGATCTGTATAGCACCGCCTGGACTAATCTGAAGAAAGGCATTAAGGAGGCCAAACAGGCCTATAAGAGGAAAGTTGAAGACCATTTTTCTGATAATGATTTGAGACGAGTATGGCAAGGCTTTCACCATATCACAAACTATAAGGGCAGCAGCGTCATTTCCAGTTACATCAGCGCCTCACTGGCAGAAGAATTGAACTGCTTTTTCGCACGGTTTGAAGCAAATACACCTCGCCCGGACCCACTGACGTTATTGAATGTCAGCTCTGATGTGCTTACCCTGCAGGATCATGAGGTGAGACATACACAGAGTAGTTCATCCGAGAAAGGCTACTGGTCCCGATGGAGTGCCAGGAACGGTGCTCAGAGCATATGCAGATCAGCTATGCTCTGTTTTGACTGACATTTTTAATTTGTCTCTTAAGGCAGCCTTTGTTCCACAGTGTTTAAAATCTGCAGTCATTATCCCTGTGCCTAAAAAACATATTATTAGCAGTCTGAATGACTATCGACCAGTAGCATTAACACCCATTATTATGAAGTGCTTTGAGAAAATGGTATTGAAACATCTTTTGCCTAGTCTCCTCCCAGACTTTGATCGGTACCAGTTTGCCTACAGGCGGAGCAGATCCACTGAAGATGCTATTGCTATAGCTCTCCACTCGGCATTCAGCCATTTAGAAGACAAAGGGAGCTATGTAAGAATGCTGTTTGTGGACTATAGCTCGGCATTTAATACAGTTATTCCCAACATTCTCATCACTAAATTGCTTCAGCTTGGTCTGCCTATTCACACTTGCAGCTGGATTAAGGACTTCCTAACAAACAGAACACAGACTGTTAGACTTGGACCCCATTCCTCCTCTGCAGTCATGCTTAACACAGGCTCGCCACAGGGCTGTGTGTTGAGCCCCACTTTGTATTCATTGTACACATATGACTGCATACCTGTTCATTCCACAAACATTATAGTGAAGTTTGCAGATGACACAACAGTAGTGGGGCTCATATCAGGAGGAGATGAGTCTGCATACAGAGATGAGGTCCAGAAACTGGTGAGATGGTGCTCAGATAATAATCTGCTATTGAATATAAAAAAAACAAAAGAACTCATTATTGATTTTAGGAAGCATAGCAGTGAGCTGCCTCCTCTATATATAGGCAAGGAATGTGTGGAGAGGGTGGAGGCTTTTAAGTTTCTGGGTGTTCATATTTCTCACAACCTTACCTGGGCAGTTAACACCATAGCTATGATAAAAAAAAAAGGCTCAACAACATCTACACTTTCTGAGGCTCCTCAAGAAGAATGGCCTGAATGCACAGTTGCTGGTTTTATTTTATCGCTCTGCTATTGAGAGCATTTTGTCATATGGCATCACGGTTTGGTATGAGGGCTGTTCAGCCGCAGACCGCAAAGCCTTCCAGAGAGTGATCGAGACTGCGCAAAAAATCACTGGCTGTTCTCTCCCTTCTCTGGAAAAGATTTCCAGGTCTCGGTACCTCAACAGAGCTACTGCCATTATTAAGGACTGCACTCATCCAGGCCATGATTTCTTTCACTTGCTCCCCTCAGGAAAGCGGTACAGATCCCATAAAACCTGGACTACCAGGTTTAATCATAGTTTTTTCCCCAACAGCAGTATGTATTTTGAACGGATTTATGTAACATGTACAGACTGCTGATGTTATTTTATGTTATTTTGTGGCAATAACCTTGTGCATAAGCTGGTCTTATATATTTATCACTCAGTAGGTTTTTATTATTGCTATGTACATACAGTATTGTATTTAACTTTTTAGGTATTATTGTTTTAAGCATTATTTATTGTTGTAATTATGAGAATGTTAAATGCATGAGTGAACTGTGAGTGTGATAGTTTGTTTTAGGGAGCAGTATCTCAATTTCGTTGCATTGTTTTTTTAGCAATGGAATAACAAAAGCACTTTGACTTTGAGTTCAGTGTAAAATTGAATTTCTTCTGAGTATTGTCAGTAAACTCATGCAATACTATAACAGGACATGTTTACAAATATTTGAGACCCATTGTAGTGCATCAGTTTATATTTTAGCAATATTTTGTTAAAGGTTTTTTAAAACTTTAATGCTAACATTGAGGCAGTGCTTATATCATTGCGCTGGGGTGATACTGAGGCCAAATAATGATCTGAACCTTGAGGGTGTGACAGACAAAGACTAACAATGTGAGCACCACGGCTCTATTGTAAGCATTTGTTTTTTATTGATGCGAGAAGATTTATTATAATTATTATTATTGTTATTATTATTATTATTATGCCACCTAAACGATCGCATTTTTGACCCTCTAAACGTTAACCAAAATGCTTTTTTTTTTTTTTTTTTTGCACACACCTCAGACCTGGTGAAAAATTTTCAAAACTGGCAAAAATATGTGCCCCATGCTGAAAATTTTCCGAAGTATCCAGCATATGGTTGATACGTCCCGTACTCATAGAGCAAAGGCTGTAGGGCCTTCCCCCCATGTTTTTTTTTTTGTTTTTTTTTTTAACTTTTGCAGTCCCCCCTCATGGATCGTCACCTTATTGTGGTGGGGGGGGTTTGCATGCCCCAGTGATCCCAGGAGTTATGTTGTCCAGGGCAATTTACCTCTGATAGGGTCACCCAAGACAAACTGGTCCTGGGTGAAGGGCCAGACTAAGAACGATCCAACAGACTCTCATGATAAATTCTATATCAAGGATTCAGTGTACCCCGCTCGGTATGGGGTTACCGGGGCCCCACCCTGGAGCCAGGCCTGGGGGAGCGGCTCGATGGCTAACATCTGGTGGCTGGGTTTCCACCCATGGGACCCGGCCGGACTCAGCCCGAAGGAGTTACATGGGTCTGCCCTCCAGTGGCCTCACCACCTGCAGGAGGGCTCATGGGGGTCCGGTGCTTTGTGGATTAGGTGGCGGTCAAAGGCGGAGACCTTGGCGGACTGATCCCAAGCTTTCTAAACTTGCTTTTGGTACGTGGAATGTCACCTCTCTGGTGGGGAAGGAGCCTGAGCTGGTGTACGAGGTTGAGAGATACCGGCTAGATATAGTCGGCCTCATCTTAACACACAGCTCCGGTTCCGGAACCAGTCTCCTGGAGAGGGGCTGGAGCTTGGCCTTTTCTGGAGTTGCCCCGGGCGAGAGGTGACGAGCAGGTGTGGGTATTCTTGTATCCCCCATCTTGCTGCCTCTATATTGGAGTTTTCCCTGATGGGCGAAAGGGTTGCTTCCCTGCGCCTCCGGGTTGGGAAACGAGTCCTGACCATCATTTGTGCCTATGCACCATATGATGTTTCAGAGTACCCACCCTTTTTGGAGTCTGTGACTGGGGTGCTGGAGGGTGCTCCTCTTGGAGACTCCATTGTCCTACTGGGGGACTTCAATGCGCACGTGGGCAACGACAGTGAAACCTGGAGGGGGGTGATTGGGAGGAACGGCCTTCCCGATCTGAACCCGAGTGGTGTTCAGTTATTGGACTTCTGTGCTAACCACGGTTTGTCCATAACGAACACCATGTTCAAGCATAAGGGTGTCCATATGTGCAACTGGCACCAGGACACCCTAAGTCGCAGGTCAATGATTGATTTTGTTATCGTGTCATCAGACCTGCAACCATATGTCTTGGACACCCGGGTAAAGAGAGGTGCAGAGCTGTCAACTGATCACCACCTGGTGGTGAGTTGGAACCGATGGCAGGGGAGGAAGCCATTTAGACCTGGTAGACCCAAACGTATAGTGAGGGTGTGCTGGGAATGTCTGGCTGAGGCCCCTGTCCGGGATGTCTTCAACTCCCACCTCCGGAAGAACTTCAACCACATTCCGAGGGAGTCTGGAGACATGGAGTCTGAATGGGCCATGTTCTCCACCTCTGTTGTTGAAGTGGCGGCCCAGAGCTGCGGCCGCATGGTGGTTGGTGCATCTCGTGGTGGCAACCCCCGAACCAAGTGGTGGACACCAGTGGTGAGGGGGGCCATTAAGCTGAAGAGAGGAGTCCTATCAAGCTTGGTTGGCTTGTGGGACTCCTGAAGCAGCTGAGGTGTACCGGCAGGCCAAGCGGAGTGCAGCTCAGGTGGTTGCTGAAGCAAAAACCTGGGTATGGGAGGAGTTCAGTGAGGCCATGGAACAAGACTTTCGGTCGGCCTCGAAGAGATTCTGGTAAACTGCCAGCGGCTCAGGAGGGGAAAGCAGCTCCCTGTCCACAATGTGTATGGTGCGGATGGGACACTCTTGACTTCGACTGGGGATATCGTAGGGCAGTGGAAGGAATACTTCGAGGATCTCCTCAATCCCACTGATACGCCTTCCACAGAGGAAGCAGGGTTTGGGGATGAGGGGGATGACTTGCCTATCACAGGGGCTGAGGTCGCCAAGGTGGTTAAAAATCTCCTTGGTGGCCGGGCCCCGGGGGTGGACGAGATTCGCCCTGAGTACCTCAAGACCCTGGATGTTGTTGGGCTGTCATGGTTGACACGCCTCTGCAACATTGCGTGGAGGTTGGGGGCAGTGCCTTTGGCATGGCAAACCGGGGTAGTGGTTCCTCTCTTCAAAAAAGGGGACCGGAGGGTGTGCTCCAGTTTTAGAGGGATCACACTCCTCAGCCTCCCTGGGAAGGTCTATGCCAAGGTACTGGAGGGGAGAGTCCGGCCGTTGGTTGAACCTCGGATTCAGGAGGAGCAATATGGTTTTCGTCCTGGCTGTGGCACATCGGACCAGCTCTTTACCTTCTCGAGAATTCTTGAGGATTCGTGGGAGTTTGCCCAACCAGTTTACATGTGTTTTGTGGACTTGGAGAAGGCATTTGACCGCGTCCCTCATGGTTTTTTGTGGGGGGTGCTTCGGGAGTATGGGGTATCGGGCTTGTTGTTACGAGCTATTCGGTCTCTGTACAACTGTTGTGAGAGTTTGGTTCGTATTGCCAACACTCGGTCGGAGTCATTCCCAGTGAGAGTTGGACTCCGCCAGGGCTGCCCTTTGTCACCGATTCTGTTCATAATTTTTATGGACAGGATTTCTAGGCGCAGCCAGGGAATGGAGGGTGTCATGCTTGGTGACCACAGGATCTCATCTTTGTTGTTTGCAGATGATGTTGTCCTGTTGGCTTCATCCAGCAATGACCTCCAGCTCTTGCTGGGACGGTTTGCCGCTGAGCGTGAAGCGGCTGGGATGAGAATCAGCACCTCCAAGTCTGAGTCCATGGTCCTCAACCGGAAAAGGATGGATTGTCCTCTCCAGGTTGGGGACAGGCTTCTGCCCCAAGTGGGGGAGTTTAAGTATCTTGGGGTCTTGTTCACGAGTGAGGGAAAAATGGAGCGAGAGATTGACAGACGGATTGGAGCAGTATCTGCAGTGATGCGGACATTGTACCGGTCTGTTGTGGTAAAGAGGGAGCTTAGTTCTAAGGCAAAGCTGTCGATTTCCCAGTCAATCTACGTTCCTACTCTCACCTATGGTCACGAGCTTTGGGTAATGACCGAAAGAACAAGATCGCGGATACAAGCGGCTGAAATGAGCTTTCTCCGTAGGATTGCTGGACTCACCCTCAGAGATAGGGTGAGGAGCTCAGTCATCCGGGAGAGGCTCAGAGAAGAACCGCTGCTCCTCCACGTTGAAAGGAGTCAATTGAGGTGGTATGGGCATCTGATTAGGATGCCTCCTGGACGCCTCCCACTTGAGGTGTTTCAGGCACGTCCCACTGGGAGGAGACCCCGGGGCAGACCCAGGACTCGGTGGAGAGACTATGTCTCCCTTCTGGTCTGGGAACGCCTTGGTATCCTCTCTGAAGAGCTGGAGCAGGTGGCTGGGGAGAGGGAATTTATTTATCTTTTGTTCATATGAAAGACAAAAAATAAAATAGAAAAATGTCTTTACCTTCTTTACATGTTACAACTGCACTGCAGCCTTCGTCAGAAGAGTCAGCTGATTGCTGCCAGGTGACATTTATCAGCTGATTTTCATAGGCGGGGCCATCTCAGCAGATCTGTCGGATCCACCGAGCTGGCCCCGCCTCCTGCTGTGAGATGGTCTCTGGAGAATGTGGCCCCAGGTGGGGGAAAGCATAAAGGCCCCCTCATCTCGGTTCATGGTGTCTTTTCCCCGCTTCCTGATCTCTATGGCCTCCTTGATCCAGTATTTGTGTCTGTTGCTCTCCGATCCAATAATTTTTGCTTTGTCCCAGTCCATGATGTGATTATTTCTTTTGCAGTGATCTGATATTGCTGATTTTAATGTTTCTTGTTCTGCCTTTTCTTTTTGTGATCTTGTGAGTCGTCCTTGTGTTTCCTTCTCACATTCTTTCTGGTGTTCTTTTTTTCTTGTGGTGAATGATCTTCCAGTTTCTCCAATGTAGGTTTTGTTGCATGATCTGCATGATATTTCATATATTACATTGCATTTATTGTCTTGTTCTATTCTGTCCTTGGGGTGTACTAACAACTATCTTAATTTTTTGTGTGGTTTTACTGCTGTGCTTATTTTGTATTTTTTCATGATCCTTTGAATTGGTTCCGTGATCCCTCGGATGTATGGTATAGTTATAGTGTCCTTGTTTTTGATTTCGGCTTTTGTTCTGTGTCTTATTTCCTGTTTATTTTCTTTGTTTTTGACTTGCTGTTTCCCTTTGTTTATGGCCCATACTGGATATTGGCAGCGCATAAGTGCATGTTTTATGTGGTTTTCCTCCTCCTGTCTGTCTTCTTGGTCTGTGATGATGGTGGCTCGTTCATATAACGTCCTGACGACTGATAGCTTGTGTGCTGTGGGGTGTTCTGATGTCCATAGTAGGTATTGATCTGTGTGGGTTGGTTTCCTGTAGACTGTGATTTTTATGCTGCTGTCCTCGTTGTGGTGGATTTTCATGTCCAGAAAGGCTATGGTGCCATTTTCCTCCTCTTCGTGTGTGAATTTTATGTTCCCAGTGCTGTCCGTGCTGTTCAGATGGTCAGTGAGTTCTTGTGTATGTCCTTTCCTTATTTTTTCCAGAATGTCATCCACGTATCTCTTCCAAAGGGTGGGTTTGCATTGTGTAGGTGCTGTGTTGATGGCTTTGTTTTCCAGATCCTCCATAAAAAAGCTGCTCATGATGGCTGATCGTGGGTCTCCCATTGCAAATCCTTCTTTTTGTCTGTAAATTTTTCCTCTGAATTGAAAATAAGTGGATTTTGCAGCAAACTGTAATAATTTGGATATGTCATGAACTGTGAGATTGGTGCGTCTTTTTAGGGTACTGTCATTGTTGAGGCGTTCTTGCACTATATGTAGTGTGACGTCAACAGGGGTCTTTGTGAATAATGAAATGACGTCATGTGAAATGAGGATCTCATCTGATTCTATTTTCATATCTTTGAGTTCTTGTGCCAGCTCTTTTGAATTTTTGCAGTGGAAATCTGATAATCCAAGGAGGGGTTTGATGATTTCAACCAGGGCTTTTGATAAGTTGTACGTGACTGATCCGATACTGTCTATTATTGGCCGCAGTGGGATATCCTTTTTTATGTATTTTCGGAGTTCCATAGATCCGGGGGGTGATGCTGGCTGTGGGGATCAGGTGATCATATGCGTCCTTTGTGAATTTTTTGCTTTCTAATAGAGGTTTGAGAAGGGATTTTAGCATTTTTTTCTTTTCTTCTGTCGGGTTTGTTTTAATGATTTCATATGTGCTTTCATCTGCCAACATGGTTTCCATCTGTTTTTCGTATGTTTCCGTGTCCAAAATTACTGTGGTTCTGCCTTTATCTGCTGGGAGGATTGTGATCGTTTTATCTGTCTTGAGTGAGTTTAATGCTTTTTCTTCTTCTTTTGTAACATTGCTTTGTGGTAATTTGGCCGTTTTTAGGATTCCTGCGACTGCGTTCCGGAGTGCTGCCTTTTCTCCTTGGTCCTGGATTTTTTCACATGCCAGTTCTGTTGCGAGGATGAATTGTTCATGAGGTATTTTGGCTGGTGTGATGGCGAAGTTCAGTCCTCTGCTCAGCACTGTTTTTTCTGTGTCCGTGAGTGTGCGTTTTGACAAGTTTTTGACCCACTTAGCGTTCATTTCCGTGTATGTTTGTCTTTGTCCTTCTTCCTTTCTGTGAGTTTTTTTTAGTTTTTTCAATTGGCGGTTTTTCATTGTAATGAATTCTTGTTCGTGTGCGTGTTTTAATTGTGCTTCTATCTGCTCCTGCGTTTCCTGGTCGGTCGGGTAGCGTTGCTTGAACATGTCCATTTCCTCTTTGATCTGGTTGTTGATTTTGTCCACTTTGTTTGCCGTTATTCTTATACGTTCTTTGATGAGGTCTTTCCGTGCTTTGTTGATAATTTTTTCTGCATTTTTGGTCGGGATTGGATTTCTTATATTGAGGCTTACTGGTGTGACATCCTCATCTCTGCAACGGAGGTTAAATCGCAGGTGATTTCTGAAGCGTGCCCGTGTTTTCTCCAATTTCTCCAGCCGGCGGAAGTGTTGACTGTTCCTGCTTCTCGTCTCCTAACCGTGGTTGGGGGACGCAGGGGAGATCTGTTTTCTCCAGGGCCGGAGGTGCTTTTCTTCCTCTGGGGTCAACTCCCGAGTAAAACCTCACTCTTGTTAAACAGGAGTTATGGTGGTACACAGAGGCACAGGCCGTATTGCTGAAGCGCTGGGGCTTTATTTACAGACTGCACTGTTATTAGCAATGATTTCTACCTGCTCCGGTCACCTCGCTCTCTGTCTCATCCGCACCAAATCATACACCGTTCACTCGTCGGGGCCATTTCACACACACCTGGGGCGCACCTCGGCTGCGCGCATGCACTCACTCACGTTCACGCACTGAGCTGTCCTTTCTAAACACATGCATTAGGCACATCTTACAACACTACCCCCACCATGGATTGGAAATTAATACTAATTCCATTCCATCCAAACAATATAAAATTGGTACACACTCTCTACATTCGTACGCCTAGCAGTAGCAGTAGCAGTAGCAGTGTCCAATATATAACATGAATCCAAATAGGTAGGTAGGTTACGAGTGTCTATGCAGTGGTAAAACTAGCTCATTTAGCAGTGAAAACATGAGGGACAAATACATTGAAATACCATTGTTTCTAATTAAACAAGGAGTACATTACATTCTGAAACCCTATTCCTTGGCGACCGGGAGTATTACTGAACAACTAATCAGAATACAATACATTCAAATGAAATAAAGTGCATGTTGGTATATGAAAGCATTGTCACTTCAGCTTTTTTTTTTTTTTTCAACAAACATATAGAACATTCTAACTAGACTAGAGTCCAAAAATGTGAACTGGAGAGTCTCTAGTGCAAACAGGAACTACCACAGTTGGCTCATTCAGTAACCCAGTCCCCGTAACGGTCTGGTCCTCTGCGCCGACGTTTGGGCCGTGACACGTGCTGAGCCTGATGGCGTGGTTCTCCCACCGCACCCCCACCATGGCCAAATATCGCATGGGAAGGAGTGGGTGGAAGAGACCCGATCACATTGGGGGCATTAGCAGGTGGAGTAGACGGCCGGGAACTGCTGGGGCCATCACTGGAGGTAGTAGCGAACAGGTTGTACAGGCTGAGGTCCTGGTCTGCTGGGTCCCCATCCACAGCCGGTGGCAAATTGAGCGGGGCTGCCGAATGGCGCGAACAAATCCTCTCCATCAACAAGTGTGCCTGCGCAGCTCTCATCACACAGAAATGGGCCACAATGTCCACACCCTGTCTCAGCCCGACGTTCATGAGCTTCCACAGTACCTCGTCTGCATTCCTGACCATTAGCCAGCGACATGAGCGGGTTTGAGTAGTTAGTTTCTTGTCTGTAGATATCGGCAGGATAGCGAGCAGCCGCCATGTCTCATTAGCTTAGCTGCCATCACAGTCACTCGGCCCAGCTGCCGCTGTCCTTTGCGTTCGGTACTCACCACCCTCTTAACAACGTGAGAGTCCCTTCGTGGTCGCCAGTGTTGACCGTTCCTGCTTCTCGTCTCCTAACCGTGGTTGGGGGACGCAGGGGAGATCCGTCTTCTCCAGGGCCGGAGGTGCTTTTCTTCCTCCGGGGTCAACTCCCGAGTAAAACCTCACTCTTGTTAAACAGGAGATATGGTGGTACACAGAGGCACAGGCCGTATTGCTGAAGCGTTGGGGCTTTATTTACAGACGATATGGCGCATATTTAGAGCACATATATGGAATTCATATTCACCCACATATACCTAGTAGGCATGATGGTGCATATTCTGGAAGCTTCACGTCTCAATGGCCAAAGAAGACCTGACCCTGCAGAGACCTACAGGAGGTGTGAAGTTGGTTGCTTAGGAGACGAGAAGTGGGAGAGAATGTCCCAGCAGGAGCCCCGGAGGCTAGAAGGATGAGAGAGACAATGGAGACGCCAAGGAGCCTCGGGGGCTGTATGTTTGCTCAAGGACTGTGGGTTGGGGGTGTGTTATTTGATGTTGGGGGTTTTGTGTCTTTGGAGGGTATAAGAACTGTGAAGGATGATTGTTCCCCCTCTTTTGTTGAGATACTTGCTTGATAGAGGATGTAGACTCTCAATAAACCTTTCCTGAGAAATAAACTCAGTCTCGTTTGTGAAGGCATCCTCTACACTGGTGACCTACGACAAACCATGGCCAGTGACGGTGAGCTTTCCGCACCGGACTCTTCAGGAGCCAACCGGGTTAACGCAGCTACCGCACTACAGCTGCCCAATTTCTGGCAACATAACCCGCGCTCCTGGTTTACCACTGTGGAGGCGCAGTTCCACCTTCGGGGAATCTCAGCGGACGCAACGAGGTTCTACCATGTCGTCGCGAAGCTGGACAGCCTCACAGTGCAGCGGGTGGAGAGCCTGACCAACCACCCGCCCCAAGACGACAAGTATGGCGCACTGAAAGCCGCCCTCATTCGAGCCTTCACTCCCTCGCTGGGAGAGTGAGCAGAGAAGCTCCTGGCGCTGACAGAAGGGGAAGCAGACAGGCCGGCAGATCTGATGGTGAAGATAATGAGCCTGAGAGGAGAGGATGATGACAGCTTTATCTTCGCCGACCTCTTTCTCAGAACGCTACCGCCAGCGGTGAGAGTCACCCTGGCCAGCTCACAGCCACTCACCAACCGTGACTACCACGAGCTGGGCCAGGAGGCGCAGCGGCTCGTCGACGCCCATAGACGGCACGCAGCCACGACGGCAGCAGCAGAGCTGAACGCACCCCCGCGAGACGAGGGGAGACCAGAGGCTGCAGCACCGGACCCACTGACGTCGGCAGCGGCAGAGGCCAGGAGAAGCGGGGCTGACAACGCCCTCTGTTTCTACCATCGACGCTTCGCCGAGAGAGCGCGCAGATGCACCCCACCGTGCCGATACCAGCGCCAGGGAAAACGCCAGGACCAAGAGCCGGTAGCAGCTGCGACTCTTGGCACGACGCACAAGCTGCTTTTCATGACAGACGCAAATTCGGGGAAAGAATTCCTGGTGGACACAGGCTCCCAGCTGAGTTTTGTCAAACCTGCCTACGCGGACATGCTGACGCCTGCCAACGGACCCCTGGTGTTAGCGGCGAACGGCTCCACGATCAAAACCTATGGGGAGAAGACGCTCCTCCTATCTCTCCACGGCCGCACCTTCGAGTGGACCTTCGTCGTGGCCGCAGTTATCAACAACATGCTAGGTGCTGACTTTTTATGCTCAAACAGTTTATTGGTTGATCTTGCTAATAGACGTATTGTAAATGCACTGTCTTTTTACTCTATCTCCTGCACAGCTCGGGTGGCCCTGCCTTCTGCACATCCCAATGTCACAGCTGCGGGTGGTAAGTTTCATGCACTACTCAATCAGTTCCCAACACTCACGGTCCCAACATTTTCAGCGTCAGTTGCCAAACACGGGGTCGAGCATTTCATAACTACCTCTGGCCCCCCTGTTTTTGCAAAAGCTCGGCGCTTGGACCCAGCTAAACTGGCCATCGCGCGCGAGGAATTTGCCAACTTGGAAAAACTGGGCATTGTTAGACGCTCTAACAGCCCTTGGTCGTCACCCCTGCACATGGTGCCCAAGGCTGACGGCTCGTGGCGCCCTTGCGGTGATTTCCGCAGATTAAATAATGCTTCAGCAGACGACTGCTACCCGATTCCACACATCCAGGACTTTTCGGCACATTTGGCGGGGGCGCGCATCTTTTCCAAAATAGATTTGGTGCGTGGTTATCACCAAGTCCCAGTCCGCGCGCAAGACATACCCAAAACGGCAGTTATAACCCCTTTCGGGCTCTTCGAGTTTTTGCACATGGCTTTCGGCCTCAAAGGCGCCGCACAGACGTTCCAACGCATGATGGATGCAGTGCTGCGCAGCCTCCCTTTCGTGTTCGCTTATTTGGATGATATTTTGGTAGCCAGTACATCTGAAGCCGAACACGAACGCCACCTCACAGCCGTTTTTCAGAGGCTGACAGAACACGGGCTGATAATTAACCCAGCGAAATGCCAGTTCGGGGTAGCGCAAATCGATTTTTTGGGGCACCGCGTGTCTCCAGAGGGTGCGGTTCCGCTGCCTGATAAAGTGCGCGCGATAACGGATTTCCCTCAACCGCAGACAGTTAAGGCACTGCAAGAATTTTTGGGGATGGTCAATTTTTATAACCGCTTCCTCCCCAACGCGGCACGGCTCATGCACCCATTGTACGCGGCACTAAAGAAGCAAAAACCTGCATCTAGGGTCGAGTGGTCCCCGGACTGGGAGCGCGCTTTCTCACAAGTCAAATCGGCCCTCGCGAATGCTGCGTTATTGGCACACCCGGTGCCAGCAGCTCGCATGGCGCTAACCACGGACGCTTCCGACGTGGCAGTGGGGGCGGTTGTCGAGCAACTGGTAGCAGGGAGCTGGCAACCACTTGTGTTTTTCAGCAAAACATTGCGCGATAACGAGCGTAAATACAGCGCGTTTGATAGGGAGCTTTTAGCCCTGCATTTGGCCATCCGCCACTTCCAGTTCTGGTTGGAGGGGTGCCATTTCACCGCCTTTGTAGACCACAAACCCTTAACATTTGCAATGGCCAAAATTTCAGAGCCTTGGTCGGGCCGACAACAGAGGCAGCTGGCTGTGATTTTGGAGTTTACCACCGACATTCAACATGTGGCGGGCAAACACAATGTCGTGGCAGATTGCCTCTCGCGCGCAGTTGCGCTGCCAGGCCCCCAGGGGGCAGACTCGGCGGCTGTAGACTCGGGCCAGGCTTGCGGCGCGGAAGCGCTCACAGCCCCGGTCTGCGTTGGGTTAGATTATGCAGCCATGGCCGCCGAGCAGGTTAACGATGCGGATGTGCGCGCGCTCCAGTCTGGGCCAACAGGGCTAAGGCTGGAGCACAGGGTGCATCAGACAGGTATGCCTCCTCTAATCTGCGATATCTCCACGGGACGCCCCCGCCCCGTGGTCCCAGCTGCATGGCGCCGCCGCGTTTTTGATTTAATCCATTCCCTGGCACATCCGGGAGTTCGCGCATCGATCAAAATGGTGGGAGAAAAATTTGTTTGGCCGGGGCTGCGTAAACAGGTCAAAGAGTGGGCCGCAGCCTGCGCAGCGTGTCAAAGAGCAAAGATACACAAGCACACGCGGGCCCCCTTAGAACCTTTTCACATCCCGGCCAAACGCTTCGACCACGTGCATATCGACTTGGTGGGACCCCTCCCGCTGTCGCAGGGTTTCACACACCTTCTAACCATGGTGGACCGCACAACGCGCTGGCCAGAAGCGGTCCCCCTGACGTCAACTACAGCAGCAGACGTGGCGCGCACGTTTTTAACAGCTTGGGTCGCGCGTTTTGGAGTCCCGTCAGACATAACGTTTGACAGGGGTCCCCAATTCGTTTCCGAGCTCTGGTCATCCATGGCCCTCAGTCTGGGGGTGAAAATTCACCGCACTACAGCTTATAACCCTCAGGCCAACGGTTTATGCGAACGCTTTCACCGGTCATTGAAAGCAGCCCTCAGAGCGGCTCTCACGGACACAAATTGGGTTGATAAACTTCCATGGGTTTTATTAGGTTGCGTTCAGCACCTAAGGAAGATTTACAAGCCTCTCCGGCTGAGCTAGTTTTTGCCCAACCCCTCCGGTTACCGGGCGAATTCCTTCCAGAGAACCCCGCACCAAATTGCCCACCCGCTCAGCTGCTGCAGAGCGACACGGGATCAAACACCCTCCCCGGCCCAGTTCATCACAGCTTCCCACGCGTTTTTTGTGCCTAAAGCCTTAAAGAACGCAGAATTTGTCTTTGTCAGACATGACGCTCAGAGGCCAGGTTTCAGACCGCCTTATGATGGACCGTTCAGAGTGTTAGAAACTGGGGAAAAACATTTTTTGCTCGATTTGGGTGACAGGAGAGAATTAGTCTGCATTAACAGACTCAAACCCGCCTTTGTGTTGGCTGATGAACAAGTGCAATTAGCCAGGGCCCCCCGCCGCGGCAGGCCACCGGGGAGACACTCTTCTAAGCTTTCACAAGAATGTGCTAATGACTCTAATCCACAGATGCAAGAAACAGCTACAGGCAGATCGAAGCCTGCTTACAGCAGTTATGGCAGGAGGTTGAAGCCCAAGCAGTTGGAAGTGTGAAATGTTGTGCCATTTTGCTGTTCTTTGTGATATGATATGTTTCTATGCATTTTGGGGTGTACTTTGTCCTTATTTAGACGTTTGGGGGGGGTTATATGGCGCATATTTAGAGCGCATATATGGCATTCATATTCACCCACATATACCTAGTAGGCATGATGGTGCATATTCTGGAAACTTCACGTCTCAATGGCCAAAGAAGACCTGACCCTGCAGAGACCTACAGGAGGTGTGAAGTTGGTTGCTTAGGAGACGAGAAGTGGGAGAGAATGTCCCAGCAGGAGCCCCGGAGGCTAGAAGGATGAGAGAGACAATGGAGATGCCAAGGAGCCTCGGGGGCTGTATGTTTGCTCAAGGACTGTGGGTTGGGGGTGTGTTATTTGATGTTGGGGGTTTTGTGTCTTTGGAGGGTATAAGAACTGTGAAGGATGATTGTTCCCCCTCTTTTGTTGAGATACTTGCTTGATAGAGGATGTAGACTCTCAATAAACCTTTCCTGAGAAATAAACTCAGTCTCGTTTGTGAAGGCATCCTCTACACTGGTGACCTACGACAAACCATGGCCAGTGACGGTGAGCTTTCCGCACCGGACTCTTCAGGAGCCAACCGGGTTAACGCAGCTACCGCACTACAGCTGCCCAATTTCTGGCAACATAACCCGCGCTCCTGGTTTACCACTGTGGAGGCGCAGTTCCACCTTCGGGGAATCTCAGCGGACGCAACGAGGTTCTACCATGTCGTCGCGAAGCTGGACAGCCTCACAGTGCAGCGGGTGGAGAGCCTGACCAACCACCCGCCCCAAGACGACAAGTATGGCGCACTGAAAGCCGCCCTCATTCGAGCCTTCACTCCCTCGTTGTTCCCCCTCTTTTGTTGAGATACTTGCTTGATAGAGGATGTAGACTCTCAATAAACCTTTCCTGAGAAATAAACTCAGTCTCGTTTGTGAAGGCATCCTCTACAACTGCACTGTTATTAGCAATGATTTCTACCTGCTCCGGTCGCCTCACTCTCTGTCTCATCCGCACCAAATCATACACACCGTTCACTCGTCGGGGCCATTCCACACACCTGGGGCGCGCCTCGGCTGCGCGCATGCACTCACTCACGTTCACGCACTGAGCTGTCCTATCTAAACACACGCATTAGGCACATCTTACAACAGAAGTCTTTGATGCAATCTTGTCCATAACTTCCACGTAATACGTCAAATAGGTTCATTTTGTCTTCTTTTAATTATTTATCTTTTGTTCATATGAAAGACAAAAAATAAAATAGAAAAATGTCTTTACCTTCTTTACATGTTTCAACTGCACTGCAGCCTTCGTCAGAAGAGTCAGCTGATTGCTGCCAGGTGACATTTATCAGCTGATTTTTGTAGGCGGGGCCAGCTCAGCAGATCTGTCGGATCCACCAAGATCCTCCTCCAGAGACCATCTGACGGTGGGAGGCGGGGCCAGCTCGGTGGATCCGACAGATCTGCTGAGCTGGCCCCGCCTACGAAAATCAGCTGATAAATGTCACCTGGACGATGATGTTCTCAGGAGCGCGAAAATAATGCGCCATTAGCTCAACCACATCCTCAAAACTATTGCTCTCACCCAAGGTGCTGAGAATGCATTGTCCCTCCATGCCTAGATTATGGACCAGAATTGCCCGAGCCCGCACCTTCTTCAGTTTACCAAGGTTCAAAGCCACCAAGTAATTTTGAAATGCGGCGAACCACCTCGTCCACGGGACCGGAAGCTTTCCAGGAGACTCCAAAAATGGCCAAATTGTAGATACACCAGCATCCATACTTTTATCCTCGTCGCCAAATGTTAACAGAGAATCAATAATGAGGCTGGAGGTGCAGCAGAACATGACTTTATTATTGTAAAAGAGACCTCCCCTCTTCTGCACAGCCCTCTTATACTCTGGGTGGTGGCAGAACCGGAAAGGTGGAGCCACCACCCGTGTCACCCAGGGAACACTGTGGTGACTGACAGGTTGTGATGCCGCATATTATCCAATCAGCATGGTCATAATGCCCCATATTATCCAATCAGCACGGAGCCAATCCGAAACCCCACCCACACTTCTTGAAGCCAGGGTATGAAGAGACACAGTGCAGTGGCTAAACTTTTATTGATAAAAATTATATATTTTGACTGAGCAGCTCCATATTCAGGGATGCACACTTTTGTAACCTCAGCAAAGCACGTTTAAAATCTTAGGCTAGTCTGACGAACGGTTCAAGAGATATGTGTGGAAAAGGCACACAGATAGACACACAGGTCCAGATATGCTGCATTTATAGATAGATGGATAGATATTTCTAGCGTAAATAAATGAATATACAAACTGACCCTACCGTAGCTGACGCAGCCGTCAGTCGACGTGACCTGTTGCAGAGAGCTGAGTCTTCACTGCTGAGCGGAGGAAGATATGAAGCTACTTTGTTTTTGTGGAAGTAGACAGATTATTTTTCCTTTGTCATCAAAGACAAAAGCATATTGGTGGGTTGCAAACTAAGTGCCGGTTGAGACCTACGGCAATCTTCAGCTTCTACAAAGCTAGTGCTATGCCATGCTAACAACACCGTGGAGTGGATCTACTGTATTCTGAACAGCCACGGCTGGATGTAAAGTGGAAATACTCGTCTCAACATCCACGGCTGGATTTCAAGCACAGGCATGCATTTGGACAGTTTGTGACCCAGCAAGAATTAAACCACTGATTGCACAGATACGTCGTTACAGATTGAAGATGTGATAACACTTTCCATCAGACAGCTGGACCAATCCAATGAAATTAAAATGCATGTATTTGCTACCTGGAAAAAGATTATTCAAAAATGGACTTTGATCTCCAAAAGGAATTTGAGGGATTGGATCATGTCTCTGTCACAGCAGACATTTGGACTGTGGATAATGGACATTTTCTTTTGATCACTGCACATCGGATTAAGTCCATAATCATAAAGGTAAGATAAACATGGACAGCTTTATGCAGTGCTGGTGACTCTCATCTTTTGGAGTGATTCTGACTCATTTCCCTCTCCCTCACTTCACAAACCCTATTTCGCACTCTAAAATGAGGAAATTACTGGCAATATGTGTACGTATATATGTGTTGATTTTCTTCAGATTTTTCCCAAATTAAGAGCTGTCAAGGCAGGATAAAGCAGACTGAACATGTTCTAAAAGCTCTGTCTGAAACAGTCTGTTGTAAGCCTGACATTAATAAGCCCGTAATGTAATCCATTAATTAAATTATCTTGGTATGTGTGAAAGATGATTTAAGTATACATTTAAAAGTAACATGAAAGTCACTTTTCCAAGTAACTAGTTACTTTAATCATGCAGTAACTGGTAAAGCAACTCAATTACTTCTGAAAAGAAGTAACTCATAACTGTAATTAGTTACTATTTTTTAGTAACTTGCCCAACACTGATAACAACGACATGGCATGGGATGGAGTCAAACTCCTGTCCTGAATTTTTATCCCAGTTCATCCCTGTCTGAGGCTATACACTGGACAGAAGGAGGGAGGTCGAGATCTAGATCTCAGAGTCACTATCCAGGATGAAGCAACAAAGATCCAGAGTAATCACAAAGTTGACCTTGAAGAATGAACTGCTGAGAGAAAGTCTCTGGCAGGAGAAACCTGATGAGGATGAGAAGAAGGAACCATCATGGAAGGACAAGGCTCTACATGGCATGTACCACCGACAGACAGAAGAAGTGTCTGATATCAAGACCAGTGGATGGAAAAGGTTGGCCTGAAAGACAGTACTGAGGCCCTGACTATGGCAGCACTGGAACAGGAACTGAACACAAGATCGATATAGGCCAAGTTCTACCACACCAGACAGGACCCCAGAGTCAGGCAGTGCAACAACATCCTTGAAACAGTCCAGCGCATTACAGCAGGTTAGAGAGGTAGGGTTATACTTGTACACACCCCTAATCTTATTTTGACAGGTGCCACGCCCCCTTGACCTGACCTGA
Organism: Pholidichthys leucotaenia; assembly: GCA_020510985.1. NCBI lineage: Eukaryota > Metazoa > Chordata > Actinopteri > Cichliformes > Pholidichthyidae > Pholidichthys > Pholidichthys leucotaenia. The sequence continues at coordinate 297,283,210 of CM035849.1, forward strand.
CCCTGACCCCACCTCCGTGACCTTGTCTAATTAGGTTGTCAATCAAAAGTGTTTTGAAAACATGACCTTTGACCGTAACTTCCCGCCTGAAGTGGCAGATTGTGATTTTAATCTGTTGACCATATGTGGTTTAGCGTGAGAACGGAATGTTAACAATGTTTTTTACACACACAAACGTACTAAAATGCTTTAAAAAGCACAGATACAGTGGCGGACATCAGACCGCCATCAGCAAAAAACCCTGCATTACCATGAGCAACCCAAAGAGAAACTACGTCGCCAGACGTATCGCGCTTACCTCTGCAAAGTCGCGTCTGGATCCTTCAAAGTTTCGGGGTCCTCAATCCAAAATTAAAACCTCGGCTGTCGAAGCTGCGGGGGAATGGCTTACTCCAACGCCAGGATCTCAACAGCCCTTGCAGACCCTGGAGATCCTACAGCCCGAGCAGACCCTAGAGCCCCCCGGACCCCCCCTGTCCGTGGAGATACCAGAGAGCCGATACCCTCTGCAATCCATAGATCTTCCAGACACTGATGATATAGACCGTCCTAAAACCCCCAGTCCTATGGACATCGAGTGTGACTATGCGGGGTGTCTGATCCCACACCCTTCACATACATTATCAGGCCACAATTCACCATCAATGCCAGTAACATTGCCAGAAGATCAACCTGATGGGTGGATGAGCGACGTGTTCTTCAGACTTGTAAAATCAGCCATGCTTCATTTGCTCAGCAAAACTCTGGAGGAGTACAAGCATGAGAAATGTCTGGGATGTCAAATTAATCACCCGTCAGAGGCAGCATTGGTTAGATTAGATTAGATTAGATTCAACTTTATTGTCATTACACATGTATGAATACACGGTAACGAAACACAGTTTAGCATCCAATCAGAAGTGCAAAGGACAGCAGTGCAGTATATACAGTAATTGACAGTATGTGCAATTTAAGCAAATATATGTAAATATATGCAGCAGTGCAGAAAGTTAAGAGTACTGTTATGTGCAAATATTTTTTTTTTATTTATTTTTTTTGTTACTTATTTGTACCCGTAGGTAGATTTGGTTTGCAGTCTGGTGACAAGCCACCGGCTGCTGGTCGCTGCGTGCGCGAGCGCCCTAAACCTACATGTTTTTGGTGTGCGGGAGGAAACCGGAGAAATCCCGGAGAAATCCCGGAGTAAACCCGCACAACACGGGGAGAACATGCAAACTCCACACAGCTCACTGTTGGTCGGGGGCTGGGATCGAACCCACGATCTCATGATCCCCGCGATCCCCTGGCCGAGGGTAAAACTGTGCTGCCACTGTGCTAAACCACTACGCCACCGTGCAGCCCCAGCAATGTACAATAAGTTAGATGAGCAGTTATGTACAGGTGAGGATGGTAAGAGATGATGGTAAGAGAGTCAGCGGGGAACTAAGTTCAATAACGTGACAGCTGTTGGAAAGAAACTGTTCCTAAACCTGCTGGTTCTAGTCCGAAGGCTTCTGAAACGCCTTCTGGAGGGGAGAAGCTGGAACAGTCCATGAGCAGGATGGTAGGAGTCCCTAAGAATGCTGCGTGCCCGGCGCAGACATCTTTTCCTGTAGACGTCCTCTATAACTGGAAGTGGAGTCCCTGTGATGCGTTGGGTGGTTTTCACCACCCGCTGCAGCGCCTTACGGTCAGCGACAGAGCAGCTCCTATACCAGACTGTGACACAGTTGGTCAGGGTGCTCTCTATCACACAGCGGTAGAAGTTGCCCAGGATGTCAGTTGACAGATGGTTCTTCTTCAGTGTCCTCAAGAAGAAGAGGCGCTGATGAGCCTTCTTGATCAGGCTGGTGGTGTTAACTGACCAGGACAGGTCCTCCGAGATGTGGGTCCCCAGGAATTTGAAGCTGGGGACACGTTCAACAGCTATGCCATTGATATGGATGGGGTCATGTGTCTCTCCCCTCTCCTTCCTGTAGTCCACTATGAGCTCCTTGGTTTTGCTGGTGTTAAGGAGCAGGTTATTGTCAGCGCACCAAGTAGCCAAGTGCTCAACCTCTGCCCTGTAATCTGACTCATCGTTGTCCCTGATGAGTCCGATCACCGTGGTGTCATCTGCGAACTTTATGATGGAATTGGATCCATACATAGGCCTGCAGTCATGGGTGAATAGGGAGTAGAGGAATGGGCTGAGCACACAGCCCTGTGGTACACCAGTGTTGAATGTGATGACGGAAGAACGGTTGGGGCCTGACCTAACATGCTGGGGTCTGTTGGTCAGAAAATCCATGATCCAGTTGCAGGTTGAGGTACTGATTCCCAGGTCCCCAAGTTTAGTGATCAACTTGGAGGGGATAACTGTGTTGAATGCTGAGCTGAAGTCAACAAACAGCATTCTTGCGTAGGTGTTCTTGTCATCCAGGTGTGAGAGTACATAGTGCAGCGCTGTAGAAACCGCATCCTCTGTACTCCTGTTGCTCCGGTAGGCAAACTGGTGAGGGTCCAGTGTAGGGGGCAGGCATTTTTTGAGCTGTGCCAAGACCAGTCACTCAAAGCACTTCATGACTGTGGGCGTCAGTGCCACAGGGCTGCTGTGGGTTCTGGTGCTGCCAGAACCCAAGCATGACAGTGCCCCCCCACCCCTTGGGGGGGGGGCACTGTCATGTTTGGGGTCGCCACCCCGTCCATGACTTGTGGCTGTAGGTTTTGATCATGTCTTATTAATTCCAGGTGGCAGATTGAGCCTTGCTCTCTGTCAGTCCTACAGTCATGCTTTTCCCCTCGTACCAGACACTCACCAGTTGCTTGAATCAACACACACACACACACACACACACACACACACACACACACACACACACACACACACACATAGTTCAATCAGTCACGCACCTGTCACTACACAGCTGTGTCCACTTGCTCTCATTTAGGCTCGTGTATTAATTGAGTGCGACCAGTTGTTGCGGCAGCTTCAGCGTCTACTTTGGACATTCTGGTGGCGTCTGTTAGTTTTTTCCCGGACTGAATAAGTGTTGTGCCTCAGAGCCCTTCTGCTCCAACATGTTAGTAGTCTGTTCTGTTATTATGCCTTTTCTCTCTGCTCCTAACCGGCCAGGAGTGCATTTGGCATGTAACCCCAGCCAACGTAGCTGTAGCCGGTTGTCTCCCGCATAGGCACTGTGACTGTATTTGGACTTTGTTGTATATTTACCCTTGTGTAAATAAACACGTTAAATACTGCACTTTGGACTCGCTGCTATTTCATATGTTCGCTGCAGTTTACGCAGCAAACACGACATAGATGCTGCATAGGGCTGTCAAATCCCCAACAATCATTTGCCTATTATTTGTGGTCCAATATTGCCCTCTACAGATTATCCAGAATAATGCAAACTTAGACTGCCACATCTACTAGGAGCACAAGGTGGAACATGCACTGTGTAGTATACTGAAAGCAGCCATCAAGATGGTCTGCCCTACTTCTATCAGAGTAACTAAACATGTACATAAAATAAGATAAGATAAGATAAGCCTTTATTAGTCCCACAATGGGGAAATTCCAGGATTGCAACAGCACAGGGATAGCAACACTCAGAGCAATAATTAAGAAGATACAGAAGATATAAATAAGAGCAGTGGATATACATACATACATATAAATATATATACAAAGTGCGGAGCATTGTAGCGAGATGGAATAAACAGCATAACCATCTACTTAGTTATCCTACATAATATGAATATGTACCCATACATATTGTCACCCTCCGTAGCGACCGATACTGTCTTAGTTGTATATACTGGAGGGGACCATTGTGTAAGTCTATTGCGTCTTTTGCATTCAGTACTACTAGGTCGTCACGTTTTTTTGCTATCTCTGTGAGCAGCCCTGCTTAGGTTGTACAGTCTGACTGCCGTAGGTAGGAAGGACCTGCGAAACCTCTCGGTTGCGCACCTAGGATGATGTAGTCTGTGACCAGTCTAGTTTATTGTTCAGATGAACACCCAGGTACTTGTAGGATGTCACCATCTCGATGTCTGTTCCCTGGATGTTTACTGGTGCCGTGAGGGGTTGTCCTTGCCTACGGCAGTCCACCACCAGCTCCTTAGTTTTCCTCGCGTTGATCTGGAGGCAGTTCCTATGGCACCAGTCCACGAAGTCCTGGATAAGTCCTCTGTACTCAGCTTTATCTCCGTTGGAGATGAGGCCGACGATTGCAGAGTCGTCAGAGAACTTTTGTAGATGGCAATGTGTTGCGTTGTGTGAGAAGTCCGCAGTATAAAGGGTAAACAGGAAGGGAGCCAAAACCGTTCCCTGGGGGGCCCCGGTGCTACCAATGATCGTGTCGGACACACAGTCCCGGGTTCTCACAAACTGTGGCCGGTTAGTGAGGTAGTCCAGTTAAAGACCAAAGAACACTATATGGTGAAACTATACTCAGTTGCAAGCGAACACTGGAGCAAACATACACCTTCAGCTGCAAACACAGGCTTGGGTATGAGTCTAAACATATTATATATCAGCTTATGCTAAATGTTAGCTTAGTAGCAAAGCAGCAAACAATAAAGATACAGTCTGTTACTCACTGGCACTAGACGCAGTGTTACCAGATGACATCTGTAATGAAGGCAATAAAATGGAGCGTGCAAGGCTTCAATGTTGAGTCCAGAAACACAGTGGCCAGAACTGGGTGCTGAGCTTCAAATCTCCAGACTGCAGACTGGGAAAATGAAGAGAGAGCGGTACCAGCAGGATCAGACTGGTCAAGAGTCTGCACAGTTTGACTGACAGAAGCAAAAGATGCAAGGACAGCAGGTAGTAGGTCTAAAGCCTGCTTCATGCTACACCTCTGCTGTCCGTTTATATGTGACCGTAAACCTCGTGTGATGAAATTTACGTCATCGTCTCCACTCCACTTATTGTTCGCAGTGCTCAACTGTGGACGACCGAGTGCAGCCCAAATTTTGTGACCGCGCCGCCTGCCCATGACCTGAACGCGTTGAAAAGCGCATGCGCAAGACTGAACATCCCAATCACGAGGTGGCGATATTGACACAGCATACCAAGACAAAGAGACGAAAAAGACAACGAGGAGGTGGAAAATAGAATAAAAACATACATGAATCATACATACATAGCTTCTTTTACAGCGGCAGCAGCAGCTTCATGGAAAAGGAGTGAAAACCGGGAAGTCAAACAGCAGAAATGGACTCTATATTTGAAGAGAAATTGTTGATGTGCGCTGCTCTTGCATTTCTTCGTTGGTGAAAATCCTGGCACGTCAATGCATTGGCGCTACCTATCGGGTGGGAGTGAAACTACAAATGATGGTTGTGCGTATGCGTCAACCGCTTGGCCTGGATAGATGAAAAAAGTGAGCATGAACAACACTGTGTGCATGCCCGGCTCATCCAAAGCATACGCGGATCAAAGCAGACTAGAGGGAAATGCAGCATGAATAAGGCTTAATAAGCGGCAGTCACCACCAGAGGGGACCCTTTTTACATTAACTGTAATTTGAACTACAAACTGTAGATTGTGTTATGTCCATAATTTGGTGTAAAGAGGAGGAGGCTCAGGATGCAATTGAATGTGTTTCATTATAACAACAACGAGATCTGGCTACGGCCAAGACGGATAATTTTTTCACACATAAGGAGTTGTTCAGAACTCCTTATAAGAACTCCTTATACAAAGATATAGAATGATGATAATCAAGTCAGTGGCGGTAATGCACCTGTGGGCTGGTTGTCAACCACCAATCAAATCTAAAAGAAGAAGAAGAAGAAGAAGAAGAACCACAGATGCTCCGTACAGCACAAGGGGTCAACGGCGAATGAGGACTAGCCTCTCCATGTCATGCTCTTTATACCCCGAGTGACGCCACCACCGGAAAGGCGGTCCGTTACCCCTCACTATTCCCCGGCTGCCATATTGTAACGTCAGGGCCATGTCAAGGGGGGCAGGGATTTCCCAGCATGCTTTGGGAGAAGGACTTTTTCCCGCCTGTCTGTGCTCAGAAGTTGTTGGGGTTTTGTGGTGTGTGAATAAAGCCTGTTCGTCACAACTATCTGCTCCTTTTCTTTGTGTGAACCTTGCCTACGTCACACTGGTGTCAGAAGTGGGATGGAGCAGATGGAAGCCAGGATCAGAATGGAGATCCAGCAGCTACAGCAACTCATTGCTCAGCTGACAACAGACGATGGGACTGAGACACCTCCCCCGGGAGCCGGGAGCAGGGACGAACGAAGCAGAGGACCTGACAGGGCCAGCGCACCCCGCCTCCTGCCTTTTTCAAGGCAGAGCGGGCAGAACAGTGCAAACCAGCCCCGCATCTCGCCCCTTTCAGGACAGGACGGGCTGACCATCCCACGGCGATCAGGAGTGGCGATCGATCAGGAGGCGGCCGTCCCATCCGTCCGGCAGCGGGCCAAGATCCCCCGCTTCAATGGCGAGACCATGTTGGATGACTACCTGACTCAGGTCGAGCTGGCTGCCGCGCTGAACGGCTGGTCACCAGAGGAAACCGCCGTGCAGGTCGCGCTGGCCTTGGAAGGGAGGGCTCTCTGCACGCTCTCTGATCTCCTGCCTGAGGAGCGCTACAGCTGGCCAGCGCTACAAGGAGCGCTCCGAAGACAATTTGGGAGAACGGCGGACGCTGAGCACGCCCAGGAACAGCTGACCCGCCGCCGTCGAATCAACCAGGAAAGCCTAGGAGCCTATGCTGCAGACATACGGCTGCTAACCCGGCGCAGCTACCCAGATTTCGCACCGGAGGTGGTAGAGAAGCTCGCCCTCCGGAACTTCATCCAAGGTCTCCGCCCGGCCCAGCTCCAGAGCCACGTACGGATCCACGCCGCGAGCGACTGGGAGACTGCAGTGGCAGAAGCAGAGCGGGTGGAGCCGCTGATGAATCGCACAATTGAAGCACCAACGCACAGTCAAAGAACCTTCCAGGCCACGGCTGAGAGCGAGGAGGAAGAGGGGGAATTACGGCAGACCACGGCGGCGTGTCCACGAAGAAGATGGCCGCGGCGGCGCGAGGAAGGGTGCTTCCGCTGCGGAGAGCTGGGACACATCGCACGGTACTGCCCCGCACCCACCCCACGATAAACTGGCCCCTCGCCGGCGTTAAACTAGAGCGAGGTGGCGAGAACCGGGACAGGCCGCCTCCCGCAGATGTTTCCCCCGAGGAGCCGGCGCCACACGTGGGCCGAATTGGACACTCTCCAGGGATGTATCTACAGTGCAGCTTGGGGATGACGTCGATCCGGGCCCTGATTGACACCGGCTCTATAATCTCCTTGGTCCGACCCGGTGTGCTGCCGGGCACGAACAAGACGGCCCCACGGGGGTGGGAACCCACCAAGCGCTGCGTCACCACAGCTACTGGTGAGCGCGCCAGACTGAGGGGGCGGAGAGTTCTGGTGGTAGGGGTGGCCGGTCAGAGCATAAAACACCCGTTCTGGCTGGCTGACATCCAAGACCCCTGTATTATTGGACTAGAACTGCTCACAGCCTGGAACGCCAAGATCAACACCGCCGGACCGTCCCTCCAGTTGGGAAACCGGACCATCACGCTCCACAGCAGAACCCAGAGAAGGAACACGGGGGCCTGCACGATCGAGGGATCACCAAGACGGACCAGACCAGGCGGGCCACCGCAAGGACCGGACACGATGACGCCACCAGCGCGGGCAGAGAGAGCATGAACACACACAGGGACAGCAAGGGAAGGGGTCAACGTGTCAGCAGAGACGCAGCAGGCGGTGGAGGAATTATTTCAGCGGAGCTGCAGCGGGCTGGACCCGGAACAGAGACGCCAGCTGTGGGAGCTATTGGACTGTTATATGGGTGTTTTCGCCGCGAAGGATGAGGAATGCGGCCGGACCGGTTTGGTGCAGCACGAGATCGACACCGGTGAGACCAGGCCGATTTGACTCCGCCCACGCCGGCTTCCCTTTTCAAGGCGGGCAGCGGCAGAACAAAAAATGCGAGAAATGCTGGAGGCAGATGTTATTGAGCCCTCCAGCAGCCCCTGGGCGGCGCCGGTGGTGCTGATCAAGAAGAAGGACGGGTCGTGGCGGTTCTGTGTGGATTACTGGCGCCTGAATGACGTCACCCGGAAGGATTCCTACCCCCTGCCCCACATCGATGACGCGCTGGACCACATCACCGGCTCCAGCTGGTTCAGCTCGCTGGATCTACGCAGCGGTTATTGGCAGGTAGAGCTGTCACCAGAGGCCCGCCAGAAAACAGCCTTCTCCATCGGGCAGGGACTGTATCAATTTAAAGTGATGCCATTTGGACTCTGCAACACTCCGGCCACCTTTGAGCGCTTGATGGAGCGAGTGCTGGCTCACGTGCCCCGGAGTCGCTGTGTTGTTTACCTGGATGACCTGCTGGTGCATGCAGCTGATTTTGACAGCGCCCTGTCAAATCTCCAAGAGGTGCTGGGTGCCATCCAACAGGCGGGGCTACAGTTGCACCCTAGAAAATGCCACCTGTTCCGGCGGGAAACCACCTTCCTGGGCCACGTTGTCAGCGCAGCGGGGGTCGCCACCGACCCAGAAAAAGTGGCAGCGGTGAGAGACTGGCCAGTGCCGCAGAACGTGGGAGAGCTGAGGAGTTTTCTTGGATTGGCCTCCTATTATAGGAGGTTTGTGAAAAACTTCGCCACCATCGCCAGCCCGCTGCATCAGCTGACGCAGAAAGGACGCACGTTTCAGTGGAGTGACAGCTGTGCTGCTGCTTTCTCCCAACTCCGCGCGGCGCTCATCGGAGCCCCCATCCTGCAGTATCCTGACCCGAACCGCCCTTTCATTGTGGACACAGACGCCAGCAACCGGGGCATCGGGGCGGTGCTATCCCAGGAGGGAGAACACGGAGAGCAGGCAGTCGCTTTTTTCAGCCGCACTCTCAGCAGAGCCGAGAGGAACTACTGTGTGACTCGCAGAGAGCTGTTGGCTGTCATTCAAGGACTGCGTCATTTCCGCCCGTATGTGTACGGGGGTGGGGGTTCCAGCTCAGGACAGATCACGCTTCCCTGACCTGGTTATTAAACTTCAAAGAACCGGATGGACAGTTGGCGAGATGGCTGGAGGCACTGCAGGATTATAATTTCCAGATTGTGCATCGGGCAGGCCGCCTCCATGCCAACGCTGACGGGGTGTCTCGGCGCCCCTGTGCGACCAAGGAGTGTCGTCACTGCCAACGGGCTGAAGATCAAGACCAAGCCGCCCCACGGGCTGCTGCTCTCCGGGCCGCTGCGAGCAGGAATCACGCAGCGACGCACAGCCCCTCCTCGGGTGATCAGGCAGCCTCCCCCAGCGATGACGTCACAGAGGTTCTTGGCACGCAGCAGCTGCAGAGCGAGCAGGACAGAGACCCGGTCATTTCGCGGGTTCGGCAGTGGCTGGACACAGGACAGCGGCCCGCTTGGGAGGTTGTGTCACCACTAGACCCAGAGACTAAGGCCCTGCACTCCCAGTGGGCCAACCTCCGCTGCCACGAGGGCGTGGTGTATCGACAGTGGCAGACTCCAGCTGGGCAGCGGCTCGTCTGGCAGCTGCTGGTTCCTCGTCGACTCCGGCCCAACGTACTCCAGCTGGTTCATGGGGCGGTAGGAGCGGGCCACTTCGGAGTGACAAAGACGCTGCAGCGCCTTCGAGCCCGGTTCTACTGGCCCGGCTGTCATCAAGACATGGAGCTCCACGTTCACTGCTGCGACACGTGCACAGCTCAGAAAGGGCCAACTCAGTGATCCCACGCTCCCCTGCAGCAGTACCGGGTGGGAGCGCCGATGGAGCGAGTGGGAGTGGACATCCTGGGCCCTTTCCTGACCACGGACCGGGGGAACCACTACGTGCTGGTTGCGATGGATTATTTCACTAAGTTGCCAGAGGTGTATGCGGTCCCGGACCAAAGCGCCGCTACGACGGCATCAAAGCTGGTGGACGAAATGTTCTGTCGGTTTGGCGCACCGGAGGAGCTGCACAGTGACCAGGGTCGGAACTTCGAGGCGGAGGTTTTCAGAGAGGTCTGCAAGCGGCTGGGCATCCGGAAAACCTGGACCACCCCACTGCATCCACAGAGCGACGGCCTGGTCGAACGATTCAACCGGACCCTCACCACCCAGCTCGCTATCCTAGTGGACCAGCGACAGCGAGACTGGGACCTGCATCTGCCTTTTGTTTTGTGGGCGTACCGGACGGCAGCTCAGGAATCTACTCGGTGCACCCCTGCAGCGCTCATGTTTGGACGCAAGCTGCGCACACCAGTGGATTTGGTATTTGGTCCCCCTCCTGAGCCGGAGGTGGAGGGAAAACCCGGGTTGGATTATTTTTTTTGTTTGAAAGAACGTCTCTACACGGTGCACGAACTGGCTCGAGAGGCCCTGGCAGCGGCAGGGGGTCTGCAGAAGCGAGCGTATGACTCCCGCTGCCAGGGGAGGGACTTTGCACCGGGAGATCGAGTCTGGGTTTTCTGCCCTGAGAGAAAAAGAGGACGATCACTGAAGCTGGCGAGCCATTGGTCGGGACCGTGCGTGGTCCTGGAGAGACTGTCAGATGTGGTGTACAGGGTGAGGCTTAGGAAAAGGGACCGGGTCGTGGTCCTTCACCGTGACTGTCTCGCCCCGTATCAGCCATCTGCACCGCTGGTGGACGAACCGGAGCTTTCATCCTGACCAGACAGCCCGACGAGACTCAGATGGACACTAGGAGACCTGTACGTGTTGGTCGCCGGCACCGAAGGCTGCCCCGACACCTGGATGAGTTTGTGTTGGATTTCTGAAAGTGAACTTTGGATTTTCTGGGGACAGAAACCAGTCCAGGGGAGGGCAGTGTAACATTGGGGCCATGTCAAGGGGGGCGGGGATTTCCCAGCATGCTTTGGGAGAAGGACTTTTTCCCGCCTGTCTGTGCTCAGAAGTTGTTGGGGTTTTGTGGTGCGTGAATAAAGCCTGTTCGTCACAACTATCTGCTCCTTTTCTTTGTGTGAACCTTGCCTACGTCACAGTATTACTACTTAACACCCCCCCCCCCCGTAGAAAAATACCAAACATATCAATCAGGCCCTCCCAAAATTTGTAACCCGACTCACGCACTAACAGTGGAACCATATGTACAAAAAATAAATAAACAAACCAATCCACTCATACAACATAAACTAGAGGGGCCAGGTAGACCGCTGGCGCCCCCTACATGGCCAGGCGGGTTATTCTGCTGCCTTGATTATTACAGTCCGAAAAGAAAAAAAATAAACAGTTGTGTTCCTAAAAAATTAAATTAACCCTGGCAAAATACATACATGTATATGTATATACACTTCCAAAAAAAGTAACGCAGCAAACCACAATGACTGCTATATACACTCTCTTATGGGCAGCCACCACCCCAACACTCCCTCCCCACAACCTGGGCATTCCACACAAACATATTTCCCAAACAACAAATATATACAGTGGGACAAAAAAGTATTTAGTCAGCCACCAATTGTGCAAGTTCTCCCACTTAAAAGATGAGAGAGGTCTCCAATTTTCATCATAGGTATACCTCAACTATGAGAGACAAAATGAGGAAAAAAAAATCCAGAAAATCACATTGAAGGATTTTTAATGAATTAATTGGTAAATTCCTCGGTAAAATAAGTATTTGGTCAATAACAAAAGTTCATCTCAATACTTTGTTATATACCCTTTGTTGGCAATGACAGAGATCAAACGTTTTCTGTAAGTCTTCACAAGGTTTTCACACACTGTTGCTGGTCACATTTAGTCAGCCACAATTGGTGGCTGACTAAATACTTTTTCCCCACTATATATATATATATATATATATATATATATATATATATATATAAATAGTGTTTAGGGTTTATTTTCCACTTTCAGTATACTTGTAACAGGCCAACACACACTAACAAAATGAAAGCATGGCAAAACATACTAATTAAATGACCTGGGGCCTTAATTTAACACAAACATTTACCAATTTAAAAAAAAACTAAAGGAAGAAATACTCCAAACATATATCCAAGATGACATGTAAAATCACATAAGGATTGGCATATCCAGTCTGTGTTGTGCTGTTGCTTAGTTTTGTTTTTTTTGGTCACATTTTGTCTTAGCTTTGTTCCGAATTGTAATCGCTCCTGTTTTGTTTTTCTTTTGAATTCTTGGATGGAATATGGGTGGGCAATATAAGCTGTGGCTTCAGCCATCACCCATTTCGGATAACTTATGTTGAACTGTATAATCAGAGGAGTTATTGTCTAATTTGACCTTGTTGGATTTTTTCGCCTTTGTTATATTATTCTGTTTCTTTTTAATCTTTACTTTTAATCTATCCGAAATAAAGATTCATTCATTCATTCATACATTCATTCATTCATTCATATAACACCCCTGCAGTCATTTGACCAGCCCGATGAAAGGGCCCCCTTCTGGGTCTCCATCCTGTGGATCTCGCTTGGAGTGCCTCCGCCTCTTGGCCTCCAGAGATGAGCTGCACTGGCGTCTCTTCTCCACCACACGTCGCAGCTCATTTGGGCATCTCCATGATGTGTCAGACAATCCCAAGTAGCCATCTGCCCGGGCAGTCACGCCCCTCAGCCGAGCTTCTAGCCTTGTTCGGACCTCATCACTGATGTGCAGAGGAACTCTGTTGTGCTTCCACAGTCCACTATGTCGCGACCGGGCCTCCTTCCCAGGTCGGGATGGCCCACTGACCCGGTCCGAAGCCCTCCTCTGACACTGGTGTCTGGCACGCCATAATATCGCGCTAGCCAGTCCAGCACCGTTCTCTTTCATTTCAGCACCAGTCATCTTCCCGGGTGTCCTGCTGTGCCATCCAGTTCCCACATCCAGGGCAACTTGGACACTGGCATCAGGATCTTCCCATGTTGGTTCCCTGCAGCGCTGGTCTTCATCACCATCTAACTCACCAGGCCAATCACTGTCCAGACCGCGCTGTTCTCCACGTGCAGAGGTGGCCGGTCCCACAATCCACAGCCCAACCACTCCTCTCCAGCACAGCTGGCGATCTTAAAATCCCAGGCCACAGAACATATCACAGCCTAAGATGTTTGACCCCGAAGCGGTCACCACGAACTGGACTCCGGTTATCACTGCCGACTTATACCTCAGCTCCAGCGATCCCACTATGGTCATCCTGCTTCCTCCATAACCATAACATGGCTCCGTGTACTCCCTCAGACGGTGGTATGTGAACAGTCTCTCCATGGTGGGCAAGTTCAACACAGAACCAATCGCTCCCATATCCACCAACAGCAAAACCTCCACGCTGTCCAGCAATACATTACAGTAAATGTAACCACTCGTGCTTGGGGAAATGGTATGAAGAACCGTGGGCTCTGCAGCGGGGAGATCTGTTCCACCTTGATGGTCCTCCTGCTCAAAATTCCTGCAGGCTCTGGCGAAGTGATGCAACAGACCGCATTTACCGCATCGCTTGCCCCTTGCCGGACACTCGCTTGCCTTATACCAGTGCCTTACGGACCTACAGCAATAGCATCTTGGCGACCCCTGGGCGAACCTAATTCTCATAATGGTGGCATACGCCTCTTCACTCATGCCGTCTTTGTTGTCTGGGTCCACAGCCAACGTCTTCTCACTTGGTTCTCCACACCTCAACGTGTCTCTTCCACGGAGGTCTTCAGACAAATTTTCTGCTGCTCCACACTGCTGCACAATATCTATAGCTGTAGTTAACGTCAGTTCACCTGGGTAGGTCAGGAGCCTTGACCGTGCTGCTGAACAAGAGACACGCTTCACCAACTGGTCACGGACCATTTCATCCTGCATGGCTCCAAAATGGCACTCCCCTGCCAACTGACGTAGGTCTGCGACGAAACATTGCACTGACTCTCCTGTCCGCTGGTGGCGCTGCCGAAACTTAATCCACCGGACTATGACATTCTCAGGGGCATGAAAATAGCACGCCATTAGCGCCACCACATCTTCATAGTTTTCAGCCTCTCCTAGTGTGTTAAGGATCCTCTGACCCACCGGGCAGCACGGTGGTGCAGTGGTTAGCACTGTTGCCTAACAGCTAGAAGGTTCCAGGTTCGAATCCCCAGTCTGGCAGGGGTAGGAACCTTTCTGTGTGGAGTTTGCATGTTCTCCCTGTGCTGCGTGGGTTTACTCCGGGGGCTCCGGTTTCCTCCCACAATCCAAAGACATGCATGTTAGGTTAATTGGTTGTTCTAAATTGTCCCTAGTACTAATGAAGCACTTTGAGTGGTCTTTGAGACTAGAAATCAGAATCAGCATCAGCTTTATTGGCCAAGTATGCACAACACATACAAGGAATTTGACTTTGGCTAAAACTTGCTCTCGTTGTTCAGGTGGCGGATTTAAATAAGATTTAAATAAGGATTCAATGACAACAGAGTATGTACAGTCTGTCCACGTTTCTATAAAAGGATGCAAATATATACAGGAATATATGCAGTTATTTACTCAGACTAGCCACACTTTGCAGAAATATATGAAAAAATATACAGTCACACAGTATTTCAATGTGAACTCAGATTCAGTGATATAATGTGAATGAAGTAAAAAGCAGTGTGAGAGTTATGTGCAATGTGAGAATGGATGAAAAGTCATGAGTACAGCAACAGGTAGGACTAGGTGAATGTTAGGAGTTCATCAGAGTGATGGCTTGAGGAAAGAAACTGTTCCTGTGACGGGTGGTTTTGACCTTCAGTGATCTGTAACGACGACCAGAAGATAGAAGTTCAAACAGTTTGTGGCCGGGGTGTGACTGTCACGCCGCGCCATTCATCAGCGGCGCCACCTGCTCACGCACCTGCTACTCGTCAGCGGCGAAGGATAAAAGCCGCCTCGCCCTGAGCGTCGGCCTGAAGCCGTAGACTTCGTTTCCTTTGCATGGACTTCTACCACATTCTCTTCAGCATCCTCTTTACCGGTAAGAAGTTCACTTACCTCATCTCTCCAGTCTGCTCCCCTGTGCACAGGTGGATTCCTCGGCGGCGGACAATCCCGTCCCTCGTCTCTCCTCGCTGCTGCACCGAGCCCTGCAGGTGGCTGTCTCCCGGGCTTCCATCCTTGAAGCGCCAGTCATCTGCCCAAACAAGTAAGCTTCTCTCCCTCGCCTATTCTCCTCCCGTGTTGGTGTGTGCTCATCACCCTGTGTCTGATTTCTCCCATAGGGTTGCCGGCTGAACGGTCTCCTGCCTCTGGGTCCGAAGCAGACGCCCCCACCAACACATTAACATTCTGCAGACACGCACCCAAACATCCCTGTTGTTAATAAACAGTTTGAACTACTCTGAGCCTGTGTGTGTGCGTCTCCTGAGCCGAACGTTATGTCAGTACGGCTTCAGCAGAGCGGCTCGGCGGACGGCGGGCTCGCACACCGGTTTACCATCCTCGAGGCTCGGGTGGATCAGATTGTTTATCAGCAACAGGTGGTTCTTAACCAATTATTAGAACTGACTAACCGATTGAACCGCTTGGACCCCCAACAGCCGTTCCTCCCGACTCGCCAGGGTGGCGCGGCTCCTGCTGTTCCAGCGGCCGTCCAGCCGGCTCCAGTGGCACCGGTTCGGCTCACGCCGATTCCGACCCCCGCCCGCTTTAGCGGTAAGCTCGGCGGAGCGCGGGGGTTTATTATGCAGTGTGAGTCCGTGTTCCACCGTGTGCCCGGAGATTTTCCCTCGGATCACAGCCGAATTGGTTACATAGGGAATCTTCTGGAGGGGCGTGCGTTAACTTGGACCTACGCCGTAATGGCGAGGCCCAGTTATGCCACCCTCACCTATGACCAATTCGTGAGGCGCTTTCTGGAGGTCTTTGACCACTCACAAACCGAAACGGTCCAGGTCGATCGGCTTCTCGCTCTCCAGCAGGGAAGCCGGTCGGCAGCGGACTACGCGGTCGACTTCCGGGTAGCGGCGGAGGAATTGGGCTGGGAGGAACGCTCCCTCTGTGGCCTGTTCCTCCGCAGCCTCAATAGTGATCTGAGGGATGAACTGGCTGGTCGGGATATCCCTGGGACGCTAGCGGAGCTGACGTCCTTAGCGATAAGTTTGGATAACAGGCTGCGCGAGCGCTCCTCGGGGCGGAGGTCTTCTTCTTCTCGCCCTCGTGGAGCCTCGCCGCACCTGTTCCAAGCTCGCCCCCTGGCGGCGCCGCCAGCATCGCGCCCCGAGGAGTCGGAGCCGATGGTGACGGGCTGGACTAAACTTTCCCCTGTGGAGAAACAACGCCGCCGTGAGTTGGGCCTCTGCATGTATTGCGGAGGCGACCAACACACCGTGGAGTGTTGCCCACGGAAAGCCAGTCGGTGGGGTCCGCGAGTCACTGTTGGAAGCCTCGCGGATGTCAATCGGTTAGGATCACTGACTCAATTGAAGCTGCCCATCCGTTTCTGCCATAACCCTACTGGGCACCTCACCCACGCACTGGTGGATTCGGGCGCAGAAGGCAGCTTCATTTCACAAAGCCTGGCAACCCGATTGGGCATCCGCTGCCAGGCACTCAATACTCCCATCTCCCTAATCCACCTCTCCCGTGCCACCCTCGGGAGAGTGACACATCAAACTGTTCCCCTACCGGTCATCATCTCGGGAAACCACCGGGAGGAAATGACCTTTTACGTCCTTCCCAACTCTGTGTCGCCCGTCATCCTGGGGTATCCCTGGCTCCGCCTTCACAATCCGGTCCTGGATTGGAAATCAGCTGGGATCTCGGCATGGAGTACGTTCTGTATGGGCACCTGCCTTCAGTCCGCTGCCTGCTCTCCGTCCGCTCCTCCCCCTGCGACGGACGCTGCACCCCCGGACCTGTCTCTGGTGCCCCCAGAATTTCACGACCTGGGTATGGTGTTCAGCAAAGCGAAAGCTATGTCTCTTCCCCCTCATCGGCCCTATGACTGCGCCATCAACCTCCGCCAGGGGGCTCCCTTACCTTCTGGTCGCCTTTATAGCCTGTCTGCGCCGGAGAAGGAGACGATGAACGCCTACCTGAAGGAATCTTTAAGTGCTGGGATTATCCGCCCATCATCGTCACCCGTGGGGGCAGGGTTCTTCTTCGTGGGGAAAAAGGATGGGTCCCTCCGCCCTTGTATCGACTACCGGGCCCTCAATAATATCACGGAGAAGGACCGTTACACCCTGCCTCTCATGGACACTGCTTTCCACTCCCTCCAGGGGGCGACCTGGTTCACCAAGCTGGACCTACGCAGCGCTTACCACCTCGTCCGGATCCGGGAGGGAGATGAGTGGAAAACGGCCTTCCGTACCCCGAACGGCCACTTTGAATATCTGGTGATGCCGTTCGGGTTGACCAACGCTCCTGCAGTCTTCCAGCGCCTCATAAATGACGTCCTCCGGGACTTCATTGGCCTTTTTGTGTTCGTCTACCTGGACGATATTCTCATCTTCTCCAAGTCCAGGGATGAGCACCAGGTCCACGTGAGGCGGGTCCTCCAAAGGCTGCTGGAGAACCGTCTGTACGTTAAGGCAGAAAAGTGTGAATTTTACGCCAGGAGCACGTCCTTCCTGGGGTTCATCATCGCCCACGATAGGGTGCTCCCCGACCCAGAGAAGGTAAAGGCGGTGGTGGAATGGCCCACACCTGCATCCCGGAAACAGGTGCAGCAATTTGTTGGTTTCGCCAATTTCTACCGCCGCTTTGTCCCCAACTTCAGTGCCATCGTGGGACCACTGACCCGCCTCACGTCCCCGAAGGTCCCGTTCCGGTGGACCGAAGAGGTCGCTGCCGCCTTTGAGGCGCTGAAGGCGGAATTCTCCTCCTCCCGGGTCCTTCGCCAGGTCGACCCCGCGCTGCAGTGCATTGTAGAGGTAGACGCCTCGGACACGGGAGTGGGAGCAGTGCTGTCCCAGCGGTCACCGGACGATGGCGCCAAGCGACCGTGCGCCTTCTTCTCCCGGCGCTTGTCCCCGGCGGAGAGAAACTACGATGTGGGGGACAGAGAGCTCTTGGCCATCAAGCTCGCCCTGCAGGAGTGGCGCCACTGGTTGGAGGGGGCAAGCCTGCCGTTTGTGGTCCTCACGGACCACAAGAACTTGGAATACTTACGATCTGCCAAGCGCCTGAACGCCCGCCAGGCGCGCTGGTCCCTGTTCTTCGCCAGGTTCCAATTTTCCATCACCTTCAGGCCTGGCTCTAAGAACGTCCTGCCTGACGCCCTCTCCAGGCAGTTCGCCCCCGTGGAGTCGGAGGAGGCGCCCCACTCCATCCTGCCCAGGTCGTGCGTCGTGGGAGCCATCTCGTGGGACATTGAGAGCAAGATCCGGAAGGCACAGCAGGTGGAACCTGACCCTGGCGGCGGACCGGAGGGGAGGCTGTTCGTGCCATCCGCGGTCCGAGGAGAGGTCATCCACTGGCTCCACACCTCCAAGCTCACCTGTCACCCTGGCACCTCCCGGATGATAGATCTCCTCCAACGGTCCTTTTGGTGGCCAGGCCTGCGGAGGGATGCAGCCCGCTACGCCCGGGCTTGCCCAATCTGTGCCACCTGCAAATCGGGAAATGCCCCTCCAGCGGGTCTGCTCCAGCCCCTGCCCGTCCCTGGCAGGCCCTGGTCGCACATCGCTCTGGATTTCGTCACCGGACTCCCCATCTCCAACTCCTATGACACCATCCTGACCATCGTGGACCGCTTCTCCAAGGCCGTGCACTTCATCCCCCTGCGAGGCCTCCCTACTGCCCTGGAGACGGCGGACCTCCTCGTCCAACACGTGGTCAGGCTGCATGGGATTCCGGTGGACGTGGTCTCGGACCGGGGCCCCCAGTTTTCATCTGAGGTTTGGAGGTCATTCTGCAACGCCATCGGAGCCAAGGTGAGCCTCTCCTCCGGCCATCACCCCCAATCCAACGGGCAGTGTGAGAGGACCAACCAGGAGCTGGAGGCTGCGCTCCGCTGTGTGTCCAGATCCAAACCCGCGTCCTGGAGCAACCATCTTGCCTGGGTTGAATATGCCCACAACACCGCTCGCTCTTCTGCTACAGGGATGTCCCCCTTCAAAGCGTCCCTGGGTTACGACCCCCCGCTGTTTCCGGAGCAGGAGAGTGAGGTAACTGTCCCGTCAGTTAGGGCCCATCTCAGGCAGTTCCGCTCCACCTGGGCTGCCGCGCGCCATGCGCTATTACGCACAGCGGAGCGCAACAGGACTGTGGCGGACCGGCGTAGGAGACCTGCCCCGGCGTACAGAGTTGGGCAGCTTGTTTACATTTCCACCCAGGACGTCACTCTAAAAGGCGAGAGGAGAAAGCTGGCACAGCGCTTCATGGGTCCCTACCCCATCACCCGGATCATCAACCCGGTGGCTGTGCGCGTGGCTATTCCCCCCTCCCTCCGCATTCATCCTACTTTCCACGTGTCGAAGGTGAAACTGGCGGTTTCTGACCCCCTTTGCCCTCCTCCTGCAGCGCAACCCGCGCCCCGGATGATTGGTGGCCATCCGGCCTGGTCCGCTTCCTCCATCCTGGACTCCCGGCGCCGGGGTCGTGGGTTGCAATACTTGGTGGACTGGGAGGGCTATGGGCCCGAGCATCGACAGTGGGTGCCCCCGTCGTTTGTGTTGGACCCATCGCTCATCGCGGACTTCCACCGAGCGCACCCGGATAAGCCATCGCCAGGAGGCGCTGCTAGAGGGGGGAGTACTGTCACGCCGCGCCATTCATCAGCGGCGCCACCTGCTCACGCACCTGCTACTCGTCAGCGGCGAAGGATAAAAGCCGCCTCGCCCTGAGCGTCGGCCTGAAGCCGTAGACTTCGTTTCCTTTGCATGGACTTCTACCACATTCTCTTCAGCATCCTCTTTACCGGTAAGAAGTTCACTTACCTCATCTCTCCAGTCTGCTCCCCTGTGCACAGGTGGATTCCTCGGCGGCGGACAATCCCGTCCCTCGTCTCTCCTCGCTGCTGCACCGAGCCCTGCAGGTGGCTGTCTCCCGGGCTTCCATCCTTGAAGCGCCAGTCATCTGCCCAAACAAGTAAGCTTCTCTCCCTCGCCTATTCTCCTCCCGTGTTGGTGTGTGCTCATCACCCTGTGTCTGATTTCTCCCATAGGGTTGCCGGCTGAACGGTCTCCTGCCTCTGGGTCCGAAGCAGACGCCCCCACCAACACATTAACATTCTGCAGACACGCACCCAAACATCCCTGTTGTTAATAAACAGTTTGAACTACTCTGAGCCTGTGTGTGTGCGTCTCCTGAGCCGAACGTTATGTCAGTGACGGGTCAGCACAGATGTTTCCCGCCCGTTTCCTGGTTATGGACTGATATAAGTTCTCAATGGAGGGTAGGTCGGTACCAATGATCCTCTCCGCAGACTTAATGATCCGCTGCAGTCTGGTCTTGTCCTGTTTAGTGACAGATCCAAACCAGACAGTGATGGAAAAGCAGAGGACAGATTGGATGATGGCAGTATCTGTTTCCTATAGGCCCTTAGAATAGAGGGTTAGTATTAGTGAAAGCGCTTTGAGTGGTCTTTGTGACTAGAAAAGCGCTATATAAGTGCAGGTTAGTTAGTTAGTTAGTTAGTAGAAGACAACCAGCAGCTCCTGAGGCAAATCAAACTTCTTGAGCTGACGCAGAAAAAACAACCTCTGCTGGGCCTTTTTCCGGACAGTGTCTATATGGGAGGACCACTTCAGGTTCCGGGAGATTGTGGTACCCAGAAACTTGAAGGAGTCCACAGTGGACACTGGGCTGTTGAGGATGGTGAGTGGGGGGAATGAAGGAGGGTGTCGCCTGAAATCCACAGTCATCTCCACCGTTTTGGCTGGGTTAAGTTCAAGATGGTTCTGGCTGCACCAGAGGATCAGCTGCTCCACCTCCCGCCTGTATGCAGACTCATCACCATCCCGGATCAAACCGATGACTGTGGTGTCATCTGCAAACTTCAGGAGCTTCACCGAAGGGTCCTCTGAGGTGCAGTCGTTGGAGTAGAGGGAGAAGAGCAGTGGGGAAAGGACACATCCTTGGGGGGGCGCCAGTACTAATTTTTCGGGAGCTGGATGTAAATCTCCCTAGCTTCACCTGTTGCCACCTGTCAGTCAGAAAGCTGGAGATCCACTGGCAGGTGGAGGGGGGCACCTTGAGCTGGAGGAGTTTCTGATGAAGAATGCCTGGGATGATGGTGTTGAACGCTGAGCGTCCTTCTTCTTCCGGCTTTCAGAGAGAGCAGACACATTTCTTCCCCTCTCCTCTCCTCCTCCCTTCACTGATCCCAGCTTGCTGTGTCCTGTCTGTCTCGCTCTTCTTCTGGCTGAATCTCGATCCAAACGGAAAATTATGGATTTGGTAAGCTGGGCTTTAAATGCAATTGACACCACCTTCTCAAACAGAAAATCGGGCCCGGGGGAGCCCAACTGTCCTGCAGGCACTACGGCTGCGGGTTATGTGAGAGACACAAACAATTGGAAACTTATGTGTCTGTGCGACCTTTCGATCGAAGATGTGGAAGACATCTACCTGTTTGGCCTTATGATCACAGGATTTCTGCTGTTTGGCTTTGGAGTTTTCCTGGTGTATCAAAAACTAAGGAAGTTGGAAAGAGCTAATCAAAATGCGGACCCGGCGAAGCTCCTTCTACAATTCGACCAGTTGGCGAGGACACTGATAGCGGCTAATGGAGAACTGAATAGGAAGATGGGTAACATCTCGGAGTCGCTGGGTGCTCTCCAGGAAATGATTTTAAAGCCTGGAAATGAATATGGAAATGTACATGCAAATTGTGATGCACAGAATCGCATGAGAGGTGAAATTTCTATGCTCTAAGTGGACTGTGCCTATCAGGCCTTGATTCGGCGTCCTTGAGAATCATTCCTCCAGGAGAAAAGATAAGGCAGAAGGGAGTTTTGGCTTGACTTCTCTTTAACCCAAACAATTGCTGATGTGCAACAATCTGAACTCTCCAAGGACAGCCATGTGACTAACATGGATTTTTACCATCTGGCATGAACTGAAGAGAGATGAACTCTGTGGACATGTTATCTATGTTTTAGGACACTAAGGACATAACATCTCGCCGTTGCCTAAGAGACGATTTTTGTTGTCCACCAGTAACTGATACTTCACACACTGCACTCACACTGATATCATATGACTGACATACACACACTGGTCTCTCTCTTGCTTTGTTAATGTGTGGATCTGTATTGTCTGCTAAGTGTGCTTAGGGTTTTTTTTTCTATGTGATCACAATCTTGCTCACTCGAGCCATATTTTGATAACTATGTTTTTTCTCTCTGCCCAATGTGTCACCCCCTTCCCCCTCCCCCTCTTTACCCCCCACTGCATGAGGCGCCTGTATGGCTGCCGCGTCATTAGGGAGCGCTTAACAATGAGCGCACCTTAGTGATAAGTAAAATTCCTTGTATGTGTAGTGCATACTTGGCAATAAAGTTGATTCTAATTCTGATTCTGATTCGCAGCTGAAGTCGACAAACAGGATCCTGGCGTACGTCCCTGGGGAGTCGAGGTGTTGCAGGATGTAGTGTAGTCCCATATTCACTGCATCATCCACTGACCTGTTTGACCGGTAGGCAAACTGCAGTGGGTCCATCAGGGGGCCTGTGACGACCTTCAGGTGGTTCAGCACCAATCTCTCCAAGGATTTCATGACCACAGAGGTCAAGGCAACAGGTCTGTAGTCGTTTAATCCTGTAACAGAGGGTTTCTTGGGGACTGGAATGATGATGGAGCGTTTGAAGCAGGAAGGCACTTCACACAGCTCCAGTGATCTATTAAAGATCCGGGTGAAGATGGGGGCCAACTCGTTGGAGCAGACTCTCAGGCAGGACGGAGACACACCATCAGGTCCTGCAGCCTTCTTGATCTTTTGTCTCTGAAAGACCCAGCGCACCTCCTCTTCACAGATCGTTAGTGCTGGTGGGAGATCAGAGTGGAGGAGGGATGGAGTTCCTGGGGCTGCAGATAATCCTTTTGTGTGGGTGGGAGGTGAGAACTGTAGGTTCTTTTCAAACCTACAGTAAAAGCTGTTTAAGTCGTTAGCCAGCTGGAGGTTTTCCACAGAGTGGGGGGATGGTCTCCTGTAGTTGGTGATATTCTGCAGGCCTCTCCAAACAGAAGCAGAGTTGTTGGCTGAGAAGTTTTGTTGTAACTTCTCACTGTAGCTCCTCTTAGCAAGCCTGGTCTCCTTTGTCAGCATGTTTCTGGCCCGCTTGTACAGAGTCCAGTCACCAGTCCTGTAGGCCTCCTCCTTGGTCTGACGTAGCTGCTTCAGTTTAGGAATGAACCAGGGTTTATTGTTGTTGTATGTGCAGAAGGTCTTGGTCTGCACACACATGTCCTCGCAGAATGTATGATGTCACAGTGTCAGTGAGTTCATTTAGGTTAATGGCTGCATCTTCAAAAACACTCCAGTCTGTGCAGTCAAAGCAGGCTTGTAACTCCAGCTTTGATTCCTCAGTCCATTTCTTCACAGTCCTTACAACAGACTTGGAAGTTTTTAGTTTCTGTCTGTATGTTGGAATAAGATGGAGCAGACAGTGGTCAGAAAAACCCAGAGCTGCACGGGGGACGGCATGATAGGCGTTTCTTAAAACTGTGTAACAGTGGTCAAGTGTATTTGTGTCCGTGGTGGGACATTTAATATGCTGTCTGTATTTAGGAAGCTAATTTGTGAAATTAGCTCTATTGAAATCACCCAGAATGATAAGCAGAGAGTCTGGATGTTTTTCCTCCACCTCTGCTATCTGGTCAGCGAGGTGCTGCAGCGCCTCCGTTGTACAAGCAACAGGCGGGATATAAATTCTCCATCCATCCATCCATCTTCTACCGCTTTTCCGGAGGTCCGGGTCGCGGAGGCAGCAGTTCAAGCAGAGAAGCCCAGACTTCCCTCTCCCCAGCCACCTGCTCCAGCTCTTCAGAGGGGATACCAAGGCGTTCCCAGACTAGCTGGGAGACATAGTCTCTCCACCGAGTCCTGGGTCTGCCCCGGGGTCTCCTCCCAGTGGGACGTGCCTGAAACACCTCAAGTGGGAGGCGTCCAGGAGGCATCCTAATCAGATGCCCATACCACCTCAACTGACTCCTTTCAATGTGGAGGAGCAGCGGTTCTACTCTGAGCCTCTCCCGGATGACTGAGCTCCTCACCCTATCTCTGAGGGTCAGTCCAGCAATCCTACGGAGAAAGCTCATTTCAGCCGCTTGTATCCGCGATCTCGTTCTTTCGGTCATTACCCAAAGCTCGTGACCATAGGTGAGAGTAGGAACGTAGATTGACTGGTAAATCGACAGCTTTGCCTTAGAACTCAGCTCCCTCTTCACCACAACAGACCGGTACAACGTCCGCATCACTGCAGATGCTGCTCCAATCCGTCTGTCGATCTCTCGCTCCATTTTCCCCTCACTCGTGAACAAGACCCCAAGATACTTAAACTCCTCCACTTGGGGCAGGAGCCTGTCCCCAACCCGGAGAGGACAATCCACCTTTTTCCGGCTGAGGACCATGGACTCGGACTTGGAGGTGCTGATTCTCATCCCAGCCGCTTCACACTCAGCGGCAAACCGTCCCAGCAAGAGCTGTAGGTCATTGCTGGATGAAGCCAACAGGACAACATCATCTGCAAACAACAGAGATGAGATCCTGTGGTCACCAAGCATGACACCCTCCATTCCCTGGCTGCGCCTAGAAATCCTGTCCATAAAAATTATGAACAGGACCGGTGACAAAGGGCAGCCCTGGCGGAGTCCAACTCTCACTGGGAATGACTCCGACCGAGTGTTGGCAATGCGAACTAAACTCTCACAACGGTCGTACAGAGACCGAATAGCTCGTAACAACAAGCCCGATACCCCATACTCCCGAAGCACCCCCCACAAAAATCCACGAGGGACGCGGTCAAA
Organism: Pholidichthys leucotaenia; assembly: GCA_020510985.1. Lineage (NCBI taxonomy): Eukaryota > Metazoa > Chordata > Actinopteri > Cichliformes > Pholidichthyidae > Pholidichthys > Pholidichthys leucotaenia. The sequence continues at coordinate 297,308,079 of CM035849.1, forward strand.
TGCCTTCTCCAAGTCCACAAAACACATGTAAACTGGTTGGGCAAACTCCCACGAACCCTCAAGAATTCTCGAGAGGGTAAAGAGCTGGTCCGATGTGCCACGGCCAGGACGAAAACCACATTGCTCCTCCTGAATCCGAGGTTCGACCAACGGCCGGACTCTCCTCTCCAATACCTTGGCATAGACCTTCCCAGGGAGGCTGAGGAGTGTGATCCCTCTAAAGTTGGAGCACACCCTCCGGTCCCCTTTTTTGAAGAGAGGAACCACCACCCCGGTTTGCCATGCCAAAGGCACTGCCCCCGACCTCCACGCAATGTTGCAGAGGCGTGTCAACCATGACAACCCAACAACATCCAGGGCCTTGAGGTACTCGGGGCGAATCTCGTCCACCCCCGGGGCCCGGCCACCAAGGAGATTTTTAACCACCTTGGCGACCTCAGCCCCTGTGATAGGCGAGTCATCCCCCTCGTCCCCAAACCCTGCTTCCTCTGTGGAAGGCGTATCAGTGGGATTGAGGAGATCCTCGAAGTATTCCTTCCACCGCCCGACGATATCCCCAGTTGAAGTCAACAGTGTCCCATCCGCACCATACACAGTGTGGACGGGGAGCTGCTTTCCCCTCCTGAGCCGCCGAACAGTTTGCCAGAATCTCTTTGAAGCCGACCGAAAGTCTTGTTCCATGGCCTCACCGAACTCCTCCCATACCCGGGTTTTTGCTTCAGCAACCACCCGAGCTGCACTCCGCTTGGCCTGCCGGTACACCTCAGCTGCTTCGGGAGTCCCACAAGCCAACCAAGCTTGATAGGACTCCTTCTTCAGCTTAATGGCCCCCCTCACCACTGGTGTCCACCACTTGGTTCGGGGGTTGCCACCACGAGATGCACCGACCACCTTGCGGCCGCAGCTCTGGGCTGCCGCTTCAACAACAGAGGTGGAGAACATGGCCCATTCAGACTCCATGTCTCCAGACTCCCTCGGAATGTGGTTGAAGTTCTTCCGGAGGTGGGAGTTGAAGACCTCCCGGACAGGGGCCTCAGCCAGACGCTCCCAGCACACCCTCACTATACGTTTGGGTCTACCAGGTCTGAATGGCTTCCTCCCCTGCCATCGGATCCAACTCACCACCAGGTGGTGATCAGTTGACAGCTCTGCACCTCTCTTTACTCGGGTGTCCAAGACATACGGTCGCAGGTCTGATGATACGATAACAAAATCGATCATCGACCTGCGGCCTAGGGTGTCCTGGTGCCAGGTGCACATATGGACACCCTTATGCTTGAACATGGTGTTCGTTATAGACAGACTGTGGTTAGCACAGAAGTCCAATAACTGAACACCACTCGGGTTCAGATCGGGCAGGCCGTTCCTCCCAATCACCCCCCTCCAGGTTTCACTGTCGTTGCCCACGTGCGCATTGAAGTCCCCCAGTAGGACAATGGAGTCTCCAGGAGGAGCACCCTCCAGCACCCCAGTCACAGACTCCAAAAAGGGTGGGTACTCTGAAACATCATTTGGTGCATAGGCACAAATGATGGTCAGGACCCGTTTCCCAACCCGAAGGCGCAGGGAAGCAACCCTTTCGTCCACCGGGGAAAACTCCAATATAGAGGCAGCAAGGTGGGGCGATACAAGAATACCTACCCCTGCTCGTCGCCTCTCGCCCGGGGCAACTCCAGAAAAGGCCAAGCTCCAGCCCCTCTCCAGGAGACTGGTTCCGGAACCGGAGCTGTGTGTTGAGGTGAGGCCAACTATATCTAGCCGGTATCGCTCAATCTCGTACACCAGCTCAGGCTCCTTCCCCACCAGAGAGGTGACATTCCACGTACCAAAAGCCAGTTTAGAAAGCTTGGGATCAGTCCGCCAAGGTCTCCGCCTTTGACTGCCACCTAATCCACATAGCACCGGACTTCCATGATCCCTCCTGCAGGTGGTGAACCTACTGGAGGGCGGACCCATGTAACTCCTTCGGGCTGAGCCCGGCCGGGTCCCATGGGTGGAAACCCGGCCACCAGACGCTAGCCTTCGAGCCCCTCCCCCAGGCCTGGCTCCAGGGTGGGGCCCCGGTAACCCCATACCGGGCGGGGTACACTGAATCCTTGATATACAATTTATCATGAGAGTCTGTTGGATCGTTCTTCGTCTGGCCCTTCACCCAGGACCAGTTTGTCTTGGGAGACCCTATCAGAGGCAAATTGCCCCGGACAACATAGCTCCTGGGATCACTGGGGCACGCAAACCCCCCCACCACGATAAGGTGACGATCCATGAGGGGGGATATAAATTCTGACCAGAATAAACGAGGAGAACTCTCGCGGTGAATAAAAGGGTTTACAGTTTATGAACAGTGACTCTTGGTTAGGGCTACAAAACTTCTTCAACACTGTGACATCAGTACACCGACCTTCTTTTATGTAGAAGCAGATTCCACCACCTTTAGTCTTTCCAGAGAATTCTCGGCTGCGATCAGCACGAAACAGTTGGAATCCGTCCAGGCAAACTGCGCTGTCCGAGATGTGTTCACTCAGCCAGGACTCCGTGAAACACAGGGCGCCAGATCTGCTAAAATCCAGGTTTTTGTGAGTCAGGAGCAGCAGTTCGTCCATTTTGTTTGCCAAAGAGCGGACATTGGTCAGATGGATCGATGGGAACGGCGTGCGATATCCTTGTTTCTTCATCCTGACTAGCGCACCGGCACGTTTACCACGCCACCTTCGTTTCCGGCCAGTGCCAATAGCCGCTGCTCCCACAGCTAAGATCAACTGAAAAACTTAAGATCAGCAGCAGAAACTGGCGGAGAAGTTGCATTGGGAGATAATCTGAGTGAAAGTAGTTCCTCCCTTGAATAGGTGACTTGGACGGAAGAGCAGAAGTCCAAAAAACCACACAAAATTATCAAAAACATCAGACAGCAGAAGCCAGTGGCTGCCATCTGCTGCGCCATCTTGGATCAGAAAAAGCGCTTTATAAGTATAGGTCCTTATCCCTTATTTCTTATCCCTCTATACCGAGACTATGAACTAAAATAGCTGTCCCATACAACTTCTCGAGCTTACCGAGGTCAGGGGCTATCAATTAAGTTTGAAATGGCATGTACCATCTAACCCAGGGCACAGACGGCTCGCCCAGGACCTCCAAAAATGGCCTAAAAGTAGTGCCAGCTAGTTCCATACCTCTTTTCTCCTCGTCTCCAAATGTTATGTACATAACTCGGTGTAAAGATTCGGAGGCTCAGGATGCAGTTGAACGTGTTTTATTATAACAACAGCGAGAACTACAGATGCTTCGTACAGCACAAGGAGTCAATGGCGAAAGAGGACTAGCCTCTTCCTGTCATGCACTTTATACCCCAAGTGACGTCACCACCAGAAAGGCGGTCCGTCACCCCTCATTATTCCCCGGGTGCCCCGGCTGCCATATTACTACTTAACAGACTGGTGTTTGCTCAGGTTAGAATTGGGGCAGAGGCAAACAGGGATTTAAAGATAGAAAAAGCCTGACCTGGCCCTCGAAATATTAAACCCCCCAGGAAAGGGGTGTGAGCATAGTTCGTGCTTTTCAGCTTTGACAACTAATATATTTCCTGGAAGATGTTGCAGGAGCTTTCAACATGGATCTCATGTTCCTCTAGAGTCCAAGAAAAACATTAAAATATCAAGATAGACAAATAATCTTTGAGTAGGTCATCAGTGTTTTGGAACATGACATGTACGTTAGATCAAAGGGCATGAATAAATATTTAAAATGTCCCAAGGGTGTTATAAAGACTGTTTTCCATTCACCTCTCTCCTTTATTCTGATTAAACAGTAGCCATTACGTAAATCCAGGTTACTGAAGACTTCTCATGACATTTTCCTCTTGGAAGTGTTAGCCCGAGGAAAATCATACCAACTCCACGAGTCCTAAAAGTATACACCGCGTTCCAAATTATTATGCACATGATATTTGTCTCTGATTTTCCTAAATAGTCGATGCAAATAACAGTCAGTATAATTTTCAGGTCATCAACCATTAGAGCATAATTCAAATTTGATTGAACAAGCCTCCCAATGATAACTATTTTTTGCAAAAATAAAACAACTCAAAATGCACTGTTCCAAATTATTATGCACAACAGAGTTTCATCCATCCATCCATCCATCTTCTACCGCTTTTCCGGAGGTTCGGGTCACGGAGGCAGCAGTTCAAGAAGAGAAACCAGACTTCCATCTCCCCAGCCACCTGCTCCAGCTCTTCAGAGAGGATACCAAGGCGTTCCTAGACCAGCTAGGAGACATAGTCTCTCCACCGAGTCTTGGGTCTGGCCCGTGGTCTCCTCCCAGTGGGACGTGCCCGAAACACCTCAAGTGGGAGGCATCCAGGAGGCATCCTATTCAGATGCCCATACCACCTCAACTGACTCCTTTCAATGTGGAGGAGCAGCGGTTCTACTCTGAGCCACTCCCGGATGACTGAGCTCCTCACCCTATCTCTGAGGGTGAGTCCAGCAATCCTACGAAGAAAGCTCATTTCGGCCGCTTGTATCCGCAATTTCGTTCTTTCGGTCATTACCCAAAGCTCGTGACCATAGGTGAGAGTAGGAACGTAGATTGACTGGTAAATTGACAGCTTTGCCTTAGAACTAAGTTCCCTCTTCACCACAACAGACCGGTACAGCGTCCGCGTCACTGCAGATGCGGCTCGGATCTGTCTGTCAATCTCTCGCTCCATTCTCCCCTCACTCGTGAATAAGACCCCAAGATACTTAAACTCCTCCACTTGGGGCAGGAGCCTATCCCAAACCCGGAGAGGACAATCCACCTTTTTCCGGCTGAGGACCATGGACTCGGACTTGGAGGTGCTGATTCTCATTCCAGCTGCTTTAAACTCAGCGACAAACAGGAGCTATGTTGTCCAGGGCAATTTGCCTCTGATAGGGTCACCCAAGACAATCTGGTCCTGGGTGAAGGGCCAGACTAAGAACGATCCAATAGACTCTCATGATAAATTCTAGATCAAGGATTCAGTGTACCCCGCCTGATATGGGGTTACCAGGGCCCCACCCTGGAGCCAGGCCTGGGGGAGCGGCTCGATGGCTAGCGTCTGGTTGCCGGGTTTCCACCCGTGGGACCCGGCCGGGCTCAGCCCGAAGGAGTTACATGGGTCTGCCTTCCAGTGGCCTCACCACCTGCAGGAGGGCTCATGGGGGTCCGGTGCTTTGTGGATTAGGTGGCGTTCAAAGGCGGAGACCTTGGCGGACTGATCCCAAGCTTTCTAAACTGGCTTTTGGTACATGGAATGTCACCTCTCTGGTGGGGAAGGAGCCTGGGCTGGTGTACGAACTTGAGAGATACCGGCTCGATATAGTCGGCCTCACCTCAACACACAGCTCTGGATCCGGAACCAGTCTCCTGGAGAGGGGCTGGAGCTTGGCCTTTTCTGGAGTTGCCCCGGGTGAGAGGTGACGAGCAGGTGTGGGTATTCTTGTATCCCCCACCTTGCTGCCTCTATATTGGAGTTTTCGCCGATGGACGAAAAGGTTGCTTCCCTGCGCCTTCGGGTTGGGAAACGGGTCCTGACCATCATTTGTGCCTATGCACCATATGATGTTTCAGAGAACCCACCCTTTTTGGAGTCTGCGACTGGGGTGCTGGAGGGTGCTCCTCTTGGAGACTCCATTGTCCTACTGGGGGACTTCAATGCGTACGTGGGCAACGACTGTGAAACCTGGAGGTGGGTGATTGGGAGGAACGGCCTTCCCGATCTGAACCCGAGTGGTGTTCAGTTATTGGACTTCTGTGCTAACCACAGTTTGTCCATAATGAACACCATGTTCAAGCATAAGGGTGTCCATATGTGCACCTGGCACCAAGACACCCTAGGTTGAAGGTCGATGAACGATTTTGTTATCGTGTCATCAGACCTGCGACCGTATGTCTTGGACACTCGGGTAAAGAGAGGTGCAGAGCTGTCAACTGATCACCACCTGGTGGCAAGTTGGAACCGATGGCAGGGGAGGAAGCCATTCAGACCTGGTAGATCCAAACGTATAGTGAGGGTGTGCTGGGAGCGTCTGGCTGAGGCCCCTGTCCGGGAGGTCTTCAACTCCCACCTCCGGAAGAACTTCAACCACATTCCGAGGGAGTCTGGAGACATGGAGTCTGAATGGGCCATGTTCTCCACCTCTATTGTTGAAGCGGCGGCCCAGAGCTGCTGCCGCAAGGTGGTCGGTGCAGCTCCTGGTGGCAACCCCCGAACCAAGTGGTGGACACCAGTGGTGAGGGGGCCCATTAAGCTGAAGAAGGAGTCACAATCATTGGCTTGTGGGACTCCCGAAGCAGCTGAGGTGTACCGGCAGGCCAAGCGGAGTGCAGCTCGGGTGGTTGCTGAAGCAAAAACCCGGGTATGGGAGGAGTTCGGTGAGGCCATGGAACAAGACTTTCGGTCGGCCTCAAAGAGACTCTGACAAACTGTCCGGCGGCTCAGGAGGGGAAAGCAGCTCCCTGTCCACACTGTGTATGGTGCGGATGGGGCGCTGTTGACTTCGACTGGGGATATCGTCGGGCAGTGGAAAGAATACTTGGAGGATCTCCTCAATCCCACTGATACGCCTTCCACAGAGGAAGCAGGGCTTGTGGACGAGGGGGATGACTTGCCTATCACAGGGGCTGAGGTCGCCAAGGTGGTTAAAAATCTCCTTGATGGCCGGGCCCCGGGGGTGGACGAGATTCACCCTGAGTACCTCAAGGCCCTGGATGTTGTAGGGCTGTCATGGTTGACACACCTCTGCAACATTGCGTGGAGGTCGGGGGGCAGTGCCTTTGGCATAGCAAACCAGGGTGGTAGTTCCTCTCTTCAAAAAAGGGGACCAGAGGATGTGCTCCAACTTTAGAGTGATCACATTCCTCAGCCTCCCTGGGAAGGTCTATGCCAAGGTACTGGAGAGGAGAGTCCGGCCATTGGTCGAACCTCGGATTCAGGAGGAGCAATGTGATCTTCATCCTGGCTGTGTCACATCGGACCAGCTCTTTACCCTCTTGAGAATTCTCGAGGGTTCGTGGGAGTTTGCCCAACCAGTTTGCATGTGTTTTGTGGACTTGGAGAAGGCATTCGACCGTGTCCCTCGTGGTTTTTTGTGGGGGGTGCTTCTGGAGTATGGGGGTATTGGGCTTGTTGTTATGAGCTATTCGGTCTCTGTATGACCATTGTGAGAGTTTGGTTCGTATTGCCAACACTCGGCAATACGAATCTGTTGTTTTGAAACAGCAGAGTTTCAAAACATTTTATTGGTTGTAAAGAACTGAAAATGGTCATTTGTTGAATTTGCAGCATTAGGAGATCATATTTACTGAAATCAAAAGCTATTTCAATCAAAAACATCTTAACAGGCCAAGTAACATCTTAACATAGGACCCCTTCTTTGATGTAACCTTCACAATTCTTGCAACCATTGAACTTGTGAGTTTTTGGAGAGTTTCTGCTTGAATTTCTTTGTAAGATGCCAGAATAGCCTCCCACAGCTGCTGTTTTGATGTGAACTGCCTCCTACCCTCATAGATCTTTTGCTTGAGGATGCTCCAAAGGTTCTCAATAGGGTTGAGGTCAGGGGAGGATGGGGGCCAGACCATGAGTTTCTCTCTTTTTATGCCCATAGCAGCCAATGACACAGAGGTATTCTTTGCAGCATGAGCTGGTGCATTGTCATGCATGAAGATAATTTTGCAACGGAAGGTATGGTTCTTCTTTTTGTACCATGGAAGAAAGTGGTAAGTCAGAAACTCTATATACTTTGCCGAGGTCATTTTGACACCTTCAGGGACTCTAAAGGGGCCTACCAGCTCTTTCTCCATGATTCTGGCCCAAAACATGACTCTGTCACCTCCTTGCTGACGTCGCAGCCTTGTTGGGTCATGGTGGCCATCCACCAACCATCCACTAATCCATCCATCTGGACCATCCAGGGTTGCACGGCACTCATCAGTAAATAAGACTGTTTGAAAATTAGTCTTTATGTGTTTCTGGGCACACTGCAACAGTTTCTGCTTGTGAACATTGGTTGGGGTGGCTGAATGGTAGGTTTATGCACAACTGCGAGCCTCTGAAGGACCCTACACTTTAAGGTTCGTGGGACTCCAGAGGCACTAGCAGCTTCAAATACCTGTTTGCTGTTTTGTAATGGCATTTTAGCAGCTGCTGTCTTAATCCGACGAATATGTCTGGCAGAAACCTTCCTCATTATGCCTTTATCTGCACAAACCCGTCTGTGCTCTGAATCAGCCACAAGTTTCTTCACAGTGCAATGATCACGCTTAAATTTTTGTGAAATATTTAATGCTTTCATACCTTGTCCAAAGCATTGCATTATTTGATGCTTTTCGGCAGCAGAGAGATTCTTTTTCTTTCCCATATTGCTTGAAACCTGTGACATGCTTGATAGATAGATAGATAGATAGATAGATAGATAGATGAACTTTATTGATCACAAACTGGGAAATTACAGTGTAACAGCAGCATGACAGTAGACAACCAAACAACAGAAACACACACATGACAGACAAAGGGATTACCCATGGAAAATAAAACTGACACGACTATAAAACCTATATACATCATAGCTGAATATATGATGACCCGTATAAACACATGAATCATCCCATTGCACAAAGAAGGACTATCAGGAGCAGAGTGAAATGTGAGGTACTATTTAGTCTGTAAGGTGCAGTGTGACAGCATAGCTATGACCAGAATACAACATCATAGTGAGTTATTGTACAGTGAAATTGCATGTGGCAGGAAAGATTTCCTGTACCTGGCTGTACGACAGCGAAGCTGTAGTAGTCTACTGGAGAAAGTGCTTCGCTGTCTATCTAGTGTGTGGTGGAGGGGGTGATCAGGATTGTCCATGATGGATCGCAGTTTATTTAGTGTTCTCCTCTCCACCACTGTCTCAAAGGTCTCTGGTCTGAGACCAATTACAGAGCCAGCCCTCTTGATAATCTTGTCCATTCTGTTGGTGTCTCTGGCCCTGATGCTGCTACCCCAACAGACAGCAGCAAAGAAGATGGCACTGGCGACAACAGTCTGGTAGAAAAGCTCCAGCATCCTGCTGCACATGTTGAAGGATCTCAGCTTTCTCAGGAAGTAGAGTCTGCTCATCCCCTTCTTGTGTGCAGCATCGATGTTGGATCTCCAGTCCAACCCACTGCTGATCCTGACGCCCAGATATTTGTAGTCCTCAACCACTCCCACATCCTCCCCCCTAATCTGCAGTGGCTGAGAAGGAGTCTTCCTCTTCCTGAAGTCAATCACCATCTCTCTGGTCTTGCTGACATTCAACCTCAGGTATTTCTGCTCCGTCCACTCCACAAATCTGTCTACCAGTGCCCTTTACTCCCCCTCCTCTCCTCCTCTTATACACCACACAACAGCTGAGTCATCAGAGAATTTCTGCAGGTGGCATAACTCAGTGTTGTACTGAAAGTCAGTGGTGTATAAGGTAAAAAGGAAAGAAGAGAGCACAGTCTGCTGTGGAGCTCCCGTATCACTAGCCACCACTCCAGACAACACATTGCCCAGCCGGACAAACTGTGGTCTGCCTGTCAGGTAGTCAGTAATCCAGGAGATCACAGAGCTGTCAACCCCCATCACCTGCAGTTTCTCACTCAGCAGCAGTGGCTGGATGTTTTTAAAGGCACTGGAGAAATCAAAAAAAGTGATTCTCACAGTATCTCCTCCACCATCCAGGTGCAGATGGGCTCGTTGCAGCAGGTAGATGACAGCATCTTCAGCTCCTAAATGGGGCTGATATGCAAACTGCAGAGGGTCCAGCCACATCTTCACTGCAGCCTCAGGTGGGCTCAGACCAGTCTCTCCACTACCTTCATCACATGAGATGTGAGGGCAACTGGTCGGTAGTCATTCAAATCCGATGGAAATGACTTCTTGGTGACAAGAACCAGGCAGGATGTCTTCCACAGCACTGGTACTCTCTCCAGACTCAGGCTCAGGTTGTACAGGTGTTTCAGTACCAGAGCTAGTTGGTTGGCACAGGTCCTCGGGGTCCTTGCGGAGATGCCATCAGGGCCCGAAGCCTTCCGCTGACGGAGTCTCTCCAGCTGTTTCTCCACCTGATCTGTAGTCACCGTGAAGTGAGGGAGGGTATTGTTGCCCCTTGAGGAGGATGAGGGGGGAGATGGAGAGAGGTTCTGCACAGGAGCGTGGGTGGGGAGGGGTGCGTGGGGGTCTGGTTGTGTTGCTAGGGTGACAGACTGTGAGTTGAACCTATTAAAAAAACAGATTCAGTTCCTCAGCTCTCTCCTGGCTCCCAGATGGCTGCCCGACTCTCCCCTTGCACCCAGTTATTTGTTTAATTCCCTCCACACATCTTTAGTGTTGTTTTACCTGAGTTTCTCTTCCAACTTCCTCCTATAATTGTCCTTGCCACCGCTGCGTCAGCTGACGGAGGGACGTAGACGATAATAATTAAAGCGCACTTCATTTCTCGGGGCATATAATAAGGTCTCATACTCACAGCCAGCAGTTCAGTGTCTAGGCTGCAGCATTTTTCCTTCACATAAATGTGTCTAGGATGACAACATCATTCATTAACAAGAAGTGCCACTCCTCCTCCTCTCTTTTTCCTGCTGCTTTTCACGTCTCTGTCCCCCCATATAGTCTTGGAGCCAGGTATCGCTACGTTTACATCCTGGATCTGTGAGTGTAACCACGTCTCCGTAAAACACATGATACTACACTCACGATACTCCTTTTGCATCTTGACCAGCGCTCTAAGCTCATCTGTTTTATTTCCCAGCGATCTCACGTTCCCGGTGATGACCATCGGTACAGCTGGCTTATGCTTCCTCCTCCTCCCCCTCAACTTCGCTCCAGCCCTTCGCCCGTGGCGTCTCCTCTTCAGCTCATCCGGGATGGGGGGCTTCACTGCCGGCTGCAGCGCTCCAGGCTCCGGCCTCCTCAGCGCAATCAGCTGTTCACGTGTGTAAACAATGCGTCCGCCCCTACCTCTGTTGATCTCCATTGCCCGAGGAAGAGAAAAGAAAAGAAAAAACTAGAGTAAGACCGGGCTAACATAGATAAAAAGTTGGTCCATTCTTAGTCCGAGTATTCCTACAGAGCCCTGGTTAATAAGAGACACAGTATGTACAGGTATAAACAGACAGAAACACAAAGACACAAGAGAGTTGCTGCTGGTACGGCCGCCCTGCCTCCGACAGGGTGGCCGTACCAGCCGTACCAGCAACATTATTATGGCAACTGTAATAATGTGGAACATCCTTCTTAAGTAGTTTTCCTTTAATTGGGCTCAGCTGGCAAACTAGTTATGACAGGTGTCTGAGATTGATATCAGTGATCCAAAGAGCCCTGAGACACAATACCATCCATGAGTTTAACTGAAAACAAAAAACTGAAACTGACACTAAAATCCTATTTGCATAATAATTTGGAACAGTGTAAGTGTATAGCACCATGCTACCCACCTGCATGCTTCCCTCACAGATCTGATTTCAACCACATCACAGTATAATAAGGTGTAGTTTGGAAAATATTTCAGAGCCATAATATCTTTAAGTCATAGTTCTGTTTCTGCCCTTGACTGTCATAAACTTGGGTTTGATGGCTTTCAGAGAGAGCAGACGCATTTCAGAGAGAGCAGACACATTTCTCCTCCTCTCCTCATCCGCCTCCCTGACTGATCCCAGCTTGCTGCGTCCTGTCTGTGTCTCGTTCTCCTTCTCGCTGATCTCAATCCAAACGGAAAAAATGGAATTTTTGAGCTGGGCTTTAAATGCAATTGACACCACTTTTTCAAACAGAAAATCGGGCCCGGGGGAGCCCAAATGTTCCACAGGCACTTCAGCTGCGGGTTATGTGAGGGACTCATGGGATAATTGGAAACTCATGTGTCTGTGTGATCTTTCGATTGAGGATGTGGAAGACATCTATCTGTTTGGCTTCATGATCACAGGATTTCTGCTGATTGGCCTTGGAGTTTTCCTGGTGTATCGGAAATTAAATAAGTTGGAACGAGCTAATCAAAATGCGGACCCGGCGAAGCTCCTCCAACAATTCGACCAGCTGGGGAGAGCGCTGATGGCGGCAAATGTTGAACTGAATCGGAAAGTGGGTAACATCTCGGAGTCGCTGAGTGTTCTCCAGGGAATGATTTTAAAGCCTGTGAATGTTAATTTAAATTGTGATGCACAGAATCGCATGAGAGAGGAAATTTCTATGCTCTAAGTGACTGTGCTCATCAGGCCTTGATTCGGCGTACTTGGGAACTCATTCCTCCAGGAGAAGAGATTAAGCAGAAGGGAGTTTTGGCTTCTCTTTAACCCAAACAATTAACAAACAATTGCTGTTGTGCAGCAATCTGAACTCTTCAAGGACAGCGTTATCATGTGACTAATATGGAACTTTACCATCTGGCATGCACTGAAGAGAGATGGACTCTGTGGACATGCTTATCTATGTTTAGAATACATGAACATAACATCCAGCCGTTGCCTAGGAGAGGTTTCTTTTGTTGTGCACCAGCAACTGATACAATCACACTGCACTCATACTGATATCACATGACTGACATACACACACTGGTCTCTCTCTTTTGCTTTGTTAATGTGTGATCTGTATTTTGTCTGCTAATTGTGCAACTAGAGGTTTTTTTTCTATGTGATCACAATCTTGCTCACTCGAGCACTATTTTGAAAACTTTGTTTTTTCTCTCTGCCCAATGTGTCACCCCCCCCTTTACCCCCCACTGGATGAGGCGCCTTGTATGGCTGCCGCGTCATTAGGGAGCGCTTGAGCGCACCCTAGTGATAAGTAAAATTCCTTGTATGTTTGAAGCATACTTGGCAATAAAGTTGATTCTGATTCTGATTCTGATTCTGATGGTCCCAAACCCAGTTCTATGACGCTGTGGGTTTTTGACTCTTTTGCATATTTGTATACCCTATTTTCCATCAGGCACTCTCAGGGAGCCTCTTGGGTCCACTTGGCTCCCTGACAGCTCAGCCAGGCTTCTCCCTCCTGTCAGTGCTATCAGCTGTGTTTCGTTATTGGTTTTTCCTTGCTCGTGCACGTTCACACACATATACACATTGCTCTCATTCTCACTCTCATGCACTTCTTGCATACACACACGCACACACCCATTCATTCCATTTACATGCCTATTCTCCTGCATTCACTCACACACGGACACACCCCCTCTGCCTCACTTTCTCCACATGTGCACCAGTACTCTCCCTCTCATTACTCACACCGGCAGGCTCTTTCCTCATTAATATTGGCCTTACTTAAGCCCTATATCTGTGAGAAGAAATTGCTGGACCATTGTGGATCTACACTGTTGCTGTTCCCCTCAGTGTATGTTAGCCGCCACTCATGTCCAGAAGCCCTGCCTGCTCTTCTTGGTACCGCTTCGCACTGGGTGGCGTGCTTATGTGTAGCTAGTTGTTGGTGTGCATCTGGATTTTCATTGGGACTTACTCGGACTGCTCCTGCCAACATGAGTACTGACTGTTTCCGCCCCTACTGTCCAGTTCTGTCTGGTGGTTCCTTTCCCGGGCACTTCTCCGTTCCTCAGCAGCAGTTCCGTCTGCCTTGGAACATTTTCCCCTAGTCATCTCACCTGTTTAGTAGAGTGTCCTGAAGGACATCCCTTTGTCTCCTGCACTTTTCTCCTGCCATATTTAACCGTTGTATCTCATCCCGTATTCGTCGTCGGCCTCCGTCGGTCTATGATGACCATGGAAGAGAATCCTAAACGTCTACTCTGCTGGAACAGCACCGCCTGTGGCTGAACAGGCCGATGCGCGAATGGCAGTCCCTGTCACACAGGTCGCACTTGTGGGTGGTCTCCGTGCTGCTGGGTCTGTGGCGGTTCTTCCTGCGGGTTCTTTTTTCATCTGCTGCAGCAGTCAGTCTCTCTTCACCCGCCTTGAGCTGTCTGGTCAGGGTGCCTCTCCATTTGGAGCGGTCCGTTGCAAGGTCCTCCCAGCGCTCTGTGTTAATCTCCAGGGCCTTCATGTCTTTCTTGCAGACGTCTCTAAAGCGCAGCTGTGGGAGGCCAACGTCTCTCCTGCCAGTTGCCAGTTCTCCGTAGAGGACATCTTTGGGGATTCTGCCATCCTCCATACGGTGAACGTGGCCTAGCCAGCGGAGCCTGCGCTGCCTGAGTAGAGTGAACATGGAGGGAAGGCCGGCACGGGAAAGAACTTCTGTGTTGGGCACTTTGTCCTGCCAGGATATGTCCAGGATGTGGCGAATGCAGCGCAAGTGGAAGGAGTTCAGTCTCTTTTCCTGCCGGGCGTATGTTGTCCACGTCTCACTCCCATAGAGCAGTGTGCTGATGACGCAGGCGTTGTACACTGCCATCTTCGTCTTGACAGAGAGTTTGGGATTCTCCCACACTCGTGTGGTGAGGCGAGCGAGTGTGAAGGCTGATTTTCCAATCCTCTTGTTGATCTCTGTATCAAGGGAGAGGTTGTTGCTGATCGTGGACCCCAGGTACGTGAACTGATTCACGACCTCCAGCTCGTAGTCGTCAATGGTGATGGTTGGTGGTGCTTCCGTGCCTTGCGCCAAGACGTTAGTCTTCTTCAGGCTGATGGTAAGCCCGAAGTCCTTGCATGCCTGGGAGAAGCGGTCCATCAGGGTCTGAAGCTCCTGCTGTGTGTGGGTTGCGACTGCAGCGTCGTCTGCGAACAGCATGTCTCTGATTAGAGCCTTGCGTACTTTGGTTCTGGCTTTCAGGTGGGCGAGGTTGAAAAGCCTGCCGCCAGATCTTGTGTGCAGGTAGATTCCCTCTGTTGCTGTGCTGAAGGCATGCCTCAGGAGCATAGCAAAGAAAATCCCAAAGAGGGTTGGCGCAAGTACACAGCCCTGTTTCACTCCGCTGCGTATGTTGAATGGCTCTGAGACGTTGCCATCATGCTGCACTATCCCCTGCATGTTGGTGTGAAACGATTCGATGAGGCTTTGCAACTTTGGTGGGCATCCTATCTTTGGCAGGATCTTGAAAAGGCCCTCTCTGCTGACCAAATCGAACGCTTTGGTGAGGTCGATGAAGGCGTCGTACAGGGGCATGTTCTGTTCTCTGCATTTCTCCTGGAGCTGGTGGATGGAGAATATCATGTCTACCGTCGATTGCGCAGCACGGAAGCCACACTGAGACTCGGGGTAGACACGTTCGACAAGCTTCTGTAGACGAACGAGAACAACTCGTGCGTAGACTTTGCCAACAACGCTGAGGAGGGAGATGCCCCTGTAGTTGTTGTAGTCGCTTCTCTCCCCTTTGTTTTTGTAGAGGGTGATGATCTTGGCGTCCCTCATGTCCTGTGGTACGGCACCTTCCTTCCAACACTGGCAGAGGACGTCATGCAATGGCAGCAGTAGGGCGGTCTTGCAGTGCTTGATCAGGTCAGGGGGTATGCCGTCGGACATCCCTTTGTCTCCTGCACTTTTCTCCTGCCATATTTAACCGTTGTATCTCATCCCGTATATTCATCTGTTATCCTGGACTGTTTATTCCCTCACTGTCATTAAAATACGCTCAATTATCTCCTGCGCGTGGGTTTTTATTCCTCCCTCCATGTGCTGCGTAAAGGCGCACGAGAGACCATAACACTTGACAGTGAAACAATGAACAATTTTCTTCTCAAATTTAAGATGCTTGTTACCTGAACCAGGGAACCAGTAATGACTAAACTTTCTCTTTTCTAAGGGGCCACAATATCTAAAGTCACAGGCAATGAGTTTGCAACACTACCTACAATATCAGTGACTATAAGAGAACCAAAATTTTTACATATCTCCACTACTTCCGGCGCCACACGAGTAGGCTGCCTTTTGAACAGCGGATCAATTTCTGCCTATTTCTATTTACTATCTGGCTCTCTTGCCAATCTTTCTGATCCAGCGTCACCTTTATTCCATCCAAACACGTAGATCGCCCAAATGTCTCCTGAGCCAGTGGACGGAGCCACTGTTTCGTGCAGGAGGCAGTATAATAGAGACCAGCTGTTAGCACTTAACCGGCCCATGATGCTAATGCAAAAACTCGACATACCGGGAGAGATAAGATGGAAACGGTGTGGTTGTTGAGCTGGGGCAAGACGGTGGGCAAGGAATATAAGGTACAGTCCCACCCTCCCATCCCTTGTTATGGGGAATGTACGATCAATACTAGGAAAAACAGATGAGCTAGCGGCTATCTCCCGCTACGAGAGCATATACCGGGAGTGCTGCCTTATGCTATTCACGGAGACGTGGCTAACAGAACTAGCAGCAGATGCTAACATTGAACTGGAGGGTTTCCACGCAATATGGGCAGACCAAACACCAGACAGTAGGAAGGCTAGTGGCGGTGGAGTGATGTCATCTCATCTCATCTCTCATCTCATGTATGTTAATAACAACTGGTGCAGACCGGGACATATCACGGTTAAACAACAATACTGCAACAAAGACATGGAGTTGCTAGTTGTTAGCATGCGGCCTACATATCTCCCGAGGGAATACTCACACGTGATCTGCATTGTTATTTATGCAAATCTGACGGCGAACGCTGGGACAGCGCGTGACGTCATCCACTCAGTAACTGGCAGGCTGCAGACAGAACACCCAGATGCTCTTCTCCTCATCTCAGGCAACTTCAACCATATTTCACTGTCTCCCATTCTACCCATGTTCACCCAGTATGTCACATGCCACACTAGAGACAATAAAACACTAGACTTATTCTATGCAAACACTAAGGAGGCGTACACCTCATCACCACTCCCCCCACTCGGGAGATTGGATCACAACTTGGTTCATCTCTGGCCGGTGTACAAACCCCTAGTGCACAGACAACCTCCGGTCATGCGCACAGTGAAGTTATGGTCTGAGAAGGCAATGGACGCTCTAAAGGACTGTTTTGAAACCACTGCCTGGGAGCAGCTCTGCGATCCACATGGTGAGGACATCGATGGCCTCACTCACACCATCACGGACTACATCAGCTTCTGTGTGGACAACACCGTACCCACCAAGACCATACGGTTTGCTCGAACAACAAACCCTGGATCAACCCTGAGATAAAAACACTTCTGAGAGAGAAGAAGAGGATCTTCAGGTCGGGGAACAGGGAGATGCTGAAGTCCGTACAGAAGGAGCTGAGGGGGAAGATCAGAGAAGGCAAGGAGAGCTTCAGGAAAAAGATGGAGGACAAGCTGCAACAGAGCGACATCGGTGGGGTCTGGAGAAACCTTAAAACCATCTCTGGGCTCCAGAATACCTCCCCCCAGGCCACGGGGGGCAGGGAGTGGACGAACATTCTGAACCTGTTTTTTAATAGGTTTGACCAACCTCCCTCCCCTCCCCCAACTGCACAACAACCACTGCTGCCTCTGAAGACATCAAGTCCTGCTGCCCACTCCCCACTCCACCATCACCCCCCCACTCCCAACACACAGCCCCCCAACATGACCCTCACTAAGACCCAGGTGAGGACGGAGCTGAGGAAGATCAAGGCGAGGAAGGCGTCTGGACCGGACGGCATCAGCGCAAAGCTCCTCAAGTCCTGTGCAGACCAGCTGTGTGGGATTGTGGCGCACATCTTCAACCTGAGCCTGAAGGTGGGGAGAAAAGAAGGTGTTTTGTAGAAAACATCTTGTGTGGTACCTGTACCAAAGACTTCCCACCCCAAAGATCTGAACAGCTACAGACCAGTGGCCCTGACATCCCACATGATGAAGACCCTGGTCTTCATCCCACATGATGAAGACTGTACAACCTAAGCCCTGCTTAGGTTGTACAGTCTGACAGCCGTTGGTAGGAAGGACCTGCGAAACCTCTCGGTTGTGCACCTGGGATGATGTAGTCTGCTGCTAAATGAGCTCCTCAGTGCATTCAGTATGTCCTGCATAGGGTGGAACTCGGACTCCAGCAGAGATTTTTTTTTTTTTTTTTGTTACTTATTTGTACCCGTAGGTAGACTTGGTTTGCAGTCTGGTGACAAGCCACCGGCTGTTGGTCGCTGCGTGCGCGAGCGCCCTAAACCTACATGTTTTTGGTGTGCGGGAGGAAACCGGAGAAATCCCGGAGTAAACCCGCGCAACACGGGGAGAACATGCAAACTCCACACAGCTCACTGTTGGTCGGGGGCTGGGATCGAACCCACGATCTCATGATCCCCGCGATCCCCCGGCCGAGAGTAAAACTGTGCTGCCACAGTGCTAAACCACTGCGCCACCGTGCAGCCGATGACAGTTTAGCCACCGTCCTTCTCTCTCCTATCTCCTCCACCGGATCAAGGCGCTGCCCCAGGACAGAGCTAGCTTTCTTGATCTGTTTGTTCAGTCTCTTCCTATCGGCTGCAGTAATGCCACTGCCCCAGCAGACCACTCCAAAAGTGATGGCTGATGCCACCACCGTGTCATAGAATGTCTTCAGCAGCGCGCCTTGTACACCAAAAGACCTGAGTCTCCTCAGCAGGAACAGCCTGCGCTGTCCCTTCTTGTAGAGTGCATCAGTATTGTGTGACCAGTCTAGTTTATTGTTCAGATGAACACCCAGGTACTTATAGGCTGTCACCATCTCGATGTCTGTTCCCTGTATATTTACTGGTGCTGTGAGGGGTTGTCCTTACCTGCGGCAGTCCACCACCAGCTCCTTAGTTTTTCTCGTGTTGATCTGGAGGCAGTTCCGATAGCACCAGTCCACGAAGTCCTGGATAAGCCCTCTGTACTCAGCTTCATCTCCATTGGAGATGAGGCCAACGATCGCAGAGTCATCAGAGAACTTCTGTAGATGGCAGTGTGTTGTGTTGTGTGAGAAGTCCGCAGTATAAAGAGTGAACAGGAAGAGAGCCAGCACCGTTCCCTGGGGGGCCCCCGTGCTACTGATGATTGTGTCGGACACACAGTCCCGGGTTCTCACAAACTGAGGCCGGTTCGTGAGGTAGTCCAGGATCCATGATGACAGGTGCTGGTCCACCCCTGCGCGCAGCAGCTTGTCCTTCAGGATCATCGGTTGGATGGTGTTGAAAGCACTGGAGAAGTCAAAGAACATGATCCTCACCATATTCCCGGGCTTCTCCAGGTGGGACAGAGAACGGTGAAGGAGGAAGATCACCGCATCCTCCACCCCAATGCCATGCTGGTAGGCGAACTGGAGTGGATCCATCGCTGGTTCCACCAGGGGGCGGAGGTGAGCAAGGAGCAGTCTCTCCAGGGTCTTCATCAAGTGGGACGTCAAGGCCACCGGTCTGTAGCTGTTCAGGTCTTTGGGGTGGGAAGTTTTTGGTACAGGTACCACACAAGATGTTTTCCACAGCTGTGGTACCCTCCCCAGTTTCAGGCTCAGGTATATAAATATACTGTATATATTTATATGTACATATGTATATTCACTGCTCTTGTTTTTCTTGTCTTCTTGATTGTTGCTCTGAGTGTTGCTATCCCTGTGCTGTTGCAATCCTGGAATTTCCCCACTGTGGGACTAATAAAGGCTTATCTTATCTTATCTTATCTTACTTAGACATCCCCAACTGTACACATACATTGGACCATTATAGGTTTTTTGTTTTTCTTCTTTCACGCAAGGATGAAAAGGAGATGTTTTAACTTTACCTTGATATGTTTCGAGTGGCTTTTGAGGAAGACTGCAGATGCCAGTCAAAACATGTCAAGGTAAAGTTGAAACATCTCCTTTTCATCCTAGTCTGAAATAAGAAAAACAAAAAACCTATAATTGAACTAGAAAAGCACTCATAGAGCGCATACCTCTGCTAAGGCTCCTTCCGTTTCTCATGAATCACCTCCAAAATGTAATGGGTTTGTGTGTAGGCCTATAGCCACTTGTGGTGAAAATTGCATCAAAGTCTGCCCATCAGTTTTGGAGTATTGTTGCTGACACACTGTGAGAAAAGCCTTGGCTGAGGTATGCATTCCAGGATCATGACCAAAATGTAATGTATTCCTCTGTAGGCCAAGAACCACCTCTGGTGAAAATTTCATCCAAATCCATCCAGTAGTTTTTGTGTAATCCTGCTGCACAAATACAAACAAAGCCCTTGATGGAGGTATGCAATCTCAGATCATCACCAAAATCTAATCATCTGTTCCCCGTGCCATTACAAACCTTTCCTGAAAATTTTATCAAAATCCATTCATAACTTTTTGAGTTATGTTGGTAACAGACAAACAAACAGACAAACAAACCCCGGTAAAAACATTACCTCCTTGGTGGAGGTAAAAAGAAGACAGAATGAACTTACTCGCAATACACTAGACCAATATCAGCAAGTTTACAATTGCCTGCAAGCTTTCTTGCAAGCAATTTTTGAATAGTATTCAGTCCAGGTTTCTTGAAGGACAATCCAAAGCTCCTTTTTGTATTCACCCCTTAGATCTGTTACCACTGATTTTCAGTCGAGTTGTTGTGTAATCTGGCATCCATCAGCCTTCACTCCTTGTTTCCTTCCTTCTCTTCAGCCACCCTGAAGAGAAGGTGGCTGAAGAAAAGGAAGCTGAAACTTGAAGGAATTGATGGAAAGGCACCATCAGGAGTGGAGCCTGCAGCTTAATTTGACCGAACATGGGAAACCTCACCCAGCCCAGAAACAGAAAGGATTGATAGACTGATAGCTGACAGATAGTCGGCATTACACCGACATCTAGCCAATGTCTTTCCATTGTGCAAACCAACTTTATAAGTGTTACGTGTGGCTCTGGGGAGCAACACACTGAGAGCCAAGGGCGAGCCAGTGAGTTGTGATGTTTTATTAATAGCAAGGGGTGAGGGATAAGGAAAGCACAGATACTCATACAATGAACACTCACGGGTAGTACAGCACCGGAGTAGAGAGCTGGCACCGGGCATGGGGGTACCAAAGCATGAACACTCACAGCGGGTAACACTCACAAGTTAAGCAGCCAGACGAGTAGAGAGCTGGCACCGGACATAAGGGCTCCAAGACAAATACTCATACAAGATGACACTCCCAAGTAATAAAGTAAGGCGAGCAGAGAGCTAGCACCGGACATAGGGGTACCAAGGCACAAATACTCCTTACGGGATAACACTTACGAGTAATGCTGCCAGATGAGTAAAGGACTGGCACCGGACGTAGGGGTTCCAGCCTAACAGTGCTTAAGTCGCAGCCCCGAATGATCGAAGCTGCTCCTTTTTATCCTCATTAGCAGCGCCTCAGCTGATGAGGATTAATTGGGCCCCAGCCGTCCCGTAGCACTGACAGCTGGGAGCCTGCTGAGACGCTGCCCAATGAGAGACAGCGATGAGAAGGGACATGGTCTGAGCCCCGGAAGACCCGGCGTCTCATCCCATGGTGACAGAGCGTCCCCTTCACGGTCGGGCTCCGAACGAAACAAAACATCCGAGGCCCCCCCCCCCCCACCTAGGGTGGGTGGAAGGGAGGCCGGACTGGAGAGAGAGAAGCAGAGAGGAGAAAAGAAAAACACATAGACCATGAACAAATACAGAGCGCAAGGGCAGACAAAAAAACCCCAAATACAACACTCTATATCCCACAGAAAATAATAACCAGGGCACAGATGGGGAAAATACTGAGCACGGTTACAGGTAAAAACACACTACTCAAAAACACACAAATGACGTGTAGATCGGGGCAAAGGAAGAGAGAGAGAAAAAAAAACCCCACCATGAAGGTGACAGGAACAAATAAGGCAATTACAGAGTACGGTTAAGAGGGAAACAAAACACACTACTCCATAACACACAAACAAGACTAGGAACAGGACAAAAATGACAAAAACGCTGAGTACGGGTAATAAAAAAAAAAACAATACACAGCGCTATATGGAACAAAATAAGGCAATCACAGAGTACGGTTGAGAGGGAAACAAAACACATTACTCCATAATGCACAAACGAGGCTAAGACCAGGACAAGAATGATGAAAAACGCTGAGTACAGATAATAAAGAAAACACAATACACAGCGCTATATATATATATAGGATCACCTAGAGGAATGAAGGTGACAGGAACAAATGGGCAATTACAGAGTACGGTTAAGAGGGAAACAAAACATACTCCACAATGCACAAACGAAGCCAGGTACAGGACAAGAATGACGAAAACACTGAGTACGGATAATAAAAAACACAATACACAGCGCTATGAATATAGAGTCACCTGGAGGACAGAAACTACACCCGAGTGACCTTAATGCTTACAGCAGGTAAGCGGCACCCGAGGAATATGGCAGGCAGAGTCCAAAAAGGCCGGGATTGTTCCGGTGGTCTCCCCGCCCATTGTCCAGTTGGTGAACCGGGGAAAAGGGAATGTTCAGACAGCCAACTCCAGACCCAGGTCCCAAGAAACAAGTCCACCGGTAGCCGTACCAGGCCACCCAGAAGCAAACACAGTTCGTTGTGGGGTTGGACTAGATCGCCGAACCGAAAGTCCTGCGGGTCGGGCAGCCGACCCGCACCACTCAACCACCAGGACCGTTGAGACGGGCAAGGGGTCAAAGCGGATCCCGGTGGAAGAGGCTCAGGGGAGAGCCGATGACGAGGTAGACGAGCATCAGACCGCAGAGAAACAGCCACCTCCTCACCGGACCTGGGCAACACTGGTGTAGCACCCACGTCGGACCCCGATTGGGCCTTAGGCGAACCCACGTTGGACACCGCTGGAGCAGCACCCACGTCGGACCCCGATTGGGTCTTGGGCGAACCCACATCGGACACCGCTGGAGCAGCACCCACGACGGACCCCGACTGGGTCGGCACCGCACCAGAACTGACCTCCAACATTGAACCTGGACCCTCCAGCACCACGAGAGACGGCACCTCCTCACCGGCGACCCTGGAAAAAGGCTCAGGAGAGAAAACAGAACCGGGATCAGGATCGCCGGCAGCGCCAGAACCCGGCGAGACGAGCTCGGACACAGCGGGCAGCTGCACCCGGCTCATCTCCCCTAGAGACAGGCTAAAGTGCTTAAAGATATGAAGGGAAAAAAGAAAGGAAAGCACTCGCCTGATCTCGGGTTCTGACGCCGTCCAGGACTGCGAAGATCCAGGATCCGTCGTCAGGAGGTCGTTGTCAGGCTCCCACTCAGCTGCGTCGGGCCCCGCAGCTGGCATGATGGTCAGCGCAGCTTGAGATTCCTCCAGCACCGGTAACCACGCCGACGGTCCACACGGCGTGATGGCAGGAGAACCTCATCCCGCTGGACCGAATCACTCCCTCGTGGAGACCCGGGGACGCTTGGTTGTCGGCGCAGACTCCACGTAGCAGTCAGTCTTCCTCCTCCGTCCACAACGTAGCTGCGGAACCGGAACTGCAGGCCCTCTCCTCGTCCCACGACGTTGACCCGGAGCTGGGGACCGCTCGGCGGAGAGAGACACAGAGGATGCATGATTAAGGACACAGATTACAGCAGGTGGTAGGAGTTCAGGGAGCTGCGGACCCCGAACTCCACCTCCAGGAGTATAACAGAGCAAATCACTAAGTTGATGTGAACAAACTGGGACTTGCCTGTCTCCTGGAGGCTGGATGGCACCTGCTGCAGTGGACATTGCTTCTCCCTCTCCCCGCCGGGCGATAACGGAGGACCCCCTGGGAAGTCGTCTGGGGACCGCTCGTGTTGTCTCCAGAAGAGGGCGCACCAGGCCGGGATTCCAGGCACACACAGCAGTCGGGAAGCGCGTCGAGGAAGAGGGGGTGACAGCCGAGATGAGCCGGCCCGAATGCGCTGACGTGACAGCGGGAGGAAGAGGCTCAGGGGACAAGGCTGAGAAATCTCCACTCTGATGAGGCGAAAAGGTGACAGCTGTGTGGG
This sequence comes from Pholidichthys leucotaenia, assembly GCA_020510985.1. NCBI lineage: Eukaryota > Metazoa > Chordata > Actinopteri > Cichliformes > Pholidichthyidae > Pholidichthys > Pholidichthys leucotaenia. The sequence goes on from CM035849.1 coordinate 297,331,891, forward strand.
GGGGGAAAGGTCCTGGCGGCAGCCCGGAACTGGATCCGTACGGGGTTCATGCTGAGACGACTTGGCAATGTGATGACGGCCATTCCCAGGGGACGAAGTGAGGGAGAGACCCAGGAATCGCCGCTCCTGAACAGAGACAGAGGCAAGGAGGGCATTGAACTTGGGAAAGCTTCGTAGCCCTGGACTCCTCTCCACCAATCTCACCGCCGCCGCCACATGCCTGATGGTAAATGGGTGCACAGTGGAGCTCGCAACAGCCACTCGGTCCCGAACTTTTACTGCTGTCAGCTGCAGCTCCTTCAGGGGAATCCCGAGTGACGTTGTGCAGAACGGGGGAAGCCCTCTGGATGGCGCGAACTCCCGGGCTGGAGTGGAAGCAGGAACGGGATCCCGAAGCGGGGGGCGACGTCTCATCCACTTCGGCTTCCTGCCGGGATTTCCTTCCAACCCGCGGAGCTCCTCTCGCTGTGCAGCGATGGCGTCTCTCCTGGCGCAGACCTCGAGATGATAAGAAAGGCGAAGGTGACTGTCCAGGAGATTCACAGCACGGCCCAGATGCCAGCGTCTCGTGTTGGAGGTATCACGCAGGGTAGCGGTGAAGAGCGTCCCATCGACAACCCCCGAGATGGACCTCAGCTCGTCGCCCTGGCGTCGAACGTGACTCCTGGGAGACGGCATGCTAACAGCGCTGACACCCGGACTGAAAGGTACAAGTCCACAACAACTCACGGCCGCTGGCAACTCGTCGGGCTGCGACTTACTGTTACGTGTGGCTCTGGGGAGCAACACAATGAGAGCCAAAGGCGAGCCAGTGAGTTGTGATGTTTTATTAATAGCAAGGGGTGAGGGATAAGGAAAGCACAGATACTCATACAATGAACACTCACGGGTAGTACAGCACCGGAGTAGAGAGCTGGCACCGGGCATGGGGGTACCAAAGCATGAACACTCACAGCGGGTAACACTCACAAGTTAAGCAGCCAGACGAGTAGAGAGCTGGCACCGGACATAAGGGCTCCAAGACAAATACTCATACAAGATGACACTCCCAAGTAATAAAGTAAGGTGAGCAGAGAGCTAGCACCAGACATAGGGGTACCAAGGCACAAATACTCCTTACGGGATAACACTTACGAGTAATGCTGCCAGATGAGTAAAGGACTGGCACCGGACGTAGGGGTTCCAGCCTAACAGTGCTTAAGTCGCAGCCCCGAATGATCGAAGCTGCTCCTTTTTATCCTCATTAGCAGCGCCTCAGCTGATGAGGATTATTATATATTATATATTATAATTGGGCCCCAGCTGTCCCGTAGCACTGACAGCTGGGAGCCTGCTGAGACGCTGCCCAATGAGAGACAGGGATGAGAAGGGACATGGTCTGAGCCCCGGAAGACCCGGCGTCTCATCCCATGGTGACAATAAGATGTATTCAAAGTTTCAAAATTCAAAGATTTTATTTGTCAATACTACTATACGTACAGGACATACAGGAGAATTGAAATACCGTTTCTCTCTCTTCATTGGTGTGCACAAGATAATCAAAAGAATAAGGCTGGAAAAACAACAACAGCAGTCTATGTACAGTAATGCTACCTGTAGTGCAAATAACAGCAAAATATAAACCCAGACATCCCATAGTGCAAATAAAGATAAACGAAAAAAACCAGCAATCCTATATGCAGAAAAAGTAGAGCAGTAATGCTCACAGTTACAAGTTCGATGCAGTAGTGTAGGTGCAGTCAGTGACAGATTGATCTGCACATGATCAATATTGCAATAACAGACAGCAGCAGATATGGCATTTGTGCAAATGGTTGCAGTAAAGTGCAGAGACATACAGCAGCAAATACTTTACTGTTGGTGTGGCAGTCTTTCTGTGCCAACAGCTGAGAAGTGGGGGGGGTGTGTGTGTGTACAGAGTTCAGGGTACTGATGGCCTGGTAAACAAAGCTGTTTAGCAGTCTTGTGGCGCTGGCCCAGAGGATCCGGTACCTTTTCCCCAAGGGCAGGGGCTGAAGAGGCAGTGTGAGGGGTGGGAGGTGTCGCCTGCAATGTTGATGGCTTGGTTGGTGAGGCGGGTGAGGTAAATGTCCAAGATGAGGAGCAGAGGGGCACCGATGATCTTGCTGGCTGCTTTCACTGTGCGTTGTAGTGTCTTCCAGCAGGAGGCGGTGCAGCTTCCACACCACACCATGATGCAGCTTGTGAGGATGCTCTCAATGGTGCCCCCAGGGGTGTAGCCGGGGGGGGGGGATGCTGCAGCCCCCCTAGAAAAAATGGAGAAAAAAGAAAAGAAAAATGTAAATAAAGAGCAGGTTTTGAGTAGTTTGCACTGAAAATGTTAAGAAATCTGTAGTTAACAGGGGGCTGAAGCAAGCTTCACCCTGGGCAACACCCTGGTGTTCAGAATGGTGGTGGTGGTTGGGGTTCAGCCCTCCCTTCATAAATTCCTGGCTATGCCACTGGGTGCCTGGTAGAAAGAGCACATGATGGGGGATGGGACTCTCCTCAGTGCTCTCCTCAGTGCTCTCCTCAGTTTGCGGAGGAAATGGAGGTGAGTTTGGGCCTTCTTGGCCAGTGATGTGGTGTTGTTAGACCAGGAAAGGTCCTCAGAGATGTACACCCCCAGAAACTTGGTGCTGCTCACCCTCTCTACAGCTGCTCCATCAATGATCAGAGGGGATGCTGTGTGTGTCCCCTTCTGAAGTCGACCACAATCTTCTTGGTTTTACCCACGTTCAGGAAGAGATTATTGTCTTTACACCACTGGACCAGTTGGCTCACCTCACTTCTGTAGTTGGCCTCCTTGTTGTTGGTCAAGATGAATGAGAATGCAGGCCAAGAATGAGTCCCACCACCATTGTGTCATCCACAAACTTGATGATGTGGTTGGTGCTGTAGGCTGGCACACAGTCATGGGTGAGCAGGGTGAAGAGCAGCGGGCTGAGCATGCATCCTTGTGGTGCCCCTGTGCTCAGTGTGATGGTCTTGGAGGTTTAGTGCCAAGCCGCACATACTGTGGCCTCCCTGTGAGAAAGTCCAGCACTCAGTTACAGAGAGAGGTTTTGAGTCCCAAGTGTTTGAGTTTTTGTATTAGGTGCTGGAGGATGATTGACTGGCGCCTAGCGGCTGCCCCGGCCTTGGATGCACTCTGCAGAGCGTGCCCAAAGTCACATTTCGTTACCTTGTATTCATACATGTGTAATGACAATAAAGTTGAATCTCATCTCATCTCATCATGATTGTGTTGAATGCTGAATTGAAGTCCAAGAACAGCATTCGCACGTAGGAGTTCTTTGAGTCCAGGTGGGTGGGGGCTGGATGGAGAGCAGCAGCAATGGCATCCTGTGTGGATCTGTTTGACTTGCATGCAAACTGAGATGGATTGCGGGAGGGAGGGAGGGAGGATGAACTTGATGTTCTGCATGACCAGCCGCTTGACCACATGTTGAAGATGTGGTCAAGCGGCCATGTGGAGATGTTGAAGATGTCGGCCAGAATATTCTTGAGCTCCTCCGCACAGTCCTTCAGAATGCAACCTGGTATGTTGTCTGGTCCAGCTGTCTTGTGTGGGTTGACCCTGCAGAAGGTCCTCTTCACGCTAGCCGGATCCAGACTTATGGCCTACTTGTCTGAAAGAGGAGTGGTCTTCTGTGCTGATGTGCTATTTTGTGCTTCAAAGCAGCCAAAGAAGTCATTTAAGTTGTTAAGCAGTGTGATGTCACTCGCACAGGTCTGAGGTGGAGGTTTGTAGTTGGTGAGGGTCTGTATGCCATGCCAGAGGGACTGTGCATCTCTGGTGTTGCTGAAGTGGCTGGATATTTTCTTGCTGTACTATTGTTTTGCCTCCGTGATGCCACGGGACAGGTTGGCCCTAGCCGTTGTTAGTCCTGCAATGTCGGTGGCCCTGAAGGCTGGGTCCCTAGGTCTCAGGAGCCTGTGGACCTCAAATGTCATTCATGACTTCTGGTTAGCATGAACAGTGATGGTTTTGCAGTGAGTGACATCATCAATTCATTTAGCTATGTCTGCTACAACATCCTCAGTGTACTCCTTTAGGTTTATGTGTCCATTGTGAGTGGCTGCATGCTTGAAAGTGTCCCAGTCCCTAGCGCTGAAGTAGTCTTTCAGAGCAGCCGAGACCCCTTCTGGCCACACATATACCTGCTTTTTTGATGATCTGATTGTTTTTCACTATGGGTCTGTATGCAGGCCTTAGCAAGATGGTGATGTGATCAGAGAGACCCAGGTGGGGAAGAGGGGAGGCTCTATAGGGTCTCTTGTGAGTTGTGTACACCAGGTCCAGCAAATTGTCTCCTCTTGTTGGAAAGTCCACATGTTGATGTAGTTTTGTAAAGGAGGGCTTTTAAATCTGCATGATTAAAGCCTTCTGCTGTGATCAGGAATCCACCTGGATGTGTTGTTTGTGTTTCACTTATAGCCTGATAGAGTTCCGTTAGTGCTTTTACTCGTATTGCCATGGTGGTGGGCGGGACATACACAGCAACTAGCAGAACAGATGTAAATTCTCTCGGTATGTAAAAGGGTCCACACTTGATGCTCATAAACTTCACCAATGGAGAACAGTGTTTATGCACGACAGTCGTATCTCAGCACCAAGCATCATTGATGTAAACACACACGCATCCTCCACGGGTCTTCCCTCCTTCCATGAACACCCTATTAGTACGATAGCATATTAAGATAAGATAAGATAAGCCTTTATTAGTCCCACAACGGGGAAATTCCAGGATTGCAACAGCACAGGGATAGCAACACTCAGAGCAACAATCAGAAGGCAAGAAAAAACAAGCAAGCAAGAGCAGCTAATATACATATGTACATATTACTATAAAATATATATACACACACACACACACAGACACACAGTGCAGAGCATTGTAGCTAGATGGAATAAATATGTAAATATATAAACACCCACAGTACGGAGCATTGCAGCTAGGTGGAATAAATATGCAAGTATATAAACACACACAGTGCGGAGCAATGTAGCTAGATGGAATAAATATATAGATATATAAATATAAACACACCCAGTGCTGAGCATTGTAGCTAGATGGAATAAATATATAGATATATAAATATAAACACACCCAGTGCTGAGCATTGTAGCTAGATGGAATAAATATGTAAATATATAAACACACACAGTGCAGAGCATTGTTGCTAGATGGGATGAAACAGCATAACCGTCTACTTAGTTATCCTACATGGTATGATTATGTGCCCATACATATTCTCACCCTCCATAGCGACCGGTATTTTCCTAGTTGTATGCCGGAGGGGACCATTGTGTAAGTCTATTGCATCTTTTGCATTCAAAAAACTATTAGTTTGTTACGTCTTTTTGCTATCTCTGCGAGCAGCCCTGCTTAGGTTGTACAGTCTGACAGCCGTTGGTAGGAAGGACCTACGAAACCTCTCGGTTGTGCACCTGGGATGATGTAGTCTGCTGCTAAATGAGCTCCTCAGTGCATCCAGTATGTCCTGCATAGGGTGGAACTCGGACTCCAGCAGAGATGACAGTTTAGCCACCGTGGGGCTGCACGGTGGCGCAGTGGTTTAGCACTGTGGCAGCACAGTTTTACCCTCGGCCGGGGGACCGCGGGGATCATGAGATCGTGGGTTCGATCCCAGCCCCCGACCAACAGTGAGCTGTGTGGAGTTTGCATGTTCTCCCCGTGTTGCGCGGGTTTACTCCGGGATTTCTCCGGTTTCCTCCCGCACACCAAAAACATGTAGGTTTAGGGCGCTCGCGCACGCAGCGACCAGCAGCCAGTGGCTTGTCACCAGACTGCAAACCAAGTCTACCTACGGGTACAAATAAGTAACAAAAAAAAAAAAAAAAAAAGTCCTTCTCTCTCCTATCTCCTCCATCGGATCAAGGCGCTGCCCCAGGACAGAGCTAGCTTTCTTAATCAGTTTGTTCAGTCTCTTCCTATCGGCTGCAGTAATGCCACTGCCCCAGCAGACCACTCCAAAAGTGATGGCTGATGCCACCACCGTGTCATAGAATGACTTCAGCAGCGCCCCTTGTACACCAAAAGACCTGAGTCTCCTCAGCAGGAACAGCCTGCGCTGTCCCTTCTTGTAGAGTGCGTCAGTATTGTGTGACCAGTCTAGTTTATTGTTCAGATGAACACCCAGGTACTTATAGGATGTCACCATCTCGATGTCTGTTCCCTGTATATTTACTGGTGCTGTGAGGGGCTGCCCATGCCTGCGGCAGTCCACCACCAGCTCCTTAGTTTTCCTCGCGTTGATCTGGAGGCAGTTCCGATGGCACCAGTCCACAAAGTCCTGGATAAGCCCTCTGTACTCAGCTTCATCTCCGTTGGAGATGAGGCCAACGATCGCAGAGTCATCAGAGAACTTCTGTAGATGGCAGTGTGTTGTGTTGTGTGAGAAGTCCGCAGTATAAAGAGTGAACAGGAAGGGAGCCAGCACCGTTCCCTGGGGGGCCCCCGTGCTACTGATGATCGTGTTGGACACACAGTCCCGGGTTCTCACAAACTGAGGCCGGTTCGTGAGGTAGTCCAGGATCCATGATGACAGGTGCTGGTCCACCCCTGTGCGCAGCAGCTTGTCCTTCAGGATCATCGGTTGGATGGTGTTGAAAGCACTGGAGAAGTCAAAGAACATGATCCTCACCATATTCCCGGGCTTCTCCAGGTGGGACAGAGAACGGTGAAGGAGGAAGATCACCGCATCCTCCACCCCAATGCCATGCTGGTAGGCGAACTGGAGTGGATCCATCGCTGGTTCCACCAGGGGGCGGAGGTGAGCAAGGAGCAGTCTCTCCAGGGTCTTCATCAAGTGGGACGTCAAGGCCACCGGTCTGTAGCTGTTCAGGTCTTTGGGGTGGGAAGTTTTTGGTACAGGTACCACACAAGATGTTTTCCACAGCTGTGGTACCCTCCCCAGTTTCAGGCTCATGTTGAAGATATACGTCACAATCCCACACAGCTGGTCTGCACAGGACTTGAGGAGCTTTGCGCTGATGCCGTCCGGTCCCGGCGCCTTCCTCACTTTGATCTTCCTCAGCTCCGTCCTCACCTGGGTCTTGGTCAGGGTCAGGATGGGGGGCTGTGTGTTGGGAGTGGGGGGGGTGTCGGTGGAGTGGGGAGTGGGCAGCAGGATTTGATTTCTTTAGAGGCAGCAGTGGTTGTTGTGCAGACAGGGGGGAGGGCGGTTGGTCAAATCTATTGAAAAACAGATTCAGGTTGTTCGCCCACTCCCTGCCCCCCGTGGCCTGGGGGGAGGTATTCTGGAGCCCCGGGATGGTTTTGAGGTTTCTCCAGACCCCGCTGATGTCGCTCTGTTGCAGCTTGTCCTCCATCTTCTTCCTGAAGCTGTCCTTGCCTTCTCTGATCTTTCTCCTCAGCTCTCTCTGTACGGACTTCAGCATCTCCCTGTTCCCCGACCTGAAGATCCTCTTCTTCTCTCTCAGAAGTGTTTTTATCTCAGGGTTGATCCAGGGTTTGTTGTTTGAGTGACGCCGTATGGTCTTGGTGGGAACGGATTTGTCCACACAGAAGCTGAGGTAGCCCATGAAGGTGTGAATGAGGCCATCGATGTCCTCACCATGTGGATCGCAGAGCTGCTTCCAGGCGGTGGCTTCAAAACAGTCCTTTAGAGTGTCCATTGTCTCCTCAGACTATAACTCCACAGTGTACATGGCCGGAGGTTGTCTGTGCACTAGGGGTTTGTACACCGGCCGGAGATGAACCAAGTTGTGATCCGATCTTCCGAGTGGGGGGAGTGTTGATGAGGTGTACGCCTCCTTAGTGTTTGCGTAGAATAAATCCAGTGTTTTATTGTCTCTAGTGTGGCATGTGACATACTGGGTGAACATGGGTAGAATGGGAGATAGTGAAACATGGTTGAAATCGCCTGAGATGAGGAGAAGAGCATCTGGGTGTTCTGTCTGCAGCCTGCTGGTTACTGAATGGATGACGTCACGCGCTGTCCCAGCATTCGCCGTCGGATTTGCATAAACAACAATGCAGATCACGTGTGAGTGTTAACCCTACTAACTGAATGGCAGAGTCCGTTATATTGTCATTTAACCACATTTCCATAAAGATAAAACACAGCAGTTCCGCGGATCACGTTGCGTAGTTCTCAGGAGCTGTATGTGGTCTATTTTGTTGTCTAGTGAGTGTAAGGAATCGGGAGTCTTTGTGGGCTAGCAGCTAGCTTTGTTCGGTTACCTCCACCTTTACCTCTCTTTTGTCACCACTCACAATGTCTGCGGTGTCTCCATTTGGGATGGGACACAGCAGTCGAGTCCGGGGGTGTGGAGGTCTGGTGGAGAAGCCCTAGGCCACGAAGTTCCTCTGTAATGCTCTGATCCAGGACGTAATGTTTGGTCATATCCATTATCTTCAGAAGGCTGTGGCGACTGTAGCTTGTGCACAGCATCCTGTACAGACATTAAACACATGAATATACATTTAGGCGTAATTTAAGCAACACTAAATGGCACAAAACATGAAGAGAGAAGGGAGACTGCTGTGTGTTCACAAGCCACCTAGCAGTTTCAATTCCTGATGTAAACTTTGTGTGTTGAGTCAATGTTGGGCCGACGTTGGACCAATGTATATGTGCTGTTAGGTCTGGCATTGAGGAATATGAAAAAAACATTGTGAAGTGGTTACAGCATTGTCAGAAAAACAACTATTCCAATGGAGGCAATGGCTCAGGAGTAAGAGCAGGTCATCCAATAACTGGAGGGTTGGCAGTTCGAATGCCCCTCTCCCCAGGTATCCTGCTGTAGTGGCAAGACACTTTATCCACCTTGCTTCCAGTATCCATGACACTGGATATGAATGTGTATAAATGTTTGGTACTGGTCGGAGAGACTATTGGCTTGAAATGGAAGCCATGTTTCTGTGAGTCTGCCCTAGGGCAGCTGTGGCTACAGAGGTAGCTTAGCACTATCAATCTCTGTCTTGAGGGAATGAATGATGGACTCACTGTAAGCACTTTGAGATGTCACTTGATATGTAACGCACCATATAAATCTAATCCATTATTATTATTATTATTATTATTATTATTATTATTATTATTATTATTGTTGTTTCCTTTTTGTTTTACACACAAGGAATAAGCACCAAACAATCAAAACATGAAGACAGGTCAGCACAACACTGGTCTACACAAAATCAGAGATTGAAATAATAATAATAATAATAATAATAATAATAATAAATAAAAATAATTCAAAGAAGGTGTACTGCACAAATAGAAACTTATACATGTACACATATATACATGCACTTGTACACTTATACAGAGGGGCATGTCCTCCACAGCACCACAAACAAGGTTCAGAGAAAAAGAGTTCATACTTAGTCCAAGTCAACGCTCCCAAGAATTGAAGCCACCATAAGGTTAGAGAAGTAGAGACATGGAGTTCATATTTTCATAAAATGTACTTTTGTTGAGTGGAGTAGACATGTTAAATATTCCAAAGGGAAACACTCCATGATAATTTTATGCCAGTTTGTTTGACAAAAAAATGTTCCTTGTTGCAGCATATGCAAGGATATTGTACAGTCTTGCAAAGCTTCCAAAGAGTGAGTCCTGGTTTGGGTGTCCCAGTAGCAAAGAACAAGGATCCATGTCTACATTCACACCAAACATCTGACTCATGTCTTGTACAGTGTCCAACCAGTATACCTGAATTTTAGGACAGGACCAGACACAATGGGTATAGGTACCAACTGAGATTTTACACTTCAGACACATGGGTGAAAGCTGGGGGTTCATATTAGATCTTTTACCGGGAGAGACTTGCAAGTGATGTAAGATTTTGTATTGCAATAGTCTTGCACGATTGCATATTGAGATCTTCTTGGCACACTCCCAGATTGCATCCCATGAATCCTCATAAATGTTTACACCAAGTTCACTTTGCCATTCCTGTTTCATCATCATCATCATCATCATCATCATCATCATCATCATCATCGTCATCATCATCATCATCATCATCATCATCATAGCAGTCTGTTGGGGGCAACAATGACTCATTTAGGTCTGATCAGATTCCTCCACGTAGCTCTGTCCTTCGCCTTCTGCTGCCAGGAACTCCTGGCCTTGTTAACCTGGGCGACGTCTGAGCCGGAATGAGTTGCTTTCTGACTGACCATTTCATGAAACTGCTTGCAAAGTGTTTAACATCCTGCATAATTGACACACTCAACACGTCTTTTAAGACTTAAGACTTAAGGCACTATAACAGCAGGTTATAAATTTTTTGGTTGGGCCTAAAAGAAGTAACCGCTGAACTGCAGACACTGTGACATTTATATTGAAATTGAAGGTGGTCTTTCTAGTTATGAAATCTCGGATCTGGAGGTATCTAAAAAAAAATCTGTCTAGAAAGGCCAAATTTTACCTGAAGCTGTTCAAATGATAGTAATAATGCTCCATCAAAAAGGTCATAAATTTTTCTTAACCCTTTAGCTGTCCACATGTTATAACCACTGTCCATCATACCAGGAACAAAGTCAGGATTGCTTTGAATAGGGATTAGTAGAGTAGTTAAATCTGATCTTCCCTCAAGTTTTTGTGTCATAAACCAGGCCTTTAAAGTGCTGCAAATTATAGGATTATTGTCACAGAGATTTCTAACTGACTTTAAATTCTTACAGGACAAGAGGCCCAGCAGTGAACAGGAGGTCTGTGATGTTTCAAGACCCAACCAAACAGAAGTAGGATCATCTTTAACCCATTCTGCTATAAACCTTAGTTGAGATGCTATTTGATACCATTAGGGACATCCAACCTCCCGTTGAACTTGGAAGTTGTAATTTTAGCATTTTTAGCCTCAGCTTCCTTTTATTCCAGCCATAAAGTAACTTCAAAACCTTACTGGCTATAAGTACTGGAATCAGCTGTAGGGGGTACAGTAACCTGGGCGGGATATACATTTTAATGATGGACACTCTGCCATTGTTATTATTATTATGATGATTATTATTATGATTATTATTATTATTTGGGGGGGGGTGAAATAGCCTAAGATTGTAAAATCAAATATTACTGTGATTTATGAACAGATACTAATACTTTATCTGTTTCAGGAGGCTTTATAAATGAATGACCTACAAGCACTGGGGTGCCTATGAATCACAGAAATGGTCAGACTTAATTCCGCCCACCCCTGCCCTGCCCCGCCCTCCTCCTCAGTGATATCGGAGTGTAAAAACAGAAACTGTCAGTGAGTGGCCTCATATGAAGCTTTTAGGTCTTTCAATAAAAATTCTTCTGCTGTGGGATCCGAGCTCATTCACCCTGTAGAATGCCAGGACACATCAGATCAGGCAGGTATTTAAGGAATATACACCATCATTCAGATCAAAATCCATTGTCTTCTTGTTGTGCTTCTGTCCTAGCCATTCTTAAGGTGCTTCATGATGTCTCTTTACTCTATATTGTTCTTGCTTTCATCAGAGGCATTAATTTTGGAAATTTGTAAATCAGACAAGACACGGTTTTTTAATGCACCAAAGTTTTACATGGTCTTCTATGCTTTCCTTCGTCTCTTGTTCTCCTAGTGTATGTGTGGCTGGCTTTGCTCTTTCTAGTGTTCTGTAGCAGGCTAACCAGTATGGACGCGGCGCCCCTCTGTACCAACGCCCAGGCTGGGTGTCACGCCCTTTCGCTGGCTAATCTGTTCGACCGGGTCATTCAACACTCAGCCAGGATGCATGGCATTTCAAATGACCTGCACTCTGAGTTTGTAAGTCTAAAGATGCTTTCTACGAACACTTCATGACTAGATTTTCTTTAGATCAAATAAATATACTGCATTGGCTGTATGATCAAAGGGAGAATAGAGACCAATACTTTACTATAAATTTGGGACATTGTGTAAAACAAATAAAAACAAAATACAATGATTTAAAAATGTTTTCAACCTATATTCAACCAAATACACTACAAAGACAAGACATTTATTGTTAAAACTGATAAACTTTATTATTTTGTTGCAAATATCCACTCATTACCTCCGCCAAGGGAGAACGAAGGTAATGTTTTTAGTGGTGTTGGTTGGTTTTACATGTGACTTCTAAATAAATGTTACATCTTTGAATTGAAGAATTCTCCGGCTTATTCTTGGATCTTTCAATCAAAGAGTCGGGTTTCTTACAAGTATCTACTGGATATTTTGGACCATTTTTACATTTTTCCTCCGTTCTTCAGTTTGAATATCTTCGTTTGTAAAGGACATTTCAAAGTAAGACAGCTGTGTTTTATATTAAACTATTTTGCTTCTTGCAATACTCTTAACTTTAGTGTTATGTGTGTTTTAAACTTACTCGTTTGCAATAACTCGTTGCCATCCATTTCAAAGTGAAACGCCGGTTCCACATTGACGAAGCAATGCAGGGCTTAAATGACACTAACAGCCGGTTTAAACTTTGGATTATTTTAGCAACTTTGAGCCTTTTGTGGTATACTGACTTGGCTGTTTTATACAAAGGTGGACTTTTCAACACTTGAGACTTTTAACTGGAACAGCAACCCCTTAAAGATGAAGCCAAAGTAAAATTTTAACATTTTTTATGGAATCTGGTCCGTCCCATGAGTGGTACTAGGAATGTTTGAGTGCAGGTGATCTGCAGGCAGAACTTCATTAAGGAATCCAAAGATTTTTATTCTTAAACGCTCCCATTTGTATTCAGATTGATTGTTTTTAGTTCAAGTCTTAATTAAGTTGGTTGCAAATACTCTTCTTGTTTGAATTAAAATCTTAATGTGATCAAATGAAACTGTATGTTAAACAGCATATTATATGATATTGTGACGTTTGCGGGGTTCCACAAAGAAGAGGAGCAAGATGGTTGTGACCAACAGGCTTTATTCACACACACCCAACCCCAACACCCACAACTGAGCACAGACAGGAGGGGAGGTCATTCTCCCAGACCTCCATTTCAATCATGGTTACACACACATGATACATCTTGCCCTAATCCTGCCTATAAACACTGCTGTGTCATTATAACGCAGTTATAATGACACAGCAGTATAATAGCTCAGTAATAACTCATTTAATACACACACACAGTAACGTTTACAACTGGCAAAGCATGCTGGGAAATCCCTGCCCCCCTCAACATGGCCCCAACGTTACAATATAGTGTCAGAATCAGAATCAGAATCAGATTTAATGCCAAGCACATTTACAAGTAAACAAGTAAACATACGAGGAATTTGACTTGACATTGGGCGCGCACGAAAGGCGCATCCCAATGATGCGGCAGCCATGACGAGGTGCCTGTCATACGGGGGGGGGGGGGGGTAAAGAGGGGGGAGGGGGGGTAGGTAAAAACACAATAGGCAGAGAGAAAAAAGCATTGTTGATCAATGTTAGTTAGAAATGCACTTTAAGTCAGTTAACATTATTCTTAAAATGATGTTTTAAAAATTCAAAGCAATCAGAAAGTGGCCATAAGGACTGGAAGAGAAGCAACAAAAAATAAATTTAAAAAAAAAATCAGCAAAATTTAAAACAATGTGTCATGGGTTTAACCCCTTGCACTCCGGTCAATTTCTCTAAAAACGCCAAAAAATAATGTGCCCAAATTAAATCCAAAGCTGTTCCTCAACCCTTTGCAGCATCTTCATGGGGTTGGTCTCATTTAAAAGAAAACACTTTGAATTTTTTGGCAAAACAGTCATAATCTCTCTAAGTGCTCCGGCCACTGAGTTACAGTCATCTAAACATAGTGAACTTGAAGAAAATAAATTTGGCCTGGATACAAATGCTTTGGATACAAATGCTTGCAAATAACACACAGCTTCAGATCAGGGCTGGAAAATGCAACAGAAATGTAGAACCAAGTGTTATCCAGCTGAGGTCAAAATTTTGTAACAATACCACAAAAAATGAATATATTACACAGCTTTTTCCTCAGGTAGTTCCCAGGCGTTTTGGAACTGTGCCAAATTGTGCCAAATGGCACAGTTTGGAAAAACGTCTGTAACTTTTGAATGATTCAATGTAGAAACTTCATTTTGGGCTCTAATGAAAGGTGACACTCAGGGCTGTGTCTGTGTGTGTGTGTGTGGGGGGTGTCCCCCCCCCTCGCTACAGAGGATGGACATCGGCCATCGCTACATGACGGAATAGTAGCGGCGCAGTCACCACGGCTTTCCCCCCCCTCGCTACAGAAGAATAGTGGGGGGGGGCGGCGTTCACAGTCTGGACGTGGCGAACGACTCGTGTACCGCAGCGCACGAACTTCAGACTTCGTGCGCCGCACAGTTGTAATTTACCAATCGGTCAAAAGTCATTTTTGATTACAATTTTCAGGGATAAAGAATAATTTAGCTTATAACACCTTACCTCTTCACAGCAGTGTCCTGGCGAACTTCTCTTCCTCATTGTCAGACGAACGCGACGCTGGTCTGCTCGTGGTTCTGGTCTCGCGACCCGATCAAAACATAATTCCATTATTGCGGTTTTGCGCTTCCATGATTGCGGTTTTTGGCGAACGATTTTTCAAAACAAATAACAGTAGTAATTAAAAAAAGACTGGCGAACGCATGTGTGTCACTCAGCCTTCATCGTCGGCTTCCATCGGTCTATGACCATGGAAGTAAATCATAACGTCTACTCTGCTGGAACAAAAACAAAATAAGCACCGCCTGTGGCCAAACATGCCGATGCGCGAATGGCAGTCGCTGTCACACAGGTTGCACTTGTGGGTGGTCTCCATGCTGCTGGGTCTGTGACGGTTCTTCCTGTGGGTCCTTTTTTTATCTGCTGCAGCAGTCTGTCTTCACCCAGCCTTAAAAAAACAGCTCGTGAACTTCTCTGCTTCAACTGGCTCACTGCATTCACAGCCTTGGTAGGCGGGTCCTTCTTGCTAGGTTTTTAGTCATTGGCTCTTCAAGGTTTCAGAAACCCAATTCAAGGCTCTTATTAGTCGAATGAGAGGTCAATCAGATGATCTAATCTGTTTGCGGCTGTGTCTGCAGTGGAAGAACGGAAATGCAGCTTCCGCTGCTCCAGAGACTTGCCCGCCCACGGCACAACGGAGTGCAAGAGGTTAAGTGTCCCCTGAAGCTTATGTTTCCTGAAATTGTGACTTAGATTAACCATTATAATTCATTAAGTGACTCCATGAAACACTCATGGCTGCTCTGTTCATTCACAGACCAGAAAATTCACGCTGTTATCCTGTTAAATCAAAGGGAATCTTTGTTCTTTTGCATGTCCTTTTGTTGTTAAAATTGTGTTAACAGATCTGAGGAGTTCTTAGTTCCTGTCCAGCAGATCAGTTGGGGGTGGGGGGGTATCAGTGCTGTTGTTAAAGCCACGTCATCCTCTAACCCTTTGGTTTCCATCTCAGCATCAGCTCTGTTTGAATTGTCCTCAGAAGGGAACATGTAAATCTACAGAGGTGTGAAGTTTGTACCAGCTGTTCCCACTGATGTCATGGGGGGGGGGGGGGTGATTTGTTGGGTGTCATGGAGTGTCATGTGTTTACTCCTCCTGGGTTAACTGGATTATTTCTGTTGCTGTGATCACCTATTCCTCTTCTTCTACTCCTTTTCCCTGCTGATTAATGCAGATCTGCAGGATTTAAAACCACCGAACACCTCCATTTAGTTGCTTCTCACAGCTGTCATTTACAAAAATGGCCAACACAAACCAATTTATCACATCCTTTTTCATGTAAATTAGAAACATCTTTTGTAAATGTGAGGATTTTTCTCATAAATTTGCAGGATTTTCCTGCAGAGTTACAGCCATTTTACTCTGAAATGTGCAGCTTCTTACTTGAAAATTTGCAGCGTTTTATTATTCATAATTTTGCAGCTTTTTCCTCATGAATTTAGAACTTTTCTTACTCTTGAATTTGCAGTTTTGTTTTTTTTTTAAAAAAGCTTAAATTTGCAGCATTTTACTCAAATCTTATATTTGCAGCATTTTAGGTTGTAAACTGTTGGAAATTTACACCTTTTTTTGTCTTTTTGCTAAAGTTGCAGCTTCTTACCCATAAAATTCCACTTTTTTTGGTCAGAAATTGACAGCTTTTAACTGAGACTTACACCCCCCCCCCTTTTTTCTAAATTTTTTTTGGTCAGGTCAGGCATTGGCTTGCTTGCTACTGGATAACCATGAAAACCGGTACTACCTGTCTCATAGGTCGGGCCGTCGGCGACTCAACCGGCATCCCCACCCTTCCGAGGGTGTGGAGGGTGAAACAGGGCATCCTGGCAGAGCTAAAAACAATATCTGCTACAGGTCTGTGGTGGACCACTCCTAGTTACACAGGGTGAGACTGGACATCCTGGCAGATAAACACATCTGTTGCAAGGTCTGTGGTGGACTGTGCCAGTCAGTGCATCGTGACATGCAGAGATAAACAAAGAGCAAAGATAAACAAACCTATCATCTGGTCAGTCACTGCAACAGATACTGGAGTCAGTTTATCTTGGCTTGTCCTTGCCACTGATAATACCTTTATCTGCCAAGAATGTGCTGCTAGTCCAGCAAAAGCTAACGGAACTCAAATACTCTGGCAAGCAGTTTCATGAAATGGTCAATCAGAAAGCAACTTATACCGGCTCGGACGTCACCCGGGCTTACAGGGTCCGCGCTGATCTGTTCACACTCCGACAGGCAGCGAAAAGTAAGCTAGGAGCAGGAAGACAAAAGAAGAGGTAGCAGAATGGAATGTATGCACTCTGTTGGACAGAACAACATCACAGCGCCCAGAAAGACAGACCACGCTTGTGGCCCTGGAAATGAACAGGTACAATGTAGACATAGCTGCACTTAGTGAAACAAGATTGCCTGGATATGACAGCTTGGAAGACCATGGGTACATCTTCTTTTGGAGTAGGAGATCAACTCAAGAAAGGAGAGAAGCAGAAGTGGGCTTTGCAGTTAGAAAGGAGATAGCAGCAATGCTTGATGAGGAACCGGTGCCAATCAATGACAGGATAATGACTATGAGACTCCCACTACAGTGGAAGATGTATGCCACACTCATCAGTGTATATGCCCCAACAATGACCAACACAGAGGAGGTGAAGGAAGAGTTCTACAGTGATTTACGTGAGACTATCAGGGGTGTACCGACTGATGACAGGCTGATACTCATTGGAGATTTTAATGCCAGAGTTGGTTCGGACACTGAGAAATGGAAAGGAGTGCTAGGCAGTCATGAAGTAGGCAAGTGCAATGCTAATGGAGAACTTCTACTTGCACTATGTTCAGAGTACAACCTTGTGATAACCAACACTGTATTTAAGCACAAGGACACACACAAGAAGACATGGATGAACCCAAGATCCAAGCACTGGCACTTGTTAGAGTACATCATAGTCAGGCAGAGAGATATAAGGGATGTAATGGACACCAGAGCAATAAGAGGCGTGGACTGTGGTACTGATCATGTTATGCTGAGATCTAGATTAAGGATTTGCAGACGAAAACAGAACTGCAGGACAGGTGCGAAGCCACCACGGAAGCTAAACACTAGTGCACTGAAAGGCCAAAAGAAGCAGGAAGAACTTACACAGGAAATGGATGAAAACTTGAAAGACTGGGATAGCAACAACTCAGAGAATGACATAGAAGAGAAATGGGCAACAGTGAAAGATACGGTGTATCAGACTGCGAGTGATGTATTAGGCCACCCTGAGAGGAAACATCAAGACTAGTTTGATGAGCATGATGAACACCTGAAGAAACTACTAGAAGCGAGGAATACAGCTAGGCAGGAAAACCTACAGTGTAACACAAGGTCCAAGAAGAAGAAATACTCAAAGGCTCAGAGTGAGCTACAGAAGTACACCAGAGAGATGAAGTCCAACTAGTGGGATGAAAAAGCGGAGGAACTTCAAACTGCAGCAGACAGGAAGGACATGAAAACATTCTTCACAGGTTTGGGAGAAATCTACGGCCCTAAACCAAGAGGATTGATCCAACTAAAGGCTATGGATGGTGAAACGGTTTTGCAGGAGAAAGACAAGATCCTGGACAGATTTGCAGACCACTTTGACCAACTACTAAACAACCCTGGAGATCTCACTGAAGAGGCTAAAGAAGCTCTAGTGCAGCGACCAGCTGTATCAAGTCTGGATAAACCACCAAATTTTGATGAACTAATGGCAGCTATCAGGACAACACAGGATGGTGAAGCTCCAGGAAGGGATGGAATTCCAGCAGAAGTGTCAAAATTTGGTTGTGTTCAGCTGACCAACTGCCTGCACAAGCTCATCCAAGAGATATGGGATGTCCAGAAAGTACCTCAAGACTGGAAGGATGCAAGTATTGCGCCTTTGTTCAAGAAAGGCGACAGGAAAGATTGTGGAAATTACGGAGGTATATCACTACTAGCCACTGTTGGTAAGATTCTCTCACGTGTACTACTGAACAGATTCAATGAACACATCTCGCAGAATGTACTACCGGAAACCCAGTGCGGCTTTAGAAGTGGAAGAAGCACAATGGACATGATTTTCTGCTTGAAACAGGTTCAAGAAAAGTGTATCGAACAGAACATGCCGCTTTATGTAGTCTTCATAGACTTCAGTAAAGCCTTCAATACTGTTTCGTGACAAGGACTTTGGCAGGTACTCAAGAAATATGGCTGTACAGAGAAGTTTGTCAGCCTGATTACATACAGGTATACAGGAATACAGGTATTCAAGCAAAACGTGGCAATGAGTGGTTCAGTATCTAAAGACTTTTCAATAAGCAATGGGGTGAAACAAGGGTGTGTGCTGGCACCTACACTCTTCTCACTATATCTGTCAGCCATGCTTGAGGTGGCCTTCAAAGACACTTCAGAAGAAGTATACATTCAAACAAGGAAAGCAGACTTTTTCAATGTGGCACAGTTTAAAGCCAAGAATAAGACATCAATAAAGTTAGTAAGAGAAATGCTCTTTTGCTGATGACAGTGCTCTAGTTGCACACAGTGTGGAAGAAATACAATCTTTAGTGGAGAAATTTGCAAGAGCAGCTAGCCAATTCAGCCTCAAAATCAACTTCAAGAAGACAGAGTGCCTTTATCAACTACCAAAGTTCCAATTATCAACATCACTACCAGAAGAGATCAGCATTGGTACAGAGCCACTAGTCAAGTGTAAGACTTTCAAGGATCTAGGGAGTATTGTTTCAGAGAATGCTAGGCTGGAGGATGAACTATCTCTCAGAATGGGAAGAGCGAGCGCTGTGTTTGGAAACTTGAGGGAGAGACTGTTGAACAATTGACATGTGTCTATCCGTGTGAAATGCAAAGTGTACAGAGCGACAGTACTGGCTACTCTATTGTACGATGCTGAAACTTGGACTGTCTACAGAGTGCAGGTAAAGAAACTCCACGCGCACATGATGAGACACCTTTGAGCCATAATGAACATCTCATGGAAAGACAAGATAACCAACATAGAAGTGTTGAAACGTGCTGGTTTACCATCAGTGGAGGACATGCTAATACAGATGAACCTGAGATGACTCGGACATGTTGAGAGAATGGACCACCAGCATCTCCCTTGGCAGTTACTCTACTCACAGTTATGCAAGGGCAAACACAATCAGGGTAGACCAAGGCTCAGATTTAAAGACACTGTAAAAAGAAACTTGAAGAAGTTGGATATAGACAGGAGTTCCTGGCAGCGGAAGGCTAAGGACAGAACTGTGTGGAGGAATCTGATCAGACCTAAATGAAACAGTCACTGTCGCCCACAACAGGCTGCTATGATGATGATGGTTTATCAGTTGGTTGGTTGGTTGGTTTGTCAGTTAGCAGCATAACTCAAAATGTTATGAACGGATTTTGATAAAATTTTCAGGAAAGCTGTGTAATGGCACACTAAACATATGATTAGATTTTGGTGATGATCTGAGAATGCATTCGTCTGCCAAGGCTCTTAATTTCTCACAGTGTGTTAGCAACAATACCCCAAAACCACTGGATGGATTGGATGAAATTTTCACCAGAGGTGGTTCTTGGCCCAAAGATAAACTCATTAGATGTTGGAGGCGATCCATGAGTGCGTACCTCCGCCAAGGTCCTATCTCGCAATGTACAGATGGATGGCGATATGGATGTACAAAGGGACAGCGGGGAGGACAAAGGGAGGGAGAGACTGAACCTTGGTGGAGGTATGCGCTCTCTGAGTGCCCTCTAGTTTTGATTGTGATTCATGCAACACATTCCAAAAAAGCTGTGACAGGGTCATGTTGACCACTGTGTTAGATCACCTTTCCTTTTAACAACACTCAATAAGCCTTTAGGAACTGAGGACACTAATTGGTGAAGCTTTGCAGGTGGAATTCTTTCCCATTCTTGCTTGATCTATGACTTCAGTTGCGTAACAGTCTGGGGTCTCCATTGTTGTATTTTGTGCTTCATAATACTCCACACATTTTCAATGGAAGACAGGTCTGGACTGCAGGCAGGCCAGTCTAATATCCGTACACTTTTACTATGAAGCCACACTGTTGTAACACGTGCAGAATGTGTGTGATGAAGGATTAATTCACATAAGTACTGCTGGCTGCACTTGGTAATAATCGCAAAGTGTGCATCTGTCAGAATGCAATTCTTTAGTTCCCCCATGTTTCAATGAACACACTCAATGGCGCCTTTCACTTGTCTTTATTTTATTATTGTCCACAGATCTTCAGCATTTATATGCCTGAGTGTGTGAATGTGTGTGACCTGTGATGTGTGTGTGGATGTGTGTGTGTAGTTCTGAAAAGATATGACTAAAATAACAGTTAGAGGCTGGTAAATAATAAAGCTTGTACACATAAACTACAAGCTTCAACTGACCAAGACTTGACAGTTACAATAACTGACAAGTTAATGCAACTGTTAATGTCACAGGCTAGCACAACACATTTTACTAATTCCTCATGAGCTCAAAAATACTCTAAATACAGGTACATCTCAAAAAATTAGAATATCATGAAAAAGTAATATTTTTTTTGTCTCTCATTGCAGAAAGTGAAACCCATATATTATATATTTCAAGTGTTTATTTATTTTAATTTTGATGATTATGGTTTACAGCCCATGAAAACCCCAAATTCAGTTTCTCAAAAAATTAGAATATTACATAAAATCAATTTTAAAAAATAGTTTTTTAATAGAAATGTTAGCCGACTGAAAAGTATGTCCATGTACCACTCAATACTTGGTCGGGGCTCCTTTTGGATTAATTACTGTATCAATGTGGCGTGGCATGGAGATGATCAGCCTGTGGTACTGCTGAGGTGTTATGAAGATCCAGGTTGCTTTGATAGTGACCTTGAGCTCGTCTGCATTGTTGGGTCTGGTGTCTGTCATCTTCCTCTTGACAATCCTCCATAGATTGTCCGTGGGTTTTAGGTCAGGAGCACATGTATTGAACATAAGAATGATGACAACAGTTCCCAAAAAGGTGAAGACTTACAAAAATAAACAGAAACACTTACAATTGGCATTCAGGGATGACATTGCCAAGCGAACATGGAGAGGAGACGTGTTAACCACGGTTGCGCCCCAGGGCCGACATTGCTTCAAGGGGTGCAACAGAACCACGGCTGTGTGGAGGGGCCAACACATCGTGATAGTGTTGGCAATATTGGCTGGTTGACAACACGGTAGAAAATGCACACAAAACATGAACAGCTGACTGTCAAAGAGAGAGGGCACGTGTGTGACCAGCGAATCTTGGACAGTGCCCACCTGAAAGTGGCTCAAAATGCAAATAAAACATATGTACATAACAAAAACAACAAGAACTCAAAATATAATCCATAATAAACCCTATGCCTGAGCCACAGAGAATACACTGCTATGATTTTATTGAAAAATTGGGTTTAAATAAATTATATTTATGAACAAATAATTTGTTGCAATATCTGTAACAAAACAATAACACTCGGTGTTCCCCTGCCATGTGTTTGTCGCTGCTGCTGCGGCAGGCATGTGTGCCTCTCCACTGTCACTCTCTGAGTGTGATTCGCTTGGCTCGATGTCCACTTGGCATGGCTCGAACCTATACGGTCTGATGCCCCCAGATTCTTCATTGTCATCCAATTCTTCGGAACTATAATCGTTGGAAGATTGGACAACACAAACCAATTCCTGACTACATGTGCTGGAACCATCGTCGATGTTTTCAACTGCTTCCATCCTGTGTGTACAATGAGCAGTCAAGTGCTGTGTTCTGTCGATGACATGGCTATATGGCAGCAGGGTTTTCCAGCCACTGATGTAATTGGTGACATGGCGCTCATGAAAACATCGGATATTCGTGTGAAAAAAAAAGCCTGTTTCACTTAGAACTGCACAGACCAACCTATTTTGTCATATTATGTGTTGAAAAATTAGAGGAAGTCAAAAACGTGTCATCAGCACTTTAAATCTAAGCCTTGGTCTACCCTGATTGCGTTTGCCCTCCCTCACATAGCTGTGAGTAGAGTAAGTGCCAAGGGAGATGCTGGTGATCCATCCTCTCAACATGACCGAGGCATCTCAGGTTCATCTGTATTAGCATGTCCTCTGTTGATGGTAGACCGGCTCGTTTCAGCACTTTTATGTTGGTTATCTTGTCTTTCCATGAAATGTTCATGATGGCTCAAAGGTATCTCATCATGTACGTGTGAAGTTTCTTCACCTGCACCCTGTAGACAGTCCAAGTTTCAGCACCGTACAGTAAAGTTGCCAGTACTGTTGCTCTGTACACTTTGCATTTCACATGGATAGACACATGTCGATTGTTCAACAGTCTCTCCCTCAAGTTTCCAAACACAGCGCTCGCTCTTCCTATTCTGAGAGATAGTTCATCCTCCAGCCTAGCATTCTCTGAAACAGTACTCCCAAGATACTTGAAAGTCTTGCACTTGACTAGTGGCTTTGTACCAATGCTGATCTCTTCTGGTAGTGATGTTGATAACTGGAACTTTGGTAGTTGATAAAGGCACTCTGTCTTCTTGATGTTGATTTTGAGGCTGAATTGGCTAGCTGCTCTTGCAAATTTTTCCACTAAAGATTGCATATCTTCTGCACTGTGTGCAACTAGAGCACTGTCATCAGCAAAGAGCATTTCTCTTACTACCTTTATCGATGTCTTGTTTTTGGCTTTAAACTGTGCCACACTGAACAAGTCTGCTTCTTTCCTTGTTTGAATGTATACTCCTTCTGAAGTGTCTTTGAAAGCCACCTCAAGCATGGCTGACAGATATAGCACGAAGAGTGTAGCACACAGCACCAGCACACACCCTTGTTTCACCCCATAGTTTACTGAGAAGTCTTTAGACACTGAACTACTCATTACCACGTTTGCTTGAATACCTGCATGGAGTGCCTCGATCAGGTTGACAAACTTCTCTGTGCAGCCATATTTCTTGAGTACCTTCCAAAGTCCTTGTGATACAGTATTGAAGGCTTTATTGAAGTCAGTCAGTTTACTGTACATAATAATAATAATAATAATAATAATAATAATGCATCAGATCTATATAGCACTTTTCATAGACACTCTAAGATGCTTTACAATGGATACATTATTCATTCACTCCACAGACAATGGTCGTGGTAAGCTACTACTGTAGCCACAGCTGCCCTGGGGCAGACTGATGGAAACATGGCTGCCAATCTATGCCAATGGCCTCTCTGACCACTACCAAACATTTATACAGATTCATACCCAGTCTCATGGACACTGGAGGCAAGGTGGGTAAAGTGTCTTGCCAAGGGACACAACAGCAGGATGTCTGGGGAGAGCAGGATTCAAACCGCCAACCCTCCAGTTATTGGACAACCTGCTGTTCCTCCTGAGCCACTGCTGTCCACATTTCCCTCCTCCATTCCATTTTTGCTGAGCACCAAGCTGGACGACAGGAAGTTCGATTTTTATATGGTCTTTGGCATGACCTGGCCAGGACTTGAACCCCAACCTCCTGGTTGTAGGGCAGATGCTCTACCTCTAGGCCACCACTCTGGTACATGTACAATGCTAAATATATTTCTTGATCTTTATAATGTGGCTTGGCATTGTCTTGCTGAAATAAGGAGGAACGTCCCTGAAAAAGATGTTGCTTGGATGGCACCAAAGCCTGTATGTACTATTCAGCATTAATGGTGCCTTCACAGATGTGCAAGTTACCCATGCCAGGGGCACTAAACCCCCCCATACTATCACAGATGCTGGCTTTTGAACTTAATGCCGAAAACAATCTGGATGGTCCTTTTCCTCTTGATCCCAGAGGACACAATGTCTATGATTTCCAAAAACAATCTGAAATGTGGACTTTTTCCACTTTGCGTCAATCCATCTCAGATAAGCTTGTGGCCCAGAGCAACCGGCAGTGTTTCTGGGTGTTGTTGATAATATAGGACTTTGCATGGTAGAGCTTTAACTTGCACATGTAGGTGTTGCGACAAACTGTTAACTGACAGTGGTATTCTGAAGTGTTCCTGAGCCCACGTGGTAATATTCTTTACAGAATGATGTCAGTTTTTAATGCAGTGCCACCTGAGGGATTGAAGCATGCAGGCATTCAACGTTGGTTTTCAGCCTTGCTGCTTACGTGCAGAAATTTCTCCACATTCTTTGAATCTTGTGATGATATTATGGACTGCAGATGATAAAATCCCTAAATTCCTTGCAGTTGTACTTTGAGAAACGTTGTTAAATTGTTGGACTATTTGTGAACACAATTGTTCACAAAGTGGTGAACCTCACCCCATCCTTGCTTGTGAACGATTGAGCCTTTCAGGGATGCTCCTTTTATACGCAGTCCTGACACTCATCTGTTTCCAATTAACCTGTTCACTGTGGAATGTTCCAGAAAGGTGTTTTTTGAGCATTCCTCAACTTTCCCAGTCTTTTGTTGCCCTGTCCCAGCTTTTTTGGAACTTGTTGCAGGAATCAAATTCAAAATGAGTGAATATTTGCAACAGAGCAAAAAAGTTTATCAGTTTGAACACTAAGGGGCAGATTTACTAATGTGCTGCGCCATCGCAAAACCCTGTTTTGGTGTTAAAAAACTACTGTTGAGAGTTACTAAAGGGCGCAGGTCAAAATTTGTGGTGGAAAAGTGTGGATTATGTTAATTTTGCGCCTGGCCTCATTGCATATGTATTTGTGGGAGTTGTCATGTCAACTTGCAAATTTGAGGGAGGGGAGTATTTAAATTACTGGCGCATGGTGATTTACTCAGGTTTGCAGTTGTCAATCTCCTGCTAAATGTGCCAGGATTTAACATCCCAAAAAAGCTTGTCTTAATTCATCTGCACCTGATGACAGCAATCGCCGGTGCCAAGACACTGGCAAAAACTGAGGGCAGGTGGCCAGACAGAGAGAAGCTTCTCCCTGCGAGTAACTTTATTTGGCATGACAGAACAGATTAATATGAACAGAAACGATCTCACAGAGATCGGTGTTGTGCTGAACTGGACATCAGCTGGCAGAGGATTTAAAAAAAAAAATCATTTGTTTATATATAGCCTAATAATAATAATAATAATAATAATAATAATTTATTTCATTTATAGAGCACTTTACATCTCGGGGCAAAATCTCTCCACTAATAGGATTAAGAACAAGAATAAAAAGCAAATATTAAGAATACAATGACATACCAGGACATCCCTGGTGAGAATTGCTCTAAAATATTTTACCTGGTAAAATAAAGGTCAAATAAATAAAATGAAAA
Organism: Pholidichthys leucotaenia; assembly: GCA_020510985.1. Taxonomy (NCBI): domain Eukaryota; kingdom Metazoa; phylum Chordata; class Actinopteri; order Cichliformes; family Pholidichthyidae; genus Pholidichthys; species Pholidichthys leucotaenia. Next base: position 297,357,611 of record CM035849.1, read on the forward strand.
AGCTTTCCTAAACAATGAATTTGTATCCATAAAATAGTGCAGCCCTTCCTACTTGGAGTGGACAGAAGGAGCACAGATCCATAAACGTCCCCCAACATTGCAGCATCATAGTAACTCAGTGACAGCAGTCTCTGTTGTGGCTGTCCGAGGAATAAGTGAAATTGTGTGTTTAATTTTATTATGTTCTGGACTTCAGAAAAGTTAAAATGCACATACAGTATTTATGAAAAGTCATGGATTGGGAGACCTGCAGATTTTGTTAAAACAAAGTTATTCACATAATAAAACCCCAGAATCTCCATCAGACCATCTTGACGGTTCTTGTGTTAATAAAATAAACACATTGGTCAATAACCAATTTATTCATGAGAAGACCTTAATTTATACATATTAAAGGAGTCTGCCATGTGAAATAAAAATCAAAACTTTGATATTTGACGAACAAATATAAACTATGTTATTGGGGTTTGTACTTAAACAAAAGCTTAAAAAAAAAGCTTTAAAAAACTATTATTATGCTCCTCAGAACTGGCTGTGCCTGTGTTGATGACCCGCTTCCTCATCAGCTGTGCCTCTGTGCAATTTTGTGGTGCTTTTGGTGGATGGGTGGGCATTATTGAAATGAAGTGACTGCATCTGTGTTCATAATTTTGCATGTTGGTAGATCACTGGCAAAAACTGGCCACTCCCTGAGGCACTCTGTCTAATTTGTGCACTCACTAATTTGCACTGCCTTAGTAAATCTTCCCCTAAATTGCTTGTCTTTGTAGTGAATTCAATTGAATATTTGTCGAGAATGATTTTTAAATCATTGTATTCTGTTTTTACTTATGTTTCACGCAACTTCACTGGAATTGGGGTTTGTATTCTATTGACATAGATAAAATAGATAAGCAGTTTATTTAATATACGTTAATATCTCAGATTAATTAAAATATTCAAATCCAGCTGTTCTGTAATCACTCTGATCAAATGAAGAACTGGCTCCATACCTTAGTTGGAAGCAGATAGTTTGCTTTAATATATACTTTCAGTGAATATGTCTACAGTCTAATTAACCTGCATTCACATGAATGCATTGAACACACTATGCAACCAGTGCACTAAAACTGCTGGAACAGAATTGAAGAGTGTCTCGGGCTGCAGCATTTGAAATCATTAGTTCCACCAATGTCTCTTTCAGCTCTGGACTCTTAATAAACCAGCATTTACGTGCACATGGACAGGCTAATGTAGCTGCAGCTGACATTTATGTGACATTAGAACTCTGACATTTCATTCATGTTTTTCCTGTTAGGAACTTTACTTCCTACCCAGTAAGAACCAGATTGGCCGGGTCAGCCGCAACTGTCACACGTCTACCATCCTTACCCCAAATGGCAAGGAGAACGCTCAACGGATGGCGGTGAATTAACCTTTTTAAAAGTCATCAGCAGTGAGAGTGTAGTCAGTCATCGTTAGTCATTTCATTACCTTGTTTACGCGTCATATGACATCATTTCATTCGTCAGTTGTATCAGCTACGTTGTAACTTCTTCATGAATTCTGTCCACCATGTCCATGCAGAGGGAGGAGCTGACAGAAGTGATTCTCAAGCTCTTGGTTGCGTGGCGAGATCCACTGTGGCATTTTCACCAGAGCATGACTCACCACCATGGCTTCAATAATCTCTACTTCAATAAGTCTTTGGAGATGAGTGATATGGTGCACGAGCTACGCAAAGGAGTGCAGAAGGTGGTTGAGAAGGTACTGTATCTCACTTTGTGTCTTATATACAGATGCATTGCAAACAATTAGAAGATTGTGAAAATTTTCAGTTATTTTTCATAATTTCATTTGAAAAGGACATGCAGACTTCAGACAGAAAGGTCAGTGCTGTACAGTTTCACCCCTTACCAGTGGTCACCTGTCTGTGTGAAGTTTACATGTTCTCCCCATGTCAGGTTTCCTCCCAGTCCAAAGACACCAGCTTCAGCTGGGGCATAAATTATCCATAAGTATGAATTATCAATGTGAGACTGAATGGTTGTCTGTCTCTCTGCACTGGTCCCCTCGTGACCTGAAAAGGATCAAGCAGTTTAAGATGAATGAATGAATAGTTTAACCCTCTATGGCATGACTTTGAATTTTTTGGGGAAAAAATATTTCACCCTATTTTTGGGGAAGCTTGGTGGTTCCTGATAATATATCCATCAGAAAATCTGACCCCTTCCCCCCACCACCCCAATGAAGCAGAGTAAAACCTTTACCAAAGCGAACATGCAGATCAAAGTCAACTTTATTGTCAGTTCTGTCTTATGTACAGCACATACAGAGAATTGAAATTACATTATTCCGAGACCCATGGTGCAACAAGGTAAACGTAAGAAATACAGAGCATACACGAAGTACTCGCAGTGCTTCACTTTTTCCACATTTTGTTATGTTACAGCCTTATTCCAAAAGGGATTAAATTATTTTTTTCCTCGAAATTCTACATAAAATACCCCATAATGACAATGTGAAAAAGGTTTTTTTGAAATTTTTACAAATTTATTAAAAATAAAAAAACTAAGAAATCACATGTACATAAATATTCACAGCCTTTGCTCAATACTTTGTTGGTGCACTTTTGGCAGCAATTCCAGCCTCAAGTCTTTTTGAATATGATGCAACAAGCTTGGCACACCTATCTTTGGGCAGTTTGGCCCATTCCTCTTTGCAGCACCTCTCGAGCTCTATCAGATTTGATGGGAAGTATCGGTGCACAGCCATTTTCAGCTCTCTCCAGAGATGTTCAGTTGGATTCAAGTCTGGGCTCTGGCTGGGCCACTCAAGGACATCATAGAGCTGTCCTGAAGCCATCCATCCATCCATCTTCTACCGCTTTTTCGGAGGTCCGGGTCACAGAGGCAGCAGTTCAAGCAGAGAAGCCCAGACTTCCCTCTCCCCAGCCACCTGCTCCAGCTCTTCAGAGAGGATACCAAGGCATTCCCAGACCAGCTGGGAGACATAGTCTGTCCACCGTCCTGAAGCCACTCTTTTTTTTTTTTTTTTTATTTAAGTTTTTGTAAAGGGTATACAGGTCGTTACAGCAATGCAGTGTTTACATTTTCATCACATGTTCCCTTATTTTCTGATATCTGACAACATTGGAAGATTAATTCTTACAACACCCCTTTTTTTTTTTTTTTAAAGTGAAAGAAAAAGTGAAATTAAAGAGAAAAAAAAACAAGAAACAAATAAAAAAAAAAACAAACCAGTAAAAAACAAACAAAAAGAAAAAGTAAGTAAATAAAGATAAAAGAGCATCTGAGTAGCGTTGGAACAAAGAGCGGAACCATTATTGAAATGGTATTTGTCAAAGATTAGATCTAATGGAAGACACATATGCGGTCCGGGGTTGCCAAAAGTTCATGAACACATCCATGTCCTGTCTCAGTGCGAATGTCAACTTTTCCATCGAGTAAATGTCTTGGATCACGTTAGTCCAATCTTCAGGTGTAGGACAGTCCTTCAACATCCATTTTTTAGTTAGAGCTTTTTTGCTTGCCAATATTAAAACATTGATTAAGTATTTTTCTCCTCGTCTTTCCAGTGAGTCCGGTAGTAAACCCAAATACAAAGTTACAAAAGAAAAGGGAACTGTAATTTTGAATATTTTCCCCAATATTGTCTGTACATTGGTCCAATATTGGTGGATAACTGGGCATGACCAAAACACATGAAAATGATTTGCAGTCTTTTCACCACACAAGCGCCAACAGTTCAATCCCTTATGGGTAAATTTGTTTTGTGCAGGTGTTCTGAAAAATCTTGCCAAGTTTTTCCATCCAAATTCTCTCCACTGCAGGGATGAGGTACTTTTCCATTGCTGTTTATTTAGCTTTTCCCATATTTCCAGTTGTAAAGTGAAATTCCCCTCTTTTTCCCATCTCTCTTTTATATAAGATGTGTTGTCTCCTTTTAAGTCTTGAAGACCTTGGTATATTTTAGAAATGTATCTGATCCCTGGGATCCCTTTATATGCCATTAAGAAGACCTTCAGAACACCTGACTGGGCCCTTTCCAAAACCTCCTTTTTAAGTATATTGTTTATGTGGTGTCTAAGCTGGAAGAACCTGTAAAGGTCTTGATTTATTAGGCCTTGTTTTTTCAAATCTTCAAAACTTCTTAAGATTTGCCCTTTAAAAAAATCGTAATATTTTATCAGCCCTTTCTCCTTCCACTTTTTAAATCTGGTGTCTATTTTATTAGGAGTAAAGTCCTGATCATAGGCGATCCATTGCAGAAGTCGATAGGGCTCTTTAGTTTGATTCTCTCTGACTATCTTAAACCAAATTTTTAGCGGGGTCTCTATCCACGGGTTAGTGTTATTCAAAAGCTTAGGTAAGACATTGTTCCCTATTATCGCCTGTAGGGGGATGTCACTTGTTATTTGGCATTCGATCTCCTTCCATTGTGCAGTGTAGACTGGGTTACATATCTCTACTAAAGTTTTAATTTGTGCGGCTTTAAAGTAGTCCCTGATATTTGGCAGCGCGAGCCCACCTTTGTCTTTGTTTAGCTGTAGGGTTCTATATCTGATTCTAGGTCTCTTGCCCTGCCATATGAATCTTGAGATCCTTCTGTCCAGCTCCTGCCATGTTTTTTTGGGAGGTTCTACCGGTATTGTTTGGAAAAGGTATAGAAGACGTGGAAGTATATTCATTTTGACTGCTTCAATTCTTTGTGCAGTACCCAAGAATGGTATCATATTCCATCTTGCTAGGTCAGATTTTATTTTTGTCACCAGTGGATCATAGTTTAGTGATATAATTTTGTTGAGTTGTTTTGGGATATTGACCCCCAGATATTTCATAGATTCCGACTCCCAGTTAGTTTTGAGTTTGCTTAGTGAATAATGATTTGGGTCATAGTTGAATGTTAAAACTTGGGTTTTATGCATATTTAATTTGTACCCCGATAAATCTCCATACTCTGAAAAAACTGAGGTTAGTTCTGGTAAAGAAGTGTCCGGCTGCCCTAGGTATATTAAAATGTCATCAGCAAAGAGTGCTATTTTATGTTCCTTCTGACCAAGTGTAATACCTTGAATTTTTTGGTTTTGTCTTATCCATTGGCTCAGAGGTTCTATGAAGATTGCAAAGAGCAGTGGAGACAGGGGGCAGCCCTGACGACATCCTCTTTCCAGTTCAAAAGATGATGATAAATTACCGTTAATCCTTATTTTAGCTGTTGGTTTTTTATATAATGCCTGTATAGTTCTAATGAAGTTGTTATGAAAATTGAAACTGGATAAGATTCTATATAGAAAAGACCAGTCAACCGAATCGAATGCTTTTTCAGCATCTAATCCCAATATGACTGCATTTAAGTTATATTTTTTTATATGATGAATTATGTGTAAAGTGCGTCGAATGTTGTCTTGTGTCTGTCTTTGTCTTATAAAACCTGTTTGGTCTAAATGAATTAGGTCTGTCAGTATATTTTCTAACCTTTTGGCAAGGATAATGGTAAAAAGCTTATAGTCCTGATTTAGTACACTGATTGGTCTGTAGTTGGAGCACTCTAGTTTATCCTTTTCAGGTTTAGGTATAACTGCAATGACCCCTTCTCTCCAGGAGGGGGGGATTTCCCCTGTGTGGAGGACATAATTAAATGTTTTCAGGAGGAGAGGAGATAGTTGCTGTTTAAAGGTTTTGTACCACTCTGCTGTATAGCCATCAGCTCCTGGGGATTTGTTAGCTTTAAGTTTCATAATTGCTTTTTCCAATTCATTAGGATGTATTTCTGACAGTAGTGTTTTATTTTGTGACTCCGTAAGTTGGGGAAGGTTTAATGTGTTTAGGAATGCCTCGGATGTGTTTTTATGTTTTTTGTGGGAGTATAAGTTCTTATAGTAATTCTCGAAGTTTTTAAGAATATCCTGAATTCTGAATTTTATTTCCTTTGATACTGGGTCTCTGATTTTGTAGATTGCTCTTTCTGTTTGATGTTTCCTCAATTTATAGGCTAGCAATTTTGCCGATTTACTGCCTGCTTCATAGTATTTTTGTTTCAGAAATGTAAGTTTCTTCTGGATTTCTATTGTGTAGATCTCATTTATTTGGTTTTTAATTTCCTTAATCTTGAGCGAGTCAGTAGAATGAGTGTTGCCTTTGTGTTCTTTTTCTAGGTTCCTAAGTTCTGACTCTAATGTGGATAGTTTTTCTTGTCTTAGTTTCTTTTGGGTTGCCAGTTTTGCAATAATCTTTCCTCTTATTACAGCTTTACATGCATCCCACAGTATTAAAGGGGATACTTCTCCATTATCGTTATCTTCCAAATATCTGAGAATATCTGATTCCAATTCATCTTTCAGTGGTCCTTTCAGGACATTTGAATTTAACCTCCAAGAAAATGTATTATTTGTGTATTTTTGGATATTTAAGTCCATGTAGATCGGACTGTGGTCGGAGAGATCCATCAGTCCTATTTTACATGTTTTTACTCTTCCAATGTCTCTATTAAACATAAAAAAATAGTCAATCCTTGAGTAAGATGAATGTGGAGTTGAGTAAAATGTATAGTCTTTTACACTGGGGTTGAGTTCCCTCCACACGTCACAGATTCCCAATTCTTTTAGTAGCATCCGAGTCTTCCTGTTTTGGGTGTTATTTTGATGTGGGGAATTACCAGAAGCATCCCAGTATGGATTCAGTCTAAGATTGAAGTCCCCACCACATATCACTAAACCTTGAGCTTTAGTTATCATTAGGTCGAATACATTTTTATAAAATTCCCAGTTAGCCCCTGGGGGAGCATACACATTCAGCAGGGTGATATCTTCTCCCTCTAGCCGCCCAGTTACCAAACTGTATCTCCCTTCTTTATCTTTGTGTTCTGATTTTTTTTCAAATGTAATTTTGGTTGATATCAATGTCGCTACTCCCCTCCTCCTCCCTGATTTATATGAAGATGAAGAGATCATTTTAAACCCTTGTCTACTGAGTTTATTGTGTTCCACGTCTGTTAGGTGGGTTTCTTGTAAAAGTATTATTCCTGCTTTGTCTTTTTTCATTTTGCCTAGAATCTTGGATCTTTTAACTGGATTCAGGATTCCTTTTACATTATATGAAATTATTTTGGTTACACCCTGTTTCTCCATTGTGTTGTTTTGTTTAGTATAACTGTGTGGTGGCCCTCTTTTGTGCTACTCAGAAACTGAAAGAACATTAAAAACAAGAAAAACATTAAGAACATAGTGTAAAAAACTTTAAAACAAAAAGCTGTCATAAGAACTTCCTGAGCTGAGGTCTTTTTAAAGACCCTGTAAGAGCCTTGATGGAGTGAAGGCTCTGAGGGAAATTCCTCAAACTCTGTTACGTGTTGAGGGCCCTCTCTTACCACTGAAAGTAGTCCCATGCTTTTAACGTGAGTTTCAGAACCCAATCCAAACTTGAAATGATTTTTTTTTTTTCCTTTTATGCCTAAACCCTGTGAAATTGTGTGCACCCTCCCACCCCCATCACATCAAACATTCACGCAAAAAACAGTATTTGTTAGTATGAGGAGAACATGTGGATTATTGTCACATTTCTATTTTAACAAGTTTTTTTTTTTTTTATTACAAAGACTTATTTGTTTCAAATAATATGATTGTTCCATTAAATGTTTTACCACATGCTGAATATGCATCTCCTTTAATGTTTGTTACCTTGTATGAGGGGGGTTGGATGTGCGGATTGATTCAAGAGAAAAAAAAAAAAAAAAAAAAAAGGTCGCTATTCCAACCTGAAAACGGATAGTTTATCCGCGACGCTCTGGTGCTGGGTTTCCCGCTGCTGGTCCGTGGATTTTGAAGGTCTTTGTGTTGTCCATGTTTGCGTTTTGATCTTCTCACTCGGGTCTGCTGGGGGTTTAAATACCGTTACCAGGAGGCCTCTTTTCGCCATGTCAGCTGTTGCTTCTTCCGCCGAATTATAGAGACACGTTTCATCGCCGTAGAAGACCCTTAACTTCGCAGGAAATGGTGTCTGAAAGCGCAATTTCTTCTCTCTTAACACCTTTTTCGCGTCATTGTATTCCCTGCGCTTTTTAAGGACCTCCGGGGCGTAATCGTGTTCCACGTAGACTTTTCTCTCCTGGTGCATAAATCCTTTTTTCTGCCAGGCCAGTCTTACAACCTCTTGTTTTATTTTGAAATTGGAAAATCTTACCAACACCGAACGTGGGGGTGCTTCCGCCGCCGGCCTAGCGGCTAATGAACGATGTGCCTTTTCTATCTTCAAGTCGGTGGTTTGTGGAATATCCAATTTCTCTCTTAGTAAGGATTCCACGCATTCTGCCATTGAGTTAAAACCATTTTCGGTTCCTTCTATCAGACCATGAATTCTTATGTTGTCTCTTCTTTGTTTTCCTTCTTGGTCGGTTAGCTTAGCCTCTATAGCTGCTTGTCTTTTGCGTAGGTCTAGCACAGAATCTTCGAGCACTTTTATTCGATCCTCTGTTTCCAAGATTCGGTTCTCGGCCTGGTCCACTCTGCTGTTTGTCCTTTTCAATTCTTCTCTGAATTCCTGAAATTCGGCCGTAACATCTCGGCGAAATCGTCGTAGCTCCTCAAATAGTGATTTCAGGCTAACCCTTTTGTTAGCTATCACCAGTTCCTCGTCTTCTGAACGGAGATCTTCCAGTTCGGATTCTCCGGCCGATACGTGTCCTGGCCTGGAGAATTTCAGTTTCTTCTGTTTTCCTTTAGACATGATGATTTTGTCTTTTGATTTTCACTCCTCCAAAAATCCGTTAAGTTTGATTTTCAAGGTGTTATCCTGGATTGGGTCTGAGAACTTCAGTGTTAAGCTGCAGTCGCCATGGCGTCCAGACCGGAAGTCCGAAGCCACTCTTTTGATATCTTGACTGTGTGCTTAGGGCTGCTGTCCTACTGAAAGATTAACCGTCACCCCAGTCTGAGGTCGAGACCACTCTGGAGCAGGTTTTCATCCAGGATGTCTCTGTACATTGCTGCATTCATCTTTCCCTCTATCCTAACTAGTCTCCCAGTTGCTGCCGCTAAAAAACATCCCCACAGCATGATGCTGCTACCAACATTGGCGTGGTTATGAGCAATGCCTGGTTTCCTCCAAATATGACCCCTGGCATTCACGCCAAACAGTTCAATCTTTGTCTCATCAGACCAGAGAAATTTGTTTCTCATGATCTGAGAGTCCTTCAGGTGCCTCTTGGCAAATGCCAGGCGGGCTGCCATGTGCCTTTTACTAAGGAGTGGCTTCCATCTGGCCACTCTACCATACATGCCTGATTGATGGACTGCTGCAGAGATGGTCATTGTTCTGGAAGGTTCTCCTCTCTCCACAGAGCAATGCTGGAGCTCTGACAGAGTGACCATCAGGTTCTTGGTCACCTGCCTAACAAAGCCCTTTCTCCCCTGATCGCTCAGTTTAGACAGCTTGTCAGCTCTAGGAAGAGTCCTGGTGGTTTTTAACTTCTTCCATTTACGGATGATGGAGGCCACTGTGCTCATTAGGACCTTCAAAGAAGCAGAAATGTTTCTGTACCCTTCTCCATATTTGTGCCTTGAGACAATCCTGTCTCGGAGGTCTACAGACAATTCCTTTGACTTCATGCTTGGTTTGTGCTCTGACATGCACTGTCAACTGTGGGACCTTATATAGACAGGTGTGTGCCTTTCCAAGTCATGTCCAATCAACTGAATTTACCACAGGTGGACTCCAGTTAAGCTGTAGAAACATTTCAAGGATGATCAGTGGAAACTGGATGTACCTGAGCTCAATTTTGAGCTTCATGGCAAAGGCTGTGAATACTGATGTACATGTGATTTCTTAGTTTTTTTATTTTTAATAAATTTGCAAAAATCTAAAAAAAAAAACATTTTTCACATTGTCATTATGGGGTATTATTGTGTGTAGAATTTTGAGGGAAAAAATTAATTTAATCCCTTTTAGAATAAGGCTGTAACATAACAAAATGTGGAAAAAGTAAAGTGCTGTGAATACTTTCCGGATGCACTGTATGTATGAATATAAGGTATAACATCTAACACCAAGCATTAAACATTAAACATTAAACTCAAACATCAGTGCAAAGAAAACCAATCCACTGACCAGAAGCTAACTAAAAATACTAAGGGTGTGTAAAATAACTAAATACGATAAAAATTAAGACAGCATGTAGTAACTTAAGGCGCATATCAGGACACATAGTGGCATGTAGTTAAAGTGGCATGTAGTGCAGAGAGCCGTTCATTGCTGCATAAAGTGACTGGTGCAGCCCTGAGATCTGTGTGTGTGTGTGTGTGTGTGTGTGTGTGTGTGTGTGTGTGTGTGTGTGTGTGTGTGTGTGAACAGTACCTGGAGATGGCAGAGTTCAGTGGTTGAAGGGGGGGGGGGGGGTGGTCAGAGTCCAGGAGAGAGTTCAGCTTCCTTTCAGCCTGGTGGATGAAGGTGTTCTTGAGTCTGCTGGTCCTGACCAGGAGACTCTGCAGTCTCCCGGCCGGGTCATACCAAAGACCATATAAAAAAGTGGAACTTCCTGCTGTCCAGCTTGGTGCTCAGCAATAATGGAATGGAGGAGGGAAATTTGTGGCGGTGCCTTGCATGGCAGCGACCCCTCTGATTCTAGATGTGATTAACATTGTAGATAAGAGAAACATAATTTCGTTCTACTGTGCATGATTGGCTGTATGGATTGAATGACAATAAAGTTGGCTTTCCTCCCTGATGACAGCAGACTGAAGAAGCTGTGGGATGGGTGGGTGGGATCACCTGCAATGCAGAGGGCTTTTCGGGTGAGGCAGGTGCTGTAGATGGCCTCAAGGGAGAGGAGAGAAGCCGTGATGATCTTATCAGCTGTTCTCACTATGCGCTGGAGGGTCTATGTGGCAGGACATGGTACAGGCGCCATATCACATGGTGATGCAGCTGGTCAGGATGCTCTCGATGGTGCCTCTGCAGAAGGTACACATGACGGGGGCGGGGCTTTGGCTCTTCTCACTTTGTGGAGGAAGTAGAGATGCTGCCGAGCTTTCTTGGCCAGTGATGCAGTGTTGGTGGTCCAGGAGAGGTCCTCTGTGATGTGCAGACCCAGGAACTTGGTGCTGCTCACCCTCTCCACAGCAGCACCATTGATGGTCTGGGGAGCATGCTGGGTGTGCGCTCTTCTGAAGTCCACAACAATCTCCTTCATCTTCTTCACGTTCAGAGAGAGATTGTTGTCTCTGCACCACATGGCCAGGTGGCTCACCTCCCTCCTGTAGTTTGTCTAGTCACCATTGTTGATGAGACACACCACAGTTGTGCCGTCCACATACTTGATGAAGAGGTTGGAGCTGTGTGTTGATGTACTGTCATGGGTCAGCAGAGTGAAGAGAAGGGGGCTCAGCACACATCCTTGGGGTGCCCCTGTGTTCAGAGCGATGGTGTTAGATGTGTTACTGCCAATCTGTACTGCCTGTGGTCTCCCCATCAGGAAGTCCGACAGCCAGTTACACAGTGAAGTGCTGAGCCCCAGCTGGTCCAGTTTGTGAATGAGCTGTTGGGGGATGATTGTATTGAATGCTGAACTAAAATCTATGAACAGCATTCTGACGTAGTAGTCCTTTGTGTTTAGATATGTGAGGGCTGAGTGGAGGACAGTAGAGATGGCATCATTGGTCGAGTGATTGGACTGGTATGCAAACTGGAATGGGTCCAGGGAAGGGGGCGGGGCAGACCCTATGTGCTGCATGACCACTTGAAGCACTTCATGATGATGGGAGTGAGTGCAACCACATGGTATTCATTGTAGCAGGAGGGAGACGACTTCTTGAGGACTGGAATGATGGTGGTGGCTTTGAAGCACATGGGGACAACAGCCTGTCTCAGTGAGATGTTGAAGATGTCCTGTGCATCTGTGAGTTCCTCTGCACAGGCTGTCAGTACATGACCAGGTATGTTGTCAGGACCTGGAGCTTTGCGTGCATTGATCCTGCCAAGGGGTCTCCTCACGCTCTCCGGGGACAGTGTAATCACCTGGCTGCCAGGAGGAGGTGGTGACTTCTGTGCAGGGGTACTCTTGAGTGCCTTGAAGCGAGCAAAGAAGTTGTTCAGCTCGTTCAGCAGAGAGATGGAGGTGTTGCAGGTCTGCGGTGTGGGTTGTAGTCTGTACTGGTCTGTATCCCCCGCCACAGACTCCGAGTGTCTCTGCTGTCACTGAAATGGTGTGCTATCCTCCTGGAGTACTGCCTCTTGGCCTCTCTGATGCCTCAGGACAGGTTGGCCCTAGCTGTCCTCAAGCCCACCTTGTCCCCACTCTGAAGGTAGCATTCCATGCTTTCAGGAGCTTGCTGACCTCCCCTGTGAGCCATGGTTTCTGATTGGCCCGAACAGTGATGGTCTTGGTGTCCATGACATCCTCAGTGCACTTTGTGATGTAGGCAGTAACAGTCTCTGTGCACTCCTGCAGATCTGTGGTGCTGTTGTAAGTGGCCGCCTGCTTGAATACTGTATGTTCCAGTCATTGGTGGTGAAGCAGTCTTGAAGTGCCTCTAAGGATCTTTCCGGCCACACATGTACCTGTTTCTAAACTGGCTTGATGACTTTAACCAGTGGTCTGTATGCTGGAATTAGCACACCAGTGATGTGGTCAGAGGCACCAAGGTGGGGGAGGGGGGCCTTATACGCTCCTCTCTGGTTGGTGAAAACATGGTCCAGTGTGTTATTTTCCCATGTAGGAAAGTGATGTGTTGGTGTATTTCAGGAAACACAGTCTTTGGGCCTATGTGGTTGAAATCTCCAGCCAAAATGAGAAAAGCATCAGGGTGGGCTATCTGCTGTTCACTGGTGTGCTGGTACAGTTCATTCAGTGCCTCACACCTGTTGCTGTTGGAGCTGGGAGGGAAATACTGTAAACAGCAGCAAGTAGCATAGCTGTAAATTCCCTCAGAAGATAGAACGGCGGACACTTCATAACCATAACATCCAACAATGGTGAGCGGTGTGTACAGACCACAACAGTGTCATGACACCAGACATGATTGATGTAAACACAGAGCCCGCCGCCGTGAGTCTTTCCTCCCTCGATGACACCTCTGTCTAGGTGGATGGCAGGTTCCGGGATGTTATTGTTGAGCCATGTTTCCACAAATGCAAAAACACAGCACTTTCTCACAGTCCTTGTGACTGAACGTAGTAAACGGATGTGGTCCAGCTTGTTGTCTAAAGAGTGTACGTTGGCCAGTACGATGGTGGGGATAGCTGGCTTGTGTGGATTAGCCCCTAGCCCCGGGATTCTTGGGCCGACCATACCCAACCAGGCGGGTCCCCAGGCAGCAGATAGGGAAAAAGCCCCTAGATATGAGGGCTACCTGTAATATAATTCAGGCTTGCCTGGTTGAATAAGCAGTCCCAGACCAACTGGTGATGTTCCTATCAGGATGGGACAGGTGGCGCTGTTGCACTCATGAAATCCCCCATGTGTCCTATGACGGGATCATCATGCGAACAAGAGGCACATTATAACCTCTAGCCGTGGGGAAGGAAAATCCTGGAGAAACAAACCAGGGTAGAGGACGCTCATTAGACTTGGTTGGCAAGTCGCCTATGAGAAGGAAACTTGGACAAGAAAACCAATGCCAAAGATGGATGTACTGGACCCATGGTGTATAACAGCAGTACAATGCATTTACATCATATGGATAGACAACCTCACTTTTTCTCGTGATGGTGCACTACCTGTGGAGTCCCACCGGGCTAGTGGAGTGCCAGGCCCTATGCCTTCGAAGGGCCCATCCCATACGACCGGTGGTCACCCCGTACTGTTGCGAGGAGCCAGGCTTCGGAGGCTGAGGGAAAACACTACTGGCTGCAATACATTTGATCCTGGAGAAAGCCCTAAACCACTCAACATCCTCCAGTGGAATGCAGAGGGCGTCTACAATAAGAACATCCCACTCACTGTGAGACTACATGCAGAAAACATTGATGTGGGCTGTATCCAAGAGACGCATCTGAATCCCAACCTCAGGTTCAATATCAGAGGGTATGAAATCTACAGGATGGACATAGAGGGAAACACAAGAGAGGAGTGCTGATACTCATCAAGAATAGCATTACAGGTGCAGACTTCAAATTGGACACAAACGAGCAGGCTCAAATCCATGGAGTCAAAGTCACAGTCGATAAGCCTGTCATTACCATGGACCTGTACTGCCCTCAAGACAGAGATCTCTCACTACAGACTATGAACATTCCACAAGGGAACTGATTGGTAGTTGGCAACTTTAACAGCCCCTCCAACTGTTTGGGCTATGATGAAAATGACCAAAGAGGAGATGAAGTGGAGGACTGGCAGATAGAGAACAGCCTGCTTCTGCCAAATGATCCAGAAACTCCTCCAATCTTCTCTCATCGTTGGCTCACAAGAACTACCCCAGATGTTGCCTTTGCAACTGAAGAACTTTCCCAAAAGACCAGCAGGAAGGTATTCAGTCAGTTGGGATGCAGCGATCATAAGCCAGTGCTACTGGCCATCAACATGCAGTACAACCACAGCAACCTCAAGTCCTTTCCCAGATGGAACTACAAGAAAGCAGTTTGGGAGATGTTCTCATAACTCTCTTGTCACAGGGTGGAAGTATATTATTGTGTTTTTTTGCATTTTATATTGTTAAGTTTGTGTTGCATGTTTATTTATAGCTTTGCATGTTTTGTAGTCTTTATATTTTAATCTTTGTGCTTTTAGTTGGAAATGTTTACTTCCACTCTGTGTTTCCCCTAATTACTAATCAGCAGCACCTGTACTGATTAGGGATGTGCAGCATCTGTGGTTGCACACGATATACTGTAAAAGGTGCTCTGGCAGTCTAGAGGAAAGCTTTTGCCAGGAGAAAAGAGCCCTGCCAGATGAGAGAGCCTGCTTGAAGGAGCCCTGCCTGAGGGGAGCCCGGCCAGATGAGGACCTGCTTGGGAGAGAGCTTTGTCTGGAGGAGAGGCCCCGGCTGGAGGAGAGCCCTCCCAGGACAAGAGGAGGATGCTGGTCCCAGGAAGATGACTGAAGGTGTCACGGGCAGCGAGAGCGTGCCCCTCCCCTCCTGCCGCATGCTCGTCAACTCATCACTACACCTGAGGCAGAGGACCCTGCGCCCGCTCATCAGCCAGCGTACTTAAGGAAGCTTCCTCCGTGCAGTCAACGCTGGCTCGTCTGGGTACACTGCCCTATTTCAGGCAAGCAGGTCATATTTGGAACAAGTGTAGACACGTCGTCTAACAGTTCTCTATTCTTCTATTTCAGGCTGCTGCCATTGTGTGGGTGTGTCTCGGGACTGCGTGCACTCTCCTGCCACCTCATCACCTCTCCCAGCAGCAAAACTTCGCCTGGTCAGGCACTCCAAGCTCATCCCCCTTCCCTACTGGTTCATCTATTCCCTGCTGGAGTTCTGCCGGACCTCTCCCGGAGTCCCGAGTAAGTGGTAATTTGGCTCACCCATTTTCCCTTCTCTGCTTCTCCGCTGACAGCTCTCGCTTTTCTCTCCACAGGTGGATTGAATCTTCTGGCGAGTGGCTGTTTCCTTAACGAGGCACTGTTTCCTCCATTTAATAAATCATTGAACGTTCCCCCCTTGTGTGGTTCCGTCTTGTGCTAGCATCGTGCACTTGAGCTGTCAGCTAATCATGACAGAACGAGCCAGCCCGGATGATAGCTCAGCCGGTGCCTCGGCACAGGAGCTGTCAGCTCTGGATCGCTTGTCAGTGACCGAGCACCAGCTCGCTGTGCTGACGCAACAGGTTTCCAACTTAATCCAGCTTTGGTCTCAGTCGTCTTCCCTGGCTCCGCCTCCTCAGCCTGCTCCCCGCGCTTTGGTGCGGCGGACCACCTCCATTCCCATGCCTTCCCTGTATGTGGGGGAGATGGGGAGATGTAAGAGCTTTCTCATCCAGGTACATATGTATTTGGAGCAGGTCAGGGAGGAGTACCCGGGAGACACGGCTAAGATACAGTTTTTTACACTGTTGCTTAGGGATCGAACCCTTGATTGGGCATGCTCCATGCTTGACAACCCTGAGGGGCGGTACTATACGTTCAGCCAATTTTTTGACGCCTTCACATGCGTTTTTGACCGGTCCGAGAGCGAGGGCAATGTGATGAGCTGCCTATTGACGCTTCTCCAGGGTACCCGGTCAGTGGCCGAGTACTCGGTGGAGTTCCGAGTTGTTACTGCAGACTCGAGTTGGAATGAGGTTGCCCTGCGCAGCACATTCCTTCACGGGTTGAACGAACAGCTGTGGGACGACCTGGTGGTTCACCCTGTCCTGAAGACCCTCGACGACATTATGGCTCAAGCCGTCAGTTTGGACAACCAGCACCGTGAGCCCGTGAGGGAGCGCGAGGCCTCCTCTCGCCCACGCACCATGCGCGGCCGTGACTACTGACACTGGCAGCACCGCCTCTTCACCCAAGCCGATGGAGCTCTCTCGGTACCTTACCAATGATGAGCGCCGGCGGAGGCGAAGAGCCGGCACGTGCCCGCACTATGGTTCGCTGAACCACAGTCGGGATGAATGCCACCAGCGGCCAAAAGATGCAACCCATCAGTAACCATGGGGGGTCTGGTGGGCGGGACCAATGACACTCCCCCCAGTAATTTTTCTATCCCAGCCCTCGTGCAGCTGCTGGGGGTCGAGAAGAGGGTTAAGGCGTTGGTTGACTCGAGGTTGGAGGGTAACTTTGTTTCTGCTGAATTCGTGAAGCAGGTGGGCATTCCCACATGTAAATTGCCCCATGATCAGAGAATCACAACCATATCTGGCCGGGAGGTTGCGGTAGTCACACGCAGCACGGTACCGATCTCCATCCTCCTTTCCGGGAACCACCGGGATGAACTAACTTTCTTAGTTCTTCCTGTTTCATTTTCCCCGGTGATCCTTGGGTATTCTTGGCTCTGGAGGCACAGCCCCATGATTAACTGGGCTCAAAACACCATCTCCTCCTGGAGCCCCTTTTGTTTGGCCCATTGCATGTGCTCAGCGGAGTGCTCCCACTCTCTATCCGTCTCCCTCTCTCCGGTCAAGCCGCCGGACCTCAGCCTCGTTCCCTGGGCTTATCACGATCTTGGAGAGGTCTTTAGCAACTGTGCCACTGACCTCATCCCAGGGGCGAGGCTGCCGTCTAGCAGGCTGTACAGCATTTCTGGGCCAGAGAGGGAGGCAATGGAGAGGTACATAAAGGAGTCCCTGAATGCTGGCCTAATTCGGCCATCTTCGCCCCCACTTGGGGCTGGGTTCTTCTTCGTCAGAAAGAAGGATGACTTGCTGCGCCCATGCATAGACTACCGGGAGCTTAATGCAATGACCATTAAGGACAAGTACCCTCTATCCTTAATCAATTCAGCGTTTGAGCTCCTTCAGCACTCACGGATGTTTACTAAATTGGATCAGAGAAACGTGTATCATTTGGTCCACATTCGCGAGGGTGATGAGTAGAAGACGGCGTTTAAGACACACCAGGGGCAGTTTGAATACCTGGTGGTGCCCTTTGGGCTCACTAATGCCCCCGCCATCTTCCAGCAGTTAATTAACGATGTCCTCCCCGATATGCTATATCAATTCGTGTTTGTGTATTTGGATGACATTTTAATTTTCTCCCGCTCGCCAGAAGAACATGAAGCCCATGTTAGGGCTGTTCTACAATGGTTCCTGGAGAACCGGCTCTACGTCGAGGCCAAGAAGTGTGAATTTTCAACACCATTCACCACCTTCTTGGGCTTCATAGTAGCCGAAGGGAGACTGATTGCCGATCCGGCCAAGGTGAAGGCAGTGCTGGATTGGCCAACTCCCCACTCTCGCAGGGAGGTCCAACGCTTCCTCGGGTTTGTGAACTTTTACCGTTCATAAGGAACTATAGTGGGGTGGCACTGCCTTTGACTCAGCTGACCTCTTTTAAGGTCCCCTTTCGCTGGACCAAGGCAGCAGAACAGGCATTTAATAAATTAAAATGCCTGATCACGGACACACCCATCTTGGCACAGGTCGACACGCAGCTCCAGTTCATCCTCAAGGTGGATGCATCTGACACGGGGGCTGACACTGTGCTGTCGCAGCGCACGTCCTCGGATCAGAAGCTCCACCCATGTGCATTTTTCTCTCGTCAGCTCACGCCAGCTGAGAGAAATTATGACGCAGGGGACAGAGAGCTGCTGGCCATTAAATTGGCACTGGAGGAGTGGAGACATTGGTTGGAGGGTGCCATTCACCCCATCGTCGTGTGGCTATGCATCGTCGTGTGGATATGCTCAACACATGGTTTCCTAAACTCATAAATGGCTGTTGTAAATTATCACATTTCACATTGGAGGTATTTCCATTTTTTTGCAGTTATCAACTGTGGTGATCGAGTGAGCGTGCTCCCCCTCCCCTCCTGTGGGAGGTTCCTTGTCTGTCTCCTGGCTCCGCAGGTCATCAGCTCATCTCAGCGGTGAGTCTCCAGGATTGCAGAGCGCTCACCTGCTCTTATCATCTCATCAGAGACTCTCCTACTCCACCTGGTCAGTCTACTCCTCAGGTCCATTCCATCACCTCTTCCTCCTCCAGCTTCTCCTGCCAGCTCAGCCCCGCTCGGTCCTCACTCTGTCTTTGCTGGGTTTCACTGCCGGGTCCTCTGCTCATTTTCAGTAAGAATTCTCCAGCACACATCCCTTTATTCCAATTATTATTATTAGCCTCTAATCAGCTCTCTTCCTCTCCCTCTCTCTAGGCTGTGTGTTCCTCGGCATGTGCTGCTTTCTTTACTTTACTTTCTCTGGGGGCTAAATTCCAACCTCTGCAATGACCTGACGGTTCATGCTAGCCCCTCCTGTCTGGATGAGCTGATCAAACAGGCCATGACTTTGGACAACCGGTACCATAAGTGCGCGAAGGAACAGAAGGCTTTCTTCGCCCCATCCTCCACATGGTCACCCCCCTCCCTTGGCTACATGCTTTGCCAAATTGGATCCTTCCCCCTGGGCTGAACCAGCTTGACTCCGGAGGAGCACCAACACCGTAGGAAGGCCGGTGCCTGCATGTATTGCGGCTCCATGGAGCACAAATTACCAAACTGCCCGATCAAACCAAAAGATTTGGCCTGTCAGTAGCTGTGGGGGGTCTGGTGGGCGGGGTTTCCATCAATATCCCCGGTAACGTTTCGCTGCCGGCCCTCATTCTGTTACCGGGGGCCGAGAAGGTCTCGGCACTAATTGATTCAGGGGCTGACCAAAATTTCCTTTCGCAGCCGCTCATGCAGGAGATAGGTATTTCCACCAAAAGACTGCCAGTTCCATTGAATGTCGCGGCCCTTTCCGGCTGTAGATTAGCGTCTGTGACCTCCTAAACCAAGCTGGTGTCTGTCCTTCTTTATGGGAACCATCGGGAGGCCTTCTCTTTTTTCGTTCTCCCGAGCTCTTCCTCTCCGGTGGTCCTGGGCTATCCCTGGCTCCAAAAACACAATATGATTATTAATTGGGCTCAGAACTCCATTTCCTCATGGAGCCCTTTCTGTTTATCCTCATGCCACCGTTTGGCCGCCTGATCACCTGTGCTCCCCATATCCTCTCCTCAAGCCGAGCCGCCGGACCTCAGCTTCATGCCCGAAGTCTATCATGACCTTGGGGAGGTCTTTAGCAAGTTGAGGGCCCTTTCTCTAACCCCTCACTGGTCCTACGACTGCACTATAGATCTCCTCCCAGGCGCGCGGTTGCCATCCAGCCGGCTTTACAGTCTTTCTGGGCCAGAGATGGAGGCAATGGAGAGCTATATTAAAGACTCATTCAGCCTTCCTCAGCTCCTCTTGGAGCGGGTTTCTTTTTCGTGGGAAAGAAGGACGGCTCGCTGCGGCCCTGCATTGATTACTGCAAACTCAATGTGATAACTGTTAAGGACAAATATCCTCTGCCCCTGATCAATTCAGCTTTTGAGCTCCTTCAGCGTGCGTAGGTATTCACTAAACTCGACCTCTGCAACGCATATCACTTGGTTCGTATTCGCGAAGGGGACGAATGGAAGACGGCGTTCAAAACCCACTTGGGCCAATTTGAATATCTAGTGATGCCCTTTGGGCTGACCAACACCCCTGCCATCTTCCAACGCAAGATCAATGACGTCCTCCGCGACATGGTGAACCAATTTGTTTTTGTTTATTTGGATGACATTTTAATTTTTTCCCGCACACTGGAGGAACACACAGTTCATGTCTGGGCTGTGTTACAACGGCTCCTGGAGAATCAGCTCTTCGTGAAGGCAGAAAAGTGTGAGTTTTCCACCCGCTCCTCTTCCTTCCTGTGCTTCATTGTAGCTGAAGGTGAGCTGAGGGCCGACCAAGCTCAGGTGAAGGCGGTGTTAGATTGGCCAAACCCACAATCTAGGAAACACCTTCAGCGTTTCCTAGGCTTTACAAATTTCTACTGCAGGTTCATCAGAAACTACAGTAAAGCTGCTCAGCCCCTGACTCAGCTGACCTTGACTAAGGTTCCATTTAAATTGTCTGAGGCAGCGGAGCAGGCTTTCGTTGAACTTAAGGCCCTGTTCTCCGACATGCCCATCCTGGTGCAGGTTGACCCTCAGCTCCAGTTTGTTGTGGAGGTGGATACTTCTGATTTGGGGGTGGGCGCTGTTCTCTTGCAGCGCTCTGCCTCCAATCAGAAGCTACACCTTGCACGTATTTTTCTCGGCGGTTGACCCTGGCTGAGAGGAATTATGACACAGGGGATTGAGACCTGTTAGCCATTAAATTGGCATTAGAGGAATGGAAGCACTGGTTAGAGGGAGCTACTCACCCCATCATTGTGTGGACTGATAACAAAAATTTTGAATATCTAAGATCACCCCGCTGGCTTAATTCCAGGCAGGCCTGTTGGGCCTTATTTTTTCTCAGATTCAATCTCTTCCATCACCTACCGGCCTAGATCCTGTAATATTAAGCCCGATGCTCTCTCTCGCCAGTTCGCCTCCGACCTGTCACCTTCCTCTACTCCTCCCAAATTCATCTTAGCCTCTTCCTGCATAGTGGGTGCCTCTATCGGGAGATTGAACAGAGGGTCTGGCAGGCCCAGTCCACGGAGCCCAAGCCCGAGGGAGGCCCCAGTGACCGCCTGTTCGTCCCCTCTGCCCTACTTAGTGACGTCATCCGGTGGGAGCACACCAGTCACTTTGCCTGCCACCCCGGCATCTCCCGCACCATCGATCTCGTGCAGCCTGTATTTTGGTGGCCCACCCTGCGGACAGATATGCAGGACTACATCAAAGCCTGCCAGGTGTGTGCCACTAATAAATCAGACTCTTCACCACCAGCCGGTCTCCTGCACCCCCTGCCGGTTCCCAGTCGCCCCTTTTCTCAAATCGGTATGGACTTTATTACGGGCCTCCCTCCTTCACAGGTCAACACTGTCATCCTCACTATTGTTGATCGCTTCTCCAAAGCAGTTTGTTTGGTGCCCCTTCTCAAGCTGCCCTCTGCTGCCGAGACCATCAGCCTGTTCACCCTTCATGTCATCTGCCTTCATGGTATACCTTTGGACATTGTGTCTAACCAGGGTCCCCAATTCACATCACAAGTTTGGAAATCCTTCTGTCACTCTCTCAGCACCACAGTCAGTCTCACCTCCGGTTACCACCTTTAGAGCAATGGGCAGGCTGAGTGTGCTAACCAACCCCTGTAGGCTGCCCTGAGATGTGTGGCTTCCTGTAACCCTACCACCTGGAGCTCCCACCTGACCTGGGTGGAGTATGCCCATAATTCGGCCTTCTCCTCTGCCACCAGATTGACGCCGTTTGAGGCCTCTATGGTCTTTAATCCCCCACCCCACCCCCGTTGCCCATGGCAGAGAGAGAGGTCGCTGTCCCTTCTGTGGAGGTCCACGCTCACCGCTGCTGTCAGTTGTGGAGGTCCACCCGGGCTGCTCTTCTCCGCTTGATCAAGCGGAACCATCAGTATGCTGACCACAGGTGGGCACCGGCGCCTAAATACTCCATCGGCCAGAGAGTGTGGTTGTCGGCGGATCAAATTCCACTAAAGACGGAGTCTAGAAAACTGTCACCCCGCTTCCTGGGTCCCTTTCCTATCACAAGGATCATCAATGATGTGACAGTTCACCTCGAGCTGCCGCCGACACTCTGCATCCATCCGACCTTCCACGTTTCCTGGATAAAGCCCCTCTTTGCCAGCCCCCCCACCCCCGAAGCCTCCTCCTCCTCTTCCTCCCCAGATCCTCGACAGCCAGACCACCTACACCGTGCAGAGGATTCTGGATGTTCACCATCGGGGCCGGGGTTTAGAGTACCAAGGCTATGGACCAGAGGAGAGATTGTGGATCCCCGGTTCCAACTTCCACGACAAGGGGACGGTCCAAGCCTTTCACCGCGTGCATCCCAACAAGCCCAGAGGGTCGCCAGGAGATGCCCTTTCGGGGGGGGGCGGGCACTGTGATGATCGGGCGAGCGCGCTCCCCCTCCCCTCCTGTGGGAGGTTCCTTGTCTGTTTCCCGGCTCCGCAGGTCATCAGTGCACCTTCCTGAGTGGACACACCTGCTGTCTCCTCGCTGCCAGGGCATAAAAGGATCAGTTTGTGAATGCTCCAGCGCTGGACCGTTGGGTATTGCTATCGTCTATTGTGGTCTAGTGAACCTGAAACCCAAGCCTAACTTTCCTTCTCCTCCTCTTTCTCCAGGTTGCTGCCGTCTCAGTGGCATGTCTCCGGGATTGCAGTGTGCTCACCTGCTCTTATCACCTCATCAGAGACTCTCCTACTCCACCCAGTCAGCCTACTTCTCAGCTCCATTCCATCACCTCTTCCTCCTCCATCTCCTCCCGCCAACTCAGCCCCACTGGCTCCTCACTCTGTCTTCGCTGGGTTTCACTGCTGGGTCCTCTGCTCATTTTCATTAAGAATTCCCCAGCACACACTCCTTCATTCCAATTATTATTATTAGCATCTAATCTCTTCCTCTCCCTCTGTCTAGGCTGTGTGTTCCTCGGCGTGGGCTGCTTTCTTTATTGTTGTGTTTTCAATAAATTTTACGTTTAAACGTATTTCTGTGTCTGAGTGTTTCCCTTTGGTGTTTGTTCCCTTGCATTTGAGCCTCTAGCTAACTAATTATCACAGTCAACTACAAATTCACATAGTATACATATTATCTATCGCAATGAACATGTAAGAAATATGACTATGACAAAGGCACAAATGCTCACCTGGCACGCCGACAGATGCAGACATGTTCCTTCAAGTTTTTGCTTTCAAATTTTGATCATGATATCATATCCTTTTAGTGTCAGATCAAAAAGTACTGGGTTGTTTGATGCAGCAAAATTCAGCCTCTCCACTGTCATCCTACTGTTCTTGTCCTCCTGTACTGGCATCGAATGACCCACCCTTCCTTCATTCTGATTGGCTGCTTAGAAAGGTCTGACATTGACGAGCGCAGCTGTACAGTAGTCTGAAAATTTGAACTTTTTTGAGTCCTGAGCGCCGTGACAAAACTCGGACTCCACTCAAAATGTTTCAGTGCCGAGGGCATTCAGCACCGTAAATGCTGGACTACATAGAGAATGAATAGAAAATAGTTGCCCACAGCAGAAAAAATGACACAGAAGGTCATTGGTGGACAGGCTGGCTCTTGCCAGCACAGAGACAGCCTTAGTAAAAGTTACTGATAACCTCCTTATGGCATTTGACAAAGGACTTGTCTCTGTGCTTGTCTTATTGGACCTTAGTGCTGCTTTTGACACCACTGACCACCATATTCTGTTACAGAGACTTGAACAGCAAATTGGTTTGAAAGGAACAACGCTAAGATGGTCCCAGTCTTATTTATCAGACCGTTCCCAGTTTGTCTATGTCCATAACAAGTCCTCCATCCAGACCATAGTTAGCTATGGAGTTCCGCAGGGATCGGTACTTGGAGCAATACTGTTTGCATTATACACGCTGCCTTTGGGAGACATTATGAGGAAGCATTCTATTCATTTTCATTGTTATGCTGATGACACTCAGTTATATTTATCCATCAATCCAGATGATCCCAGCCATTTGGATTCACTCTAGAAGTGTCTTAAGGATATTAAAACCTGGATGAACTACAACGTTCTATTGCTGAATACAGATAAAACTGAAGTCATTGTTCTTGGTCCCAAACAAGCTAGAAGTACTCTTTCTAGTAAGATAACAACACTAGATGGCATTGTGCTGGCTTTTAAGTCCTCTGTTAGGAATCTTGGAGTTGTCTTTGACCAAGTTATATCTTTTAACTCTCATATACAGCAAACTATTCAGGCTGCCTTCTTCCATCTGTGTAATATTCCTAAAATTAGGTCCATCCTATCTCATAAAGATGCAGAGAAACTTGTTCACCCCTTTATCACCTCTAGGCTAGACTACTGTAATTCACGTTTATCAGGTTGCCCTAATAAGTCCATAAAGTTTCTCCAACTCATTCAGAATGCAGCTGCACATATCCTGATGAGAGCAGGCAAAAGGATCACATAACCCGTTTTAGCTTCTTTACATTGGCTCCCAATAAAATATAGAATTGAATTCAAGATTTTACTCCAACTTATAAAGCCCTTAATTGTCTGGCTCCTTCTTACCTGCAAGAACTCATAGTTCCCTATCATCCAACCAGAGCTCTGTGTTCCCCAAAATCCTCACTACTGGTGGTCCCCAAGGTCTCCAGAAGTAGATTGGGAGATAGAGTTTTCAGTTATCAAGCTCCCCTCCTGTGGAACCATCTTCCCAGTTCAGTTCGGGAGGCAGACACTCTCTCTTTATTTGAGAGTAAGTTGAAATCTTTTCTCTTTGATAAAGCCTATGGTTAAAAATGTTGCCGCTGCCAGGCCTTCACCCGCATATGGAGCCTAACCCGGCTTGATACTGGCAGGTCTGGCTGTGAATGTTAATGCTGAATTGTATTTGGTACCTTTGTTCTGAATGTAGCTACTGCCAAGCCTCCTACTTTTGACCTTTTTTTTCAATCCAGCCTGTCGAGGCGGATGGCCGTCCTCTATGAGCTATGGTTCCGCTCGAGGTTTCTGCCCGTTAAAGGGAAGTTATTCCTCACCTGTGTCGCCACAGTGCTTGCTCTCAGGGGTCTCTGCAGGGTTCTATAAATTTGAGAGCATAGCCTAAGCCCACCATTTTTTTAAAGTGCCTTGAGATGACCTGTGTTGTGATTTGGCGCTATACAGTATAAATAAAATTGAATTGAACTGATAGAGTGATGGATCACAGCAGGTTCATTTAAAGAAGTGTGGTAGAAAAAGGTGCAAGAAAAACAGGGATGGCTGTAGCCTTGAGAGGATTGTCAGGAAAAATCAATTTAAGAGCTTAATGGAGCTTCACAAGGAGTGGACTGAGTCTGGTGTCAAAGCATCAAGACCCACCACACACAGAGGTCTTCAGGAGAGGGTCTACCCCAGTCCTGTTCCTGATATTAAACATTTCCTTAACCAGAGACTATGTCAGAAGGATCATAAGTGGGCTATAGAGAGTACTGAGTGGATAAATGAACAGAGCTGTCAGAAGTTGGACATTTTTTCTTATTGTGGATGTTCCAATAATTAGAAATACCAGATTTATGATTGTCACTTCCCGACAGCACACATATGTTGGCCAAACATTGGCAAATTTACATTGGGAACACATCTTATAGAGGTGGTTTGCCCATTGGCAAGACACTGGCAAAACGTCAGTGAAATGCCACCGTCTAGCCAGTGTCTTGCCAATGTGCAAACAACTAACCAATGTGTATGCCTGGATTGTTTTTCCATTGTAGATGCAGATGCTGGGAATAATCAGCAACTCTGTCAGTGCCCTGGCTTCTCCTGAGTCTTGGTTGTCATCACACAGTCCTAAGTGGCAGCTTATGAAGAACTACGACCTCCTCTACTGCTTCCGCCGAGACTCCAACAAAGTGCAGAACTACCTGAAGATCCTCAAGTGTCGCATTGTTCCACAGCATGGATGCTGAAGGACAAATAATGATCAGAACTGTGCACAGCCTTTGAAAATATCACCTTTGAAATGGAAATGCTTTGGTTACACATTTAGACTACGTAGAATTAACTTATGTTTTTGATTCTAGGTGATAAGTTCCTGTCATAATAGTGGAGCACTAAGACTCCACCCACCCTGCAGTTCATGTCTTATTATCGTGTTATCCACAAAGATTGTGTCACAGAACACACAGTCAGTGTAATACTGTCGTGAAGTACATGCACATTAAATTGAACTGCTATTATAAATGTTTAAAAGAAAACGTTGTTTGTCATTGGTGTACAGAAGATCCACTGCTGCTGCAAAAACTGACTTTTCTGTCATGATTAATCAAGGCGAGGGGTAACACGCACGCGCGCGCACACACACACACACACTTAAATAGAGAGCCTAAGTCACGTCCCCTCTACTTCCCCATATAGGGCCTTAAGTAGGAAAAAAAAATCTCCATTGAAGTGAATGTCGGGGGGCGGGGGGGTTACCACCTGCACTGTGGTGTTGCTTTCAGGTACACTCAGAAATCTGAGTATTTATAAATATACTGTGGAGAGTGTGGAAGGACGAGGCTGAGTTTATTTCTCAAGTCCAGTTTATTTCACATTCTCCAACATCCAAAAACAGAAAGAGAATGAATCTTCCCACATCTGTCCCTTTTATACCCAGGACATCAAACATACAGTCACATGGTACTTAATCCCAGTCACAATGTAACTTCCCCCCGATCTTAACACACCCCACATCCCAGTCTCTGGTGGTCAGGAAATCCCTCCAGGCCATCTCTTTGCATACAAAAGGCCAGATCTCACATCCTCCTGTTACTCTTAGGAGGCTCAGTCCTTTTGTTCCTCTGAGACGTGAAGCCTACAATAAACATACAGTAATATCTATGTGAAGCATATGAAACCCACATATGTGCCCCACATGACACCCCCCCCCCCCAAACGTCTAAGATGGAACAACATAACCACAGATTGCATGTCATAATAAAATCACTACATATCAGTCCACATGCCGCTTAGGCCTCAGTCTTCTTCCGTATTTGCTGTAAGCCGGTTTTACTGCCTCCGCAGTGTCTTCCTGCTGTGGGGCTGCTGCCTGAGGATAAGAACTGTTAGTCAATCTCTGTGGGTGTTCTGGGGAATGCTGTCTAGGGGGTCTGCCGTATCGAGGAGCCTTAGCCAACTGCACAATTTCGTCAGCTACCACAAAAGCGGGTTTGAGCCTGTTTATGCCAATCATTTCTTTCCTGCCCCCCAAATCTAGCAAAAAATGCTTATCCCCTGTTTCCAGCACTCTATATGGTCCGTCATAAGGCGGGCATAAAGGTGGGCGATGGGCATCATATCTGACGAAAACAAACTCCGCATTTTTTAAAGCCTTAGGCACAAAAACACGCGGAAAACTGTGGTGAACGGGGCCCGGTAGTGTGCTCGGGCCCGTGCTACTCTGTAACCACTGAGCCGGGGAGCGCTCTGGCGCCGGATTATCTGGGAGAAATTCCCCGGGCAGCCGAAGTGGTTGTGCGAAAACTAGCTCAGCTGGGGAGGCTTCTAAATCCTCTTTAGGTGCAGAACGCAACCCCAATAAAACCCATGGTAGCTTGTCCACCCAATTTGCATCCGTAAGCGACGCTCTGAGAGCCACCTTCAATGACCTGTGAAAACGTTCGCATAACCCGTTAGCCTGCGGGTTGTACGCAGTCGTGCGGTGGATCGTTGCCCCCAGGCTGCGGGCCATCGCTGACCAAAGTTCGGAAATGAATTGAGGGCCTCTGTCGGACGTAATATCCGACGGGACCCCAAAACGCGCTACCCATGCCATTAAAAACGCGCGCGCCACCTCCTCGGCTGTGGTTGACAACAGCGGAACCACTTCTGGCCAGCGCGGGGTGCGGTCAACCATGGTCAGAAGATGTATACACCCTTGTGAGTGCGAGAGGGGGCCTACGAGGTCCACGTGGACATGATCAAACCTTTTAGCTGGAATGTGAAACGGCTCCAAGGGAGCTCTCGTGTGTCTGTGTACCCTGGCTCGTTGACAAGCCATGCAGGCTGCTGCCCACTCTCTAACTTGTTTGCGCAGGCTCGGCCATACAAATTTCTCTCCTACCATTTTGACCGACGCGTGCACTCCCGGGTGCGCCAGAGAATGGATCGAGTCAAAAACGCGGCGGCGCCACGCAGCTGGTTCCACCAGACGCGGTAGCCCAGTGGAGACATTGCAGATTAGGGGGTGCATACCGTCTTGGAGCACCCTGTCCTCCAGCCTTAACCCTGTTGGTCCAGACTGGAGCGCGCGCACATCCGCGTCGCTAACCTGCTCCGCGGCCATGGCTGCATAATCTATCCCCACGCGGACTGGGGCCGCGCGCACTTCCGCGTCGCTGACCAGTCCGCGGCTATGGCTGCGGAATCTACCCCTACGCAGGCTGGAGCCACCACGGCACGCGAGAGGCAGTCTGCCACTACATTAAGTTTACCCGCCACATGCTGGATATCGGTAGTAAACTCCGATATCGCAGCCAGCTGTCTCTGCTGCCGGCCCGACCAAGGTTCTGAAATCTTGGCCATCGCGAAAGTCAGCGGTTTGTGGTCAACGAACGCGGTGAAACTGCGTCCTTCCAGCCAGAACTGGAAGTGGCGAGTGGCCAAGTGTAGAGCTAACAACTCCCTGTCGAATGCGCTGTATTTTCGTTCGCTATCGCGCAAGGTCTTGCTGAAAAAGGCGAGCGGTTGCCAGGTTCCGGCTACATACTGTTCCACGACCGCGCCTATGGCCACATCTGACGCGTCAGTAGTGAGCGCTATGTGGGCCGTTGGGACTGGATGTGCCAACAACGCAGCGTTTGCCAGGGCTGTTTTGACTTCAGAGAATGCGCGCTCCCGCTCGGGAGACGATTCGACTTTATTTGTGGGTTTTTGCTTTTTTAGCGCAGCATACAATGGTTGCATGAGCTGCACTGCGCGGGGGAGGAAATGGCTATAAAAATTCACCATACCCAAAAACTCCTGTAACGCTTTGACTGTTTGTGGTTGGAGAAAATTTGTTATTGCGCGCACTTTATCGGGCAGAGGGACAGCTCCTTCTGGAGAAACGCGATACCCCAAAAAATCAATCTGCGCCACCCCGAACTGACACTTCGCTGGGTTGATTATTAACCCGTGCTCTGCCAACCTCTGGAAAACTGCCGTGAGGTGGCTTTCGTGTTCGTCTTCGGACACGCTGGCTACCAATATGTCGTCCAGGTAGACAAACATGAAAGGCAGGTCGCGCAGAACCACGTCCATCATGCGTTGGAACGTCTGCACCGCGCCTTTAAGCCCAAACGGCATGCGCAAAAACTCAAAAAGCCCGAAGGGAGTTATTACTGCTGTTTTGGGTATGTCCTCAGCGCGCACTGGGACCTAGTGGTAACCGCGTACCAAGTCTATTTTAGAAAAAACACGCGCCCCCACCAAATGAACTGAAAAATCTTGGATGTGCGGGATCGGCTAGCGGTCGTGCACTGTAGCATTACTCAACCTGCAGAAATCACCGCAAGGTCGCCACAAACCATCAGCTTTTGGGACCATGTGAAACGGTGAAGCCCATGGGCTCTTCGAACGCCTGATGATGCCCAACCTTTCCAGGTTGGCGAACTCCTCACGCACTATGGTCAGTTTAGCTGAGTCCAAGCGCCGAGCTTTTGCAAAAACGGGCGGACCGGTGGTAGTAATAAAATGTTCCACCCCGTGTTTAGCCACTGTCGCCGAAAATGTTGGGACTGTGAGTGCTGGGAACTGAGTGAGGAGTGTGTGGAACTTACCACCTGCAGTTGTGACGTTGGCTTGTGCTGTTGGCGGGGCCACTCGAGCTGTACAGGGAGTAGAATAAAAAGAGAGTGCATTAACCAGGCGTCTGTTAGCAAGATCAACCAACAAACCATGTGAGCACAAAAAATCAGCTCCTAACATGTTGAAATTGACTGCCGCTATGACAAAAGTCCACTTGAATGTGCGGCCGTGTAAAGACAGAAGCAGAGTCCTCTCACCGAAGGTCTTAATCGCCGAGCCGTTCGCTGCTGACACCCTGGGACCACTGGAAGGCGCCAGCCGGTCAGCGTAGGAAGGTGTGATGAAACTCAGCTGGGAGCCTGTGTCCATGAGGAAATGCCTCCCTGAGCGCGCATCCTTCAGGTAGAGCAGCTTGTTCTCCTCTCCGAGGGCCGCAGCTGCTATCGACCGCCGGTCTTGGCGTTTCCCGAGCGCTTGAAATGGCACGGTGGAATGCACTTGCGTGCCCTCTCTGCAAAGCGGCGGTGATAGAAGCAAAGGACGTTGTCTGCTCCGTGTCTCCTGGCCCCTGCTGCCGCCGTCGTCGGTGGGTCTGATGCTGCGACCTCTGGCCCCCTGCCGTCTCCGGACGTTGCGCCTAGCTCTGCTGCTGCGGTCGTAGCCGCGCGCCGATTATTGGCATTAACGAGTCGCTGCGCCTCCTGGCCCAGCTCGTGGTAGACTTGTCGGGCCAACAGTGGTGAACTGGCCAGGGTCACTCTCACCGCTGACGGTAGGGTCCTGAGGAAAAGGTGGGTGAAGATGAAGTTATCATCTTCAGAGTCTCTCAACCTCAGCATCTTCTGCATCAGGTCTGCAGGTCTGTCGCTCTCGAACTCAGTCAGCGCCAGGAGCCCTTCTGCTCTCTCTTGCACCGAGGGGGTGAAGTGGCGGATAAGTGCAGCCTTCAATGTGCTGTACTTGTCGCTGTCCGGCGGGTGGTTGATCAGGCTCTCCACCTTCTGGGCTGTGCGGTTGTCCAGCTTTGCAACCACATGGTAAACTTTGTGGTGTCTACCGAGATCCTCCGGAGGTTGAACTGCGCCTCGACCGCGCTAAACCAGGAGCGTGGGCTGTTCTGCCAGAAGTCCGGTAGCTGAACTGTGGCAGCATTAGTTTGGCTGGCTCCTGACGAATCTGGCTCAGGAGAATTACTTCTGCTCATTATACGTCGTAGGGTCACTCGTGTGGGGAGTGTGGAAGGACGAGGCTGAGTTTATTTCTCAAGTCCAGTTTATTTCACATTCTCCAACATCCAAAAACAGAAAGAGAATGAATCTTCCCACATCTGTCCCTTTTATACCCAGGACATCAAACATACAGTCACATGGTACTTAATCCCAGTCACAATGTAACTTCCCCCAGATCTTAACACACCACACCTCCCAGTCTCTGGTGGTCAGGAAATCCCTCCAGGCCATCTCTTTGCATACAAAAGGCCAGATCTCACATCCTCCTGTTACTCTTAGGAGGCTCAGTCCTTTTGTTCCTCTGAGATGTGAAGTCTACAATAAACATACAGTAATATCTATGCGAAGCATATGAAACCCACATATGTGCCCCACAATACATAGCTAAGTAATGAGACAAAGTTTCATGCCAAAGGCTTAGTTGGGGGCTTTTGGAAGTGGATGGTGGGGTGGGGCGTATCAAATTCAGTATAATTACATCTGTACATCTAAGTACCGTATACTGAATGTTGAAAATTTAAATGGCCAGTCAAAAGGGCACTTTGGGCAATGAAAGGGGCAGAGGCTCAAGCCCCTAAAGCCGCTCCCCCACCCCCGCACGTGCATGTTTTTATATATACTGAAGGGTTGTGACGGATTGAAGGATTGTGTTTAAACCCAAAATGTGCTTAATGTAAAATGTTAAGAGTAGATTGTTCTCTGTATTCAGCAGTTAAGCAGGAAACTGTCATATATCTGTTAACGATGGCCCTCACAAGCCATCAATAAGACGCTATAGGCCAGTCGGTGAGTTTGCAGGTTTTATTAACACAAGGTAAAGATGACAACATAAATAGCCACATGGGGCAGAGACACGAACATAGACTGAGGCTAAGGCTAAAGACACAGGATCATAAATTCTGAAGAGGAATAACACTTACTGAGAGTGAGGAATCAAAAAGGAGACTGGAGTCAGGGTTAGGGACTCCAGTCCAACGTGGTGAGAGTCCAACGTAGTGTGAGGTTGCAGCGAGGAGTAGGCCTCAGCTGCTTCCTTAAATACAAATGCAATCCAATCAATAAAGGGGAATGTAATCAGTGTGATGTGATCCAGCTGTCACTGCGCAGCTCGGCTCTGACAGCCGGAAGTCCCGCCGTGACACTGTCACAATAAAAGCCCAAGAAGGCCTTAAAGAAAGCACAGAAGAACGGGGAGAATACTGGATGATCCGAGCGCGGACAATATCAGCATTAGACCATGACAGTACTCCCCCCTCAAAAGGCACATTCCAGGCACAACATAACATCCAAGCCCCCACCCAGAAGGCCACCAGGGCCACCCCACTGAGGGTGGAGGGGGAAAACAGGCCCAGAGGGCAAGAACCAACAAAACACCATATCAAGGAGATGAGAAAAAAAAACAAAGGAGGGCAACAATGATAATCAAAATGATGAGGCTAACATGCCATAAATAACCCTAGAGCACAGTAAATACCACGAGAATACTCTGCCTTATGACTGAAAAGGAGACAAGAAAACTGAAATATCCCAAAGTGATTAAGCAAAAAATTGGTAAAATTCAACTAAACATAAAGCCTCTAAATTGAACGATTTGGCCTCTATTCCTCCTCATAATTTAAAAATTAAATGTGGTTTATTAAATATTAGGTCTCTAACTCCCAAGTCTCTGTTAGTCCATGATCTGTTAATTGATCATCAGATTGATTTAATATCCCTTACAGAGACTTGGTTAGGGCAAGAGGATTATGTTGGTTTAAATGAATCAACTCCCTCTGGTTATTTAAAAGGAACTCCGATTATATTGGCATGTTAGCTCTATATGCTTTATTTTGATGTTAGTAACATAACTATAATATAATTTTTTTGAAAATAACTCCCAGTTTTATATATTTTTAAAAAACTTTATTACGATGTAAATCGCCATTTTTGTTTACGTCGCAATGCATTCTGGGTAGTGACGTAGAATGGTTGCAGCCGTTTTTTCTGTCTTATACAAGCCAAGAAGCGAAGCTACGAACTACTGCCATTTGTCAGTGAAAATGCCACATTGCGCGGCTTTTGGATGTAATTTCCATTCAAAGGGAAATAAAGAGAGCGGGGTGAGCCTCCATAGCTTTCCTAAAGAGGGAAAGTGGAGGAAAAAGTGGGGCGGCAGCGGCTCAGCAGGTAGAGCAGGTCGTCTAATAACCCGATGCTTGGCGGTTCGAATCACGCTCTCCCCAGATATCCTGCCGTTGTGTCCCTGGGCAAGACACTTCACCCGCATTGCCTCCAGTGCCCATAACACTGGGCATGAATGTGTAAAAATGTTTAAATGCTGGGTGGTGGCCGGAGAGGCCATTGCCGCGGATTGGCAGCCACATTTCCATCACTCTGTGAGTGTCTATGATCAAGCGTTATAGCGCACGCTTGATAAAGCTGATATATATATTTATCACGCTATGATAAAGCGCTATATCGCTCAAAGCGCATGCTTGAGCGTGCGCTTGAGACACTCAAAGCGCACGCTTTGAGTGTCTATGATAAAGCACTATAGCGCACGCTTGATAAAGCTGATATACAGTATATTTATCACGCTATGATAAAGCGCTATATCGCTCAAAGCGCACGCTTGAGCATGGGCTTGAGCGATATAGCATGCGCTTCAGTGTCTCTCCTCTCCGCGAGTGTCTCTCCGCTTTGAGTGTCTCAAGCGTGCGCTTGAGGAAGCATTATTTTATGGTGAAACTTATATATTGTTGATTTACTTAAAATAGAATGCTCAAACACAAAAAATTGTCTACAAGCATGATGGGCACTGAACTGATAAACATGGACTCTCAGCAACATAAAGCAGTTTCTATGTTGCTTTCTCAGACTGCGGGTTGAACGTCCATAAGCAGTGCTCCAAAGTCGTTCCAAATGACTGCCAGCCAGATCTTCGATATGTCAAGCCAAGCATGCGCTTTGAGCGATAAAGCGCTTTATCATAGCGTGATAAATATTTATATCAGCTTTATCAAGCGTGCGCTATAGTGCTTGATCATAGACACTCAAAGCGTGCGCTTTGAGTTTGCTTTGCTTTGAGTGTCTCAAGCGCACGCTCAAGCGCTATATCGCTCAAGCATGCACTTTGAGTGATATAGCGCTTTATCATAGCGTGATAAATATATATTTATCAATTTAATATATTTAATTTATCAAGCGTGCGCTATAATGCTTGATCATAGACACTCACAAAGTGACAGAAATGTGGCTGCCAATCCGCGCCAACGGCCTCTCCGGCCACCACCCAACATTTAAACATTTTTACACATTCATACCCAGTGTTATGGGCACTGGAGGCAATGCGGGTGAAGTGTCTTGCCCAGGGACACAACGGCAAGATATCTGGGGAGAGCGTGATTCGAACCGCCAAGCATCGGGTTATTAGACGACCTGCTCTACCTGCTGAGCCGCTGCCGCCCCACTTTTTCCTCCACTTTCCCTCTTTAGGAAAGCTATGGAGGCTCACCCCGCTCTCTTTATTTCCCTTTGATTGGAAATTACATCCAAAAGCCGCGCAATGTGGCATTTTCACTGACAAATGGCAGTAGTTTGTAGCTTCGCTTCTTGGCTTGTATAAGACAGAAAAAACGGCTGCAACAATTCTACGTCACTACCCAGAATGCATTGCAACGTAAACAAAAATGGCGATTTACATCGTAATAAAGTTTTTTAAAAATATATAAAACTGGGAATTATTTTCAAAAAAATTATATTATAGTTATGTTACTAACATCAAAATAAAGCATATAGAGCAAACATGCCAATATAATCGGAGTTCCTTTTAAACTGTTAAAATCCCAGAAGTTCTGGTCGTGGAGGAGGAGTAGCAACAATTTACCATTCCAAATTACTAGTTAATGTAAAGCAAAAAACATGTTATAATTCCTTTGAGGGCCTGGTCCTCAGTATTGGGCACTTTAGCAATTTTAGGTTAAACCCAATTTGCCATAGTTTATCGTCCCCCATCAACCTACTCAGAATTTTTATCCGAATTTGCTGATTTCTTAGCTGATTTAGTGCTGAAATCTGATAGAATAATTATAGTAGGTGTAGAAGAGCTTGAAATGATGAGGCGATTTGATATATAAACCAAAGTTTATTTATCAGCTCTCCTAACAAGTCTCATCTTAGTGCAGAGGCAGCAGAAGGAAAAGAGACCAAATATCTCCGGCTCACTGACTTTATACTTGCACATAACAAAAGACATGCATAACAAAGGCTGACATCCCTCATTATCTTAATCCCCCCATTGTCTTGGCGCTTCCTCTCTTCTCCCTAGGGGGGCGAGGGTAGCTCCTCTGGTCTCCACCGCAGTGTCTGGGAACGTCTTTGTTCTTCACTTGGCGGTTGAGAGCCTTTGTCCTTTCAGAGGTGTGAAGTTGCTTTACATATGTAATTACCAAACATTTCCACATGCTTCAACATATGTAGGTTATGGAATATATGATTAATATAGACCACAGCCCCCCCCAAATGACTAAGAAAAGACAATAGAAAGGTTCACAGTCTAAGATAATTACTATGACATACTAAGTGTTACATTTCTTGCCACAGAAGAAACTTTCCAGCAGCCATGCCCCTAAGAGAGTTCAGTGGTAATCATAACAGCATAGTAAAATCATAAGCGAGTCCTAAACTGTTGCAGCACAATTAGTGAACAATTGTGGAGTAGTTTGCATCAGTCCCTGTGCTGTCTGGGTTTTAATCTTCTCCCAAAACTGCTGTGGGTTGGTTTAGGCGTCCTGCTGGGACCTTCTTGTGAGGAATCTGCAGCGTAGGAAGGAGAGTGGTTAATTGTTCCCTGCAGGGGGGCTGAGTCTTTTCTCTTGGGGGGTCTACCCCGCCGAGGTGCTCTCGCCAACTGTGCAGGCTCGTCTTTCAACAAGAAGGCAGGTTTAAGTCTGTCAATGCTGACGGTTTCTTTTCTATCCCCAAAATCAAGCACAAAGTGTTTATCACCAGGTTCCAGCACTCTGAATGGCCCATCGTATGCTGGGCGGAAAGTTGGTTTTAAAGCTTCATGCCTAACAAAAACGAACTCAGCGTTTTTTAAAGCTTGAGGTGTAGTGGAACTGAAATAACGAGGCGGCTTTGAATTAAAAACAGGGTTTTTAATGAATAGCTCCTCTATCAAATCTCAACAGGTGCAGAGCTTAGCAGAAGGCAAGAGAGCGATCTCTGCTTTGCTCGCTGGTTAAATACAAGCATACATGGCACCACTCATTGAAACAGCTGATGTTAGAGTCCACTCATTGAAAAAGGTAACATCTCCCCATTATCTAAATCCCCCCATTAGTCCTGTTAACTCCTCCCTTCGCCTTGGGGGGTGATGGGAAGACCTTCTCCTCTCTCAGGGGTGAAGGGTGTCGAGTCTGTTGCCATGGCGTCCTGTGACGTCATGGGTCTTCACACGGCGGTGAGATTCCTTTGTTCTTTCAGAGGTGTGAAGTTCCTTTGTATATGTTGTCCCAAACATTTCCACATGCTCTAACCAATGTAGGTATGGAATATCTGAGTGATATATACCACAGGCCCCCCAAACAACTATGAAGGAACACAGAAAGATTCACAGTCTAGGGTAATTACTAAGACATACTACGTGTTACAGCTGTTGCCACAGAAGAAAGAAAGAGTTCAGTGAAAACATAACGGCATAGTATAATCATAAATCAGTCCTAAACTGTTGCGGCACAATTAGCGAAAATTTGCATAGTGGTGTAATCAGTCCCTGTGCAGTCTGGGTTTCAATCTTCTCTCAAAGTTGCTGTAGGTTGGTTTAGGCGTCCTGCTGGGACCTTCTTGTGAGGAATCTGCAGTGTGGGAAGGAGAGAGATTATCTGTTCCCTGCCTGGGGGCTGAGACTTTCTCCTTGGGGGGTCTACCTCGCCGAGGTGCTCGGGCCAGCTGTGCAGGTCCGTCTCTCAACAAGAAGGCAGGTTTGAGTCTGTCAATGCTGACCGTTTCATTTCTATCCCCATAATCAACCACAAAGTGTTTGTCACCATTTTCCAGCACTCTATACGGGCCATCGTATACTGGGCATAATGTTGGTTTTAGAGCTTCATGCTTAACAAAAACAAACTCAGCGTTTTTTAAAGTTTGAGGAACAAAAACTCGTAGAAAGGAGTGATGAGCTGGACCGTGGAGAAAGTCCGGACTGTTACTGCCTAAAAACCTTGGGACCGGGAGGTGCCCTGGTTCCGGGTTTTCTGGTAAAAATTCACCTGGTAGTCTGATAGGCTGAGCGAAGACTAATTCTGCAGGGGAAGTGTCTAAATCCTCTTTAGGTGCCGCACGCAACCCCAATAAAACCCAGGGAAGTTTATTTACCCAATTTGTGTCCGTTAATGAGGCCCTGAGGGCGGCCTTTAAGGACCTGTGAAAACGCTCGCATAACCCATTAGCCTGAGGGTGATAAGCAGTGGTACGGTGAATTGTTGCCCCTAAACTGTTGGACATGGCTGACCAGAGCTCTGAGACAAATTGAGGCCCCCTATCTGACGTGATGTCTGATGGGACGCCGAAACGTGCCACCCAATTTGTTAGAAAAACGCGAGCGACTTCCTCCGCTGTGGTTACCGCTAGCGGGACTGCCTCTGGCCAGCGCGTGGTGCGGTCTATCATTGTTAGCAGGTGTGTGAAACCTTGGGAGGAAGGCAGCGGCCCCACGAGGTCGACATGAATGTGGTCGAACCTTCTAGCAGGGATTGGAAAAGGCTCCAGAGGGGCTTTAGTGTGTTTGTGTACTTTGGCGCGCTGACAAGGAATGCAAGCTTTTGCCCATTCTTTTACGTTTTTGCATAGGCCTGGCCACACAAACTTTTCGGCAACCATTTTGACCGAGGCGCGCACACCTGGGTGCGCGAGGGAGTGAATTGTGTCGAAAATGCGGCGGCGCCAAGCAGCTGGTACTAACGGGCGAGGCCGGCCGGTTGAAACATCGCATATTAGGGGGGGCACGCCGTCGCGCAACCCTTTTTCCTCCAGCCTGTGTGAAGTTCCTTTGTATATGTTGTCCCAAACATTTCCACATGCTCTAACCAATGTAGGTATGGAATATCTGAGTGATATATACCACAGAGGGACAAAAACCCGTGGAAAGGAGTGATGAGCCGGACCGGGGAGAGAGTCCGGTCCGTTGCTGCCTAAAAACCTTGGGACTGGAAGGTGCCCTGGTTCTGGGTTCACTGGTAAAAATTCACTTGGAAGCCTGAGAGGTTGTGCAAAAACTAATTTTACAGGAGAGGCGTCTAGATCCTCTTTAGGCGCAGCACACAACCCCAATAAAACCCAGGGAAGTTTGTTTACCCAATTTGTATCCGTTAGTGAGGCTCTGAGGGCGGCCTTTAAAGACCTGTGAAAACGCTCGCATAACCCATTAGCCTGAGGGTGATAAGCGGTGGTGCGATGAATTGTTGCCCCTAAGCTGTTGGACATGGCTGACCAGAGCTCTGAGACAAATTGAGGCCCTCTATCGGACGTGATGTCCGATGGGACGCCGAAACGTGCCACCCAGTTTGTCAAAAAAACGCGAGCGACTTCCTCCGCTGTGGTTGCCGCTAGAGGGACTGCCTCTGGCCAGCGTGTGGTGCGGTCTATCATTGTTAACAGGTGTGTGAAACCTTGGGAGGAAGGTAGTGGCCCCACGAGGTCGACATGAACGTGGTCGAACCTTCTAGCAGGGATTGGAAAAGGCTCCAGAGGGGCTTTTGTGTGTCTGTGTATTTTGGCGCGTTGACAAGAAATGCAAGTTTTTGCCCATTCTTTTACGTTTTTGCGCAGGCCTGGCCACACAAACTTTTCGGCGACCATTTTAACCGAGGCGCGCACACCTGGGTGCGCGAGGGAGTGAATTGCGTCGAAAATACGGCGGCGCCATGTAGCTGGTACTAACGGGCGAGGTCGGCCAGTTGAAACATCGCATATTAGGGGGGGCACGCCGTCGCGTAAACCCTTTTTCTCCAGCCTTAACCCTGTTGGTCCAGACAGGAGTGCGCGCACGTCCGCGTCACCGCTTTGTTCCTCTGCCATGGCTGCATAATCTATCCCTGCATGGATAGGTGCTGCGTATGTGTCTGCGTTAGTGAAGAGTTCTGCTGCTGAGGCAGTATAATCTGTCTCCTCGCGCTCTGGTGATGTCACAGTGCGAGAGAGGCAGTCTGCTACCACGTTAAGTTTGCCTGCCACGTGTCGAATGTCTGTGGTGAACTCTGAAATCGCAGCCAGCTGTCTTTGTTGCCTGCCTGACCATGGTTCTGAAATTTTAGCCATAGCAAAAGTGAGCGGTTTATGGTCTACAAAAGCCGTGAAACTCCGCCCTTCTAACCAGAACTGGAAGTGGCGGATGGATAAATGAAGCGCTAGCAGCTCCCTGTCAAAAGTGCTGTATTTACGCTCAGTTTGGTTTAGCGATTTGCTAAAGAATGCTAAAGGTTGCCAGATCCCGCTGACATGTTGTTCTACAACTGCCCCTATAGCCAGGTCCGAAGCGTCTGTGGTTAGCGCGATGCGGGCCGAGGGATCTGGGTGAACTAACAATGTGGCGCTAGCTAGAGCGCTTTTTACTTCCGCGAAGGCGTGCTCGCGCTCCGGGGTCCATTCGGCCGCGTTGGAAGCTTTCTTTTTTCTGAGCGCGTCATATAGGGGCTGCATGAGCTGAGCTGCGTGGGGGAGGAAGCGGTTGTAAAAATTAACCATTCCTAAAAATTCCTGCAGCGATTTGACCGTCTGTGGCCGTGGGAAACATTTTATCACGTGAACTTTGTCTGGAAGTGGAACTGCCCCTTTCGGAGAGACTTTGTGTCCTAAAAAATCAATTTGTGGCACGCTGAATTTGCATTTGGCTGGAGTGATTATTAACCCGTGCTCTTCTAGTCTCTGAAAAACCGTAGGGAGGTGCTGCTCGTGTTCATCCTCAGACGAGCTGGCTACCAGCATGTCGTCGAGGTAGACGAAAACAAAAGGAAGGTCGCGTAATACTGCGTCCATCATCCGCTGAAAAGTTTGAGCAGCGCCTTTGAGGCCGAAAGGCATTCGCAGAAATTCAAAAAGGCCGAAAGGGGTTATTACAGCTGTTTTAGGAATGTCCTCTGCTCGAACTGGGACTTGATGATAACCGCGGACCAGGTCTATTTTTGAAAAAATGCGCGCACCCGCCAGATGTAGTGAAAAATCCTGAATGTGAGGAATTGGGTAGCGGTCATGCGCTGTCGCATTGTTTAGTCTGCGGTAATCTCCGCACAGTCTCCAAGAACCGTCGGATTTCGGAACCATGTGAAGTGGTGAGGCCCAAGGGCTCTTCGAGCGTCTAACAATGCCTAATTTTTCAAGGGTAGTAAATTCGTCCCGAGCTATGTTGAGCTTGGCTGCGTCTAAGCGGCGAGCTTTGGCAAATACAGGTGGGCCCGTTGTGGGAATAAAGTGTTCGACCCCGTGTTTAGCCACTGTAGCTGAGAATTTGGGAATTGTGAGTGCTGGAAATTGGGTGAGGAGTTGCTCAAACTTACCTCCTGCCGTGGTGAC
The DNA here is from genome assembly GCA_020510985.1 of Pholidichthys leucotaenia. Taxonomy (NCBI): domain Eukaryota; kingdom Metazoa; phylum Chordata; class Actinopteri; order Cichliformes; family Pholidichthyidae; genus Pholidichthys; species Pholidichthys leucotaenia. Next base: position 297,398,154 of record CM035849.1, read on the forward strand.
GCTGGCCTGCACAGGTGGTGGAGAAACTCGGGCTGAGCAGGGAATAGAAGCAAAGGACAGTGCATTAACCAAGCGTCTATTCGCTAGATCCACTAATAACCCATGTGCACACAAAAAATCTGCGCCTAACAAGTTAAAGCTCACCGCCGCTACAACAAATGTCCATCTGTAGTTGCGGCCGTGGATGAGGAGGTGCAGGTTCTTTTTGCCGAAAGTGTCGATGTTGGAGCCGTTGGCTGCCACCGCTCCGTTGCCCCGGGTGCCCATGGCTCGATCTGCGTGGGAGGGCGTGACGAAACTCAGCTGAGCTCCTGTGTCGATGAGGAACTGCTTGCCAGTGTGTCCATCCGTCACATACAACAGCTTATTCTTCTCGCCAAGAACCGCTGCCGTTAATGGCTCTCGGCTTTGGCGTTTTCCCGAGATCGTAAATTTGCAGGGGGGAACGCATTTGTGGGCCTTCTCGGCGAAACGGTGGTGATAATAACAGACGTCGCTCCGTCTGTTACGTTTTGGCCGTGTCGCTGTCACCGCGGGCTGGATCTGCTCAGTGGGTTGTGGTTCTTCGTGGTTCCAGGCATCAGCATTGAGGTCTGCGGATGCTGCTGTGGGTGTCAGTTCCTTGCAGGTGTTGACGAGCCGTTGAGCTTCGTTGGCGAGCACGCGGAAGTCTTGCTGGGTGCTGCATCTCGTGTTGGCGAGTGTCCCTCTCATGTGTGGCGGCAGCGTGCTGAGGAATATGAATTGGAGGAGGAAGTTGTCATTGTCTTCTTCTTTAAGCTGCAGCAAATCCTCCATGAGGGCTTTAGGTTTGCACCCTCTGTGGCCGTAGACCGCCAGGATCTTCTCGGCTCTCTCTTCAGCTGAGGGGACGTAATTTGCCACGATGGTTGCTTTCAGTGTTTCATATTTGTCTTGGGCCGGCGGCCGCCGGATCATGCTCCACACACACCTCGAAGTGGCGGCGTCGAGTTTGGAGACGATATGATAGAATTTCGTATCGTCAGCTGTGATACCCGCCAGTGCAAACTGGGCTTCAGCTTGTTGAAACCACGAGGTGGGGTCTTCTTGCCAGAAGTCTGGCAGCTTGACAGCGACGGCATTCGTGTAGACCGTCACTGCTGTGTCTGCAGGGTGAGGGTGCCTCGCTTCGGCTCCCTCAGCGGCGTTGGTGCTCGGTTGAGCCCTCTCAATCCCTTCTGCCGGGGGGGAAAGTCGTCCGTCTGTTCCCCTGTCTGCGTGGGCGCTGGCGTCTGCCTGGGTCGCCGCAGATGAGTCGATTGCGGGGGAACGCCTCAAGTCCATACTCGCGTCAGGGTCACCAGTGTAGAAGAGCTTGAAATGATGAGGCGATTTGATATATAAACCAAAGTTTATTTATCAGCTCTCCTAACAAGTCTCATCTTAGTGCAGAGGCAGCAGAAGGAAAAGAGACCGAATATCTCCCGCTCACTGACTTTATACTTGCACATAACAAAAGACATGCATAACAAAGGCTGACATCCCTCATTATCTTAATCCCCCCATTGTCTTGGCGCTTCCTCTCTTCTCCCTAGGGGGGCGAGGGTAGCTCCTCCGGTCTCCACCGCAGTGTCTGGGAACGTCTTTGTTCTTCACTTGGCGGTTGAGAGCCTTTGTCCTTTCAGAGGTGTGAAGTTGCTTTACATATGTAATTACCAAACATTTCCACATGCTTCAACATATGTAGGTTATGGAATATATGATTAATATAGACCACAGTAGGGGACTTTAATATACATGTGGATGTAGATAGTGACTGCCTTAATGAGGCATTTAATTCAATATTAGACTCGATTGGGTTTTCTCAGAAAGTAGGAAATTCTACTCATTATCTCCACCATACGTTGGACCTTGTTCTGACATATGGCATAGAAATAGAAAATCTTGTAGTGTCTCCTCATAACCCTGTACTGTCAGACCATTGTCTGTTAACCTTTGATTTTACTATTTGTCTCCTAAAGAAAAATATTATTACAGTAGATGCCTCTCAGATGATGCTGTTACCAAATTTATGCAGATTGTTTCCTCTATGCCATGTGTCAACACAACGGAAATAAGCTATAGACAGCTTGCTCCTTCTGTAATTGATAACATGGTGGATAGTGTTACAGCTTCTCTGCATCAGACTCTAGAGTTGATGGCCCCCTTAAAAAACAAAAAGTCTAATCAGAGATTTCTAACTCCTTGGTTCAACACAGAAACTCGTAGCTTAAAACAGAAGACTTGTCAATTAGAAAGAAAATGGCGCTCCACTAATTTAGATGAAATCTATTTAGCTTGGAGAAATCATTTTTTAATTTATAAAAAAATCTCTTAGAAAAGCTAGAACGAGTTATTAAGATAAGATAAGATAAGATAAGCCTTTATTAGTCCCACAATGGGGAAATTCCAGGATTGCAACAGCACAGGGATAGCAACACTCAGAGCAATAAGCAGAAGGCAAGAAAAAACAAGAGCAGCGAGTATACATACACTACCGTTCAAAAGTTTGGGGTCACCCAGACAATTATTTTGTGTTTTCCATGAAAAGTCACACTTATTCACCACCATGAGTTGTAAAATGAATAGAAAATATAGTCAAGACATTGACAAGGTTAGAAATAATGATTTGTATTTGAAATAATAATTTTATCCTTCAAACTTTGCTTTCGTCAAAGACTCCTCCATTTGCAGCAATTACAGCATTGCAGACCTAACATGACTGCACAAGGGTTTTCTAATCATCCATTAGCCTTCTGACGCAATGAGCAAACACACTGTACCATTAGAAAACTGGAGTGATAGTTGCTGGAAATGGGCCTCTCTACACCTACCTAGATATTGCACCAAAAACCAGACATTTGCAGCTAGAATAGTCATTTACCACATTAGCAATGTATAGAGTGTATTTCTGATTAGTTTAAAGTTATCTTCATTGAAAAAAGTTCTTTTCTTTCAAAAATAAGGAAATTTCTAAGTGACCCCAAACTTTTGAACGGTAGTGTATGTACAATATAAACATAAATATAAAGACACACAGTGCGGAGCATTGTAGCTAGATGGAATAAATATGTAAATATACAAACACGCACAGTGCGGAGCATTGTAGCTAGATGATTGTAGCTAGCCAGTTAGAATAATATTATTCTGCATTAATAGAAGAGAACAAGAATAATCCCAGGTTTCTTTTCAGCACTGTAGCCAGGTTGACAAAGAGTCAGGACTCTGTCAATCCTAGCATTCCCTTAGAGCTTACTAGTCAGGACTTTATGAACTTTTTCAATAATAAAATTTCATCCATCAGAGATAAAAATCAATCAGATTCTTCCCACAGTTAACTTAAATACTGTAACTACTACAACTCCTTCAATTGATGTCTGTCTTGATGAGTTTACTCCAATGGACCTTTGTGAGTTAGACAAAATAGTTTCCTCATCCAAACCTTCAACTTGTCTTTTAGACCCTATTCCTACCAGGTTATTTAAAGAAGTCTTCCCACTTATTGGTAGCTTTATTCTTCATATAATCAATTCTTCATTAACTTTAGGCCATGTACCGCAGGCTTTTAAAATGGCTGTAATTAAACCATTACTCAAAAAGCCAACGCTAGATCCAGGAGCTTTAGCTAACTATAGACCAATCTCTAATCTCCCTTTCATTTCAAAAATCTTAGAAAGAATTGTTGCTACGCAATTATTTGACCACCTGCAGGGAAATGATTTACTTGAAGAGTTTTAATCTGGGTTTAGAATCCATCATAGTACTGAAACAGCCTTAGCGAAGGTCACTAACGACCTCCTCATCGCATCTGATAATGGACTAGTTTCTGTACTTGTCCTTTTAGACCTTAGTGCAGCTTTTGATACCATCGATCATAATATTCTACTTGATAGATTAGAACACTATGTTGGACTTAATGGAACTTCATTGCAGTGGTTTGGATCTTATTTATCTGGTAGGTTCCAGTTTGTTCATGTCAATAATGAGTTTTCTTTCAACTCAAAGCTTAGTCATGGAGTTCCACAGGGATCTGTGCTAGGCCCTACTCTTTTTAGTTTATATATGTGTAACGGATCACGTCACCAGTGTAACGGCTTCTCTTTTTGGGCACCCTTAAACGGCTGTGATCGGGAACATCAAAACAAGTGTGTGTGCAGCATAGGGACCACGATGACACCAGACTGCTGTTTCCACAATTTATTTCTCCTGTTAGAGAAATAAAACAAAACTACATCACGTTCCGTCTGTACCTCGATCCCACACAGGCTCCCACAGCAAAGCAACGTGATACTGTGTGGGAAAGGAGCTCCAAAATAACTTCACAATACAAAAATAAATTACATTTCAAATAATAAAATTTTTCAGAAACAAACATACCTGTTAGAGAAATAAAACAAAACTAAATCACGTTCCGTCTGTACCTCGATCCCACACAGGCTCCTACATTTACAAAAAATATGGGTTACACAATGATATAAGCTCCTGGAGTCACCATAGAGCCTATATTGGTGCCAAACCCTAAAATGGCGCCTATCGGACTCCTAATGTGCGCCGAAACGTCTATAAAACACTTATTTATAACACAAATAACAAAAAATAATACACTACAGTGACATGTCAAATTAATAACGAACAATTACAAACCAAGGTTACAGTTTAAATGATAAGACTAACGAACAATACAATTATATGGTGCCAGCAGCGTTTTGGACACAACTTACCCACACCAAAGCAACGTGATACTGTGGGGAAAGACTGACTACCGGAGCCTCAGAGGTTCAGAAAGAGCGGATGTGCGAAGTGCACTGCCAAAATAAAACACTCAAGTAAAATAAAATTCACAACAATATAAAGAAAAACATAACTGAGGAAAAGAAATACCTAAAGCACATTTTTGACTCCGTTACATATGCTTCCGTTAGGCAACATTATTAGAAAGCACTGTATACATTTTCATTGTTATGCAGATGACACACAATTATACCTGTCAATGAAGCCAGATGATAGTAATCAATTAGCCAAGTTAGAAGCCTGTCTTAAGGAAATCAAAGCTTGGATGGCTTGTAATTTCCTGCTATTAAATTCAGATAAGACTGAAGTCATTCTTGTTGGTCCAAAAAAACCTCAGAAATACCATTCCAAAACAAACTTTCAGTTTGGATGTGGTTACTCTTTCTCTTAATATCTCTGTGAGGAGCCTTGGAATTATTTTTGATCAAGATCTGTCCTTCAATTCACATATTAAATTTGTTTCTAAGACTGCCTTCTATCATTTGCGTAATATTGCCAAGATTAGGAGCATCTTGTCTCAGAGTGATGCTGAGAAACTGATCCACGCTTTTGTTAGCTCGAGATTAGATTATTGTAATTCTTTATTAACAGGCTGTCCTAAAACATCTTTAAAAAAGTCTTCAGCTGATCCAAAATGCTGCAGCAAGAGTTTTAACAGGTACTAGAAAGAGAGATCATATCTCTCCGGTTCTGGCCTCCCTTCATTGGCTTCCCATAGAGTTTAGAATTAAGTTTAAAATTCTTCTTACTTACAAAGCTCTAAACAATCAGGCTCCTTTTTATTTAAAAGATCTGATACTACCGTATTATCCTAACAGAGCACTACGCTCCCAAAATGCAGGATTACTTGTAATACCTAGAATCTCCAAAAGTACAATGGGAGGAGGCAGAGCCTTCAGTTATCAAGCTCCTCTCCTGTGGAACCAGCTGCCAATCTGGATTCGGGAGTCAGACTCGATCTCTGTTTTTTAAGAATAGGGATAAAACCTACCTTTTTGATATAGCCTACAATTAGGGAGGGATCATGTGTTTCTGAACCCTCCCTTAGTTATGCTGCTAATAGGTTTAGTCAGCCGGGGGACCTCCAATAATGCACTGGGCGTCACTCCTTTCTTCACTCTCAATGAAATATTTTTTTTTTTTGCTGGTCATTAACATCTGTTTGTTCTCTCCCATAGATTGAGTCCCCATCGTGCTGTTTGCTCTCTACATGTCTGTTCTTTTCATCTTTTCTGTCCCCTCACCCCCCAGCCAGTCGCAGCAGATGACTGCCCCTCCCTGAGCCTGGTTCTGCTAGAGGTTTCTTCCTGTTAAAAGGGAGTTTTTCCTCTCCACCGTCGCCAAGTGCTTGCTCACAGGGGATTGCCTGATTGCTGGGGTCTTTCTGCAACTGTGGGGGTTCCCCATACAGTTGATAGTGCTATGAGATGACTGTTGTTGTGAAATGGCGCTATATAAATAAAGTTGAATTGAATTGAATTGAAATACAGGTACATAACAAAAATATATAGTACCCTAAAAACACCAGGGGAGAGAAAAAGTGGAGCAGTCACACTACAAATATCGTTAAAAAAAAAACATCACAGGCAAAGGAGAAAAAACAAAAGAGCATCCCTTAAACTACAGAGAATGAAAATACAGGCACATAACAAAATACAGAGTACCTATAACACCAGGAAAATAACTCAACATGCTACAGAGCAGCGATACTACAAATATAGACCATTATAGCAGGCAAAGACAACAAAAGAGCATCTCTCAAACTACAGAGGAGGGAGAGAGAAAAAAAACCCCATCACTACAGGGATGCCGGCAGGTAGCGCACAAAGCGAACAAAGAAAAAACAGTTCTGGAGGTCTACCTGCATCCATAGTCCAACTTGTAGGCAGGGAAAAAAGAAACAGTTCGGGTGGCCTACCCCAGTCCCAGGCCCGGAGAAACAGTACCTCTGGCGGCCGGACCAGGCTGCCGAACAAAGAAGGTAGTCCATTGGGTGGCCGACCCAGAACGCTGAATTGGCGAAGCAGTTTCCCAGGCGGCCAACCCTTGTCATTAGGCCACCAGGACCGAAGGGGAGAACTCAGAGGTGGCCTCCCTACCAAGAAGGATAGCGAGGGGAAGCCGAGCCAAATCCGGGGAACCCCAGTAGCATCCGGTGGAGAAGGATGGGGGAAAGATGAGGGGCCAGTCCAGCGTCGAACTGCGGAGGATCTGCAGCTCCTTCTCTGAACTTCAACCAAACCGGTGCTGCGCTCTTGCTGGACCCCGATCAGGACAGCGCTGCACCCACAACGGACCCCAACTGGGTTAGAGCTGCACCCATGAAGGACCCCGACTGGGCCGGAACAGCACCAGAGATGACTTCCAAGCACGGACCTGGAGCCTCCAAGACGACGACCGGAACAGGCTTGTCACTGGTGACCCTGGGAAAATTGGGATCAGAATCACCGGCAGCAGCAGAGCCTGGCAAGACAAGCTCGGCTACAGCGATTGGCTGCAACCGGCTCGTTTCCCCGAGAGGCAGGCAATAATGCTCCAGAATAGAAAAGAGGAAGACAAAACAGAGCACTTGCCTGATCTCGGGCTCTACCGCTGTCCAGGACTTCGACGATCCAGGTTCAACGAGCTGGAGGTCCACTCCTGGTTCCCACTCGACTGTGGCGGGCTCCGAAGCCGGCATGATGGTCGTCACAGTCTGGGGATTCCCTGGCGCTGAAGTCCACGCCGAAGGCCCGCATGGTGTGGTGGCAGGGGATCCATGGCCTGCTGGGTCGAACTGCCCCTCCACAGAGACCCGGTGACACTTAATCATCGGCGCAGGCTCCAAACGGCAGTCCGCTCTCCTCCTCTGCCCGTGACGTGGCTGCGGGGCTGGTACCAGGCTCTCCAGGGCCGCAGGCTCCTTCTTTGTCCGGCGGTGTATTCCTGGCACCGGTGGATGCTCAGGGGAAGGAGACACAGAGGATGCAGGTTTACAATTAGTAACTGCAGCAGGTGGAAGGAGCACGGGGGACTGTGAGCCCCGAACTCCACCCCCAGGAGTCAGACAAGGCAATTCACTCAGTGAAGGAAAAGAATGAAAAGACACTTGCCTGCTCCGCTGAGGGCTGATGGACACTGCTGCAGCGGGCTTGGTTCTCTCCTTTCCCCTCTGGATGGTGACGAGGGGCCCCCTGGGGAGACGAAGAGGAGCCGCTCGCACTGGATCAGGAACGGGTACAGCTGGAGACGGACTCGTGGAGCTCACAGCAGCTGGGGAGAGCGTCGAGGAGAACGGGGGAGCAGCCGTGACAGTCCGAAGATGAGGAGCTAACGGAACAGAGGAAACAGATGACCCGGAGGCCGAGGCTGCTGTCTTTCCCGTTCGTCGAGACGCAGGGGCGACAACTGGCTGGGAGGTCTTTCGGCTACCCGGAACTGGATCTGGACAGGGATCTCGCTGAGGCTGGGCATGAGCAGGGTGACGGTGTTTACCGGCAGAGGGCGAGGCAAAGGTAAGGTCTGGAAACCACCGCTGCTGCGCGGAAACAGAGGCTAACAGTTCAGCGTACTCGGGATAGTCAGAGTTCTGGACTGATCTCCACTAGTCTGACTGCCGCCGTCACATGCTTTATAACTTGAGTAGGATGGGAGGCAGAACGAGCCGCACACAGCTGTCCACTGAGTCTCCTCCGGGGGAATCCCGGCTGACGTCCTCCTCCGCTGGGAACGGCACTTGGGTGATGTAGATTCCTGGGCTGGACGGGTGACAGGACCTGGATCCCGAGGCGAGGAGCAGGGATGCCTCACCTTTGGCTTCCTGCCGGAGTTTCCCTCCAGCCCATGGATCTTCTCCCAGAGTGCCGACATCTCCACCATCCTCGTCGTGATTTCGGCGTGGTCAGCGTAGCGAGGACGGCGGTTAATCACTGCCTCTACGAGGTCTAAATACCAGCGTAAGCCGTTGGGAGTGATGCTATTGCGAGCACTGGAGAGGATACCATCTATCTCGATGAGGGCCATGACTAGCTCGTAGCCCAAGCTCATGGCATAGCCCTTCCCTGGCGACGTCATCTCCCAACACGCTGGTTCACGGGGAACAGGGAGAAAAACTACAAGCCCAAAAAACCCCACAAACTCACGGCGACCGGCGTCTTGTTTTGGCTGCGACCTACTGTTAATGATGGCCCTCACGAGCCATCAATTAGATGCTATAGGGCAACCGGTGAGTTTGCAGGTTTTATTAACACAAGGTAAAGATGACAACATAAATAGCCATGTGGGGCAAAAACACGAACATAGACTGAGGCTAAGGCTAAAGACACAGGATCATAAACTCTGAGGAGGAATAACACTTACTGAGAGTAAGGAATCAAAAAGGAGACTGGAGTCAGGGTTAGGGACTCCAGTCCAACGTGGTGAGAGTCCAACTTAGTGTGAGGTTGCAGCGAGGTGTAGGCCTCAGCTGCTTCCTTAAATACAAATACAATCCAATCAATAAAGGGGAAAGTAATCAGTGTGATGTGATCCAGCTGTCACTGCGCAGCTCGGCTCTGACAGCCGGAAGTCCCGCCGTGACGCTGTCACAATAAAAGCCCAAGAAGGCCTTAAGGAAAACACAGAAGAACGGGGAGAATACTGGATGATCCGAGCACGGACAATATCAGCGCTCAGACCATGACAATATCTGCCTCCAGGCAGACAGAGGGAAGTTGGTGTAAGGACCCAAAGGTGCAAACAGGACGTAGGTACAAAGTGATTATTTTTTAACATAACTCAAAACACAAATAAAAGACAGCACGGTGTGAATGGCTGTCGGGGTGGGGGGTGTGAGTGTGTTTTTAAATTATGTTCTTTTTACAGTACGGATGCCTAGAGAAACACAATTTCATCTTGCTTGCACTACAGTTGTATGCATAGCAACATGACAATAAAGGTTTGATTGATTGATTGATTGATTAATTGATTGATTGATAAATTCCCTTGTCAGGGCTGAATAAAAGGCACCATGCGCCGGCTATGAGTTGCTTGCACTACAGTTGTATGCATAGCAACATGACAATAAAGGTTTGATTGATTGATTGATTGATTAATTGATTGATTGATAAATTCCCTTGTCAGGGCTGAATAAAAGGCACCATGCGCCGGCTATGAGTTTGCGAATTTATTAGAGATAACACAAAACAACAAAACTAGCGAACAAGGAAAATGCAGGCAAGAAAAATAGCGAATAGCTAAGGCGAGCGGAATCACCGGCTAGACCTGGAGCACAGAGCTAGGAATATACACTAGGAATACATACAGAAGAACACAAGAATTACAAGGAACTTACGTCTTGTAGGAGCAAGTTGAAAGTAGGGTGCTGCACAAAAGTGCTGCACAAAAGTGCACAGCCCCTTAAATAAGGCTAGACACAAAATAAAGTAAGTGGAAACAGGTGTGGTAAACCTGAGCGGGTAGGAGAAAACAAAGAAACAATTTAGACCAGCTGGAAATGATGAGAGAGGAAGGAGCAATCTGGGCTGACAGCTGACAGGGCCACGCCCACGCAGAGCGAAACCCCAGAAAGCCACTGACAGCTGTCAACCACGAAAGAAAGAGAACACAACAGAATACAAACATAACGCTATGACAGAAATGGGAACAGGCAACCTCAAAAAAACAAAAAACAAACTACAACAAACGTAAATAGAAAAATAAATCATCCTGGCAAACTCCTCAAAATGACAACACAGTACAAAATATGAAAAAAAGGCAGACAACCTGAGTCCGGTGGGATCCCCCCATGCTCAGAACATGACATGAACCAAATATAACAGACTGGCAAAACACACTCACGGATAACACACTGGATGACGCCACAAGGAGCACAATCAAAGACTAACATAAGCCACTTTTCCACTTGTCCCCACTCAGCCCTACACGCCTTTACATGGCTTTACATGGCTCAGCACGTTTTTGATTCCATTACAGCGAAGTACCGCTTGGGGTGGGTGGGATTTTTACAACAAGGCAGCGCCACACTCCGGTGGCGTAAAACACGCGACACAAGCAAAATACAACATGGCGGCTTACTAGGTGACTGCTCGGTGTCTGGCTTTTTGTTAGAGTAAAGGCAAAAAAGGACAGCCAGACAAGGCTACAGGCAGCAAGACAAAACACACTTGAAAGGTACTGGAGTGCTTAGGAAGCCATAGAGCCGAAGACGTGAGGATACAAACTAGATCACTTATGAAGGTAAGCTAATGATTGCTGATGCTAGTTTGCTTTAAGTACACCGTAGTACATTGTAATGCCTGCAAGTTGTCGCTATTAGGTACTAAAATATGTACATTGTGTGTGTGTGTTTCAGATGGCTCTCTTGTGGCAAAATTACCTCTTCAAACTGTGGGTCTGGACGTTCAGCACAGCCTCTCACTGATGTCACCCCAGCTTTACAAACGCTCAGTGGCTCCAGCGGCTCCAGCAGCACTGAGTCTGTGGTGGTGTCATGGCAAAAACTGTTCAGCTGCCAAAACATGATCGCCAGGTTGTAGTTATGGGGTTATATTAACCATAAAATATATATTTCAACAGGTAAACAGTACTGAGTTAGGTATAATAAGATATATTTAACAATTATGATGCATTTTAGGCCAAAACAAACTTAATCTAGGATTAAATGCAATTAAAATAATGCAGTCACAAGGTTACGTCGAAAATACTTGATTTACTGGATAGATACTGGATAGATACCGGCCTTTGCCAGTCAAGCACTGCTGGATCATTGTGCTATCATATGGTCGTTGACCGCCGTAGGACGGTCTGTGTCTATCAGGGATTGTGTGTGCTCACTGGAGGATTGGACTTCTGGGACTGTTCCTGCTTCGTGAGTTAAACTGTTAAGTGTTTCTCCTTGCTGTATTGCTGCTACTCTAAACTGGTAGCGTTTCTCCATGCAGTATTACTGCTACGCTTAGGCTGTAGTCCAGTTTGCTCCTCCGTAGTTAGTCGAGCCTCCTAGAGTCCTCCTAGTTCTCCCGAGCTTATATGTTATTTGTATTATTTGTTTGTGGCCACGGTACACAGTGGTCAGCCCGCTGCAAGCTCGTTGTGTCAGCCATTTTGTGTACACTGTACCCTTTTTGTCAGTCTTTATTTTGGAACTGTCAGCTTTTGTGTTCAGTAAATGGGTGGTGGTGAATTCCTGCTCGTAAATCTATTCTTCCTTCTCCTCCTCTGTGCGCTGCATAAAAACACACGAGGAGGTTCATGGCAGAATGGTCCAGCCAGGTGGGATTTAGCATTTTCACCCACACATCTGTTTTTTCTTTTTTCACTTACCTGTGTTGGAGTCAGCCATGGATGCAGTGAATCGGAGTTATTCGATGAGCCTGGGGTGGGAACGCTGCCGAGCCCTGATGGACATAGACGGGCTCATCTCCTTGGCGAGCACATATTCCACCCCGGAGGACATCCTCTGGTATGTGAGTCTGGCGGAGGCTGAGGTCCGGCTGAGGTCCGGCGATGTCCTCAGCTCGCAGAGCACCCGGAGGGAGCCAAGAGGATTTCCCTGTTGGCAGCACTGTGGCGCGAGCACGGCGAGAGAGTGAGGAAGTCCTCTACGAAGACTGGACCCGCATCGATTGGGAGGTGCTCCTGGGGCTCTGTCGCTCCCGCTCCATGCCCGAGTACTACGCTCGCTCCCGCTCCACCAAAACCAGCACCAGCTTCCTGCAGACAGCGTCATCACATGCCGGACCAACGGAGGAAATTCTCTTCTTCGGCAGCCACTCTCCCGGAAATGTCTACCTCCACGTCATCAGGGCCGGCTCCTCCATCATCCTTTGAAGGAGCCGAAACCACCACTGACACGGAGAGGGATGACTGTCTGCCCGCTGCAGCTGTTAACATCAAAGGCCGGGATGACAGGCAAGTGTTTTTTTTATTTTGTAACATCTAATGATATTGAACCTTGCCTGTCTCCCGAGGGAGAGGTCCAGTTTCAGCAGTCCGCTGGGTCCTTTCCTGCAGCTGCAAATACTAACTTTCTTTTTCCCCTCTCCATGTCTCCTCCAATTTTCCCTGAGTGTCCGCCGGCCCTGGAACCTAGCCATTAGATGATGGAGGAGCCTGAGGCCCTGGAGGATCCTGCTCCAGAGCCTGTACGGAGCCAGCCCTCAGCCCACTTGTCGGATCCATCTCCAGCGGGGGTTACTTCATCTAAGGACTGTAGGACTGTTTTCGCCATCTTGCCAGCTGGGGAGGTGACCGCAGCAGATTGGGAGCCTGAGCTGGATCTCCTGGAGGCCAGGCTCAAGTCTTCATCGTTGGGATCAATGGAGTCCTGGATGGCGGTGGAGCTCGAGCTCAGGCAAGTCATCTCTTTTGTTTTCCTATTATCAGTATTAAAGAGTTCGTGTCTGGCTCCAGGTGAAGAGGGTCAGGTGCAGCGCGCAGCTGCATCTGAATTCCCTCCGCTGGGCTCCACTGCTGCCGGCGACCCTAATTACCTGATTTCTTCTCCTGCTCCTGAGTTTCCTTCTAGGGTCGCCGGAGAGGCACCATTGTCACCAGGGGTGGCCTTGAAACCGTGCTCGCCGCCTGACAACATCATGGGTCCAGCTCCCCTGCTTCCTGAGGCCGTTGTGTGGGTCCCTCCGCAGGCTGAGTCTCCGTGGGTGCGGTGCACTGGCCTAGGACCCTCATGGGGGGGTGCGCCCCAGGATCAGCCCAACGTGGGTGCTGCGCTCCTGCCCAGATCTGTCATGGACGCTACGCTCCAGCACGGGGTCCACCAAGGTTGCAACGCTGGCTCGGTCAGGGTCCACCGTGGATGCTGCAGAGCTCCAGCTGGAGTCTACCGCAGGTGCTGCAGAGCTCCAGCCGGGAGCCACTGCAGGTGCTGCAGGGCTTCAGCCGGGAGCCACTGCAGGTGCTGCAGGGCTTCAGCCGGGAGCCACCACAGGTGCTGCAGGGCTCCAGCCGGGAGTTACCATGGGTTCTGTAGGGCTCCAGCCGGAGTTCATTGCAGGTGCTGCAGAGCTCCAGCCTGGAGCCGCCGCAGGTGCAGCGTTGGCCCGGTCAGGGACCACCGAGGGTGCAGCGTTGATCCGGTCGGGGTCCATCGTGGGTGCAGCATTGGCCCGGTCGGGGTCCACCTCGGGTGCAGCTGTGCCTTGTGATGTTACCATGGGTTTGTCTAGAATCCACCCCTAGAAGGGGGGGCTCTGCCACGAACCGAGCCTGTGTTTTCCTGTAGGCTCAGTTCTGACCGTTCTCTGTGGCTCAGGTATTGGGTTTGTTATGTATTGTGTTATCTTTTGAGTGCTTGTTGTTTTTATGTCTCTGTTCTTTTTCTTTTCCTTGCCTGGAGCCACTGCTCTGGCCGGCAGCTGTTAGGCAGCCACTTTGACCTACGTTCATGTGGGCGTTGTCTAACACTCGCCAGACCGACCACGCCCCCTCTCTCTTTGTCAGCCAGCTGATTGATTCTCCCTTGGTAATTGTCTTTGGTGCACCTCACCCAGGTGTTTCCAATTTGTGGTGCCAGCAGTGTTTGTACTTAAGTGGCCTTTGCCAGTCAAGCACTGCTGGATCATTGTGCTATCATATGGTCGTTAACCGCCGTATGACTGTCTGTGTCTACGAGGGATTGTGTGTGCTCGCTGGAGGATTGGACTTCTGGGACTGTTCCTGCTTCGTGAGTTAAACTGTTAAGATAAGACAAGATAAGCCTTTATTAGTCCCACAATGGGGAAATTCCAGGATTGCAACAGCACAGGGATAGCAATACTCAGAGCAACAATCAGAAGGCAAGAAAAAAACAAGAACAGCTAGTATACATATGTACATATATATATATATATATATATATATATATATATATATATATATATATATATATATATATATATATATATATACTGTATATATACTGTATATATACTGTATATATATATATACTGTATATATACTGTATATATATATATATATATATATATATATATATATATATATATATATATATATATATATATGGAGAGAGAGAGAGAGAGAGAGAGAGAGAGAGAGAGAGAGACAGTGCGGAGCATTGTGGTTGGTGAATTTACAGCAGAAAGTCTAAGCTCTCTCCAGCTGGATGTCTTTGGGCATGATGGTGGTGACCCTCTTGGCGTGGATGGCGCACAGGTTGGTGTCCACGAAGAGACCCACCAGGTAGGCCTCGCTGGCCTCCTGCAGAGCCATGACGGCGGAGCTCTGGAAGCGCAAGTTGGTCTTGAAGTCCTGAGCGATCTCCCTCACCAGGCGCTGGAAGGGCAGCTTACGGATGAGCAGCTCCGTGGATTTCTGGTAGCGACGGATCTCTCTCAGAGCCACGGTACCGGGCCTGTAACGGTGAGGCTTCTTCACTCCGCCGGTGGCCGGAGCGCTTTTTCGAGCAGCCTTGGTGGCCAGCTGCTTCCTGGGGGGCTTTTTCCTCCAGTAGATTTACGGGTGGTCTGCTTGGTTCTTGCCATCGCTCTTTATTATTCTGTCTTATATTTCTTGCACGCCGCCTAAACTCCAGCCCGGCACCCGCGTCGTTTTCACCACAGTTCCTCGGCATGTCGAGCTTCTCCGTTAGCACCGGGTGGCGGTTGGAGGCTCTTCCCTGCTGTATTGTCCCCCGCTGCAAACAGTGGCTCCGTCCGCCGACTCGAGAGACCCTTGGGGCGATCTGTGTGTCCGTGATATATATAGAGAGTGAAAGGTGTAGAAAGAAGAAGGAAGATAAGAAAAAGACAGTTGCAAACGGCAGCCAATTCGTGTGGTGCTGCCGGTCCGGTGGAACCGGAACCGGAAAAAAAAAAAAGTTAAGCGTTTTTCCTTGCTGTATTGCTGCTACGCTAAACTGGTAGTGTTTCTCTGTGTAGTATTACTGCTACACTTAGGCTGTAGCCCAGTTTGCTCCTCCGTAGTTAGTTGAGTCTCCTAGAGTCCTCCTAGTTCTCCCGAGCTTATATGTTATTTGTATTATTTGTTTGTGGCTACAGTACACAGTGGACAGCCCGCTGCACGCTCGTCACATCAGCCATTTTGTGTACACTGTACCCTTTTTGTCAGTCTTTATTTTGGAACTGTCAGCTTTTGTGTTCAATAAATGTGTGGTGGTGAATTCCTGCTCGTAAATCTATTCTTCCGTCTCCTCCTCTGTGCACTGCGTAAAAGTGCACGAGGAGGTTCATGACGAATTCTGATGGATTCAAGCAGTTAGTGTTGTCCTCAGCTATATTGAGACATGGTAATAGAGTAAGTGCTGAAGGGATTAATTCTTTAAAGTGAGCCACAGCACTATCAGGTAAGAATCTGGTAACTATGTTTCTGCTTGATGCTGTAAAATCACATAACACAAATTTGAAAGTTATCAAATAATGGTCAGTCAGTGTAGGATTTTGAGGAATGACTAGGAGCTCATCAGTTTTTAACATCATAGGCCAAGACCAGGTCAAGGGTGTGATTATGATGATGAGCTGGTCTACTGACACACTGAGAGAAACCAGTTGAATTTAAGAGGGAGAGAAATGCTACACTATGACTATCATTATCAACATCTATATGAATATTAAAGTCACCAGCTATGATAATCATGTCTGAACTGAGAAATAAAGCTGTTAAGAACTCGGAGAATTCAGACATAAATTCAGCAAAAGAAGCACTGGGAGGACGATATACTGTGGTAAATAAAAGAGGCTGTTCTGATCTCCAGGATGGGTGTGCTAAGCTAAAAATTAAGCATTCAAAAGAGTTATAATTTGAGTTTAGCTTAGGCTGAGGGTTCATTGGTAATGTGGATTCATATATTACCCCGACACCACCACCTCGGCCAGTGTTTCTAGGAATATGAATATTACCATGGCTGGGAGGGGTGGCCTCATTGATACTAACAAAGCCACCAGGGCGTTGTCATGTTTCTGTGAGACAGAGTATATTTATCTTGTGATCCATAATCATATCATTTATTAAGGTCACTTCATCAGACAGAGATCTTATATTCAGCAGTCCACTTTTAATTATTTTATTTTTCTGTGGTAAATTAGTGGTTTTGATCTTTACCGAGTTATGTTGTATTTGTCTTGGGTTATAATGTTTTGGGTATCGGGGGACAGACACAATCTCTATGGTCTTGTGAATTAAAGACTGATCTAAACAGAGAGAATTATTTGGATTAATAGGAGTAATATGAGAAGTGGAAAGCAAAAAAGCTGGTTTGCAGGCCCAGGCACTTTGTGGTGAGGTGACAGACCAGCTTTCAGTCACTGTACTTAAAAATGCTGAATGGAATAAAACAGATTGTCCCTTAAAACACGTGCATCGAGTCTATTTGGATGAATGCCATCTGGCCTCATAAATGATGAGCGATTCAAAAACAGGCTGAAATTGTCTATAAAACCACTGTTAAAAGTAGGACATGTTGAACACAAGCAGGTATTAAGGCTAAGAGTTCTGCTGAAATAATTGCAACCTCTTCTAAAAGGAGCAAGTGGTCCACAGATAAACACACGTCTGCCACAGTTCTTACGAGTGGACAGAAGGCTCCTGAAGTCTCTCTTTAAGATTTACCATTTAAGATCTCAGATGCTTCATCTGGGATGTTGTTGCATCCAACATGGACAATAACACTTTTAGCATGGGGGTATTCATTTAGTAGGTCAGGGGTAAGAACCTCAATATCTGACACTTAAGCCCCAGGAAAAAAATTTTGTAACACAGAACTTGCTTCTGACGTTCCTCATTATGGAATCACCAATTACCAGCATCATCTGGGGGAACTTTGTCGGTGGTGTCTGTAATGGTGAATAGTTTTGCCATTGTTGCTGCTGCTGCAGCAGCAGCGAGATTCTGGTGCGGGGGTGATGTGGGGTGTTGCGCTCTCTTCTTTTTGGAGCTGATGTAAAGTTCAGCACACCTAGGGTACTTTTTATCTGGGGCTTGCGGGTTTGGGTCACTGCTGAAGGAGGAGGGGCAGCCATGGGAGGAAGATCAGCGTCCAGGTGGGGGAAATCTTCCAGGGAAAAGATGTCCGTCCAAAAATGATTGTGCCCAAATGATTTTCAGCCTCCTGAATCTTATAGAGGTTAGAGAGTCTCAGTTCCAACTCGGAAACCTTCTTAGAGACGGAAACACAGCTGTCACAGGTCGGAGAGAGAGCCATGGCTTTCCATTTCCAGACATGCTTGACCCACATCATCAATATACGCGTACAAAGATGAACATCAGCACAAGAGCACACACTTCATCTAACACATAATTCAACACCCCCACTTGCTCTAAGTTGATGTAACATACTGTATTTAGCTTAGTGCCAAACAAATAACTGGAAATTTTCACAACTAACCTTTGTAGCAGGTTTAGTGAACAAATTTGCTACCATATCACTTGTGGGACAGTATACAACACTTATTTTACTACCAATCAACACCTATCTGATGAAGTGGTATTTAATATCCATATGTTTGCTCTTTGTTGGTTCACTGGATTTTTTGACAAAGCAGTTGCTCCTTGATTGTCCTCGTGAATCTTCACAGGTCCATACTGACAACTTCTGTCCATATCATTCAATAGCTGCATCAGATACAGGCCTTCTTGTGTGGCTGCAGTAAGAGTCATGTACTCAGCTTCACAGATTGACATAGCTACTGTTTGTTGTTTCCTTGATTTCCATGAAACAACGGGTCCTTCTTTGTTCAAGCTGAAGCAGTAGTCAGTCATGTTCCATCTATCATTGTGATCTGAAGCACAATCAGCATCACAATATGTTATGAGTTCAAGTTTCCCTTTGTTTTTCTTGTAACATAGTTCATAATCCCTGGTACCTTTCAGATACCTCAGTACATGCTTAGTTGCAGTCAGTTGTTGTCCCCTAGGTTCTGACAAATAATGTGACAATTTACTCACAATCCAGCTTAAATCAGGCCTTGTACATGTCATCATATTTTTTTTTCATTTATTTTCATTTTTTTTTCATTTATTTTTTTTTCATTTTCATTTATCATTTTTTTTTTTTTTCAAGATGGCGACCGGGATGGTCACACTTTTTCAACGCTGAGACAAAGTCGCTGATTTCTTCCCATTAAAAGAACCTAATCAACAGCGATCGGCGCTCGTGACGGACCCCACGGGCTGAATTTCCACCCCCGTCAGAATCCCGTCGGAATGCCCCTTTAATCGGGTAGAACCACTGCGCTCTATCTGAAGCTTCTGCCAAGCTAATACTGGTTAGCTTAACACTAGCCCCTGTGCGTCACCTAACTCCGACACGAAGCGGCTCAGTCCCCGGTGAGAGCTTACCGGACGAACCTACCGAGGCGGCGATTGGGAGCTCGAGCGCGGCGTTGGTGAGAGACGGGGGCCACCTGGATTCAGCAGGACAGTGGCCTGAATCGGAGCCCAATTTGCGAGGCCCAGCCGAGGAACTACCAGACTGACGGCGGTCGGTGACGGGGCCTAGCGGAAGAGCCACCCAGCCAGACGACAGCGAGCGACGGTGATCGGCCACCGATCGGCGGAGGTGATTGGTGGATTAGAGCTACGCCGGCGGAGTGCGACATAACTGGCGGTGACGGGGCCCAGCGGAAGAGCCACCCAGCCAGACGGCGACGAGTGGCTGTGATCGGTGGATTCCGGCTGCGCCGGCGGTGTGCGACATAACTGGCCAGGTAGACGGAGGCAGGCGCCGGCGATAGCCTAGCCGGATTCTCTGTTTATTTCTATCCACAGGTCAGTAAAATGCCACCCAAAAAAGAGGAAATGGAAGAAATTAAAAAATCTCTGAACTTTGTGTTAGAAGAATTGGCCAAAATGACTAACCAACAGGCCAAAATAATAAACCTAATACAAGAGGTACAAGCCCTACATTTAATAATAAAAGAAAAAGACCAAAAAATTATGGACCTGGAGCAACACGGGTGTCTTTTGGAGCAACGTGTCGAGGATCTTGAACAAGGTTCTCGCATTGATGACCTAGTTATAAGTGGACTAGACATCAGATATCAGTCCTACGCCCATGCCGCAACAGGACTGAGTGGTGAACATGCTTCCATAAGTGAATCAATGTCCCTAGAAAACCAAGTGCTTCAGTTCCTTAATGATAAAGACATTAAGGTAGAAGCCAATGCGATCTCAGCCTGTTATGCTTTACCGAAGAAAGATAACAAAACAAAGAAATCAATTGTGATGCGCTTTGTGAACAGGAGGGTGAAAAATGACATACTGAGGCAGGCCAAAAAACTAAAGGAAACTCAAGTTTACCTAAATGAACACCTGACAAAAAAAAAACGCTGAATTAGCACGGCAGGCACGGATGCTAAAAAAACAAAATAGGATACAGTCAACCTGGACAAGAAATTGTAGAATTTGGATTAAACTAAATGGAACACCTGAGCAAGCAAAAAGTATAATGATCAGAGATGCTACTGACTTAGATAAATACAAATGAACACTGACTATGAAACACAGAGTGAGGAAACTCAAACTCTAAAAATATGCCACTATGCTGAACATAAACCACAAGAGATGGAGAATGATATTGATCCCGATAACCACTTTTTCAATAATATTCATAACCACTGTGAATATTACACTGAAAAGCAATTCAAAAGTCAAGTGCAATTAGATGGTAAACTGTCAATAATACACTTCAATAGCAGAAGTCTTAACAAAAACTTCTCACAGATTCAGGACTATTTAAAACAGCTAAACAGAAAATTCACAGCCATTGCAGTCTCGGAAACCTGGCTTAATGAAGACCAGGCTCCCCTGATGGCAATAGAGGGATATCAGATGTTTAACATTAACAGATCTCAAAAAAAGGGTGGTGGTGTTGCACTGTATGTTGATGACCTATATAGATGTAAGCTTGTAAATGAAATGTCCTCAGCACTACCAGGGATTTTGGAATGTGTTACTGTTGAGATTGACCTAGACAAAACAAAAAATCTAATCATAAGCTGCATATACAGAACGCCGGGAACTTGCATTGAGACATTCAGAGATAAATTAGTCGAGCTGTACAATAATATTACTAGTAAGAAAATGGTAGCAATTTGTGGAGATTTCAATATTGACCTACTTAATCCACATCAACAAAATGTAGTTACAGAGTTCATGAACTCTATGTACAGCATGAGTCTATATCCCACAATAACACATCCCAGTAGAATCACAGTTCACTCTGCTACACTTATTGACAACCTGTTTGTCAATGTTTTCGATAAGAAAATAGAAAGTGGATTATTGATAAATGATATAAGCGACCACTTGCCAATCTTTGCACTTATCCATGGCCACACGGGGCCCAACCCAGAAAAAATCTCAAAATCGTTCAGACACAAATCACCAAACGCAATCAGTTCTTTTAAAGAGGACTTGCTGAAGCAAGACTGGACAGAAGTCTATGTATCAGATGTAAATGAAGCCTATGACACATTTATAAACATTGTAACCACTCTTTATGAAAAAAACTGCCCATTAGTTAAAAAAAAGCTTAAACACAAATTTGCTGACAAACCATGGTTAACCAAAGGACTACAAAAGGCGTGTAAAAAGAAAAATTTATTATATAAAGCTTTCATAAAGAAAAGGACAAAAGAAGCAGAGCAACGGTATAAAACATACAAAAATAAGTTAACATATATAATAAGATGCAGTAAAAGAGACTATTACAGTAAAGAACTGGAAAAAAACAAAGACAATATTAAAAATACATGGACAATAATCAACAGTATCCTTGGAAATAAAAGCAGAAATACTAGCTACCCAACTAATATTCCAAAAAATAATAAATCGACTCCGAATGTGAATATAGCTTCACCTGCAGATGAATTTAATAATTTTTTTGTTAACATTGGACCTAAACTGGCCCGAGAAATACCCACTACGGCGCCTACAGGTGATACAATATGCAATAACACTGCTGTAAAAGACACCATCTTCATAAAGAACACAGACGAAAGAGAGGTCATTGAAATTGTTAAATCGTTCAAAAGTAAAACATCTACTGACTGTGATGGTATTGACATGCTACTAGTCAAAACTGTTATCGAATGCATAGTGAAACCACTGACGTATATCTGTAACCTGTCTCTCCAATCAGGTATATTTCCCAATGCAATGAAAATAGCTAAAGTAATTCCGATTTACAAGACAGGCGACAGAGGGGAATTCTCCAACTACAGACCAATTTCACTATTACCGCAATTTTCCAAGATACTTGAAAAAATATTCTATGAGAGAATTGACAACTTCATACTGAAGAATAATTTATTGTGTGAGCAGCAATATGGGTTCAGACACAAAAGGACAACAGCATATGCCTTAATGGAATTTACAGAAAAAATATCAACAGCCATTGAAAATAAAGAGTATTCAGTTGGAGTATTCCTGGATCTTAAAAAAGCATTTGATACAGTAGATCACAATCTATTATTAAAGAAACTACAAAATTGTGGTATTAGAGGGGTAGCACTGTCCTGGTTAAGTAGTTACTTAAAGAATAGATATCAGTTTGCATGTGTTAACAGCAAAAACTCAGAGTTACTGAAGGTCACCTGTGGAGTCCCACAGGGTTCAGTTTTGGGACCATTATTATTCAATATGTATATAAATGATATATGTAAAGTTTCAGAAAAAATGGACTTAATATTGTTTGCTGATGACACTAATCTGCTATGCAGTGGAAACAATTTGGAACAACTTCTGGATACACTCGGAAAGGAATTAGGAAAGCTGAAACTGTGGTTTGATTCAAACAAATTAACGCTCAATTTAAGCAAGACAAAATTTATAGTCTTTAACAACCATCACAACTACCCAGTACCCAAACTCAGTGTAAATGGTGTAGAGATTGAAAGGGTATCCGAAACTAAATTCCTTGGAGTAATAATTGATAACAAACTGTGTTGGAAGCCACATATTAATTATATAAAAGGTAAAGTATCCAAATCAATTGCAATATTACACAGAGTGAAAAATTTGCTGAATCAACCCACACTATACACCTTGTACCATTCATTAATACTCCCATACATGACATATTGTAATGAAGTATGGGGAAATACATATAAAACAAACATATATCCACTCTTTATGCTTCAAAAGAGAGCTATTAGAATAATCAACAAAGCAGCTTACAGGGAACCAACAAACCCACTTTTTCTTAAACAAAAAACTCTCAAGTTGAAAGATCTGATTGACTTTAAAACCGCAATAATAATGTTCAAAGTGAAGAATCTATCACTGCCCGCAAATATCCAAAAGTTGTTCCAAACAAGGGAGAAACGATATCACTCCAGAGGAACATGTATATTTCAAAAGCCTACAGTGAGAACAACCACCAAGCAACACTGTATTTCAGTGCAAGGAGTCAGATTATGGAACGATTTTGGACCTGAATTAAAATCATGCACAAAGCTTGGACAATTTAAACAAAAACTAAAGGAAGAAATACTCCAAACATATTTACAAGACGACATGTAAACTCACATAAGGATTGACATTTCCAGCCTGTGTTGTGTTGTAGCTTAGTTTTTTCTTTTTTTCTTTTTTTCTCTGTGACACTATGTCTTAGATTTGTTTTTGAATAGTAACCGCTTAACTTAGACTAGCTCAGTTTTCTTTTTCTCTCAGTCACATTTTGTCTTAGCCTTGTTTTAAATTGTAATCGCTCTTGTCTTGTTTTCTCTTTTTTCTCCTTTGAATTCTTGGATGGAATATGGGTGGGCAATATAAGCTGCGGCTTCAGCCATCACCCATTTCGGATAACTCACGTGGAATTGTATAGTAGAAGGAGTCTTTGTCTAATTTGACCTTGTTGTTATATTATACAGTTTCTTTTAACCTGTAATGTACTATCCGAAAAATCATATTAGGCTCCCCACTATCTCACGATAATGTTGTGGATCTGCAGGTTCACCATCATCTTTGAAATTAAGTTTCTGCTCAGATGGTGTTTGTCTCGGTTTACAGTCAGTCAGGACAGATCTGTCAAGTATCTTACCAATGTATTTCTTTTGATCCATTGTGACCTGTCCTTTCTCTTGTGAAGTCAATGCCTAAGAAATATCTGAGTCTCCCCATGTCTTTCATGTTGAACCTTATCTTTAGCGTTTCTTTCACATTGTTCAGTGAGTCTTTGTTTTCAGCTGCTATTATAAGATCCTCAACCCACATCACTAGTATTACTTTTTCTTTCTCAATTTGCCTACTGTAAACACAATGGTCTGCAGGATTCTGTTTAAATCCATTTTCAGTGAGACGATCATGTAGGAGTTTATTCCAGTTTCTACCTGGTTGTTTTAGGCCATATAGGGACTTGTTTAATTTGTACACCAATTTCTCACCCGTTTTTGAGTTTATCTGAAAACCTTCTGGTTGCTCGATATATATTTCACAGTGAGTGAGAGCATGTAAGTATGCCGTTTTAACATCCATTTGATGTAGCTCCAAGTCATATTGTGCCACTATCTGCATTAAGCTGCACACTGATGTCATGGTTGCTGTTGGAGAAAAGGTCTCTTTGTAATCTATCGCTTCAACCTGGCTGTAGTCTTTTGCCACAAATCTGGTTTTATGCATCTCTGATCCATCTGTATTTTCTTTAAATGCGTATACCTACCTACCCCCCACTGTATGCTTGTTTTCTGGAAGTGGGCATAAGGTGAAGGTGTCATTTTCCTTCAGAGAGTTAAACTCCTCTTTTATAGCCTCCATCCATTTTTCTGATTCTTTTGATCTCAAATCAAATCAAATCAAATCAAATCAAACTTTATTGTCATATTGCTGTACATACAACTGTAGTGCAGGCAAGATGAAATTGCGTTTCTCTCGGCATCCATATAAGAAGCAGCATGATTAAGACACACTCCCTCATAGCTCCACCCCCCACCCCACCCCCACCCCCCCGTCCATTCACACATCCTTGAGACATACTTGGGGAAAAAGAATAACTAACTATAATATACAAAATGTCCATAGGTGCAGTAGTGTGTATGTGAGATTCCGGGTCAGCTGTTCAGCATCCTGACAGCTTGTGGGAGGAAGCTGTTGATCAGTCTGGTGGTTCTGCCTCTGATGCTCCGGAATCGTTTACCAGATGGAAGAAGTTCAAAGTGTTTATGCAGAGGGTGAGAACGGTCCTTGACAATGTTCAGTGCCCTGCTCCTACAACGGTTCTGAAAAAGTTCTTGGACAGAGGGGAGGGAGACTCCAATTACCCTCTCCGCCCCCTTGACTATCCTCTGCAGGGCTTTTTTGTCTGACATACTGCAGCTGGAGTACCATGTAGCAATGCAGTACGTCAGAACACTCTCCACCACACCTCTGTAGAAGGTCCTGAGGATGCAGATGGGGAGAGAGGCCTGTTTGAGTTTCCTCAAGAAGTGCAGTCTCTGCTGAGCCCGCTTCCTGATCTCCAAGGAATTCTTGCTCCAGGTCAGGTCCTGCGAGATCTGCACTCCGAGGAACTTGATGTTCTCTACTCTCTCCACTAAACGGCCGCCGATGCTGAGGGGGACGTGCTCAGGCTGTGACCGCCGGAAGTCGATAATCATCTCCTTCGTTTTGTCCACGTTGAGCACCAGATTGTTCTCCCTGCACCAGCCCTCCAGGTCTCTCACTTCTTCCCTGTACATTGATTCCTCATCCCTCTGAATAAGTCCCACCACCGTGGTGTCATCTGCAAACTTAATAATCTGGTTCCCCTCGTGTTTGGATACACAGTCATGTGTTAGGAGTGTAAACAACAGTGGATTGAGTACACACCCTTGAGGGGTTCCGGTACTCAGCGTGACAGAGTTGGAGATGTTGTTTCCAACCCGGACAGACTGAGGTCTCTCAGTCAGGAAATCCAGGATCCAGAGACATGTGGCGGTGTTCAGACCGAGAAGGAGTAATTTCTCTATCAGTCTCTGGGGAATAATGGTGTTGAATGCTGAACTGAAATCAATGTACAGGAGTCTGGCGTAGGTGTCTTTCTGGTCCAGGTGGGTGATGACAGAGTGTAGGGTGGTGACTATAGCATCCTCCGTGGAGCGGTTTGAACGATATGCAAACTGGAGCGGGTCGTGTGATGCAGGGAGGCAGGCTGTGATGTGTGGTTTGACAAGCCGTTCAAAACACTTCATCACAATTGGTGTAAGTGCAACAGGACGATAGTCATTCAAACAGGATACCACTGGTTTCTTTGCCACCGGTACAATGATAGAGGTCTTGATGCATCTGGGAACGATGGCCTGACTCAGGGAGATGTTATAAATGTCAGTCAGGACATCCGCCAACTCGCTCGTGCAGTCTCGGAGCACACGTCCCGGAATGTTGTCTGGACCTGCAGCTTTGTGTGGGTTGACTCTGGATAGGGTCCTCCGTGTGTCCGCTGTGTTGATGGTAAAAGCTGGTCCGACCGATGGTGGGAGTGGGCCGGCCCTCCCTCTGATTGTCGAGTTTGATGCTTCAAAACGTGCAAAGAAGTCGTTAAGCCTGTCTGGAAGCGAAGCGTCGTCATCATCGACCCCCTGCCTAGACTTAAAGCCCGTCAGTGTCTGAACTCCCTGCCACATCTGCTTGGTGTTCCTAGTGTCACAGAGGTGTCCCTGGATTTTCTCCGCATAGGCGTGCTTTGCCGCCTTAATTCCCTTTGAAAGCGCAGACCTGGCTGAGCGGAGGGCAATCCTGTCCTTCGCTCTGAAGGCTGCATCTCTGGCTGTAAGCAGCGAGCGCACAGCTTCTCTAAAAGTTTGTGGGATGCCACAAGTTGCCCTGTAACAGTAGTCAATGTCAAATGATGAGTTGTCTTCACATTCAACTTTGCTTTCATAATCTGTCAAATATTGCAGGGGTTTTCTCTCCCTATTTGATGTCCGAATCGTCTGACTGTCCTCCTTTTGCATGACTTGAGCTCCCTCATCGTGTTTTGGATCTGCACCTTGAACTTCTTCTTTGTTAGAAGAATGAACAGTCTGGCTGTTTTCTTCCTGCACTGTTAGAACTTCCTCACAATGTTCGGAGTCTGCACCCTGAACTTCCATTATACTGTATCTCTGCTCTCTGGCATAAAGGGCTTGATCCTCTCTGTTCTCCTAAACTTTCATCAGTCGCACCTGGTTCTGTGTGTGTCTGATGTCCGATTGCACTTTTAATGATAAACTTCACCAACCTGTGTTTTAGAGCTTTCTCTATTTTGGGGTAATATATTAGGTATGCAGGGCTATCTTGTTCATAACCTACAAGTACTCCTTTTTCACATACAGTGGTATGAAAAAGTGTTTGCCCCCTTCCTGATTTCTCATATTTTTGTATGTTTGTCACACTTAAATGTTTCTGATCATCAAAAAAATTTAAATATTAGACAAAGATAACACAAGTAAACACGACATGCAGTTTTTAAATGAAGGTGTTTATTATTAAGGGGGAAAAAAATCCAAACCTACATGGCCCTGTGTGAAAAAGTGATTGCCCCCTAGACCTAATAACTGGTTGGGCCACACTTGGCAGCAACAACTGTAATCAAGCATTTGTGATAACTGGCAATGAGTCTTTTACAGCACTGTGGAGGAATTCTGGCCCTCTCATTTTTGCAGAATTGCTGTAATTCAGCCACATTGAAGGGTTTTCGGTTCCAAGGTTGTCATAGCCAGGAGCGGCACTGGGGTTAAGCTCCCAGTGCTCATAAAATGCTCCTTAGGGCGTGCGTCTCGAAAAGCCTCTGACAACTAAGTCCAACTCCTAGACTGCCTGTGTGGTTTAGTCTCTAAGCCCGGCGGAACTGCTTTTACTAATAGGAGAAGGGGCGAGGGCGGATCTCTGGCGCCTTAAAACCAGATGCTTTGGGTAGCTGGTGGCTCGTCAACCTGGGAAGGTAGCCCATCTAGGGGAAGGTAAACCCTGATTTCAAACCTCCGCTGCCTTGCGGCATACCCGGTCACGGGAAAGGCTTCGGGAGTCAACCCTGAGGAAAAATCCGGAGTCGGAGCCCCTAAGGCAGTTCTATGTTGTGCTCAACATCGTTCTGGCAGCTCCTGCAACGGCGCTGGTGCCAAACTGTAGCAGCCCTGCTGTTCCTTTGGATTCATCAGTGACGTGGAGAGGGGGGACATGCTGCATGGGCAACATCTTGTCCTCCATATTTTCCTGCCCGGGCTTGAATCCTACCAATGCCCAACGCTGGAAGGTAGAACACCGGATCACTGGAGAGGACACTCCAGCTTCGCCTTTGGAGTAGACAAAACACGGGGAATGACAGTTAGCGGTTATAAGCCACCGCTCAATTGGCATAGAGCGTGGCGCCAGGGGTTGTTCCCTACGGTGGGAGGGATCATCGGATATCACTGGACAGCTACCGCCCGCCTCAAGCTGGGTAGCCCCCAGCCAATAAGGTGTTGTCCCGCCACAGCTTGCTTTCCTCATTGGGTGCATGGGGATGAGGAGAAATCCAAACAGCAGGCTGAGAACCTTCGCACCAGGTAAGACAATAAAACAAAAGAGACCAACTCTAAAACTGGGAACTTGGAACGTCCGCACTATGATGACAGGACTCGCTGCTAACCTCAAGGACATCAACGACACCAGGAAGACTGCCATCATCAATAATGAGCTGAAGAGACTGGGAGTGGATATCGCCACTCTCCAGGAAACACGGTTGGCTGACGCAGGCACACTGAGAGAGAAGGACTACACGTTCTACTGGCAGGGAAAGGGCAGTGACGAACACAGGGAACATGGAGTGGGCTTCGCAGTGAAGAACACCTTGCTGAAGATGGTGGAACCGGGCAGCACTGGCTCTGCACGACTCCTCACCCTCCGCCTGAACACCACTCAAGGCCCAGTCACCCTCGTCAGTGTGTATGCCCCAACACTGACAGCCACACCAGAGGCAAAAGACGAGTTCTATGAGAATCTCGCAACAACTTTCAGGATCATCCGCAACTCTGAACAATTCATTCTCCTTGGAGACTTCAATGCCAGAGTGGGTACTGACCACGACTCCTGGCCCTCCTGTCTTGGACCTTTTGGCGTGGGCAGAATGAACGACAACGGACAGCGGCTGCTCGAGTTCTGCACATATCACGATCTGTGCATCACAAACTCGTTCTTTAAGACCAAGCCCCAAAACAAGGTTTCCTGGCGACATCCGCGCTCAAAGCACTGGCACCAGCTGGACTTGATCCTGACCAGGCGCACCTCACTGAAGAACGTGCTAATCACCCGTTCGTTCCAGAGTGCAGATTGTGACACAGACCATTCATTGGTATGTTGCAAGGTCAAGATGCAGCTGAAGAAATTCCATCGTGCTAGACAGCCTGGAAAGGCACGGATTGACACCATCAAGATGGCCCAACCAGAACTTGTTGAGCAGTTTGCCTCCACCTTTGGGAAGGAACTTGGTGTACCACAAGAAGGAGAATCTGCAAAGCAGAAGTGGGAAGAGCTGCGAATCACCATCCACCGCACAGCCTTGGCTACCTTTGGGAGGAAGACCTCGAAGTCACAGGACTGGTTTGATGCCAAGTTGACTGAGATGACCCCCGTCATTGAAGCCAAGCGCTCAGCACTTGCTGAGTACAAGAAGTACCCAAACGAGAAGAATCTCCAGATTCTCAGGACTGCGAGAAGCAAAGTTCAGCAGACTGCTCGGCGCTGTGCCAACGAGTACTGAACTCAGCTCAGCCAAGACATTCAAACCGCTGCCATAACAGGGAACATCCGTGGTATGTACGATGGCATCAAGAAAGCACTTGGTCCGGCTCAGAGCAAGACGGCCCCCCTCAAATCCTCCACTGGGGAGATGATCACAGAAAAGAACAAGCAGATGGAGAGATGGGTGGAACACTACTCCGACCTCTACTCCAGACAGAACACCCTGACACCGTCAGCCCTTGATGCCATCGACTGCTTGCCATCCATGGACGAACTTGACACCGAGCCAACCATCGACGAACTCAGCAAAGCCATTGATAGCTTGGCCGCTGGCAAGGCACCCGGCAACGACGGCATACCCCCTGACCTGATCAAGCACTGCAAGACTGCCCTACTGCTGCCATTGCATGACGTCCTCTGCCAGTGTTGGAAGGAAGGTGCCGTACCACAGGACATGAGGGATGCCAAGATCATCACCCTCTATAAAAACAAAGGGGAGAGAAGCGACTGCAACAACTACAGGGGCATCTCCCTCCTCAGCGTTGTTGGCAAAGTCTACGCACGAGTTGTTCTCGTTCGTCTACAGAAGCTTGCCGAACGTGTCTACCCCGAGTCTCAGTGTGGCTTCCGCGCTGAGCGATCGACGGTAGACATGATATTCTCCATCCGCCAACTCCAGGAGAAA
Organism: Pholidichthys leucotaenia; assembly: GCA_020510985.1. NCBI lineage: Eukaryota > Metazoa > Chordata > Actinopteri > Cichliformes > Pholidichthyidae > Pholidichthys > Pholidichthys leucotaenia. Next base: position 297,428,257 of record CM035849.1, read on the forward strand.
TGCAGAGAACAGAACATGCCCCTGTACATCGCCTTCATCGACCTCACCAAAGCGTTCGATCTGGTCAGCAGAGAGGGCCTTTTCAAGATCCTGCCAAAGATAGGATGCCCACCAAAGTTGCAAAGCCTCATCGAATCGTTTCACACCAACATGCAGGGGATAGTGCAGCACGATGGCAATGTCTCAGAGCCATTCAACATACGCAGCAGAGTGAAACAGGGCTGTGTACTTGCGCCAACCCTCTTTGGGATTTTCTTTGCTATGCTCCTGAGGCACGCCTTCAGCACAGCAACAGAGGGAATCTACCTGCACACAAGATCTGACGGCAGGCTTTTCAACCTCGCCCGCCTGAAAGCCAGAACCAAAGTACGCGAGGCTCTAATCAGAGACATGCTGTTCCCAGACGACGCTGCAGTCGCAACTCACACACAGCAGGAGCTTCAGACCCTGATGGACCGCTTCTCCCAGGCATGCAAGGACTTCGGGCTTACCATCAGCCTGAAGAAGACTAACGTCTTGGCGCAAGGCACGGAAGCGCCACCAACCATCACCATCGACGACTACGAGCTGGAGGTCGTGAATCAGTTCACATACCTGGGGTCCACGATCAGCAACAACCTCTCCCTTGATACAGAGATCAACAAGAGGATTGGAAAATCAGCCTTCACACTCGCTCGCCTCACCACACGAGTGTGGGAGAATCCCAAACTCTCTGTCAAGACGAAGATGGCAGTGTACAATGCCTGCGTCATCAGCACACTGCGCTATGGGAGTGAGACGTGGACAACATACGCCCGGCAGGAAAAGAGACTGAACTCCTTCCACTTGCGCTGCATTCACCACATCCTAGACATATCCTGGCAGGACAAAGTGCCCAACACAGAAGTTCTGTCCCGCGCCGGCCTTCCCTCCATGTTCACTCTACTCAGGCAGCGCAGGCTCCGCTGGCTAGGCCACGTTCACCATATAGAGGATGGCAGAATCCCCAAAGATGTCCTCTATGGAGAACTGGCAACTGGCAGGAGAGACGTTGGCTGCCCACAGCTGCTCTTTAGAGACGTCTGCAAGAGAGACATGAAGGCCCTGGAGATCAACACAGAGCGCTGGGAGGACCTTGCAGCGGACCACTCCAAATGGAGAGGCATCCTGACCAGACAGCTCAAGGCGGGTGAAGAGAGACTGACTGCTGCAGCAGATGAAAAAAGGACCCGCAGGAAGAACCGCCACAGACCCAGCAGCACAGAGACCGCCCACAAGTGTGACCTGTGTGACAGGGACTGCCATTCGCGCATCGGCCTGTTCAGCCACAGGCGGTGCTGTTCCAGCAGAGTAGATGTTTAGGATTCTCTTCCATGGTCATCATAGACCGACGGAGGCCGACGACGGAGGGTTTTCGAGCATGAAGCACCTTTTTAAGGTCATGCCACAGCATCTTAGTTGAATTCAGGTCAGGACTTTGACTAGGCCACGCCAAAGTCTTCATTTTGTTTTTCTTCAACCATTCAGAGGTGGACTTGCTGGTGTGTTTTGGATCATTGTCCTCCTGCAGAACCCAAATGCGCTTCAGCTTGAGGTCATGAACAGATGGCCAGACATTCTCCTTCGTGATTTTTTGGTAGACCGCAGAATTCATGGTTCCATTTACCACAGCAAGTCTTCCAGGTCCTGAAGTAGCAAAATAGCCCCAGACCATCACACTACCGCCACCATATTTTACTGTTGGTACGATGTTCCTTTTCTGAAATGCTGTGTTACTTTTACGCCAGATGTAATGGGACACACTTTCCAAAAAGTTCAACTTTTATCTCGTCAGTCCACAGAGTATTTTCCCAAAAGCCTTGGGGATCATCAAGATGTTTTCTGGTAAAACTGAGACAAGCCTTTATGTTCTTTTTGCTCAGCAATGGTTTTCATCTTGGAACTCTGCCCTGTAGGCCATTTTTGCCCAGTGTCATTATCCTGGGGCACAGGGGAAGTGGGGGGGGAGTCCCCAGTTTCCGGTCTAGTCAAGTGTTTTTCTGTCTGCTTGTTTCCTTATCATCATTATTGTTTCTGGTTATGTTTGATCTTGACAGCACTGTGCAGGTTCCGGCTGTCAAACTGGCCAGAGCTGCACACCTGTTATTCATTCTGTTATTTTCTCCACTTATGCACCCACACCTGTTTGTGTTTATGTGAAGGGTATTTAAGGGGCACGACAACCTTTCCCATTGTTGCGCCTGGCTGCTACTTCCCCTGATGTTCCGTTACTGTCTGTGTGTTGGTCGGCCATCGCCGGTGAGGAGAGTGCATTGCGCTCCAGCCAGGTATTGTCCTTTCTCATTTCCCTCAGTTGTGAGGCCCACTGCTTCCCAGGAGTGCTCCGGCAGTATTTGTCTCATGTTCCCCGGCGTCCTGGTGCGCCTCAGCCATGGTGTCCCCAGGCTGTTCTGCCTCCCTGGTCATGAGCTCCACCCTCCTCCGGGATGTGTATTTTCCCGTTTTGTCATTAATCTTGTATTCTTTGTTCATGTGCTTTTACTTTAATAAATGTACAAACTCACAGAGAGCATTTGGAGTCCTTGTTTACGCCCTTGAAAAGGGTGTTTTGTGACAGAGGGGTGCGACCAGTGAGACACCAGCCTCTGTGAGTTTGCGTTTTTTTTTCTGCAATCTTTTTCCCTCCCCTCTGTGTTTCACCACGCCATGGGAATGTCACCAGCATGTCGGGTCCCCACTAACCGAGGCAAATCGGTAGCTGGGGGCCCCACCATTGATGAACTATGGGGGGCAGATTTTGCCCAGGACTTTGTTGATGCCGCATTCGCCTCCTGTTCACTTAAAGACGTCCGGAGGAACGTGGAGGGAGCAGTGGAAATGGTGGAGTAGCATCCGGGGTTGGACAGTTACTCCAGGTATGCGGGCCTGCTTTATACCATCTTCATCCTCCGGACGGACTGTTACAGCCTGATGGGAGACCTTCAGTGATCAGTACCGAGGGCCCGGACTACAAGGAAGCGGCCCGAGCGCCAGCGCTCTGCCTCCCTCCCCAGGAGCCCGAGTCTCTGCCTCCTGCCCAGAGTATGTCAGCAGTGGCCAGAGGAGCACCATCTGGTCCATCTACAGTAGCAGGAACCACCATGCACCGGGAGATAAAGCAAGTGGGTTTTCATTCCTCTTCTCATTTAAATGAATTGCCTAGCCTTATTCCCAGTGATGATGCATCCTCGTCACCTGCTACTGTTGCCTCACCTTTGCCTTCCTCTCCCATGTTCTCTTCTGTGGTCTCTGAGAACCCTTCAGTCCTGGGCAGGAGTCGCCGGACAACGGAGGAACCTGCAGGTTTGGGAGTCTTTGCCCCAGTCCTGCACCCACACCCAGGACGGCAGGAATGGTCCGCCTGTGCCCTGAATCCTGAGCCAACTGATGGTGGTCCCCGGGGTTCAGTGGTACAGGAACCAACCTGCACCAATGGTGAAGCAACCCCGCCGGGAGGTCCACCGGTGCTGGTCATCACACCTGGCAGTCCACTGGCTGCGTCCGCCATCATGCCTGCTTCTTTGGCCACTGCAGTAGGATTGCCGGAGTGCCGAACAGTGGTGGAGCTCAAGCTCAGGCAAGTGCTCTTTCTTGTTTACACATTCTCTGTTCTTGAAAGATCTTGCCTGGCTCTTGGTGGGAAGGTCCAGGTGCGGCCATCAGCCGCACCTCATCCCTCCTCACCGGGCTCCACCGCTGCCGGTGACCCTGACCCGGTGTGTGTGTTTGTCTCTGTTCCTTCGCCTAAGCCACTATCCAGGGTCACCGAGGTCTCCATGGCTGCTGCTCCCCCTCCGGTCAGGTCTCTGTGGATGCTGCACTCCAGTCTGAGGCCGTCGTGGGTGCTGCACCCAAGCCTGGGTCTGTCATGGGTGCTGTGCTCTAGTCCGGGGGCCACCGTGGGTGCCGCGCCTCCTTCTGACGCCACCGCGGGTGCTGTTTCCCCGCCGTCAGTGGTCTCAGAGGATGCTACTTTCCCACCAACAGTGGTCTCGGAGGGTGCTGCTGTCCCTCAGTCTGTGGTCTCCGCGGGTTCTGCTATGCCACAGTCCAGGGCCACCATGGGTGCTTCTATGCCCCAGTCTGGGGCCAACTCGGGTACTGCCATGCCCCAGTCTGAGGCCATTGCAGGTGCAGCTACGTCCCAGCCAGGGGCCATCGCAGGTGTATCATCTTCATCCAAGGTCATCTTCGATCCCCTCACCTCGTTGAAGGTCCCCGCCGATCTGTCACTCCCCTCATCTAGTTGGTCATTGCCGCCTCCGGGGGGGAGGGAGGGGGGGATCTGGTGCCCATGAACTCTGGAAGGCCACCTGATGGACCATTCCTCCTTCTGTGGTGGTTGTGGAGTTTGGGGAGGCCACTTGACTTACTCCACCACAAGCATCGGTGGCCTTGGGACTCGGGTAGACCACCTGAACTGCTTCTTTCCACCTTATACTGTAGTTCCCCACAGTTCGGGCCACCTCATCTGTAGCAGTGTGTGGGTCATGACCATTTTCTTTTTGGTTTTTTTTTTTGTTTGTTTGGTCTCAGTCCCTCCGTGCTTGGGTTCCCCCTTCTCCTCCCCAGGGTGGGTTGTTTTCCTGGTTATTTCATGTTTTATGTATTTCTATTGATGCAATGTTTTTTCTGAGAACTTTTGCTAAAGATAATTAACTTTTTACGCTAGTTTTCTCTTGTTGGGGGGGTGTCTTCTGTCTGTGGTGAGGTTCTTTTTATGTTGCCCTAGGGTGTCTGGGTCCCCCTTGAGGGGGGGCACTGTCATGGTCCTGGGGCATGAGGGGGTGAGGGGCGCCATGCCAGGTTTCCTGTCTAGTCTAGTGTTTTTTCTGTCTGCTTGTTTCCTTGTCATCATTATGGTTTCCTGTTATGTTTTATTTTGACAGGGCTGTGCAGTTTCCAGCTGTCAAACTGGCCAGAACGGCACATCTGTTATTCATTCTGTTATTTTCTCCACTCATGTACCCACACCTTTTGTGATTATGTCAAGGGTATTTAAGGGGCACGGCAACCTTTCCCGTTGTTGCACCCTACTGCTACTTCCCCTGATGTTCCATTGCTGTCTGTGTGTTGGTTGTCTGGCGCCGTTGAGGAAAGTGCATTGCACTCTGACCAGGTATCGTCCTTTTCCATTTCCCTCAGCCGTGAGCCCCGCTACTTCCCGGGAGTGCTCCGGCTGTATTTGTTTCATGTTCCCCGGAGTCCTGGTGTGCCTCAGCAACAGTGTCCCCGGGCTGTTCTGCCCATTCTCTTTCTTGTGGTGGAGTCATGAACACTGACCTTAACTGAGGCAAGTGAGGCCTGCAGTTCTTTAGATGTTGTTTTGGGGTCTTTGGTGACCTCTTGGATGAGTCGTCACTGCGCTCTTGGAGTAATTTTAGTCAGCTGGCCGCTCCTGGGAAGGTTCACTGCTGTTCCATGTTTTCACCATTTGTGGATAATGGCTCTCACTGTGGTTTGCTGGAGTCCCGAACCATTTCCAGACTGATAGATCTCAGTTACTTTGTTTCTCATTTGTTGATGAATTTCTTTGGATGGCAGCATGGTGTCTAGCTTTTGAGGATCTTTTGGTCTATTTCACTTTGTCAGACAGGTCCTATTAAAGTGATTTCTTGATTGAGAACAAGTGTAGCAATAAGCAGGCCTGGGTGTGGCTAGAGAGATTGAACTCAGCTTTCCAAAGATTTGATAACCACAGTTAATTTATGTTTTAACAAAGGGTGGAGTAATTTTTTTCACACAGGGCCATGTAGGTTTGGATTTTTTTTTTACCCTTAGTAATAAACACCTTCCTTTAAAAACTTCTTTTTTGCTTGCTTGTGTTATCTTTGTCTAATATTTAAATTTGTTTGATGATCTTGACATCCTCACTATTGCAGCTATACCAACTAAGAATAAACACTCTAAACCATGAAGAAAAGGCAAAAAGAAAACCTCTCCTACAAATGGAGAAGAACCAAAGGACCCAATGCAGTCTAGCGCTATTCTGGCAGCCCAACCACAGGCCATAGACCACTCCTCTAAAAACGACATTTCCGTGTCAAACCACCAATTCCACAATCTCTGAAACAAGAGGGGGGTGGCGTGAAAATTCTATCTTCCACTGACTTTTGAAGACGTGAAGTGTCAGGACGCTGCTTTAGACACCACCGCGGACATCACTCTTATGTCACGCAATCTTTTTGACCAACAACGTGTAGCTGCTAACCGTGCTCACAAACACTTAAAACTGGAACCTTGTTCGTTAGCCATTTGACCATACGCGCTAACTAACACGACTCTATCGGATGTGTCACTAATCAGAGTCTCCATTGGTCCCATGACCTTGACTCATCCGGTCTATGTATCCAAACTTGACTCCATTCCATTGCTCATGGGCAAAGACCTACTGAATTGTTTTGAGCCACTGACTGACTTTAAAAATGTCAAACTATGGGCTCAAATTCAACATCCTCACCCATTCGACCTACAGAGAACAACTGAATTACAGCACTTTGTTCCTGACACTTCGGACACCCCGAGTCTCACACAACTAGCGCCTTTGGTACAACTGAACCCCATTGAAAGCTACCACAAAAACCAAGGTGAACACTGTCCTAAGGAAGTCAAAGGTCACCGTCAAACACAAGGTCAAGACAAGGAATCGAGTGACCTTGGGAACTCACTGGCCGAGCAGAAAGCTCCACATGGCCCCCTTTGTACCTTTGACTCAACGTTGGTGTCACCTTCTGAATCCCACCCACCCACCCCTGTGGCCTGCATGGTCACAGGAGCCGGATCAACCGGCTCCCCGGACCTTCCACAACCTAAGAGTTCTGCATCGGTGGGCCCAACTTTTGCGAACACTAGGCACGGACCTACTCAAGCCTGTGACTCCGTGGCCAATAAAAACCGTCAAACACCGGTCGGACCTGACTGTACACGTGCTCCCCATGTCTAATTTCTCTAAAATACAGACATCGAAAACACTTCCTGCAATGCGGCCTTCTCTGCAGCTACACAATGGCACTCGTATTCCTGCTTCCAACGAACAATCATCGCCACCACTCCTAGCTCCTCGAAACCAGAGGGGGGTGATGACTGCCAACGCCAATGACCTTCCAGCTGCAGAACACAGAGGTGTCAAAACGATGCACAATGCTCCCAAGGCCACATGTCAAAAACACTTGAACCAATCCGCCAAACAACACAAAGCGCACAACGATCAAAATGCCTCCTATGGTAAACCTCAAGGGGGGGACAAGGTCTTTCACTATGCATTTGTACCGCAAACACAACAAATCAATCTACAGGCAGGGAAAATCACTCCTAAATTCCTGCCCGGGTGGATGAATCCACACATTGGCAACAACAAACTTTGGCCACTTAAGTACCAAATCCAGGACCTCATTTTCAAATGGGCTCATTACAATCAGAGCAAATTTTACCAAAACCCCATGGGACTTGTTGGGTACAACACTGTCACAGTAAGTCCATAAATAAGAATAAAATCAGGTCTACATCCAAGGAATAACCGTTAGCTAACTATTAGCATCAGGTGCACTCGATCACATTTCTCCAAACCAATCAGTTAACTGCATAAAAAACTTCCAAAAGAAAAGGGGTAAATTAAAACCAAATTATCCCTTAAACTAATCTTAAAGGCCTCTTTAAAATTCTAATCAATTTCAATCAACTTACTATTATCAAATAGTACACACAAAACATCCAATACCATTAGCTTGAGCTAACAACATCAAAATTCCCACTAAATGGTAAATGGTAAATGGCACTCACTTATATAGCGCTTTTATTCTCATCTCTTGATGACCAAAGTGCTTTACAGATCCTGCTATCCACCCATTCACACACACATTCACACACTGATGGTGGCAAACTATCTAAAGGTGATAAACTATCTAAGGTTTAGAGTTCAATCTCTAAAAGAAAAAAAAAATCAAACAATCTTCTTGCACGGAAATTTAAAGAAAAAGTTTAAAATAGAAAAAGTGAACTTTAAAGAAAAGAAAAAAATTTCACAGAGCATGACAAGCGCTGGGCCCTACTTGGAAGATAGAAAAAAATGGGAGCGTAGAGAAGTCTGCTCCTTACAGCTCGACCAATGCCCCAAAACTGAACAAAGGAAAGTTTTTTTTAGGTGTGGCAGAATCTGGCTGAATTTCATGGAACTTGAGCTGAACCAATTACATGGAGTTTTGTTCTACAGAAGTCATAAACTCGACCAATAAAGGAGCTGCATTGAAGCCTGTTGCTCTATTGGTCAGTTAAAGTCCAGCTACGGTCTCCCAAAGAGCAGTGAGAGGAGGGGAAAGAGACATTTGATATGAGAAGTGAGACTCCCCCTTAAGACACATATGTTGCTGAATAAAGCAGAAATTCCTTAAACTTTAGTGACTAAGATATTCTACTCAATAATAAGGGAATATACAATGTCTCTACATTGTAACTGTAATTAATTTGTGATAGTTAGCATGCAAAATTAATTTCTTCCTGAAAATAAAGCAACACTTATCAAATCATATCAATAAAAGCATTTGAAACCACATTGTCCATCCCAAGAGTTTAACCATATCTTTAGTAGTGGATACTGTCTTGAGAGAAAGAATATGAATTAATTTATTTGTCCATAATGCATAATTTCCCCTGCAAAGGAAAAAAAATATATTCCTGATTCGTCCACCAGAAGGCACTGTGAAACTGTCTGGTTGTTTACTGGAGAATCTTGACTCCCAAGTCAGGATTATATCAACCATTTTTTTTTTTTTTGACTTATTTTGTACCCGTAGGTAGATTTGTTCTGCAGTCCGGTGACAAGCCACCAGCTGCCGGTCGCTGCATGCACAAGCGCCCCTTAACTCCCTAACCTGCATGTTTTTGGCATGTGGGAGGAAACCGGAGAAATCCCGGAGTAAACCCACGCAAACACGGGGAGAACATGCAAACTCCACACAGATCACTGTTGGCCGGGGGCAGGGATCGAACCCACGATCTCACGATCCCCGCGATCCCCCAGCCGAGGGTAAACTGTGCTGCCGCGATGCTAACCACTGCGCCACCGTGCAGCCCAATTGACATTAACCTGTCAATTGAAACATTCCTTTGCCAAAGAGCAGAAAAGGGAGAATGACTAAGTCCTGGAGAAGGGATTATGGCCAATGTATAGTGTTGCACCTCTGGTCTTTGGATGATAGAAGCAGTTCATGACCAGAATTCTGAGTTGAAACAATTTTTCTTCAGCAAAGAATGATTTTATAGACTGGAACTCAAGGGCATTGCTACACACATATAATCCAACAATTCTGACTCATTTAATCAATGCCCACTTCATGATGCTGTTCATCTAGTCAGAGTCATACTCTGTCATTTACACTGTAATGGCCAGAATATTAGGCACGCCTGGGTACACACATGTTCAGAAGCATTTCTTCACATGTGGTTTATAAATCTGAAAAATTCTGGTAACAAGTTTGGTTCATCAAAACAAATAGATAAAAGAGTACACAGACCTCAGAGCTACAGTATTTCTGTCTTCACTGCTATTTTTCTGTTTTATTCATTGTGGCAGACTGGTTTGTGTTCTGTTGTTTTGTGTTCATGATGGTTTATCCAGCTTATTTCTGGGGAGTGCCGCTGGAGGAACAATTATGGGCCGAGCTTCCAGTTTTGGCTGCAGTAGTGTTAATTCAGTCAGTAAGAGTGGAGTAGCAGGAGCATTTAAAATAGTGTTTTTAAAAGTTTTTCAAATTCATTTTAATCTACAGTCCACATACGTGTTTTGCACTCAAGGGGCAGCTAATTTCAGCACTTGTAGTTTTTGTATTTTTTAGAATGTTCTGGCATACACTACCGTTCAAAAGTTTGGGGTCACTTAGAAATTTCCTTATTTTTGAAAGAAAAACACTTTTTTTCAATGAAGATAACTTTAAACTAATCAGAAATACACTCTATACATTGCTAGTGTGGTAAATGACTATTCTAGCTGCAAATGTCTGGTTTTTGGTGCAATATCTACATAGGTGTATAGAGGCCCATTTCCAGCAACTATCACTCCAGTGTTCTAATGGTACAATGTGTTTGCTCATTGCGTCAGAAGGCTAATGGATGATTAGAAAACCCTTGTGCAATCATGTTAGGTCTGCAATGCTGTAATTGCTGCAAATGGAGGATTCTTTGACGAAAGCAAAGTTTGAAGGAAAAAATTATTATTTCAAATACAAATCATTATTTCTAACCTTGTCAATGTCTTGATTATATTTTCTATTCATTTTACAACTCATGGTGGTAAATAAGTGTGACTTTTCATGGAAAACACAAAGCAATTGTCTGGGTGACCCCAAACTTTTGAACGGTAGTGTAGTTCTGGTACTTGTTGCTGGTGTTCGTGGTTGTGCCATAGACTGTATAAATGGAGGCTTCTCACCGGCAATGCATAGATGATGCACTCAGCGAAAAAGCACTGTTGGTGTGATCGGTGGTACAGACACAGGACAGACAACAGCACCAGGTATGTTTTCATTTATATGAATGTCACAGATCTGATGTTTATGTGTTATATACTGTATGTTACCAGAATGAAGGCTGCATGAAGTAAATTAATAAATAAAAATTAGTGACAGTTTCCCCATCCCAGCCCCCGACCAACAGTGATCTGTGTGGAGTTTGCATGTTCACCCCGTGTCTATGTGGGTTTATTCCGGGATTTCTCCGGTTTCCTCCCACATGCCAAAAACATGCAAGTTAGGTTAATTGGCATCAAACTGGGGATTCTAAATTGTCCTTAGGTGTGACTGTGAGAGTGAAAGGTTGTCTGTCTCTCTGTGTTGTCCCTGCAATGGACTGGCGATCTGTCCAGGGTGGACCCTGCCTCTTGCCCCAAAGATGCTGGGATAGGCTCCAGCCCCCCCGCGACCCGAAAAGGATTAAGTGGAAGAAGATGAATGAATGAATAGTGACAGTTTGCTTCCTATGGCTTAACGATTTAAGAAAGATATCATTTTTTTGGGGGGGGGGGGGGGTTGCATTTGTTGCACTGCCTTAGAATGATATGGACTTCAGCATGCATTAATTTTTAAATTATCATAAAATATAGGTCAATAAAATTCTGAAAAATTGTCAGAAAATGTCTGTACGTGTTAAGTTAAATAACAAGCATTTATGGCATGACAGCTGCATGAGCATTTTAATTTTGGGGTAAAACGAACGGCTGCAGCTGTCTGTATATACCATGACAGCCCAGCATGGTGTTGTGGCGTACGTCTGCTCAAAGGTGAATTAGATTATGTCCAGCATATTTTATCAAAATGCAGCCAACTTTATTGTGGTGGAGATATTGATATGTCTTAGAGCTTTTATTTGTTTACAGTGTTAGCATCTTAGCAGCGGAGCTAACAAACGCCACTATGGTCTACCAGGCCAATTTTTAAGGTCATCTTCTCATCCCTCCATAGTTGTGGGAAGTGGTATGATTATATTACTGCTTTTGAGGTGCAAAAGGCCGTGTTCCCACATTTTTGATGCTGAAGTCATTGCTTTTTTAACAAGGAAAAGTGTCCTGTTTCAGTGACAACCACACATTCTAAACTAGTACCGGAAGTTGTGCCCATAATTCACGCAAGGCATCATAGGGCCTAGGAATAAGATGGATTGTTTAAACTTTTTTAGTAATACATAAACTGTGAAATTATTTAGAAATGTTTTATTGTTGTGGGTTATGTTGGAGAAGCTGTGAGAAAGAAAGTCATGATTAGATTAGATTAGATTAGATTAGATTCAACTTTATTGTCATTACACATGTATGAATGCAAGGTAATGAAACACAGTTTAGCATCCAATCAGAAGTGCAAAGGACAGCAGTGCAGTATATACGGTAATTAACAGAATCAGAATCAGAATCAGCTTTATTGGCCAAGTATGCACAACACATACAAGGAATTTGACTTTGGCTAAAAACTTGCTCTCATTGTTCAGGTGGAGGATTTAAATAAGGATTCAATGACAACAGAGTATGTACAGTAAATTACAGTCTGTCCACGTTTCTATAAAAGGATGCAAATATATACAGGAATATATGCAGTTATTTACTCAGACTAACCACACTTTGCAGAAATATATGAAAAAATATACAATCACACAGTATTTCAATGTGAACTCAGATTCAGTGTGCAATTTAGTATGTGCTCAGTATGTGCAATTTAAGCAAATATATGCAAATATATGCAGCAGTGAAGAAAGTTAAGAGTACTGTTATGTGCAAATAATGTACAATAAGTTAGATGGGCAGTTATGTACAGGTGAGGATGGTAAGAGATGATACAAATCAAAAAGATTTTGTGACGTTTTTAAAACCTCTCAAATTTAATCACTGTGAGTCCTCAGTGAACTGTGACCTCCCAGCTGCAGCAGTCAGTTCAGTTTCTGTTCAGTCTGACTGAAGGAGGTTTTTGTACGATGGTTTTTCACTGTGTGAGCAGAAGGTTACCACCAATCCAGAATTCCCCTTTACAGTAATAAACTGCTTCATCTTCAATTCAATTCAATTCAATTCAGCTTTATTTATACTGTGCCACATCACAACAAAAGCCGTCTCGTGGTGCCACAGTGCAGAAAAAAACCACACAGTCTCAGAAAAACCCAGCAATCAGACGATCCACTATGAGCAAGCACTAAGCGACGGTGGAGAGGAAAAACTCCCATTTGGCAGGAAGAAACCTCTAGCAGAACCAGGCTCAGGGAGGGGCAGTCATCTGCTGCACTGGCTGGGAGTGAGGGGATGGGGAGGATGGAGAGGGCAGACATAAAGAACATAACAGTAAGATGCCAAGTACATTATTGGAGGTCAACCAGCAGTATGGATCAGATAACAACAGAACAAAAGTGGGGTTAAGAGACACAAAATCCCTCCTTAAACATAAGCTGGATTAAAAAGGAAGGATTTTACCCTGTTCTTAAAAACAGAGACCGAGTCTGACTCCCGGACCCAGAGTAGTAACTGGTTCCAGAGAGAAGGGGCTTGGTAGCAGAAGGCTCTGCCTCCCACTGTACTTTTGGAGATTCTGGGCACCACAAGTAAGCCAGCATTTTGGGAGCGTAATGCTCTATTAGGATGGTAAGGTAATATTAGATCTTTTATATATTGGGGGGCCTGATTGTTATGAACTTTGAAAGTAAGAAGAAGGATTTTAAACTTGATTCTAAATTCTATGGGAAGCCAATGAAGGGAGGACAGAACCGGAGAGATATGATCTCTTTTTCTAGAACCAGTTAAAACTCTAGCAGCAGCATTTTGAATCAATTGAAGATTTTTTAAGGATACTTTAGGACAACCAGAGAATAGCGAATTACAATAATCTAATTGAGAGCTGACAAAGGCGTGAATCAATTTCTCAGCATCATTCAGAGACAAGATGCTCCTGATCTTGGCAATATTGCGCAAATGATAGAAGGCAGTCTTAGAAACAGTTTTAATATGTGAATTAAAGGATAAATTTTGATCAAAAATAACTCCAAGGTTCCTCACAGAACTGTTCAGAGTGAGAGTGGCAGCATCTAAATTAAGGGCATAATCTGAAAAGGAATTTCTAAGATGTTTTGGGCCAACAAGAATGACTTCAGTCTTATCAGAGTTCAATAGTAAAAAATTACAAGTCATCCAAGCTTTGATGTCTTTAAGACAGGAATCTAACTTGGCTAATTGATTACAATCATTGGGCTTCATTGACAGGTATAGTTGTGTGTCGTCTGCATAACAGTGAAAATGTATACAGTGCTTTCTGATGATATTGCCTAACGGGAGCATATATAAACTAAAAAGAGTAGGGCCCAACACAGATCCCAGTGGAACTCCATGACTGAGCTTAGAGTTGGAAGAAAATTCATCATTGATATGGACAAACTGAAATCTATCGGACAAATAAGATCTAAACCAATGCAATGGAGTTCCACTCAGTCCAATAAAGTCTTCTACTCTATCAAGTAGAATGAACTCCATTAATGCTCAAAGTGAAGTCAAAGTTTGATCCACTGGCTGTAAAAGGATTTGGAGTTCCTGACACTCTTTGATTGCTATAGCTAAAAATCAGTTTAGGAGGTTCTCCTTCTTTTTGTTGGTACCAGAACTGATCTGTTCCATCATCTACCCTCTGACTGGTTTTACACTTGATGGTGACGGAGTCTCCCAGAGTAGATAAGATAAGATAAGATAAGCCTTTATTAGTCCCACAACGGGGAAATTCCAGGATTGCAACAGCACAGGGATAGCAACACTCAGAGCAACAATCAGAAGGCAAGAAAAAAAAAAACAAGCAAGCAAGAGCAGCTAATATACATATGTACATATTACTATAAAATATATATATATACACACACACACACACACAGACACACAGTGCAGAGCATTGTAGCTGGATGGAATAAATATATGAATATATGAACACACAGTGCAGAGCATTGTAGCTAGATGGAATAAATATGTAAATATATAAACACCCACAGTACGGAGCATTGCAGCTAGGTGGAATAAATATGCAAGTATATAAACACACACAGTGCGGAGCAATGTAGCTAGATGGAATAAATATGTAAATATATAAACACACACAGTGCAGAGCATTGTTGCTAGGTGGGATGAAACAGCATAACCGTCTATTTAGTTATCCTACATGGTATGATTATGTGCCCATACATATTCTCACCCTCCATAGCGACCGGTATGTTCCTAGTTGTATGCCGGAGAGGACCATTGTGTAAGTCTATTGCATCTTTTGCATTCAAAAAAAAAAAAAAAAAAAAAAATGTGACTTCTGCAGGCTGAGTTACTGTGACCTGTCCTCTGGACTCTGAGGACACAGAGACAAAAACATAAATCAGTGTCATGGTTTAGTCGGCTTCATGTCAGAGGGATGGGTGTTGATAGAGGAGAGGAGTTCAATTCTCTGGACTTTACCTGTGAAGCAGCAGCAGAGGAGAGTCCAGATGAGGATGCAGATCAAAGTAATGTTTTTGATGAGGACCATTTCTATGGCTTCTGTTGTCATGAAGGACAGCTGTCAGTCATCCAGTGTTCAACTCTCAGCACTATAAAGTCTCCCAGAGCACTGGAGCATGGTGCTGCTGATGCAAAGTGGCTCTCTATGGAAATGCTCTGACTGACTCCAACAGGGACTTGAATCAATCTCATCACGCTGCTTATCCATGGATCCATCACAGTATTGCAGTCTTAACTTGATCTATTTAGTCTGCAGAGTGTTTTGTTCTGACTGCTGTTCCACTGACTTCACATTATTGTGAAAACCCGATGAACTCACACTTCAGGAAGGAAAACTTGCACCAGGGTTTATCTGAACATTAATTCTAGCTTTACAGCAGTGGATTCAAACATACATCTCAGCCCACTCCATCACCCACTTGATGCTTTGGTCTTTACGCAGAAACAATTCTGAAAATTAATATGATATGTAATAATCATAATAAATAATGTATATATTTATAAGTTGTAAATTAAATATGAAAACATCAGGGTACTAAAAGTCCATAACCTTTTTTTCTTTAGTTGTAAAACTTTTCTGTTTTTGTGGTTCAGCAATGATGCTTGTCTGTTGCCATGGTTACAGAGCTGAGAGAGGGAAGTGAACATCTGTAACATGAATTCCCCTTTCGGAGCATTAATGAAGCACCAGATGCCAACAGTAAGTTCGTTTGTTTATTTAACAAAAGAACAAAGTAACAAAATAAAGATCCATGTGGGGCAAAGTACATAAACACTTACGCCTGATGAAGCGAGGACGAATCAAAGATAGCAGGAAGACTGGAGCCGGGGTTAGGGACTCCAGTCCTGGTACACCAATGTAGGTTGCAGCGAGGAGTGAGCCTCAGCTGCTTCCTTAAATACTGATCACGGAGGTAAAAGAACCAAGCAGGAAGGGGGAACATAATTAATGAAATCACAATCAGCTGTCACAGCCCCGGCTCGGCTTTGACAGCCGGAAGTTCAGCTGCGACGCTGTCACAATAAAAGCCCCGGAAGCAATAATAACAAAACCGAAATAATATGGGAAAAAAAGGGAAAATACTGAGTAACCCGAGCGCGGATGGGTTCAGCACTCGGATCACCACAGTCTGAAGAGAAGTTTGATCCAAAGTAAAAGGTTCTCCAAAAAGTGGCCACAAAAGAGAGCTGACAAGAATCCATCAGAAATGACAGTCATTAATCTGTTTATCATCTAATGGGTTATCATTCTGTTTGCTGGTAATCCGAAATCTCTTCTTTTTTTTTTTTTTTTACCTGACTTAGCACACCTCTTAAAAAGCAGTAAATGTGACCGACTTTAACATACATGTTGACATTGAGAAAGACAGCATCTGCATTACATTGAATTCACTTTTAGAATGATTTAGTTTGATGCAGAAAGTTTCTACTGCCAATCTCTATTTTAGTCATACCCTTGAACTCATACCAGTGAAAACATTCAAAGTGGAATAATCGCTGTTCATACTGGGCAATGTCTTCTTAATGTCTTCCACACTCACTGGCCACTCACATTTATTTTTCAGCCTTGCCACTCCATTGTTAGTCAGTGATAAACCTTCCTGCTCCACTGGAGGATCAGCAGACGATGAAAACCCTCCTCTGCATGGAAATGATTTCTTAGCTCTAAACACACTGGAGACAACGTGAGACACAAAATCAGGACAAAAACTGCTTGGATTTACATCAAGATATCATTTCAAAGACATATAAGAAAATTATTCATACAAACAAATGAAGTGTTTCAACATGTGGACTCAAATATTGGATCGTGGTGTAAGTTTACATTTTTCTTTTTTTAAATGAAAACTATCAATAATATTTACATTTTATTTTGTATCATAACAAATATTCATCTTTTGCGGCCTTTGAACACGTTTTCAGTCATAGATAGATTACAGTGATACAGGGGGAAATTAAAGTCTCAATTCTAAAAGGACAACAAAGGAAAAAATTCAACTCTTCAGAACTTTTATCCATTTGAGTACAATCCTAACTAGAGGTAAATAAACCATAATCTAGCCACTTTCCTGGAGAAAAAGTTAGTTTTTTAGTGGTGTGATGCTTGCTGACAGTGCAGGAGGTTTTGGTACGGCCATTTAATGAGTCTGTATCACTGTGCTTCACTTTTGGTGGAGGAACCAGACTCATCTTTCACTGGAAGTACCAAGGATTTCCAGCTGAGCTGACGTGACATCGGTGAAACATTGGTACTGAGATGAAAAAAGTCTTTTTAGTTGTCATATTTTTATGATTTAAATACATATTTAATTGGTCTATTGTGGCTGATATTTCACTTTCTGATTACACATATGTATATGGATACATTTATCAAATCATCTTATTGTAAAATTACAGAAGATCCTGAGGTTAAGATGACAAATAATTGTTTTAAATTATTTAAAGTCCTACTTATATTTTGCCACAGTGTAAGTTCACAGTCAGTTAGTTTTTACAGTAAAAAGGAAGTGAAAAACAGCTGAAGTTTTGTGTATTTTAGCCTTAGGTGGGTAGAGTTTACACAAACTGTACTCAGGTAACATTACCTTATGATATGAAGAAGTCAAGTGCAAGAAGGAGTAGTCACCAAAACGTTGCTTTAGTAGTAATGACTTTACTCTCACCAATAAATCAGTTAATTTGTGACTCTTTCTTCAAAATTTCAACTCTAAATTTACCAGTTTTCTAATAAATTTGATACTGCTTTACTCATACATTTGTAGTTTCTCTCTCTTTTACTTGTTTGATTTTGCTTTTAGAAATTTGCTATATTTTGTCTTGTAAATTACATCTTTTACTCATTTTTCCCCTAAAGATGTGACAAATTTCTTATAGATTTACAAGGTTTAGTTTTTAATAATTTTGAGTCTTTTCTCACAATTTTCAGACCATTTTTAATTAAACTGGCAAATTTTCCTCCAGAATTTGCTATTTTTTTTTGTTAAACATGACATTTTTGTGTAAATTTACTGCTCTTTTCTGACAAAACTTTTTTCTCATAAGATTTTTTTTAAAAATCAGTTTATTCTTTTCTTCTTATTTGTTTGTACTTTGTAGCTTTTTGTGTTAATTTTGTAATAATTTGTTAATTTTTTTATACATTTCTGATATTTCTTCCTGATAAATTTCCATATTTATTTCTTGTACATTTCCAGCATTTTCTTGTAAATGTGAAACTTTCTTCTCACCAATAATAAATGACATATTTCTGATGCAGAACAGAAAACAGAAATCAGATTTGATGGGAAGAAAACCACGACTCTCCTTCAGTTTAAATCAGTAAAATCAAAAGTAACTCAAATAATACCACCAAAAGTACCTCAGTAAAAGTACATGTTCCTCTTCACAAATGTACTTAGAGAAGAGAAAAAGTATTGTGCAGTAATAAATCTCATCAAAGTAGACTTTTTAAATGTGTGATGTGTGACTCAGGGGCCAGTGTGTGGTTAAAAGTGTGAAGCGACTCCCTCATTTCTTGTCTTCTTGTTGACGTCTGACTCCCTCCCATTTCTGGGCTCCATCATCAGTCAGCTAACCACACCTGTCATCATTTCTGTCATGACTCGTCTGTCTTGTCTCCCCTTCTCTGTCCCACTCTGACTTCATCTTCTCCTCCAGCCGGTCCCACGGTCAGGCCCTCGGTCTCTCTGCTCCCCTCCTCCTCCCAGGAGCTCTCCGGGGGCTCGGCCACCCTGGTCTGCCTGCTGACAGGCTACTCTCCACGGAGGTGCTGTAGTGAGCTGGGAGGTGGATGGTTCTGAGATGACAGAGGGGGTCCTGACCGGCTCAGAGGTGGAGAAGAGTGGACGCTATAGCAGCAACAGCGCTCTGAAGCTGTCCAAGGAGAACTGGATGATAAGAGAGCAGTACTCCTGCAGGGTCCTCCATCACGACCACATCCAGACTCAGAGCCTCCTCAGGAGCAGGCGTCAGGACTAGAGGAGCAGGCTGAAGGCTAGAACAGGAGGAACACCCCTGCTGCTCTGATCAATGTCAGTGTGAATGTCTGTAGAGGAAACTGAAGCTTTGTGTGTCAGAGCAAAACTGCTGGAAAGAGCTGATAGAAATAAAGTCAGAGATGAAGGTGTGGAGCTCAGCAGCTGGATGTGATTAATAAGTGTTTTATTGAAGACTGACACTTCTGCTAATAAAATTTGGATGCATCATTGTGTTCTGTGTGTGTTCTTTAAGTTGAATGTAGAGTGAGATAATAAATGACTGGATGACTCTGGAATCACTCAGAAATGAAGGGAAGTAGCTGAAACATCATGTTTCCTAAAGTTAATCCTGTAAAACAGATTTGAAGAGAAGCAAACTCATGGTCCAAAAATGTATTTAGGCATCTTCTGTTTGAAGTTTAGATATCAAGACAATCCTGTTAAATGAACTTGGGTGAATGAGATGGAAATATGTCACTCTATTCATGAAAAACACTGACTCAGATTCAAACCATTTCCAGTCATATGGACAGTTTGGGCGGCCATTAACAAATGCTATTATTTTGGTGAATATTTCATTTTTTCTTTTATTGTTTTATTTGTGGCTGTAAACAGTCTCTCTAGAACAATGGGACAATTACCAGCACACATTAATGAATGGTTACTTTTAATCTTACTGGCTGAAAAAAATATCATTCTCACCAGTCGCATGAACAGAAGTTTTGGCGTGCTCCACACTGTACTTAAAGGCCCAGTTTGTAATAAGCTTTCAAAGGTATAATTTTATATAATGTTTGTCATCATGGACCAGTAGGTCTAAATGCATTTAGATGACTTACAAAAAGATTTAAAAATTATGACCAGACAAGAGGAGTAACGAGCAGAGTTAGACAAGTTACTAAAAAATAGGAATTAGTTATAGTTACTAGTTACTTCTTTTCAAAAATAACTGAGTTACTTTTGAGTTACTGCATGATTGAAGTAACTAGTTACTTGGAAAAGTAACGTTCACGTTACTTTTAAATGCATACTTAAATCATCTTGCACACACAGCTGCAGCCCATGTATTTTTGCCTACATATGCTTAAGCATAAAGGAGTTTGCATGTGTGGATTGACTTCACGTCCTGAATGGAACAATATGTCTGGACCACCTGCGGTTAACAACAAGAGGATGGAGGTACGGGGATAAGAGACTGGAAGGACTTCCCGACCTCCTGGGGGACAGGTGGAGGACTGAGAGACCGGAGGGGGAGTTAATGTCAATAGGGGGTTTTGACAGGGAAATGTGATTCTCCCTTTGTGTGAGAGGTATAAATGTGAAGGTCTGATGCAGCTCATCCTCTTTCCTTCTTGAGAGATGGCTGGGGATGAAGTGCTTGAATAAAACCTGAAATAAAAGCCAATTCAGCTTCGTTATTTCACGCTCCCCACATTGGTGACCAGTGACGTGTGAGAATGCCTGGAAATGCTCTCCACGATCAGGACTCATTGGAGTCTGCCCTAGCGAGCGCCATCGCCGTCAAACTGCCGGAATTCTGGCAGGACAACCCAGACTCGTGGTTCCTCCAGGCGGAGGCACAGTTCACACTCGCAGGCATAACGGCGGATGACACTAAGTTCTACTATGTCATCGCTAGACTCGACAACCGCACAGCTCGATGCGTGCGGAGCTTGGTACAGCAGCCACCCGCCAAAGACAAATACGGCAGATTGAAAGCTGCCCTCACCAAGTGTTTCACGCCCTCAGCTGAAGAGAGGGCTAGGAGGCTCCTGGCTATGCTCAACCAAGGAGGTCACAGGCCAGTCGCCTTGATGGAAGACATGCTGCAGCTGAGGGGGTCGGACGATGACGATTTCCTCTTTAAGTACATCTTCCTGACTAACCTCCCGACGCATATGAGAGGAATGCTGTCCAGCATGTGTTGTGACACCCAGCAGGATTTCGGTGACCTGGCCCAAGAGGCGCAGAGGCTCCTCAGCTCCTGCGGCGAGCAGGCGACCGCGGCGGTGACCCGAGGCAGCGACGAGCCAGAGACAGCCGAGCCAAACCTACCAACCATGGCAGCGGCGCGGCCCCGACGCGGCAGAGGTGATGTCCCAGCGGCAGAGGCGCGGCCCCGACGCAGCGGAGGAGAGGATCTCTGCTTTTATCATCGGCGGTTCGCAGAGAGGGCGCACAGGTGTGTGCCACCGTGCAACTTCAAGAAGTCGGGAAACGGCAGGACCGAGAATCGTTAGCAGCTTCGGCTCTCGGCGAAAGAAATAAGCTGCTATACATCACAGATACGAGCTCCGGGCGCCAGTTCCTTATAGACACAGGAGCCCAAGTGAGTTTCATCACCCCAACCTATGCTGACCGGTTGGCTGGACCCCGTGGAAACGGGGCAACGGCGGCGAACGGCTCGAGCATCAACACCTACGGGGAAAGGACTTTGTCTCTGTCCTTACATGGCCGCTCTTATGAATGGACTTTTGTCATAGCGGCGGTGAGTTTCAACATGTTAGGTGCTGATTTTCTGTGCTCACATCGTTTGTTAGTTGATCTTGCCAATAGGCGGCTGGTAAATGCACTCTCTTTTTACTCTATTCCCTGTGCAGCTCGAGTGTCCCCGCCACCAGTGCAGACCAACGTCGCCACAGCAGGTGGTAAGTTTAACACAATACTCACCCAGTTTCCAGCACTCACGGTTCCCACATTCTCGGCAACAGTTGCGAAACACGGGGTGGAGCATTTTATCACTACAACTGCCGCCCCCCCCCCCCCCCCCCCGTCTTCGCGAAAGCTCGGCGCCTGGACGCTGCTAAACTCTCCATGGCACGCGAGGAGTTCGCCAGCCTAGAGAGGATGGGCATTATTCGCCGTTCGAAAAGCCCATGGGCTTCGTCGCTGCATATGGTCCCGAAAGCCGACGGCTCATGGAGACCTTGTGGCGATTACCGCAGGCTAAACAACGCCACGGCACACGATCGCTACCCCATCCCTCACATCCAGGATTTTTCGGTGCATTTAGCAGGGGTGCGCATTTTTTCTAAAATAGACCTGGTTCGCGGATACCATCAGGTTCCGGTCCGGCCGGAGGACATTCCTAAAACGGCGGTTATAACCCCTTTTGGACTTTTTGAGTTTTTGCGCATGCCGTTTGGCTTGAAAGGCGCCGCATAAACATTCCAACGCATGATGGATGCCGTGTTACGTGATCTTCCATTCATGTTCGTCTACCTCGACGACATTTTGGTCGCCAGTACTTCAGAGGAAGAACACGAAAAACACCTCACTGCAGTTTTTCGGAGGTTGGAAGAGTACGGCTTAATAATTAATCCAGCCAAGTGCCAGTTTGGCGTTGCGCAGATCGATTTTTTGGGCCACCGCGTGTCCACAGAAGGGGCAGTTCCGCTGCCAGATAAGGTGCGCGCAGTAGCAGATTTTCCACAACCACAAATGGTCAAATCATTGCAGGAATTTTTAGGAATGGTGAATTTTTATAACCGTTTCCTACCCCACGCAGCGCAGCTCATGCAGCCATTATACGCCGCGCTCAGAAAGCAAAAACCCTCCAATACAATCGAGTGGTCCCCGAAGCGGGAGCACGCGTTCACGGAGGTAAAAAAAGCCTTGGCTGAAGCCGCGCTTCTAGCTCATCCGGACCCATCGGCCCGCATCGCGCTAACTACCGACGCATCAGATTTGGCCATAGGCGCAGTTATAGAGCAGCACGTTGCCGGTGCTTGGCAGCCGCTAGCTTTCTTCAGCAAATCCTTGAGCGAAGCTGAGCGGAAATACAGCACTTTTGACAGAGAGCTGTTAGCGCTCCATTTGGCCATCCGCCATTTCCAGTTCTGGCTGGAAGGTCGGCGTTTCACTGCTTTTGTTGACCATAAGCCGCTCACTTTCGCGATGTCCAAAATTTCAGATCCGTGGTCGGGCCGGCAGCAGAGGCAGCTGGCCGCAATTTCAGAATTTACCACTGATATTCAGCACGTAGCGGGTAAACTCAACATAATAGCAGACTGCCTCTCTCGCACGGCCACAGCACCGGCGCGCGCAGAGGCAGATTATACTGCAGCAGCCGCGAAGCAAAATAGCAGTGCGGAAGCGCACGCGGCCCCAGTTCATGTGGGGATAGATTACGCAGCCATGGCAGCGGAGCAGGGCAGAGATGCGGACGTGCGCGCGCTCCAGTCTGGACCAACAGGGTTAAGGCTGGAGAGCAGGTGTTTGCAAACCGGTATGCCCCCCCTAATCTGCGATGTGTCAACCAGGCGGCCACACCTGGTAGTCCCGGCCGCGTGGCGCCGCCGCGATTTTGACTCAGTTCACTCCCTGGCACACCCAGGGGTGCGCGCTTCTGTGAAAATGGTAGCGGAGAAGTTTGTTTGGCCGAGCCTGCGCAAGCACGTGAAAGAGTGGGCGAGGACCTGCATGGCTTGTCAGCGGGCCAAAATTCATAAGCACACAAGAGCCCCTTTAGAACCGTTCCACATTCCGGCCAAAAGATTTGATCACGTGCACGTCAACCTTGTGGGCCCCCTACCGTCGTCGCAGGGGTTCACACATCTTTTGACAATGGTGGACCGAACCACACGCTGGCCGGAAGTGGTCCCACTGACATCGACCACGGCCGCAGAAGTGGCTCGCGTTTTTTTGACGGCCTGGGTAGCGCGTTTCGGGATCCCGTCGGATATTACGTCCGACAGAGGGCCTCAATTCATCTCTGAGCTGTGGTCAGCGATGGCCAGCAGCTTAGAAGCGAAAATTCACCGCACTACAGCTTATCACCCTCAGGCTAACGGTTTGTGCGAGCGTTTTCATAGGTCTTTGAAGGCAGCCCTCAGAGCGTCGCTTACGGATGCAGATTGGGTAAACAAACTACCATGGGTTTTATTGGGGTTGCGTTCTGTGCCTAAAGAGGATTTAAATGCCTCCCCAACGGAGTTAGTTTTTACTCAACCTCTCAGGCTGCCCGGTGAGTTTCTACCAGAGCATCCGGAACCGGGACGCCTCCCGGCTCTTGGACCACCGATCAGCACGGGAGCGGACATGCTCCCGGGCCCCGTTCATCACACTTTTCCACGCGTTTTTGTTCCCAAAGCTTTAAAAAATGCTGAGTTCGTTTTTGTCAGGCATGAGGCTCTAAGACCAACCCTCCAACCGCCATATGATGGGCCATATAGGGTGCTGGAGACAGGTGATAAGCATTTTGTGCTAGATTTGGGAGACAAAAAGGAAACAGTCAGTATTGACAGGCTAAAGCCTGCTTTTGTGATGAACGATGAGTCTGTACGGGTAGCGAGGGCACCTCGACGCGGCAGACTTCCCAGGGAATGTGTCCCGGAGCCCCCGCAGGGATCAAATAACCACTCTCTTCCTCAGTCAGCAGATTCTTTGCAGGACGGCGCTGCAGGGACGCTGAGACCTGCTTACCGCAGATTTGGAAGACGTACGGACTGACTGTTTGATGTTTGATGTTTGATGTTTTTTGGGGTTTTTTTTGTTTTTTTTTGTTACTTATTTGTACCCGTAGGTAGACTTGGTTTGCAGTCTGGTGACAAGCCATCGGCTGCTGGTCGCTGCGTGCGCGAGCGCCCTAAACCTACATGTTTTTGGTATGCGGGAAGAAACCGGAGAAATCCCGGAGTAAACCCACGCAACACGGGGAGAACATGCAAACTCCACACAGCTCACTGTTGGTCGGGGGCAGGGATCGAACCCACGATATCATGATCCCCGCGATCCCCCCGGCCGAGGGTAAAACTGTGCTGCCACAGTGCTAAACCACTGCGCCACCGTGCAGCCAACACGATGTGATTTGATGTGATCATGTGGTATAGACTATGCTATTGATGTTATCACTGATTTTTGATGTGGTCATGTGGTATAGACTGTGCTGTTGATATTAACATGTTCTCTTAATTTTAATATATTGTCCATTCTTCGACGTTTGGGGGGGGGGGGGGTATGTAGTCCATGTATTTTTGCCTACATATGCTTAAGCATTAAGGGGATGCTGGAGATTGCATGTGTGGATTGACTTCACGTCCTGAATGGAACAATATGTCTGGACCACCTGCGGTTAACAACAAGAGGACGGAGGTACGGGGATAAGAGACTGGAAAGACTTCCCGACCTCCTGGGGGACAAGTGGAGGACTGAGAGACCGGAGGGGGAGTTAATGTCAATAGGGGGTTTTGACAGGGAAATGTGATTCTCCCTTTGTGTGAGATGTATAAATGTGAAGGTCTGATGCAGCTCATCCTCTTTCCTTCTTGAGAGATGGCTGGGGATGAAGCGCTCGAATAAAACCTGAATTAAGATAAGATAACATAAAATAAGCCTTTATTAGTCCCACAACGGGGAAATTCCAGGATTGCAACAGCACAGGGATAGCAACACTCAGAGCAACAATCAGAGGCAAGAAAAAAAAGCAAGCAAGCAAGAGCAGCTAATATACATATGTACATATTACTATAAAATATATATATACACACACAGACACACAGTGCAGAGCAATTGTAGCTGGATGGAATAAATATATGAATATATAAACACACTGTGCGGAGCATTGTAGCTAGATGGAATAAATATGTAAATATATAAACACACACAGTGCAGAGCATTGTTGCTAGATGGGATGAAACAGCACAACCGTCTACTTAGTTATCCTACATGGTATGATTATGTGCCCATACATATTCTCACCCTCCATAGCGACCAGTATTTTCCTAGTTGTATGCCGGAGGGGACCATTGTGTAAGTCTATTGCATCTTTTGCATTCAAAAAACTATTAGTTTGTTACGTCTTTTTGCTATCTCTGCGAGCAGCCCTGCTTAGGTTGTACAGTCTGACAGCCGTTGGTAGGAAGGACCTACGAAACCTCTCGGTTGTGCACCTGGGATGATGTAGTCTGCTGCTAAATGAGCTCCTCAGTGCATCCAGTATGTCCTGCATAGGGTGGAACTCGGACTCCAGCAGAGATGACAGTTTAGCCACCGTC
Organism: Pholidichthys leucotaenia; assembly: GCA_020510985.1. NCBI lineage: Eukaryota > Metazoa > Chordata > Actinopteri > Cichliformes > Pholidichthyidae > Pholidichthys > Pholidichthys leucotaenia. The sequence goes on from CM035849.1 coordinate 297,454,233, forward strand.
CTTCTCTCTCCTATCTCCTCCATCGGATCAAGGCGCTGCCCCAGGACAGAGCTAGCTTTCTTGATCAGTTTGTTCAGTCTCTTCCTATCGGCTGCAGTAATGCCACTGCCCCAGCAGACCACTCCAAAAGTGATGGCTGATGCCACCACCGTGTCATAGAATGTCTTCAGCAGCGCCCCTTGTACACCAAAAGACCTGAGTCTCCTCAGTAGGAACAGCCTGCGCTGTCCCTTCTTGTAGAGTGCATCAGTATTGTGTGACCAGTCTAGTTTATTGTTCAGATGAACACCCAGGTACTTATAGGATGTCACCATCTCGATGTCTGTTCCCTGTATATTTACTGGTGCTGTGAGGGGTTGTCCTTGCCTGCGGCAGTCCACCACCAGCTCCTTAGTTTTCCTCGCGTTGATCTGGAGGCAGTTCCGATGGCACCAGTCCACGAAGTCCTGGATAAGCCCTCTGTACTCAGCTTCATCTCCATTGGAGATGAGGCCAACGATCGCAGAGTCATCAGAGAACTTCTGTAGATGGCAGTGTGTTGTGTTGTGTGAGAAGTCCGCAGTATAAAGAGTGAACAGGAAGGGAGCCAGCACCGTTCCCTGGGGGGGCCCCCGTGCTACCGATGATTGTGTCGGACACACAGTCCCGGGTTCTCACAAACTGAGGCCGGTTCGTGAGGTAGTCCAGGATCCATGATGACAGGTGCTGGTCCACCCCTGCGTGCAGCAGCTTGTCCTTCAGGATCATCGGTTGGATGGTGTTGAAAGCACTGGAGAAGTCAAAGAACATGATCCTCACCATATTCCCAGGCTTCTCCAGGTGGGACAGAGAACGGTGAAGGAGGAAGATCACCGCATCCTCCACCCCAATGCCATGCTGGTAGGCGAACTGGAGTGGATCCATCGCTGGTTCCACCAGGGGGCGGAGGTGAGCAAGGAGCAGTCTCTCCAGGGTCTTCATCAAGTGGGACGTCAAGGCCACCGGTCTGTAGCTGTTCAGCTCTTTGGGTGGGAAGTCTTTGGTACAGGTACTACACAAGACGTTTTCCACAGCTGTGGTACCCTCCCCAGCTTCAGGCTCAGGTTGAAGATGTAAAAGCCAATTCAGCTTCGTTATTTCACGCTCCCCACAACAGCAAGATTAAGGGCCGCTTGTTCTCATCAGAAAAAAACAATTACAGTGATCCCTCGCTACTTCGCGCTTCACCTTTCGCGCCCTCAGTGCATCGCGGATTTTTCAAAAATATTCATCAAAAATTCAAAATTGAGAAATAATGGGCGGGCGCTAGCAGAAGGCAGGGAGACTACATTAGACCATCAGGTATCAACACTGAGAGCCCCACCTCTCTGTTCGCTGTTCTCGTGTTGGCTCGGCTCGGGAATCTCGCAAGCTGATTGGCCGAGACGTTTCACCCCACAAGCTGATTGGCCGAGACGTTTCACCCAGCTTCTGTCCCTGCCGAGCGCCAATGCATCGAAGGAAGACCGCATTCATTGCTTTTTATCGCTCGTGTTGCTTTAGTCTTGCCGCGTGGAACTTTTTGCTGTTCTCTTGTGCCATTTTGTGCGAAATAGTCTTCCCGTCGAGCCACTACGCCGCCTCCTGCAGCTTCTCCAGCTCTATCGGAAGCTGCCCTCGACGATCCTGCGCTTCTAGCACCTGACGATGAGGCGTCACCTGAGGAGCAGTAAAGCTCTCATTAACCTGTGCAGTAAATCATCTTCATCTTGAGTTACGTATCTTGTTATAAGAATAAAAGAGTTCTAAAAACATATTTATGTACACTTTATTTACATCTACGTATGTATGTACACTTACACACACACACACGTATCACACGAGAGAGAGAGTGAGAGAATGAACGTACGTATTATTTATGGGTGACGTCATTAGGGGTGACGCTACTTCGCGGTTTTTCACTTTTCGCGGTCGGTTCTGGAACCCATTAACCGCGATAAGTGAGGGATCACTGTAAAAGAAAACTGATGAGAAAAAAAGTCTCATCTTACAGAGAAAAAATGTCTCAGATTTACACAAACTATTGTAATCAGTAGAAAGCCAGAAATTTTCTAGAAATAAAGCTGTAAATTCACAGAGAAAATTTTGGACCTCCTGGTGGGTTGTTTTTGGCCCACGAGCCCTAGGTTTGACACATCTGGACCATCCCATTAAAAACACTTATTTAGAGGATTTACTTCCATGAAATAGTTGCAGATCACAACAGCATGTAAATGAATAAGATAAAATAAAACAGAAAGCACAGATAAATGAAAGTTCATCACTTAGAAGAAGCTGTTCTTTACTGCAACAAATCACAGTCATTTTTTCTCAGTGCATAAGAAAACTTTAAATGCATTTAATGCGGACATTAAATGCAAGCTTCTTGAACCGGGTGCAAATAGTCCCTCTGCCGATAGAGTGTGGGGGATTAAACAGATGAAGACAATAGGAATTGTGATGGGAGAAGGTATGGAGATGTAAGACCCCAGGAAGCAGGAAGGAGCAGCTGCAGGGACAATAGGAGTGGTGGTGTGTTAAATGTTTTGTGATGCAAGACCTCAGGCAGCAGGGGGAATGAGTCAGGTGATATAAAGGACAGACCCTGGGTCAGGAGATCATTGCTTTTTCTGAGTATGAATGAAGTGAGAGAGTGAATAAAGTTCGTCTGCCGTGCAAGTCTGGTCTGGTTATTGCACTCTCCACACTGGTGACCCTTGACGAATTATGGAACACGAGGCAAAAACCCCAGATACGGCCCGGACGGAAAGCCCCAGCAACGTGTGCGCCGTTTCGGTCAAACTACCGGACTTTTGGCTGCACGACCCGCAGTCTTGGTTCCTCCTCACCGAGGCCCAGTTCGCCCTCCGGGGAATAACGGCAGATGACACCAGATATTACTATGTGGTCACAGCGCTGGATGCTCGCACGACTCAGCAAGTAGCGAGCCTGCTCCAACAGCCTCCAGCCCACGATAAAGATGGGACTCTCAAAGCCGCGCTGACCCAGCACTACACACTCTCGGACTGTGAGAGAGCAGAGAGGCTCCTGAGGCGTTCCGAGTTAGGAGACGGGTCGGTGGTGGAACTGATAGAGAAGATGTTGGCGTTGATGGGCACGGACGATGGGCATTTTCTGTTTGCCCACCTTTTCCTCCGGAACCTCCCAACAGAGGCAAGAGCGGTCCTCGCCAACTCACCGCTGCTGGCCGCACGTGACTACTGGGCACTAGCCCAGGAGGCAGATCGGATCATCCTCACCACCAGAGCCCTCACAGTGAACGCAGCGGCGTCGGAACCCAGCGAGACAACCAGTGGAAGCGAGGAGCTGGCGATGGTAGCGGCAGCGGCGGCCAGGAAGCACCAGAGAGACACGCTCTGCTCCTACCACCACCGCTTTGGAGAGAAAGCACGCCGATGTGTGCCACCGTGCCAATTCAAACGTTCGGGAAACATCAAGGCCGGCAGTCAGTAGCAGCTGCGACCGCCGGTGAAGAAAACAAGCTGCTCTACGTGACGGACTTGCGCTTGGGGAGACAGTTCCTCGTAGACACCGGCTCCCAAAAAAGCCTCATCCTGCCGTCCTACACCGACTGGCTAGTGGGAGCTAGTGGCCCTGAGCTGATGGCCACAAACGGCTCAGACATTAGGACTTTTGGTGAGAGGACACTGACTGTATCCCTACACGGCCGTATGTACAAGTGGACTTTCGTCATAGCGGCATGCAGTTTCCCAATCCTGGGCGCTGATTTTTTGTGTGCACACGGGCTGCTAGTCAATGTTGCTAACAGACGCCTGATCAATGCAATGTCTTTTGATTCTCTCCCCTGTACAGCTCGAGGAGCCGGGCCAACAACGCTACCAACGTAGCACACTGCTCACTCAGTTCCTAGCACTCATGGTCCCAACATTTTCGGCGGCCATCACTAAACACGGGGTGGAACACTTTATCGCCACCTGTTTGAGTTTTTATGCATGCCCTTCGGATTAAAAGGTGCGGCACAGACATTCCAACGCATGATGGATGCGGTGTTGCGTGATCTGCCGTTTGTGTTTGTCTACCTGGATGACATCCTGATGGCCAGCGCGTCCGAGGACGAACACGTAACACACCACAGGATGGTTTTCCGGAGGTTGGAGGAGCACGGGTTAATAATCAACCCGGCGAAATGCCAGTTTGGTGTGACGGGGATCAATTTTTTGGGGCACCGCATCTCACCGGAGGGAGCGATACCCTTGCCGGACAAGGTGCACACCGTGGCGAATTTTCCCTAGCCTCAGATGGTCAGGGCGCTGCAAGAGTTTTTGGGGATGGTTAACTTTTATAACCGCTTCCTCCCCCATGCAGTTCAGCTCATGCAGTCATTGTACGCCGCGCTCAAGAAATGGAAACCAGTGAACAGAGTCGACTGGACTCCTGAGCAGGAGCAGGCATTCTCGGAGGTTAAAACAGCCCTGGCAAACGCCGCACTATTGGCGCACCCAGACCCGGCGGCTCGGATAAGCGCTCACTACTGACGCATCGGATGTGGCCATAGGGGCCGTCGTGGAGCAACGCGTCGCCGGTTCTTTGCAGCCGCTCGCTTTTTTCAGCAGGGCTTTGCGTGACAGTGAGCGTAAATACAGCGTGTTCGACAGAGAGTTGCTGGCTCTCCACCTGGCCATACACCACTTCCAGTTCTGGCTGGAAGGGCGCAACTTAAAGCTGAAAAGCTTAAAACTTAAAGCACTGAAAGCAGTGCTCAGGGCTTCGCTTACGGATGCAAATTGAGTAGACCGGTTGCTGTGGGATCTGTTAGGGTTGGGTTCCGCACCAAAAGAGGATTTGGAGGCGTCCCCGGCGGAGCTTGTTTTTTCTCAGCCGCTGCGGCTTCCCAGGGAATTTTTACAAGATAACCCCGCGCCAAACAACCATCTGTCCCCGCGTTCACAACATAGCGCAGATACAGGCACGCTACCTGGCCCGGCCCACCACTGTTTTCCACATGCTTTTGTGCCTAAAGCTTTGAAGAATGCAGCGTTCGTGTTTGTTAGACACGATGCCCACCGCCCCTCATTGCGCTCACCCTACGATGGTCCGTTTAGAATGCTGAAACTAGGGGACAAACATTTTGTGTTAGATTTGGGTGGTCGCCGGGAGAAAATATGTATAGACAGGCTTAAGACCGCCTTTGTGGTGGCAGACAAGCAAGTGATGTTGGCTCGAGCTCCTCGGCGTGGAAGACCCCCACTGAGAACTCCCCAGGTAAACGATTCATCAGAGCAGCCACACAAGCAAGTCGAATGCCCCCCCCACCCCCCCGCCATTGCCCACCCGCAGACAGACACACCCCCAGGAGCCCTCCACCGGCACAGCAGCACCGCGGAGCTGAAGGACCCTCGCTACAGCAGATATGGGAGGAGGCTGAAGCCGAGAGGACGTGAGGGCTAACACTCAGTCTGAGACTCTGGGAGTGTGGGGGGGGGGGGGACCCACGCTGGGATATTCATCTCAGACTAGAACCAGAGGAGAGGCAAATAGTCCCTCTGCTGGTAGAGCGTGAGGGATTAAACAGATGAGGACAACAGGAATTGTGATGGGAGAAGGTATGGAGATGTAAGACCCCAGGCAGCAGGAAGGAGCAGCTGCGGGGACAATAGGAGTGGTGATGTGTTAAATGTATTGTGATGCAAGACCTCAGGCAGCAGGGGGAATGAGTCGGGTGATATAAAGGACAGACCCTGGGTCAGGAGATCATTGCTTTTTCTGAGTATGAATGAAGTGAGAGAGTGAATAAAGTTCGTCTGCCGTGCAAGTCTGGTCTGGTTATTGCACTCTCCACAGGGTTAACTTTAAAATAAAGGTAAATAGTGCTAATATAATAAGGATAAACTCTAATGTGATAATAAGAACCAAAATATCTTAAGGTATAATTCAAAATAGGTCTAAAATACATTAAAATAGTCCTTAAAAATATATACATGATAAAATGACCTCAAATTGTAATAAAATTAAATAAAATAAATACATCAAATAAATTACTGCAGTTTGTTTGTCCCGTCGTTCACGTGCTTGTCCCTGTGTGTTTTTAATGTCTTACAGTTTACTACGGTGAGAAAAAGGGAGAAAAAATGATTGTTTTCAGAGCGGCAGAAGATGATTGACGATGAGGACCTTGTTTTGCCAGATCTGCTTATTATAAGTGGCTGTGGGATTGCTTCCTAAAGTGTGTGTACTCATGTGAGCTATTGTATGTGTGTGAAAGGACTAACTGGTTTTGTGCTGCAGCAGTAATGAGATCACACTGAACTGCAGATTTTGGTAAGATGAAAGGTATTAGATGCTTGCTTTTTATCTCAAGATAGTTTTGGCAGTAATTTCTTTTGTTGTGCAGTTTTTGTGGGGTTTCTGCTGGCCTTATATCGTGACGTAGGCGAGGTTCACACAAAGAAAGGGAGCAGATGGCTGCGACACAACAGGCTTCATTAAACACAATCACAATCACAGACAGGAGGGGGGTTATTCTCACCGACCTCTGTTTATATCACGGTTACACACACATAATCACGCCTGCTCTAATTCTACCTATAACACTGCTGGGTCATTATAACGCAGTTATAATGACCCAGCAGTAAACATACGGTGTGGCAACCTGGGGAGTGCATAATTGTTTACCACCTTAGACAGGAACAAAGGACGAGAAGATAACCTTTTGTGTATGAGGAGTTTCTAGATGCCCTAATAAGATAACAGGGAAGTGTCAAGGATGAGTGGGTTGGTTGCAGTCGGACGGGGAGATTATCTTTTGTGTGTGAGAAGAGTCTAGAAGGATGTCATGTTATTTAAGGGAAGAGTTCCTACTTGAATGTCATTCTGTCTATGCTCCTTGTGTGAGACGTGTAATAAATCACCTGAACCAAATCCGCCTCTTCATTATGCACGCTCCACACTGGTGACCCAAGACAAATCATGGAACACAACAGAAGATCCCCGGAGCCAACCTCGACGGGAGCCCCCAGCTTCGCGTGCGCTGTTGCGATCAAACTACCTGATTTTTGGCAGCACAACCCGCGCTCCTGGTTCCACTTAATCGAGGCGCAGTTCGCTCTCCGGGGGATATCGGCGGATGATACAAAATTCCACTATGTGGTCGCAGCGCTCGACGCCCACACGGCTCAGCACATCGAGAGCCTGTTTGATCAGCCACCAGCCGACGGCAAATATGACGCGCTGAAGGCAGCCCTCATCCAGCACTACACACTCTCGGATGGGGAAAGAGCAGAGAGACTCCTGACGCAGACCGAGTTGGGAGACGGTTCAGCAATAGACATGATGGAGAAGATGCTGAGGTTAAAGGGCACGGACGACGACCATTTCATCTTCACCCATATTTTCCTCCGGAACCTTCCGACAGCGGCGAGAGCGGCCCTGGCCAATTCATCGTTGCTGGCCAAGCGGGACTATCGTGCGCTAGCCCGGGAAGCAGACCGGATCATCGTCGCCACCAGGGCTTTCACGACCGGAGGAGGTGAGGAGCCACCGACGACAGCAGCAGCCGGGGCCAAGGAACGTGGAGGAGACACGCTTTGCTTCTACCACCGCCGCTTCGCAGAGAAGGCATGCAAATGTATACCACCGTGCCAATTCAAGCGCTCGGGAAAACGCCAAGACCGGGGGTTGGTAGCAGCCGTGACCTTCAGGGAGGAGAACAAGCTGCTCTATTTGACGGACGCATGCTCGGGGAGGCATTTCCTCGTGGACACCGGCGCACAGAAGAGTTTCATCCGGCCGACCTACGCTGATCGGCTGGCAGGATCCAGCGGCCCCGAGATGGCAGCAGCAAACAGCTCAGAGATTAAGACCTTTGGTGAGAGGACTCTACTCTTGTCTCTGCACGGTCGTACATTTGAGTGGACTTTTGTTGTAGCAGCATTGAATTACCATATACTGGGGGCTGATTTTCTGTGTGCACATAGTTTGTTGGTTGATGTCGCTAACAGGCGCCTGGTTAATGGACTGTCCTTCGACTCTCTCCCCTGTATAGCTCGAGTGACCCGGCCAACAGCACAAGCCAACGTCACAGCAGCATGCGGTAAGTTCCACACACTGCTCACTCAGTTCCCAGCACTCACAGTCCCGACGTTTTCAGCAGCTATCGCTAAACATGGGGTGGAGCATTTTATCACCACTACCGGGCCGCCCGTTTTTGCAAGACCTCGGCGCTTGGACGCAGCTAAACTGGCCATAGTGTGCGAGGAATTCGCTAACCTAGAGAGGTTAGGCATCATCAGGCGCTCAAACAGCCCATGGGCTTCCCTGCTACACATGGTCCCTAAAGCTGAAGGTTCGTGGCGACCTTGCGGCGATTTTCGCAGGCTAAACAACGCTACAGCGCACGACCGCTACCCAATTCCTCACATTCAGGATTTTTCCGTTCACCTTGCAGGAGTGCGCATTTTTTCTAAGATAGATTTGGTCCGTGGTTACCACCAAGTCCCAGTGCACGCTGAGGACATACCCAAAACAGCGGTAATAACTCCGTTCGGTTTATTCGAGTTTTTGCGCACGCCATTTGGGCTTAAAAAGGCGGCACAGACGTTCCAATGCATGATGGATGCAGTGCTGCGCGATCTCCCTTTCGTGTTCGTCTACCTGGACGATATCTTAGTAGCCAGCGTGTCCGAAGACGAACACGAAACCCACCTCATGACGGTTTTCCGGAGGTTGGAAGAGCACGGTTTAATAATCAACCCAGCGAAATGTCAGTTCGGGGTGACGGGGATTGATTTTTTGGGGCACCGCGTCTCTCCGGAAGGAGCAATTCCACTGCCTGACAAAGTGCGCACAGTGGCAGATTTTCCCTGACTGCAAACAGTTAGGGCTCTACAAGAATTTTTGGGAATGGTGAACTTTTATAACCATTTCCTTCCCCACGCAGCACAGCTCATGCAACCATTGTACGCTGCGCTCAAAAAACAGAAACCTGCGAATAGGGTCGAATGGACCCCGGAACGAGAACAGGCATTCTCGGCAGTCAAAGCAGCCCTGGCAAACGCCGCATTGTTGGCACATCCAGACCCAACGGCCCGCATAGCGCTCACCACTGACACCTCAGATGTGGCCATAGGGGCTGTCGTGGAGCAGCGTGTCGCCGGGGCTTGGCAGCCGCTCGCCTTTTTCAGCAGAACTTTGCGCGACAGTGAACGTAAATACAGCGCGTTCGACAGAGAGTTAGTGGCTCTCCACCTGGCCATTCGCCATTTCCAGTTCTGGCTGGAAGGGTGCAATTTTACCGCGTTCGTTGACCATAAGCCACTAACATTCGTGATGGCCAAAGTTTCAGAACCGTGGTCAGGCCAGCAGCAGAGGCAGCTGGCTGCGATCTCAGAGTTTACTACCGATATTCAGCATGTGTCGGGCAAACTGAATGTAGTGGCAGACTGCCTCTCGTGTGCCGTCGTGGCCCCGGTCTGTGTAGGGATAGATTACGCAGCCATGGCCGCGGAGCAGGCTAGTGACGCGGACGTGCACGCGCTCCAGTCTGGACCAACAGGGTTAAGGCTGGAGAGCAGGGTGCTGCTTAACGGCATCCCCCCCTTAATCTGCGATGTCTCCACGGGTCGCCCATGGCCTGTGGTTCCGGCCGCGTGGCGCTGCCGTGTGTTTGAGTCGGTTCACTCTTTGGCACACCCAGGAGTGCGCGCATCGGTCAAAATGGTTGGAGAGAAATATGTGTGGCCGGGCCTTCGCAAACAAGTGAAAGAGTGGGCGGCAGCCTGCGTGGCGTGCCAACAAGCCAAAGTTCACAGACACACGAAGGCTCCTTTGGAGCCGTTTCCCATTCCGGCTAAGAGGTTCGACCATGTCCACGTGGACCTCATAGGCCCCCTTCCGCCATCACAGGGGTACACGCATCTCCTGACAATGGTGGACCGCACCACGTGCTGGCCAGAAGCGGTTCCGCTGGCGGCAACCACGGCCGAGGAGGTAGCGCGCGCGTTTTTAACAGCATGGGTGGCATGTTTTGGAGTTCCGTCAGACATTACGTCCGACAGAGGCTCTCAATTCATTTCCGAACTCTGGTCAACCATGGCCCGCAGCCTAGGTGTCTCAATTCACCGCACAACCGTGTACAACCCACAGGCTAATGGGTTATGCGAACGTTTTCACAGGTCATTGAAAGCGGCTCTGAGGGCTTCACTGACTGATGCAAATTGGGTAGACAAATTACCATGGGTTTTGTTGTGGTTACGTTCTGCGCCTAAAGAGGATCTGGAAGCTTCCCCGGCAGAGCTCGTTTTTGCACAACCACTCCGGCTGCCTGGGGAGTTTCTGCCAGATAATCCCGCGCCAGACAGCTCCCCGTCTCAGCTGCTGCAGCGTAACATAGACACAAGCACGCTGCCAGGCCCTGCCCACCACAGTTTTCCACGCGTTTTTGTGCCTAAAGCTTTGAAAAACGCAGAGTTCGTGTTTGTCAGACACAATGCTTACCGCCCTCCACTGCACCCACCATATGATGGACCGTTCAGAGTGCTGGAAACAGGGGATAAGCATTTTTTGCTAGACTTGGGGGGTAGGAGGGAAAAAATTGGCATAGACAGACTCAAATCCGCTTTCGTTGTGGCGGACGAGCAAGTGCTGTTGGCGAGGGCCCCTCAGCGTGGAAGACCCCCACGGGGCGCTCTCCAGAGAAAAGATTCCCCAGAGCACCTACACGGACAGACAAAAAGTTTTCACCCCCAAACATCAACCCCCCACGCCACGGAGGCAGCGAATCCTGGCCACAGCAGATACGGCAGAAGATTGAAGCCCAAGCAGCATGTGGACTGATGTTGATGGTTCTATCACAGCATGTGGACTGTTACCCTTTTGTCCTATCTAAGTTGCTGGGGGGGGTGGCAACCTGGGGAGTGCATAATTGTTTACCACCTTAGACAGGAACAAAGGACGAGAAGATAACCTTTTGTGTGTGAGGAGTTTCTAGATGCCCTAATAAGATAACAGGGAAGTGTCAAGGATGAGTGGGTTGGTTGCAGTCGGACGGGGAGATTATCTTTTGTGTGTGAGAAGAGTCTAGAAGGATGTCATGTTATTTAAGGGAAGAGTTCCTACTTGAATGCCATTCTGTCTATGCTCCTTGTGTGAGACGTGTAATAAATCACCTGAACCAAATCCGCCTCTTCATTATGCATGCTCCACAACACGAAAATATAACGTCCTCTGCTGGCAACGCATGCCGGGAAAATCCCTGCCCCCCTTAACACAGCCCCAACGTTACAATATTTTATTTTACTCTTCTGTTCACAAAGCGCATCACAATCGATTTCTTTGTTTTATTATCTTTTCTGGGTAAAGTATGACAGGCTGAAATTGCATTTACTTCAACCTTTATGTTTCTGCTTTCAAGGAACTGAAGCACCTGGTTTTCTAAGGATTCACTTGGGGGGCCTCCTCACCCCTCACTCCTGCTGTAGCACAAGCATATGATTGATATTTAATGTCTAGTCCACTAATGATTAAATCATCCATACAAGTATATTGTTCAAGATCCTCGATGCGTCGCTCCAAGTCTGCAATTTTTTTGTCTCTTTCCTTTATTAATTGTTAATTTCAGCTCTCGGACTTCCTCCATTAGCCCTAATAATTTGGACTGCTGATTGGCCACTTCGGTAAGTTCTTCTCACATGAAGTTCACAGATTTTTTAATCTCTTCCATTTCCTCTTTCTTTGGTGGCATTTGTCATTTATGATAGTTACTTGTGTTAACACTAGAAGTCCCAGAGAGGGGCCATTTGGCCTTTTTACCTAGAAAACCCACAAGAGGGCCAATTGGCCCCAAGTCCCCCCTGTGGTCACTCATTTTGTTATGGTAATGAGGCTGTTAGTGGCAGTGTGAGGGGGGTGTGGGGTGTGGGGTGTGGGGTGTGGGGTCATGTTGGCTACTTCTGTGAGAATGAGGAATAAAAACACATTCTCTACATGTAATTATGAGCAATGGGAAAGTCAAATGATATGTCAATGATACGTGTAGAGATTGAAAGGGTATCTGAAACTAAATTCCTTGGAGTAATAATTGATAACAAACTGTGTTGGAAGTCACATATTAATTATATTAAAGGTAAAGTATCCAAATCAATTGCAATATTACACAGAGTGAAATATTTGCTGAATCAACCCACACTATACACCTTGTATCGTTCATTAATACTCCCATACATGACATATTGTAATGAAGTATGGGGAAATACATATAAAACAAACATATATCCACTCTTTATGCTTCAGAAGAGAGCTATTAGAATAATCAACAAAGCAGCTTACAGGGAACCAACAAACCCACTTTTTCTCAAACAAAAAACTCTCAAGTTGAAAGATCTGGTTGACTTTAAAACCGCAATAATAATGTTCAAAGTGAAGAATTTATCACTGCCTGCAAATATCCAAAAGTTGTTCCAAACAAGGGAGAAACGATATCACTTCAGAGGAACATGTATATTTCAAAAGCCTACAGTGAGAACAACCACCAAGCAACACTGTATTTCAGTGCAAGGAGTCAGATTATGGAACGATTTTGGACCTGAATTAAAATCATGTACAACGCTTGGACAATTTAAACAAAAACTACAGGAAGAAATACTCCAAACATATTTACAAGACGACATGTAAACTCACATAAGGATTGACATTTCCAGCCTGTGTTGTGTTGTAGCTTAGTTTTTTTTTTTTTTCTTTTTTTCTCTGTGACATTTTGTCTTAGATTTGTTTTGAATAGTAACCGCTTAACTTAGCTTAGCTCAGTTTGTTGGTTCCCTGTAAGCTGCTTTGTTTATTATTCTAATAGCTCTCTTTTGAAGCATAAAGAGTGGATATATGTTTGTTTTATATGTATTTCCCCATACTTCATTACAATATGTCATGTATGGGAGTATTAATGAATGATACAAGGTATATAGTGTGGGTTGATTCAGCAAATATTTCACTCTGTGTAATATTGCAATTGATTTGGATACTTTACCTTTAATATAATTAATATGTGACTTCCAACACAGTTTGTTATCAATTATTACTCCAAGGAATTTAGTTTCAGATACCCTTTCAATCTCTACACGTATCATTGACATATCATTTGACTTTCCCATTGCTCATAATTACATGTAGAGAATGTGTTTTTATTCCTCATTCTCACAGAAGTAGCCAACATGACCCCACACCCCACACCCCACACCCCACACCCCCCTCACCCCACACACTGCCACTAACAGCCTCATTACCATAACAAAATGAGTGACCACAGGGGGGACTTGGGGCCAATTGGCCCTCTTGTGGGTTTTCTAGGTAGACAGAAAAATGCTGAGACTTCTAGTGTTAAACAATTTAATCTTGCTTTATTGGCAGATATCTTTTTATTTTTGAACTAACATTTGCTTATTTTAAGTAAAATTACCTGCCAGCAGAGCAAGAAAATTAGATTTTTTCCTTTGTTTGGGATGCCTAAAGGCAGGGGCAACAGTGGCTTTAGATGGATAAAGAAAAAAAAAAAGGGGCAACAGGCTGACTTGGACTGGATTTGGACGGTAAAATTAAAATCTGATGATAAATCTGAGAAATTGACCATGGTAAAAGGACGGAAAAAGATTTGACTAATATGTGTTTTATCTCTTCTACGCTGCATGATGAGTCTGGGGTGGGGGGAGGGGGCTGTGCGTCTGCTCCTCCTCCTCCGTGCTCCCCCGCTGCTCAGCTCATACCCCAAACTCACAGAACTCCAGGCTGGAGAAGGTGCGGCTGACGTCACCTCGCCTTGGCTCGTCTCCACCCCTCTACCCGGAGCGGCCACACCGGGGCGCCCAAAAGTTAAGTAGATGTGTACAGATATCCACTCCACACTCACCATCAATATGATGAATAAAACTGAAGATTATGGAAAATGTTGTCAATGAATAATACTCAGTGACTGAACTTTTAATACAGCTTATATGGGACGATCCAAATCACAAACAAGGAAACGATGAAAGAAGTGAAGCTTTTACAACCAGGTTACAAGAGGTTTGATGGGCGTTCTGATTTAACTGAGGCTGCTAATGATTGGGGCATAGAACCTTACTGGCAGCATTTGAAAAGTGTCTTTTTGCCAAACATGCACCCACACCTAGCTGATTACATCTGCTAACATTTGGTCACATTGTGGAGGAACAATATAAGTGCAGGCGGGACACGGCGGGCTGAAGGTTTAAGAGTTTTATTCCTCCATCATCATTGAGATACACAGCAGCACTGTGTGTTGTGTGTGCGCTGTTGTCAGTACGCTATGAGTGAGCTCTCTAAGGCATGTAAAGTCAGCACATTTATACAGACGAGAGAGAATGCATGGCACATTTACACATTGATACACATAACAATCAATACATATCAATTGCTTGATTACTGGCGCCAGACTCCTCTCCTTACTCCGGGATGTATAACAATAGGACAAAAGAGAATGCAAGGAACATTTACATTGTGGAAATGTGAGAATGACAAGACAGAGTTCTCTTTTGAGTCAGCTTTATTCACATCTCCAACATCACGAAGCAGAAAAGAAAAAAGAGGGCCACACAGGGAACTCTCATCCTTAAATACCAGGACTCTTACAGTTCACCAGTCACATGTCTCACAGACCACATTGCATTATGACAGTAACAATGCATCCTCTCTCCATGATATCACCCCCCACTGTCTACAATGCATCCCCTCTTTAATCCTTTAATTATACCCCCACAGTCTCGAGCCTTGCATACCAAAGCTAACACTCTTGCAGCTTCCTGTAATCACCAAGGAAGCTCTGCCTTTGTTCTGATCTAAAATGTGAGTCCAAAAACAGGTCACGTATGTGTGTCCACCACACAAAGCCCCCCCAACATTTTAGAACAAACAAGGGGATAACAACATGCATGCTGTGATAGTATCGATACACATCAGTCCACATGCTGTCTGGGCTTCAGTCTCCTGCCGTATCTGCTGTAGCTGGGATTCAACGTCTCTGCGGTGGTGTCACGCTGGGGGTTTGCCGTCTGGGGGGTGGAAACCTTTTGTCAGCACCTGTGGGTGTTCTGGGGAAACATTACTCTGTGAAGCCCCCCGCGGGGGTCTACCTCGCCGCGGGGCCCTCACCAACAGCACTTGCTCATCTGCCACCACAAAAGCGGGTTTGAGTCGGTTTATGCCAACTTTCTCTTTCCTACCCCCCAAATCTAGCAAAAACTGCTTGTCCCCTGTCTCTAACACTCTGAAGGGTCCGTCATAAGGTGGTCGCAGCGGGGTTCGATGCGCATCGTGTCTGACAAAAACAAACTCTGCGTTCTTCAAAATTTTAGGCACAAAAACGCGCGGAAAACTGTGGTGCGTGGGGCCGGGCAGCGTGCTTGATTCTATGTTACTCCACAACAGCTGTGACGGGGAGGGGTCTGGCACAGGGTTATCTGGGAGAAACTCCCCAGGCAGCCGGAGTGGCAGCGCAAACACGAGCTCCACTGAGGAGGCTTCTAAGTCCTCTTTAGGTGCAGAACGCAACCCCAATAACACCCACGGTAACTTGTCTACCCAATTTGTACCCGTCAGTGACGCCCTGAGAGCTGCTTTCAATGACCTATGAAAACGTTCGCATAACCCGTTAGCCTGCGGATTGTACACGGTTGTGCGGTGAATTGTGACACCCAGGCTGTGGGCCATTGTCGACCAAAGCTCGGACACAAATTGAGGGCCTCTGTCGGACGTAATGTCCGACGGAACGCCGAAGCGCGCCACCCAAGCTGTTAAAAACGCGCGCGCAACCTCCTCGGCCGTGGTTGATGCCAGCGGGACCACTTCAGGCCAGCGCGTGGTGCGGTCCACCATTGTGAGAAGGTGTGTGCACCCTTGTGACGGCAGGAGGGGGCCCATGAGGTCCACATGAACGTGATCGAACCTCTTGGCAGGAATGTGAAATGGCTCCAAAGGAGCCCTCGTGTGCCTGTGTACTTTGGCTCGTTGACACGCCGTGCAGGCTGCTGCCCACTCTTTCACTTGTTTGCGAAGACTCGGCCACACAAATTTCTCTCTACCATTTTGACCGACGCGCGCACTCCCGGGTGCGCCAAAGAATGAATCGAGTCAAAAACGTGGCAGCGCCACGCAGCTGGTACTACTGGACCCGGCCGTCCCGTGGAGACATCGCAGATTAGGGGGGGCATACCGTCTTGCAGCACCCT
This sequence comes from Pholidichthys leucotaenia, assembly GCA_020510985.1. Taxonomy (NCBI): domain Eukaryota; kingdom Metazoa; phylum Chordata; class Actinopteri; order Cichliformes; family Pholidichthyidae; genus Pholidichthys; species Pholidichthys leucotaenia. The sequence goes on from CM035849.1 coordinate 297,470,438, forward strand.
GCTCTCCAGCCTTAACCCTGTTGGTCCAGACTGAAGCGCGCGCACCTCCGCGTCACCAACCTGCTCCGCGGCCATGGCTGCGTAATCTACTCCTACGCTGACTGGGGCCGCCACGGCACGCAAGAGGCAATCTGCCACTACATCCATTTTCCACTCCACATGCTGGATATCAGTGGTAAACTCTGATATCGCGGCCAGCTGTCTCTGCTGCCGGCCTGACCATGGTTCGGAAACCTTGGCCATCGTGAATGTTAGCGGTTTGTGGTCAACGAACGCGGTGAAAGAGCGTCCTTCTAGCCAGAACTGAAAGTGGCGAATGGCCAAATGGAGAGCGAGCAGCTCCCTGTCGAACGCGCTGTATTTACGTTCACTATCTTGCAAGGTCCTGCTGAAAAATGCAAGGGGCTGCCAAACCCCGGCTACATGTTGCTCCATGACCGCCCCTATGACCACCTCTGATGCGTCAGTGGTGAGCGCTATGCGGGCTGTTGGGTCTGGGTGTGCCAACAACGCAGCCTTTGCCAAGGCTGCTTTCACCTTCGAGAACGCTTGGTCCTGCTCCGGGGACCACTCGACCTTATCCGCGGGTTTCTTTTTTTTGAGCGCGGCATACAGCGGCTGCATGAGTTGCGCCGCACAGGGGAGAAAACGGTTATAAAAGTTCACTATTCCCAAAAACTCCTGCAACGCCCTGACCGTCTGCGGCCGGGGAAAATCTGCCACCGCGCGCATTTTGTCAGGAAGCGGAACTGCTCCTTCGGGGGAGACGCGGTGTCCTAAAAAATCGATCTGCGCCACCCCGAACTGACACTTCGCTGGGTTGATTATTAACCCGTGATCTCCCAACCTTCGGAAAACTGTGGCCAGGTGTTTTTCATGTTCGTCTTCGGACGCGCTGGCTACTAAAATATCGTCCAAGTAGACGAACACGAAAGGGAGATCGCGAAGCACCGCGTCCATCATGCGTTGGAACGTCTGAGCAGCCCCTTTAAGTCCGAATGGCATGCGTAAAAACTCGAATAGGCCAAGCGGAGTTATTACCGCTGTTTAGGGTATGTCCTCAGCGCGCACTGGGACTTGGTGGTAACCTCGGACCAAGTCTATTTTAGAAAAAACGCGTGCCCCTGCTAAATGAACGGAAAAATCTTGGATATGCGGGATTGGGTAGTGGTTGTGCGCTGTAGCGTTGTTTAACCTGCGGAAATCCCCGCAAGGTCGCCATGATCCGTGGGCTTCCGGGACCATGTGCAGCGGGGAAGCCCACGGGCTGTTTGAACGTCTGATAATGCCCAACCTCTCCAGGTTGGCGAACTCCTCGCGCGCTATGGCAAGTATAACTGCATCCAAGCGCCGAGCTTTTGCAAAAACGGGCGGTCCGGTAGTGGTAATAAAATGCTCCACCCCGTGCTTAGCGACTGTTGCCGAAAATGTGGGGACCGTGAGTGCTGGGAACTGAGTGAGCAGTGTGTGGAACTTATCGCTTGCAGCTGTGACGTTGGCTTGTGCTGTTGGCGGGGCCACTCGCGCTGTACAGGGGATAGAATCAAAAGAAAGTGCATTAACCAGGCGCCTGTTAGCGAGATCGACCAACAAACCATGTGAGCACAGAAAATCAGCCCCTAACATACTGAAATGTACTGCTGCTACAACAAAAGTCCACTCAAATGTACAGCCGTGTAGAGACAGAAGCAGGGTCTTCTCACCAAAGGTCTTAATCTCCGAGCCGTTCGCTGCTGTCACCCGGGGACCTCCAGAGCCAGCTAGTCTGTCCGCGTAGGAAGGTGTGATGAAACTCAACTGGGAGCCTGTGTCGACGAGGAACTGCCTCCCCGAGCGTGCGTCCGACAAGTAGAGCAGCTTGTTCTCCTCCCCGAGGGCCGCGGCTGCTACCGATCCCCGGTCTTGGCATTTCCTGAACGCCCGAACTGGCACGGTGGTACACATTTGCGTGCCCTCTCTGCGAAGCGGTGATGGTAGAAACAAAGGACGTCCGATCCGCGTTCCCTGGCCCCTGCCGCCGCCATCGCCGTGAGCCTGGTACCGCTGCCTCTGGCCTCCTGTCGTCTCCGGTCGTCGCGCTGAGTTCCGCTGCAGCGGCCGTGGCTGCGCGCCGCTTGGTGGCGTTGACAATCCGCTGCGCCTCTCGGCCCAGCGCGCGGTATTCCCGTTGGGCCAACAGTGGCGAACTGGCCAGGGTCGCTCTCGCTGCTGATGGTAGAGTCCTGAGGAAGAGGTGGGTGAAAATGAAGTGATCGTCGTCAGAGTCTTTCAACCTCAACAACTTCTCCATCAGGTTTGCGGGCATGTCATTTTCCGACTCCGTCAGCGCCAGGAGCCTCTCTGCTCGCTCCTCCGCCGAGGGAGTGAATTGTTGGATGAGTGCAGCCTTCAACGTGTCGTATTTGTCGCTCTCCGGCGGCTGGTAGATCAGGCTCTCCACATGCTGGGCCGTGTTGTTGTCCAGCTTTGCGACTACGTGGTAGAATTTTGTGGCGTCTATCGATATCCCCCGGAGGTTGAACTGCGCCTCAACCACGTTGAACCAGGAGCGTGGATTGTTCTGCCAGAAATCCGGTAGCTGGACTGTAGCGGCATTCGCTTGGCTGGGGGCTCCTGACGGGGCTGGCCCGGGGGAATTCTCCTCTTGCATGATACGTCTTGGGTCACCAGTGTGGAAATAAGATAAGATAAGATAAGATAAGCCTTTATTAGTCCCACAACGGGGAAATTCCAGGATTGCAACAGCACAGGGATAGCAACACTCAGAGCAACAATCAGAAGGCAAGAAAAAAAACAAGCAAGCAAGAGCAGCTAATATACTGTACATATGTACATATTACTATAAAATATATATATACACACACACACACAGACACACAGTGCAGAGCATTGTAGCTGGATGGAATAAATATATGAATATATGAACACACAGTGCAGAGCATTGTAGCTAGATGGAATAAATATGTAAATATATAAACACCCACAGTACGGAGCATTGCAGCTAGGTGGAATAAATATGCAAGTATATAAACACACACAGTGCGGAGCAATGTAGCTAGATGGAATAATATGTAGATATATAAAAACACAGTGCGGAGCATTGTAGCTAGATGGAATAAATATATAGATATATAAATATAAACACACCCAGTGCTGAGCATTGTAGCTAGATGGAATAAATATGTAAATATATAAACACACACAGTGCAGAGCATTGTTGCTAGGTGGGATGAAACAGCATAACCGTCTATTTAGTTATCCTACATGGTATGATTATGTGCCCATACATATTCTCGCCCTCCATAGCAACCGGTATGTTCCTAGTTGTATGCCGGAGAGGACCATTGTGTAAGTCTATTGCATCTTTTGCATTCAAAAAAACTATTAGTTTGTTACGTCTTTTTGCTATCTCTGCGAGCAGCCCTGCTTAGGTTGTACAGTCTGACAGCCGTTGGTAGGAAGGACCTACGAAACCTCTCGGTTGTGCACCTGGGATGATGTAGTCTGCTGCTAAATGAGCTCCTCAGTGCATCCAGTATGTCCTGCATAGGGTGGAACTCAGACTCCAGCAGAGATGACAGTTTAGCCACCGTCCTTCTCTCTCCTATCTCCTCCATCGGATCAAGGCGCTGCCCCAGGACAGAGCTAGCTTTCTTAATCAGTTTGTTCAGTCTCTTCCTATCGGCTGCAGTAATGCCACTGCCCCAGCAGACCCCTCCAAAAGTGATGGCTGATGCCACCACCGTGTCATAGAATGACTTCAGCAGCGCCCCTTGTACACCAAAAGACCTGAGTCTCATCAGCAGGAACAGCCTGCGCTGTCCCTTCTTGTAGAGTGCGTCAGTATTGTGTGACCAGTCTAGTTTATTGTTCAGATGAATACCCAGGTACTTATAGGATGTCACCATCTTGATGTCTGTTCCCTGTATATTTACTGGTGCTGTGAGGGGCTGCCCATGCCTGCGGCAGTCCACCACCAGCTCCTTAGTTTTCCTCGCGTTGATCTGGAGGCAGTTCCGATGGCACCAGTCCACAAAGTCCTGGATAAGCCCTCTGTACTCAGCTTCATCTCCGTTGGAGATGAGACCAACGATCGCAGAGTCATCAGAGAACTTCTGTAGATGGCAATGTGTTGTGTTGTGTGAGAAGTCCGCAGTATAAAGAGTGAACAGGAAGGGAGCCAGCACCGTTCCCTGGGGGGCCCCCGTGCTACTGATGATCGTGTCGGAAACACAGTCCCGGGTTCTCACAAACTGAGGCCGGTTCGTGAGGTAGTCCAGGATCCATGATGACAGGTGCTGGTCCACCCCTGCGCGCAGCAGCTTGTCCTTCAGGATCATCGGTTGGATGGTGTTGAAAGCACTGGAGAAGTCAAAGAACATGATCCTCACCATATTCCCGGGCTTCTCCAGGTGGGACAGAGAACGGTGAAGGAGGAAGATCACCGCATCCTCCACCCCAATGCCATGCTGGTAGGCGAACTGGAGTGGATCCATCGCTGGTTCCACCAGGGGGCGGAGATGAGCAAGGAGCAGTCTCTCCAGGGTCTTCATCAAGTGGGACGTCAAGGCCACCGGTCTGTAGCTGTTCAGGTCTTTGGGGTGGGAAGTTTTTGGTACAGGTACCACACAAGATGTTTTCCACAGCTGTGGTACCCTCCCCAGTTTCAGGCTCATGTTGAAGATATACGTCACAATCCCACACAGCTGGTCTGCACAGGACTTGAGGAGCTTTGCGCTGATGCCGTCCGGTCCCGACGCCTTCCTCGCCTTGATCTTCCTCAGCTCCGTCCTCACCTGGGTCTTGGTCAGGGTCAGGATGGGGGGCTGTGTGTTGGGAGTGGGGGGGGTGTCGGTGGAGTGGGGAGTGGGCAGCAGGACTTGATTTCTTAGAGGCAGCAGTGGTTGTTGTGCAGACAGGGGGGAGGGCGGTTGGTCAAATCTATTGAAAAACAGATTCAGGTTGTTCGCCCACTCCCTGCCCCCCGTGGCCTGGGGGGAGGTATTCTGGAGCCCCGAGATGGTTTTGAGGTTTCTCCAGACCCCGCTGATGTCGCTCTGTTGCAGCTTGTCCTCCATCTTCTTCCTGAAGCTGTCCTTGCCTTCTCTGATCTTTCTCCTCAGCTCCCTCTGTACGGACTTCAGCATCTCCCTGTTCCCTGACCTGAAGATCCTCTTCTTCTCTCTCAGAAGTGTTTTTATCTCAGGGTTGATCCAGGGTTTGTTGTTTGAGTGACGCCGTATGGTCTTGGTGGGAACGGATTTGTCCACACAGAAGCTGAGGTAGCCCGTGAAGGTGTGAATGAGGCCATCGATGTCCTCACCATGTGGATCGCAGAGCTGCTTCCAGGCAGTGGCTTCAAAACAGTCCTTTAGAGTGTCCATTGTCTCCTCAGACCATAACTCCACAGTGTGCATGGCCGGAGGTTGTCTGTGCACTAGGGGTTTGTACACCGGTCGGAGATGAACCAAGTTGTGAGCCGATCTCCCAAGTGGGGGGAGTTGTGATGAGGTGTACGCCTCCTTAGTGTTTGTGTAGAACAAATCCAGTGTTTTATTGTCTCTAGTGTGGCATGTGACATACTGGGTGAAAGTGGGCAGAATGGGAGACAGTGAAACGTGGTTGAAATCGCCTGAGATGAGGAGAAGAGCATCTGGGTGTTCTGTCTGCAGCCTGCTGGTTACTGAATGGATGACGTCACGCGCTGTCCCAGCGTTCGCCGTCGGATTTGCATAAACAACAATGCAGATCACGTGTGAGTGTTCTCTCGGGAGATATGTAGGCCTCATGCTAACAGCTAGCAACTCAATGTCTTTGCTGCAGTGTCGTTGTTTAACAGTGATATGTCCCGGTCTGCACCAGTTGTTGTTAACATACATTATCACTCCACCGCCCCTAGTTTTGCCACTCTCTGGTGTTCGGTCAGCTCGTATCATGTGAAAACCCTCCAGCTCAATGTTAGCATCTGCTGCTAGTTCAGTTAGCCACGTCTCAGTAAACAAAAGGAGAGAGCACTCCCGGTAAGTGCTATCATAACGGGAGATAGCCGCTAGCTCATCTAACTTTCCCAGTATCGACCGTACATTTCCCATGACAACAGATGGAAGGGAGGGTCTGTACCTTATATTTTTTGTCCTCCGCCTTACTCCAGCCCGGCAGCCGCGACGCTTTCGCCTCAATTCTCTCGGTATGTCGAGTTTTTCCAGTGGGACCGGGTGGCGGTTAAATGCTAGCAGCTCTTCCCTGTTGTATCGTATCCTGCTATAAACAGTGGCTCCGTCCACCGGCTCAGGAGACATTTGGGACGATCTGTGTGTCCGTGATATAAGTGGGGTGAAAAAAAAAAAAGTGATCAAAAGAGAGAGGAAGGGAAAAAAAACTTGGAATCGAGCCGCTGTTGCAAAAGGCAGCCTACTGGTGTGGCGCCAAGAGGAGAATGACGAGACAGAGTTCTCTCTCGAGTCAGCTTTATTCACATCTCCAACATCACGAAGCAGAAAAGAAAAAAAGAGCCACACAGGGAACTCTCGTCCTCAAATACCAGGACTCTTAAGAGTTCACCAGTCACATGTCTCACAGACCACATTGCATTATAATGACAGTAACAATGCATCCTCTCTCCATGATATCACCTCCACTGTCTACAATGCATCCCCTCTTTAATCCTTTAATTATACCCCCACAGTCTCAAGCTTTGCATACCAAAGCTAACACTCTTGCAGCTTCCTGTAATCACCAAGGAAGCTCTGCCTTTGTTCTGATCTAAAATGTGAGTCCAAAAACAGGTCCCGTATGTGTGTCCACCACAACATATTGATATCAGTCCATACATATCAATCGCGTGATTAACTGGTTGTCCCCCAAGGGGCTCTCTGTTTGTATGCAATCCCTGCTGAGCGTGAATATTATCAGTCTGCATTGTGCTGGGTGCCCACACCGCTCCCCCTAGAACGGTCAGAAGGGGTTGTGACCCCACCCCACCCCACCCCCACCCCCGTAGTTTGGCTCCAGCTCCGGTAGAACTGTCGGAAGGCATGTCAGTCCGTGACGGGGACGGGGGAGGGGTGGAAAGGGCAGTGTGCTCCGCTCCAAATTCCAGCACGTTGAACGACCGTGGATCTTGGGAGCACAGGCTGGTGTGCAGTCGTGCATAATGGAACAAGACGGCAATCGGCCAGCTTTAGGAGTGAGGTGCGGGAAAAGCTCTGTGCAGGAGGAGGTGGAGGGGGTGGGAGTAAGTAAGTGCCGGCCCGGGACGTGGTGTCTGGGCCGCGCAAAAATTGCGTGTAGATCCGCGATGGTGAGGAACTTTTCCCGTTAAACGTAGCGGAGATCCACAGCAGCTGTGAAAAAATTACATCTCTGACCTCTCTCGTATTTTGGTCCAGCAAGGATGTGGGGAAGGCGAGCGGCCCAATTCCCCGATGGCTGTGATAAACTGAAGCTGTGTCAGGGACTCGGCAGTTTGGCTTTAGGTGTGGGAAACAGTCCTAAAGTCATCGGGGAAAGCAATCGGCTAAATTCCCCTTGTGCGCTGTGGCTGAAAAACCCATACAAAGTCCTGTGTGCTGGCTGCACGTCCGCTCCAGGTGCGCGAGCAGCCCTGAAGGTTCCGAGGGTGGCGATTGGCCGTTTTTCTCGGACCTGTGCAGCGACGGAGAACGAATGTATCAGTCTGTGGAGCCGGTTTTGTCCTGTGCATGGTGCGCGCTTGGCGCAGTGACACCATAGCTGAAAGCTGCGCAGAAGGTCCATTGTCGAGAGTTGGAGTCAGGGTCAGGGAGCTTGATGGAAATCAACGCAGTCGGCACCAATGGTCTTCCCTGTTCAGGCTGTTTCTGTGCGTTCGCTCAGGTCACTGATCAGAAGGTTGCGTGCGTCTCGGTCCGAGCGCTGCGCTCTTGGCCCTGGAGGTCGCCATCGTGGAGAGAGGACAAGGTGCACGCGCTCCCGTGTGGGTGTGAAAGATGTAGGCGATCTCTGGTCCTCTGGGATCCACAGCGCGGTGAGAGGCAGCAGACGGTCAGGGGTCACCAGTGTGGAGGAACAAAATAATCCACAGCGCGGCAGAAGGGAGAGACAGTCCATTCACGTCAGGTCACCAGTGTGGAGGAACAATATAAGTGCAGGCGGGACACAGCAGGCTGAAGGTTTAAGAGTTTTATTTCTCCATCATCATTGAGATACACAGCAGCACTGTGTGCTGTGTGTGCGCTGTTGTCAGAATCAGAATCAGAATCAGATTTATTGCCATTGTTCATGTAGTACACAAACTAGGAATTTGTCTCGGTGCAATGCTGCAACATTAAACAGGAGTAGCACTAAAGATAAAAATAAAAAACTATGCATGCAATAAAATGTAGAATATGAGTAATACTAATCTATGCAATTTTTAAATAGTAAATAGTACACTGTGAGTGAATTCTCTAAGGCATGTAAAGTTAGCACATTTATACAGACGAGAGAATGCATGGCACATTTACATACTGATACACATAACAGTCAATACATATCAATTGCTTTGATTAACTGGCGCCAGACTTCTCTCCTTACTCCGGGGATGTATAACAATAGGACAAAAGAGAATGCAAGACACATTTACATATTGATATCAGTCCATACATATCAATCGCGTGATTAACTGGTTGTCCCCCAAGGGGCTCTCTGTTTGTATGCAATCCCTGCTGAGCGTGAATATTATCAGTCTGCATTGTGCTGGGTGCCCACAACATACCGCACCTATGCATTTGGCGATGTGTTAACTTATGAAAAGTGAAAGAAAAATCAACTCCTGTTTGTGTGATTGTTGACATGGGGGGGGGCAGAGCTTCCCCAAATTCTATTTTTCAGGGTGGCACCGGAACTGGACCTCAGTAGTGGAGGGGGGACGGAGGGAGGGGGGAGACGAGCTGGCTGCGGCAAGGGGAACGTGACGTTTGTCATCAATGTGGAAAAAGGTGCCATTGGCGGAGGCAATGTCCTGGACTCCAGCAGTGGAGGAGAGGGGAAGAAGGACCCCACGGGCCGAACACCTGACTGACCGCACTGAAGCTAAGTACAGCTGTTGATGCTAACACTGACATAACAGACATGCAGCATCCAATTCAAAGCAGCATGTCCCATTCTTAATCAGATGATGCGTATCTCCTCTTTCCTGTTTCTGCCAACTCCCATTCCAGAGACCACCCGCTTTTGAATGTCATAAAGATATCTTCCTGTATCTATTGAGTCCCAATATTCTTGCCACTTTTCCACTATATAATTGTTAATGATTGATTTGCCTTCTGCCTTACTGAGTGAGATCTCCAGATCCACTGCCTCAAATTTCAATGATTGATTTGCTAATAAGTCCACATCCTCATTAAGATAAGATAAGATAAGATAAGATAAGCCTTTATTAGTCCCACAATGGGGAAATTCCAGGATTGCAACAGCACAGGGATAGCAACACTCAGAGCAACAATCAGAAGGCAAGAAAAAACAACATCTAGTAAACATATGTCCATATTACTATAAATGTATATATATATATATAGACACACAGTGCAGAGCATTATGGCTGGTGAATGTGCAGCAGAAAGTCTAAGCTCTCTCTCCGCGGATGCAGCGGGCCAGCTGGAAGTCTTTGGGCATGATGGTGACCCCCTTAGCGAAGAAGAGACCCACCAGGTGGGCCTCGCTGGTCTCCTGCAGAGCCATGACGGCGAAGCTCAGGAAACGCAGGACGGTCTTGAAGTCCTGAGCGATCTCCCTCACCAGGCGCTGGACGGGCAGCTTACAGATGAGCAGCTCCGTGGATTTCTGGTAGCGACGGATCTCTCTCAGAGCCACGGGCCTGTGACGGCGAGGCCTCTTCACTCTGCCGGTGGCCAGAGCGCCTCTCCGAGCAGCCCTGGTGGCTAGCTGTCTCCTGGGGGGCTTCTTCCTCCAGTAGATTTTACGGGCGGTCTGCTTGGTTCTTGCCATCGCTCTTTATTATTCTGTCTTATATTTCTTTCACACCGCCTAAACTCCAGCCCTGCACCCGTGTCCTTTTCGCTACAGCTCCCGGTATGTCAAGTTTCCCATTAGCACCGGGCGGCGGCCAAGTGCTAGCTAGCACTAGCTCCTCCCCGCTGTAACGTCTCCCGCTGCAAACCGTGGCTCCGTCCGCCGACCCGGGAGACCCCCGGGAGACCCCCGGGCGATCCGTGCGTCCGTGATATATATACAGAGTGAAAGGTGTAGAAAGAAGAAGGAAGATAAAAAAAGGCTGTTGCAACAGGCAGCCGACTCGTGTGGCGCCGCCGGTCCGGCGGAACCGGAACCCTCTATATTACCCTCTATTCCAACATGGGCTGGAACCCAAAGAAAGCTTACTGACTGGCCTTTACTGTAGAGGTTGTAAATTAAGGAGTGGATTTCTACAATTAGGTCCTGCCTACACAACTGCAGTGACTGAACACTCTTGAGAGCTGCCCAACTATCTGAAGCAATGACTGCATTATTCCTATAATTTATCTCCAACCACTGTTGAGCTAATATAATGGCAACTAGCTCAACTGTGTATACTGATAAGTGATTGCTGGTTCTTTTATTGATAGATATTTTATACCGAGGAATGTATACTGCAGCTCCACTACGACCAGTTGTAGGGTCCTTGGAACCATCGGTAAATGCTATCAGCATGTTTCTGAAGTTCTGTTCAATATATTTATGCACTATATATTCTGTTGCTGATTGCTTATGTTGCCTCCTCAGTTGTTGTATTTCAAAATCTACTAGTGGCATCTTAAACAACCATGGAGGAATAACAGACCACAGGACCATTGGGCTAAAATCTATGTGTTTTAATCCTGCCTGCTCAGCAATGGCATCACTTATCCATCCAAAGCTACTAATGTTGGACTCATTGTGTTCGCAGCAATCATTAGGATTAGCTTTTGCAGGATGTGACCTCTTATCTTTCAAGTTGATCCAGTATACCAGCATTAATTTGGTTCTTCTTAATCTTAAGGGCATTTCACCCGTCTCTACTTGGATCGTTGATACTGGAGAAGTTTTAAATGCACTACAACATATCCTAAGAGCCTTTGTCTGCTCTATGTCCAGAAGGTTCAGGTGACAATCGGCAGCCAACATGAATGCAACACATCCATAGTCTAGTGTCGCTCTCATTAGTCCTCGATATACCCTCAAGAGAGAAGCCCAAGAGGCCCCCCAGTCCTGTCCTGCCAGACATCTCAAAATATTATTTATTTTCTTACATCTAACTTTAGTTTTTTTCAATATGCTGCTTCCAGGTTAGTTTTTCATCGAATAACACACCTAAATACCAAACTACCTTTACTTGCTCTAACCTTTGGCCTTAAAGTTTTAAAGAAATTTCTTTGTGACTTTTAGAGAAGCAAATCACTTGTGTCTTTGAGACTGATAACTTAAATGCCCACCGGTTTGCCCATTGTTCATCTTGGTCTATTGCTGCCTGCATTTTCCTCTGAATGTACTCAAGATTATGTCCCCTTATCCAAAAGGCCCCATCATCTGCATACAAGGCCTTCCCTATTTCCCTATTGATTCCTTCAAAAATATCATTAATCATAATATTAAACAGAACAGGGCTACACACGCTGCGTTGGGGAGTTCCATTTTGAACTTGATATATTTTGGAGTACTCTGTACCAACTCATAAGTCAATCGTTCTATCATACAGGAAATCTAATATCCAGTTGTATAAATTACCTTCAATACCAAATTGATTTAATCAGCAACTCTTCCTTCCACAGCATGTCATACGCTTTTTCTACATCAAAGAAGACAGCTATCACATTTTCCCTATTTACCTGGGCCTTCCTAATTTCAGATTCTAGGTGTAAAATGGAATCCATAGTATTTCTCCCGTTTTGGAATCCACTTTGAAAAGGAGAAAGACATTCCCTCCCTTCCAAAATGTAATTCAGCCTTTCAGTCACCATTCATTCCATTGTTTTCCCTAACTGTAAGGTAAGAGCTATTAGCCTATAATTACTGGGATCTGATGACTCTTTCCCTGGCTTTAACACTGGAACTATAACTGATTGTTCCCATGTCCTAGGAATCTTAACCCTGGACCTGCCACCATCAAACAGCAGGCCACTGGGTTAGCACAAACATCTGAACCGGCTGATCGGTTGCTGCTGTCAACGGCCCTGCTAACATCTGAGCTGGCTGATGGGTTGCTGCTGTCAATGGCCCCGTTAACATCTGAACCGGCTGATCGCCCGCTGCTGTCAACGGCCCGGCTAAAACTTGAACCGGCTGATCGGCTGCAGCTGTCAGTGGTCCGGCTAACACCTGAACTGGTGGAGCATCATAATGCTGGTCTTCGCCTCAGTACAGCTGGACATAGCGAGTCGGGTGAGTCGAATTGCACTGGACAGACCCACATATCTGATCCTGCTGTAAATAGTTGTGCTATGTCCAAACTTTTGGAAGCAGGAGCAGTCAAACAAAATGCAAATGAGGTGAGAGCCGAAAACCGAGCTGTACAAAAGCAAAAACAACATTTATTTTTCCAAACTATTAATCATGCATGAGTTCTTTGGGACACAAAGGCTAAACCAAAGGGGATCCTCGGCGGACATTTAAACATACGGAGCATAATCCCCAAAAGAGATGAGATTTCGGCGTTGTTGTTGGACTCAAATCTGGACTATCTTTGTCTTTCAGAAAGCTGGCTACACAGGAACATAGACACTAATATGATCGATATTGTGGGTTATCAGTGTTTTAGAAAAGACAGGCAGGTAGGGAGGGGAGGAGTTGTCTTAATTTACATCAAAGAGAAATTTAAATGTCAATTGGTTGATTTGAATACTTCACTTGAATGTTTAGCTGTTAATGTATGTCTCTCACCGGTAATGAATTTCAACATTGCAGTATTGTACAACCCACCGTCATACAATTCTTCTTTTTATAATGAATTAAGTGATCTGGTAAAACAACTTGAGAGGCGCAGAGAAACAATATTTTATGGTGACTTTAATATTAACTGGTCTGATAAAAAGAACAAACAGAAACTGAAAAGCCTCATGACTGTCACGCCTCGCCGCCCATCTGCGGCGCCAGCTGCGCGCACACCTGCACCTCGTCAGCGGCGAGGGATTTAAGCCGCCTCGCCCTGGGCTTCGGCCTGAAGCCATCAGTCTTCACTCGCTTCCCTTGCTGCAAGGAATCCCAGCTGCTCAGCAAGCATTCAAGTAAGAATCTCTTACCTCCTTCTTCTAGTCTGCTCCCCTGTGCACAGGTGGATTTCCCGGCGGCGGACCACTCCTCTCCGTCACCGTTCCCTTGCTGCTGCACCGGGCGCTCCAGGTCGCTGTCTTCCGGGCTTCACCCTTGCTGTGCCAGCCACCTGCCATTTCCAAGTAAGCCAGTCATCATTATCATATCTCCCGTGTTGGTGTGGTGCCCGTTACCCTTCTCCCTTTGCTTCTCCCATAGGGTTGTCCGGCTGTACGGCCTCCTGCCTCCGTGCCCGACGCAGACGCCACCACCAACACATTTACATCTCGCAGACACACATTCATACACACTTGTTGTTAATAAAGCTATTAGATCTACCCTGAGCCTGCGTGTGTGTCTCCTGAGCCGTGCATTATGTCAGTACGGCTTCAGCAGAGCAGCTCGGCAGACGGCGGGCTCACACACCGACTTTCCACCCTCGAGGCTCGGGTGGACCTAATAGCCCACCAGCAACAGGTGATTTTAAATCAATTATCCATCATCACTAACCGATTGGACCGCTTGGACCCCCAACAGCCGTTCCCCCGGCTCATCAGGGCAGCGCGGCTCCTGCTGCTCCAGCGGCCGTCCAGCCTGCTCCGGCAGCACCGGTTCGGCTCACACCCATTCCGACCCCCGCCCGCTTTAGCAGTAAGCTCGGCGGAGCACGGGGGTTTATAATGCAATGTGAGTCCGTGTTCCACCGTGTGCCCGGAGATTTTCCCTCAGACCATAGCCGAATTGGCTACATAGGGAATCTCCTGGAGGGGCGAGCGCTTACTTGGGCTTACGCCGTAATGGCGAAGCCCAGTTACGCCACCCTCACCTATGGCCAATTCGTGAGACTGTTCCTGGAGGTCTTTGATCATTCTCGTACAGAGAGCGTTCAGGTCGATCGGCTTCTCAGCCTCCAGCAGGGAAGCCGGTCGGCAGCTGATTACGCGATCGACTTCCGGGTAGCGGCGGAGGAGGTTGGCTGGGGAGAACGTTCTCTCTGCGGCATCTTCCTCCGCAGTCTCAGTGATGGTCTGAGGGACGAACTGGCTGAGCGGGACATCCCGGAGACTTTAGCGGAGCTAACGTCCCTAGCCATCAGCCTGGATAACAGGTTGCGCGAGCGCACCTCGGAGCGGAAGTCGTCTTCTTCTCGCCCTCGTGGTGCCTCGTCGCGCCTGTCCCAAGCTCGCCCCCTGGCGTTGCCGTCACCATCGCGCCCCGAGGAGTCGGAGCCGATGGTGATGGGCTGGACAAAGCTCCCTCCTGCAGAGAAACAACGCCGCCATGAGTTGGGTCTCTGCATGTATTGCGGAGACAGCCAACACACGGTGGACCTTTGTCCACAGAAGCCAAACGGGGAGGTCCGCGAGTCACTGTAGGGGGCCTCGCGGACGTCAATCGGTTAAATCCCCTCTCCCAATTGAAGCTGCCCGTCCGGTTTTGTCACAACCCCACTGGGCACCTCACCCACGCACTAGTGGATTCGGGCGCGGAGAGCAGCTTTATTTCACAAAGCCTGGCAACCCGATTGGGCATCCGTTGCCAAGTCCTCAAATCTCCTCTCGCCCTGGTCAACCTCTCCCATGTCTCCCTGGGGAGAGTTTCACACCAGACCGTCCCTGTCCCTGTGATCATCTCTGGGAACCACCGGGAGGAAATCACTTTCTACGTCCTCCCCAACTCTGTGTCGCCCGTCATCCTGGGGTACCCCTGGCTTCGCCTCCATAACCCCGTCCTGGATTGGAAGTCCGCCAGGGTATCGGCATGGAGTTCCTTCTGCATGAGCACCTGCCTGCAATCCGCTGCCTGCTCCCCGTCCTCTTCTCCAACTCCTAAGGACGCCGCGCCTCCGGATCTCTCCCTGGTGCCATCAGAATTTCACGACCTGGGTATGGTATTCAGCAAGTCCAAGGCGATGTCTCTTCCTCCACACAGGCCCTACGACTGTGCAATAAACATCCGCCAGGGGGCACCCTTACCCTCTGGGCGACTCTACAGCCTGTCGGCGCCGGAGAAGGAGGCCATGAATTCCTACCTCAAGGAATCGCTGAGTGCTGGAATTATCCATCCCTCGTCATCACCATTGGGCGCTGGATTCTTCTTCGTGGGCAAGAAGGACGGTTCCCTCCGTCCTTGTATCGACTACCGCGCCCTGAATGATATTACAGAGAAGGATCGCTACACCCTGCCACTAATGGACACCGCCTTCCACTCCCTCCAGGGGGCGACTTGGTTCACCAAGCTGGATCTACGCAACGCATACCACCTCGTCCGGATCCGGGAGGGAGATGAGTGGAAGACAGCCTTCCGTACCCCGAACGGCCATTTCGAGTACCTGGTGATGCCGTTCGGGTTGACCAATGCTCCAGCCGTCTTTCAGCGCCTTATAAATGACGTCCTCCGGGACTTCATCGGCCTGTTTGTGTTCATCTACCTGGACGACATCCTCATCTTCTCCAAATCCAGGGACGAGCACCGGGTCCATGTGAGGCGGGTCCTCCAAAGACTGCTGGAGAACCGGTTATATGTGAAGGCAGAAAAGTGTGAATTCTACGCTAAAACCACGTCCTTCCTCGGGTTCATCATCTCCCACGACCAGGTGC
Organism: Pholidichthys leucotaenia; assembly: GCA_020510985.1. Lineage (NCBI taxonomy): Eukaryota > Metazoa > Chordata > Actinopteri > Cichliformes > Pholidichthyidae > Pholidichthys > Pholidichthys leucotaenia. The sequence goes on from CM035849.1 coordinate 297,486,280, forward strand.
TTCCGGATCCAGTGAAGGTGAAAGCGGTGGTGGAATGGCCCACACCAACATCAAGGAAACAGGTGCAACAATTTATTGGGTTTGCAAATTTCTACCGCCGCTTCGTCCCGAATTTTGGCACCGTCGTCGGCCCTCTGACCCGCCTCACGTCCCCTAAGGTCCCGTTCCGGTGGACCGAAGAGGCCGCAGCTGCTTTCCAGGCACTGAAGGCGGAGTTCTCCTCCTCCCGGGTCCTCAGCCAAGTCGATCCCTCGCTGCAATGCATCGTGGAGGTGGACGCTTCGGACATGGGGGTGGGGGCGGTTCTATCTCAGCGGTCGCCTGATGACGGAGTCAAACGGCCCTGCGCCTTCTTCTCCCCGCGCTTGTCCCCGGCGGAACGGAACTACGACGTGGGGGACAGAGAGCTCCTCGCCATCAAGCACGCGCTGCAGGAGTGGCGTCACTGGCTAGAGGGGGCGGACCTGCCATTCGTGGTCCTGACTGACCACAAGAACTTGGAGTACTTAAGATCTGCCAAGCGTCTGAACGCCCGCCAGGCGCATTGGTCCTTGTTCTTTGCCAGGTTCCGCTTTAACATCACCTTCAGGCCTGGCTCCAAGAACGGCCTGCCCAACGCCCTCTCTAGGCAATTTGCCCCTGAGGTGTCTGAGGACGCGGTCCACACCATCCTGCCCAGGTCGTGCATCGTGGGAGCCGTCACTTGGGACATTGAAAGTAAAATCCGGAAGGCGCAGGAATCAGAACCTGACCCTGGCGGCGGACCGGAGGGGAGGCTTTTTGTGCCGTCCACGGTCCGGGGGGAGGTCATCCACTGGCTGCACACATCTAAACTCACCTGCCACCCTGGTTCCTCCCGGATGATCGACCTTCTTCAATGGTCCTTCTGGTGGCCGGGCCTGCGGAAGGACGCTGCCCGCTACGCCCGGGCCTGCCCTGTATGTGCCACCAGTAAATCAGGGAATGCCCCTCCAGCGGGTTTGCTCCAGCCTCTGCCCGTCCCTGGCAGGCCCTGGTCGCATATCGCCCTGGATTTCGTCACCGGACTCCCAGTCTCTAACACCTTCGACACTGTCCTGACCATCGTAGACCGTTTCTCCAAGGCGGCGCACTTCATCCCGTTACAAGGTCTTCCATCTGCCCTGGAGACGGCGGACCTCCTAATCCAACACGTGGTCAGGCTGCACGGGATTCCAGTGGACGTGGTCTCGGACCGGGGTCCCCAATTTTCCTCAGAGGTTTGGAGGTCCTTTTGCAACGCCCTGGGAGCCAAGGTAAGCCTCTCCTCCGGCCATCACCCCCAAACCAACGGGCAGTGTGAGCGGACCAACCAGGAGCTGGAGGCTGCGCTCCGCTGCGTCACTGCGTCCAAGCCTGCGTCCTGGAGTAACCATCTCGCCTGGGTTGAGTACGCCCACAACACCGCCCGCTCTTCTGCCACTGGGATGTCTCCCTTTAAGGCGTCCCTGGGCTACGACCCCCCCTCTGTTCCCAGCACAGGAGAGTGAGGTAACTGTCCCCTCAGTTCGGGCGCACCTCAGGCTGTGCCGTTCCATCTGGGCGTCGGCGCGCAATGCGCTTTTACGCACGGCAGAGCGCAACAAATCCACGGCGGACCGGCACAGAAGACCTGCCCCAGCGTACCAGGTGGGCCAGCGTGTCTATGTGTCAACCCAGGACGTCATTTTAAAGGGTGAGAGGAGGAAGCTGGCACAGCGTTTTATGGGCCCATACCCCATCACCAGGATTATCAACCCGGTGGCTGTGCGTGTAGCTATTCCCCCCTCCCTCCGCATCCATCCCACCTTCCACGTTTCCAAGGTGAAGCTGGCAGTCTCCGATCCCCTTTGCCCTCCTCCTGCTGCGCAGCCCGCACCCCGGATGATTGATGGTCATCTGGCCTGGCCTGTCTCTTCTATCCTGGACTCCCGGCGCCGGGGTCGCAGGTTGCAGTACTTGGTGGACTGGGAGGGTTATGGGCCTGAACATCGGCAATGGGTACCCTCGTCATTTGTGTTGGACCCGTCCCTCATTACTGAGTTCCACCGAGCGCACCCGGAGAAACCATCGCCAGGAGGCGCTGCTAGAGGGGGGAGTACCGTCACGCCTCGCCGCCCATCTGCGGCGCCAGCTGCACGCACACCTGCACCTCGTCAGCGGCGAGGGATTTAAGCCGCCTCGCCCTGGGCTTCAGCCTGAAGCCGTCAGTCTTCACTCGCTTCCCTTGCTGCAAGGAATCCCAACCGCTCAGCAAGCATTCAAGTAAGAATCTCTTACCTCCTTCTTCTAGTCTGCTCCCCTGTGCACAGGTGGATTTCCCGGCGGCGGACCACTCCTCTCTGTCACCGTTCCCTCGCTGCTGCACCGGGCGCTCCAGGTCACTGTCTTCCGGGCTTCACCCTTGCTGTGCCAGCCACCTGCCATTTTCAAGTAAGCCAGTCATCATTATCATATCTCCCGTGTTGGTGTGGTGCCCGTTACCCTTCTCCCTTTGCTTCTCCCATAGGGTTGTCCGGCTGTACGGCCTCCTGCCTCCGTGCCCGACGCAGACGCCACCACCAACACATTTACATCTCGCAGACACACACTCATACACACTTGTTGTTAATAAAGCTATTACATCTACCCTGAGCCTGCGTGTATTATGTCAATGACCAAATTTAATTACCAACAAATGATCAAAGGACCCACCAGGATAACCAAACAATCTAGAACACTCATTGACATGGCATTTGCTAATAAACCAGAACGAATAACCAGAACCTATAATCTAGTAACTGGTCTCTCAGATCATAACATGGTTCTTGCTGTCAGAAAACTTACTAAAAAGCGACTACAGTATTTTGGGGGAGTTGATATTGACAAAGTAAATTTTATTATTCCCAAATCAAAAACTGCGGAGTTTGAACATTACTTAGAGAATCAAAATTGGGAGCAGCTCATGTCAGTATATGAAGTAGATGATTGTTGTAATTTTATAACTGCAAAAATCACAAAGTCTATAGAAAAACTTACAAAGCAAATTAAAAGTAGACAACAGAAGATTAACCTACCATGGTTAAATAATGAAATAAGAAAACTTATGAAGAGGCGCGACTCTGCATTGAAAACATCATTAACCTCTAAACTACAAAATGATCACCTCGTTTACAAAAGTTTAAGAAATAAAGTGGTACAAGAGCTGCGTAAATCAAAGGTATCTTATTACAATAAATTGATAGATCATGCAAAGGGTAACAACAGTTACCACAGTGTGTGTGTGAATGGTTAAGGGATAGCGCCGTATCGTGGCAGCTTCATCCATCCAGGTGGAGGATGACCCTCAATTTCCCCTCTGGGGATCAATAAAGTATACTAAATCTAAAAAAAAAAAAAAAAATGATGCCTTATTGAAAATGTCAAACAGTCCTTGGACAGGGGTAATGTGGTGGGAGCTGTTTTTCTGGACCTCAAAAAGGCTTTCGACACTGTAAACCACAGCTTGCTTTTATCCAAAATGGTATCTTTTAACTTTTCTCCAGATACAATAGAATGGTTTGCATCTTATCTCCAGAACAGAGAACAGTGTGTAAAAGTTCACCAGGATAAATCCTTCCTTTTAAATAACCGTATGGGTATCCCACAAGGGTCCATTCTTGGTCCTTTACTTTTTGGTCCATTTTTATTAATGACCTGCCATTACACTGCTCAGCTGCAACATGTCAACTTTATGCAGATGATGCAGTTATTTACACAGCTGCCAAGACTCCAGCACAGGCTGCAGACGTACTGTCTTCAAGTATGGTTGATGTCCAACAGTGGCTCATCCAGAACCATCTATTGCTGAACCTTCAGAAAACAGTTTCAATGTGCTTTTCAATCAAAAAATGTAACCTGCAACATTTTAAAGTTAATATACATGATCAAGACATCAGTTCAGTTACAGAATTCAAATACCTTAACATTGTACTAGAACTAATCTTCACATAAAGAAGATTTCTAAAACAGTAAAAAAAAAAAAAAATCTGAACTGCTTTAAATTAATTAGATATTACATACCATACCAAGCAGCCGTACTGTATATGCATTCTATGGTTTTTTCTCATATATCATACTGTCTGACAGTCTGGGCTCAAGCAGCTCTTTCTACAATAAAACATATAGGTTCATTATATAATCAAACTCTAAAAATCTTGGATAAAAAGCCTATTAGGTGGCATCACTGTTATATTATAAAAAAAATATAATTTATTGAGTTTTGAGAGTTTCATTGACCTCTGTTTTCTGAAATTAATTTTCAAATGTTTCCATAAATCCGCGCCAGAGCCACTTGCTTGATTCATCCAAAGACAGGACAGCAGCAGAGCCACCAGGAGTTCTGTTAACAATAACTGTAAAATATCCCACCGCAGAACCACATTTGGACAAACAGCTTTCTCTATAAAGGGCAGTCACATCTGGAACACAATGCCAAATGAAATCAAAATAATAACGGATTTTAAAACATTTACTACAAAGGTTAAAAACTGGCTAAAAAATAAACAAGAATGTACCCATGTATGAAATGATTGTCTGCAGGGTGTGAGTGAATGAAGGGAAGGAATGAATGTGTTTGATTATAGTGAGTGACAGAGGGAGGGGGGGTATTACTGCTGTAACAGGTAAATGTGAATCAGGTTTTTATATTGTGTATGACATGTTCTGGACCCAGGAGACAGACACTGACACGAGTAGATATAGACAATAATTCTTTTATTGTAACGTGAGAGAGTGTAGTGCGTGTGTGAGTGCAAGTATAGAAGTTTGGTCGCTGGAACTGAGCAGTCCGGATGGTGACCTGGCAACCCTGTAACACACAAGCAGAAACAATTACAGCTGTTCAGCTCTAGCGGGTAACTGTGGATGGTGAGGCTTACTTGGGTGTTTCACAGGTAACGTTCTGCTGACTTCCAGCGGCCATGCAGCGTAGTGGTGAATGTGCTCGTGGCTGTGGTGGTGAGTGCACCTGTCGCTGTGATGATGACAGTTCTTGTTGCGAAGATGATGGTGATTCCAGTGACCGTGACAATGACAGCTCCTGTAGCTGAAACAATAACAGTTCCTGTAGCTGTGGTGTTAGACGTACCCGTAGCTGTGGTGGTAGCGAGGAGCTACGTGATAGAGGTGGCAACGCCCCGTCAGCTGGGGAAGTTGGTCCGCCGCCTGGGAGGTCCACCTGTGCACAGGGGTAAAGGCAAGGAGTAGAATAGCAGATGGTTTTCTTACGTGGCAGTTCCTGACGAGACGTTCTTGGCTGAACTTGGGAACGAAGTTCTGGCTCATGCTCCGATGAGGGAGACAGACGACTCCGTGCCGGGCTGTCAGCAACACTGGCTTTTAACAGCCGCTGATTGGCACCTGTTGGTCTGTGCGCAGCTGGGACTGATGAGACCGATGATGGCCCAGAGGCCGCCATGACAGTACTCCCCCCTCTAGCAGTGCCTCCAGGCACCTGTCCAATCCTACCTGGATTCGCCTGATGGAAATCGCGGATCAACTGCTTATCCAGGATCAATGCTGGGCGAATCCAAGAACGATCCTCCGGTCCAAAGCCCTCCCAGTTGACCAAATACTGAAGACCCCGACCTCGCCTGCGAACGTCCAGGATGGCAGTCACCCCCCAGGCCGGATGGCCATCGATCATCCTCGGGGGGGCGGGGGCCGCGGGAGGCGGGCACAGGGGATCAGAGATGTACGGTTTGACCTGGGAGACATGAAAGGTGGGGCAGATGCGCATCGAAGAGGGGAGAGACAGGCACACAGACACAGGATTAACAATACGAGAGATGGTGTAAGGACCAATGAAGCGCTTGGTAAGCTTGCGCTTCTCAGCCGGTACACCAATATTCCGGGTAGACAACCAAACCTTCTGACCCACCTTGTAGTCCGGGGCGGGTCTCCTATGCCGGTTGGCCACCTGGATGTTGCGTTTCGTGGTCTTTAACAGGGCTCGGCGGGCGATGAGCCAAACTCGCCGACAGCGCTTAATGTGAGCTTGGACCGATGGAACGGCTACCTCCCTCTCCTCCTCCGGAAACAGTGGTAGATCAAACCCAAATGATGCCTTGAAAGGGGAGATGCCCGTAGCCGTAGAGATCATGGTGTTATGAGCGTACTCAATCCAAGGAAGATGCTTGCTCCAGGAGGAAGAACAGGAGGAGATGACACAACGCAGCGCGGCCTCAAGCTCCTGGTTAGCCCGCTCACACTGGCCATTACTCTGAGGATGATAACCTGAGGAGAGGCTGGCTGTGGCTCCCAGCGCTGCGCAGAACGCTTTCCAGACCTGCGAGATGAACTGTGGTCCCCGGTCCGACACTATGTCGGCGGGGATGCCGTGGAGACGGACCACATGCTGGACAAGGAGGTCCGCTGTTACCTGAGCCGAAGGCAAACCCCGAAGGGGCACAAAGTGGGCTGCCTTCGAGAAACGGTCCATTATAGTCAAGACTGTGGTGAAGCCATCTGAGGGGGGCAAACCAGTCACAAAATCCATAGCAACATGGGACCAAGGGCGGGAAGGGACCGGCAGCAGATGTAACAGGCCCGCCGGGGGGGATGATGTCGTTTTCCCAGTGGCGCACTGAGCGCAAGCCCGGATGCAACTCACAACGTCCTTACGCAGCCCTGGCCACCAGAAGGTCCTCTGGAGAAGGTCCACAGTCCGACCCACCACCAGATGATGAGCCAACTTGGAGGCATGACCCCACCCAATCACTTGACCCCGAATGGCGCGTGGAACAAACAGGCGGCCCGGGGGACCCCCCCCCCCCCGGGTCTGGCTCCGTCCTCAGTGCTCTACGAACTGTCTTGCAAACACCCCAGGACAAGGCGCCCACGACACAGGAGGGCGGTAGGATGGGAGTTTCTTGATCCTCAGAGGATGGTGCGTCGAACTGCCGCGAGAGGGCGTCCAGCTTACCGTTCTTGCTTCCCGGCTGATAAGTGATGGAAAAATTAAACCGGCCGAAGAATAGGGACCAACGAGCCTGCCGTGCGTTCAGGCGCTTCGCTGCCCTGAGGTACTCCAGGTTACGGTGATCGGTCCATACCACGAACGGCTGAGCAGCCCCCTCCAGCCAGTGTCTCCATTCCTCCAAGGCGAGCTTCACTGCCAGCAGCTCCCTGTCTCCTATGCTATAATTCCTCTCTGCTGGTGACAGACGATGAGAGAAGTAAGCACATGGGCGGATCTTACCATCTTCGGGAGAATGTTGAGAGAGCACCGCTCCCACCCCCGAATCAGAGGCGTCCACCTCCACCAAGCACTGTAGCTTCGGGTCCACCTGGGTTAGGACACGGGCAGAAGCAAACTCCTCCTTCAATTTCTCAAACGCCCTGGCTGCCTCCTCACTCCAGCAAAACGGGGTCTTAGGGGAGGTGAGCGCAGTCAGAGGGCGAGCAATATTTCCAAAGTTGGGCACAAACCTCCGATAGAAATTAGCAAAGCCCAAGAATCCCTGAAGCTGCTTCTTAGAGGTTGGTGCGGGCCAATCTACTACTGCCTTGACCTTGGCCGGGTCGGGGAGCACCTGGTTCCGGGCTATAATGAACCCTAGGAAAGAGGTCTAGTCAGTATGGAACTCACACTTCTCTGCCTTGACGAACAGTTGGTTCTCCAGGAGGCGTTGTAGCACTTTGCGGACATGCACCTGGTGCTCTTCTAATGTGCGAGAGAAGATAAGTATGTCATCGAGATATACAAATACAAACGAGTTCAGGAAGTCCCGCAAAACATCGTTTATTAATCGCTGGAAGACGGCCGGAGCGTTGGTTAACCCAAACGGCATTACTAGGTACTCGAAGTGCCCGCTTGGGGTCCGGAACGCCGTCTTCCACTCGTCACCTTCTCTAATACGCACCAGGTGATAAGCATTCCTGAGATCCAGCCTGGTAAACCAGGATGCCTCCTGGAGGGAGTCAAAGGCTGTGTTCATCAAGGGCAGAGTGTACTTGTCTTTTACTGTAATTTCGTTGAGGCCCCGGAAGTCGATGCAGGGGCGTAATGAGCCGTCCTTCTTCCCAACGAAGAAGAAACCGGCACCCATAGCCGAAGACGACGGGCGGATGATTCCAGAGGCCAGGGATTCCTTGATGTAAGTGTCCATAGCCTCGCGCTCCGGGGCTGATAGGCTGTAGAGGCGGCTAGCAGGAAGAGGGGCCACAGCCTTCAGGTTTATTGCACAGTCGTAAGGGCGATGGGGGGTTAGAGATAACGCCCGAGACTTGCTGAAAACTAACCCCAAGTCATGGTAAACCTCTGGTACCTTGGACAGGTCCGGTGGTGACGAGGAGGGTGGAGGCACCTTGACAGATGGGGCGCACGCCGCAGATTGGAGGCAGGCACTCAAACAGAATGTACTCCACACTGAAATACTCCCCGCCTGCCAGTCAATGGTGGGATTATGCAGCCGAAGCCAGGGGTACCCCAGGATGACGGGCGAGGAAGAGACGGGCAGAACCAGGAACCTAATCTCCTCCCTGTGGTTACCTGACACAATTACAGAAACTGGGGCCGTCTGATAGGCGATGGTGGTCAGTGACGCCTTGGACAGGGTGATGAGTTTGACAGGGGGATCCAGAGTCTGACAGTTGAGGCCCATCCAGGTTGCCAGGTCCCTGGAAACAAAATTCTGCTCAGCTCCTGAGTCTATTAATGCCAATGTGGAGTGTTCTGTATGTGCGTGGATCAATCTGATGGGTAAGCAGCAACTAGTGAGGGGTTTTTCTAAGTTCTTGCCCGTGAATCCCCCTACTGTGATCCACGGACCTTCCCTTTTAACCGACTGGGACATTCCAAAACCCCATGTGACTCTTTCCCACAGTAGAAACAAAGGCCAAGATCCCTGCGGCGCTGTCTCTCAGCCACTGACACTTTAGACTGCCCTATCACCATAGCCTCTTGATCCGGGGATTCCTCTGACGCGGGTAGAGCGAGCAGAGGAGAGCTAGTGACGCGGGGGTGGGGTTTAACTGAACGGGAAGTAGCTCGCCGTTTGTCCGCCCGCTCCCTTAATCTACTAACTAGGCTAACCGTAAGGGCAATTAATTTACGTAAGTTGTCCGGTTTGTCCCGTGCCGCTAATTCATCCTTTAACTCGTCATTAAGACTGCGAAGGAAGATACCACAAAGTGACGGCTCCCCCCACCCAATCTCTGCGGCCAGGACCCGGAAGTCAATAGCGTAATCAGCAGCTGATCTGTTGCCCTGCTGCAGACTCAACAACCGTTCAGTCAACACCTCACCCCTATCTACATGATCAAACACAGACATGAACTCCGCCACAAACTCCTGGTAAGTTAACATGGGGTAGCTTGGTTTAGCCATTACGGAATATGCCCAATCTAAAGCTCTTTCCCCCAACAAATTGATGATGTAACCAATCTTACTCGAGTCTATGGCGAAGTCTTCCGGAACGCGGAGAAAAACTGATTCACATTGTAAAATGAATCCTCGGGCTTCCCCGAGTTTCCCGCTGAACCGGGCAGGCGTGGGAACAGGGGTGAGGCGAGGGGTCGATGAGGTGTTAGTTTGACCTGACGCTAAGCCTGCAGGGGCTGAAACACTTGCAGTCGGGGAAAACGTCGGGTGTTCCCCCAGACGACCCAGCCGACCGTTTATTTGGGTCAGTTGATTGAGAATTACTGTCTGCTGGTGTGATAACATATCCACCCGAGCGCTAAGTGTGTTCAGTTTGCGCGGCAGTGTACTGTCCGCTGGGTCAACGTGACGGAGTCGTACTGACATGTTCTGGACCCAGGAGACAGACAATGACATGAGTAGATATAGACAATAATTCTTTTATTGTAACGTGAGATAGATAGATAGATTAGTTTATTTGACAGGGACAGTGCAATAAACATAGACAATTAATCAATGACAATCAATCTGATGTGTTGCACATAGAGTGTATAGCTATTAGCTAATTTGCAACTCTTGTCCCTGGATGGGCTTTAGAAAAGAGAATCAAGTAAATAAAATAAAATTTAAAAAAATTACACAATAACCACATACATCAATGCAAAAAAGATTATAAATACACAATTATAAATATTATAAATATTATAAATGCACAAATAAAACCAACTCTTGTCCCTGGATGGGCTTTAGAAAAGAGAATCAAGTAATGAAAAAAGAAAAAAGAAAAAAGAAAAAAAAATACACAATAACCACATACATCAATGCAAAAAAGATTATAAATACACAATTATAAATATTATAAATATTATAAATACACAAATATAACAACCTGAGTCACATTTGCCTATTTCAGGCCTCCCTCCGTCACTCACTATAAACAAACACATTCATTCCTTCCCTTCATTCACTCTCACCTTGCAGACAATCAATTCATACATGAGTACATTCTTGTTTATTTTTCAGCCAGTTTTTAACCTTTTTAGTGAATGTTTTAAAGTCCGTTATTATTTTAATTACATTTGGCATTGTGTTCCAGATGTGACTGCCCTTTATAGAGAAAGCTGTTTGTCCAAATGTGGTTCTGCAGTGGAATATTTTACAGTTATTGTTAACAGAACTCCTGGTGGCTCTGCAGCTGTCCTGTCTTTGGACGAAACCAGCATGTGGCTCGGGTGCTGATTTATGGAAACATTTGAACGTTAATTTCAGAAAACAGAGGTCAATGAAACACTCAAAACTCAATAGGTTGTATTTTTTTTTAAAACATTACAGTGATGCCACCTAATGGGCTTTTTGTCCAAGATTTTTAGGGTTTGATTATATAATGAACCTATATGTCTTATTGTGGAAGGGGCTGCTTGAGCCCAGACTGTCAAACAGTATGATATATGAGAAAAAAACCATAGAATGCATATACAGTACAGCTGCTTCGTAAGGTATGTAATATCTAATTAATTTAAAGCAGTTCAGATTTTTTTTTACTGTTTTTTAAATTTTCTTTATATGAAGATTAAATTTGAGTTGAGGATCTAGTACAATGCCAAGGTATTTGAATTCTGTAGCTAAACTGATGTCATGATCATGTATATTAACTTTAAAACGTTGCAGGTTACATTTTTTGATTGAAAAGCACATTGAAACTGTTTTCTGAAGGTTCAGCAATAGATGGTTCTGGAGGAGCCACTCTCGGACATCAACCATACTTGTAGACAGTACATCTGCAGCCTGTGCTGGAGTCTTGGCAGCTGTGTAAATAACTGCATCATCTGCATAAAGTTGGCATGTTGCAGCTGAGCAGTGTAACGGCAAGTCATTAATAAATAGGCTGAAAAGTAAAGGACCAAGAATGGACCCTTGTGGGATACCCATGCGGTTGTTTAATAATGAGGATTTATCCTGGTGAACTTTTACACACTGTTCTCTATTCTGGAGATAAGATGCAAACCATTCTAATGTATCTGGGGAGAAGTTAAAAGATACCATTTTGGATAAAAGCAAACTGTGGTTTACAGTATCGAAAGCCTTTTTGAGATCTAGAAAAACAGCTCCTACCACATTACCCCTGTCCAAGGACTGTTTGACGTTATCAATAAGGCAACAATTTGCTGTTTCTGTTGAGTATCCTGGTCTAAAACCAAATTGATGTGGATGAAGAAGTTGACTGTCTTGTAAATATTAAATCAGCTGTGTAGCTACAACTTTTTCAAGAGAGAGTGTAGTGCGTGTGTGAGTGCAAGTATAGAAGTTTGGTCGCTGGAACTGAGCAGTCCGGATGGTGACCTGGCAACCCTGTAACACACAAGCAGAAACAATTACAGCTGTTCAGCTCTAGCGGGTAATTGTGGATGGTGAGGCTTATTTGGGCATTTCACAGGTAACGTTCTGCTGACTTCCAGCGGCCGTGCAGCGTAGTGGTGAATGTGCTCGTGGCTGTGGTGGTGAGTGCACCTGTCGCTGTGATGATGACAGTTCTTGTTGCGAAGATGATGGTGATTCCAGTGACAGTGACGATGACAGCTCCTGTAGCTGAAACAATAACAGTTCCTGTAGCTGTGGTGTTAAACGTACCTGTAGCTGCGGTGGTAGCGAGGAGCTACGTGATAGAGGTGGCAACGCCCCGTCAGCTGGGGAAGTTGGTCCGCCGCCTGGGAGGTCCACCTGTGCACAGGGGTAAAGGCAAGGAGTAGAATAGCAGATGGTTTTCTTACGTGGCAGATCCTGACGAGATGTTCTTGGCTGAACTTGGGAACGAAGTTCTGGCTCATGCTCCGATGAGGAAGACAGACGCTTCTGTGCCGGGCTGTCAGCAACACTGGCTTTTAACAGCCGCTGATTGGCACCTGTTGGTCTGTGCGCAGCTGGGACTGATGAGACCGATGACGGCCCAGAGGCCGCCATGACAGTGTATTTATAATTTTGTTTGCATTGGTGTATGTGGTTATTGTTTATCCTGTTTTCATTTTATTTTTTCCTCATCTTTTTCTCTTTTTACCTGTTTCTTTTCTCTAAAGCCCATCCAGGGACAAGAGTTGCAAATTAGCTTAATGCTATACACTCTTTGTGCAACACATCAGATTTTTTTTTGTCTATGTTTATTGCACTGTCCCTGACAAATAAACAAACAAATAAATAAATAAATAAATAAATAAGATTATTGTCACCATAAATGGTACCAATCAGATTATTTACTTCAGAGATATGGAAGAAAACCTTTGGTGTAGCCTTCATGTCTCCAAGAGAGGGCAGTATTGCCACTCATCAATATTCATAGCTGTAATTGTTCGGAGGCATACCCATATACATCATACCTAGCTTGGTGCCAATCCGACATTCCATTCCTGAGGTATTAAAAAAACAACATGATGCAAACTTTCTGATGCAAAACTTTCTGCCTCCTATAGGTGGTGCTTTAGATTTCTATGAATATTGTTCTATAGAACTGTTTTGAATTGGACTAATATCCATAATATTGAATGTGGTTGAAATCCGACAATGCATACCGGAGTTATTGCCATCAGAATAGTCATAGAATGATCATGGCGAGGCATCAAATTTTTGCCATGCTCCTAAGGCCAAACCATCGTGTGTCGTGAAAAGTTTTCAATAACTTTAAATGGCACATAGGTATAGATGATTGTCACGACAAATGAGCTCAATTGAACTAAAACCCTAGGACGAGTTCGATCAAATGCGCGAGGTGGAAATCAGGTCACTGCCACTTCCTGCCAAAATGGCCGACTTCCTGTTGGGTGTAGACCATCACTTCTATGGAGTTTTTTTTTGCATGTCTTGACATGATAAACATCTTACCCAATTTTCATTTTTCTATGTGAAAGTAAGTGTGTGGCACTCCCCATTGACTTCACATGTTTGGTGGTGCTGTAGAGCCATTTTTGTGGGATCATTCATATTTCCTTGAAAATATTAAATTTTTTGCCAGTTTTGAGGTCCCTGCAAAAAGTGGTGAGTTTTCGTGTGTGTTCACTACTCCAAAAATGAGATCTTATATGAAGAAGAAAGAAAGAAAGAAAGAAAGAAAGAAAGAATATTCTAACAATTACAATAGGGCTCTTGCCCATTGACATTATCAGTGGCTCAGGCCCTAATAACTTGCTTTTTCCTCCCTTCTAGCTAGATGTCGTATCCTACTAGTTTGAAAGTCGCCTAAACCCCCAACCAACTCTTTATGGCTTAAGGATGTTATGTCCTTCCTTAAGGTAGAAAAGATCAATCTGACTGTAAAAGGCTCCTCAGCCAAGTTTTTTGAAAAATGGAACCCTTTCATCCATTACTTTTACTCTTTAAAAACTCCATCTTTTGATTGAGCTCTATTTGCAAATATTTTTCCATTTACTAATTCCCTCCCCAATCTCACCCCCTCCCCCTTTTGTGGCATTTCTTCTATTGGCACTCTGCTTATATTTGAGTATATACTGTATATGGGTATATAAAATATGTATGCTTCGATGTGCTTGTATGTGGGTCTGTTTATTTATAATCAATTTTCTTTTCCCTTTATTGTATATTTTAGTTATTTTTTTATACAGACACTGTTCTGTTCTGATTGTAAAAGCCAAACAAAATGAGAGAGCTTTGCTGCATACAACCATGTATCATTCCTCTAATCGCTCAATAAAATAAAAAAAAACAACCTAGTGCATACCTGTGCATGCCCGTAGAAACAAAGTATATGCAAATATTTCTGCATGCCCCTAGAAAGCAGGTGTAAGCAAGCATGTCAGCACTCGTTCAGTGATGACTGCCTTTGATCTTTGATGATGTCATAGCAAGTCCTATGATCTTTGATGTCATAGCGAGTCCTATGATTGTGAGTGATACCTGTCTTTGATCTTTGGTGATGTCATAGCGAGTCCTATGATCGTGATGCCTGCCTTTGATCTTTGATGTCCTATGATCGTGAGTGAGCGTGAGTGATGCCTGCCCTTGATCTTTAATGATGTCATAGCGAGTCCTATGATCGTGAGTGACGCCTGCTTTTGATCTTTGATGCTGTCATAGCGAGCCCTTTGATCTTTTAGCAAGTCCTATGATCATGAGATGTCATATAGACACCATAGGAACATCATAGGTGAATCCTATGATCTTTTAGCGAGTCCTATGGTCGTGAGAGACAGACACACACACAGAGAGACACAATGTGCGATAATGCACCTGTAAGCTGGTTGCCAACTGCCAATCAAATCTAAAAGACTTCTTGAATCATATGTAGAGTGAAGAAAGCAACAGCACAAAGTTCAAAATGGAGCTCCTTTAATCTTTGAGGGGCTGAGCAGCTTACACTGATTTTAATATAAATTCTGCAACTACGTAAGTGGGAGTCAAACATAATTTAAAAGCTATGTGTTCAAAATCTGAAGTTGAACCAGCAAAAAAGAAATAAAGATACTGAGACTTGTGAAGTAGCTCACAGATTTACTTACAATCTTCTGACAATTGAGAAGGAACGAAAAGTACACTTTAAAACAGTCCACACCAGCTCCAGTTCAGGGCCTCATCAAAGCTCTGAGCCACCATGGAAAATCTAAACATTTCATATTGGTCTGAATGTACTGTGCACTTCACTCTATTAAAGCAAGAAATCTTTGTGTGTGTCTTGTCACCTTTATAGGACATCATAGGACGGCCTATGAACTCAGGCATCATAGGACTCATGATGCTGTCATATGTCATATAGACCATCACTCACGATGCCTAGACTAATGTGTCTTATGATGTCATATGGCTCAAAATTGGCAAGGTGAATAAGTCACAGGGCCAGTCTTTACAGCGCGTTCGTGTTTTCTGCACAACAGATTTCTGCAGCCATGGCCAATTCTACGTTGCCGTGAGTAGAGTTGCCAGATCAAGCAGTCTTCATATTGTTGCTCAAGATGAAGAAACTAAGAAAAAGCGTCGCTTTCTCAGCAATGTCATTTTTAAAGAGCTGCTGACACAGTAAAATGTGTAACCTTGAAGAATGCCAGTCTACACTACAAATGTGTAAAATGTCAAGCAAAGCACTGATTTTCTCCAGGTGCTCTGGTTTCTTGGTTTCTACGGGCATACACAGGCCTTCCTGAACAGGGTTGAAAGCCACTTTTTGCTCAGATCTATTTTCATGATCCTGCCCATGAACTGGAATTACGATGCACCTATCCCTCAACAAGTGGTCTGAATGAAGAAGAAGACGACCCACCAGATGGAGAGCAATAGAATGAGGAGAACTGCTGCACGTCAGAAAAGATGCCGTGAACATGAAACACCTCAGGTTCCACCAGTACTCTGCAGGCATGACTGTGAACAACACATCTGTCTGAGACAGGAGGAGACCCTTCAGCAACGGGTATGCAGAAATACTTGCTCATACTTGGTTTCTACGGGCATGGACGGGTATGTACCGGTATGTACTAGTTAGATAAGATTTCTAAACATTTATCATAAGGCTGCAGATGACTGAAAATAGCCTAAATCTAGAAATGAACAGTATGAGTCAATAACAATGATGAATATCCGATTGCAACAACATATTCTTTATTCAGTTTGAGTATGATCCTGTTCTGCTTTCATCTCCTGACTCCCTTGACTTGTCATCTTCTTCTTCTTTTAGATTTGATTGGCAGTTGGCAACCAGCTTACAGGTGCATTACTGCCACGTACTTCAATCTTTAATGAACATCCATAGGCTTCTTCTTCTATATCTTTGTATCAGGAGTTGTACTCCAAGACTCGGGTAGAGGCTTTTATACCGGGACAGGGAGTCTGTGAGGCTCTCAGGGTACTCAATGGAATCGCAGGAGGAGTTGCTGTTCCCTGAATGATGCTTCGAGCTGCCTCCAAATGTCTATGCTGTTTCTGATGCACTAGGAGAGCAGAGCCAATAGAGTACAATAGGAAAAGAAGTGACAGTCTTTAAAATCTATTTTTTTTTAGATGAAATAAAATGGGGCAGCGCTGTGGAAGGGTGGTTAGCACTGCAGCAGCACAGCAACTCACTCTTAACCGGGGGATCCTGGGTTCGATCCCAGCCCCCGACCAACAGTGATCTGTGTGGAGTTTGCATGTTCTCCCCGTGTCTGCGTGGGTTTACTCCGGGATTTCTCTGGTTTCCTCCCACATGCCAAAAACATGCAAGTTAGGTTAACTGGCATCAAACTGGGGATTCTAAGTTGTCCTTAGGTCTGGATGTGAGAGTGAATGGCTGTCTGTCTCTCTGTGTTGGCCCTGCGATGGACTGGCGATCTGTCCAGGGTGGACCCTGCCTCTCGCCCAAAGATTCTGGGATAGGCTCCAGCCCCACACACCCCCACCCCCGCGACCCAAAAAGGATTAAGCGGAAGAAGATGGATGGATGGATGGATGAAATAAAATGTGGATAATGAGCAATGGAGAAACCTCTTTTCCTGACTCTGATCTTCTCTATCTCTGGGATGATAAAGCTGTTCACCAGCTCTGACACAATTTCCTCTGACTGAAGGTTATCGCTGTGACACCATTCACATGCACGGTAGATAAGTATAGAAATAAAATGGCATCCCGGCAAAGAAGCACATATAATTTTGAAATGTGCAGCTTCTTATTTTTTTCTGTTTTCGTCAAGTAATGCAGAAAAATTGCAAGTGTCCGTGCTTGTCTAACGATCTCATCTTTTTCTCTGCGCCTGCGCCCCTCCATCTGTCTCCTCAGCCTCGTGGAGACGACGCTCTCACTCAGCCAGTAGGATAACTGCATGGATCCAGTCCTCCTCCTGCAGGCCAATCAGCACCTTGGGCAGGGTGTCAAACACTTGTTCGAGTTCTTCACCTGTCAGTCTGGCTTGAGACGCCTCCCCCTGAGAGATCTGGAAGGAAGGTGTGAAAACAGATTTTTTTTCCCGTCCCAGTTTGTAAAATTTTACATTTAAGGTTAAGTCAGTGCATTCACCCTCTGAGTCTCTTTATCTCGCTCCATTTTCAGGGACATTACAAGGCTTTTGTCAGCTTTCTGTAGCTCTTGCTCTTCCTTCTGCAATGCATGGACACTCCTCAGCTCCTGGATCAGCTGCTTATGGTTGTCCTTGCCCTTAAACATCTATATACCTTCAAGAAATCTCTGTCTGTGTGTCTGTCTGTGTGTCTCTGTGTGTGTGTTCCACACATATCTCCCGAACCGTTCGTCAGACTGGCCTCAGATTTTATATGTACTTTGCTGAGGTTACGAGGGTGTGCATCCCTGAATTTCAGCCTCCCTGGATGTGCGGAAGTTTAGTAGGGGAAATCTTTAATGAACGTGCATGGGGTTGCTGTGGGCATTCATAGCTATGACATCATAGACACACAGATGTTGCCATGGTTACTGTTGCCAGGCAGACACATCATCAAAGATCAAAGGCAGACATCACTGAATGAGTAGTGACGACAAAGATCAAAGGCAGGTTTCACCATGATTACTGTTGCCATGGTAGCCATGTCAAAGATCAAAGGCAGGCATCACCATGGTTACTGTTGCCATGGTAGCAGTAACCTTCTACGGGCATGCAGAAATACTTGCTTATACTTGGATTCTATGGACATACATGGGTATGCACTGGTTAATGATTAATGAGGAAAAGTCACAAATGTCAAGGAAAAAGTTGGACACTTGGACAAATTTACCAGAAAAAAGAAAAATTCATGAGGGGAAAAAAGTGAAATATATGCAGACAAAAAATGACAAATGTATGCAGACAAAAAAGCTTGAAGTTGCTAGAAAAAAACTATGATATATGAGAAAAGCTGCAAATTCCTGAGAAGAAACAGCTGCCTCTAAGAAATTTCTAAATTTCTAAGAAAAAAGTTGAAGCAGATTTATATGGAATAAGGCTTGAGCCAGCAGGAACTGAATTTTAATTTTAATTATTTGAATTTGAATAACAGAATTTCAACCTGAATTAATCAGTTTGAATAATTGCTTTTCAAATTTGAATCTGAATGACCAAATTTGAAATTGAATCTATTGGTTTGAATGTGTATTGCAATAAAATTGAAAATGTATTTGATTTACTTGAAAAATTCAGCTCCCTAACTCATTATCAGAGTTCAGTTTCACTTCTTGTCATACAAATTCACTTTTTTATTTCAGGTTTTTGTGCCACACCCTGGACCTAGCCTCAGTCAAAACTAGTCGAGCACAGATAGAACTCTGCTTTACGCCTGTAACTCTCGCTTTACGTGCTGTTTACCTGTTAAAAACCTGCACGGACTTGAGTGGTTAATTCAGCGTGATGTCCAGCAGCCACACGCCAGGTTTGTAAAAGTAATAGTAATAATGTGCATGTATGAGAAGAGGCGTCATGTATGCATAGAAAACATGATTATCCAGGGCAACAGAGTAGCAGAGATTAACAGCAGAGCCTCCATTCAGGTGTTGGAGGTGTAGCAGCCCAGGAGGAGGTGGTCCTGCTGTCAGGACACTGATCTGTCAAAAACCAGAGGCTTTCTGTGAGAGACCTTTCATCCACACAAGTTCAGTGGAGTCAGAAAGTGGACAAAGGTCAGTAACTGTTCTAATATTGGCTATTTAGCATCATAGAAGACAGAATTATGAAATGATAATAAGAATGAAGCATTCTGCCTTCTCTGAGTTACTAAGAGGGTGGAGACTGTAGTTACAGTGGTTGTCTGTCCTTTAAAATTAGGTTTCAAATTAATAAAGCTGTTAGTAGGTTTGCAAGTAAATTAGTAGTGTCTTAGCTTGATAACTAGCCACAGTCAGCTGGTAAGATGCTAACGTCAAAATCAGGACTTAAAAATGACTTTAGATATAATTTATACAGTAGATTATCCATCAAAAACTGCCACACTTTAGATTTGTAACAGCCTAATATTACATTTAAGTCCAAAGTCAAAGTGGCTTTATTGTCATTTCATTGCTAAAAAAAACAATGCAATGAAATTGAGATACTGCTCCCTAAAACAGACTATCACACTCACAGTTCACTCATCATTTCGTCGTCGTCGTCGGCCTCCGTCGGTCTATGATGACCGTTGAAGAGAATCCTAAACGTCTACTCTGCTGGAACAGCATCGCCTGTGGCTGAACAGGCCGATGCGCGAATGGCAGTCCCTGTCACACAGGTCGCACTCGTGGGTGGTCTCCGTGCTGCTGGGTCTGTGGCGGTTCTTCCTGTGGGTCCTTTTTTCATCTGCTGCAGCAGTCAGTCTCTCTTCACCCGCCTTGAGCTGTCTGGTCAGGGTGCCTCTCCATTTGGAGCCGGTCCGTTGCAAGGTCCTCCCAGTGCTCTGTGTTGATCTCCAGGGCCTTCATGTCTCTCTTGCAGACATCTCTAAAGCGCAGCTGTGGGCGGCCAACGTCTCTCCTGCCAGTCGCCAGTTCTCCGTAGAGGACGTCTTTGGGGATTATGCCATCCTCCATACGGTGAACGTGGCCTAGCCAGCGAAGCCTGCGCTGCCTGAGTAGAGTGAACATGGAGGGAAGGCCGGCGCGGGACAGAGCTTCTGTGTTGGGCACTTTGTCCTGCCAGGATGTGTCCAGGATGTGGCAAATGCAGCGCAAGTGGAAGGAGTTCAGTCTCTTTTCCTGCCGGGCGTATGTTGTCCACGTCTCACTCCCATAGAGAAGTGTGCTGATGACACAGGCGTTGTACACTGCCATCTTCGTCTTGACAGAGAGTTTGGGATTCTCCCACACTCGTGTGGTGAGGTGAGCGAGTGTGAAGGCTGATTTTCCAATCCTCTTGTCGATCTCTGTATCAAGGGAGAGGTTGTTGCTGATCGTGGACCCCAGGTACGTGAACTGATTCACGACCTTCAGCTCATAGTTGTTGACGGTGATGGTTGGTGGTGCTTCCGTGCCTTGCGCCAAGACGTTAGTCTTCTTCAGGCTGATGGTAAGCCCGAAGTCCTTGCATGCCTGGGAGAAGCGGTCCATCGGGGTCTGAAGCTCCTGCTGTGGGTGGGTTGCGACTGCAGCGTCGTCTGCGAACAGCATGTCTCTGATTAGAGCCTCACGTACTTTGGTTCTGGCTTTCAGGCGAGCGAGATTGAAAAGCCTGCCGTCAGATCTTGTGTGCAGGTAGATTCCCTCTGTTGCTGTGCTGAAGGCATGCCTCAGGAGCATAGCAAAGAAATCCCAAAGAGGGTTGGCGCAAGTACACAGCCCTGTTTCACTCCGCTGCGTATGTTGAATGGCTCTGAGACGTTGCCGTTGTGCTGCACTATCCCCTGCATGTTGGTGTGAAACGATTCGATGAGGCTTTGCAACTTTGGTGGGCATCCTATGTTTGGCAGGATCTTGAAAAGGCCCTCTCTGCTGACCAGATCGAACGCTTTGGTGAGGTCGATGAAGGCGACATATAGGGGCATGTTCTGTTCTCTGCATTTCTCCTGGAGTTGGTGGATGGAGAATATCTGTCTACCGTCGATCGCTCAGCGCGGAAGCCACACTGAGACTCGGGGGTAGACACGTTCGGCAAGCTTCTGTAGACGAATGAGAACCAACTCGTGGTAGACTTTGCCAACAACGCTGAGGAGGGAGATGCCCCTGTAGTTGTTGCAGTCACTTCTCTCCCCTTTGTTTTTGTAGAGGGTGATGATCTTGGCGTCCCCTCATGTCCTGTGGTACGGCACCTTCCTTCCAGCACTGGCAGAGGACGTCATGCAATGGCAGCAGTAGGGCGGTCTGCTGTGCTTGATCAGGTTGGGGGGTATGCCGTCGTTGCGGGTGCCTTGCCAGCGGCCAAGCTAATCAATGGCCTTGTGAGTTCGTCGATGGTTGGCTCGGCATCAAGTTCATCATGGATGGCAGGCAGTCGATGGCATCAAGGGCTGACGAAGTTTGTCCGGTGTTCTGTCTGGAGTAGAGGTCGGAGTAGTGTTCCACCCATCTCTCCATCTGCTTGTTCTTTTCTGTGATCATCTCCCCAGTGGAGGATTTGAGGGGGGCCCCGTCTGATCTGAGCCCGCACAAGTGCTTTCTTGATGCCATCGTACATACCACGGATGTTCCTGTTATGGCAGCGGTTTGAATGTCTTGGCTGAGCTGAGTCCAGTACTCGTTGGCACAGCGCTGAGCAGTCTGCTGAACTTTGCTTCTCGCAGTCCTGAGAATTTGGAGATTCTTCTCGTTTGGGTACTTCTTGTACTCAGCAAGTGCTGTGCGCCTTGGCTTCAATGACGGGGGTCATCTCAGTCAACTTGGCATCAAACCCGTCCTGTGACTTCGAGGTCTTCCTCCCAAAGGTAGCTAAGGCTTGTGCGGTGGATGGTGTTTCACAGCTCTTCCCACTTCTGCTTTGCAGATTCTCCTTCTTGTGGTACACCAAGATCCTTCCCAAAGGTGGAGGGCAAATGCTCAAACAAGTTCTGGTTGGGCCATCTTGCTGGTGTCAATCCGTGCCTTTCCAGGCTGTCTAGCACGATGGAATTTCTTCAGCTGATTCTTGACCTTGCAACATACCAATGAATGGTCTGTGTCACAATCTGCACTCTGGAACGAACGGGGTTGATTAGCACGTTCTTCAGTGAGGTGCGCCTGGTCAGGCTCACGCCCAGCTGGTGCCCAGTGCTTTGAGCACAGATGTCGCCCAGGAAACCTTGTGTTGGGGCTTGGTCTTGAAGAACGAGTTTGTGATGCACAGATCGTCATATGTGCAGAACTCGAGCAGCCGCTGTCCGTTGTCGTTCATTCTGCCCCATACCAAATGGTCCAAGACAGGAGGGCCAGGAGTCGTGGTCAGCAACCCACTCTGGCATTGAAGTCTCCAAGGAGAATGAATTGTTCAGCGTTGGGGATTGATCTGACAGTTGTTGCGAGATTCTCGTAGAACTCGTCTTTTGCCTCTGGTGTGGCTGTCAGTGTTGGGGCATTCACACTGATGAGGGTGACTGGGCCTTGAGTGGTGTTGAGGCGGAGGGTGAGGAGTCGTGCAGAGCCATTGCTGCCGGTTCACCATCTTCAGCAAGGTGTTTCTTTCACTGCGAAGCCCACTCCGTGTTCCCCTGTGTTCGTCACTGCCCTTTTCCCTGCCAGTAGAACATGTAGTCCTTCTCTCTCAGTGTGCCTGCGTCAGCCAACCCATTTTTCTGGAGAGTGGCGATATCCACTTCCAGTCTCTTCAGCTCATTATTGATGATGGCAGTCTTCCTGGTGTCGTTGATGTCCTTGAGGTTAGCAGCGAGTCCTGTATCATAGTGCGGATGTTCCAAGTTCCCAGTTTTAGAGTTGGTCCTCTTTTGTTTTTTGTCTTGCCTGGTGCAAAGGTTCATCAGCCTGCGTTCGGACTTCTCCTCATCCCTGCAACCAATGAGGAAAGCAAGCTGTGGCGGGACAACACCTTATTGGCGGGGGCTGCCAGCTTGAGGCGGGCGGTAGCTGTCAGTGAGATCTGTGACTCCCTCACACGTCTGGAACAACCCCTGGCGCGCGCTCTATGCCAATTGAGCGGTGCTTATAACTGGTAACTGTCATTCCCCGTGTTGTTGTCTACGCAAAAGGCGAAGCAGGAGGTCCTCTCCAGTGATCAGTGTTCTACCTTCCAGCATGGGCATTGGTAGGATTCAAGCCTGGGCAGGAAGACATGGAGGACAAGATGTTTCCCATGCAGCATGTCCCCCTCTCACGTCACTGATGAATCCAAAGGAACAGCAGGGCTGCTACAGTTTCGGCCATGGCGCCGTCGCAGGAGCTGCCAGAACGATGTTGAGCACAACAGAGAACTGCCTTAGGGACTACGACTCCGGATTTTTCCTCAGGGTTGACTCCCGAAGCCTTTCCCGTGACCGGGTGTGCGCAAGGCAGCGGAGGTTTGAAATCAGGGTTTACCTTCCGTAGATGGGCTACCTTCCCAGGTTGACGAGCCACCATCTACCCGAAGCATCTGGTTTTAAGGCGCAGAGATCCGCCCTCGCCCCTTCTCCTATTAGTAAAAGCAGTTCCGCCGGGCTTAGAGACTAAACCACAGGGCAGGCTAGGAGTTGGACTTAGTTGTCAGAGGCTTTTCGAGACGCACGACCGTAAGGAGCATTTAATGAGCACTGGGAGCTTAACCCCAGTGCCGCTCCTGGCTATGACAACCTTGGAACCATCATGCATTTAACATTCTCATAATTACAATAAATTAATGCTTAAACAATAATACCTAAAAAGTTGAATACAATATGTACATAGTAATAATAAAAACATACTGAGCGATAAACAAATAAGACCAGCTTATACACACAAGATTATTGCACAAAATAACATAAAATAACATCAGCAGTCTGTACGTGTTATAAAAAACCGTTGGCCATAAAACCTATTGTCTATATTTGCCACGAGACAGCAGATGATCAATAACTGTCACTTTTGGACTGTTTCATTATTAACAAACCAGAGCTCATCCACAAGAGTTGCAAATTAGTATTAGCTATACACTCCACTGTGCAACACATCAGATCTGATTGTCATTGATTAATTGTCTATGTTTATTGCACTGTCCCTGTCAAATAACTAATCTATCCTATCTATCTAATATTAGTGCTGTATTGTTTGCATGATAATTTATAATCTGAACATATACATGATGTACAGAAACATGATTGTATTAACATGAAGAGCAGTATTCAGAGCAGGCTTAGAGCTTAATCAGAATAAATTATTCTATATTTTCATGTCAGATGAGTAAATCTCACTAACATACGCAAAAATCTGTGACATGTATACTGTACCTTTATTTTTTAAACAAATGTGTAGTACATGTGAAGAGTAGACTGCTGTGGTAAAGTTTCAGCCATAATACATTGACTTAATAAGTATTTTTAAACGATTACATCAATTCAACTTATTTTGTGAGATTTTTTTAAAACTAAGCACTGATTTATAGTGGAACTCACCCTTTATATCAGTTTCATAGACTGCAAGACGGCCTTCGATGGTGTGGACCATGAGACCACTGTGGAAGTTGTTGAGGCATTATGGAGTTCCGCGAAGATCATCTCCCTCATCCAGTGCTTCTCCAGGACATGAGCTGCAGGATCGCATGTGGCCAGCTGTCAGAGAGCTTGGAGGTGAAAACCATGAGACCACCGGGGTGCTTGCTGTCACATTCCGCTTCCTCTTGGTCATCAATTACATCATGAAGATCACAACAACAGGCAGGAAAAACAGGATGCAGTGGACACTCTGGACGCAGCTGGATGACCTCAACTTTGCTGACGACCTTGCGTGTCTGTTACATACAGTGCATCCAGAAAGATAAGATAAGATAAGATAAGCCTTTATTAGTCCCACAATGGGGAAATTCCAGGATTGCAACAGCACAGGGATAGCAACATTTAGAGCAACAATCAGAAGGCAAGAAAAACAAGAGCAGCGAGTATACGTACATATGTACACAACCGTTCAAATGTTTGGGGTCACCCAGACAATTATTTTGTGTTTTCCATGAAAAGTCACACTTATTTACCACCATGAGTTGTAAAATGAATAGAAAATATAGTCAAGACATTGACAAGGTTAGAAATAATGATTTGTATTTGAAATAATAATTTTTTCCTTCAAACTTTGATTTCGTCAAAGAATCCTCCATTTGCAGCAATTACAGCATTGCAGACCTAACATGATTGCACAAGGGTTTTCTAATCATCCATTAGCCTTCTGACGCAATGAGCAAACACACTGTACCATTAGAACACTGGAGTGATAGTTGCTGGAAATGGGCCTCTATACACCTATCTAGATATTGCACCAAAAA
Source organism: Pholidichthys leucotaenia (assembly GCA_020510985.1). NCBI lineage: Eukaryota > Metazoa > Chordata > Actinopteri > Cichliformes > Pholidichthyidae > Pholidichthys > Pholidichthys leucotaenia. The sequence continues at coordinate 297,511,425 of CM035849.1, forward strand.
CCAGACATTTGCAGCTAGAATAGTCATTTACCACATTAGCAATTTATAGAGTGTATTTCTGATTAGTTTAAAGTTATCTTCATTGAAAAAAAGTGCTTTTCTTTCAAAAATAAGGAAATTTCTAAGTGACCCCAAACTTTTGAACGGTAGTGTACATATAAACATATAGACACACAGTGCGGAGCATTGTAGCTAGATGGAATAAATATGTGAATATATAGTCACACACATGGTGAGGAGCATTGTGGCTAGATGGAATAAATATATGAATATATAAACACACACAGTGCGGAGCATTGTAGCTAGATGGAATGAAACAGCATAACCGTCTACTTAGTTATCCTACATGGTATGATTATGTATCCATACATATTCTCACCCTCCGTAGCTACCGGTATTTTCCTAGTTGTATACCGGAGGGGACCATTGTGTAAGTCTATTGCGTCTTTTGCATTCAATACTATTAGGTCGTCACGTCTTTTTGCTATCTCTGCGAGCAGCCCTGCTTAGGTTGTACAGTCTGACAGCCGTTGGTAGGAAGGACCTGTGAAACCTCTCGGTTGTGCACCTAGGATGATGTAGTCTGCTGCTAAATGAGCTCCTTAGTGCATTCAGTATGTCCTACATAGGGTGGAACTCGGACTCCAGCAGAGATGACAGTTTAGCCACCATCCTTCTCTCTCCCATCTCCTCCACTGGATCAAGGCGTTGCCCCAGGACAGAGCTAGCTTTCTTGATCAGTTTGTTCATGTCACGACTCGCCGCTCATCATCTGCCTCAGCTGCGCGCAAACCTGCACCTCGTCAGCCGCGGGCTATTTAGCCCACTTAGCCCTGTGCAGCGGTCTGGAGCCGTCTGTTCGCATCGGCACTTCTTCGCGTTTGGATCATCCTTTGATCATCAGCGAAATTACGCTTCAACATAAGCATTCCTTACCTTTCCCAAGTCTTCTCCCCTGTGCACAGGTGGATTCCCTGGCGGCAGATACCCCGTCATCGCCACCCAATCCTCACCATCGTCACAGGCTCTGCAGGACGCTGTCTTCCGGGCTTCTCCCTTGGCCAACGCCAGCCACCTGCCACCCACAAGTAAGCAGCACACAGCTCATTATTCCTGTTCAGGTGTGGTGCCCTTTACCCCTGTCCTTTGCTCTCTCCATAGGGTTGTCCAGCTGTACGGCGCACTGCTCTGCTTCCTGTGCATCAGCATTCACCCTCATCACATACACATATCTCACACATCCATCCAGACACACCTGCTTGTTGAATAAAGCTGTTAAATCTACCCTGAGCCTGCGTGCGTGTTTCCTGAGCCGGACATTATGTCAGTACGGCTCCAGCAGAGCGGCTCAGCAGACAGCAGGCTCGCACGCTGTCTTTCCACCCTCGAGGCTCGGGTGGATTTAATAGCCCACCAACAGCAGGTGATATTGAACCAGTTGGTAAACATCACTCACCGATTAGACCGCTTGGACCCCCAGCAGGCGTTCCCCTCAGCTCGTCAGTGAGGGGTAGCTCCTGCCGCTCCGGTGGCCGGCCAGTCTGCCGTGGGAACGCCAACTCGACTCACACCTATCCCAACCCCCGCCCGCTTCAGTGGGAAGCTTGGCGGAGCGCGGGGGTTCATCATGCAGTGTGAGTCGGTGTTTCTGCGCGTTCCCGGGGATTTTCCCTCGGACCACAGCGAAATTAGCTATATTGGTAATCTTCTGGAGGGGCGAGCGTTAACTTGGGCTTACGCCGTTATGGCGAAGCCCAGTTACGCAAACCTCTCCTACAGCCAGTTCGTGCAGAGCTTTCTCGAGGTGTTCGACCATTCCTGGCGTGATAGCGTCTTCACTGACCGTCTCCTTGGCCTCCAACAGGGAAGCTGGTCAGCGGCAGACTACGCTATCGACTTCCGGGTCACAGCGGAGGAGGTAGGCTGGGGTGAGGCGTCACTCTGTGGCATCTTCCTCCACAGCCTCAGCTCAGGTCTGAGGGATAAGCTGGCCGGTTGAGACCTTCCGGAGACGCTCTCGGAGCTAATCTCCATAACTATTAGTTTGGATAACAGGCTGCGTGAACAGTCCACCGAGTGGAAGTTAATCAGCCGCTCGCGTGGAGGCTCCGTCCGCACGCCTCAAGGCCGCCCCTTGGCGTTACCTTCTCCAGAGTCTTCCAAGGAATCGGAGGCGATGGTGGTTGGTCGGTCAAGGCTCCCCCTAGCGGAGAAACAGCGCTGCCGGGAGTTGGGCCTCTGCATGTATTGCGGAGGCAATCAACATACCGTGGAGCATTGCCCGGAGAAGCCAAACGGGGAGGTCGCGAGTCACTGTAGGGGGCCTCGCGGACTCTAACCGGTCAAATCCCCTCACTAGTCTATCACTGCCCCATTTGATTTTGTCACAATTGCCACGGGGCACCCTCACACACACACTGGTGGACTCAGGAGCAGAGCAGAGCTTTATTTCAAAGAGCCTGGCAACCCCAATTGGGCATCCTCTGCCACCCTCTGGCCGCTCCTCTCAGCCTGGTCACCCTCTCCCGTGCGCCCCTTGGACCAAGTGACTCATCGCACCCCGCCGGTCCCTGTTATTATCTCAGCGTAACCACGGGAGGATCTCCCCCTGTACGTTCTGTCCCTCCTCTGTGTCACCTGTGATCCTAGGGTACCCCTGGTTGCGTCTGCACAATCCTATTGTTAGCATATCTCACCTTTGGCTCAGCAACAATTATTCTTCTGCTTAAAGAATTTTGTTTCATCCAGGAGTAACATAAAGAAATGGATTTTCTCCCCCCAGGCCACAGCTGAAATCCCCTTTCTTTTGTTAAAACCAACCTAAGGAATTTCCCCAATGTCCGGCTTTGCTTTTATTGCCCCCATAAAACATGCAACAGACCTGGCCAAACATGGATCCACAGCTCAATAAAATTTCCTTAAACTCTGGGACACGCTGGATTTAACCAGTGAATTTTAAAGTGCATTATTACAAACTCAATTCTAAACCTCCTTCTTTTCAGAACTATGAAAGGCAAATGGACTCTGATGTCTTTAATGTGGAAAATCAATAATATGTGTGAAATGCATTAATCTGTGATTTTATATATACAGTGGGGTAAAAAAGTATTTAGTCAGCCACCAATTGTGCCAGTTCTCCCACTTAAAAGATGAGAGAGGTCTCCAATTTTCATCATAGGTATACCTCAACTATGAGAGACAAAATGAGAAAAAAAAATCCAGAAAATCACATTGAAGGATTTTTAAAGAATTTATTTGCAAATTATGGTGAAAAATAAGTATTTGGTCAATAACAAAAGTTCATCTCAATACTTTGTTATATACCCTTTGTTGGCAATGACAGAGGTCAAACATTTTCTGTAAGTCTTCACAAGGTTTTCAAACACTGTTGCTGGTATTTTGGCCCATTCCTCCATGCAGATCTCCTCTAGAGCAGTGATGTTTTGGGGCTGTCGCTGGGCAACACGGACTTTCAACTCCCTCCAAAGATTTTCTATGGGGTTGAGATCTGGAGACTGGCTAGGCCACTCCAGGATCTTGAAATGCTTCTTACGAAGCCACCCCTTCGTTGCCCGGGCGATATGTTTGGGATCATTGTCATGCTGAAAGACCCAGCCACGTTTCATCTTCAATGCCCTTGCTGATGGGAGGAGGTTTTCACTCAAAATCTCACGATACATGGCCCCATTCATTCTTTCCTTTACACGGATCAGTCGTCCTGGTCCCTTTGCAGAAAAACAGCTCCAAAGCACGATGTTTCCACCCCCATGCTTCACAGTAGGTATGGTGTTCTTTCTCCTCCAAACACGACAAGTTGAGTTTTTACCAAAAAGTTCTATTTTGGTTTCATTTGACCATATGACATTCTCCCAATCCTCTTCTGGATCATCCAAATGCTCTCTAGCAAACTTCAGACAGGCCTGGACATGTACTGGCTTAAGCAGGGGGACACGTCTGGCACTGCAGGATTTGAGTCCCTGGCGGCGTAGTGTGTTACTGATGGTAGCCTTTGTTACTTTGGTCCCAGCTCTCTGCAGGTCATTCACTAGGTCCCCCCATGTGGTTCTGGGATTTTTGCTCACCGTTCTCATGATCATTTTGACCCCACGGGGTGAGCTCTTGCGTGGAGCCCCAGATCGAGGGAGATTATCAGTGGTCTTGTATGTCTTCCATTTTCTAATAATTGCTCCCAAAGTTGATTTCTTCACACCAAGCTGCTTACCTATTGCAGATTCAGTCTTCCCAGCCTGGTGCAGGTCAACAATTTTGTTTCTGGTGTCCTTTGACAGCTCTTTGGTCTTGGCCATAGTGGAGTTTGGAGTCTGACTGTTTGAGGTTGTGGACAGGTGTCTTTTATACTGATAACGAGTTCAAACAGGTGCCATTAATACAGGTAACGAGTGGAGGACAGAGGAGCCTCTTAAAGAAGTTACAGGTCTGTGAGAGCCAGAAATCTTGCTTGTTTGTAGGTGACCAAATACTTATTTTCCACCATAATTTGCAAATAAATTCTTTAAAAATCAGACAATGTGATTTTCTGGATTTTTTTTTTCTCATTTTGTCTCTCATAGTTGAGGTATACCTATGATGAAAATTGGAGACCTCTCTCATCTTTTAAGTGGGAGAACTTGCACAATTGGTGGCTGACTAAATACTTTTTTGCCCCACTGTATGCATGTTAAAAATGTTTAAATGAATGTTTATTCCTGCATGTTGATTTAGAAGCACTGCTTATAATTTATACTAATCACTAAAGTTATCTTAGTTTAATACATAAGGGGAAATATTAACTTCCAGTATGTATCAAAGTTTTGCCTCTAAAACCATGTGACTCCAGCAGCCAATCTCGGCATGACAGCAATTCTTCATCCCAGAGCTCCAGACAATAGACTGTTCATTGGATGGAAAGTCTCTAGTGTGGCATGTGACAGTATGTCACATGCCACACTAGAGACAATAAAACACTGGATTTATTCTACGCAAACACTAAGGAGGCGTACACCTCATCACAACTCCCCCCACTCGGGAGATCGGATCACAACTTGGTTCATCTCCGGCCGGTGTACAAACCCCTAGTGCACAGACAACCTCCGGCCATGCACACTGTGGAGTTATGGTCTGAGGAGACAATGGACACCCTAAAGGGCTGTTTTGAAGCCACCGCCTGGAAGCAGCTCTGCGATCCACATGGTGAGGACATCGATGGCCTCATTCACACCTTCACGGGCTACCTCAGCTTCTGTGTGGACAAATCCGTTCCCACCAAGACCATACGGCGTCACTCAAACAACAAACCCTGGATCAACCCTGAGATAAAAACACTTCTGAGAGAGAAGAAGAGGATCTTCAGGTCAGGGAACAGGGAGATGCTGAAGTCCGTACAGAGGGAGCTGAGGAGAAAGATCAGAGAAGGCAAGGACAGCTTCAGGAAGAAGATGGAGGACAAGCTGCAACAGAGCGACATCAGCGGGGTCTGGAGAAACCTCAAAACCATCTTGGGGCTCCAGAATACCTCCCCCCAGGCCACAGGGGGCAGGGAGTGGGCGAACAACCTGAATCTGTTTTTCAATAGATTTGACCAACCGCCCTCCCCCCTGACTGCACAACAACCACTGCTGCCTCTAAAGAAATCAAGTCCTGCTGCCCACTCCCCACGCCACCAACACCCCCCCACTCCCAACACACAGCCCCCCATCCTGACCCTGACCAGGACCCAGGTGAGGACGGAGCTGAGGAAGATCAAGGCGAGGAAGGCGCCGGGACCGGACGGCATCAGCGCAAAGCTCCTCAAGTCCTGTGCAGACCAGCTGTGTGGGATTGTGACGTATATCTTCAACATGAGCCTGAAACTGGGGAGGGTACCACAGCTGTGGAAAACATCTTGTGTGGTACCTGTACCAAAAACTTCCCACCCCAAAGACCTGAACAGCTACAGACCGGTGGCCTTGACGTCCCACTTGATGAAGACCCTGGAGAGACTGCTCCTTGCTCACCTCCGCCCCCTGGTGGAACCAGCGATGGATCCACTCCAGTGCGCCTACCAGCATGGCATTGGGGTGGAGGATGCGGTGATCTTCCTCCTTCACCGTTCTCTGTCCCACCTGGAGAAGCCCGGGAATATGGTGAGGATCATGTTCTTTGACTTCTCCAGTGCTTTCAACACCATCCAACCGATGATCCTGAAGGACAAGCTGCTGCGCGCAGGGGTGGACCAGCACCTGTCATCATGGATCCTGGACTACCTCACGAACCGGCCTCAGTTTGTGAGAACCCGGGACTGTGTGTCCGACACGATCATCAGTAGCACGGGGGCCCCCCAGGGAACGGTGCTGGCTCCCTTCCTGTTCACTCTTTATACTGCGGACTTCTCACACAACACAACACACTGCCATCTACAGAAGTTCTCTGATGACTCTGCGATCGTTGGCCTCATCTCCAATGGAGATGAAGCTGAGTACAGAGGGCTTATCCAGGACTTCGTGGACTGGTGCCATCGGAACTGCCTCCAGATCAACGCGAGGAAAACTAAGGAGCTGGTGGTGGACTGCCGCAGGCATGGGCAGCCCCTCACAGTACCAGTAAATATACAGGGAACAGACATCGAGATGGTGACATCCTATAAGTACCTGGGTATTCATCTGAACAATAAACTAGACTGGTCACACAATACTGATGCACTCTACAAGAAGGGACAGCGCAGGCTGTTCCTGCTGAGGAGACTCAGGTCTTTTGGTGTACAAGGGGCGCTGCTGAAGTCATTCTATGACACGGTGGTGGCATCAGCCATCACTTTTGGAGTGGTCTGCTGGGGCAGTGGCATTACTGCAGCCGATAGGAAGAGACTGAACAAACTGATTAAGAAAGCTAGCTCTGTCCTGGGGCAGCGCCTTGATCCGATGGAGGAGATAGGAGAGAGAAGGACGGTGGCTAAACTGTCATCTCTGCTGGAGTCCGAGTTCCACCCTATGCAGGACATACTGAATGCACTGAGGAGCTCATTTAGCAGCAGACTACATCATCCCAGGTGCACAACCGAGAGGTTTCGTAGGTCCTTCCTACCAACGGCTGTCAGACTGTACAACCTAAGCAGGGCTGCTCGCAGAGATAGCAAAAAGACGTAACAAACTAATAGTTTTTTGAATGCAAAAGATGCAATAGACTTACACAATGGTCCCCTCCGGCATACAACTAGGAACATACCGGTCGCTATGGAGGGTGAGAATATGTATGGGCACATAATCATACCATGTAGGATAACTAAGTAGACGGTTATGCTGTTTCATTCCATCTAGCAACAATGCTCTGCACTGTGTGTGTTTATATATTTGCATATTTATTCCATCTAGCTACAATGCTCAGCACTGGGTGTGTTTATATATTTATATATCTACATATTATTCCATCTAGCTACATTGCTCCGCACTGTGTGTGTTTATATACTTGCATATTTATTCCACCTAGCTGCAATGCTCCGTACTGTGGGTGTTTATATATTTACATATTTATTCCATCTAGCTACAATGCTCTGCACTGTGTGTTCATATATTCATATATTTATTCCATCCAGCTACAATGCTCTGCACTGTGTGTCTGTGTGTGTGTGTATATATATATATTTTATAGTAATACGTACATATGTTTATTAGCTGCTCTTGCTTGCTTGTTTTTTTTCTTGCCTTCTGATTGTTGCTCTGAGTGTTGCTATCCCTGTGCTGTTGCAATCCTGGAATTTCCCCATTGTGGGACTAATAAAGGCTTATCTTATCTTATCTTATCTTATCTTAAGTTCATCGGGCCTCCCACAAAGGACTCTCATTGGCTGAGATTCCGATCGATCCCGGAAGCCCGTGAAGCTGAACAGAACTTATAAAAGGCAAAAGACTCTTCGCTCTGCCTCTTTTCAGCTGCTCTTTTCCTCTTTTCTCTTTTCTTTTTCTTCTCGCCACTGATCCGTCTCTCTCTATGGTCTACACACAGCAAGGAAGAACAAAGGACCGTCTGAACAAAGACTTCGACCACGTGTCGTTTTTTCTGAACACAGAGCAGATAACTCGTAATTCGTTTATGTAACTTTGTATTTTAATGCCTTTTTCTTTTTCTCTTAAATACCTTGGAATTCCTATTTCTTTGAGCTCAATTCTTAATCGGAGTTAAACTCCAATTTTTACTCATCTCTTTTTCTTTGTTAAACTTTCTGTAAAATCACCGTTTGTTTAATTTTAATGTAAACTTTAATCTTGACTTTAATTTTTTTTATATATTTTTCTTGACCAACCACACACCAGAAGCTATAATTTTTATCTAAAGTCCAAAAGTTTTTTTTTCCTAATTTGAGACCTGATTAGATGTAATTATTCTCAAAGCCCTCTGGAGGTTCGTGTCTACAAGGAATCAACGCGCAGCTGTTCACACGCTGAAGAAGCGTCACCATCTGGCTCCAAACCCAGTTTCAACTGTGGGTCATACAGCACAGAATCCAGCCTCTTCGACCGCTTGAATTTAAAGGTCGAAATGTGGACCCTGAAAATGTCTGCGGGCAGATATTAACGTCCACGAAATCTTGGGCTGAGGACGACGAAAGAACCATCATTGAACGAGGATCACGTGAGCTGCAAACTTTAATTCATCTGCTGAATTAAAACGTCTGAGGTTCGGTAATAATTTGTGTATCTAATCAGATGCAAATTAAGAAGCCCTTAACATAACTCTTCTTTTCATTAAAATTCTGTTTTTATTTCTTAAGATGAATCCAGGACTTTTTCATATAATTAGTAAACTTTCTCCATAAATTTGCGTTGTTTCCATTATCTGTTAACTCAAACTGATAGAGATTCATTTCTCAGTTTAACCCTGGTTCCGAAAATATTGACATTGTTAATCTGTCATTTACAAGATTGATTTTATGATTAATGAAATTACTGCAATGTCTGTTAATCATTTCGTTTAATAAATCTGTAAAAATGAGAGAAGTTGTTGAGATTTTATTTCATTCTGAGTCTGTTCAAGCACAGGTATCGAATTCATGGAAAATTTTTGAGACTGATTATTGATTAATTTATTGAGTGATTAAACAGGTATAAAGTGAAATTAAAGATTAAATTGCTTCTTAAAGATAGAAGCTGGTGCCCCTTACGAGTGTTATTAACTTTTCTGATGTATATGAAATGAGATTTGATCTCAGATTCCAATACATCAATATAAATTAAATAATTCATACCTGATCATATTTATTATTTATTAATATTCCCATCTATATTTCCTCCTACACTGTGCTGGATTGGCAGAGAGGAAGAATCGCTGCCTGGAGTTCCTTTTGTATGGGTACCTGCCTACAGTCCGCAGCCTGCGCCCCGTCCTCTCCCCCTCCGGCCAAGGACGCCACGCCTCCGGATCTCTCTCTGGTGCCCTCGGAGTTCCATGACCTGGGTCTCGTATTTAGTAAGTCCAGGGCGATGTCTCTTCCTCCTCACCGGCCCTACGACTGCGCCATCAACATCCGCCCGGGGGCGCCCCTGCCATCCGGACGCCTTTACAGCCTGTCAGCGCCGGAGCGAGAGGCAATGGATAGTTACATCAAGGAGTCACTCAACGCGGGAATCATCCGTCCCTCCTCGTCTCCACTCGGTGCAGGGTTCTTCTTCGTGTCTAAGAAGGATGGGTCACTTCGCCCCTGTATCGATTTTCGGGCCCTGAATGACATCACGGAAAAGGACCGTTACACCCTGCCCTTAATGGACACTGCCTTCCACTCCCTCCAGGGGGCGACCTGGTTCACCAAGTTGGATCTCCGCAGCGCATACCACCTCGTCCGGATCCGGGAGGGGGATGAGTGGAAGACGGCCTTTCGAACGCCTAGTGGTCACTTCGAGTATCTGGTGATGCCGTTTGGACTGACCAACGCCCCCGCTGTATTTCAACGCCTAATCAACGACGTCCTGCGTGATTTCCTTGGCCTCTTCGTGTTCGTGTACCTGGATGACATCCTCATCTTCTCCAGGTCACAGGAGGAACACCAGGTTCATGTGAGGCGGGTCTTACAGCGGTTGCTGGAAAACAGGCTGTACGTCAAGGCTGAAAAATGTGAGTTTTACGCCAAGACCACCTCCTTTTTAGGATTCGTAATCTCACACAACCAAGTCCTGCCTGACCCCGCGAAGGTCAAAGCGGTGGTTGAGTGGCCCACACCGACCTCCAGGAAGTAGGTCCAACAGTTTATTGGGTTTGCCAACTTCTACTGTCGTTTTGTGCCCAATTTCGGTGCCATCGTTGCCCCGTTGACCCGTCTCACTTCCCCCAAGAACCGGTGGACCGAAGAGGTCACAGCTGCGTTCCAGGCGTTGAAGACGGAGTTCTCCTCCTCCTGAGTCCTGACCCAGATTGACCCCGCGCTGCAGTGTTTGGTGGAAGTCGACGCGTCTGATACGGGAGTGGGGGCGGTGCTATCCCAGCGATCACCCACCAACGGGGTCAAGCGACCCTGCGCCTTCTTCTCACGGCGTCTGTCTCCGGCCGAGCGGAACTACGACGTCGGGGACAGGGAGCTTCTCGCCATCAAGCTCGCCCTGCAGGAGTGGCGCCACTGGCTGGAGGGGGCTGCGTTGCCGTTCATGGTGCTGACGGACCACAAGAACCTGGAATACCTTAGATCTGCCAGACATCTGAATGCCCGCCAGGCGCGCTGGTCCTTGTTCTTCGCCCGGTTCTGCTTCACCATCACCTACCGCCCTGGTTCAAAGAACAGCCTGCCCAATGCCCTGTCCAGGCAGTTCGCCCCCGAGACATCAGAGGAGCCGGGTCATACCATCCTGCCCAGCTCGTGTGTGGTAGGGGCGATTTCCTGGTCCATCAGGGACAAGATCCGGAGGGCGCAGGAGACCGAACCGGACCCTGGTGGCGGACCGGAGGGAAAGCTGTTTGTTCCATCTACTGTCCAGGGGGAGGTCATCCATTTGGTTCACACCTCCAAACTCGCCTGTCACCCTGGTGTTTCCCGGCTAGTGGATCTCCTCCAGCGTTCCTTCTGGTGGCCAGGTCTTCAGAGGGAAGCCACCAACTACGTCCAGGCGTGCCCTGTGTGTGCCGCTGACAAGTCAGGAAATTCTCCCCCCACGGGCCTTCTCCAGCCCCTGCCGATCCTGGGCAGGCCCTGGTCCCACATAGCCCTCGACTTCGTCACCGGTCTCCCGACCTCCAACACCTATGACGCTGTGCTGACCATCGTGGATCATTTCTCCAAGGCTGCCCACTTCGTGCCACTTCGGGGCCTCCCAACAGCACGGGAGACAGCGGACCTTCTGGTTCAACACGTGGTCAGGCTGCACGGGATACTGGTGGACGTCGTCTCTGATCGGGGGCCCCAGTTTGGCTCAGAGGTATGGAAGTGTTTCTGCAACGCCTTGGGGGCCACAGTAAGCCTCTTCCTCCGGCCCACCACCCGCAATCCAATGGGCAGTGCGAACGGGCCAACCAGGAGCTGGAAGCTGCCCAACGCTGCGTCACTTCCTCCAACCCATCTACCTGGAGCATGCACCTGGCCCTGGGTAGAGTACGCCCACAACACGGCACGGTCTTCTGCCACAGGGATGTCCCCCTTCAAGGCTTCCTTGGGATATGACCCACCATTGTTCCCGGAGCAGGAGGTGAACTGGCGTTCCATCAATCCAGGCGCACCCTGAGACGTTGTCGGAGTCTGTGGACCAAGGCGCGTGAACGTGCTTTTACCGCACGGCGACGCACACAGCACCACGGCGCATCGCCACAGGAGACGGCCCCTGCCTACCTAGGTGGGCCAACGAGTCTAGTTGGCCTCTCAGGACATCCATCTCAAGGCTGAGAAGAGGAAGTTGGCCCCACGCTTCATTGGTCCCTTCACCATTTCCGAAAATTATTAACCCGGGTGGCTGGCGCGTCTGGCCCTCCCCCCCTCCCTCCGCATATGTCCCACCTTCCACGTGTCCAAAAATCAAGCCCTGTGGTCTCCGATCTCTCTGTCCCCCCGCCCGCGGCCGCCGCCCGCGCCTTTGATGATCGACGGCCACCCGGCCTGGAGAGTCGCTTCCATCATGGACTCCCGGCGCGAGGTCACGGGCTGCGTACTTGTAGACCTGGGAAGGATTTGGCCCTGAATGGAGGTCCTGGGTGCGCTCTTCCTTGGTGTTGGACAGGAGTCTCAGCACGGAGTTCCACCCGGGCGCATCCGGACAAACCAGGGGGGGAGTTACTGTCACACTCGCCGCTCATCATCTACCTCAGCTGCGCGCACACCTGCGCCTCGTCAGCCGCGGGCTATTTAGCCCACTTAGCCCTGTGCAGCGGTCTGGAGCCGTCTGTTCGCATCGGCACTTCTTCGCGTTTGGATCATCCCTTGATCATCAGCGAAATTACGCTTTCAACGTAAGCATTCCTTACTTTCCCAAGTCTTCTCCCCTGTGCACAGGTGGATTCCCTGGCGGAGGATACCCCGTCATCGCCACTCAATCCTCACCATCGTCACAGGCTCTGCAGGACGCTGTCTTCCGGGCTTCTCCCTTGGCCAACGCCAGCCACCTGCCACCCACAAGTAAGCAGCACACAGCTCATTATTCCTGTTCAGGTGTGGTGCCCTTTACCCCTGTACTTTGCTCTCTCCATAGGGTTGTCCGGCTGTACGGCGCACTGCTCTGCTTCCTGTGCATCAGCGTTCACCCTCATCACATACACATATCTCACACATCCATCCAGACACACCTGCTTGTTGAATAAAGCTGTCAAATCTATTCTGAGCCTGCGTGCATGTTTCCTGAGCCGGACATTATGTCAGTTCAGTCTCTTCCTATCGGCTGCTGTAATGCCACTGCCCCAGCAGACCACTCCAAAAGTGATGGCTGATGCCACCACTGTGTCGTAGAATGTCTTCAGCAGCGCCCCTTGTACACCAAAAGACCTGAGTCTCCTCAGTAGGAACAGCCTGCGCTGTCCCTTCTTGTAGAGTGCGTCAGTATTGTGTGACCAGTCTAGTTTATTGTTCAGATGAACACCCAGGTACTTGTAGGATGTCACCATCTCAATGTCTGTTCCCTGTATATTTACTGGTGCTGTGAGGGGTTGTCCTTGCCTGCGGCAGTCCACCACCAGCTCCTTAGTTTTCCTTGCATTGATCTGAAGGCAGTTCCGATGGCACCAGTCCACAAAGTCCTGGATAAGCCCTCTGTACTCAGCTTCATCTCCGTTGGAGATGAAGTCATCAGAGAACTTCTGTAGATGGCAGTGTGTTGTGTTGTGTGAGAAGTCCACATTATAAAGGGTGAACAGGAAGGGAGCCAAAACCGTTCCCTGGGGGGCCCCCGTGCTACCGATGATTGTGTCGGACACACAGTCCCGGGTTCTCACAAACTGTGGCCGGTTTGTGAGGTAGTCCAGGATCCATGATGACAGGTGCTGGTCCACCTCTGCGCACAGCAGCTTGTCCTTCAGGATCATCGGTTGGATGGTTTTGAAAGCACTGGAGAAGTCAAAGAACATGATCCTCACCGCATTCCTGGGCTTCTCCAGGTGGAACAGAGAACGGCGAAGGAGGAAGATGACCGCATCCTCCACCCCAATGTCATGCTGGTAGGCGAACTGGAGTGGATCCATCGCTGGTCCCACCAGGGGGCGGAGGTGAGCAAGGAGCAGTCTCTCCAGGATCTTAATCATGTGGGACGTCAGGGCCACTGGTCTGTAGCTGTTCAGATCTTTGGGGTGGGAAGTCTTTGGTACAGGTACCACACAAGATGTTTTCCACAACTGTGGTACCCTCCCCAGCTTCAGGCTCAGGTTGAAGATGTACTCCACAATCCCACACAGCTGGTCTGCACAGGACTTGAGGAGCTTTGCACTGATGCCATCCGGTCCTGACGCCTTCCTCGCCTTGAGCTTTCTCATCTCCGTCCTCAGAAAGTATTCACAACGCATCACTTTTTCCATATTTTTTTGTTACAGCCTTAGTCCAAAATGGATTATATTCATTTTTTTCCTCAAAATTCTACACACAACACCCCATAATGACAGCGTGAAAAAAGTTTGACATTTTTGCAAGTTAAAAATAAACTAAGAAATCACATGTACATAAGTATTCACAGCCTTTGCCATGAAGTTCAAAATGGAGCTCAGGTTCAATTCAATTCAGCTTTATTTATACAGCACCATATCACAACAACAGTCATCTTATGGCACTTTCAAATGTAGGGAAAACCCCACAATTGCAGAAGGACCTCAGCAATCAGGCAATCCCCTGTGAGCAAGCATTGGCAACTGGTGGAGAGGAAAAACTCCCTTTTAACAGGAAGAAACCTCTAGCAGTACCAGGCTCAGGGAGGGGCAGTCATCTGCTGCGACTGGCTGGGGGGGGTGAGGGGATAGAGAAGATGGAAAGAACAGGCATAAAGAGAGCAAACATACTGGTTCCACAGGAAAGGAGCTTGATAACTGAAGGCTTTGCCCTCCATTGTACTTGTGGAGATTCTAGGTATTACAAGTAATCCAGCATTTTGGGAGCGTAGTGCCCTGTTAGGATGATAGGGTAATATCAAATCTTTTATATAAGAGGGGGCCTGATTATTAAGAGCTTTGCAAGTGAGAAGAAGGATTTTAAACTTAATTCTAAACTCTATGGGAAGCCAATGAAGGGAGGCCAGAACCGGAGAGATATGATCTCTCTTTCTAGTACCTGTTAAAACTCTTGCTGCAGCGTTTTGGATCAACTGAAGCCTTTTTAAAGATATTTTAGAACAACCTGATAATAACGAGTTACAATAATCTAATCTAGAGCTAACAAAAGCATGGATCAGTTTCTCAGCATCACTCAGAGGCAAGATGCTCCTAATCTTGGCAATACTGCACAGATGATAGAAGGCAGTCTTAGAAACAAATTTAATATGTGAATTAAAAAACAGATCTTGATCAAAAATAACTCCAAGGTTCCTCACAGAACTATTCAGAGTAAGAGTAGCCGCATCCAAATTAAGAGTTTGATTTGGAAAGGCATTTCTAAGGTTTTTTTGGACCAACAAGAATGACTTCAGTCTTATCCGGGTTTAATAGCAGAAAATTACAAGTCATCCAAGCTTTGATTTCCTTAAGACAGGCTTCTAACTTGGCTAATTGATTACAATCATCGGGCTTCATTGACAGGTATAATTGTATGTCATCTGCGTAACAATGAAAATGCATATAGTGCTTTCTAATGATGTTGCCTAACGGAAGCATATATAAACTAAAAAGAGTAGGGCCCAACACAGATCCCTGTGGAACTCCATGACTGAGGTTAGAGGTGGAAGAAAACTCATTATTGATATGAACAAACTTAAATCTATCGGACAAATAAGATCTAAACCACTGCAGTGAAGTACCGTTTAGTCCAACATAGTGTTCTAATCTATCAAGTAGAATATCAGGATCGAAAGTATCAAAGGCTGCACTAAGATCT
This sequence comes from Pholidichthys leucotaenia, assembly GCA_020510985.1. Taxonomy (NCBI): domain Eukaryota; kingdom Metazoa; phylum Chordata; class Actinopteri; order Cichliformes; family Pholidichthyidae; genus Pholidichthys; species Pholidichthys leucotaenia. The sequence goes on from CM035849.1 coordinate 297,526,870, forward strand.
AAAAGGACAAGTACAGAAATGAGTCCATTATCAGATGCGATAAGAAGGTCATTCGTGACCTTCACTAAGGCTGTTTCAGTACTACGGTGGGGAAAAAAAGTATTTAGTCAGCCATCAATTGTGCAAGTTCTCCCAATTAAAAGATGAGAGAGGTCTCCAATTTTCATCATAGGTATACCTCAACTATGAGAGACAAAATGAGAAAAAAAAATCCAGAAAATCACATTGAAAGATTTTTAATGAATTAATTGGTAAATTCCTCGGTAAAATAAGTATTTGGTCACCTACAAACAAGCAAGATTTCTGGCTCTCACAGACCTGTAACTTCTTCTTTAAGAGGCTCCTCTGTCCTCCACTCGTTACCTGTATTAATGGCACCTGTTTGAACTCGTTATCAGTATAAAAGACACCTGTCCACAACCTCAAACAGTCAGACTCCAAACTCCACTATGGCCAAGACCAAAGAGCTGTCAAAGGACACCAGAAACAAAATTGTAGACCTGCACCAGGCTGGAAAGACTGAATCTGCAATAGGTAAGCAGCTTGGTGTGAAGAAATCAACTGTGGGAGCAATTATTAGAAAATGGAAGACATACAAGACCACTGATAATCTCCCTCGATCTGGGGCTCCACGCAAGAGCTCACCCCGTGGGGTCAAAATGATCACAAGAACAGTGAGCAAAAATCCCAGAACCACACGGGGGGACCTAGTGAATGACCTGCAGAGAGCTGGGACCAAAGTAACAAAGGCTACAGTCAGTAACACACTATGCCGCCAGGGACTCAAATCCTGCAGTGCCAGATGTGTCCCCCTGCTTAAGCCAGTACATGTCCAGGCCCGTCTGAAGTTTACTTGAGAACATTTGAATGATCCAGAAGAGGATTGGGAGAATGTCATATGGTCAGATGAAACCAAAATAGAACTTTATTGTAAAAACTCAACTTGTCGTGTTTGGAGGAGAAAGAACACCATACCTACTGTGAAGAATGGGGGTGGAAACATCATGCTTTGGGGCTGTTTTTCTGCAAAGGGACCAGGATGACTGATCCGTGTAAAGGAAAGAATGAATGGGGCCATGTATCATGAGATTTTGAGTGAAAACCTCCTTCCATCAGCAAGGGCATTGAAGATGAAACGTGGCTGGGTCTGTCAGCATGACAATGATCCCCAACGCACTGCCCGGGCAACGAAGGAGTGGCTTCGTAAGAAGCATTTCAAGGTCCTGGAGTGGCCTATCCAGTCTCCAGATCTCAACCCCATAGAAAATCTTTGGAGGGAGTTGAAAGTCTGTGTTGCCCAGCAACAGCCCCTGAACATCACTGCTCTAGAGGAGATCTGCATGGAGGAATGGGCCAAAATACCAGCAACAGTGTGTGAAAACCTTGTGAAGACTTAGAGAAAATGTTTGACCTCTGTCATTGCCAACAAAGGGTATATAACAAAGTACTGAGATGAACTTTTGTTATTGACCAAATACTTTTTTTACCGAGGAATTTACCAATTAATTCATTAAAAATCCTTCAATGTGATTTTCTGGATTTTTTTTTCTCATTTTGTCTCTCATAGTTAAGGTATACCTATGATGAAAATTGGAGACCTCTCTCATCTTTTAAGTGGGAGAACTTGCACAATTGGTAGCTGACTAAATACTTTTTTGCCCCACTGTATGATGAATTCTGAACCCAGATTGAAACTCTTCAAATAAACCATTTCCCTTTAAGTGGTCAAATAATTGCATAGCAACAACCCTTTCTAAGATTTTTGAAATGAAAGGCAGATTAGAGATTGGTCGATAGTTAGCTAAAACTCCTGGATCCAACGTTGGCTTTTTGAGTAAGGGTTTAATTACAGCAGTTTTAAAAGCCTGCGGAACATGATCTAAGGTTAAAGAAGAATTGATTATTTGAAGAATATGGCTACCAATAAATGGGAAGACTTTTTTAAATAACCTGGTAGGACTAGGGTCTAAAAGACAAGTAGAAGGCTAGGTCCATCCTGTTTCCACTGATCATCCTTGGGATGTTTCTACAGCTTAACTGGAGTCCACCTGTGGTAAATTCAGTTGATTGGACATGATCTGGAAAGGCACACACCTGTCTATATAAGGTCCCACAGTTGACAGTGCATTTCAGAGCACAAATCAAGCATGAAGTCAAAGGAATTGTCTGTAGACCTCCGAGACAGGGTTGTCTCGAGGCACAAATCTGGGAAAGGGTACTGAAAAATTTCTGCTGCTTTGAAGGTCCCTATGAGCACAGTGGCCTCCATCATCTGTAAATGGAAGAAGTCCAGAACCACCAGGACTCTTCCTAGAGCTGACCGGCCATCTAAACTGAGTGATCAGGGAGAAGGGCCTTAGTCAGGGAGGTGACCAAGAACCCGATGGTCACTCTGTCAGAGCTCCAGCGTTCCTCTGTGGGGAGAGGAGAACCTTCCAGAAGGACAACCATCTCTGCAGCAATCCGCCAATCAGTCCTGTATGGTAGAGTGGCCAGATGGAAGCCACTCCTTTGTAAAAGACACATGGCAGCCCACCTGGAGTTTGTCAAAAGGCACCTGAATGACTCTCAGACCATGAGAAACAAAATTCTCTGGTCTGATGAGACAAAGATTGAACTCTTTGGCATGAATGCCAGGCGTCATGTTTGAAGGAAACCAGGCACCACTCATCACCATGACAATACCATCCCTACAGTGAAGCATGGTGGTTGCAGTATCATGCTGTGTGGATGTTTTTCAGCGGCAGGAACTTTGAGACTAGTAAGGATAGAGGGAAAGATTAATGCAGCAATGTACAGAGACATCCTGGATGAAAACCTGCTCCAGAGCACTCTTGACCTAAGACCGGGGTGACAGTTCATCTTTCAGCAGTGCAACAACCCTAAGCACACAGCCAAGATATCAAAGGAGTGGCTTCAGGACAACTCTGTGAATGTCCTTGAGTGGCCCAGCCAGAGCCCAGACTTGAACCCAATTGAACATCTCTGGAGAGATCTGAAAATGGCTGTGCACCGACACTTCCCATCCAACCTGATGGAGCTTGAGAGGTGCTGCAAAGAGGAATGGGCCAAACTGCCCAAAGATAGGTGTGCCAAGCTTGTGGCATCATATTCAAAAAGACTTGAGGCTGTAATTGCTGCCAAAGGTGCATCAATAAATTATTGAGCAAAGGCCGTGGATACTTATGTACATGTGATTTCTTAGTTTTTTATTTTTAATAAATTTGCAAAAATTTCAAACACTTTTTTCACATTGTCATTATGGGGTATTTGTAGAATTTTGAGGGAAAAAAAGAATTTAATCCCTTTTGGAATAAGGCTGTAGCATAACAAAATGTGGAAAAAGTGAAGCGCTGTGAATACTTTCTGGATGCACTGTCACCACAGCCAGATGCAGGACAAGACTACTCACCTGGAGACTACATCAGCCGGGACAGGACTCCAGATCAATAAGAAGAAGACGGAGCTGATGAAGATTTAACACCACTGCCAACACACCAGCCACAGATGGAGGACAGCTCATCGGAGAGGTGGAGCCCTTTGTCTACCTGGGAAACGTGGTGGATTGACAGGGAGCCACAGACTGAGATGTCACAGCCAGGATCGGCAAGCCAAGAGTAGCTTTTGTCATACTGAAGAATATCTGGGCATCAAAAGAGATCTGCACGAGAACAAAACTTCCCATTTTCAACTCTAATGTCAAGTCTGTTCTTCTTTATGGAATGTAAGACCTGGAGGACGACAAAGATGATGCAGCAGAAGATCCAGACTTTGTTTAACACGTGCCTGAGGTCCATCTTTAATATCAGGTGGCTGGAGAAGATCAGGAATGAAGACCTGTTGGAGCGAGCAGGACAGAAACCAGTGGCAGAACAGATTCTGCGGAAGAAGTGGGACTGGATTGGACACACCCCCAGGAAACTAGCATCACATGCCAAGTCCTGACCTGGAACCTGTAGGGGAAGAGAGAGAGGCCAGCCTCAAAACAGCTGGAGATGAGACACTGAGGCAGAGCTGAAACAGCAGGGAACCAACTGGAGGGGAGTAGAGAGAGCAGCCCAGAACGGAACTCGCGATGGCAAGGGGTCGTCGATGGCCTATGCTCCATGGTGAGCTATGGGCTTAAATAACTACTAACTACTGATTTACAGGTACAGGAGCAGAGTCAGTGTCAGTAGATTAGGAAAATTCAACAGTTTGTAAAACTGGAAAAAAATGAAACAGCTTTTATTGTGTACTAATTTATTGTATTTAGTTTAGTAAATACCATATTTGCATTATGTCATATTTATTTATGGCTCTTTTTTTAAAACAGGAAAGGTGAGCTTGATCTCCTGTTTTAACATTCAAGCACATCCTGGTCTTCAGAAGAATTGGTGATGAAGTAACGAGGAGAGAACAGCATCTGCTCCTGGAGGAAGTTCAACATTATTGTTAATGATCTGAGCATTATGAGCTATAAGCAGCCTGGGAATTGAAAATATTAGATAGCTAATAAATTCTTATGGGGCCCTTTTTTTCTAAATCTCATGGCATCATTCATTTTTTACACATTTTAACACTTTTAGCATATTTTACTGTGATTTTTTTTATTTCAAATACTTGTAGTTTTTTAAGCAATCCATTTAATCTTATCCAGTCCAGTAAGTCTTGAATTTATTTTTTTAACCTTTATACAGTTCCCATTGAATCAATGAGATTTGTTCTGAAAAGTGCTGTTTAAATACAGCTTCACTGCTCTGTACATTGATAGTATCACAGAAACTGGCTCAGACTTTGTTTTTGGTAAACTGGTGTGAGGGACTGTAGCTTTAAATGAGACACCCCACAATATTTTTTAATTTGTTTTGGCATCGTATTTGTTCTGCAGATTATAATGAGTTCTTATCTGTAAGTACAAACATGTTGTTGCACCTTTTGCCCACATGGTGGCATTTTTGCTCTGATCGTGAGCTAAGGAATATTGACTTTGCCAATGGATTGTGGGAGTTGTAGTTGAAAGTAGCGATATACACTACCATTCAAAAGTTTGGGGTCACCCAGACAATTATTTTGTGTTTTCCATGAAAATTCACACTTATTTACCACCATGAGTTGTAAAATGGATAGAAAATATAGTCAAGACATTGACAAGGTTAGAAATAATGATTTGTATTTGAAATAATAATTTTTTCCTTCAAACTTTGCTTTCGTCAAAGAATCCTCCATTTGCAGCAATTACAGCATTGCAGACCTAACATGATTGCACAAGGGTTTTCTAATCATCCATTAGCCTTCTGACGCAATGAGCAAACACATTGTACCATTAGAACACTGGAGTGATAGTTGCTGGAAATGAGCCTCTATACACCTATGTAGATATTGCACCAAAAACCAGACATTTGCAGCTAGAATAGCCATTTACCACATTAGCAATGTATAGAGTGTATTTCTGATTAGTTTAAAGTTATCTTCATTGAAAAAAAGTGCTTTTCTTTCAAAAATAAGGAAATTTCTAAGTGACCCCAAACTTTTGAACGGTAGTGTACCTCAGCAGTGGCTCAGGAGATAAAGTGGGTTGTCCAATAACCAGAGGGTTGGCGGTTTGAATCCTGCTCTACCCAGCCATCCTGCCGTTGTGTCCTTGGGCAAGACACTTTACCCACCTTGCCTCCAGTGTCCATGACACTGGTATGAATGTGTATAAATGTTCAGTAGTGGTTGGAGAGGCCACTGGCGTGGATTGGCAGCCATATTTCCATCAGTCTGCCCCACAGCAGCTGTGGCTACAGAAGGAGCTTACCATTGTTTACCATTGTCTGTGAAGTGAATGAATAGTGTATCTAATGTAAACCATCTTTGAGTGTCCATAAAAAGCACTATATAAATCTGATGCATTATTATTATTACCTTTGAAAAATGTCTGTAAGGAAGAAAATGGAGAGTGTAATATCTGTAAAAGTCCTTTATTAAAAGGAGCAACTGTAGAGGGTGTAAGGAAAGGATGTGGAGGTGAGGCACGAGCGTAGATCGACACAGATTCTTTATTGACCCTCTAACATAAATACAGCCGGTGGGCCCCAGCGTTGCCCAATGGGTCCGAGTGTCTGGCAGGAGAGTTTCCCCAACTCTCTCTGGATTCTGCTTATATAGCTTTAATGGTATGCATAAAGAGTTGTGCTAGTGCATTATGCTTGTGTGTGTACAAAGAGAATGTGTGACACATTAACGTAACACTTGCGACATTCATGACAATACATCCACCTCCCTGCCCTCATTGTCTGTCAAGTTACTCTTTGGGGGGATACCCCCTTCAGTCCATTGTTCTGCCCCTCTTCCTGCTTCTGGGTGTAAGAGGAATGTCCACCCACTGTGTCTAGTGTCACCTCACAGCCCCCCCCCCCAAAGGCCCAGAAAGGGCTGTGACCCCCCCCCCTGTCGTTTGGGCTCACGTTGACACCAGAGGAGGCTGCAGCGGGGGGTTGCCACTCCGGTCGAACTGTCTGCTGGTGAGGAGTGTCGGAAGGCATGTAAGTCTGTGGGGGGAAAGGGGGAGGGGTGATAAACACTGTCTGCAACGCTCCAAGTTCCAACACGTGACGGCCATGGTTCATGGGCGCACGGGGTCCAGTGCGCATCATGCATAATGGAACAAGCCAGTGATCGGACGGCTTTAGGGAGTAAGGTGCGGGAAGAATGATGTGGAGGAGAAGGTGGAGGTGGATGGGAATAAGTGAGTGCCAGCCCGGGATGTCAAAAGTGTCTGGGCTGTGCAAAAGTTGCGTGTGGATCTGCCATGGTGAGGGACTTTCCCGGTAAACCTGGCAGTGATCTGCAGTGGCTGTGAAAAAAATTAAGTCTCTGACTCCTCTCGCGGCTCAGTCCTGCGAGGATGTGGGGAAGGCGAACGGCCAAATTCCCCGAGGAGGCGTAGCGGCTGTGAAAAAAAAACTGAAGCTCTGTGGGGGACTTGGCGGTTTGGCTTTAGGTGCGGAAGCAGCCCTAAAGTCATCGGGGAAAGCAATCGGGTAAATTCCCATTGTGCGCCATGGCTGAGAAACCCATACAAAGTCCTGTGTGCGGGCTGCATGTCTGCTTCAGGTGCGTGAGCAGCCCTAAAGGTTCCGAGGATGGCGATCGGCCGTGTTTCTTGGGCATGTGCAGCGGCGGAGGACAATGTATAAGTCTGTGGAGCCAGTTTGTCCCTGGTGCATGGCACGTGCCTGGCGCAGTGACCACATAGCTGGAAGTTGCGCTGTCCTCGTAATCCTGCAGTGTGTGCGCAGGGCTTCTGTGCACAGAAAGTCCGCTGTCGGGAGGTGAGTCAGGGTCGGGGAGCTTAATGGAAATCAACGTAGATGGAGCCAATGATCTTCCCCGTTCAGGCTGTTTCTGTGCGTTGCTCGTGTTGCTGATCCTCGTGCATCTCGTCCCAGCGCCGCGCTCTCCATCCGGCCCTGGAGGTCGCCATCGTGGAGAGAGAATAAGGCGCGTGCGCTCCAGTGTGGAATGCGAAGGATGTAGCGATCCTGGTCTCTGGAATCCACAGCACGGTGGAAAGGGAGCAGACGGTCATCCACGTCTGGTCTCCATGTGGTGTGCGGAGTAAGGGTGAGACAGATTCATCTCCCATCGACCAATGTGGAGAAAAAGGTATCTACAGCTCGCGAAAGGGAGAGTAGAGATTGTCCATTTCACATCTGGTCACCAATGGAGAGGTGTATGAAAGGATGTGGGGGCGAGGCACGAGCGTAGGTCGACTCAGATTCTTTATTGACCCTCTATCATAAATATCAGCCGGTAGACCAGCGTTGTCCGCTGGGGCGAGTGTCTGGTAGGAGAATTTTCCAACTCTCTCTGCATTCTGCTTATGTACTGTAGCTTTAATGGTATGCATAAAGAGCCAGTGCTAGTGCATTATGCTTGTGTGCGTACAAAGAGAATGTGTAACACATTAACATAACACTTGTCTACATTCATGAGCAATACATCCACCCCCCTGCCCTCATTGTCCTGTCAAGTTACTCCTTGGGGGGCTACCCCCTTCAGTCCATTGTTCTGCCCCTCTTCCTGCTTCTGGGTGTGAGAGGAATGTCCACACCACTGTGTCTAGTGTCACCACACAACAAACTTTGTACAGTGAGAATTATTCAACTGTACAACACTGGATTGATTCAAATATTTAAAATAATCTAATCCATTTACCTGCATAGAAGTTACAAGTTCATGTTGATATTATTACTTTTCACTAGGAGAAAGACTGATGCTGGTGTTAAGGGTGCAAAAACTTAACTCCTATTGGCACTTATGTGAACCATGTGACTCCAAGAAACATCTCCTTGTTTACAGAGGTGGGTAGAATAGCTCAAATGTGTACTCAAGTTCATGATAAATACTAGAACAAGGATTCGGTGTGCCCCGCCGGTATGGGGTTGCCGGGGCCCCGCCCTGGAGCTGGGCCTGGGGGAGGGGCTCAATGGCTAGGGTCTGGTGGCCGGGTTTCCCCCATGGGACCCAGCCGGGCTCGGCCCTAGGAGTTACATGGGTCCACCCACCAGTGGGCTCACCACCTGCAGGAGGGATCCTGGGGGTCCGTGCTATGTGGATCAGGCAGCGGTCAAAAGCGGAGACCTTGGGTGGACTGATCCCAAGCTTTCTAAACTGGCTTTTGGTACGTGGAATGTCACCTCTCTGGTGGGAAGGAGCCTGAGGCAGGTGCATGAGGTTGAGAAATACCAACTAGATATAGTCGGCCACACCTCAACACACAGCTCCAGTTCCGGAACCAGTCTCCTGGAGAGGGGCTGGAGCTTGGCCTACTCTGGAGTTGCCCCGGGCGAGAGGCAACGAGCAGGGGTGGGTATTCTTGTACCCCCCTCCTTGCTGCCTCTATATTGGAGTTTTCCCCCGGTGGGACGAAAGGGTTGTTTCCCTGCGCCTTCATGGTTGGGAAACGGGTCCTGACCATCATTTGTGCCTAGGCGCCCAATGAGGTTTCAGAGTACCCACCCTTTTTGGAGTCCTCTGACTGGGGTGCGGGAGGGTGCTCCTCTTGGAGACTCCATTGTCCTACTGGGGGACTCAATGCGCACGTGGGCAACGACAGTGAAACCAGGAAGGGGGTGATTGGGAGAACGGCCTGCCCGATCCTGAACCTTAGTGGTGTTCAGTTATTGGACTTCTGTGCTAACCACAGTTTGTCCATAACGAACACCATGTTCAAGCATAAGGTGTCCATATGTGCACCTGGCACCATGGACACCCTAGGTCGCCGGTCGATGATCGATTTTGTTATCGTGTCATCACACCTGCGACCGTATGTCTTGGACACCCGGGTAAAGAGAGGTGCAGAGCTGTCAACTGATCACCACCTGGTGGTGAGTTGGATCCGATGGCAGGGGAGGAAGCCATTCAGATCTGGTAGACCCAAACGTATAGTAAGGGTGTGCTGGGAATGTCTGGCTGAGGCCCCTGTCCGGGAGGTCTTCAACTCCCACCTCCGGAAGAACTTCAACCACATTCCGAGGGAGTCTGGAGACATGGAGTTTGAATGGGCCATGTTCTCCACCTCCATTGTTGAAACAGCAGCCCAGAGCTGCGGCCGCAAGGTTGTCAGGACATCTCGGAGTGGCAACCCCTGAACCAAGTGGTGGACACCAGTGGTGAGGGGGGCCATTAAGCTGAAGGAGTCCTATCAAGCTTGGTTGGCTTGTGGGACTCCTAAAGCAGCTGAGGTGTACCGGCAGGCCAAGTGGAGTGCAGCTCGAGTAGTTGCTGAAGCAAAAACTCGGGTGTGGGAGGAGTTTGGTGAGGCCATGGAACAAGACTTTCGGTCGGCCTCGAAGAGATTCTGGCAAACTGTCCGGCGGCTCAGGAGGGGGAAGCAGCTCTCTGTCCACACTGTGTATGGTGCGGATGGGGCGCTGTTGACTTCGACTGGGGATATCGTCGGGCGGTGGAAGGAATACTTTGAGGATCTCCTCAATCCCACTGACACACCCGTCCACAGAGAAAGCAGGTGCTTGTGGACAAGGGGGACGACTTGCCCATCACAGGGGCTGAGGTCACCAAGGTGGTTAAAATCTCTTTGGGTGGCCGGGCCCCAGGGGTGGATGAGATTCGACCTGAGTACCTCAAGGTCATGGATGTTGTAGGGCTGTCATTGTTGACACGCCTCTGCAACATTGCGTGGGGTCAGGGGCAGTGCCTTTGGCATGGCAAACCGGGGTGGTGGTTCCTCTCTTCAAAGAAGGGACCGGAGCGTGTGCTCCAACTTTACAGGATCACACTCCTCAGCCTCCCCTGGGAAGGTCTATGCCAGATACTGGAGAGGAGAGTCCCGGCCGGTTGGTCGAACCTTGGATTCAGGAGGAGCAATGTGGTTTTCGTCCTGGCCGTAGCACATCGGACCAGCTCTTTACCCTCTCGAGAATCATCGAGGGTTTGTGAGACTTTGCCCAACAGTTTACATGTGTTTTGTGGACTTGGAGAAGGCATTCAACCGTGTCCCTCGTGGTTTTTTGTGGTGGTGCTTCGGGAAATATGGGGTGTCGGTCTGTTATGAGCTATTCGGTCTCTGTACGACCATTGTGAGAGTTTGGTTCGTATTGCCAACACTCAATTGAACTCATTCCCAGTGAGAGTTGGACTCCGTCAGGCTGCCCTTTGTCCCGATCCTGTTCATGAATTTTTATGGACAGGATTTCTAGGCGCAGCCAGGGATGGAGGGTGTCATGCTTGGTGACCACTGATCTCATTTCTGTGTTTGCAGATGATGTTGTCCTGCTGGCTTCATCCAGCAATGACCTACAGGTCTACTGGGATGGTTTGTTGCTGAGTAATGAAGCAGCTGGGATGAAAATCAGTACCTCCAAGTCGAGTCCATGGTCCTTAGCGGGAAAAAGGAGGATTGTCCTCTCTGGTTGGGGACAAGCTCCTGCCCCAAGTGGAGGAGTTTAAGTATCTTGGGGTCTTATGCACGAGTGAGGGAGAATGGAGAGAGAGATTGACAGAACGGCTCGGAGCAGCATCTGCAGTGATGTGGACGTTGTACGGTCTGTTGGTGGTGGAGAGGGAGCTGAGCTGTAAGCCAAAGCTGTGATTTACTGGTCAATCTACGGTTCCTACCCTCACCTATGGTCATGAGCTTTGGGTAATGACCGAAAGAACGAGATCGCGGATAGAAGCGGCTGAAATGAGGCTTTTATTTGTAAGATTGCTGGACTCACCCTTAGAGACAGGGTGAGGAACTCAGTCATCAAGGAGAGGCTCAGAATAGAACCGCTGCTCCTCCACATCGAAGGAGCCAGTTGAGGTGGTTTGGGCATCTGATCAGGATGCCTTCCACTTGAGGTGTTTCAGGCACGTCCCACTGGGAGGAGATCCCAGGGCAGACCCAGGTCTTGGTGGAGAGACTATGTCTCCCAGCTGGTCTGGGAGTGCCTTGGTATCCTCTCTGAAGAGCTGGAGCAGGTAGCTGGGGAGAGGGAAGTCTGGGCTTCTCTGCTTGAACTGCTGCCTTCGTGACCTGGACCTCCAGAAAAGCGGTAGAAGATGGATGGATGGATTTTAAGGGTTTTAGTGACACTATATGACCTACAGCACACATCAAACCATCTCAGAATTAAATGAAATAAATATGGTTGCATTGTCCAAAAGTTCCTTATTTTTAAACTCAAGTTGAACAAGAATTTACATGATTTTATATCACTCATTTTAAATGTTGGGTCCTTTTTCATCAGCCACCCTTCCAACAGCTATAAACTGGTGCTGTAGTTATTCCTCCTGTTCAGTTGCTCATGCTTAGAGGTGAAGGTCCATTCATTCCAATCTGATGTTGATGTTCTCCTCTGCCTGGTAGGAGGTCTGTCATGTTGGAAAAGAGAGCAGCAAACACACTGAGAACTGGAACAGGTGTGTTCAGGTGTGCTTAAGCTGATAAAGTGAAAGTGGAAACTGGCACGTGGTCAGGAAAAAGAGCAGCAGGATCCTGATGGTCATCTCCTCCCTGCCAGAGGAGACAGAGGTGAAGTTAGGAGTTTTTATAGTGAAATAATTCAGTCGCATGATGGCATCAAACAGGAACCTGTCTGGAGTCTTCTACACCTTGTACCTACACGCTCTTGGGGCCCCTTAATACAGCATGGAGATCTCTGAGATGTTGGACCAATTTTTGATCTTAGGGATCATTTAGGAGAGCCGTGTGTGTTTTGGACTGAGTCAAAAGTCTGAGGACACTGTGGAGAGTGCGGAAATAATTAATTGTCTTTGATAAAAAAAAAAAAAGGCCAGATCTGCACCTCTGTGTAAAGGGGGGTCTTACACTCATATATATGTTCCAGGTTCTGACCTAGATGGTTTACGGATTTTCAGTAAAATGTATTGGAACGAACAACCTCTGTTGTCTTACTGGTGGAGGACTTGCTGACTTCTAATAAAATCATATACCAGGGGTCACCAACTGGTGGACTCCGGTTCAGATCCGGACCCCGAGAGTCCTCTGTTCAGACCCAGAAGCCTTTTGATACTATTTGGGGAAAAGAAAGACCGTTTTATTTTGGTGGGAAAAAAGTGGAACTGAACTGCTGCATCAGCGACCGCCCGACAGATTATGGCACTGGCCCTTGGACACTCTCCTCCTGCTGCAGACTGCCCTCTTCGCTGTCCCATGAATGCTACTCTCTGCAGAGACTGCAGCTCCAACCATCCCAGAGAGTATGTAGTGGGTTGCAAAAGGCAGGCAGGTTCGCTGCTGGCACCCCCCCCCCCCCCACACACACACACACACACGCACAAGGGTGACACGGAAAAACTCTGTAAAAGCTCCATGTGTTGCTGAGCATAAAAAGTTCCACCTCTCCTCTCCCTGTAACCATGGAGTTACAGCTCCATCCATGCTGTGACAGAGTTTACTGATGAGATTTTTAAGAAATGTCAAGGAATTTTGTCCTGTGGAATTATATTTTGTGTCTGTTTTTTGTTTTTTGTTTTGTCTTAGTTTGAAACAGTTTTTTCTGCAATGAAAATATTGTATAGAGGTGGACTTTTTGTGAAATTTAGTTTTTTTAGATATTAAATTTTTTATAAAATGTAGTACAGTTTAGTTTGCATTCTCCTGATAAACATTTTTAGGATTTTTAGTTGTAGATTTTAGAATTCTAGACCTATTTATTTGGAGTCAACAAACACATTTAGTGTTCTCCTGTATTATAAAATTGTATATTATGTTTTGTTTGAAACTGAACAAAGAATTAATTTTAATTTTTTGTTGTTGTTTAAAAATTCAGCTAAAAGCAGCTAAAGCAGCTAAAACATGAACTTAATAAAATAATATGTGAAAGCAAGTTAAATGATCCTGGCCTGTCTGGAGACAGCTGTGGTCTCTGAAAGAATGTCCATGAAAGGACGACGGTTCTGAAAACCACATTTTGAGATAAATTTGTCCATGTTTATTTTATTTTACCTTTATTTATACAGGGTGATTCCACTGAGAAGCAGCCTCTCTTTTTCAAGGATGCTCTGTTCACACTCACACCAGGAAGCTGCCCAGTCCAACCACAGACTGGCCTGTGACCACTGAGCAGCTCCAGTGGGGTTCAGGGCCTTGCTCAAGGGTTCCACAGTGGGGTTGAGGAGGGTGGGGCAAACATTGCTCTGTTATCTGTCCCACCCAGATCTAATCCTGCTCGTCCAGGGATCAAACCTGTGACCCTCTGTTCACCAGTCCACATCCCTAACCATTAGGCCACCACTGCCCCCCATGTGTCAGATTTCTCTTCCGATTGTTTTAATAAAAGATGTTGGAAGTAAATACTTTGCTTTAAAAGGACCAACTTGTCACACAGTGGGAGGGAAAAATCTTGAATAGAAAAAAATTTGTCAAGATGCACTGAGAATGATTTTAGAGTCAAGTCAGCGTTCTGAACCATAATTGAATCATGAGGTAAAGACTAAAGACTCCCACACCTGGTTCGGACCTCGGCTGGGGAGGAGGACCGACTGATCGGACCTTTTGCAGTTTTATTTGGTGACCCCTGTCATATAGGAAATGGTAAAAAGAAATGCATATTTCCTCAGCCTGAGTTGACAATGATGTGAACACTGATTTATATTAGATTCATCCATCCATCCATCCATCCATCTTCTACCGCTTTTCCAGAGGTCCGGATCACGGAAGGCAGCAGTTCAAGCGGAGACCTTGGCAGACTGATTTATATTAGATACAATTATAAATTCACTTAAAGACTCATAAACAGGTTCTTCTCTTTTCAGAATTAATGTTTTTTTAAAAAAATTAAGTTTAATGTATGTATGGCTGAAACTTTACCACAGCAGTCTACTCTTCACATGTACTACACATTTGTTTAAAAAATAAAATACAGTATACATGTCACAGATTTTTGCTTATGTTTAGTGAGGTTTACTCACCTGACATGAAAATATAGAATAATTTATTCTGATTAAGCTCTAAGCTGCTCTGAATATGCTCATCATGTTAATACAATCATGTTTCTGTACCATCATGTGATATGTTGCAGATTATAAATTATCATGCAAACAATACTGCACTAATATTGTGGCTGAGCTCTGGTTAGTTAATAATGAAACGTCAAAAGTGGACAGTTATTGATCAGCTGCTGTCACGTGGCAAATATAACAACAGGTTTTATGGCAACGTTTTTTATCAGTACATTAAATGTAATATTAGGCTGTTACAAATCTAAAGTGTTTCAGTTTTGATGGATAATCTATAGATTATATCTAAAGTCATTTTTAAGCGCTGATTTTTAATGTTGGCCTCTACCAGCTGACTGTGGCTAGTTATCAAGCTAACAACACTACAATTTACTTGCCAACCTACTACAGCTTATTAGTTTGAAACCTAATTTTAAAGGACAGACAACCACTGTAACTACAGTCTCCATCCTCTTAGTAACTCAGAGAAGGCAGAATGCTTCATTCTTATTATCATTTCATAATTCTGTCTTCTATGATGCTAAATAGCCAATATTAGAACAGTTACTGACCTTTGTCCACTTTCTGACTGAACTTTGTGTGGATGAAAGGTCTCTCACAGAAAGCCTCTGGTTTTTGACAGATGAGTGTCCTGACAGCAGGACCACCTCCTCCTGGGCTGCTACACCTCCAACACCTGAATGGAGGCTCTGCTGTTAATCTCTGCTGATCTGTTGCCCTGGATAATGATTAGTGATGGCAAAGTCAAAACAGTGTTTTAGTACGTACCCAAACCTAGGTGGAACTTCTGAATCGAACCACTGTTCTGAGGTCTGTGTCAGAAAGAGGAGGTCACGTGACTGTTCCATGTCACGTTCCATTACGTCACCGACTGTTTTGAAACGTCACCTTTGTTTTATGTAGTGATTCAGTTATCCCGTTCCTAAAATGGAATAATAAATAAAATACTACCATTACACAATATGGAAATGCCCAGTCTATGCACAATATATGTATTATATAAATACTTTATTGTAAAATACTAATTTCTCGTGTCCTTGCCTGATTGGCTGCTGATCCATCAGCCCACATGCCTAAAGCATTTCAAAGCTCCTCTAAAGAGCAGTTTGTTTGCCAAGTCTTGCCTCTCTGAGTGTCTTGTACTGAGCTGCTTTGGATTTAGACTATTTGGAAATGGATGGGGTAGAAACCATCCAGGTCAGCTGTCTGGGATCACTTGGACCTTCTTGAGGGGAAAAAAGTTAAATGTATGCATTGTATGCAGCATCTTGCATTTTGTAATAATACAACAACTATGTGGAGACGCCTACGGACAAACATCCTGATGCCTGCATTCCTAGCTCAACACAACCTGAATCACGCCACGGCCAGCATTGTGTTTATAGTATGTATTCATGGCCTTTTAATACACATACAAGTGTACATTTATTATTTATACACCTTTATTATTATTGACAAAAAATATAATTATGCATTTGATCACTAATAGAAGCCATAGGTTGGCAACCCCCAGACACCCACTATGCTCAGAATAATTGAATGAGGTGGTAATTGTGTTTGATTCTCATTTATTGTTCTGGAACTTGTCTGTCTGTCTGTTTATCTATCAGTCGAGGTTCAGCGCTGTCTCTCAGCCTCATACTTGCCCAGACGAGATGACCCTCAAAATTACTGGAAACAACATGCCGCTATATTCCCTCACCTGTTCCAGCTGGGCAGTGAGGAGTGGCGACCCCTGCCATATTAGCTTTGTAAAGCGACCAGATGTGGTCACTCACCTCAACTAGGCAACCAAAGCCTAGTTGAGCCAACTGAGCCACCACGGAGTGGTGGCTCAGTTGGTAGAGCATCCGCCCCACACCCGGGAGGCAGGGGTTCAAATCCCAGCCGGGTCATGCCGAAGACCATTATAAAAGTGGAACTTCCTGCCGTCCAGCTTGGTGCTCAGCAATAATGGAATGGAGGAGGGAAATTTATAACCACGTTTAACACCAATATTGTGGGAGCCTACACAGCAACTCCCCTCCCCCACCTAGGGTCAGTCTGATCACTTATCTTTGTTCCTTACCCCCAAGTATGTACCGCTCATCAACCGGGTGAAAGCATCAGTGAGGACCATCAAAACTGTGCCAGAGGGGGTTGACTCTGTACTCCAGGAGAAGTTTAGGAACACAGACTGGAGTATGTTCACCTCTCAGGCTACCTGTGGCTCCCACATAAACATCGACTCTTACACCCACTCAGTCCTGGACCATATCAACACCACTATTGACAGTGTCACCACGGAAAGACAGAATCACCACATACCCAAATCAGAAGCCGTGGATGAACAGAGGAAGTGCAGCTTCTGCTAAAGGCACGTAACAATGCCTTTAGATCTGGTGACGCACAGGCCTACAGATCATCCAGGGCAGATCTGAAAGAGGGGCATCAAAGAAGGCCAAGCAGAAGCTACAAGATGAAGGTAGAGGAACATTTTGGGGGACTCTGACCCCCGACACATGTGGCAGGGCATTCAAGCTATCTCTGATTATAAGCCCAGCAACTCCATACCTATAGCCATGACTGTGTCCTTTCTCAATGAGCTAAATGACTTCTATGCTCGTTTTGACAAGGACAATAACAAAAAGAGCATCAATTTCCCACCCTCTGATGACCTCCCACACCTCAACACTCACCACACGACGTCCGTAACGCACTGAGTCATGTCAACGTACGTAAGGCTGCTGGCCCTGACGGCATTCCTGGGCGTGTGCTGAGGGCAAGCGCTGAGCAGCTGGCAGAGGTCTTCACGGAACATCTTCAACCTGTCCTGGCCCAGGCCGTGGTACCAGCGTGCCTTCAAGACCACTTCTATAGTACCAGTGCCAAAACATTCAACACCATCGTGCCTAAATGTCTATCGCCCTGTGGCACTGACGCCCATAGTCATGAAGTGCTTTGAGCGACTGGTCTTGGCACAGCTCAAAAAATGCCTGCCCCCTACACTGGACCCTCACCAGTTTGCCTACCGGAGCAACAGGAGTACAAAGGATGCGGTTTCTACAGCGCTGCACCGTGTACTCTCACATCTGGATGACAAGAACACCTACACAAGAATGCTGTTTGTTGACTTCAGCTCAGCATTCAACACAGTTATCCCCTCCAAGTTGATCACTAAACTTGGGGACCTGGGAATCAGTAGCTCCACCTGCAACTGGATCATGGATTTTCTGACCAACAGACCCCAGCATGTTAGGTCAGGCCCCAACCATTCTTCCATCATCACACTCAACACTGGTGTACCACAGGGCTGTGTGCTCAGCCCATTCCTCTACTCCCTCTTCACCCATGACTGCAGGCCTATGTATGGATCCAATTCCATCATAAAGTTCACAGATGACACCACAGTGATTGGACTCATCAGGGACAACGATGAGTCAGATTACAGGGCAGAGGTTGAGCACTTGGCTACTTGGTGCGCTGACAATAACCTGCTCCTTAACACCAGCAAAACCAAGGAGCTCATAGTGGACTACAGGAAGGAGAGGGGAGAGACACATGACCCATCCATATCAATGGCATAGCTGTTGAACGTGTCCCCAGCTTCAAATTCCTGGGGGACCCCAATCTCGGAGGACCTGTCCTGGTCAGTTAACACCACCAACCTGATCAAGAAGGCCCATCAGTGCCTCTTCTTCTTGAGGACACTGAAGAAGAACCATCTGTCAACCTGACATCCCTGGGCAACTTCCTACCGCTGCGTGATAGAGGAGCACCCTGACCAACCTGTGTCACAGTCTGGTATAGGAGCTGCTCTGTCGCTGACGCTTAAGGCGCTGCAGCGGGTGGTGAAACCGCTCACGCATCCACGGGATTCCACTACAGTTATAGAGGATGTCTACAGGAAAAGATGTCTGCGCCAGGGTATGCAGCATTCTTAGGGACTCCAACCATCTGCTCATGGACAGTTCCAGCTTCTCCCCTCAGAAGGCATTTCAGAAGCCTTCGGACTAGAACCAGCCAGGTTTAGAACAGTTTTCTTCAACAGCTGTCACGTTATTGAACTTAGTTCCCGCTGACTCTCTTACCCATATCTCTTACCATCCTCACCTGTACAAAACTGCCCAATCTAACTTATTGTACATTATTACACATAACAGTACTCTTAACTTTCTGCACTGCTGCATATATTTGCATATATTTGCTTAAATTGCACATACTGTCAATTACTGTATATACTGCACTGCTGTCCTTTGCACTTCTGATTGGAGCTAAACTGTGTTTCGTTACCTTGTATTCATACATGTGTAATGACAATAAACTCGAATCTAATCTAAATCTAATCTAAATTTGTGGCCGGCGCCTTGCATGGCAGCGGCCCTACTGATTCTACACTTGGGGTGTGTGTGATTAACACAGTAGATAGGTAAAACACAATCTCGTTCTACTGTACATGATTGGTTGTACAGTTGAATGACAATAAAGGGTGATTTAATTGATTTAATTTATTTAAATAATAAATGTAACATCAGGGCTGTGTTAAGGGGGCGGGGAGTTTCCTGGCATGCTTTGGCAGCAGAGGATTCAAAGAGTGTTATCATTCATGTGTTCTAAAGTGTCACTGCTGTGTCATTATAACTGCGTTATAATGACATAGCAGTGTTATAAGAAGAGTCAGAGCAGTGACTGATCATGCGTTTGTGTCACCCTCAGTGAGACGGAGGTCTGTGTGAATGACCTCCCCTCCTGTCTGTGTTGAGGGAGTGTGTTTAAATAAAGCCTGTTCTTGTCACAATCATCTCTCTTTTCTTGTGTGAACCCCCACTACGTCACACTGGTGTCAGAAGTGGGATATGGAGCAGATGGAAGCCAGAATCAGAGCAGAGATTCAGCAGCTGGAGCGGTTCATCGCTCAGCTGGGAATGGATGACAGAGCTGATACACCGACCCCCGGAGTTGCTCGCCAGGATGAATTGAACAGTGGACCCGACAGGACCATCGTGCCCCACCTTCTGCCTTTCTCAAGGCAGGGTGGGCTGAGCAGAGCAGATCAGCCCTGCAAAGGGCAGGACGAGCCAGCGATTCCACTGCGACCAGGGGCGGCGATCAACTGAGAGGTGACCGTCCCACCCATCCGGCAGAGGGCCAAGGTTCCCCGCTTTAACGGTGAAACCCTGCTGGACAACTACCTGGTCCAGGTCGAGCTGGCTGCTGCATTGAACGGCTGGCCACCCGGAGAGACCGCTGTGCAGGTCACGCTAGCCCTGGAGGGAAGTGTTCTCCGCATGCTGTCCAATCTCCTGCCCAAGGAACGCCGCAGCTGGCCAGCGCTACAAGGAGCGCTCTGGAGGCGGTTTGGGAGAGCGGCCAACACTGAGCATGCCGAGGAACAGTTGGCCAACCTCCGGCAAGGCAGCCGGGAGAGCCTGGGAGCCTATGCAGCGGACATATGGCTGCTGACACGACGTAGCTACCTGGATTTCGAGCCGGGGGCAGTGGAGAAGTTCACCCTCCGGAACTTCATCAGGCTCTCTGCCCTGGCCCAGTCTCCACAACCGACATCCGGAATAACGCCGCGAGCAGCTGGGAGACGGCTGAGCAGAAGCGGAGCAGGTGGAACGGCCTAATGGATTGTGCAGCTGATGCAACGGCTACCAAGCCAGGGTGCATCTGCCTGAGGGGAGCCAGGACACATCGTGCGGTACTGCCCAGCACCCACCCCATGACAAACCGGCCCCTCGCCATGTTAAGCTAGAACAAGGTGGCATGGACGTGCTGCTCCCACAGCCAATTTCCACGATGAACTGTCACCACGTTGTGGGCCAAATTGGACACTCGCCAGGAATGTACCTACAGTGCAGGCCTGGACAACATGCTGATCCTGGGCCCTGAACGACACCGGTTCTACCATCCTTGGTCCGACCCAGTGTGCAGCCAGGCATGGACGAGACAGAACCGCAGGGGTGGGAACCCACCGGGCGCTGCGTCCACCATCAGCAACCGGTGAGCGCGCCAGACTGGGAGGGTGGAGAGTTCTTGTAGTGTGGGTGGCCGGCCAGAACACAAACCACCCATTCTGGCTGGCTGACATCCAAGACCCCTGCATTATTGGACTCGATCTGCTTGCAGCAGTTCCACCAGAGTGGTGGCTCAGTTGGTAGAGCATCTGCCCCACACCCGGGAGGCAGAGGTTCAAATCCCGGCCGGGTCATGCCGAAGACCATATAAAAGTGGAACTTCCTGCCGTCCAGCTTGGTGCTCAGCAAAAATGGAATGGAGGAGGGAAATTTGTGGCGGCGCCTCGCATGGCAGCGGCCCTCTGATTCTACACTTGGGGTATGTGTGATTAACACAGTAGATAGGTAAAACACAATCTCGTTCTACTGTATATGATTGGTTGTACAGTTGAATGACAATAAAGGGTGATTTAATTTAATTTAATTTTAAAAAATTGACACCGCCAGATCGTCCCTCCTGCTGGGAACTCAGACCATCACGCTCTGCAGCAGGGCCCGGAGGAGGAACCTGGAGGCCTGCGTGATCGAGGGACCACCAGGGCGGACCGAACCGGGCGGGTCACCGCATGTACTGAACACAACGGCGCCACCAGCACGAGCAGAGGGAGCACGATCACTGATAAAGACAGCAAGGGGGAGGGCCACAGCGGAGCGGGTCAATATGTCAGCAGAAACGCAGCAGGCGGTCGAGGAATTGTTCCAACGGAGCTGCAGCGGACTGGAATTGGGACAGAGACGCCAGCTGCGGGAGCTGTTGGACTGCTACATTGACATCTTCACTGCGAAGGATGAGGAGTGCACCCAAACCAGCTTGGTGCAGCACGGGATCGACACCTGTGAGACCAGGCCGATCCGGCTCCGCGCCACGCTGTCTGCCTTTTTCAAGGCGGGCGGCAGCAGAACAAAAAGTACGAGAAATGCTGGAAGCAGACATTATTGGGCCCTCCAGCAGACCCTGGGCGGCACCGGTGGTGCTGGTTAGGAAGAAGGACGGTTCGTGGCTGTTCTGTGTGGATTACCGATGCCTGAATGACGTCACCCGCAAGGATTCCTACCCCCTGCCCCGCATCGATGACACGCTGGATCACATCGCCAGCTCCAGCTGGTTCAGCTCGCTGGACCTCCGCAGCAGCTATTGGCAGGTAGAGCTGTCACCTGAGGCCCACCAAAAAACAGCCTTTTCCATTGGGCAGGGACTGTATCAGTTCAAGGTGATACCGTTTGGACTTTGCAATGCCCCGGCCACCTTTGAACATCTGATGGAGCAAGTATTGGCTCAAGTACCCCGGAGCCGCTGCATTGTTTATCTGGATGACCTGCTGGTTCACGCAGCTGATTTTGACAGCGCCCTGTCCAACCTCCGGGAAGTATTGGACACCATCCGACAGGCTGGGCTGTGGCTACACCCGGGGAAATGCCACCTATTCCAGTAGGAGACCACCTTCCTGGGCCACGTCGTCAGCGCAGCGGGAGTCGCCACCAATCCAGAGAAAGTGGCAGCAGCGAGAAACTGGTCAGTTCCGCGGGATGTGGGAGAGCTACGGAGTTTTCTCAGACTGGCCTCCTATTATAAGAGATTTGTGAAAGACTTCGCCACCATCGCCAGCCCGCTGCATCAGCTGACACAGAAGGGCCGTGCATTACAGTGGAGTGAGAACTGTGCTGCTGCTTTTTCCCAGCTTCGCTCAGCGCTCATCAGAGCCCCCATCCTGCAGTATCCCGACCCGAACCGCCCTTTCATCATGAACACGGACGCCAGCAACCAGGGCATCAGGGCGGTGTTATCCCAGGAGGGAGAACATGGACAGCAGGCAGTTGCTTTTTTCAGCCGCACTCTCAGCTGAGCCGAAAGGAATTATTGCATTACTCGCAGAGAGCTGTTAGCTGTCATCCAGGGGCTTCGCCATTTTCGCCCATATGTGTACAGGGGGAGGTTCCAGCTCAGGACAGATCGCGCTTCCCTGACCTGGCTACTGAACTTTAAAGAACCGGATGGACAGTTGGCGAGATGGCTGGAGGCACTGCAGGATTATGATTTCCAGATTGTGCATCGGGCAGGCCGCCTCCATGCCAACGCTGACATGCTGTCTCGGCATCCCTGCGCGGTGGTGGGCTGTCATCACTGCCAGCGGGCAGAGGATCGAGACCAAGCTGTCCCACGGGCTGCTGCTCTCCGGACCGCTGTGAGCAGGAATAACACAGTAGCACACAGCTCCTCCTCGGACAATCAGGCAGCTCTCCCCAGCAATGATGTCACAGAGGCCCTCAGCGCGCAGCAGCTGCAGAGTGAGCAGGACAGAGATCTGGTCATTTCCCGGTTTTGGCAGTGGCTAAACACGGGCCAGTGACCCGCCTGGGAGGCTGTGTCTGTGCTGGACCCAGAGACGAAGGCCCTACACTCCCAGTGGGCCAATCTCCGCTGTTACAAGGGTGTTGTGTATTGGCAGTGGCAGACTCCAGCTGGGCAGCGGAACGTCTAGCAGCTGCTGGTTCCCCGGTGGCTCCGGACCAACGTACTCTGGCTGGTCCACAGGGCGGTAGGAACGGGCCACTTCGGGGTGACAAAGACTCTGCAGCGTCTTCGACTGGCCCAGATGTCACCAGGATGTAGAGCTCAACATCCATCACTGTGACACCTGCACGGCTCAGAAGGGGCCGACTCAGCAATCCTACGCTCCCTTGCAGCAGTACCGGGTGGGAGCACCAATGGAGCGGGTAGGGGTGGACATTCTGGGCCCTTTCCTGACCACGGACTGGGGGAACCGCTACGTGCTGGTCGCAATGGATTTTTTCACCAAATGGCCAGAGGCGTACGCGGTCCCTGATCAGAGCGCCATCACCACGGCATCAAAACTGGTGGACGAGATGTTCTGTCGGTTTGGCGCATCGGAGGAGCTGCACAGCGATCAGGGTCGGAACTTTGAGGCAGAGGTCTTCGGGGAGGTCTGCAAGCGGCTGGGCATCCGGAAGACCCGGACCACCCCGCTGCATCCACAGAGCAACAGCCTAGTTGAACGGTTCATCCGGACCCTTACCACCCAGCTTGCTGTCCTAGTGGACCAGTGACAGCGAGACTGGGACCTGCATCTGCCCTGTGTTCTGTGGGCGTACCGGACGGCAGCACAGGAATCCACCCGGTGCACTCGTGCAGCGCTGATGTTTGGACGCAAGCTGCGCACACTGGTGGATTTGGTATTGCCAACCCACCCCCACCCCCGAGCCGGAGGTGGAGGGCAAACCGGGGTTGGATTATTTGTTTTGCTTGAAGGAACGTCACCACACAGTACACGGACTGGCTCGGGAGGCCCTGGTGGCGGCAGGGAGCTGGCAGAAGCGGGCGTATAACTCCCACTGCCAGGGGAGGGACTTTGCACCAGGAGATCGAGTCTTGGTTTTCTGCCCAGAGCGGAAAAGGGCACTGTCACCAAAACTGGTCAGCCATTGGTCGGGACCGTGCGTGGTCCTACAGAGACTGTCGGATGTGGTGTACAGGGTGAGGCTGCAGAAAAGGGACTGGGTCGTGGTACTCCACCGTGACCATCTCGCCCCGTACCAGCCATCCGCCCCGCAGGTGGTCAAGCCGGAGCCTTCACCCCGACCAGATACTCCGACCGAGGCACAGATGAACACTAGCGGGCCTGTGCATGCTGGTCGTCGACAATGGAGGCCACCCCGACACCTGGACGGATTTGTGTTGGACTTTTGAGCTGGACTTTTATTATTCTGGGGACAGAAACCAGTCCGGAGGGGACAGTGTAACGTCGGCGCTGTGTTAAGGGGGCGGGGATTTTCCCGGCATGCTTTGGCAGCAGAGGATTCAAAGGGTGTTAGTATTAGTGTGTGTAGCGGGTTGATTCAACCCCCCACAACACAGAGACAGAATACAGAGACAGTCAGCTCGCACTCCTTGGTTTTTCCCGCTGCACTACTGAGATGTAATGTGCCATGTATGTATTGTGATGTAATGTGCCATGCATGTATTGTGATGAAATGCGCCAGGAGCGGAGCTCGTGACGGCTGGATGATATAATTAAACTCTCCTTAAAACCCACAGCATTCGCTACTTATTATTTTTTATTATCCGCCGCACTGGTGACCCCTTGAAGACGCACACGCTTTGTGCGACGCAGCCTTCTGATTTGGACGGCCACACTGGCGAACCGATGCTGAAAAAAATGAGCGGCCAGCGAACGCAGCACCCGGGCATGAATGCTCCGTCGCAGCGGCCTGACTGGTCCGCCCTCCCTGAGGCTTCAGGGAGACCTCAACGCGGAGCCAACACAGGCGAGCCGTTCTCCGGACATCACCCACGACCGGGAAAATCTGCAGAAAACGTCATGGCGCGACCCTTGCCTGAGATCGGGACGTCCACGCTGGACCAGCCGAGGGACACAGAACGTTTTCTCCCTCTCACCGCTACTCCCCCCTCTCAGCGATCCATCTCATCTACCCGAGCCTGAGGAACAGAGATCGTCTATTCCCTCCCACCGCTCCAATGCATCTGCACGAGCCTGAGGGACAAAAGATCATCTATTTCCTCTCACCGCTCCAACGCACCGTGGCCAATCTGCAGCCACAGCTCAACCTGGATTTTATCGGCGCCGTCTGTGCCGATCTCTGCCAAGATTCTGCACCCTGACTCGCCACTCCAGCGGCCCACCCAAGCACGGAACCCCCGCGCGCGCACCGGGGAGTTACGAGGACGGCACACCACGCATGGGACAATAATGGCTTCACTGACCGCCTTTCTTCTGCTGCACACTGGCCCTTCAGGCTTGCTTGTACACCTGAGGCCCGCAGCTTGTTCACTGGATTTTATGGTCTTAGCCACGGCACACAAGGGGAATTCAGCCGTCAGCTGTTCCTGGGGGGCTTTGGGGTTGCTCCTGCACCTAAAGCCAACACGCCAGTCCCTCTGCTTTTGTTTCTTTTTTTTTTTTTCTTACAGCCGCTCCTGCTTTTCTTCATGGCCACGGGAGGAGTCAGAGACAAATTTTTCTTCTTCTGATCTCCGCATGTTCAGGCGGGACATCGCGGAGCAGCAAACACTTTTGGCGCGACTCGAACGATTTTCCCGCGCCCGGTCAGCATTTGCTACCCCCCTCCCCCTCCTCCTGCACAGAGCTTTTCCCTGCTCGCTGCCCAAACTGCAACATCGAGGTCACAGTCCCCTACCGTGCCCTCTGGGGGGGAGCAGTGTAGCGGGTTGATTCAACCCCCCACAACACAGAGACAGAACACAGAAACAGTCAGCTCGCACTCCTTGGTTTTTCCCGCTGCACTACTGAGATGTAATGTGCCATGCATGTATTGTGATGTAATGTGCCATGCATGTATTGTGATGAAATGTGCCATGCATGTATCGTGATGCAATGTCCCGTTCATGTATTGTGATGTAATGTGCCATTCATTTATAGTGTTCATGCGTCCTGTCCTTACTGTGACCTAGAGGCTGAGATCACTATGTAGATGTGCCTTGTAACCTCTTTGTCCTGCAAGCCGGAGCAGAGGCTGCATCTGCCTATTGTTATGTAGGTCTTACAAATGCAAATGTCTCATGCCTGTTCTGCAGTCCCTTTGATCAGACCAACTGCTGTGAATCTGCTTTGATGTATTGTTTGAGTTTGGTATAAATACTGCACAGGTTCTGTAACACACTCTCTCATTCCCACTTCTGCAACTGCTGCTGCTGGACACAGACATTGTGTCCTCCTTCTCTGAGAGCCGCTGGGCTCGCTCCCGGCGCACATGCACGCCGCCGGGAGCGGAGCTCGTGACGGCTGGATGATATAATTAAACTCTCCTTAAAACCCACAGCATTCGCTGCTTATTATTTTTTATTATCCGCCGCAGTGTGTTCTAAAGTGTCATTGCTGTGTCAGTGTTATAAGAAGAGTCAGAGCAGTGACTGCTCATGCGTTTGTGTCACCCTCAGTGAGACGGGGGTCTGTGTGAATGACCTCCCCTCCTGTCTGTGTTGTGTGGGTGTGTATAAATAAAGCCTGTTTCATCACAATCATCTCTCCTTTCTTGTGTGAACCCTCACAACGTCACAATAATAATAATAATAATAATGTTCCAGCGGGCCAAGACATATCTCTCCATTCCAGCCACATCAGCCCCTTGAGAGAGAATATTCTCAAAAGCAGGAGAGATTTTAAACAAGGTGAGAAACCGTCTAAGTCCGAGCACTGTTGAACAGATTGTTTTTCTGAATAAAAATACTTGAATGTACACAAGCACCGTCTATAAATACTAATTAATTCATACAAATAAAACTATAAACCCAAACAAAACACGAAATGTTAAGAGAAAAGAGACTGTTTGAGTGTAGTATTATAACATTTGGCCACCAGATGTCGATGTGGGGAGATGTGTATGCATACAAACATTATTACTAATAATGTTTGTATGCATGACGCCTCTTCTCCTACATTACATCATTATTATCATTTTTACAAACCTGGCGTGTGGCTGCTGGAAATCACTTTGAATTAACCACTTAAGTCCGTGCGGGCGTTCACAGGTAAACAGCACGTAAAGCGAGAGTTGCAGGCGTAAAACAGAGTTCTTTCTATCTGTGCTCGACTAGTTTTGACTGAGGCTAGGTCCCGGATGTGTGGCACAAAAACCTGAAATAAAAAAGTGAATTTGTATGACAAGAAGTGAAAGTGAACTCTGAAAATGAATTAGGGAGCCAAATTTTTCAAGTAAATGAAATACAGTTTTGTGGAGAGTGTGGGAAATGATGAGGCTGTAGAGAGCGTGAAATGAAGAGGCTGAATTTATTTCTCAATTCAGGTTTATTAATCATTCACGTATCTCCAACATCCTCTCAATCAGAAAAGAGACAGAATATCCCACATCTCCCCTTTTTATACCTGGGACATCAAAGTGCAGAATCACATTGTCATTCAATCCCCCGAGACAATACATCACCCCCCCCCCCCCCCGGTCTTCTCTCCTCCACCTAAAAGCCTGGTGGTCAGGAAGTCCTTCTCAGAACCATTTCTAAAGACGGATTTCACACCTTCCTGTTATCCCCAGAGGTCCAGACTTATTTGTTCCTCTAAGACATGAGTAGCAGTAATATACATATGCAGCTTAAGTATCTCAAATATGTGAGCCACATGACCCCCCCAAATGTCGCTATCTGAGGATGAGAACTGTTAGACAATCTCTGTGGGGGCTCTGGGGCATGCTCCCTGGGGGGTCTGCCGCGTCGAGGAGCCCTCGCCACTTGCACCGCCTCATCAGCCATCTCAAAAGCAGGTTTAAGTCTGTCTATACAAATTGTTTCCCTCCTGTCCCCTAAATCTAGCAAAAAATGGTTATCACCTGTTTTCCAGCACTCTATATGGGCCATCGTAAGTGGTCGCAGGGTGGGACGCTGAGCGTCGTGCCTGACAAAAACAAACTTGGCGTTTTATAAAGATTTAGTACAAAAACACGCGGAAAAGTGTGATGAACGGGGCCCGGAAGCGTGTCCGCCCCCATGTCGTTCAGTGACCGCTGAGCAGGGGGACGTTCTGTTGGCGCCGGATATCAGGAAGGAACTCGCCTGGCAGCCGGAGTGTTGCGCAAACACCAACTCAGCTGGGGAGGCTTTTAAGTCATCTTTAGGTGCAGAACACAACCCTAATAAAACCCATGGAGCCTGTTTACCCAATTTGCATCCGTAAGCGACGCTCTGAGGGCTGCTTCAAAGACCTATGAAAAATGCTCGCATAAACCATTAGCCTGGGGGTGGTACGCGGTAGTGTGGTGAATTGTTGCCCCAAGGCTGCAGGCCATCGCTGACCAAAGCTCAGAAACAAATTGAGGTCCCCTGTCGGACGGAATTCCAACGGGGACCCCAAAACGCGCTACCCAAGCCTTAAAAACGCGCGGGCCACCTCTGCGGCCTGTGGTTGATGCCAGTGGGACCACTTCAGGCCAACGTGTGGTGCGGTCCACCATTGTCAAAAGATGCGTGTACCCCTGCGAAACGGTAGGGGGCCTACGAGGTCGACATGCACATGATCGAACCTCTTGGCCGGGATGTGAAATGGCTCTAAGGGGGCTTTAGTGTGCCTGTGTATTTTGGCCCGCTGGCAAGCCATGCAGGCTCTTGCCCACTCTTTAACGTGCTTGCGCAGGCTCGGCCAAAGAAACTTCTCCCCTACCATTTTTTACCGACGCACGCACCCCCGGGTGCGCCAGAGAGTGAATCGAGTCAAAAACACGACGGCGCCACGCAGCCGGCACTACTGGACGGGGTTGTCCGGTAGAGACATCGCAGATTAAGGGGGGCATGCCATCTTGCAGCCTCCTGCTCTCCAGCCTTAACCCTGTTGGTCCAGACTGGAGCGCACACACGTCCGCATCGCGACCCTGATCTGCGGCCATGGCTGCATAATCTATCCCCATGAGGACTGGGGCTGCGTATGCTTCCGCGCCGCTATTTTGCTCCGCAGCCGTGGAAGTATAATCCACCTCTGCGCGAACTGGAGCGGTTACGGCGCGAGAGAGGTAGTCTGCCACCACGTTAAGTTTACCCGCTACATGCTGAATATCAGTAGTAAACTCTGAAATTGCAGCCAGCTGCCTCTGCTGCCGGCCCAACCATGGTTCCGGCAACTTTTGCCATCGCAAAAGTGAGCGGTTGTGATTGACAACGCGGTGAAACGCTGACCTTCTAGCCAGAACTGGAAGTGACGAATGGCTAAGTGGAGCGCTAACAGCTCCCTGTCGAACACGCTGTATTTTCGCTCGGCCTCGCGCAAGGTCCTGCTAAAAAAGGCCAGCGGCTGCCCAGCCCCGGCAACATGTTTGCTCCACTACCGCCCCTCTATGGCCACGTCTGACGCATCAGTGGTGAGCGCTATGCGGGCCGTTGGGTCTGGAGGAGCCAACAACGCAGCGTCTGCAAGGGCTTTTTTGACCTCCGAGAATACGCACTCCCGCTCCGGGGACCATTCGATCGCATTTGAGGGTTTTTGTTTTTTAAGCACGGCATACAATGGTTGCATGAGCTGCGCTGCGTGGGGGAGGAAACGGTTATAAAAATTCACCATCCCAAAAACTCCTGTAGTGCTTTGACCGTTTGTGGCTGGGGAAAATTTGCTACTGCGCGAATTTGTTCGGCAGCGGAACTGCCCCCTTTGGGAGACGCGGTGCCCCAAAAAATCAATCTGCGCCACCCCGAACTGGCACTTCGCTGGGTGATTATTACCCGTGCTCCCCCAACCTCCGAAAACTGCCGTGAGGGTGCTTTCATGTTCTTCTTCGGACGCGCTGGCTACCAAAATGTCGTTCAGGTAGACGAACACAAAAGGGAAATCGCGTAACACCGCATCCATCATGCGCTGGAAAGTTTGCGCGGCGCCTTTAAGCCCAAATGGCATACGCAAAAACTCAAAAAGTCCAAACGGAGTTATTACCGCTGTTTTGGGAATGTCCTCAGTGCATACTGGGACTTGATGATAACCGCGGACCAAGTCTATTTTAGAAAAAATGCGCGCCCCCACCAGATGAAGACCGAAAAATCCTGAATATGGGGGATTGGGTAAGCGGTCGGTGCGCTGTGGCGTTGTTTAACCTGTGGGAAATCACCACAAGGTCGCCACAAGCCGTTCAGCCCTAGGGACCAGTTGGAGCGGGGAAGCCATGGGCAGTTCGACGACGGAGAGATGCCCAACCTTTCCAGGTTGGCGAACTCCTCGCATGCTATGGTCAGTTTAGCTGCATCCATTGCGCCGAGCTTTTGCAAAAACGGGGGGGACCAGCGGTAGTGATTAAAGTGCTCCACCCCATGTTAGCAACGGCTGCTGAAAACGTTGGAACCGTGACAGAGCTGGAAACAGAGTGAGGAGTGTGTGAAACTTACCGCCTGCTGTGGCAACGTTGGCTTGTGCTGTGGGCGGGGGACACTCGAGCTGCACAAGGGATAGAGTACAAAGGAGAGTGCATTAACCAAGCGTCTATTGGGAAGATCAACCAACAACCCATGAGAGCACAGAAAATTCAGCACCTAACATGTTGAAACTCACCACACAGCTATAATAAAACGTCCACTCATATTGTGCGGGCCGTGGCAGGGACAGAAGTAGAGTCCTTTCACCGAAGGTCTTAATGCTCGAGCCGTTCGCCGCTGATGCTCCATGACTCCCGGGGCCTGCCAGCCAGTCAGCGTAGGTTGCATGATGAAACTCACTTGGAGCCTGTGTCCACAGGAATTGCCTCCCGGAACGCGCATCCGTCAGGTAGAGCAGCTTGTTCCGTTCACCGAGAGCCGCAGCTGCTACCGACTCTCAGTCCTGGAGTTTCCCGAGCTCTTGAATTGGCATGGCGGTATACACTTGAGCGCCCTCTCTGCAAAACAAACGATGGTAAAAACAGAGGTCGTCCTCTCCGCGATGTCGGGGCTTCGCCGCTGCCGTTGTTGGTGTGTCTGCCTCCGTCGCCTCTGGCCTTTTGCCATTCCCGGCCGTCACGCCGAGGTCTGCCACTGCTGCAGTGGTCGTGTGCTGTCCACTGGCATCGAGGATCCGTTGCGCCTCCTGGGCCAGCGCGCGGAAGTCCCGCTGGGTCACGAACTGAGAGCCCCCAGGGTCGCCCTCGTCTGCGATGGTAGAGACGCTGAGGGAGTGAAACGCTGGATGAGGGCAGCTTTCAACCCGCTGTATTTGTCGCCAGCGGGTGGGCGCTGCACCAGGCTCCGCACATGTCGAGCTGTGGCGGCTGTCGAGTTTGGCGATGACGTGGTTAGAACTTTGTGTCATCTGCAGTTAATTCCCCCGAGGGCGAACTGGGGCCTCGGCCAGGAGGAACCATGAGTCCGGGTTGTCCTGCCAGAATTCTGGTAGCTTGACTGAGACTGCGCTTGCCCAGCTGGTCCCTGGCGAGTCTGGTTCAGGGGAATCGTCTCTGCCCATTATACGTCTTAAGGTCACCAGTGTAGAGAGCGTGAAATGAAGAGGCTGAATTTATTTCTCAATTCAGGTTTATTAATCATTCACGTATCTCCAACATCCTCTCAATCAGAAAAGAGACAGAATATCCCACATCTCCCCTTTTATACCCGGGACATCAAAGTACAGAATCACATTGTCATTCAATCCCCCGAGACAATACATCACCCCCCAGGTCTTCTCTCCTCCACCTAAAAGCCTGGTGGTCAGGAAGTCTTCTCAGAACCATTTCTAAAGACGGATTTCACACCTTCCTGTTATCCCCTGGAGGTCCAGACTTATTGTTTCTTCTAAGACGTGAGGTAGCAGTAATATACATATGCAGCTTAAGCATCTCAAATATGTGAGCCACAAGGCTGGTTTATGAACAGACGAAGCTTTATTAGCACTCTCATCATCCATACACAGAAAGTACTGCATCAGTCCAACCAGGTTCTCCTTATAAACTCAACAGATCATCTCACATCTGCATGACATTTCACATCACACTGCATGACATCTAACCCCACAATACATCTCCCTTAACCCCTTGCACTCCGGTCAATTTCCCTAAAAACGCCAAAAAATAATGTTGTGGCCACACATGTGACCTACTTTGTGACTTATTTAAGGCCTCACATTTTAGATAAGAACAAAGACAGAGTTTCCTGGGAGATAACAGGAAGCTGTGAAGGTGTTAGCTTTGGTATGCAGGGCCTGAGACTGTGGGGGTGATATTAGGGGATTATAGAGGAGATGCATTGTTACTGGTGATTATAATGCAATGTGACTTGTGATGCAATGTGACTTGTGAGCTGAGTTTCCTGTGAGGTTCTCTTTCTACTTTGAGATGTTGGAGAATGTGTAATAAAGCTGTTTTGAGACAAACCTGCCTCATCAATTGCACATTCCCACACTGGTGACCCAAGACGTAGCATGCAGCAAGAGGAGAATTCCCCGGGGCCAGCCTCATCCGGAGCCCCTGGCCAAGCGAATGCCGCTACGGTCCAGCTACCGGACTTTTGGCAGAACAATCCGCGCTCCTGGTTCCACTCGGTTGAGGCACAGTTCAACCTCCGGGGGATATCGGTAGATGACACAAAATTCTACCATGTGGTCGCAAAACTTGATAACCACACGTCCCAGCATGTGGAGAGCCTTCTGGAGCAGCCGCCAGCCAGCGACAAATACGACGCGTTGAAGGCTGCACTCATCCAGCACTTCCCTCTCTCGGTTGAGGAGAGAGCAGAGAGACTCCTGGCGCTGACTGAGTTGGGAGATGACACGCCCGTTGACCTTATGGGGAAGATGTTGAGGTTGAAAGGCTGCCGTTGTTGGCCCAGCGGGACTACCGCGCGCTGGCCTGGGAGGCGCAGCGAATTGTCAACGCCAGCAGACAGCGCGCGGCCACAGCTGCAGCAGCGGAACTCGGCGCGATGACCGGAGATGGCAGGGGGCCAGAAGCAGCGGTAGCAGAACCACCGATGGCGGCGGCGGCGGGGGCCAGGGAATGCGGAGGAGACACCCTTTGTTTCTACCACCGCCGTTTCGCAGAGAGGGCACGCAAATGTGTACCACCGTGCCAGTTCAAGCGTTCGGGAAACGCCAAGAGCGGGGGTCGGTAGCAGCCGTGACCCTCGGGGAGGAGAACAAGCTGCTCTACTTGTTGGATGCATGCTTGGGGAGGCATTTCCTCGTGGACACAGGCTCCCAGTTGAGTTTCATCACACCTTCCTACGCAGACAGGCTGGCAGGTTCCAGAGGTCCCGGGGTGGCAGCAGCGAACGGCTCGGAGATTAAGACCTTTGGTGAGAGGACTCTACTTCTGTCTCTACACGGCCGTACATTTGAGTGGACTTTTGTTATAGCAGCAGTGAATTTCAATATGTTGGGGGCTGATTTTTTGTGCTCACATGGTTTGTTGGTCGATCTCGCTAACAGGCGCCTGGTTAATGCACTTTCTTTTGATTCTATTCCCTGTACAGCGCGAGTGGCCCTGCCAACAGCACAAGCCAACGTCACAGCTGCAAGCGGTAAGTTCCACACACTGCTCACTCAGTTCCCAGCACTCACGGTCCCCACATTTTTGGCAACCGTCGCTAAGCATGGGGTGGAACATTTTATTACCACTACCGGACCACCCGTTTTTGCAAAAGCTCGGCGCTTGGACGCAGCTAAACTGGCCATAGCGAGCGAGGAGTTCGCCAACCTGGAGAGGTTAGGCATCATCAGGCGTTCGAACAGCCCATGGGCTTCCCCGCTACACATGGTCCCGAAGGCTGACGGCTCGTGGCGACCTTGCGGGGATTTCCGCAGGTTAAACAATGCTACAGCGCATGACCGCTATCCAATTCCACATATCCAAGATTTTTCCGTTCATTTGGCAGGGGCGCATGTTTTTTCTAAGATAGATTTGGTCCGCGGTTACCACCAAGTCCCAGTGCGCGCTGAGGACATACCCAAAACAGCTGTAATAACTCCGTTTGGCCTATTCGAGTTTTTGCGCATGCCATTCGGGCTGAAAGGAGCTGCGCAGACGTTCCAACGCATGATGGACGTGGTGCTGCGCGATCTCCCTTTCATGTTCATCTACTTGGACAATATTTTGGTAGCCAGCGCGTCCGAAGACGAACACGAAAACCACCTAGCGACAGTTTTCCGGAGGTTGGGAGATCACGGGTTAATAATCAATCCAGCAAAGTGTCAGTTCGGTGTGGCGCAGATCGATTTTTTACGACACCGTGTCTCCCCCGAAGGAGCGGTTCCGCTTCCTGACAAAGTGCGCACAGTAGCAAATTTCCCCCGGCCGCAGACGGTCAGGGCGTTACAGGAGTTTTTGGGAATGGTGAATTTTTATAACCGTTTCCTCCCCCCGCGCAGCGCAACTCATGCAACCGCTTTATGCCGCGCTCAAAAAACAGAAACCCGCAAATAAGGTCGAGTGGTCCCCGGAGCGGGAGCGAGCGT
Organism: Pholidichthys leucotaenia; assembly: GCA_020510985.1. NCBI lineage: Eukaryota > Metazoa > Chordata > Actinopteri > Cichliformes > Pholidichthyidae > Pholidichthys > Pholidichthys leucotaenia. Next base: position 297,561,221 of record CM035849.1, read on the forward strand.
TCTCGGAGGTAAAAGCAGCCTTGGCAAAGGCTGCGTTGTTGGCACACCCAGACCCAATGGCCCGCATAGCGCTCACTACTGACGCATCAGATGTGGCCATAGGGGCGGTCGTGGAGCAGCATGTAGCCGGAGCCTGGCAACCGCTCGCCTTTTTCAGCAGGACCTTGTGCGATAGTGAGCGTAAATACAGCGTGTTCGACAGGGAGTTGCTGGCTCTCCATTTGGCCATTCACCACTTCCAGTTCTGGCTGGAAGGGCGCTGTTTCACTGCGTTTGTTGACCACAAGCCGCTAACATTCGCGATGGCCAAAGTTTCAGTGCCATGGTCAAGCCGGCAACAGAGGCAGTTAGCCGCGATTTCAGAGTTTACTACCGATATTCAGCACGTGTCAGGTAAACTGAACGTAGTGGCAGACTGCCTCTCGCGCGCCGTGGCTGCCCCCGTCTGCATGGGGATAGATTACACAGCCATGGCCACGGAGCAAGGTAGTGATGCGGATGTGCGCGCGCTCCAGTCTGGACCAACAGGATTAAGGCTGGAGAGCAGGGAGCTGCAAGACGGCAGGCCCCCCTTAATCTGCGATGTCTCCACGGGACGACCGCGTCCCGTGGTGCCGGCAGCGTGGCGCCGCCGTGTTTTCGACTTCATTCATTCTTTGGCACACCCGGGGGTTCGCACGTCGGTCAAAATGGTAGCAGAAAAATTCGTGTGGCCCGGCCTTCACAAACAAGTTAAGGAGTGGGCGGCAGCCTGCATGGCGTGCCAACGGGCCAAGACACACAGGCACACGAAGGCTCCATTGGAGCCATTTCTCATTCCTTCCAAGAGATTCAACCACGTTCACGTGGACCTCGTGGGCCCCTTCTCGCCATCACAGGGGTACACACACCTTCTGACCATGGTGGACCGCACCATGCGCTGGCCGGTGGCGGTCCCTTTGGCGTCAACCACAGCTGAGGAGGTGGCGCGCGCGTTTGTAACGGCATGGGTGGCGCGTTTTGGAATCCCGTCGGACATTACATCCGACAGAGGCCCGCAATTTGTTTCTGAACTTTGATCAACAATGGCCCGCAGCCTAGGTGTCACAATTCACCGTACAACTGCGTACAATCCGCAGGCTAATGGGTTGTGCGAACGTTTTCACAGGTCATTGAAAGGAGCACTTAGAGCGTCACTGATGGATGCAAATTGGGTGGACAAGCTTCCATGGGTTTTATTAGGGTTGCGTTCTGCTCCTAAAGAAGACTTAGAGGTTTCCCCAGCAGAACTCGTTTTCGCGCAGCCACTTCGGCTACCCGGGGAGTTTCTACCGAATAATCCTGCGCCAAGCAGCTCCCCGTCTCAGCTGTTGCAGCGTAGCGTGGACGCAGGCACGCTGTCGGACCCCGTCCATCACAGTTTTCCGCGCGTTTTTGTGCCTAAAGCTTTGAAAAACGCGGAGTTTGTTTTTATCAGATATGACGCGCATCGCACACCACTGCGACCACCTTATGATGGGCCGTTCAGAGTGTTGGAAACAGGGGACAAGCATTTTTTGCTAGATTTGGGGGGTAGAAGGGAAAAGGTTGGCATAAACAGACTCAAACCCGCTTTTGTGGTGGCGGACGAGCAAGTGCTGTTGGCAAGGGCCCCTCGACGCGGCAGACCACCACGGGGTGTTTCCCAGAGTAATATTTCCCCAGATCACCCGCAGAGACTGACAAAAGGTTTGCACCCCCAGACAGCAGCTCCCCAGCATGACGGCGCCGTGGAGGCGGTGAAACCTGGTTACAGCAGATACGGGAGAAGACTGAGGCCCAAGCAGCATGTGGATTGATGTGCAATGATGTTATCACAGCATGCAAACTGTTATTCTGTTGTTCGATCTAAATGTTTGGGTGGGGGGGGGGGTAGTGTGGCCACACATGTGACCTACTTTGTGACTTATTTAAGGCCTCACATTTTAGATAAGAACAAAGACAGAGTTTCCTGGGAGATAACAGGAAGCTGTGAAGGTGTTAGTTTTGGTATGCAGGGCCTGAGACTGTGGGGGTGATATAAGGGGATTACAGAGGAGATGCATTGTTACTGGTGATTATAATACAATGTGAATTGTGATGCAATGTGACTTGTGAGCTGAGTTTCCTGTGAGGTTCTCTTTCTACTTTGAGATGTTGGAGAATGTGTAATAAAGCTGTTTTGAGACAAACCTGCCTCATCAATTGCACATTCCCACAATGTGCCCAAATTAAATCCAAAGCTGTTCTTCAACCCTTTGCAGCATCTTCACGGGGTTGGTCTCATTTAAAAGAAAACACTTTGAATTTTTTTGGCAAAACAGTCATAATCTCTCTAAGTGCTCCGGCCACTGAGTTACAGTCATCTAAACATAGTGAACTTGAAGAAAATAAATTTGGCCTGGGTGTTTTTTTGGATACAAATGCTTGCAAATAACACACAGCTTCAGATCCAGGCTGGAAAATGCAACAGAAATGTAGAACCAAGTGTTATCCAGCTGAGGTCCAAATTTTGTAACAATACCACAAAAAATGAATATATTACACAGCTTTTTTCTCAGGTAGTTCCCAGGCGTTTTGGAACTGTGCCAAATTGTGCCAAATGGCAGTTTGGAAAAACGTCTGTAACTTTTGAATGCTTCAATGTAGAAGCTTCATTTTGGGCTCTAATGAAAAGTCACACTCAGGGCTGTGTCTGTGTGTGTGCGGGGGGGGGGATGTCCCCCCCCCCCCGCTACAGAGGACGGACTTCGGCCATCGCTACATGACGGATTAGCCTCATGTGGGATGTGGGACAGCAGCTCAGTCACCACGGCTTCCCCACCCCTCGCTACAGAAGAATAGTGGGGGGGGGGCGGCGTTCACAAAAGCGTGTGGAAAACAGTGGTGGGCCGGGCCGGGCAGCGTGCCTGTGTCTGCACTACACTGCAAACGCTGAGACGTGCAGCTGTCCGGCGCGGGATTATCTGGCAAAAATTCCCCAGGTAGCCACAGTGGCTGAGAAAAAACCAGCTCAGCCAGGAAAGCCTCCAAATCCTCTTTTGGTGCGGAACACAACCCCAATAAAACCCACAGCAACCGGTCTACCCAATTTGCATCCGTCAACGAACCCCTGAGTGCTGCCTTCAGTGACCTGTGAAAACGCTCGCATAACCCATTTGCCTGTGGGTTGTACGTGGTTGTGCGATGAATTGCAACACCCAGGCTGCAGGCCATCGCGGACCAAAGTTTGGAAACAAACTGAGGGCTCCTATTGGACGTGATGTCCAACAGGACTCCAAAACGCGCCACCCATGTTGTCAAAAAAGCGCGCACCACGTCCGCGGACGTGGTTGCCACCAGCGGGACTGCTTCTGGCCAGCGTGTGGTGCGGTCCACCACTGTCAGAAGGTGCGTGCACCCCTGTGATGGCGGGAGGGGGCCCACGAGGTCCATGTGAACATGGTTGAATCTTTTAGCTGGTATACTAAACGGTTCCAAAGGAGCCTTTGTGTGTCTGTGCACTTTGGCTCGTTGGCACGCTACGCAGGCTGCAGCCCACTCTTTCACTTGTTTGCACAGGCCTGGCCACACGAATTTCGCTCCCACCATTTTGACTGACGCGTGCACTCCTGGGTGCGCCAAAGCATGAACTGACTCAAACACGCGGCGGCGCCACGCGACCAGGACCACCGGGCGCGGGCGTCCCATGGAGACGTCGCAGATTGGGTGGGGCTGCTGTCTTGCAGTACCCTGCTCTCCAGCCTTAACCCTGTTGGTCCAGACTGGAGTGCGCGCACGTCCGTATCGCTAATCTGCTCCGCGGCCATGGCTGTATAATCTATCCCTACGCAGACCGGGGCCACAACCGCGTGCGAGAGGCAGTCCGCCACCACATTCAGTTTACCCGATACATGCTGAATATCGGTAGTAAACTCCGAGATCGCGGCCAGCTGTCTCTGCTGCCGGCCCGACCATGGTTCCGAAACCTTGGCCATCGCGAACGTCAGCGGTGAAGCTGCGCCCTTCCAGCCAGAACTGGAAGTGGCGTATGGCCAGATAGAGAGCCAGCAACTCTCTGTCGAACACGCTGTATTTACACTCACTGTCGCGCAAAGCCCTGCTGAAAAAAGCGAGCGGCTGCCAAGAACCGGCGACACGTTGCTCCACGACGGCCCCTATGGCCACGTCCGAGGCGTCGGTAGTGAGCGCTATCCGGGCCGCCGGGTCTGGGTGCGCCAACAGTGCGGCGTTTGCCAGGGCTGCTTTAACCTCAGAGAATGCCTGCTCTCGATCCGGAGTCCATTCGACTCCATCCGCGGGTTTCCATCTCTTGAGCGCGGTGTACAATGGCTGCATGAGCTGAGCTGCGCAGGGGAGGAAACAGTTATAAAAGTTAACCATCCCCAAAAATTCCTGCAGCGCCCTGACCGTCTGAGGCCGGGGAAAGTTCGCCACTGCGCGCACTTTGTCGGGCAAGGGTATCGCTCCCCTCGGTGACACGCGCGTGCCCCCAAAAAAATCAATCCCCGTCACGCTGCCGAACTGGCACTTCGCCAGGTTGATTATTAACCCGTGCTCCTCCAACCTCTGGAAAACTGTCCTGAGGTGGGTTACGTGTTCGTCTTTGGACGCGCTGGCTACCAGGATATCATCCAGGTAGACGAACACAAACGGGAGATCGCGCACCACCGCATCCATCAAGCGCTGGAACGTCTGTGCACACCATTTTATCCAAATGGCATGCGCATGAACCTCAAACAAGCCGAACGGAGTAATTAACCGCTGTTTTGGGGTATGTCCTCCGCGCGCACTGGGACTGGTGGTAACCGCAGACAGGTCTAATTTTAGAAAAAATGCGTGCTCCGGCGAGAAGGTGAACAAGAACATCTGACTGTGGGGAATCCCAGGTAGGTAGCGGCTCGTGTGTGTGGGCATATTCAACCTGCCTAACATCGCCCACACGGTTGCCACGACACCTCAGCCCTTAGGGACCTGTGTAGCCGTGGGGATGGCCCATGGGCTGTTCATTTGCCCTGATGATGCCTAACCTTTCCAGGTTGGCAAACTCCTCGCGCGCTACAGGCCAGTTTAGGCTGCGTCCAAGCGCCGAGGTCGTGCGAAAACAGGCGGCCGGTGGTGGTGATAAACGAATGCTCCACCCGTTGTTTAGCGATGGCCGCTGAAAACGTGAGTGCTGGAAACTGAGTGAGCAGTGTGTGGAACTTACCGCCTGGAGCTGTGACGTTGGCTTGTGTTACTGGCCCGGCCCCTCGAGCTGTACAGGGGAAAGAGTCAAAGGACAGTGCATTAACCAACAGTGAGCTGTGTGGAGTTTGCATGTTCTCCCCGTGTTGCGTGGGTTTACTCCGGGATTTCTCCGGTTTCCTCCCGCATACCAAAAACATGTAGGTTTAGGGCGCTCGCACACGCAGCGACCGGCAGCCGGTGGCTTGTCACCAGACTGCAAACCAAATCTACCTACGGGTACAAATAAGTAACAAAAAAAAAAAAATTAACCAGGCGCCTGTTAGCAACATCAATTAATAAACCATGCGCACACAGAAAATCAGCTCCCAGGATTGGGAAACTCAGAGCTGCTATGACAAAAGTCCACTCGTATGTACGGCCGTGTAGAGATAAAGCCATTGTTCTCTCACCAAAGGTCTTAATGTCTGAGCCGTTTACTGCCACCAGCTCGGGGCCGCTAGGTCCTGCCAGCCGGTCGGTGTAGGTCGGCAGGATGATGCTCTTCTGGGCTCCGGTGTCTATGAGAAAGCGTTTCCCTGAGCGCAAGTCCGTCACGTAGAGCAGCTTGTTCTCTTCACCGGCGGTCGCAGCTGCTACCGAGTGCCGGCCTTGGCGTTTCCCGGGCACTTGAATCGGCACGGTGGCGCACATCTGCGTGCGTTCTCTCCAAAGCGGCGGTGGTAGAAGCAGAGCGTGTCTCTCTGTCGCTCCTTGGCCCCCGCTACCGCTACCGTCGGTGGCTCCTCGCCTCCTCTGGTCGTCCAGCTGGGCTCCGATGCCGTCACGTTCACCGTGAGCGCTCTGGTGGTGAGGATGATCTGGTCTGCCTCCTGGGCTAGCGCACGGTAGTCACGCACGGCCAGCAACGGCGAATTGGCCAGGACTGCTCTCGCCTCTGTTGGAAGGTTCCGGAGGAAAAGGTGGGCAAACAGAAAATGCCCGTCGTCCGTGCCCATTAACGCCAACATCTTCTCCATCAGATCGACGGCCGAACCATCTCCTAACTCGGAACGCCTCAGGAGCCTCTCTGCTCTCTCACAGTCCGAGAGCATGTAGCGCCGAGTCAGCGCAGTTTTGAGAGCCTCGTATCTGCCGTGGGCTGGGGGCTGGTCGAGCAGGCTTGCTACCTGCTGAGCTGTGCGAGCATCCAGCGCTGCAACCACATGGAAAAACTTGGTGTCGCCTGCCGTTATTCCCCGGAGGGCGAACTGGGCCTCGGTGTGGTGGAACCAAGAGCGCGGGTTGTGCTGCCAAAAGTCCGGTAGCTTGACTGCAACAGCGCACACGTTGCTGGGGGTTCCCGTCCGGGCCGTCTGTGGGATGCTTGCCGCGTTGCTGGGGCTTCCCGTCCGGGCCGACTCCGGGGTTCTTGCCTCGTGTTCCATAATATGTCTCGGGTCACCAGTGTGGAGAGTGTGGGAAATGATGAGGCTGGTTTATGAACAGACGAAGCTTTATCAGCACTCTCACATCATCCATAAACAGAAAGTACTGCATCAGTCCAACCAGGTTCTTCTTATAAACTCAACAGATCATCTCACATCTGCATGACATTTCACATCACACTGCATGACATCTAACCCCACAATACATCTCCCTTAAACCCCCTGCTCCCTCTTCCTGCCAACTCCCCATGACGTCCTTGCCTATTATTCTCTTATGTTTAATCACTGCCTCCTGACTGAGACGCTGTCTGCAGATTTCTCCACAATATGCATTTCCACAGTTTCAATTTTATTGCAATACACATTCAAACCAATAGATCCAATTTCAAATTCGGTCATTCATTCAAATTTGAAAAGCAATTATTCAGACTGATTAATTCAAGTTGAAATTCAGTTATTCAAATTCAGATAATTAAAATTCAAATTCAGTTCCTGCTGGCTCAAGCCTTATTCCATGGCTTTATGATGAATTTCTAAGGAAAAAGTGAAAGCTTAAGAGGGGAAAAGTTACAAATTCATTCATCTTCTTCCGCTTAATCCTTTTCGGGTTGCAGGGGGGCAGGAGCCTATCCCAGCATCTTTGGGCAAAAGGCAGGGTCCACCCTGGACAGATCGCCAGTCCATCGCAGGGCCAACACAGAGAGACAGGTTCAGGTTCAGGTTCAGGTTACTTTATTTGTACCCGTAGGTAGATTTGTTTTGCAGTCTGGTGACATCCATATTTACAAGCCACTAATTACATTCAACATAGACACAAACACAGGCACACATCATACAAAATAAGTAAATATAAAATATGTACAATATATTTTTATAGCTTGTTCAACTCTTTGACAGCAGCAGGGACAAAGCTGTTTTTGTAGTGCTGGGTTTTGCTTTTTGGGACAGCAAACCTCCGTCTGGAGGGAAGAAGCTGAAAGTTGCAGTGCAAAGGGTGGGAGTCATCATTTAAAATGGAGGTAGCCATCCTCTGTACCTGTCTGGTGTACAGGGATGTCAGGCTCAGCTGTGACTCACCAAGCAAACGACTGGACCATCTGACTACCTGATCCAAGGATTTCCTCTTTTTCAGTTTTATCTGACCAAACCATGACATTAAAGAAAAGGATAAAACAGATTCAATAAAAACCCGATAAAACATTGTCATTATGGTTCGGTCAATTTGGAAGCGTGCCAGTTTCCTCAAACAATGCAAATTTTGCTGACCTTTTTTGCACACCCTTTCACAGTTCACTTCAAAGTTTAAATTACTATCAATAATCGTCCCAAGATATTTGTACGATTGTACACATTCGGTGGTCTGGCCTTTTAGTATGGTGACTTTGTGCCTGGGAGTTTTCCTCCTAAAGTCAATAATCATATCTTTCGTTTTTGTTGTATTCAGCTGCAGGTAGGAATCCTCACACCAGTGAACAAAGTCATCAACTACTGGGCCGTGGCCACTCTCACCATCCTGGAGGAGACTGACAATGACTGAGTCATCAGCATACTTTATAATGTGTCTGTTGTCATGTCTGCTCCGACACATGTTTGTGTACAGGATGAAGAGTAGTGGTGACAACACACACCCCTGAGGAGAGCCAGTAGAAGAGCACTTTAGGTCAGACAATGTGCCATTGACCCTTACTCTCTGCGTCCTGTTGGTTAAAAAATCTAGAATCCAACCCACCAGATTATTGCTCAAATCAAATTGTTGCAGGAGCCTTTCAACTAAAATATGAGGTTGGATTGTATTAAAGGCAGAAGAAAAGTCCACAAATAAAAGCCTGGCGTGTGTCTCATTAAAATCCAGATGTTTGAAAAGCATGTTAAACAGAGTGACAGTGGCATCCTCCACTCCTCTGTGAGGCCTATAGGCAAACTGCAGAGGATCCAATAAGATAAGATAAGATAAGATAAGCCTTTATTAGTCCCACAACGGGGAAATTCCAGGATTGCAACAGCACAGGGATAGCAACACTCAGAGCAACAATAAGAAGGCAAGAAAAAAAACAAGCAAGCAAGAGCAGCTAATATACATATGTACATATTACTATAAAATATACACACACACAGACACACAGTGCAGAGCATTGTAGCTGGATGGAATAAATATATGAATATATGAACACACAGTGCAGAGCATTGTAGCTAGATGGAATAAATATGTAAATATATAAACACCCACAGTACGGAGCATTGCAGCTAGGTGGAATAAATATGCAAGTATATAAACACACACAGTGCGGAGCAATGTAGCTAGATGGAATAATATGTAGATATATAAAAACACAGTGCGGAGCATTGTAGCTAGATGGAATAAATATATAGATATATAAATATAAACACACCCAGTGCTGAGCATTGTAGCTAGATGGAATAAATATGTAAATATATAAACACACACAGTGCAGAGCATTGTTGCTAGATGGGATGAAACAGCATAACCGACTACTTAGTTATCCTACATGGTATGATTATGTGCCCATACATATTCTCACCCTCCATAGCGACCGGTATGTTCCTAGTTGTATGCCGGAGAGGACCATTGTGTAAGTCTATTGCATCTTTTGCATTCAAAAAACTATTAGTTTGTTACGTCTTTTTGCTATCTCTGCGAGCAGCCCTGCTTAGGTTGTACAGTCTGACAGCCGTTGGTAGGAAGGACCTACGAAACCTCTCGGTTGTGCACCTGGGATGATGTAGTCTGCTGCTAAATGAGCTCCTCAGTGCATCCAGTATGTCCTGCATAGGGTGGAACTCGGACTCCAGCAGAGATGACAGTTTAGCCACCGTCCTTCTCTCTCCTATCTCCTCCATCGGATCAAGGCGCTGCCCCAGGACAGAGCTAGCTTTCTTAATCAGTTTGTTCAGTCTCTTCCTATCGGCTGCAGTAATGCCACTGCCCCAGCAGACCACTCCAAAAGTGATGGCTGATGCCACCACCGTGTCATAGAATGACTTCAGCAGCGCCCCTTGTACACCAAAAGACCTGAGTCTCCTCAGCAGGAACAGCCTGCGCTGTCCCTTCTTGTAGAGTGCGTCAGTATTGTGTGACCAGTCTAGTTTATTGTTCAGATGAACACCCAGGTACTTATAGGATGTCACCATCTCGATGTCTGTTCCCTGTATATTTACTGGTGCTGTGAGGGGCTGCCCATGCCTGCGGCAGTCCACCACCAGCTCCTTAGTTTTCCTCGCGTTGATCTGGAGGCAGTTCCGATGGCACCAGTCCACGAAGTCCTGGATAAGCCCTCTGTACTCAGCTTCATCTCCGTTGGAGATGAGACCAACGATCGCAGAGTCATCAGAGAACTTCTGTAGATGGCAGTGTGTTGTGTTGTGTGAGAAGTCCGCAGTATAAAGAGTGAACAGGAAGGGAGCCAGCACCGTTCCCTGGGGGGCCCCCGTGCTACTGATGATCGTGTCGGAAACACAGTCCCGGGTTCTCACAAACTGAGGCCGGTTCGTGAGGTAGTCCAGGATCCATGATGACAGGTGCTGGTCCACCCCTGCGCGCAGCAGCTTGTCCTTCAGGATCATCGGTTGGATGGTGTTGAAAGCACTGGAGAAGTCAAAGAACATGATCCTCACCATATTCCCGGGCTTCTCCAGGTGGGACAGAGAACGGTGAAGGAGGAAGATCACCACATCCTCCATCCCAATGCCATGCTGGTAGGCGAACTGGAGTGGATCCATCGCTGGTTCCACCAGGGGGCGGAGATGAGCAAGGAGCAGTCTCTCCAGGGTCTTCATCAAGTGGGACGTCAAGGCCACCGGTCTGTAGCTGTTCAGGTCTTTGGGGTGGGAAGTTTTTGGTACAGGTATCACACAAGATGTTTTCCACAGCTGTGGTACCCTCCCCAGTTTCAGGCTCATGTTGAAGATATACGTCACAATCCCACACAGCTGGTCTGCACAGGACTTGAGGAGCTTTGCACTGATGCCGTCCGGTCCCGACGCCTTCCTCGCCTTGATCTTCCTCAGCTCTGTCCTCACCTGGGTCTTGGTCAGGGTCAGGATGGGGGGCTGTGTGTTGGGAGTGGGGGGGGTGTCGGTGGAGTGGGGAGTGGGCAGCAGGACTTGATTTCTTAGAGGCAGCAGTGGTTGTTGTGCAGACAGGGGGGAGGGCGGTTGGTCAAATCTATTGAAAAACAGATTCAGGTTGTTCGCCCACTCCCTACCCCCTGTGGCCTGGGGGGAGGTATTCTGGAGCCCCGAGATGGTTTTGAGGTTTCTCCAGACCCCGCTGATTTCGCTCTGTTGCAGCTTGTCCTCCATCTTCTTCCTGAAGCTGTCCTTGCCTTCTCTGATCTTATGAAACAGATACATGTTCAGTCTGCCTTAGGACCTCACATCCTGACCAGTTTTTCAAAATTTTCATTAAATTGAAGTCAACGCAACTGGTCTAAAGTCATTAACCGTTTTAGGACAGCTGGATTTTGGAACGGGAACAACCACGGCATCTTTCAGATCTTAGGCACATGTTGTGTCTGTAAGGACTTATTGAAAATGTAATGAAATATAGGACTCAGTTCATGTGCACAGGACTTTACCAGGCGTCCACATATATTATCAGGGCCCTGACTTTTGTTCACTTTTACAGCGCAGAGCTCCCTTTTAACATCCTGCATCTCAATATTAAAGTGCTGATTGTCTTTGAGTTTCTGTTTCAAATCTTGGATTTCTGTGCTGAAATCAAAGGAGTCAAAACGACCATAAAAACAATTAAGAGCATTAGCCAGCTCTGTGTCTGAACTAAAACCATCTAAAAACACACGATTACTGCGCTCTGTGCTCTGAAGGCCTGCAATAGTTTTCATACTGGCCCAGGCTGAACCAAGTTTATTTGCTGCCATCTTGCTTTCCAACTCTGATTTATAATTCTGTTTTGCTCTTAAAATTTCGGCCTTCAGCTCCTTAGTGGCAACCTGTAGCTCAGAAACAGACCCCTGTTTAAAGGCAAGAGCTTTCCTCTGTAAGCAGGATTTAACTGAATTAGTAACCCATGGTTTGTTGTTGGGATATATTTTGACACGTTTACGTGGAACAATCTTATTTTGACAGTAAGCCATGTATGAGCATGTGAGCTCAGCCAGAGAGTCCAAATCATCCCAGCAGGCCATTATGAACATCTCCCAGTCTGTACAGTCAAAGCATTCCTGGAGGCTGTGCTCTGAATCTTCTGTCCACACATTAATGTCTCTCGTCTCCACCTTGCCTCTTCTGAGAGCAGTTTTATATGTGGGCAGCAAATGTACACAGTTGTGATCTGAGGATCCTAAAGGAGGAAGGGGGAGTGATTTATAGGCCCTCTCTATGGATCCGTAGCACAGGTCCAATGTCTTTTTTCGCCTGGTTGGGCAGGAGACATACTGATGAAAGTTTTTAAGTGTCTTCTTTAAAGAAACATGGTTAAAATCCCCAAGAATGAAGTTTGGCGCCTCTGGAGAAATTGACTGCAGCCACTGCACCACATCAAAGACGGTGCTGAAGGCGGAGTCAGCATCTGCCCTCGGATGAATGTACACAGTTGTGATGAAAAGTTGGGGAAACTCGCGAGGCAGATGAAAGGGGCGTAGTGACACAGACAACAGCTCCACATAAGCTCCACAAAAATAAACAAGAATGTACTCATGTATGAATTAATTGTCTGCAAAGTGAGAGTGAATGAAGGGAAGGAATAAATGTGTTTGTTTATAGTGAGTGACGGAGGGAGGAAGGCCTGAAATAGGCAAATGTGAGTTATGTTATATGTGTTAAATGTGAGTCAGGCTGTTATATTTGTGTATTTATAATATTTATAATATTTATGTTAAATGTGAGTCAGGCTGTTATATTTGTGTATTTATAATATTTATAATATCTATAATTGTGTATTTATAATTTTTCTGCATTGATGTATGTGGTTATTGTGTATATTTTTTATCTTGATTCTTTTTTCTAAAGCCCATCCAGGGACAAGAGTTGCAAATTAGCTAATAGCTATACACTCTATGTGCAACACATCAGATTGATTGTCTTTGATTAATTGTCTATGTTTATTGCACTGTCCCTGTCAAATAAACTAATCTACTACTACTACATCGGGTGTACAGATGCGCTCTCTGACCGTGACAGATGTGCAGTACTGCTTATTATTGTATAAACATACACCGCCCCCCTGACGTTTCCCCGTTACCTCTTCCTGCTGATCCGACGTTTCCCCGTTACCTCTTCCTGCTGATCCGAGCACAGCGGGGCTCCAAAGCCGTCAATCCACAGGTCTGCATCTCGGTCATGCGCAGTAAGCCAAGATTCAGTGAAAGCCATGACGCAGCAGTTCTTAAAATCCTTCTGGTAACGTACATTCCCTTGAATTTCATCCACCTTGTTTCTCACAGACTGTGCATTCCAAAAATTATCGAAGGAAGAGGCATGTTACCAAACTGACGTCTCCTAAGGCGCAATTTCACACCTCCACGCCGACAGACAACCATTCACTCTCACAGTCAGACCTAAGGACAATTTAGAATCCCCAGTTTGATGCCAATTAACCTAACTTGCATGTTTTTGGCATGTGGGAGGAAACCGGAGAATCCCGAAGTAAACCCATGCAGACACAGGGAGACATACAAAACTCCACACAGATCACTGTTGGTCAGTGGCTGGGATCGAACCCAGGATCCCCTCCGGCCTAAGGGTGAGTTGCTGTGCTGCTGCAAGTGCTAACCCACTGCTCCACCCACGCACAAAGCTGACCGTTTCTAGGGGAGCGGTGTGGGCACCCAGCACAATGCCAGACTGATAATATTCACGCTCAGCAGGGATTTGCATACAAACAGAGAGCCCCTTGGGGGACAACCAGATAATCATGCAATTGATATGCATGGACCTGATATCAATATGTAAATGTTCCTTGCATTCTCTTTTGTCCATTGTTATACATCCCCGGAGTAAGGAGAGGAGTCTGGCGCCAGTAATCAAGCAATTGATATGTATTGACTGTTATGTGTATCAATATGTAAATGTGCCATGCAATTCTCTTGTCTGTATAAATGTGCTGACTTGACATGCCCTCAGGAGCTCACTCACAGCGCACTGACAACAGCGCACACACAGCACACCGTGCTGCAGTGTGTCTCATGATGGAGGAATAAAAACTCTTAAACCTTCAGCTCGCTGTGTCCGCCTGCACTTATTTTATACCTCCACACTGGTGGTGGAGGTAATAAAGGATGAGGTGGAGGTGGAGGCACTTATTTATACCACCCCCCACCCTAACACTTCCTTTCATCGGTGGTTGCAGCGCTTGGATCCCTGCGGCATAGAAGCTCTCTTCTTGATCCTCAAACACATAACTCCTTCTTAGGTCAGCCTATGAACTTTTCAGCCCCCCTTCCCTAATTTTGCAAGAAAAACTTTTGACAAATAATCAAAAAAAATACCAGAAAAAAGTGGCAATTTTGGTGAGAAAAAGGTGACAAAGTTAGAATTTAAAGAGACTGCAAACTTAGAAGAAAACACGCTTCATCCTGATGTCAGGCTGATACACAATCACTCACAGCAGCTTTTTGTGTGGTACAGGTGGTCAAGCCCTGCTCTGAAGTTGAATTTGAATGAATCTTTATTTCGGATAGATTAAAATAAAGATTAGAAAAGAAAAGAACAGAATAATATAACAAAGGGGAAAAAATCCAACAAGGTCAAATTAAACAATAACTCGCTCTGATTACACAGTTCCAACATAAAATTATCCGAAATGAGTGATGGCTGAAGCCACAGCTTATATTGCCCACCCATAGTTCCATCCAAGAATTCACAAAGAAAACAAAACAAGAGCGATTACAATTCAGAACAAAGCTAAGACCAAATGTGCCAAAAAAAAAAAAAAACAGAAAAACCCCCCAAAAAACTAAGCAACAACACAACACCAGGCTGATAATGACAATCTTTAGTGTGATTTTACATGTCATCTTGTTATATATGTTTGGAGTAATTTCTTCCTTTTAATTTTTGTTTAAAATTGTCCAAGCTTGTACATGATTTTAATTCAGTCCAAAAATCGTTCCATAATCTGACTCCTTGCACTGAAACACAGTGTTTGCTTGGTGGTAGTTCTCACTGAAGGGTTTTTGAAATATACATGCTCCTCTGAAAATGATGTTTCTCCCTTATTTGGAACAGCTTTTGTATATTTGCAGGCAGTGATAGATTCTTCACTTTAAACTTATTACTGCAGTTTTAAAGTCAACCAGATCTTTCAACTTGAGAGCTTTTAATTTAAGAAAAAGTGGGTTTGTTGGTTCCCTGTAAGCAGCTTTTTTTTATTATTCTAATAGCTCTCTTCTGAAGCATAAAGGCTGGATTGTGGAGCGTGTAAATAACGAGGCGGATTTGGCTCAGACAATTTATTACACATCCTCACACAAGAAGCATAGACAGAATGACAACTCCTAGCAGAGACTCTTCTCTTAAATAGCATGGCATTCCTCTAGAAGTGTTCTAACACACAAAAGGTCACACTGCATTTTATCCTTCAACACCGTCCCTGTTATCTCCCAGGGAACCTCTGCTCTTTGTTCTTGTCTAAGATGTTATACAATAGGCACTTCCCCATGTGTCGCCATAACGACCCCCCCGAGCATCTTGGATAGAACAATAGAATAACAGTTCGTATGCTGTGGTAGAATCATTAAACATCAATCCACATCACTTCCGGTTATGGCTGCCACGTAGGACGGACGTGTCTCGCTCTGCTCTGCTCCTGGAAAAAAAAAAAAATCGGCAAATAACTCTCTCATTTGGGACAGAACGTATCCCAGCATTTGGGCGAAGATATGTCGGCGAAGCCTAAGGCTGGAAAACCAGGAAAAAGGAAAAAGCGAGCCGCCGAAACAGTCCAAATTAACGGACTTTCAGGTCTGTGACGCAGTAAACAAAACTCCATATATGGCGGAGGAGGCTGGCAACGGCTGCGATATCTGCGGGGAATGGCGCAGATGCGCTGATTGCTGCCATGAGTTCAATGAGAGCGGGACTTTTCCCTCTAGATTTGATGGGATTATGACAGCGTTGGAAGGAATAAGAAAGGAATTGGGTGACTGTGTAGAACGAACGGCGCAGATGGAGCTCCGTCTCGCTAGTGCTGAAGATGACGTCACCCGTCTTCAATTAAAGGTGCGCACTTTGGAAAAAAAAAAAAATCTCTGGAAGATAATATTTTGGATTGGAATCTCGGTCGAGACAGAATAATTTGAGGCTGGTGGGTCTTCCAGAGGAATCAGAAGGTCGGGACGTATGTCCTTTCTGGAAAAGTGGATTCCGGAGGTGCTGGGCAGCGAGGAGTTGCAATCAGCAGTGGTTCTGGAAAAAGCACATCGTATTGGCCCACGGAGAGATAAGGGACCGCCGAGGACCTTAATTATGAAGTTTCTTAGCAACAGAGACAGGATGAAGATCTTCAACGCTGCACGAGCTAAAAAAGGAGAGATTAAACACCAGGACCAGCAGGTGCGGTTCTACCCAGATTTGGCCACAGGAATCCAGCAATTGAGGAAGCAGTTTGATCCCGTACGTAAGGAGCTGCGCAACCTTGGGATTCGTCATGGTGTAATCTATCCTGCGAGACTGCTGACCACGTATGAGGGCAGAACCCACATCTTCAAGACCCCAGAGGAGGCGCAGGAGTTCATCAAGAAGATCAAAGAGAAGAAGAGACTGGTGGGAGCTAGCATGAACAAAATATAAGGTAGAATAATTAAGCATTTGCACAGGCATCTGACTGACTTGAAGTAAATAGTAAGTTTACAAAATATAGATTGTATTATATATTAAAAAAACAAAACAAAAGCAAAACAAACAAAAAAAAAAAAACTATGATGTACAAAAGTTGTTAAAAATTTTGGAGTTAAGTTGGAAAACTACAGAGGGAGGTTAATGTTAACGTCATTAAAGCAGTAGAGTTAGGGTGATTGGGAGGATGAAGAAGGAGTGGCTTAGGCCTGTTCCCCGTGGGTGTGGAACGGTCGATGGCTATATCGGGAGACAGAATTTTTTCTTTTGATTTTGGGGGGTTTGCCACAAGTGTGGGAAGGGGAAATTTGTTTGTGTGTAGTTTGTAGGATGAATGTTCAACCACTCATGTTTTTGCTTCTCTGTATGAGCATGTTTACACTGCAAGGTAATCCCAAACTCTCTATTGATCATGGACCAAAGTGTTAATCTTAATTTAACTTCATGGAATTGCAGAGGTCTACAAAATTTAAAAAAAACTTAAACAAGTTATGAATAAAATAAAGGACATGGGTTCAAGAATTGTGTTTTTACAAGAAACTCATCTGATAGAGGAGGATGTTAAAAGAATTAGGAGTAGATGGCAGGGAAGTGTATTCACCTCTTCATTTTCATCCCGAGCCAGGGGAGTTATGACTCTCATACATAAATCAGTTCCTTTTCAAGTGAAAAAATGTAATTGGAGACAAATTTGGAAGATATGTAATCATTCAAGGTTCTTTGCTATTAGAAAATATAAATCTTGTGAACTTATATGGTCCCAATATAGATGATCAGAAGTTCTTTGCTAATTTATTTCTCATCTTATCATCACTTACAGGGCAACATATAATAGCAGGGGATTTTAATTGTACATTGAATCCAGGTGTGGATAGATCAACAGGACTGGATTGTACGCACATTGGATGTAGGATGACTATTAATCATTTTATGAAAGAATTGAGATTGTTAGATATATGGAGAGAAATGAAACCACAAGTTAAAGCCTATTCTTGTTATTCCAGTACCTACAAGACATTCTCACGTATTGATTATTTTTTTGATTTCCACAGAATTAAGGTCCAAGATTCAAAACTGCTTTTATGATAACATCGTGATCTCTGATCATGCACCCTGTTGTCTAATATATGTAGATAAAAAATTGACAAAGGAATCAGGTAGATGGCAATTTCAGCATAACTGGCTTCAGGATGAGGAATTTGTCAAGTATATAGAAAAACAGATAGACGAGTTCTTTGACATCAATACTACACAAACATCAGCATGTGTAAAGTGGGAGGCTTTCAAAGCTTTTATTAGGGGACATATTATTAGTTATACAGGATCAAAATCTAAGAAGACTCGAGAGGAGAGAGCTAAATTGGAACATAAAATAAAAAGTCTTCAGGAAAAAGTGTATGCAGGAAGTGACCCAAGGTTGGAGAATGAATTACTGATTTTGAGAGCTGAATATGACAAAAAATCAGCGAATAGAGCTGCCTCGAGTCTTCTAAGATTGAAACAATCTTTTTATGAACAAGGTGAAAATTCAGGAAAATTATTAGCATGGCAGATTAAAACAATTGGAAATTAAAACACCAATTACCAGTATTATAAGTAACGGACAGGTAGTTATAGATCCTTTAGAAATTAATAGAGCCTTTAGAGATTACTATGAAAAATTATATGATACCAAAAATGAACCTGATTTAACAAAACTAAATGGGTTTTTGAACGAACTATCTATACCGTGTATACCAAATGAAAACAGGGAGATATTGGAGTCTAAAATTAGTCAAGAAGAAGTTGGGCTAGCCATTGATAATATGAAATCAGGAAAAAGTGCAGGACCAGATGGTCTTCCAGTTGACCTTTATAAAAAATTTAAGAATAAATTAATAAAACCTTTTTTGGAAATGGTTTTAGAAGCATTTCAAAATAATAATTTACCATCATACATAAATAATGCCTTAATTATACTGCTGCCAAAACCAGGTAAGCCCTCTAATAAATGTGAAAATATGAGACCAATAAGCCTATTAAACGCCGACCTTAAGATAATCTGTAAAATTTTAGCAAGACGAATACAAGAAATTTTACCAAATATTATTAATCGAGATCAGAATGGCTTTATAAAGGGTAGACAAGGCTTCCATAATGTAAGAAGACTATTTAATATTATTTATTTTAATAAAGAAGCACCGGATACAGCTCTCCTATCATTGGACGCCGAAAAGGCCTTTGATAGAGTTGAATGGCCCTTTCTTTTTGAAGTCCTACAAAGGTTTGGACTTGGAAATAATTTCATAAAATGGGTTCAAATAATATACAATAATGCTACAGCAGAAATCCTAACAAATAACAATATTTCAAAACCAATAAAAATCAATAGAGGATGTCGACAAGGCTGTCCACTTTCACCTTTACTGTTTACTATGGCAATTGAACCTTTAGCGATAGCGATACGTTTACATTCACAAATATATGGAATTAAAGTTGGACCAACAGAACATAAAATCTCCCTGTACGCCGATGATATAATTTTGTTTATGTCGAATCTAAAAAAATCAATTCCAACCTTGTTGAATTTAATAAAGAATTTTGGGGAAATATCAGGATATAAAATAAATAAAACTAAATCTTCAATATTAATGCTAAATGAGACCCAGAGAAATTACCCAGCCCCTGAGGCAAATCAATTCAATGTTGTAAATCAGTTTAAATATTTAGGAATCCATATTATGCCTAAGCTAGAATCAGTCGCCAGCGTCAACTATGAAGCCTTAATGTCAGATATCAATGAGTTAACTCAGAGATGGATGTCACTACCAATGTCGATGATCGGGAGAATCAATATACTTAAAAGTAATATTTTACCTAAAATACTTTATTTATTTCAATACATTCCCTTATCACCACCTTTAGATCTATTCTCAAGAATAAAAAAAAAGTTAGTGGAATTTATATGGAACAACAGGAGGGCTAGATTACGTCTGTCTTTATTATATTTACCATTTGATCGTGGAGGTCTGAAATGTCCAAATTTTATGTTGTATTATTGGTCGGCACAACTGAGGTCTATGACATATTATTTTTCATCAAATGATCTCCCTCACTGGACTGAAATGGAATCATACAATTTACCTTTACCTCTTCCCATATTCATATACTCAGATTCGGCAAAAAAAATTACAAAAACAAGTTAAAAATCCATTTGTAAAGCATATGATCAAAATATGGTGTGAAGCTAAAAACTATTTAAAAGAACCACAGTTATTGTCACAATTTAGTCCAATATGGGGTAATCAATATTTTAAACCAGGGAGAGCGGACGCTGTATTTAAAGTATGGAATTTAAAAGGGATACAAAAGATTCAGGATTTATATTTGCCATGTGCAGAAAACATAATGTCTTTTGAAGAGCTGAGGATCAAATTTAATCTCAATAGAACACATTTTTTTAAATATCTTCAACTTAGAAACTTTATTCGATCAAATCAAAATAAAGCTCTCACTCGACCTATTTATTCATCCTTGGAAAAAATGATGATGAAAGATAGTAAAAGAAAGGGTATTATTTCAGAGTTTTATAACTCATTGACACTATCTTCAAGTGAAAATTCACTGAAAAGATTAAACTACTGGAAAGAAGATCTGCAAATTGAAATTTCGGAGGAACAATGGGAATTGGCTTGTACAGAAGCTCAAACCAAATCAATAAATGCACGCCTTAAATTGATACATTTCAAATGGTTAATGCGGATGTATGTTACAACCGGAGGAGTTAAATAGATATAACAAAAATATACCAGATACATGCACAAAATGCATGGAAAGTAAAGGAACCCTATTTCATTGTTTATGGGAATGTAGATTAATAAGAATGTTTTGGGAAGAGGTGAGGGTAACAATTGAAAAAATAATCTCAAAACAAATCATACTGAATCCTAAACTATTTTTGTTGGGTCTGTACCCAGAAAAGCATAATTTTAATAAAAGTGAAAGAACATTCATAGACCTCAGTTTGCTTAATGCCAAAAAATGTATTGCACTATTATGGAAAAAGACTCATAGACCAGATGTGACTCAGTGGTTAAGACAGATGTTAACAAACCTTCCATTAGAAAGAATAACATATATACTGAAATCAAAGGAAATTGTGTTTGAGAATATATGGAGACCTTTTATTGATTATGTAAAAAATTTAAACATAACTCTTGAAGAAGAAGGTGAATGATGTGTGTGGACCTTGTAAATTCCAAACTGGTGAACATAATATGTATACTTATGTATTGGATTGTCTAGACTAAACAGAGGAGCATTGTTGAAGACTTGATTTTGTTGGTGGTTGTTGGTGTTTTTAGTGCATTTTTTTTTTTTTTTTGTAGTACTTTAGCGTTAGTGTTTGATTGTTTGTATCATGTTTGTTAAAAAAAAAAAAAGGTTCAATAAAGATATTGTGGAAAAAAAAAACATCAATCCACATGCTGCTTGGGCTTCAGTCTTCTCCCGTATCTGCTGTAACCAGGATTCACCGCCTCCGCAGCACTGTCATGCTGGGGGGTTGATGTTTGAGGGGTAAAAGTCTGTCCGTGTGGGTGCTCTGGGGAATCTTTTCTCTGGGAAGCTCCCCGTGGGGGTCTTCCACGCCGAGGGACTCTCGCCAACAGCACTTGCTCGTCCGCCACCACGAAAGCGGGTTTGAGTCTGTCGATGCCAATCTTTTCCCTCCTACCCCCCAAATCTAGCAAAAAAATGCTTATCCCCTGTTTCCAGCACTCTGAACGGTCCATCATAAGGTGGGCGCAGTGGAGGGCGATGGGCGTCGTGTCTGACAAAAACGAACTCCGCATTTTTCAAAGTTTTAGGCACAAAAACGCGTGGAAAACTGTGGTGGGCAGGGCCCAGCAGCGTGCTTGTGTCTATGCTACGCTGCAACAGCTGAGACAGGGAGCTGCCCGGCGCGGGATTATCTGGAAGAAACTCCTCGGGCAGCCGAAGTGGTTGCGCAAAAACGAGTTCAGCCGGGGAAGCTTCCAGATCCTCTTTAGGCGCAGAACGTAACCCCAATAAAACCCATGGTAGCTTGTCTACCCAATTTGCATCCATCAGTGAAGCCCTGACAGCCGCTTTCAATGATCTATGAAAACGTTCGCATAACCCATTAGCCTGTGGATTGTACGCGGTTGTGCGGTGAATTGTGACACCCAGGCTGCGGGCCATTGTTGACCAGAGTTCGGAAACAAATTGAGGACCTCTGTCAGACATAATATCCGACGGGACTCCAAAATGGGCCCCCATGCTGTTAAAAACGTGCGCGCCACCTCCTCGGCTGTGGTTGCCGCCAGTAGAACCACTTCCGGCCAGCGCGTGGTGCGGTCCACCATTGTCAGAAGGTGCGTGCACCCTTGTGATGGTGGGAGGGGGCCCACGAGGTCCACGTGAACATGGTCGAACCTCTTAGCCGGGATGCGAAACAGCTCCAAGGGAGCCTTCGTGTGTCTGTGTACTTAGGCTCGTTGGCACGCCACGCAGGCTGCCGCCCACTCTTTCACTTGTTTGCGAAGGCTTGGTCACACAAATTTCTCCCCTACCATTTTGACCGATGCACGCACTCCCAGGTGCGCCAAAGAATGAATCGAGTCAAACACGCGGCGGCATCACGCGGCCGGGACCACGGGATGCGGGCGCCCCGTGGAGACATCGCAGATTAGGGGGGGCATGCCGTCTTGCAGCACCCTGCTCTCCAGCCTTAACCCTGTTGGTCCAGACTGGAGTGCGCGCACGTCCGCGTCACTAACCTGCTCCGCGGCCATGGCTGCGTAATCTATCCCCACGCCGACCGGGCCGCAACGGCGTGCGAGAGGCAGTCTGCCACTACATTCAGTTTACCCGAGACATGCTGAATATCGGTAGTAAACTCTGAGATCGCGGCCAGCTGTCTCTGCTGCCGGCCCGACCACGGTTCTGAAACCTTGGCCATCGTGAATGTTAGCGGCTTGTGGTCAACGAACGCGGTGAAACTGCGCCCTTCCAGCCAGAACTGGAAGTGGCGAATGGCTAGGTGGAGAGCCAGCAACTCCCTGTCGAACGCGCTGTATTTACGTTCACTGTCGTGCAAAGTCCTGCTGAAAAAGGCGAGCAGCTGCCAAGCCCCGGCTACGCGCTGCTCCACGACCACCCCTATGGCCACATCTGAAGTGTCAATGGTGAGCGCTATGCGGGCCGTTGGGTCTGGATGTGCCAGCAATGCGGCGTTTGCCAGGGCTGCTTTGACTTCCGAGAACGCCCGCTCTCGCTCCGGGGTCCATTCGACCTTATCCGCGAGCTTCTGTTTTCTGAGCACGGCGTACAGTGGTTGCATGAGCTGCGCTGCGCGGGGAAGGAAACGGTTATAAAAATTCACCATTCCCAAAAATTCTTGTAGCGCCCTGACCGTTTGCGGCCGGGGAAAATCTGCTACCGCGCGCACTTTGTCAGACAGCGGGACTGCTCCTTCGGGAGAGACGCAGTGCCCCAAAAAATCAATCCCCGTCACCCCGAACTGACATTTCGCTGGGTTGATTATTAACCCGTGCTCTTCCAACCTCCGGAAAACCGTCGTGAGGTGGATTTCGTGTTCGTCTTCAGACGCGCTGGCTACTAAGATATCGTCCAGGTAGACGAACACGAAAGGGAGATCGCGCAGCACTGCATCCATCATGCGTTGGAATGTCTGTGCAGCCCCTTTAAGCCCAAAAGGCATGCGCAAAAACTCGAATAAACCGAAAGGAGTTATTACCACTGTTTTGGGTATGTCCTCAGCGCGCTGGGACTTGGTAACCGCGGACCAGGTCTATTTTAGAAAAAACACGCGCTCCTGCAAGGTGAATGGAAAAATCCTGAATGTGAGGAATTGGGTAGCGGTCGTGCGCTGTGGCGTTGTTCAACCTGCGGAAGTCCCCGCAAGGTCGCCACAAACCTTCAGCTTTAGGGACCATGTGTAACGGGGAAGCCCATGGGCTGTTTGAGCGCCTAATGATGCTCAGCCTCTCCAGGTTGGCGAACTCCTCGCGCACTATGGCCAGTTGAGCTGCGTCCAAGCGCCGAGGTCTTGCAAAAATGGGCGGCCCGGTGGTGGTGATAAAATGCTCCACCCCGTGTTTAGCGATGGCTGCCGAAAATGTCGGGACAGTGAGTGCTGGGAACTGAGTGAGCAGTGTGTGGAACTTATCGCATGTAGCTGTGACGTTGGCTTGTGCTGTTGGCCGGGTCACTCGAGCTGTACAGGGGAGAGAGTCAAAAGACAGTGCATTAACCAGGCGTCTGTTAGTGACATCTACCAACAAACCATGTGCACACAGAAAATCAGCCCCCAGTATATGGAAATTCAATGCTGCTATGACAAAAGTCCACTCAAATGTACGGCCGTGTAGAGACAAGAGTAGAGTCCTCTCACCAAAGGACTTAATCCCCGAGCCGTTTGCTGCTGCCATCTCGGGGCCGCTAGATCCTGCCAGCCGGTCAGCGTAGGTCGGCCGGATGAAACTCTTCTGGGGGCCAGTGTCCACAAGGAAATGCCTCACCGAGCGTACATCCGTCAAGTACAGCAGCTTGTTCTCCTCCCCGAGGGTCGCGGCTGCTACCGACCCCCGGTCTTGGCGCCTCCTGAGTCGCTTGAATTGGCACGGTGGTATACATTTGTGTGCCCTCTGCTTCCCGAGCTAGCGCACGATAGTCCCGCTTGGCCAGCAACGGCGAATTGGCCAGGGTCGCTCTTGCCGCTGATGGAAGGTTCCGGAGGAAGAGGTGGGTAAAAATGAAATGGTCGTCTTCTGTGCCCTTTAACCTCAGCATCTTCTCCATCAGGTCTATGGCCGACCCATCTCCCAACCCGGTCCGAGTCAGGAGTCTCTCTGCTCTCTCACCATCCGAGAGTGTGAAGTGCTGGATGAGCGCAGCCTTCAGTGCGCCGTACTTGTCGTCGGTTGGTGGCTGATCGAGCAGGCTCTCTACGTGCTGAGCCGTGCGGGCGTCGAGCGCTGCGACCACATAGTGAAATTTTGTGTCATCCGCCGATATCCCCCGGAGGGCGAACTGCGCCTCGACTAGGTGGAACCAGGAGCGCGGGTTGTGCTGCCAAAAATCCGGTAGCTTGATCGCAACAGCACATGCATGGCTGGGGGTTCCCATCGAGGTTGGCTCCGGGGGTCTTTCGTTGTGTTCCATGATTCGTCTTGGGTCACCAGTGTGGAGCATGTAAATAACAAGGCGGATTTGGCTCAGACAATTTATTACACATCTCACACAAGAAGCATAGACAGAATGACAACTCAGCAGAGACTCTTCTCTTAAATAGCATGGCATTCCTCTAGAAGCTTCTAACACACAAAAGGTCACATTGCATTCACTTCCTTAATCCTTTATCATTCCTCTCGAAGTTTCTAACACACAAAAGGTCACACTGCATTCATCCTTCACACCTCGCTGTTATCTCCCAGGGAACCTCTGCTCTTTGTTCTTGTCTAAGATGTTATACAATTATGCACTCCCCATGTGTCGCCATAGGATATATGTTTGTTTTATATGTATTTCCCCATACTTCAGTACAATATGTCATGTATGGGAGTATTAAATGAATGATACAAAGTCTATAGTGTGGGTTGATTCAGCAAATATTTCACTCTGTGTAGTATAAAGTTACAAATTTATCAGAAAAAACTCCAAATTTACAAAAAACAGACAAATATATGCAGACAAAAAAAGCTTGAAGTTGCTAGAAAAAAAACTACGATATATGATGTCTGCAGATGAGCTGCAGATGTGCAAGAAAATGCTAGAAAGTCATGGAAAAAAGTTGGAATTTCATGACAAAAAAAAATCCTCAAATGTCTTCATGTTGGTTCCTCTCCACTTCTGTCCTTCCTAGAGTCCAGAAGTCCTTGAGCAGAAGAATAGCTGGGACGCTGATGAAGACTTTGGTGTGTTTTCTGACGATAAAATAAAAGCAACTCCAGCCAAGTCTCTTTCAATTATGTACAGTGCCTTCTCTTCTGCTCCACCTCCTCCACCCCCAGTACCACAAGAACATGCTATGGCAACCATCATCCGCCACACTATCTCCTTCGTGCCACCTCCACCAGGTGCTGCCGCACCTGTCATCTGCCACCAACCACAGTCACCCCCACTCCCACAGGAACTCAAAATGATGAGGTCAGTTCAGATGCTGTCTGCTTTCTATGATCCTCCAGCGAGAGCGATGTCTAAAGGCGTCCTGAAAACCTGTCCTGACCCTGTTTTTAAGGAAAAACTGGGACCTCCAGAAAAAAACCTGTCCTGACCCTGTTTTTTAAGGAAAAACTGTGACCTCCAGAAAAAACTTTGTCCTGACCCTGTTTTTTTAAGGAAAAACTGTAACCTCCAGAAAAAAAAAACCTGTCCTGACCCTGGTCTAGCTCCTGACTAATGTCTTTGTTCCAGAGCAGCCCGTTTAACTGTCAGACTCAGCAGACATTTCAGCATATTGCATCACTAAAGATAAGATAAGATAAGATAAGATAAGATAAGCCTTTATTAGTCCCACAACGGGGAAATTCCAGGATTGCAACAGCACAGGGATAGCAACACTCAGAGCAACAATCAGAAGGCAAGAAAAAAACAAGCAAGCAAGAGCAGCTAATATACATATGTACGTATTACTATAAAATATATATATATACACACACACACACACACACAGTGCAGAGCATTGTAGCTGGATGGAATAAATATATGAATATATGAACACACAGTGCAGAGCATTGTAGCTAGATGGAATAAATATGTAAATATATAAACACCCACAGTACGGAGCATTGCAGCTAGGTGGAATAAATATGCAAGTATATAAACACACACAGTGCGGAGCAATGTAGCTAGATGGAATAATATGTAGATATATAAATATATAAACACACCCAGTGCTGAGCATTGTAGCTAGATGGAATAAATATGTAAATATATAAACACACACAGTGCAGAGCATTGTTGCTAGATGGAATGAAACAGCATAACCGTCTACTTAGTTATCCTACATGGTATGATTATGTGCCCATACATATTCTCACCCTCCATAGCGACCGGTATGTTCCTAGTTGTATGCCGGAGGGGACCATTGTGTAAGTCTATTGCATCTTTTGCATTCAAAAAACTATTAGTTTGTTACGTCTTTTTGCTATCTCTGCGAGCAGCCCTGCTTAGGTTGTACAGTCTGACAGCCGTTGGTAGGAAGGACCTACGAAACCTCTCGGTTGTGCACCTGGGATGATGTAGTCTGCTGCTAAATGAGCTCCTCAGTGCATTCAGTATGTCCTGCATAGGGTGGAACTCGGACTCCAGCAGAGATGACAGTTTAGCCACCGTCCTTCTCTCTCCTATCTCCTCCATCGGATCAAGGCGCTGCCCCAGGACAGAGCTAGCTTTCTTAATCAGTTTTTCTTTCTTTCTTCAGATTTTTCTTTTTCAATTTTTTTCACTAGTTTTTCAAACTCTTTTCTGAGGTTGTGGAACTGGGTGAAGCAGTCTATGGCTACTTTTGGGTACTTTTGTCCTTGGAGTTCGCTGTGTATATTCTTAATCATTAACTGGTACTACCTGTCTCATGGGTTGGGCCGTTGGCGACTCAACCGGCAACCCCGCCCTTCCGAGGGCATGGAGGGTGAAACTGGGCATCCTGGCAGAACTAAAAACAATATCTGTCACAGGTCTGTGATGGACCACTCCCAGTTACACGGGGTGAGTCTGAACATCCTGGCACATCTGTCGCAAGGTCTGTGGTGGACTTTTGTCAGTGGGTGCATCGTGACATGCACTACACAAAGAGCAGAGATAAACAAACCTATCATCTGGTCAGTCACTGCAACAGATACTGGAGTCAGTTTGTCTTGGCCTGTCCTTGCCACTGATAATACCTCTAGCTGTCAAGAATGTGCTGCTAGTCCAGCAAAAGCTAGTGGTACTCAAATACTTTGCAAGCAGTTTCATGAAATGGTCAGTCAGAAAGCAACTCATACCGGCTCAGACGTCACCCGGGTTAACAAGGTCAGGAGTTCCTGGCAGCGGAGGGTGAAGGACAGAGCTGCATGGAGGAATCTGATCCGACCGACATGAAACAGTCATTGTCACCCCCGACAGACTGCTATGATGATAATGATGACTGATTCCTTAGTTTCAACTTGAATCCAAGAAGCCAGGAGTCATTTTCTTTTTTGCACTAATTGTTTAACTTGGCAGATTCTCTCTCTAAAGGAGGTCTTTTCCTTGGCTATCTTGGCTTTCTCGGCCTTAAGTGACTTATATTTAGCTTTGATCTCATTCAAATCTGCAAGCTTCTCCTTTAATTTATGAACATCTTGTGATAAGGTCTGGTTTCTTGCCATCATGGCATCAACACCTTGCTTCAGGTCATGAAACTTCAAGGTCCATCCCTCTTCTCGTTGAACCTTCTCTGAGAGCTTGCTAAGGGATTTAGTTTGGTCCCTGTTCTGTCTTTCTAATGCTGTTTTCTCTACCACAAGTCTCAGGTATTTGGCTTTACAAATTTTAACATCCTGGATTTGTCTGTTCATATTCTCTATGTGAATTTTCAAGTTTGTATTTTCCAATTGTAATTCCTCCCTGAGGGCTGCTATTTCCTTATATTTGTCTTCTGAGTCCTGCTCATACTCTAGAGAAACCTTCTCAAGTTTCAGCCTCAGGACATGATTTTGGAAGGCCAACCTTTGATTTGACGCTTCAAAAGCTTTACTGAGTCCATCCACAAATTTGGCGTTCTCCATGCATCCCTGTATCTCTTGTATCTCCTGACATAGAGCCTCCACTTCTTGACTGAGGACCCTCCCTTCAGCAGAGATCTCATCTCAAGTGTTTGAGGCACACATTTTAGGTCACACTCTTTCAGACTACCCAGTTCATGTTTTATTTGGGCAATATCTTCTCTCTTCTTGTCCATGTCCATTTTGAGAGCAACACACTTCTGCAAATGCTCTTCTGTTCCGTAACTCTGCTTTCAGTGCCTCCAATTTCTTGCTGACAGATTCCTCCTGTGGTTTGATTTCATTATACCTGCTTTCCAGAGCTTTTCTCAGATCATCAATTTGTCTCTGTATATCCAGGTACACATCCTTAAAATCCTTGTCATTTAGGTGACTAGCGTTCTGCTCTGTCCAATCCTGTCTCTCCTGCTCAAGCAGTTTCTCTATGTGAGATAAGACAGCTTCAACTTGGAGAGTTTTCTTCCTCTGTGTGTCAAGGCTGGTCTTTATCTCACAGATTCTGTCCCTTTCTTCTGTTAAATCTTGTTCCAACTTTTCCATTTTGACCTTATACTCCTGTGTTCTTTGCAGAAGGATGGTACTCTCCTTCTGCAATTCCTCTGTCTGGGTCTGTCCGTCAGATTCTTCTCTGATCAGCTGGGCTATCTTCTGATCCTTCATCCAGGATAAAAACCAGTGTAAAATCAAGATGAGAAGTCGCCCCAGCACAGCTGAGAAAGTTGATGGTTGTGGATCATCCATGGATTCTGGTGCTGTCAATATTTCCTCCAGAAAGTCTGGTGTCTGATTAGGTACCGGGCCTTCTGCTTTTGAGGGCAAAGCTTTGTGGTTATCTGTAGACGAACATTTCAGAATTTTCTTCTCCATGTCTGTCTCACATTCAGAAGCTGTCTCATATTCTGAAGTTGTCTCATCTTCCAAAGTTGTCTCATCTTCTGAAATTATCTCGTCTTCTGAAGTTGTCTCATCTTCTGAAGTTGAGGATGGGTGGGCATAAAATATCTGCAGTGGCCTCTTCACAGAAGGTGGTTGTGCTCTTTTCAGTATTCCCCGTGGAAAGTCTGGTGTCTGATTAGGTACCAAACCATCTGCTTTTGAGGACAAAGCTTTGGGGTTTCCACTCCATGGAGAATCCAGACACTCATCTTTCTCCTCCTCAATGATTCTTGTCCCACAGTTTTTCAATGGATTTAAAATGAATCTCACCTTTTTCTTCATGTTCACAACATAATTTAGAGAATTGATGTGGTTTGATCACCTACAATTTTAAATCTTGTACAACAAGGGTGTTCATTCACTGGTTGCTGAGAACTGAATGAAGTGGCCAGATTGACACTTAAATGTACTTGCTGTCCTTTGAACTCTGTGACATCATAGACAAGCTGTACTTTGATCTCTGTGGCATCATAAAGAATTCTGGTCATATGGTCATAAAAGGAGTTCTGAACAACTCTTTATATGGTCATGTGACATCATAGGAACACAGTGTGCCTTTGACGTCACAGATACATTATAGGACCGAGTTTACCAACAGAAGTCTGAGCTGTAATTTTGTCATTCTGTCCTGCATTTTGAATTCCTGAAAAGATCAAAGGCAGGTTTCACCACAGTTACTGTTGACATGGTAACCATGGCAAAGATCAAAGGCAGGCATCACCATGGTTCCTGTTGCCATGGTAACAACTTTGCACAATAGAGATCATCCCCTCCAATACACACCTGTGAGCTGGTTGCCAACTGCCAATCAAATCTAAAAGAAGAAGAAGAAGACAATTACAATTATTATCAAGGGTGGCAGCAGCACTGTTGATTCAAATGTAAAATATATTACATATTTATATTCTGCTGGGTAACAAATTTTCTCTCTGCTAAACGTTGAGGGGAAGATATTTTTCAGCATCGTCTCATGCCAACTGATTGACTACTTCCTGAAGAACAAATACATCGACACCTCAGTGCAGAAGGGGGGGATCCCAGGGGTCCCAGGCTGCTTGGAACACAGTGGAAAGGTAATGCAGCTGATCAGAAAGGCTCGAGAAAGAAAAGGAGACCTAACTGTGTTATGGCTTGACCTAGCTAATGCCTACTGCTCGATAATAATAATGCATCGGTTTTATATAGCGCTTTATCATATATACTCAAAGACGCTTTACAAATAGGTACATTATTCATTCACTCCAGACAGACAATGGTAGTGGCAAGCTACTTCTGCAGCCACAGCTTGCCCTGGGGCAGGCTGACGGAAACGTGGCAGCCAATCAGAATCAGAATCAGAATCAGAATCAGATTTATTGCCAAGCACATTTACAAGTAAACAAGTAAACATACAAGGAATTTGACTTGACATTGGGCGCGCACGAAAGGCGCATCCCAATGACGCGGCAGCCATGACGAGGTGCCTGTCATATAGGGGGGGGGGGGGGGGTGAAGAGGGGGGAGGGGGGAAGGATAGGGAAAAACACAATAGGAGAGAGAAAAAAGCATTGTTAATCAAAATAGAGCTCATTTTATGACCAAAATTTTGATTACAAGAAAAAAACTCTCAAATGCACAATTAGCAGACAATAGATCACACAATGACAAAGCAGTAGTGAGAAAGTCAGTGTATGTGAATATATATCAGTAATTGTATCAGTAGTGTAATGTTGAATGCAAGTGTAGGTGTGTCAATTGCTAGTGAACAGCAGAGGGCGCCTCCTGGCAGTGGATAGATGTTAAAGTCATGTGATCTAAGCAGTCTAGAGTCTCTTGCTCTTGCTTGCAGATGGTAATTGTCACATGGTGCACTGTCCTTGAGCGTTCATCTGCTGAAACAATAACAACTGTGTCGATTGTTTGGGTTAGCAGGCAGAGCCGCTCCTTCCGCTTATCTTCATCAGGAGGAATGTAAATACATGGCACCAAAGACAAGGTCAAATCAAATCTGCACAGTGCACTCAGAGAATAGATTTTTCCTCACCCGTGCAATTCTGTGCTTTCATAATTTCCATGTGCAGGCTTAAACTTTAATTCCATGGAGAGCACAGGGCTCCAGATGTGTTCCTCCGCTGAATCACTGTCATTTAGTTCACTGTTTGCCGCTACTCGTGCCCTCCCCAACTGGTCGAATTTGATGAAGGAGCTTGCCGGGTCCGCTTTGATCAGCTCTCTCACCTTCCATCAATTTCTGATACATCAGGGAACTTCACAGCCAAATATAGAAGTCCTGAGATCATAACCAATAATGTTTCCACAGACGCATGAATTCCAATGTCCATGAGTCTCCTCGCAGGTTCCAATTCTTGGGCTCCCCCTTGGCCCGATTCTTGTTGAAAAATAGTGACAATAGCACATTTAAGCCGCTTCCAAATCCATAATTTCCGTTTAGATTAAGATTCAGCAGAAGAAGAGCGACTAAACACAGACAAAAACGCAACATTGCAAAGCTGGGAATAGGTCAGGAAGGCAGGCGGGAAGAAAAATGCGACTGCTCTCTCTCAGAGCAAGAAGTGAGCTTCTTGACACAACTGCATACAACCCACAGGCCAATGGGTTATGTGAGCGTTTTAGATCACTGAAAGCAGCACTGAGGGCTTCACTGACGGATGCCAATTAGGTAGACGGGTTGGCGTGGGTTTTATTCAAAATTCAAACGTTTATTTCAAACTCAG
The DNA here is from genome assembly GCA_020510985.1 of Pholidichthys leucotaenia. NCBI lineage: Eukaryota > Metazoa > Chordata > Actinopteri > Cichliformes > Pholidichthyidae > Pholidichthys > Pholidichthys leucotaenia. The sequence goes on from CM035849.1 coordinate 297,593,066, forward strand.
GGTTCATATTAAATGCAGAACTAAAAGGAGTAGAAAATAAATAAATAAATAAATAAAAGTATATACAGATCAGCAGACAGTCGGCGGTCTTGTAACAACAATAACATACAATATTGGACTCAGTATAAAATGGAACGCCACCACTTCCAAATGCTGAAGTGTGAGTGACGAGTTGACAATTGCTGATATAAGATGATTGTTACATGGCAGCAACCTTCTCATCAAACTGTAAACATCTTTACATATCAACTCGCCAAAAGACGGAATGTTCACAGACACAAACATCTTGCTTGCACTCGACCTTCGTGGTACATCTAATCTTTATCTTTATTGGGGTTGCGCTCCGCGGCCAAAGATGATATGGAAACTTCCCCGGCAGAGAGCTTCTTTTTGCGGAGCTACTATGGCTGACTGGGGAATTTCTGCCAAATAATCCAGCGGCGGACAGCTGCCCGTGTCAGCTTTTGCAGCGTTGTGCAAACACAGGCACACAGCACGCTGCCGAGCAGTTCGTTTTTGCGCAGCGCCTATGGCTGCCCGGGGAATTTCTGCCAAATAATCCGGCGGCGGACAGCTGCCCGTCTCAGCTTTTGCAGCGTCGCGCAAACACAGGCACGGTGGCTGGCCCAGGCCACCAGTGTTTTCCGCGTGCTTTTGTGCCTAAAACGTTGAAGAAGGCAGAGTTTATGTTGGTCAGACACGATGACCAGCGCCCTCCATTGCGCCTGCGCACATGTTGAAAATAGCCGTATGTCACAGTGTTAAAGAATGCTTTAAAAAATTCCTGTATCCAGACGGTGATCCGGATCATCCCAAAAATTTAATCAGTTCTTCCTTGTACCATTTCCAACAACGCCTGAAAGTTTCATGGAAATCCGTCCAAGACTTTTTGAGTTATCTTGCTAACCAACAGACAAACAGACAGACAGACAGACAGACAGACAGACAAACACACAGACAAACCCCGGCAAAAACATTACCTCCTCCTGGCCTTTTCGGCCTGGCGGAGGTAATTACAGTCCTTCAGACACATTTGCTAGAAATGCTCATATTAGCCATCAGCATCTAATCAAAATGTTTTCTGGGGGTTTTCTAGAGGTTGTCCAAAATTTAATTTTTCCTACACTCACCCCTCGAAAATTTAATGTCGACCCAACATTACAAACAACTTTCCAAAACTCTTTTTTTCTCTCTTTCACAGTCCACATTTGGTAACCATGTATCTCATGTAAGTAGGATATTACTAAACAGGAGTCAGAGTTCATTAAAGTCCATAAAGATGCAAACTGGTAATAGTCCATAGTACAGCATGTATCTCCTGTTCCATGCAATACATTCGCAGAAGAGGTCTTTGTGCACATGACCATCAACCGCTCCATCCATCAAGGTGGGTATCTGCATCTTTCCTGAGAGTAAGGGTACTCAATCTAGTCATAGTCTACCAAATAAACCTTTATGTGATGTCTGTACCTTAGTAACACACTGAAAATCCTTTTTTTTTTTTTAAGATCAACCATAAAAGTAAGTTGGTGATGAGTTTAGTCACTACTCATTTACTTTCCAAAACATTCATGTCTGAACAATGGTTATCTCTAGCTTCTACACATTTGTTTTAAACAGATGAAGTGCAAGGTTGGCCTAACTTATCATAAGTAAATATCAACTTCTGTTTTCTCATTCTTGAAGGATACGTTTTAGCAGGGATCTCGACAGGTCCCTCCTGGTCACTGGAACTGGACTCCGACCACACATCACCCTGGTCCTGGTCTGCCTCAGCTGGATCTGGGACCACCGGATTGTTGACCTCTGGTGCCAGCTGCACCTGTGTGACGTCATCTGTGTCCTGGTCCTCATCCTCCGGAGTAGTGTCACTGTGCGGGTAGAACTCTGGTGCATCGGCTCTCAGTGGACGGTGATTTTGATCCTTTCCAGCTCGTAATCCGATTATGGCACTCCAGCCCTCTTCATCTTCATCGTCAGTGCTGTTTTGTCTGTCCACATTCCTTTGCCTTTTAGACTCTCTTTCTCTTGTTTTATTAGAGGCAGGCTCCACCGTTTCCATGGAAAGAAAGTCACAGGGTAGCAAAAGGTTTCTGTGCATGACCCGAGTGCGTCCCTTGCCATTTTCAGGTCTGATTTCATACACTGGACTGTCTGGGTACTTCTTTTGGGTCACTACATACACCTTGTCTTCCCAGAATGATCTTAATTTTCCAGGCCCACCTTTCTCGGTCAAGTTTCAGACCAGTACTCTGGCTCCAGGGAGCAACTCAGCACCGTGAACCTTTTTATCATAAAGGGCTTTACTTCTCATCCCTCTTTGTTTGCTGTTTTAGAGGCAAGTTTGTAAGCTTCAGCCATTGTAGCTCTCCACTTTTCAGCATAGTCCTGCTGAGAAGCACTCTGCTCTCTTGTTGTGAGGCCAAACATTAGATCAATGGGCAGCTTTGGACTACAGCCAAATAACAGAAAATATGGTGCGTACCCCGAAGCCTCACTGCGCGTGCAATTATAGGCATGAACCACTTTTGCCAGAGAGGACTTCCAATCTGCCTTGGCCGCTTCGGGCAAGTTTCTGAGCATTGCCAACAGGGTGCGATTGAATCGTTCCACCTGCCCATTCCCTTGGGGATGGTAGGGCGTTGTTCGGGACCCCTGCACACCACTGTACTCCTGGAGTTTTGCAAAGAGTTTATTTTGGAACTCTCTACCCTGACCGTGATGGAGACGTGTGGGGAAGCCAAATTTGAGGGCAAAATCCCCAAATATTTTCTCAGCAGCGGTGAGGGCAGCCTTGTTGCGACGAGGATAAGCCTGGGCAAAGCGAATGAAGTGGTCCATTAGCACCAGGATATACTCATATCCTCCTTTGCACCTCTCCAAGTGCAGGAAATCAACGGACACCAGTTCGAATGGATACGTGATGACAATGTTAGTCAGTGGTGCCCTTGTTATCTTGTTGGGACGTTTATTCTTCAAACAACTGCAAGCTTTAGTGATGTAGTGCTCAACATCTCTTTGCATATGAGCCCAATAAAAGCGCTCCCTTATCAAGTTCATTTCTCTCTACCCCTAAATGGCCCATGTTTTCGTGGAGCTCTTTGAACACGAGCTTGTGAAACTTTTGGGGTAGAAGTAGCTGGTCATGCGATGCCGTTTTCCTGTACAGTAGTCCATCATCTTCCAGGTACAGCTTGTGTTTTTGCCTGACTAAAGCTGCAATCTTACTGTTCAGCTGTTTTCCACTTCTTGGCCATTGTTTTGACAACACATAACGCAACACCTCTCCAATCACAGAGTCTTCTTCTTGAGCTCTTTTTAGAGCAGTCTTTGATATTTCAGCTACAGAGCTGGCTTCTCGATCTGCTTCACTAATGAGAGTAGAAATGGTGACTGGGCAGAGCCATGGTTCATTTTCTTGTGACTTTACCTTGACTGCCTGCGCCACACAGCGCATTACATCAGGATCAACATTTTGTGTGCATTTACTGTACATACTCTGGTTGTCATTGAATCCTTATTTAAATCCTTCACCTGAACAACGAGAGCAAGTTTTTAGCCAAAGTCAAATTCCTTGTATGTGTTGTGCATACTTGGCCAATAAAGCTGATTCTGATTCTGATTCTGATTTGTTCATGTACTGCTCCATATCTAGGGGCATACGTGAAAAGCCGTCTGCATCTCTGTTTGCTTTCCCAGGGCGGTACTTAATCACAAACTGGAAATCAGCTAGTTCTGCTACCCACCTCTGTGTGGTTGCATTTAATTTTGCGGTGGTGAGCACATACGTTAGGGGATTATTGTCCGTATAGACAGTGAATGGTGGGGAATAGTACAGGTAATCCCGAAACCTCTCACAGATGGCCCACTTCATGGCAAGAAACTCCAGCTTCCCTGAATGAAGGTGGTAGTTCTTCTCTGGCTTTTACAGTGTCCTGGAGCCATACGCTGTCACCACCAGTTTGCCTTGTTGTCACTGATATAACACCGCCCCAAGCCCCTCCTGTGAAGTGTCACAGTGCAAAATGAAGGGTTCCTCAAAGTTCGGGTAACCTAACACTGGGGGCTGGGAGAGAAAGTCATCAAGCTGACAGAGTATTGCATGATGCTCAGGGCGCCACCTGATCGCATGGGATGAGGGCAACTGGCCACTATCTTTCTTTTTGACATGTTTTTTCGAGTTTTTCTTTGCTTTATTTGTGTGGTCGTTAGCAAGAAGGTCATAAAGAGGCTTTGCTATACGGGAGAAGTTTGGAATATAGCTGCGGTAATATGAAATAAAACCTAGCAATTTCCTTAGTTCTCCAACAGTGGAAGGTTGCTGCTGTTTGAGTGTCTGCACCGGGGCAATGTCCGCAGGGTCCATAGTATAGCCCTGTTTTGTTACCATTTTACCAAGGAAACGTACCTGCTGCTTGAATAACTCACATTTCCGGGGAGTCAGCTTCACCCCATGGCTTTGATAGCGGTGCAGGATGCTTCTCAGGTCTCGCAAGTGGTCTTCAAAAGTCTGTGAATGAACAAGGTTATCATCGAGGTAAGGCAGACAAATATCATCCCTCAATCCCCACAAACACTCCTCCATAGATCTTTGGAATGCTGCTGGTGCTGAGGACAAACCAAATGAAATTCTTACCCACTCAAACAAACCCCAGGGAGTGATAAATGCAGTGAGGGGCCTACTTGACTCTTCCAGGAAACCCTGGTGATATGCCTTCCCTTGGTCGAGGACTGAAAACCACGCACTCCCATTTAGACTGTTTATCATATCTTGTATGCGGGGAATTGGGTGTCTATCAGGGATGGACTTCTTGTTCAGCTCTCTAAAGTCGCAGCACAAACGCAGGCCTCCATCTTTCTTTCACACACAGACGATTGGACTGGAATACGATGACTTAGATTTGGTCCAGCCCCTGTTAAGCAGGTCTTCTAAATACTCCTTTACTTCTTGATGAAGTGGTCTGGGAACAGAGATAAAAGTCTTTTTGACAGGAGTGGGATCCTTGAGTCGGATCTTCAACTGTAAAGAGGGAATTGTCCCTACATCATACTCATCACAGGAAAACGCTTGCCGTTCCTCCCGTAGTAGCTGCTTTACTTGCTCTTGTTGTGTGGGCGAGAGATGATCAAGGGGAACTGGGGGGTCCCACATGTCCATGGTGTCTTTGACGGCACAGTTCATTTCGGTCTCTTTCTTCCTTCCGGTTTCACTCGTCGTCGGGTCTGCTGTCGCTTGGTTTACAGCAGGGGGTCTAATGTCTGCCGGGTAAGCAGTTTTAACTCTCTGTGTCTGTCCCAAAATGGTCTTAGCGGGCAGCTGGATATCATGGGACGTACTGTTTGTTATAGGTATTTTGAACATAGATCACCTCCCTTTCCATAACTGCACCAACCCACTTTGCATCTGCAAACCCTCCGGTAATTGGGTGTACTGACTCGGCTCAAACAAGACGTCTTGTGTGTCTGGAATTGAGCCTGCCCTGACAAAACCTTTAACTGCTTTGGTTTGGCCAGCAGGGATGGTGACCAACTCACTGCCAACTTTTACCATTCCTTCCCCCAGCCTATCCTCCTCACTTTGCATCACCTTCAAAAATACCTCTGTTTATTTACAATCAAAGGAGAAGGCTGCACTAACAGCTTCACTGATGGCACAAGGGGGTTTAATGCCCATCTTCAGGACATGGTCAATCACGTTGAACCCAATGATAGGCGGCTCTGCCACTCCATCCTCCTTCACCACTAGCACGGGAACTAAGAGTTCCACCGGTGGGCTACTATCTGCCGGCAGCTTGAAAGTGACTTCGACCCACCCTGAGAATGGAATCAGTGTCTGGTTCACTGCCCTCCCATTCAGAATACTTGGACCCACCAACTCGGCTAAGTCTCTGACGGTGGTGTGTGGCAGGTGCTCCTGTCTCCAGGCGTCATTCATTAAGCAGACCTGTGACCCTGTGTCCCACAATGCTTCTGTCTCCTTATCATTGAGGAAGCAGGTTATGACATATTTTTTCCCAACCAAATTGAGTAACTGTAATCGGTGATTAGGGGACAGTAGATTAACATGGACCGTTTCTTCAGGAGGTGCCTCTGCTTTAGCTACCAGCCTTGCTTCCAACTTCCGAATACTGTCAGTAACTAGCTCATACAGCTCTTGTGTGTTAGCTTGTTCTGCTGTGGTTGTGACAGTATTGGCCGCCGTGTCTACTTGCTCTGTCCTTTTTCCAGGTCTCCTTCCTATCCGACATTCCCTCGACATGTGGCCGCTGAATTCACATCTGTAGCAGTGGTCGCACTGATCGCCATTGCTGGTGGACTGACAGCCTTTGCAGCCAAGTGTCCTCCTGGCTCTTTGAACATGAGGTGCTCTGGGAGACTCACGTATGGCCTTCTTGACCTCCTCCATGTCACTCTTCAGCTGCGTGATTATGTCCAGGAGCTCAGATTCCGTACGGGTCACTGTGCTTTGGAATTTAAGGATTTTACCTTTTGTCAATGGTGGAGGGCGCTCTTGGCCATCCACTCCTTCCACGGTTGCAGACTGACCCGTCAGATTTTCCACTCGGTATTCTCTAACTTTGGGTTCTTTCATGTGCCTCTTGAATTTTTGGTGTCGTTCCCATTCAAAACTGGCTGCTGTATTTGTCTTAGAAATCAGAAGCTCGTCGGTGACGGCAGGATCCTCCAAATAGCGCTTCAGTTGGTACTTCACGTCAGTACTAATCAGTCCTGTTTCCACCGCCCTCAGAAACTTCCTCTGAATAAGGTCAGAGCTATACTGCTCTTCCGTGCCAGGCTCTCTGGATGCTGCTAAAAGTCTTTCCTTTAGCTCAATGGCGCGAAACAGGAAGTTCTGAGGTGACTCGTTACTGTCTTGTGTGATGTTTATCAGGCGATGGTACAAGTCAGTCGAACTATCCTCTTTATAATGTCCTCGCAGAATGATGCGCAACTGTGGCAGGGTGAGATCTGACTTGATCTCCAGCATATCTCGCAGACTCAGTCCGGGACTCACCGCTCTGACAACAGCCTCAATTATCTCAGCCTCACTGTGCTTTTTCTTTAGGCCCATATCAATCTGGTGAATGAGGTTGGAATAAGACAACTTGTCTCTTTGGCCCCTCTCTCCTATCTGACCATTTATCCTAAAGTCCCGTTTAATGGTCACTTCTGGCAGTAGGGGCGCTGCGGGGACCGCGGCCTGTGTCAGAAAAGGACGACTTTGTGGCTGAGTGGCCATGTTACCAGTGAGCCTCGCTATTTCCTCTTCAAGCTTTTTAGTAGAATAAAGGAAACTTTCATGCAGAGCGGCATATTGGTTCTGTAAACTGGCGAGTGCCTCTGCCTCCCGGCTCGTGCCGGCCGCTGCCGCCGCCTGCGTCAATGGTTTGCTTTGCTTAGCTTCGGTAGCACATGCTATTAGCTTTAGCAGAAACGCGCGGGCTACATCCTCCTCTTCGCTCTCAATGATCTTTTCCACCTCCTCGTTTAACAATCGTACCAGTGTGTACTTTCTAGACGGCTTGAATGGGTTTATCTGGGCAACCAAACAGACCTCGTGTAGCTGTTCGGCCTGTAATGGTACCAAGGCCTCGTTTAGCTTATCTAGCAGCTACTCCAGTTCCATCGTTTCTGCTCGTTTTTTTTTTTTGCACACTCACCGTCTTAGGCACGACTGAACCATCCTCTGCTACCAACTTTTGTTACACCCCGGAGGGCGAAGAAGAAGGAGAGGGCCAACTGGCGGACTTTTCAGCGGTTTATTGACTTTCTACAACACCCGGCACGGCACTCTTACACGGCACATCACTCGATATCAGCCACATCACTCGACACCATTTTCCTTCACTCTCTGGAACATTCTCTACTCTTCTTCTCTCACGCTCTAACAGCTTAACGGTGTCCCATCACTACTGAGCGCCACCCGTGGCGCATAAGTGCTACTGCTTTTACTGATCGGCTGCAAGCTCCCATCTCTCCAGGACCTGTACATCTCCAGGACCCGGAGGCGTGCTGGCCGGATCATAGCCGATCCCTCACACCCTGGTCACGTACTGTTTGCCCCCCTCCCCTCTGGTAGAAGACTTCGGTCCATCCAGACTAAAACCTCCCGTCACATGAACAGCTTCTTCCCCTCTGCCATCAGACTGCTGAACACTAAGTGACTTATTGACTCTCGTGCACCATGTACAGCAGCTCAACCAGACTCATGTCAATCATCACTGTTTTCTTCCTGCATTACCGACTGCACTATATAGTTCTCCACAGTATCTGCTGCTGGCTAATATATTTTAACTGTTGACCAGTATCACTTAATCTTATCCTACACTTTATTACATGTATAGTTTATTTCTTTTATCTTATCATGTTTAATGTTGCAGCATTGTACCGAGACAAATTCCTAGTTTGTGTACTACATGAACAATGGCAATAAACCTGATTCTGATTCTGATTCTGATTCTGATTCTGATAAACCCCAAACCAAAACAATCCAAATTACAGTCCTTCAGACACATTTGCTAGAAATGCTCATGTTAGCCATCAGCATCTAATCAAAATGTTTTCTGGGGGTTTTCAAGAGGTTGTCCAAAATTTAATTTTTCCTACACATAGATTACTGTAACAACTTTAATCTGAGGTTTATTTCTGGGACAGTAACATCTGACCTGCACCAGCTTGAGAAAGGAATTATCACTGGATGCACAATTTCAGTGGCCCTGTTTGTTCTGGCCATGAACATGTTGGCAAAGTCAGCTGAAGCAGAATGCAGAGGCCTAAAAACCAAGACAGGAGTCTGACAACCTTCCATCAGAGCTTTTATGGATGATCTGACAGTAACAACTTCCTCAGTCCCAGGAAGCAGATGGATCCTCCAGGCCTTGGAGAGGCTAACCATCTGGGCTTGGATGCCCAAGCCAGAAAGATCTAGGTCCTTGGTTCTGAAAAAAGGGAAGGTAACAGATAAGTTCAATTTCTTCCTTGGAGGAACCCAAATCCCATCAGTTACAGAAAGAGCCTCGGGAAAATCTTTGGCTGTACCCTAAAGGACACTGCTTCCATCAGAGCAGCAAACCAAGAACTGGAGGGATGGTTGGCAGCTACTGACAAATCAGGCCTACCAGGGAAATTTAAATCCTGGATATATCAGCATGACATCCTTCCTAGGATTTTATGGCCATTGCTAATATATGAATTTCCACTTTCCACTGTGGAAGGATTTGAGAGGAGGATTAGCAGGCACCTCCGAAAGTGGTTAGGATTGCCCAAAAGTCTAAGCAGCATTGCCCTCTATGGCAACACAAACAAGCTGACGCTGCCCATTAGCAGCCTCAGCGAAGAGTTCAAAGTTAGCTGAACAAGGCAGGTGCTCCAGTACAAGGAATCCAGTGATCCAAGAGTCTCCCAAGCTGGTATTGAAGTGAAGACTGGGCGAAAGTGGAGGGCACAGGAAGCCATGGACCAGGCGGAGTCAAGGCTTCGCCACAGAGCACTGGTGGGTTCTGTGGCAGTTGGCCGTGCAGGATTGGGTAGCATTCCGACAACAAGCTACAGCGATATAAAAGGCAAACAGAGGCGTGACCTGGTCTAAAAGGAGGTAAGAGCTGGGGTTGAGGAGGATCGTGCAAGCCAGATGGTGGGATTGAGGCAGCAGGGTGCATGGACAAGATAGGAACAAGCAATGGACAGAAAGATCTCATGGTTTGAGTTGTGGAAGGCTGAACCTTACCGCATTAAATTTCTCATTCAGTCAGTGTACAATGTTCTGCCCAGCCCATCTAACCTTTTCTGTTGGGGGAAAACAGAAACACCAGCATGTACTTTGTGCCAAGGAAGAGGAACACTAGAGCACATCAGCAGTTGCCCCAAGGCACTTGGTGAAGAACGCTATCACTGTTGTCACGATCAGGTGCTGAAGGTGATTGCTGAGTCCATCTGCAGTGCCATTGACAAGAGCAAGCACCATCAACCATCAAAATGCCATATAATATTCATTCAAGCCAAAGAACACCCCAAGTGCCAACTGAGAGTTCAAGCAGGTCTTCTGGGTACAGCACACAACTGGCAGCTAAGAGTGGGCCTGGGAAAACAACTCAGGTTCCCAGAAGTTATTACAGAAACAAGCCTTAGACCGGACATTGTACTGTTCTCCAAAAAATCCAAGCAGGTGGCCATGCTTGAGCTGACAGTGCCCTGGGAAGAGAAGATGGAAGAAGCTAGCAAAAAGAAGAGGGTGAAATATGCTGAGCTGATAGAGGACTGCCGCAGACAGGGGTGGTGTGCACGGTGCCTGCCCATTGAAGTGGGGAGCAGAGGCTTTGCCGGAAGATCACTATGCACAGCCTACAGCCTCCTGGGCATCACTGGAGTGCGCAAGAGGAAAGCCATCAGTAGAGCCTCAGAAGCTGCAGAGAAGACCTCAAGATGGTTGTGGATCACTAGAGACAAACAGTGGGCTAATGCTACTTGGACACAGGCCAGGAATTGATCACTTCTGGTCGGGTCGCCTGGGTGAGGGGGTCTGAAGTTGAAAGACCCGAAACCCCATATGACCCCAGGTACTTTACTGATGATGTGTCCAAGTGTATCAAGAGATGTATGTCACAACCATGTTATTCTGGCTTAACCAGTGACTACCAGGAAGAGGCTGGTTGACTACAATGAATAGAGTGATGACAGCTGGAGAAACAGCGGACAGCTCGGAAAGATGGCATTGGGGCGGGAAGGGCCAACAACCCGGCCTGCATCTTCTGTGAAGAAGAACCCAAACCTGCTACGAAAAGTCCCAAAGAAACATACTGAACCCCCAGGGGAGCCCGAGAGAGGGTGAGAATGAACACCCCAAAGGGGCAGACAACCAGATAACGACTCAAGCAATCGTGTTGAAGTACAAATCTATACATGTAAATTAGGTAGCAAGAACAAGAGTGCTAAGATATGATGAAAGCTGCCAGTTTAAAAATTCACAAATTAGAGTTTAATTTCATTGAATAAAAATTTGACCAGCATCAAGATGAACATTGAAATTTTCAAGAATAAAGTTGAAAATTTACAGGAAAAATTTTGAAAATTTATAAGAAAAAAATCAAAGTTATAAGAAAAAAGTTGCAACTTTACTAAAAATAACTTTAAATCTACAAAAAAAGTTGAAAATTTACAAGAAAAAAATAATAATTTGCAAGAAAAAGTTGAAAATTTGAAAGAGAAAAATCACAAATTTATGAAAAAAGTTGTAAATTTACTTTTTTTTTTCCACAATATCTTTATTGAACCTTTTTTTTTTTTAACAAACATGATACAAACAATCAAACACTAACACTAAAGTACTACAAAAAAAAAAAATACCCTAAAAACACCAACAACCACCAACAGAATCAAGTCTTCAACAATGCTCCTCTGTTTAGTCTAGACAATCCAATACATTAGTATACATATTATGTTCACCAGTTTGGAATTTACAAGGTCCACACACATCATTCACCTTCTTCTTCAAGAGTTATGTTTAAATTTTTTACATAATCAATAAAAGGTCTCCATATATTCTCAAACACAATTTCCTTTGATTTCAGTATATATGTTATTCTTTCTAATGGAAGGTTTGTTAACATCTGTCTTAACCACTGAGTCACATCTGGTCTATGAGTCTTTTTCCATAATAGTGCAATACATTTTTTGGCATTAAGCAAACTGAGGTCTATGAATGTTCTTTCACTTTTATTGAAATTATGCTTTTCTGGGTACAGACCCAACAAAAACAGTTTAGGATTCAATATGATTTGTTTTGAGATTATTTTTTCAATTGTTACCCTCACCTCCTCCCAAAACATTCTTATTAATCTACATTCCCATAAACAATGAAATAGGGTTCCTTTACTTTCCATGCACTTTGTGCATGTATCTGGTATATTTTTGTTATATCTATTTAACTCCTCCGGTGTAACATACATCCGCATTAACCATTTGAAATGTATCAATTTAAGGCGTACATTTATTGATTTGGTTTGAGCTTCTGTACAAGCCAATTCCCATTGTTCCTCTGAAATTTCAATTTGCAGATCTTCTTTCCAGTAGTTTAATCTTTTCAGTGAATTTTCACTTGAAGATAGTGTCAATGAGTTATAAAACTCTGAAATAATACCCTTTCTTTTACTATCTTTCATCATCATTTTTTCCAAGGATGAATAAATAGGTCGAGTGAGAGCTTTATTTTGATTTGATCGAATAAAGTTTCTAAGTTGAAGATATTTAAAAAAATGTGTTCTATTGAGATTAAATTTGATCCTCAGCTCTTCAAAAGACATTATGTTGTCTGCACATGGCAAATATAAATCCTGAATCTTTTGTATCCCTTTTAAATTCCATACTTTAAATACAGCGTCCGCTCTCCCTGGTTTAAAATATTGATTACCCCATATTGGACTAAATTGTGACAATAACTGTGGTTCTTTTAAATAGTTTTTAGCTTCACACCATATTTTGATCATATGCTTTACAAATGGATTTTTAACTTGTTTTTGTAATTTTTTTGCCGAATCTGAGTATATGAATATGGGAAGAGGTAAAGGTAAATTGTATGATTCCATTTCAGTCCAGTGAGGGAGATCATTTGATGAAAAATAATATGTCATAGACCTCAGTTGTGCCGACCAATAATACAACATAAAATTTGGACATTTCAGACCTCCACGATCAAATGGTAAATATAATAAAGACAAACGTAATCTAGCCCTCCTGTTGTTCCATATAAATTCCACTAACTTTTTTTTTATTCTTGAGAATAGATCTAAAGGTGGTGATAAGGGAATGTATTGAAATAAATAAAGTATTTTAGGTAAAATATTACTTTTAAGTATATTGATTCTCCCGATCATCGACATTGGTAGTGACATCCATCTCTGAGTTAACTCATTGATATCTGACATTAAGGCTTCATAGTTGACACTGGCGACTGATTCTAGCTTAGGCATAATTTGGATTCCTAAATATTTAAACTGATTTACAACATTGAATTGATTTGCCTCAGGGGCTGGGTAATTTCTCTGGGTCTCATTTAGCATTAATATTGAAGATTTAGTTTTATTTATTTTATATCCTGATATTTCCCCAAAATTCTTTATTAAATTCAACAAGGTTGGAATTGATTTTTTTAGATTCGACATAAACAAAATTATATCATCAGCGTACAGGGAGATTTTATGTTCTGTTGGTCCAACTTTAATTCCATATATTTGTGAATGTAAACGTATCGCTATCGCTAAAGGTTCAATTGCCATAGTAAACAGTAAAGGTGAAAGTGGACAGCCTTGTCGACATCCTCTATTGATTTTTATTGGTTTTGAAATATTGTTATTTGTTAGGATTTCTGCTGTAGCATTATTGTATATTATTTGAACCCATTTTATGAAATTATTTCCAAGTCCAAACCTTTGTAGGACTTCAAAAAGAAAGGGCCATTCAACTCTATCAAAGGCCTTTTCGGCGTCCAATGATAGGAGAGCTGTATCCGGTGCTTCTTTATTAAAATAAATAATATTAAATAGTCTTCTTACATTATGGAAGCCTTGTCTACCCTTTATAAAGCCATTCTGATCTCGATTAATAATATTTGGTAAAATTTCTTGTATTCGTCTTGCTAAAATTTTACAGATTATCTTAAGGTCGGCGTTTAATAGGCTTATTGGTCTCATATTTTCACATTTATTAGAGGGCTTACCTGGTTTTGGCAACAGTATAATTAAGGCATTATTTATGTATGATGGTAAATTATTATTTTGAAATGCTTCTAAAACCATTTCAAAAAAAGGTTTTATTAATTTATTCTTAAATTTTTTATAAAGGTCAACTGGAAGACCATCTGGTCCTGCACTTTTTCCTGATTTCATATTATCAATGGCTAGCCCAACTTCTTCTTGACTAATTTTAGACTCCAATATCTCCCTGTTTTCATTTGGTATACACGGTATAGATAGTTCGTTCAAAAACCCATTTAGTTTTGTTAAATCAGGTTCATTTTTGGTATCATATAATTTTTCATAGTAATCTCTAAAGGCTCTATTAATTTCTAAAGGATCTATAACTACCTGTCCGTTACTTATAATACTGGTAATTGGTGTTTTAATTTCCAATTGTTTAATCTGCCATGCTAATAATTTTCCTGATTTTTCACCTTGTTCATAAAAAGATTGTTTCAATCTTAGAAGACTCGAGGCAGCTCTATTCGCTGATTTTTTGTCGTATTCAGCTCTCAAAATCAGTAATTCATTCTCCAACCTTGGGTCACTTCCTGCATACACTTTTTCCTGAAGACTTTTTATTTTATGTTCCAATTTAGCTCTCTCCTCTCGAGTCTTCTTAGATTTTGATCCTGTATAACTAATAATATGTCCCCTAATAAAAGCTTTGAAAGCCTCCCACTTTACACCTGCTGATGTTTGTGTAGTATTGATGTCAAAGAACTCGTCTATCTGTTTTTCTATATACTTGACAAATTCCTCATCCTGAAGCCATTTATGCTGAAATTGCCATCTACCTGATTCCTTTGTCAATTTTTTATCTACATATATTAGACAACAGGGTGCATGATCAGAAATCACGATGTTATCATAAAAGCAGTTTTGAATCTTGGACCTTAATTCTGTGGAAATCAAAAAATAATCAATACGTGAGAATGTCTTGTAGGTACTGGAATAACAAGAATAGGCTTTAACTTGTGGTTTCATTTCTCTCCATATATCTAACAATCTCAATTCTTTCATAAAATGATTAATAGTCATCCTACATCCAATGTGCGTACAATCCAGTCCTGTTGATCTATCCACACCTGGATTCAATGTACAATTAAAATCCCCTGCTATTATATGTTGCCCTGTAAGTGATGATAAGATGAGAAATAAATTAGCAAAGAACTTCTGATCATCTATATTGGGACCATATAAGTTCACAAGATTTATATTTTCTAATAGCAAAGAACCTTGAATGATTACATATCTTCCAAATTTGTCTCCAATTACATTTTTCACCTGAAAAGGAACTGATTTATGTATGAGAGTCATAACTCCCCTGGCTCGGGATGAAAATGAAGAGGTGAATACACTTCCCTGCCATCTACTCCTAATTCTTTTAACATCCTCCTCTATCAGATGAGTTTCTTGTAAAAACACAATTCTTGAACCCATGTCCTTTATTTTATTCATAACTTGTTTAAGTTTTTTTAAATTTTGTAGACCTCTGCAATTCCATGAAGTTAAATTAAGATTAACACTTTGGTCCATGATCAATAGAGAGTTTGGGATTACCTTGCAGTGTAAACATGCTCATACAGAGAAGCAAAAACATGAGTGGTTGAACATTCATCCTACAAACTACACACAAACAAATTTCCCCTTGTGGCAAACCCCCCAAAATCAAAAGAAAAATTCTGTCTCCCGATATAGCCATCGACCGTTCCACACCCACGGGGAACAGCCTAAGCCACTCCTTCTTCATCCTCCCAATCACCCTAACTCTACTGCTTTTAATGACGTAACATTAACTCTCCTCTGTAGTTTTCCAACTTAACTCCAAAATTTTTAACAACTTTGTACATCATAGTTTTTTTTTTGTTTGTTTTGTTTTTGTTTTGTTTTTTTAATATATAATACAATCTATATTTTGTAAACTTACTATTTACTTCAAGTCAATCAGATGCCTGTGCAAATGCTTAATTATTCTACCTTATATTTTGTTCATGCTTAGCTCCCACCAGTCTCTTCTTCTTCTTTGATCTTCTTGATGAACTCCTGCGCCTCCTCTGGGGTCTTGAAAATGTGGGTTCTGCCCTCATACGTGGTCAGCAGTCTCGCAGGATAGATTACACCATGACGAATCCCAAGGTTGCGCAGCTCCTTACGTACGGGATCAAACTGCTTCCTCAATTGCTGGATTCCTGTGGCCAAATCTGGGTAGAACTGCACCTGCTGGTCCTGGTGTTTAATCTCTCCTTTAGCACGTGCAGCGTTGAAGATCTTCATCCTGTCTCTGTTGCTAAGAAACTTCATAATTAAGGTCCTCGGCGGTCCCTTATCTCTCCGTGGGCCAATACGATGTGCTTTTTCCAGAACCACTGCTGATTGCAACTCCTCGCTGCCCAGCACCTCCGGAATCCACTTTTCCAGAAAGGAACATACGTCCCGACCTTCTGATTCCTCTGGAAGACCCACCAGCCTCAAATTATTCTGTCTCGACCGAGATTCCAAATCCAAAATATTATCTTCCAGAGATTTTTTTTTTTTTTCCAAAGTGCGCACCTTTAATTGAAGACGGGTGACGTCATCTTCAGCACTAGCGAGACGGAGCTCCATCTGCGCCGTTCGTTCTACACAGTCACCCAATTCCTTTCTTATTCCTTCCAACGCTGTCATAATCCCATCAAATCTAGAGGAAAAGTCCGCTCTCATTGAACTCATGGCAGCCATCAGCGCATCTGCGCCATTCCCCGCAAACATCGCACCGCCGCCAGCTTCCTCCGCCATATATGGAGTTTTGTTTGCTGCGTCACAGACCTGAAAGTCCGTTAATTTGGACTGTTTCGGCGGCTCGCTTTTTCCTTTTCCTGGTTTTCCAGCCTTAGGCTTCGCCGACATATCCTCGCCCAAATGCTGGGATACGTTCTGTCCCGAATGAGAGAGTTATTTGCCGATTTTTTTTCTCCAGGAGCAGAGCAGAGCGAGACACGTCCGTCCTACGTGGCAGCCATAACCGGAAGTCTGTAAATTTACTTTTAATTTTTAATTTATTTATTTTTTGAAAAAAAAGGTTGCTAATTTTTGAGAAAAAGCTGCAAATTTACAAGAAAAAAAAAACTTTACAAGACAAAAGTGGAAAATTTGCAAGAAAAAAATGTGAAAATTGAGCAGTGAAAAATTTCAAATTTAAGATAAGATAAGATAAGCCTGTAGAAGAGCTTGAAATGATGAAGCAATTTGATATATAAACCAAAGTTTAATTATCAGCTCTCCTAACAAGTCTCATCTAGTGCAGAGGTAGCAGAAGGAAAAGAAACCGAATATCTCCGGCTCACTGACTTTATACTTGCACATAACAAAAGACATGCATAACAAAGGCTGACATCCCTCATTATCTTAATCCCACCATTGTCTTGGTATTTCCTCTCCTCGCCCAGGGGGTGAGGGTAGCTCCTCCGGTCTCCACCGCAGTGTCTGGGAACGTCTTTGTCACTTGGCGGTTGAGAGCCTTTGTCCTTTCAGATGTGTGAAGTTGCTTTACATATGTAATTACCGAACATTTCCACATGCTTCAACATATGTAGGTTATGGAATATATGATTAATATAGCCCACAAGCCTTTATTAATCCCAACAACATATAAACACACACAGTGTGTGTTTATATATTTACATATTTATTCCATCTAGCTACAATGCTCCGCACTGTGTCTATATATATATATATATACTGTGTGTGTGTATATATATATATATACTGTATATATATATACTGTATATATATATATATATATTTATGTTTATATGTACATATGTATACTTGCTGCTCTTGTTTCTTTTTTTTTTCTCTTGCCTTCTGATTGTTGCTCTGAGTGTTGCTATCCCTGTGCTGTTGCAATCCTGGAATTTCCCCATTGTGGGACTAATAAAGGCTTATCTTATCTATCTTATCTTAAACAGCATAACCGTCTACTTAGTTATCCTACATGGTATGATTATGTACACATACATATTGTCACCCTCCATAGCGACTGATATTTTCCTAGTTGTATATACTGGAGGGGACAATTGTGTAAGTCTATTGCGTCTTTTGCATTCACTACTATTAGGTTGTCACGTTTTTTTGCTATCTCTGCGAGCAGCCCTGCTTAGGTTATACAGTCTGACAGCCGTAGGTAGGAAGGATCTGTGAAACCTCTCGGTTGGGCACCTAGGATGATGTAGTCTGCTGCTAAATGAGCTCCTCAGTGTGTTCAGTATGTCCTGCATAAGGTGGGACTTGGACTCCAGCAGAGATGACAGTTTAGCCACCATCCTTCTCTCTCCTATCTCCTCCACTGGGTCAAGGCGCTGCCCCAGGACAGAGCTAGCTTTCTTGATCAGTTTGTTCAGTCTCTTCCTATCGGCTGCTGTAACGCCACTGCCCCAGCAGACCACTCCAAAAGTGATGGCTGATGCCACCACCATGTCGTAGAATGTCTTCAGCAGCACCCCTTGTACACCAAAAGACCTGAGTCTCCTCAGTAGAAACAGCCTGCGCTGTCCCTTCATGTAGAGTGCATCGGTATTGTGTGACCAGTCTAGTTTATTGTTCAGATGAACACCCAGGTACTTGTAGGATGTCACCATCTCGATGTCTGTTCCCTGTATGTTTACTGGTGCTGTGAGGGGTTGTCCTTGCCTGCGGCAGTCCACCACCAGCCCCTTAGTTTTCCTCGCGTTGATCTGGAGGCAGTTCCGATGGCACCAGTCCACGAAGTCTTGGATAAGTCCTCTGTACTCAGCTTCATCTCCGTTGGAGATGAGGCCAACGATCGCAGAGTCATCAGAGAACTTCTGTAGATGGCAGTGTGTTGTGTTGTGTGAGAAGTCCGCAGTATAAAGGGTGAACAGGAAGGGAGCCAACACCATTCCCTGGGGGGCCCCCGTGCTACCGATGATCGTGTCAGACACACAGTCCTGGGTTCTCACAAACTGTGGCTGGTTAGTGAGGTAGTCCAGGATCCATGATGACAGGTGCTGGTCCACCCCTGCGCACAGCAGCTTGTCCTTCAGGATCATCAGTTGGATGGTGCTGAAAGCACTGGAGAAGTCAAAGAACATGATCCTCACCGCATTCCCGGGCTTCTCCAGGTGGGACAGAGAATGGTGAAGGAGGAAGATCACCGCATCCTCCACCCCAATGCCATGCTGGTAGGCGAACTGGAGTGGATCCATCGCTGGTCCCACCAGGGGGCGGAGGTGAGCAAGGAGCAGTCTCTTCAGGGTTTTCATCATGTGGGACGTCAGGGCCACTGGTCTGTAGCTGTTCAGATGTTTGGGGTGGGAAGTCTTTGGTACAGGTACCGGTACCTGCATGAAAAAAGCTTCAAATTTACAGGAAAAAAGTTGCAAATTTACAAGAAAAAAAATTAAAATTTGCAAGAGAAAAATCACAAATTTATGAAAAAAGTTGTTGTAGAGAATGTGGAAGGACGAGGCTGAGTTTATTTCACAAGTCAGGTTTATTCACATTCTCCAACATCATCCAAAAACAGAAAGAGAAAGAGTCCCCCAACATCTGTCCCTTTTATACCAGGACATCAAAACACACAGTCACATGGCACTTAATCCCCAGTAACAATGTAACTTCCTCCCGATCTTAACACCCCCCACCTTCAGTCTCTGGCCGCTGGGCGAAATCCCCCAAGGCTGTCTCCTCGCATGCCAAAGACTAAACTTTCACATCCTCGTGTTATCTCCAAAGCGGCTCAGTCCTTTGTTCCGTCTCAGATGTGAAGCCTAAGGTGGTATACGTATGAATCATACAGTGATATACATATGTGCATATATGTGTCCCACATGACCCCCCCCCCAAACGTCTAAGATGGAACAACGTAATCACAGTCTGCAAGTCATGGTAAAATTATTACACATCAGTCCACGTGTCGCTTGGGCCTCAGTCTCCTCCCATACCTGCTGTAAGCGGGCTTTACCACTTTCGCGGCGCCTTCCTGCTGGGGAGCTGCTGTCTGAGGATGAGAACTGTTAGTCAATCCCTGTGGGTGTTCTGGTGAATGCTTCTTAGGGGGTCTGCCACGCCGAGGAGCCATAGGCAACAGCACATCCTCGTCGGCCAACACAAAGGCGGGTTTGAGTCTGTTTATGCCAATCTTTTCTTTCCTGCCCCCCAAATCTAGCACAAAAGGCTTATCCCCTGTTTCCAGCACTCTAAATGGTCCATCATAAGGCGGTCTCAACGGCGGGCGATGCGCATCGTGTCTGACAAAAACAAACTCCGCATTTTTTAGAGCCTGAGGCACAAAAACGTCGGAAAACTGTGGTGAACGGGGCCTGGCAGGATGCCCGCTTCCGTGCCACCCTGCAACCGCTGAGCCGGGAAACATTCTGGCACAGGATTCTCTGGGAGAAATTCCCCGGGTAGCCGGAGTGGCTGCGCAAAAACTAACTCAGCTGGGGAGGCTTCTAAGTCCTCTTTAGGTGTAGAACACAACCCCAATAAAACCCATGGTAGCCTGTCCACCCAATTTGCATCCGTAAGCGACGCTCTGAGGGCCGCCTTCAATGACCTATGGAAACGTTCGCATAACCCATTAGCCTGCGGGTTGTACGCGGTAGTGTGGTGGATCGCTACCCCCAGGCTGCGGGCCATCGCTGACCAAAGCTCGGAAACAAATTGAGGACGTCTGTCGGACGTAATAGTCCGACGGAACTCCAAAGCGCGCTACCCATGCCGTTCAAAAACTCGCGTGCCATCTCCTCGGCTGTGGTTGACGACAGTGGGACCACTTCAGGCCAGCGCGTGGTGCGGTCTACCATTGTCAGAAGGTGTTTACAACCCTGCGATGGCGGGAGGGGGCCTACGAGGTCCACGTGAACGTGGTCAAACCTCTTAGCCAGGATGTGAAATGGCTCCAAGGGAGCTCTCGTGTGTTTGTGTACCTTGGCTCGTTGACAAGCCACGCAGGCTGCCGCCCACTCTCTAACTTGCTTGCGCAGGCTCGGCCATACAAATTTCTCTCCTACCATTTTGACCGACGCGCGCACCCCCGGGTGCGCCAGAGAATGAATCGAGTCAAAAACGCAGCAGCGCCACGCGGTCGGCACCACCGGGCGTGGTCGTCCCGTGGAGACATCGCAGATTAGGGGGGGCACACCATCTTGCAGCACCCTGTTCTCCATCCTTAACCCTGTTGGTCCAGACTGGAGGGCACGCACGTCCGTGTCACTAGCCTGCTCCGCGGCCATGGCTGCATAATCTATCCCTACACGGACTGGAGCCGCTACGGCGCGCGAGAGACAGTCTGCCACTACATTCAGTTTACCCGCTACGTGCTGAATATCGGTAGTAAACTCTGAGATTGCAGCCAGCTGTCTCTGCTGCCGGCCTGACCACAGTTCTGAAACCTTGGCCATCGCGAAAGTCAGCGGCTTGTGGTCGATGAACGCAGTGAAACGGCGTCCTTCCAGCCAGAACTGGAAGTGGTGAATGGCCAAGTGGAGAGCTAACAACTCCCTATCGAATGCACTGTATTTTCGCTCACTATCGCGCAAAGTCCTGCTGAAAAAAGCGAGCGGCTGCCAAGCTCCGGCCACATGCTGCTCCACGACCGCCCCTATGGCCACTGACTCACTACTGACGCGTCAGTAGTGAGCGCTATGCGGGCCGTTGGGTCTGGATGTGCTAACAAAGCAGCGTTTGCCAGGGCTGTTTTGACCTCAGAGAATGCGTGCTCTCGCTCCGGAGACCATTCGATTTTATTTGTGGGTTTTTGTTTTGTTAGCGCAGCATACAATGGTTGCATGAGCTGTGCTGCGCGGGGGAGGAAACGGTTATAAAAATTCACCATTCCCAAAAACTCCTGTAATGCTTTGGCCGTTTGTGGCTGGGGAAAATTTGTTACTGCGCGCACTTTGTCAGGCAGAGGAACTGCTCCTTCTGGAGAGACGCGATGCCCCAAAAAATCAATCTGCGTCACCCCGAACTGACACTTCGCTGGGTTGATTATTAACCCGTGCTCTCCCAACCTCCGGAAAACTGCCGTGAGGTGACTTTCGTGTTCATCTTCAGACGCGCTGGCTACCAAGATGTCGTCCAGGTAGACGAACACGAAGGGGAGATCGCGCAACACCGCGTCCATCATGCGTTGGAACGTCTGCGCAGCGCCTTTAAACCCAAACGGCATGCGCAAAAACTCGAATAGGCCAAACGGAGTTATTACCGCTGTTTTGGGTATGTCCTCAGCGCGTACTGGGACTTGGTGGTACCCGCGGACCAAGTCTATCTTAGAAAAAATGCGCGCCCCCCGCCAAATGAACGGAAAAATCTTGGATATGCGGGATTGGGTAGCGGTCGTGCGCTGTAGCATTGTTCAACCTGCGGAAATCTCCGCAAGGTCGCCATGAGCCGTCAGCTTTAGGGACCATGTGAAGCAGGGAAGCCCATGGGCTTTTCGAACGCCTGATGATGCCCAACTTTTCCAGGTTGGCGAACTCCTCGCGCGCTATGGTCAGTTTAGCTGCATCCAAGCGCCGAGCTTTTGCAAAAACGGGCGGACCGGTGGTAGTAATAAAATGTTCTACCCCGTGTTTAGCGACTGCTGCTGAAAATGTGGGAACCGTGAGTGCTGGGAACTGAGTGAGTAGTGTGTGGAACTTACCGCTTGTCGTTGCGACGTTGGCTTGTGCTGTGGGCGGGGTCACTCGGGCTGCACAGGGAATAGAATAAAAGGAGAGTGCATAAACCAAGCGCCTATTAGCAAGATCAACCAACAAACCATGTGAGCACAGAAAATCAGCCCCTAACATATTGAAGCTCACTGCAGCTATAACAAAAGTCCACTCAAATGTACGGTCGTGTAGGGACAGAAGCAGAGTCTTCTCACCGAAGGTCTTAATCCTCGAGCCGTTCGCTGCTGATGCTCCGTGACTTCCGGGGCCCGCCAGCCGGTCAACATAGGTAGGCATGATGAAACTCACTTGGGAGCCTGTGTCCACGAGGAATTGCTTCCCCGAACGCGCATCCGTCAAGTAGAGCAGCTTGTTCTCTTCCCTGAGGGCCGCGGCTGCTACCGACCCCCGGCTTTGGCGTTTCCCGAGCTCTTGAACTGGCACGGTGGTATACACTTGCGTGCCCTCTCTGCGAAGCGGCGATGGTAGAAACAGAGGTCGTCTCCTCCGCGATCCCTGGCCCTCGTCGCCGCCGTTGTCGGTGGGTCTGCTACCGCCGCCTCTGGTCCCCTGTCATGTCCGGCCGCCGCGCTGAGTTCCGTCGCTGCAGCCGTGGCCGCGCGCTGGCTGCTGGCGTTGAGAATCAGCTGTGCCTCCTGGGCCAGCGCGCGGAAGTCCCGCTGGGCCAACAACGGTGAACCGGCCAGGGTCGCTCTCGTGGCCGACGGTAGGGTTCTCAGGAAAATGTGGGTGAAAAGGAAGTCGTCGTCGTCTGAGCCCCTCAGCCTCAGCATGTCCTCCATCAGGTCGACGGGCGTGCTATCTCCCAAGTCGTTCAGAGCCAGGAGCCTCTCCGCTCTCTCCTGGACTGAAGGAGTGAAACGCTGGATGAGCGCAGCCTTCAACCCGCCGTATTTGTCGTCGGCCGGTGGGAGCTCCAACAGGCTCTGCGCATGTTGAGCCATGCGGTTGTCGAGCTTGGCAATGACGTGGTAGAATTTCGTGTCATCTGCCGTTATCCCCCGGAGGGCGAACTGTGCTTCGACCAAGTGGAACCAGGAGCACGGGTTGTCTTGCCAGAAGTCTGGTAGCTTGACTGTGGCTGTGTTTGCCTGGCTGGCTCCTGACGAGTCCGGCTCGGGGGAATTTCTTCCGCTCATGATACGTCTTAGGGTCACCAGTGTAGAGAATGTGGAAGGACGAGGCTGAGTTTATTTCACAAGTCAGGTTTATTCACATTCTCCAACATCATCCAAAAGAAAGAGAAAGAGTCCCCCAACATCTGTCCCTTTTATACCAGGACATCAAAAACACACAGTCACATGGCACTTAATCCCCAGTAACAATGTAACTTCCCCCGATCTTAACACCCCCCACCTTCAGTCTCTGGCCGCTGGGCGAAATCCCCCAAGGCTGTCTCCTCGCATGCCAAAGACTAAACTTTCACATCCTCGTGTTATCTCCAGAGTGGCTCAGTCCTTTGTTCCGTCTCAGATGTGAAGCCTAAGGTGGTATACGTATGAATCATACAGTGATATACATATGTATGCGGCAGATGATAAAATAAAGGCGTCGTTGGTGTTGGTTTTAAGTAGAGTTTTGGCGCCGGGAGCGAACCCAGAGTGCTCTCAGCAGAGAGACACAATGTGTCAGCAGTAGCAGTTGCAGAATCAGAATGAGAGAATGAACATGAAAATCAGACAGCTTATATACTCAGCTCAGACAATACATCAAAGACATTCACAGCAGTCAATCTGGGCATTTGCATATCAGAGGTACAGACAGGATGCATGAACACAATGCATGGGTGACACTTTAACCTCACAGCTGTAAACGCAGCATGCAGCGGAAAAAACCCAGGAGTGCGAGCTGACTGTCTCTGTGTGTTGTGGGGGGGTTGAATTCAACCCGCTACAATGTGCATATATGTGTCCCACATTGTAAACTTACAAGAAAAAGTTACAAATTTTTGAGAAAAAAAAGGTTGCTAATTTTTGAGAAAAAAAAGCAGCAAATTTACAAGAAAGAAAATTAAACTTTACAAAAGTGGAAAATGTACACCAGCTCGTACACCAACCTCGTACACCTCGTACACCAACCTCGTACACCAGCTCAGGAGCCTGAGCTGGTGTACGAGGTTGAGCGATACCGGCTAGATATAGTCGGCCTCACCTCAACACACAGCTCCGGTTCCGGAACCAGTCTCCTGGAGAGGGGCTGGAGCTTGGCTTTTTCTGGAGTTGCCCTGGGCGAGAGGCGACGAGCAGGGGTGGGTATTCTTGTATCGCCCCACCTTGCTGCCGCTATATTGGAGTTTTCCCCGATGGACAAAAGGGTTGCTTCCCTGCGCCTTCGGGTTGGGAAACGGGTCCTGACCATCATTTGTGCCTATGCACCAAATGATGTTTCAGAGTACCCACCCTTTTTGGAGTCTGTGACTGGGGTGCTGGAGGGTACTCCTCCTGGAGACTCCATTGTCCTACTGGGGGACTTCAATGCGCACGTGGGCAATGACAGTGAAACCTGGAGGGGGGTGATTGGGAGGAACGGCCTGCCCAATCTGAACCCGAGTGGTGTTCAGTTATTGGACTTCTGTGCTAACCACAGTCTGTCCATAACGAACACCATGTTCAAGCATAAGGGTGCCCATATGTGCACCTGGCACCAGGACACCCTAGGTCGCAGGTCGATGATCGATTTTGTTATCGTATCATCAGACCTGCGACCGTATGTCTTGGACACCCGAGTAAAGAGAGGTGCAGAGCTGTCAACTGATCACCACCTGGTGGTGAGTTGGATCCGATGGCAGGGGAGGAAGCCATTCAGACCTGGTAGACCCAAACGTATAGTGAGGGTGTGCTGGGAGCATCTGGCTGAGGCCCCTGTCCGGGAGGTCTTCAACTCCCACCTCCGGAAGAACTTCAACCACATTCCGAGGGAGTCTGGAGACATGGAGTCTGAATGGGCCATGTTCTCCACCTCTGTTGTTGAAGCGGCGGCCCAGAGCTGCGGCCGCAAGGTGGTCGGTGCATCTCGTGGTGGCAACCCCCGAACCAAGTGGTGGACACCAGTGGTGAGGGGGACCATTAAGCTGAAGAAGGAGTCCTATCAGGCTTGGTTGGCTTGTGGGACTCCCGAAGCAGCTGAGGTGTACCGGCAGGCCAAGCGGAGTGCAGCTCGGGTGGTTGCTGAAGCAAAAACGCGGGTATGGGTGGAGTTCGGTGAGGCCATGGAACAAGACTTTCGGTCGGCTTCAAAGAGATTCTGGCAAACTGTTCGGCGGCTCAGGAGGGGAAAGCAGCTCCCCGTCCACACTGTGTATGGTGCGGATGGGACACTGTTGACTTCAACTGGAGATATCGTCGGGCGGTGGAAGGAATACTTCGAGGATCTCCTCAATCCCACTGATACGCCTTCCACAGAGGAAGCAGGGTTTGGGGACGAGGGGGATGACTCGCCTATCACAGGGGCTGAGGTCGCCAAGGTGGTTAAAAATCTCCTTGGTGGCCGGGCCCCGGGGGTGGACGAGATTCACCCTGAGTACCTCAAGGCCCTGGATGTTGTTGGGTTGTCATGGTTGACACGCCTCTGCAACATTGCGTGGAGGTCGGGGGCAGTGCCTTTGGCATGGCAAACCGGGGTGGTGGTTCCTCTCTTCAAAAAAGGGGACCGGAGGGTGTGCTCCATCTTTAGAGTGATCACACTCCTCAGCCTCCCTGGGAAGGTCTATGCCAAGGTACTGGAGAGGAGAGTCCGGCCGTTGGTCGAACCTCGGATTCAGGAGGAGCAATGTGGTTTTCGTCCTGGCCGTGGCACATCGGACCAGCTCTTTACCCTCTCGAGAGTTCTTGAGGGTTCGTGGGAGTTTGCCCAACCAGTTTACATGTGTTTTGTGGACTTGGAGAAGGCATTTGACCGCGTCCCTCGTGGATTTTTGTGGGGGGTGCTTCGGGAGTATGGGGTATCAGGCTTGTTGTTACGAGCTATTCGGTCTCTGTACGACCGTTGTGAGAGTTTGGTTCGTATTGCCAACACTCGGTCGGAGTCATTCCCAGTGAGAGCTGGACTCCGCCAGGGCTGCCCTTTGTCACCGATCCTGTTCATAATTTTTATGGACAGGATTTCTAGGCTCAGCCAGGGAATGGAGGGTGTCATGCTTGGTGACCACAGGATCTCATCCCTGTTGTTTGCAGATGATGTTGTCCTGTTGGCTTCATCCAGCAATGACCTACAGCTCTTGCTGGGACGGTTTTCCGCTGAGTGTGAAGCGGCTGGGATGAGAATCAGCACCTCCAAGTCCGAGTCCATGGTCTTCAGCCGGAAAAAGGTGGATTGTCCTCTCCGGGTTGGGGACAGGCTCCTGCCCCAAGTGGAGGAGTTTAAGTATCTTGGGGTCTTGTTCACGAGTGAGGGGAAAATGGAGCGAGAGATCGACAGACGGATCGGAGCAGCATCTGCAGTGATGCGGACGTTGTACCGGTCTGTTGTGGTGAAGAGGGAGCTTAGTTCTAAGGCAAAGCTGTCGATTTACCAGTCAATCTACGTTCCTACTCTCACCTATGGTCACGAGCTTTGGGTAATGACCGAAAGAATGAGATCGCGGATACAAGCGGCGGAAATGAGCTTTCTCCGTAGGATTGCTGGACTCACCCTCAGAGACAGGGTGAGGAGCTCAGTCATCCGGGAGAGGCTCAGAGTAGAACCGCTGCTCCTCCACATTGAAAGGAGTCAGTTGAGGTGGTATGGGCATCTGATTAGGATGCCTCCTGGACGCCTCCCACTTGAGGTGTTTCAGGTACGTCCCACTGGGAGGAGACCCCGGGGCAGACCCAGGACTCGGTGGAGAGACTATGTCTCCCAGCTGGTCTGGGAACGCCTTGGTATCCTCTCTGAAGAGCTGGAGCAGGTGGCTGGGGAGAGGGAAGTCTGGGCTTCTCTGCTTGAACTGCTGCCTCCGCGACCCAGACCTCCGGAAAAGCGGTAGAAGATGGATGGATGGATGGATGGAAAAGTGGAAAATTTGCAAGAAAAAATGTGAAAATTTACTCATGAAAAATCACAAATTAATGAAAAAACTTCAAATTTACAGGAAAAAAGTTGCAATGTTTTTGAAAAAGGTTGCAAGTTTTTGGGAAAATAGCAAATTTACAAGAAAAAGTTAATTTACAAGAAAAAAGTTGAAAAATTGCAAGAAAAAAATCGTGAAAATTTGCAAGAGAAAAATAAATTTATGTAAAAAGCTGAAAATTTACAGGAAAAAGTTGCAAATTTTTGAAAAAAAGTTGCTAATTTTTGAGAAAAAAGCTGCAATTTTACAAGAAAAGAACTGAAACTACAAGACAAAAGTGGAAAATTTGCAAGAAAAAAATGTGGAAAAAATTTGCCAGTGAGAAATCACAAATTTATGAAAAGAGCTTCAAATTTACAGGGAAGAAATTCAAAAATTTTGAAAAAAAAAATGACACATTTACAAAAAAAAGGTTGAAAATTTTTGAGAAAGGGGTGCAAATTTACAAGAAAAAGCTCTGAAAATATATTATATATATATATATATATATATATATATATATATATATATATATATATATATAATATATTATTAAAAAA
Source organism: Pholidichthys leucotaenia (assembly GCA_020510985.1). NCBI lineage: Eukaryota > Metazoa > Chordata > Actinopteri > Cichliformes > Pholidichthyidae > Pholidichthys > Pholidichthys leucotaenia. The sequence continues at coordinate 297,621,063 of CM035849.1, forward strand.
AATTATAGGAATTTTTGAAAAAAATTACATTATAAACAAAAAGTTGCAAAATTTATAATTATTTATTCATTTATTTTGTTTTTATTTTTATGACTGATGATTTTATTGTGTTTCAGTCGATAGAAGCAGTGGCGTTTTAGTTGTGTATACTCCAAACCAATAGGTGGCGGTAATGCACCATCATGAGGAAGAACAGACACACCATTAGAAGTCACGCTGTGACGTCATCATTACGAAGAAAGATGGCCACGTGTGCAGCAGCGGAACCAAACATAGACCCACCGTCAGACCCTGAGTTAGAGCCTGATCGACGTTCCAGCACCGACAGTGGATCATGGACCCCGCAGAACCATGTAGGAGGCGCTCTGGAGACGGAAGCTGACGGTGATTTGGGTTCTATGGAGAACGTCGGTGAGCTTCTGGAAAAACTCAGAGAGAAAAATGTCTCCCTGAAACAGCAGGTAAAGTTCTGATGATCTAAATAACCTAACACGTTTTATTTGTTTCTTCATCGGAACAGACTGTCAGCTGTTACTGTAGAAGGTCAGGAGAACCGTTCTGGTCGGATATGGAACGGAACTGCACACTGTGGACGGGTTCATGGTTCCAAGCTTTATTCAGCCTACGGCAGTAAAGTTGCTCCTCCGTCATTTTTTCACCAAGAACGTCAACACTAATTGCCCTGTTGTAGTTGTTAGATTTATGTATTTGTATTTCTTCTTCTTCTCCATCTATGATCTCATTTTTGGGGTAGAGAACGTGCGTGGAAAGTCACCACTGTTTGCAGGGACCTCCAGACTGGCGAAAAATGGAATATTTTGGAGGAAATATGAATGACCCCCACAAAAATGGCTCTACAGCGCCACCTAACGTGAAGCCAGTGGGGAGTGGTACACGCTTACTTTCGCATAGAAAGATGAAAATCGGGTGACATGTTTATCATGTCGAGACATGCGAAAAACTCCATAGAGGTGATGTCTACACCCAACAGCAAGTCGGCCATTTTGGCAGGAAGTGGCAATGACCTGATTTCCACCTCGTGCAGTTGACGCGCATTTGATCGAACTCGTCTGAGGGTTTTTGTCCGATTGAGCTCATTTGTGGTGACAGTCATCTATACCCATGTGCCATTCAAAGTTATTGAAAACTTTTCTTAAACCTCGACGGTTTGGCCGTAGGGGCGTGGCAGAGTTTGATGCCTCGCCATGATCATTCTATGACCATTCTGACGGCAATAACGCTGGTATGCATTGTCAGATTTCAACCAAATTCAATATTATGGATATCAGTCCAATTCCAAACAGTTCTATACAACAATATTCATATAAATCTACAACGCCACCTAGTGGTTAAAGGAAGAACTGCTGAAAACTTTTCTTTATTACTCACATGCCCCTTTCCAGAATGACGTGAAATTTTCTGACATTCATCAGACCACAGGGATGATCATAACTGCACATCAACTTTAGCATGATGTCACACTTGTTACCATGGACACGCCCTCCTCGCCATTTAATCCATGATCTTGTTGGGGTGGTTGGGAACGCCCAGGAGTCATGAAATCTGAAACATAGGTTCAGGTGACTGTCATACGTATGTTGTCCTATGTGGGTGGGCAACACATTACTGACAGGGAAGTGTTGCCATGGTGAAGGTTGACTCCTTGCCATGGAACATCGGAAAGTTTTAAGTTGACAAAGTTTGTCTGATTTTCACCAAATTTTCTACGATGGATATTAGTCCCGCCCCACATGCTCCAACAAAAAATTATTCATTTATAGCACTACCTACTGCTTACAGGAAGTACTGCGCCACACGGATTATTATTCACGCAGTGCTTGCCATGACAACGGGAAATTTTCTGAGCCAGCTAGGTATGACAGGTGCCAGGGTCCGCGGTTGCATGGGGGGCAAGGACCCGCTTACAGCTGCTCGCAGCTATAGTTAGAATTTTTTTTTTTTTCTTCTTTTCTCGACATACCGGAGAACTGTAGCGAAAATGACGCGGGTGCCGGGCTGGAGTTTAGGCGGCGTGCAAGAAATATAAGACAGAATAATAAAGAGCGATGGCAAGAACCAAGCAGACCGCCCGTAATCTACTGGAGGAAAAGCCCCCTAGGAAGCAGCTGGCCACCAAGGCTGTTCGGAAAAGCGCTCCGGCCACCGGCGGAGTGAAGAAGCCTCACCGTTACAGGCCCGGTACCGTGGCTCTGAGAGAGATCCGTCGCTACCAGAAATCCACGGAGCTGCTCATCTGTAAGCTGCCCTTCCAGCGCCTGGTGGGGGAGATCGCTCAGGACTTCAAGACCGACCTGCGCTTCCAGAGCTCCGCCGTCATGGCTCTGCAGGAGGCCAGCGAGGCCGACCTGGTGGGTCTCTTCGAGGACACCAACCTGTGCGCCATCCACGCCAAGAGGGTCACCATCATGCCCAAAGACATCCAGCTGGCCTGCCGCATCCGCGGAGAGAGAGCTTAGACTTTCTGCTGCACATCCACCAACCACAATGCTCCGCACTGTGTGTCTGTGTGTGTGTGTATATATATATATAATATAATGTTTATAGTAATATGTACATATGTATACTTGCTGTTCTTGTTTTTTTCTTGCCTTCTGATTGTTGCTCTGAGTGTTGCTATCCCTGTGCTGTTGCAATCCTGGAATTGCCCCATTGTGGGACTAATAAAGGCTTATCTTATCTTACCTTATCTTAAGATCTCATTTTTGGGGTAGTGAACGTGCATGAAAATTCACCATTTTTTGCAGGGACCTCAAGACTGGCGAAAAATTGAATATTTTGGAGGAAATGTAAATAACCCCACAAAAATGGCTCTACAGCGCCACCTAACACATGAAGTCGGCAGGTGGGTAGGGCAGCACGGTGGCGCAGTGGTTTAGCACTGTGGCAGCACAGTTTACCCTCGGCCGGGGGATCGCGGGGATCATGAGATCGTGGGTTCGATCCCAGCCCCCGGCCAACAGTGAGCTGTGTGGAGTTTGCATGTTCTCCCCGTGTTGCGTGGGTTTACTCCGGGATTTCTCCGGTTTCCTCCCGCATATCAAAAACATGTAGGTTTAGGGCGCTTGCGCACGCAGCGACCAGCAGCCGGTGGCTTGTCACCAGACTGCAAACCAAATCTACCTACGGGTACAAATAAGTAACAAAAAAAAAAAAAAGTCAGTGGGAAGTGGCACACGCTTACTTTTGCGTAGAAAGATGAAAATCACGTGACATGTTTATCATGTCAAGACATGCAAGAAACTCAATAGAAGTGATGTCTACACCCAGCAGGAAGTCAGCCATTTTGGCACAAAGTGGTGATTTCCACCTCGTGCAATTGACTCATATTTGATCAAACTCGTCCTAGGGTTTTTGTCCGATTGAGCTCATTTTTGGCGACAATCATCTATACCCATGTGCCATTCAAAGTTATTGAAAACTTTTCTTAAACCTCGATGGTTTGACCGTAGGGGTGTGGCAAAGTTTGATGCCTCCCCATGATCATTCTATGACCATTCTGACGGCAATAACTCTGGTATGCATTGTCAGATTTCAACCAAATTCAATATTATGGATATCAGTCCAATTCCAAACAGTTCTATTCAACAATATTCATATAAATCTACAGCGCCACCTAGTGGTTAAAGGAAGAATTGCTGAAAACTTTTATTTATTACTCACGCACCACTTGCCATAATGAATAGAAATTTTCTGAGATTAATCAGACCACAGCGAAGACCGTAACTGCACATCAACTTTACCATGACGTCACACTTGTTACCATGGACACAATAATTTTCTGTCGTTGTGCAAGGGTGCCTACAGAACACATGCACAACAATGACAAATTATTTGCAAATCTTTTGACCAATTAAGAAGTGAAATTAGAAGATTCCCCACAGAAACCTAAAGGTTGCAGGAGCCCCAGGTTGGAGACCCCTGATCTAGTGTCCTCACTGTGGTTGGAGGAGAATCCAAGCCTCCTGGTTCCTGTGACTGTTCACACCTGGACTCCAAAGCTCTCAGTCATCATTAATCAGTCCAATAATCCAACCAATTAATACTTATACATGGAAATATAACAGCAGTTAATACCAGTGGCACACCTAGAAACCATTTAAAACCATGTCAGTGTCAGAATAGACGGTGACTGATTTCACTCACCTTCATACAATTATTTCATCAAGTTTTTAAAATTTATTTAATTGTCTTTATTATTATTTTCTTCTTTCAGGTTTTGACTGTTTCCAGCTCTGTTCCTCCCAAAGTTTCTGCAGCTCTGTCTGCTGCTCAGGAGGTCAGATGGTCCCTGGAGGACCTGCTGCAGAGAGAGCAGCTGGTCTCCCGCAACCTGGACCAGGTACAGAGTCCATTCATAAGACATCTGTTCACACTGCGCTGATGCTGGTCACGAAACGGTCACCATAAAGGGGGTGTAGGCTGTGGAGTACACTTGTCCTACTGTGGAGCGTGGAGGCCTGGAGTAAGGTTAGCACATCAGTCAGTAGATGATGTGAGGGGGAGACCAAAATGACCCCCCCTGTTATAAGCTAACAGATGACCTACTGACACATGTTCCTGAGAATCAGAATTTTCCTGCTATATCAGTAAGGTCTGTAACTTGAAATGCTGAATAGTATTTCTAATATACTGAATAAAAATGCATGTTGTATATTCCTTGTTGAATGATTTATTGTACAGTTTGGGATACAGTTCTGCATAGAACGTTAGATAGATTATGTAGGCTAGTGTAACATGAAAATAAACTGAACCACTCATCTGTTGGAGGAGAGGCATCACAGAATAACAAAATAATAATAATAATGTATACTGGACCAGAACCTTTGTCTGAACTTTACAACAGTCTGGGCCGTTCTCTTGTTTTGTGTCTTTGATGTGGTAGACATGGTGAAAAGTCAAGTTTTGTCTGTGGGAATTTTGGCCCTGAACTCTGATCAACTGTTGAGGTTTTCATGATGACTTTATTCTGTGATGTCAGACCACAACTATGGGTTCCTTCATTATTTTATTTCCTTTTACAATGAAGTTGTGACTAGGGCTGCAGTTATCTATTATTTTAGTAATCACAGGTAACTACTATATGTTCTTTGGCTATATAAGCATAATTAGCATAGCTGACCACATGGGGGCGGCTGTGGTGCAGGTGCAGTGTGGCCGACTACTGATCGGAGGGTGAGGGGTTCAATTCCCGCTCTGTCTGCAGTCTGCATGTTGAAGTGTCCTTGAGCAAGACACTGAAACCCCAGTTGCTCCTGGTGGGTCAGGCCAGCGCCAGTGCCTGGCAGCTCTTCCACCATCAGTGTGTAAATGTGTGGATAGCAGGATCTGTAAAGCACTTGGGTCATCCAGAGATGAGTAAAAAGTGCTATATAAGTGAATGCCATTGACCATTCTATTCATCCATCCATCCATCCATTTTCTACTGCTTTTCCGGAGGTCCGGGTCACGGAGGCAGCAGTTCAAGCAGAAAAGCCCAGACTTCCCTCTCCCCAGCCACCTGCTCCAGCTCTTCAGAGAGGATACCAAGGCATTCCCAGACCAGATGGGAGACATAGTCTCTCCAGTGAGTCCTGGGTCTGCCCCGGGGTCTCTTCCCAGTGGGACGTACCGGAAACACCTCAAGTGGGAGGTGTCTAGGAGGCATCCTGATCAGATGCCCACACCACCTCAACTGGCTCCTTTCAATGTGGAGGAGCAGCGGTTCTACTCTGAGCCTCTCCCAGATGACTGAGCTCCTCACCCTATCTCTAAGGGTGAGTCCAGCAATCCTGCGAAGAAAGCTCATTTTAGCTACTTGTATCCGCGATCTCATTCTTTCGGTCATTACCCAAAGCTCATGACCATAGGTGAGGGTAGGAATGTAGATTGACTGGTAAATCAACAGCTTTGCCTTAGAACTAAGCTCCCTCTTCACCACAACAGACTGGTACAACGTCCGCATCACTGCAGATGCTACTCCAATCCATCTGTCAATCTCTCGCTCCATTTTCCCCTCACTCGTGCATAAGACCCCAAGATACTTAAACTCCTCCACTTGGGGTAGGAGCTTGTTCCCAACCCGGAGAGGACAATCCATCTTTTTCCAGTTGAGGACCATGTACTCGGACTTGGAGGTGCTGATTCTCATCCCAGCCGCTTCACACTCAGCGGCAAACCGTCCCAGCAAGAGCTGGAGGTCATTGCTGGATGAAGCCAACAGGACAACATCATCTGCAAACAACAGAGGTGAGATCCTGTGGTCACCAAGCTTGACACCCTCCATTCCCTGGCTGCGCCTAGAAATCCTGTCCATAAAAATTATGAACAGGATCGGTGAGAGTCCAACTCTCACTGGGAATGAGTCCAACCGAATGTTGGCAGTACAAACCAAACTCTCACAACAGTCGTATAGAGACCGGATAGCTCATAATAACAAGCCCCATACCCCATACTCCCGAAGCACCCCCCGCCACACACACAAAAAACCACGAGGGACGTGGTCAAATGCCTCCTCCAAGTCCACAAAACACATGTAAACTGGTTGGGCAAACTCCCACAAACCCTCGAGGATTCTCGAGAGGGTAAAGAGTTGGTCTGATGTGCTACGGCCTGGACGAAAACCACTTTGCTCCTCCTGAATCCGAGGTTCAACCAGCAGCTAGACTCTCCTCTCCAGTACCTTGGCATAGACCTTCCCAGGGAGGCTGAGGAGTGTGATCCCTGTAAAGTTGGAGCACACCCTCTGGTCCCCCTTTTTAAAGAGAGGAGCCACCACTTCAGTTTGCCATGCTGAAGGCACTGTCCCCGAACTCCACGCAATGTTGCAGAGGCGTGTCAACCATGACAGCCCTAAAACATCCAGGACCTTGAGGTTCTCAGGGTGGATCTCGTCCACCCCCGAGGCCCGGCCACCAAAGAGATTTTTAACCACCTTGGCAACCTCAGCCCCTGTGATAGGCGAGTCGTCCCCCTCGTCCACAAGCCCTGCTTCCTCTGTGGAAGGCGTATCAGTGGGATTGAGGAGATCCTCAAAGTATTCCTTCCACCGCCCAACAATATCCCCAGTCGAAGTCAGCAGTGCCCCAGCTGCACCATACACAGTGTGGACAGGGAGCTGTTCCCCCTCCTGAGCCGCCAGACAGTTTGCCAGAATCTCTTCGACACCAACCGAAAATTTTGTTCCATGGCCTCACCGAACTCCTCCCACACCCGAGTTTTTGCTTCAGCAACCACCCGAGCCACACTCCGCTTGGCCTGCCGGTACACCTCAGCTGCTTCGGGAGTCCCAAAAGCCAACCAAGCTCCTTCTTCAGCTTAATGGCCCCTCTCACCACTGGTGTCCACCACTTGGTGTGGGGGTTGCCACCACGAGATGCACCGATGACCTTGCGGCCACGGCTCTGGGCAGCCGCTTCAACGATGGCCAGGTCTGAATGGTGGCCTCTCCTGCCATCGGATCCAATTCACCACCAGGTGGTGATCAGTTGACAGCTCTGCACCTCTCTTTACCCAGGTGTCCAAGACATACGGTCGCAGGTCTGATGACACGATAACAAAATCTATCATCAATCTGTGACCTAAGGTGTCCTGGTGCCAGGTGCACATATGGACACCCTTATGCTTGAACATGGTGTTCATTATGAACAAACTGTGGTTAGCACAGAAGTCCAATAACTGAACACCACTTGGGTTTAGGTCGGGCAGGCCGTTCCTCCCGATCACCCCCCTCCAGGTTTCACTGTCATTGCCCACGTGCGCATTGAAGTCATCCAGTAGGACAATGGAGTCTTCCAAGGGTGCTCCCAATGGAGCACCCTCCAGCATCCCAGTCAGAGACTCCAGAAAGGGTGGGTACTCTCAACCATCATTTGGTGCATAGGCACAAATGATGGTCAGAACCCGTTTCCCAACCCGAAAGAGCAGGGAGAACAGTCGTTTTGTCCACTGGGGAAAACTCCAATATAGATGCCGCAAGCTGGGAGATACAAGAATCCCCACCCCTGCTCGCCGCCTCTCACCCGGGGCAACTCCAGAGTAGGCCAAGCTCCAGCCCCTCTCTAGGAGACTGGTTCCAGTACCGGAGCTATGTGATGAGGTGAGGCGGACTATATCTAGCCGGTATCTCTCAATCTCATGCACCAGCTCAGGCTGCTTCTCCACCAGAGATGTGACATTCCACGTCCCAAAAGCCAGTTTAGGAAACCTGGGATCAGACCACCACCTGATCCACATAACACCGGACCCCCATGGTCCCTCCTGCAGGTGGTGAGCCCACTCGAGGGCGAACCCATGTAACTCCTTCGGGCTGAGCCCGGCCGGGTCCCATGGGCAGAAACCTGGCCACCAGGCGCTAGCCATCGAGCCCCTCCCCCAGGTCTGGCTCCAGGGTAGGACCCTGATAACCCCATACCATGCGGGGTACACTGAATCCTTGTTTTAGCATTCATCATGAGAGTCTGTTGTGTCATTCTTAGTCTTGCCCTTCACCCAGGACCATTTTATCGTGGGTGACCCTACCAGAGACAAATTCCCCCGGACAGCATAGCTCCTGGGATCACTAGGGCACGCAGACCTCCCACCACGATAAAGTGACGATCCATGAGGGGACCATTCTATTCATCTGAATTTAAAGTCGCAATCATGTACCTTGTCTCAGTCCGCTGCTCGTGTGTGATGTGGCTGGGTGCCGTGTGCCGACACACTGTAATATCAGCGTTGTGGTATGCTAGCTCACCTCTCAGTGAGTACATGCTGCACAGTGTTTTCCTTCAATTTGAGCTTGAAATTATCCCAGATCTGAGATACTTTTTGTCAGTTTCCCAGACTTTCTTCTTTTTTCCTGTTGCTCTGTCGCACTGACATCACGCCATTAAACAAACCTGCATCTTGTTTCCATAGCGTGACCGGAAGAAGGTCACATAGACCACAAGAGCTACGTTAAACGAAGCTTTGATTCATAGATTTTTGAATCAAGGAATTTTTGTAATTGAATTACTCAAATTATTCAAGTAATGGTTACAGCCCCAGCTTTGACACCATACCTACCCAGAACCTCCTCAATCACCCCCCTTTCCCCCGGGTTTGTGGCTGGGTTAACTGTCATTCAGTCATTGTCACGTACGCCATCTTTGGGATTTAAGATTTCTGTTCTTCATTTGTTCTCATTGCAGCACCTTCAGGACTCTCAGCCTTGGGTGGACAGTCTCTACCAGACATGTCACCAGGTGGACATCATGGAGCGACACCTGAAGTACCTCAGGTGTCTTCAGCACATCGATGAGCTCAGGTATTCTCTTCCACTCACTTATAAATGAAGAACCTTTGTCAGGTGTATCATACCTGTAAAAGCCCAGTTTAGCAGTTGTGTGTGGTAAGCTAACAGTGACAGTGTGGTGTGTCCACAGTGCTGTGGTCCAGCAGTGTCTCATGACCAGCAGTGTCTCTGAAGCCATAAAGGCAGTGAATAAGATGGTGGAGCTTGACCGTGGGCTAAACCAGTCCAGATGTTCTCATCTCCGGGACTTTCTCCAGGAAACACTTTGCTTCTGGCACAAGATCATCAAGGACAGACTGGCCAGGTGTTCCACAGCCCATCACGTCCACGCTGTTTCCCTGTTATTCTGGAGCTCAATGTTCCAGAAATGCTGTGAGGCATATTGTAACTATTATGTTCTGCTCATGACTTGAATCTTGGATTGTTTTCTAGGGATTTTGAGGAAGTGTTGAAAGAACTTCAGTGGCCAATCATCTCCCCTCCTACTCCATCACTGTCATCCACTGGGAGCAGTCCAGAGATCAGCAGCCAACTGGAACTGCTGGTCACAGAGCTACTGGACCTGCAGACCTCGTATCCTTATTTTAAAGGTCTGTTAGAGCATGTCATGGTGTAAATGGTCCGTGTCCATCTAAAAACGGGTTAAACTCTACAGGCAGCACAGTCCAGCAGTGGTTGTAATGTAATGTACTTTATTTATATAGCCCTTTAAAACAACCCGTAGGTGACCAAAGTGCTTTACAGAAAATAAACAGCATTAAAAACACACAGAGCATTAAAAACAAAAAAAAAAAACTAAAAATAAAATAAAAACAAATGCCAAGACAAATATCACCACTACTGGGTATTAAAAGCCATCCGAAACAAATATGTCTTAAGTTCTGATTTAAAAAGGGCCAGGTCAGAGATAGCACGTAGGTCAGGGGGGAGATTATTCCAGAGCCTGGGGGCAGCAACAGAAAAGGCTCGGTCACCCCAATGTTTATACCTTGACCTAGGCATATCCAGCAAAAGCTGATTGGATGACCTCAAAGCCCTGCCTTGGTCACGGACAGTCAAAGTCTCAGACATATAAACCGGAGCAAGGCCATTAAGAGCTTTAAAAACAAAAAGCAAAAGTTTAAAATTAATTCTAAAATGGACTGGAAGCCAGTGAAGTGAATAAAGGATCGGAGTAATGTGCTCTCGCCTAGGTGTGTTGGTCAAAAGACGGGCCGCTGCATTTGGCACAAGTTGAAGGCGGCCGAGAGAAGACTGAGAGATGCCAACATAAAGTGCATTGCAGTAATCAAGTCGAGACGTGACTAAAGCATGGATGGCTATCTCAAGATCATGACGGCTCAGGAAAGGTTTGGCTTTGGATAACAAACGTAATTGATAAAAGCTCATCTTGACTACATTGTCAATCTGTTTACCAAATTTTAAATGGCTGTCAAAAATCACCCCCAAATTTCTGACAGCTGAACTGAGCCTTAAAGAGAGGGTACCAAAGCCAGCCGTTACAGTATCCCCAAACACAATACATTCTGTTTTTTCTTCATTTAAGTGGAGAAAATTTTGGCTTAACCACAACTTAATATCAATGATGCAATCCAATAGAACACTTTGTGAGTTAGTTTGTTCTGGGTTCAAAGGTAAATAAAGCTGCAAATCGTCTGCATAACAGTGGAAAGACATGTTGTGCCTGTCTATTGACCCGAGTGGCAGCATATATAATGAAAACAGAATAGGACCAAGGATAGAGCCCTGTGGGACCCCACAGGAGAGAGGGGCACTAGAAGAGGACATGTCACCAATCATTACAGAAAAAGTTCTATTAGAAAGGTAGGATTCAAACCACTTAAGTGCAGTGCCATGGATGCCAACATAGTGATTCAGGTGTGACAAAAGGATAGTGTGGTCCACAGTGTCAAAGGCTGCTGTAAGATCTAGCAGCACTAAGACCACAGGACATTTGGCATCAACAGACATCATAATATCATTGTGCACCTTAAGCAGGGCAGTCTCAGTGCTGTGACGAGATCTAAACCCAGATTGAAACTTCTCAAAAATAGAATTGTCTTCTAAAAAAGACTGCAACTGTATAAAAACAGCTTTTTCTAAAACTTTAGATAAAAAGGGCAAATGAGAAATGGGTCTAAAATTAGATAAAACTGAAGGGTCAAGGTGAGGTTTTTTAAGAAGGGGCCTAACCACAGCATGTTTAAAAGCAGGTGGGACAAATCCTGAACTAAGGCAGGAATTAATAAAAACCAAAAGACCAGGCCCAACAGTATTAAAAACCCTTTTCAGGATTCCAGCAGGAACAACATCCAGTGAGCAATTTGTAGGCTTTAGAGACCTTACAATATCAGCTAGTGATGATAAAGAAACCAACTCAAACTGTTCAAACACAGCAGAGTAACCAGGACAATAGACAAGCTTCCATTAAAACTGTTATTAATAACTCGTCTGACAGAGTCCACTTTATCAACAAAAAAGTGAAGAAAAGTCTCACATGTTGTAAACGAATCGTCTGTCACAGTCTGAGTGCATGGGTTTATAAAAGAGTTAATTGTGTTAAATAGCACTCTAGGACAGTGACTGCTGCCAGAAATAATATCAGCTAGAAGAGTCCTGGTGGAGTTGGTTTGTCGTTGTTCTAGTGTGGGTTTACATTCATTTCTTTGGCTTCTCCAACAGTCCCAAGACTTGTGAGTTAGGTTGTTTGGTGATTCTGAATTGTCCTAGGGATTGAAGATATCTAAACCCATTAGAAAAGGTGCGATATGGGACCTCCGGTTAGCTGATAGTCAGACATATTGAGACTGTGCTCCCATAAAATTTGAGACACTTCTCACTAAATAACTTGATAACCAAACTACACAGAGAAAAAAATCTAATAGATGAGTGGGAGAAGAAACATAAAAGGCCAGAAAGAAGAGGAAAGGATGCTAAAAACAAGTCAAACTAAAAACTAAAGTGAAAACTAGCATGCTAGCAGTAGCCACACAGGTGAAGTCCAGCATCGACTCGGGAGACAAAATGAGAGTTATCAACGAGCTAAAAACCGACTTGAAAGGAGATGATCACAGCTTGAGACGAGAGATCAACCACCTAGGTCAGGAAGGCAGCGGCACACTTGATAACCTGGTAGAGGAGATCAGAGTCAGACTGACAGAGTTGGTGAGGAATTCTGGTCCACCTGTGTCACTGATCCAGCGTGGGTTCTGGTCCACCTGTGTTACTGATCCATTGTGGGTTCTGGTCCGCCTGTATTACTGATCCAGCGTGGGTTCTGGTCCGCCTGTGTTACTGATCAATTAGTGGGTTCTGGTCTGTCTGTGTTACTGATCTGCCTTTGTTACAGATCCAGTGTGGGTTCTGGTCCTTCTGTGTTACTTATCCAGCGTGGGTTCTGGTCCGCCTGTGTTATTGATCCATTGTGGGTTCTGGTCTGTCTGTGTTACTGATCCACCTGTGTTCCTGGTCCACCTGTGTTATTGATCCAGTGTGGGTTCTGGTCCACCTGTGTTACTGATCCAGCGTGGGTTCTGGTCCGCCTGTGTTACTGATCCAGCGTGGGTTCTGGTCCACCCGTGTTACCGATCCAGTGTGGGTTTTGGTCTGCCTGTATTCCTGGTCCATCTGTGTTATTGATCCAGCGTGGGTTCTGGTCCACCTGTGTTACTGATCCAGCGTGGGTTCCGGTCCGCCTGTGTTACTGAGCCAGCGTAGGTTCTGGTCCACCCGTGTTACCGATCCGGTTTGGGTTTTGGTCTGCCTGTGTTCCTGGTCCATCTGTGTTATTGATCCAGTGTGGGATCTGGTCCGCCTTTGTTACTGATCCACAGTGGGTTCTGGCCCACCTGTGTTACTGATCAGCATGGGTTCTGGTCCGCCTGTGTTACTGATCCAGCGTGGGATCTGGTCTGCCTGTGTTACTGATCCAGCGTGGGTTCTGGTCCCCCTGTATTACTGATCCAGCATGGGTTCTGGTCCATCTGTGTTACTGGTCTGCCTGTGTTACTGATCCAGCATGGGTTCTGGTCCGCCTGTGTTACTGATCCAGTGTGGGTTCTGGTCCGCCTGTGTTACTGATCCAGCATGGGTTCTGGTCCTTCTGTGTTACTGATCTGCCTGTGTTACTAGTCCACCTGTGTTACTGATCCAGCGTGGGTTTTTGTCCACCTGTGTTACTGGTCCGCCTGTGTTACTGGTTCACCTTTGATACTGATCCAGCGTGGGATCTGGTCTGCCTGTGTTACTGATCCAGCATGGGTTCTGGTCCACCTGTGTTACTGGTCCGTCTGTGTTACTGATCTGCCTGTGTTACTGATCCAGCGTGGGTTCTGGTCCACCTGTGTTACTGATCCACCTGTGTTACTGATCCAGCGTGGGTTCTGGTCCGTCTGTGTTACTGGTCCATCTGTGTTACTGATCTGCCTGTGTTACTGGTCCACCTGTGTTACTGATCCAGCGTGGGTTCTGGTCCACCTGTGTTACTAGTCCAGCGTGGGTTCTGGTCCACCTGTGTTACTCGTCCAGCGTGGGTTCTGGCCCGCCTGTGTTACTGATCCGCTTGTGTTACTGGTCCACCTTTGTTACTGATCCAGCGTGGGATCTAGTCCACCTTTGTTATTGATCCAGCGTGGGTTCTGGTCCGCCTGTGTTACTGATCCATTGTGGGTTCTGGTCCATCTGTGTTACTGATCCGTCTGAGTTACTGGTCCACTTGTGTTACTGATCCAGCGTGGGATCTAGTCCGCCTTTTTTACTGATCCAGCTTGGGTTCTGGTCTGCCTGTGTTACTGATCCAATGTGGGTTCTGGTCCGCCTGTGTTACTGATCCAGCATGGGTTCTGGTCCGTCTGTGTTACTGATCTGCCTGTGTTAGTAGTCCACCTGTGTTACTGATCCAGCGTGGGTTTTTGTCCACCTGTGTTACTGGTCCGCCTGTGTTACTGATCCGCCTGTGTTACTGGTTCACCTTTGATACTGATCCAGCGTGGGATCTGGTCTGCCTGTGTTACTGATCCAGCATGGGTTCTGGTCCACCTGTGTTACTGGTCCGTCTGTGTTACTGATCTGCCTGTGTTACTGATCCAGCGTGGGTTCTGGTCCACCTGTGTTACTGATCCATTGTGGGTTCTGGTCCATCTGTGTTACTGATCCACCTGTGTTACTGATCCAGCGTGGGTTCTGGCCCACCTGTGTTACTGATCCAGCATGGGTTCTGGTCCACCTGTGTTACTGATCCAGCGTGGGTTCTGGTCTGCCTTTGTTACTAGTCCAGCATGGGTTCTGGTCTTCCTGTGTTACTGGTTCACCTGTGTTCCTGATCCGGTGTGGGTTCTGGTCTGCCTGTGTTCCTGATCCAGTGTGGGTTCTGGAATCTTCTCTGACAGCCACTCTCATTCCCTTCATCACATCCGTCACAGTGACCACAGATGAACAGTCTGAGGCCATCATTGCTCCATGGTTCCTGTAACCACGTATTTTATCTTTTCTATTCTCTACGCCTGTTGCTGCTGCTGAAGCTTCGTCACAGCACCCTCCCAGTGTGTAATGTGAAAACACACATTCATCATCATCTTGTCTGTTTCACGTCACTCCGTCCATTGTCCTGCAGGTGTGACGCTCCATTACCATGTTCAGCTCTCTTCTCCACATCACTCCATCCATCACATCCTCAGAGTAGAGACCAGTTGAAGTCCTCAGTCAGCACTTCATTCCAGCTCTTGTGTGACCCACCCTTCCCATGTAGAAGGAGCAGGTCTTCCTTATTCGGGACTCACTCCACCATACATAACCAGACCATCTAAGGCATTTCTTCTGAGGGAAGTATGGAGGTCTTCAGTGAGGTCATGTGAACTGATGTTATCTGCAGTTTCAACACCTCACATCCATCACAGCATGGTCCTCCCAATCTTTTTAAGCCATACCAGGTCAGACCTGCAGCAGCCAGCATTCACAGCCATAGACCATTCTCCCCGTACACAGATGTTAGACATCTTTCTACATGTATGAGGAGATAGACTCTTAGAACCGCGGATGAGCAGAGGCTCCCCGACAGCTGTAACTATGGTAACTGTGGCAGCCTCACAGCCTCGGCTGCAGAAATACTGTCTCTGAGGTAGCAGAGAGGGTCCATGACTGCAGGTTGATGTTCTTCAGCCGTGACACAACAAGAGATTGATGGAATATTTTGTCAAAGGGTTCAACTTTCTCCAGCTGGATGAGGGTTAGAGTAATAGTTTCTGGTCATCTTAAACTGTTGGGAGATGTGCATTCCTGGTCCTTTACCTTCTCATCTAGGTTCCTTAGCGAAGGTGTCTACTGTGACAGAATGAACAGATCTCCTCTGTTGTTAAGTCCAGCTGATGTTCATCCCTCAAGTAAACATGTATCTCCCCGTACAGATTTAGAACAGCTGATTCAGGCATTCATACTCGTCTAGATGATTGAAACTTTCTGTAGGTGGGTCACATCAGCTGTCTGTTCGTCACCTTCAGTTCAGACTGCTGCTGCCTGTTACCAACCAGAACAAAACTAAAACTATAACTGTGGCGTTTGTGCCACTGCCTTCCTGTACATGACAGGATTGATTTAACATGTTTGTTTCTTTAAGTCTACCAGTGGATTATCACCTCCATGCCCAGCTGAACTTCTTCATGTTCACATTCCAGCTAGAGGGCTGAGATCAGCCAATCAGCTGTTTCTTGATGCACCTTTGATGTGGGATTCTGAAGTGGGGACCCCTGAATGTTAAATATATATCATGGACGTTTTAGGATAACCTTAAATAATATTGCTGGGTCAGTCTGACCTGAAATGCCCTTATATCACGTTTATCCAGACTGTCTGACTCCTGGTCCAGTGAACAGCAGATAAAAGGTTCCAGAGGTGGGGAGTGAGGAGTGTGTGTGTTCAGTCTAATCAGGTTTCACTGAGAGATTGTAAGGCTGAGTTCAGCAGAAACACCCACCAATCCTGTAAAACTTCAGTAATGTCATTGTTTGTGGTCCATGTCCATGGGCAGAGGACCCTGTCAATGGAGCTTTAGCTGTACACCTCTATTAAGCCCTTTAAACTCCTGTTAACGACCCATCTCCTTTCTCTAGCTGGTCCTTCTCCAATAGGTGAAGATGTTCTGCTTCCCCAACAGTCTTACTGGCAGTCTTCTTACTCTTATTGTTTTTCTGAAGTATATTGCTGTTTTATCTTATATTTGTTCTTCCTGAACGCAAAGACCAAACACTTCGTCCTGTCTGCCTTTTACCCAAACCACAGTATCATGAGGCGTTTCATGGCTCTTTGGTTTCTCATGTGAAAATGTTTTAGTATGAAGTGATTATCCAGGGATGTTTGTGCTTTTTTTTCTTTAACTTTCTGTGGCAGTGATGATCTTGTGTCCACTCTGAGTCCTCCGTCCACCCAGCTGGTGTCTTCAGCTTCTCCTCTCTGTCTGCCCATCCAGATTATGCTGCTGCCACTGACCCGCAGGTTTAAGTACCACTTCTATGGAAACCGGCAGACCAACTCCCTCAGCAAGGTCTGTCACATCACATACAGATTTAAAAATTAGTTAATTTACAAGAAAAAATGTAAATTTACAAATAAATGTAGCAAGTTAGTGAGAAATGCTGCAGTTTTTGAAGAGAAAAATGCATTTATGTATAGCATTGGTGCATCAAAGCTATTTTAGTCACTTCTGTGTGTAGGACATGTCTCCCCATCCCCCCGTAATTTACACCTACGACATGCTGAAGGAAAAAGTCACCAAGCTGAGAGTGAGTGAATCAGACCAGTTTCTATCAAACTCCTAATTCAGCACCAACCCAGCACGGTGGTTTGGCTTTAATGTAACCGCGGCATTAACCCTGAGGACTGCAGGTGAGACGTTTCTGTGTCCTCGCCTTGGTGCTCTGTAGACCGTGCTGACCTAAACAGCCATGCTTGCTCTCACAGTGTTACATCACCACTCTTTATGACGTCAGCAGCGTCAGTGCAGATCAGGTCATCCGTTTGGTGCTGGACACAGATTTTTCTCTCCTTTCCTCTTTGAATTCTCCCTTTTCCTGATCAACTTTTTTTTTTTTTTGCTCGTGCTAACTATGAAAGCGACACGACAGCTGGTATTAGCTTACTTCATAGCAGCAATTAGCTAACATTAGTGCACGTAGCTGCACCGGTGGTGAGCGTGCTGACATCACGGTGAGTTGGTCGGGTGGCTGTGTCTGGATCAGAGTGAACACACACATGGACGGGTGGCTCAGTGTGACTGTTGCTGGATCCGCGTCGGTGAAGCTGATTCAGTCACACAGACAGAAGCACCCATACGTTAATGTGACACGCGGTCAGGTCTGGACTGATCTGCGATTGGCTCCAGACATGGACCGGAGTCTGGGTCTAAAATATGCGTTCAGGTGTTTGTTGTTTGTCTAGTAAGTTGTTTTGATGATGATGAAAATATACTACATCAAAAAAAAACACTTTCGGAACTCCTTGTGGGAACTCCTTATACAAGGATATAGAGCAATGATAATCAAGTCAGTGGTGGTAATGCACCTGTAAGCTGGTTGCCAACCGCCAGTCAAATCTAAAAGAAGAAGAAAATCGTCATTAAATTGCAGAATCCACATTACATTAATTTTGTCTAAAGCCCAATTTATGCTTCCGCATCACGTCGACATGCGTGTGACAACCTCGACGTGGACCCAACGCC
Organism: Pholidichthys leucotaenia; assembly: GCA_020510985.1. Taxonomy (NCBI): domain Eukaryota; kingdom Metazoa; phylum Chordata; class Actinopteri; order Cichliformes; family Pholidichthyidae; genus Pholidichthys; species Pholidichthys leucotaenia. Next base: position 297,639,044 of record CM035849.1, read on the forward strand.
CCCACTGTGTCACTCGACGGGCACCTCACCAGAGATGGGGGTGTTGGGTGACACAGACCACAAGAGCTGTGATTGGTCTGCTTTGTCTCCTCCTTCACATTTCCTGGTTCTCGCCGCTGCTTCACTCTGACTGTTCACGGCGGCACAACTTCCAAGGTGAGTCGGTTAAACAGCGGTCTGCATTCAAAAGAATATTGAGCTAGTAAGCACATACAGAACATTTTGTGGCTCGTCATAACCCCAGTAATTACACAGATGTAATTACTAATTTAGCCAAAGTCAAACTCCTTGTATGTGTTGTGCATACTTGGCCAATAAAGCTGATTCTGATTCTGATTCTGAGATTGTCAAAATGGCAGCAGCGGTGGTCGCACGCGCCATTTCCTCTGACTTTTCACTGTGCAGCGTTCATATTAAAAGTTGCTTTTTCTTCACATTAGCTCCAACTCCATCCCAGTCTGCTCTTGTCTGTCACTGTTTCATAAACAAAAACACACGACAAACACAAATCACTGCACACATCTGCTGAAAGCCGTTTTGGTAATGGAACAACGCATGTCACCCGGCACGCTAGGAAAAATTGCCGATCACTGCATCGGCAACGGACGTGATGCGGGTGCATAAATCCAGCTTTAGGGGGAGCCCACGGTGTTAGCCGTTTATTTTAAATCATTATGAAACTAAAGTGAATATAAAGAAGTGAAGTCAGTAGATGTGTGTCCAGGTGTGTGAACACGACCGTAAATCCAACCCAAATCCTGCACTGTGGGAGGTGGTGGGGACAGAGCCACACCTGGACCCAGTCAGTCCAGAGAGTCCTCCCCAGCACCATGACCAGAGTCCCTGCAGACACCAGAGAGGGTCTGCAGGTGGAGATAAACACAGGAGGGGGGAGTCTGTCACAGGTCCCAGTAACGTGCTGGAGCTCAGCTCAACCATCAACCATCTGCTGCCTGACCTCTTCATCTTCTGTGAGGACGTTGGAGTGGTCGGATGAATGAAGTATGGATTTATAAAAGAATGTTCATGTTGTCAGAACAAGTCATCAGTTTTAGTTGGTGATGTGTCTGAAATCAGCCATCGGTCATCATTTTTTCTTTGTAACATTTATATTAACACAGTTAAAAATAACAGTACTGTAGCCAGAGAAATTATCCAGTAAAGGTTGTACAGTAAGTAACTGGGCTGAAAACCATACAGAAGCTGTTCTAATCTCTCATGAGGCTCTGCTGTCCTGTGTGTGTGTGTGTGTGTCTGTGTGCGTGTCTACGTGCATGCAGTAACCTGCTCACAGCACTGTGTGATTGGTTAGAAGTTATTTCCTATCAACATTCCCAGAACATGGAACCCCAGGTGGTCTCAGTACCAGATGCTAAAAGGTGGCATAGCTCATGGCATGGAACTTTAATCATGAATCCAAACTGGAACATCACAGTAAGGCAAGTTTATCTGTACAGCACGTTTCATGTACACGACGATTCAAAATGCTTTACATAAAACATTACAGCAAGTTGCAAAAGAAATACATTATAAAAGTATATCAAAAATAAATAATTTAAACTCAAACTAAAAGATAAAGAGAAACAAAAAGAAGCTAAAATTCCCGTTCCGGTGCACTGTGGGAGATTAAGAATTGTTCTACTGAAAGGCAGTGACAAACAGGAACCCTTTTTGTGTTGTATTTGTATTGTATTATACTGTATACAGATATACACATGTGGACAAAATTGTTGGTGCCCCTCTGTTAATGAAAGAAAAACCCACAATAGTCACAGAAATAATTTGAATCTGACAAAAGTGGTAATAAATAAAAATTCTATGAAAATTAACCAATGAAAATCAGACAATGCTTTTGAATTGTGGTTCAACAGAATTACTTTAAAAAACAAACTCATGAAACAGGCCTGGACAAAAATGATGGTACCCTTAACTTAATATTTTGTTGCACAACCTTTTGAGGCAATCACTGCAATCAAACCATTTCTGTAACTGTCAGTGAGACTTCTGCACCTCTCAGCAGGTATTTTGGCCCACTCCTCATGAGCAAACTGCTCCAGTTGTCTCAGGTTTGAAGGGTGCCTTCTCCAGACGGCATGTTTCAGCTCCTTCCACAGATGTTCAATAGGATTTAGATCAGGGCTCATAGAAGGCCACTTTAGTATAGTCCAATGTTTTGCTCTTAGCCATTCTTGGGTGTTTTTAGCTGTGTGCTTTGGGTCATTATCCTGTTGCAAGACCCATGACCTGCGACTGAGACCAAACTGTCTGACACTGGGCAGCTCATTTCTCTCTAGATTCTAGAGAGAAATGAGCTGCCCTAGAGTCTAGAATACCTTGATAGTCTTGAGATTTCATTGTACCCTGCACAGATTCAAGACCCCCTGTGCCAGATGCAGCAAAGCAGCCCCAGAACATAACAGAACCTCCTCCATGTTTCACAGTAGGGACAGTGTTCTTTTCTTGGTATGCTTCATTTTTGCGTCTGTGAACATAGAGCTGATGTGCCTTGCCAAAAAGTTCCAGTTTTGTCTCGTCTGTCCATAGGACATTCTCCCAGAAGCTTTGTGGCTTGTCAACATGCAGTTTGACAAATTCCAGTCTGGCTTTTTTATGATTTGTTTTCAACAGTGGTGTCCTCCTTGGTTGTCTCCCATGAAGTTGACTTTGGCTCAAACAACGACGGATGGTGCGATCTGACACTGATGTACCTTGACCTTGGAGTTCACCATGAATGTGTTTAGAGGTTGTTCTGGGCTCTTTTGTTACCATTCGTATTATCCGTCTCTTCCATTTTTCATCAAGTTTCCTCCTGCGGCCACAACCAGGGAGGTTGGCTACAGTCCCGTGGATGTTAAATTTCTGAATAATATGTGCAACTGTAGTCACAGGAACATCAGACTGCTTGGAGATGGTCTTATAGCCTTTACCTTTAACATGCTTGTCTATAATTTTCTTTCTAATCTCCTGAGACAACTCTCTCCTTTGCTTCCTCTGGTCCATGTTTAATGTGGTACACACCATGTCACAAACAGCACAGTGACTACTTGTCACCCTTTAAATAGGCCGACTGACTGATTACAAGTTTGTAGACACCTGTGATGTTAATTAGAGGACACATCTTGGTTGAACATGTCCCTATGGTCACATTATTTTCAGTCTTTTCTAGGGGTACCATCATTTTTGTCCAGGCCTGTTTCATGAGTTTGTTTTTTAAAGTAATTCTGTTGAACTACAATTCAAAAACATTGTCTGATTTTCATTGGTTAATTTTCATAGAATTTTTATTTATTACCACTTTTGTCAGATTCAAGTTATTTTTGTGACCATTGTGGGTTTTTCTTTCATTAACAGAGGGGTACCAACAATTTTGTCCACGTGTGGGACACTTTATGGTCTGCAGAGCCAAACGGTCCAAAGTCCACCTGCACAGGAGTTCTGTCAGCTATCATAAATACCAGAAAAGAGGCACCAGGTAAAATGTAAACTCTCACACAACTGAAGAGAACTGAACAGTTTGATGACTACAGCTCCGAGTCCAGATTTGGACCCCTGTTTTAGAATGTGTTAGTTTGAGGGGTGGTCTGAAACCTCCACACGTTTGTTCTGGTAACAATCTCACCACAGGCAGTGTTAACAGTAACTCATAAAAGTAGTTTTAACCTTTACTGTCTAAAGGGCAGACAGCTACACAGACATCATCACCATCATCCAGCCAACCAAAAACCTCAGAATGATCCTTATGTGTTGCTCTTCCAGCCTGAGTGGTACCTCACACAAGTTCTGATGTGGATGGGGAACAGCTTGACGTTCATAGAAGAGAAGATCCAGCCCATCCTGGACCGAGCTGAAGCATCTGTCAGTGCCAAGGTACAACCTTCTGTCATGACTTCTGTAACTACACTTACCCTGATGTTACATGGCTGTATGATGGTGGAGGACTGGTGCTCTTGTTTGGTGTGAAAAGTGGTACTGGGGTGTATGTGTGTGTGCGCGTGCGTGTTTGTGTGTACAGTTGAGACCAGAAGTTTCCCTCCACTGTATAAAAAGACAGAACTTTCTGACATTAAATCAGACTAAACTTTTCCTGCTTTAGGTCAGTGAGGATGACCAAAATTAGTTCTGTTTGCTAAATAATTTTCTATTATTCAAAGTCAGAAGTTTCCATCCATTTCCTTATATTTGGTAGTACTGCCTTTAAACGGTATGACTTGGGTCAAATGTTTTGGGTCTCCTTCCACAAGCTTCTCACAATAGTTTGCTGGAATTTTGGCCCATTCCTCCTGACAGAACTGGTGTAAGTGAGTCATGTTTGTAGGCCACCTTGCTCACACACATCTTTTTAGGTCTGACCACAAATTTTCTATGGATTCTATTTTCTAGATTAGGGCTTTGTGATGGCCATTCCAAAACATTGGCTTTGTTGTCCTTCAGCCACTTTGTAACTAATTTGACAGTATGCTTAGGGTCATTGTCCATCTGGAAGACCCACTGTGCCCAGGCTTTAACTTCTTGGCTGATGTCTTGAGATGTTGCTTCAATATTTCCACATAAAGTTCTTTCCTCATGATGCCATCTATTTTGTGAAGTGCACCTGAACACCCCCACGACATGATGTTGCTACCTCCGTACTTCACAGTTAAGGTGCCTTCACACCAGATGCGAACAGGCAAATTTTTTGCGTGGCACAATTACACGGTGGCGGAGTGGTTAGCACTGCGGCAGCACAGCAACTCACCCTTGGCCAGGGTGTCCTGGGTTTGATCCCAGCCCCCAACCAACAGTGATCTACTGTATGTCGAGTTTGCATGTTCTCCCCATGTCTGTGTGGGTTTACGCCGGGATTTCTCCGGTTTCCTCCCACATGCCAAAAACATGCGTTAGGTCAATTGGTATCAACTACGGATTCTAAATTGTCCTTAGGTATGACTGTGAGAGTGAATAGTTGTCTGTCTCTCTGTGTTCGCCCTGCGATGGACTGATGATCTGTCCAGGGTGTACCCTGCCTCTCGCCCAAAGATGCTGGGATAGGCTACAGCCCCCCGTGATCCAAAGATGATTAAGCGGAAGAAGATGGATGGATTACATTAACTCATTGTAGACACATGAATAGACATGAATTCACTGTCTGAGTGAGATGCAGACAGGTGAAGTTGCCTTTATAACTTCTGCAGCTGTGTTCAACTTACTGTGGAAATTCCCAAATAACGTCATGCTTAGGTTTATATTATCCGCCAGGGGGCTCACCTGAAAAAGTTGTCCCTACCTCCAAAACTTTATAAGACGATGGGCGTTTACATTGCTAGCTTGCTAGCCTTGTTAGCACGTCCGTGACAGGAGTTCATGGGTAAATAACAACACCCTGATTCAGCTGGAGGGCTCCCAGTCCTTCTGTCTCCAGGTGAGTGTCAGTCTCATTTTCAAACTCTTCAGTGTTGATACTTTTACTCCAATGACTGCAGAATCTCAAAGCTAGTGCTATCCCTCGGACGTGAACGTATGTATGCATGATTTCGCATGTACTTGCCTCTTTCCATTGACTTTGTATGCATTTTCGCTGCCTGTTCACGTTTGGTGTGAAGGCACCTTTAGGATGGTGTTCTCAGGCTTGCAAGCTTCTCCCTTTTCTCCTCCAAGTGTAATGATGGCCATTAAGGCCAAATAGTTCAATTTTAGTTTCATCAGACCACAGGACATGTCTCCAAAAATTAAGGTCTTTGTCCCTGTGTACATTTGCAAACTGTAATCTGGCTTTTTGTGTCACTTTTGGAGTAATGGCTTCTTCTTCTCTGAGTGGCCTTTCAGCCCATGTCAGTACAGGACTCCTTTCACTGTGGATAATGACGCTCTTACCAGCTTCAACCGGCATCTTCACAAGGTCTTTTGCTTTTGCTCTGGGGTTGATACGCACATTTCACACCAAAACATGTTCATCTCTATGAGACACAGAACCCATGTCCTTCCCGAGTGGTATAATGGCTGGGCATTCCCCTGGTGTTTATCTCTCTCTCTCTTAGTCAGGTGGCTCAAAACGAGCTGCTGTGGCCTTCATGGATATCTGCCATTTGTCCTGATTTTGTGCCAGTTGGGACGCCTGATGCAGACTGCATCCCAGCCATTCCTCAGTGTCTGAGTGCCATGCTCTTCTGGGCCTTCCCCTTCCATGGGTGCCTTCCACTTTGCCTTGGATGATGGATTTCTCAAGGCCTTCGTGTCGTATGGCATGGCCAAAGAATCACAGTTTTCTTCCAACAATTTGTTGGAAGAGCGTCCTGTTTTGCTTTCAGTTGTTGAAGCAGCGGTTGGTATGCTTGTCCCTCCAAGATACTCGGAGCAGTCGTCTAAAGGTCCACATCTCGAAGGCATTGATCTTATTTGCCACTTTCTTGGAGGTGGTCCATGACTTGCTTCCATAAGACGCAATGGAGAAGGGAGTAGACCGAGTCAGTCGGAGTTTGAGGTCGTTATTGACAGATCCACATCTTATCCATTTTGTGTATTGATGTTCGCTTCGTTTTACTTCTTGCATAATGTCTGCCTCGATATTGATCATTGACCCCAGGTAGTTGAATTCTTTAACCTCTTCCAGATGTTGTCCATTAAGAAATGAGTGAAATCTGTTCTGTGCTTCCCGATGACCATGACCTTTGTCTTTTTTGTGTTTAGTAAGAGTCCTTTCTTTCGACTGAGATCTTCAATTTTTGTTAGGAGTGACATGAGCTCTTCTTTGCTCTGGCACAGGAGTGTTAAATCGTCCACATACCTTAAGTTGCTGATGGTCCAACCTCCGATTACGACTCCTATCAAGGTTTTTGATTGCTTGTCTGATGATGTCAGACAAGCATGCGTAACCGACTACGCATGCGCTGGCGTCTGTTAGCGCTTCGTCACGTCAGAGTGCTATTTTGTCCATTTTTGTTTGTTTTTATTGATTTTGTTTTTAATTTTTTATCTCTGTTTGCTGGTATTAGTTTTTGTTTGGTGCTAGCTTGGTATTGGCCTCGCTGAAAAGCCCGATCGGACGCGCAGGTGGGTCGGACCCCCGGCTGGGCTGTTTTTACCGGGCTAGGCTACCTGCTAACCTGTTTTTAGCCTTTTTAGCTGTTTTTAGCTAACTTGTTTTTAGCTGTTTTAGCTGTTTTTGGCTAGCTGGCTGGCTATCCACCTCATCACCTGGAATGACATGGCTCCATCCCCGACGTGTATCCGCTGTGTATCCCTCCTTAGTAAGGTTTCTGAGCTGGAAGTAAGACTCTCCAACCTCTACAAGATTCGGGAGGCTGACGAACATCTTGATACCTTTATACTCAGGCGAACAACGGCTCCAGCAACCGATTCGCAGCTGGCAGAGACGGCTACCTAGCTGGGACAGTTCAGCGCATCTCCGCCCACTTCCACCCCTGCTCCCGCTTCTTCAGTTGTCCAGGATCACAGCAATCGACACTGGCTTCGTCTCGGGGCTAAACCCAAAGCCCTGGTTGGTACTTCTCACACTCAATACGCGCCCTGGACCTTGGTTGGACCAGCTGGCAATCATTGTCGGTCTGCCAGACAGGGTTGCGCCTCTTCTCTTCCTCTGCTCCTGGAAAATAGATTTGACATCCTTTCTTTGGAGGATTTTCCCCACCTGGATGCTGGCCGTCTGCCCGTGGCCGCCCCTCCTCCTCCTTCCTCTCCTTCAGCGGCGGCTCAGGTCCACAAACCCCAGACTAAGACAACTCTAGGTGTGCCAAATTACACACCAGCTCCAAATAGAAGAGAGCGCATCACCCTGCCTTCACAACAACAACACCCTCGACAAAATTATTCTCCACGTCAGAATCCACTGACAAAAACCCCCCAGACGATGCTGGTAATTGGTGACTCGATTATGAGGAACATCAGAAGCAGGTACTGTACCACTAGATTTTTTCCTGGGGCTAGAGTCTCTGACATTGAGGCTCTTATCCCTGACCTGCTAAGTGAATTCCCCCACATTCAAACTGTCATAGTACATGTTGGATGCTATAACATCCCAGATGAAGCATCGGAGATTTTAAAGAGTGACTTCAGGAGCCTTCTGTCCACTCTTAAGAAGTGTGGCTGATGTGCATTTATCCCTGGGCCTTTGGCATCTCTCAGACGAGGTTGCAATTATTTTAGCAGAACTCTCAGTCTTAATACTTGGTTGTGTTTTACTTGTCCTATTTTTAACATTGGTTTTGTAGACAATTTTAGCTTGTTTTGGAACTGCCCATCACTTATGAGGCCTGATGGCATCCACCCAAATAGACTTGGTGCACGTGTTTTAAGAGACAATCTGTTCTATTCCATTCAGTGTTTTTTGGTACTGTGACTGAAACTTGGTGTGTTTATTCACTCTGAAGCTTCTGGGTCTGCCAATCAGTCCTTTTTTGGTTCTGTTTCCACATCTCATATTAATCCCATTAATCCAAATAATCTTCACTGTTTGGATCAGCCTTCAATTTATAACCCTACAGAGATTGTCTTTCTCTCGTTACCCAAAATATTATAACCCAAGACGAATACAACACAACCTGATAAATACACGTCTTTCTGCAGCTCCTCCTCATCCACCCCCCCCCCCAACTTTGCCCCTGTCTTCTCCCTTAGAGAACCTTTCTCTGCTCCCCCCAAAGTTAATAAAAAGGTTAATAAAAATATAATGCATAAACATCCCAAAGTGATTAAACAAAATGCTGGTAAAATTCAAATCAAACCTCAAGTCTCTAAATTTAATAATTTGGCCTCTGTTCCTCCCCAAAATTTAAAAATTAAATGTGGTTTATTAAATATTAGGGTCTCTAACTCCCAAGTCTCTTCTAGTCCGTGACCTATTAATCGATCATCAGATAGATTTATTATCCCTCACAGAGACTTGGCTAGGGCAGGATGGTTATGTTGGTTTGAATGAATCAACTCCCTCTGGTTATTTAAACTGTCATAACCCCAGAGGTTCTGGTTGTGGAGGTGGAGTGGCGGCAATTTTCCATTCAAAATTACTAGTTAATGTCAAGCAAAAATCATATTTTGATTCCTTTGAGGGCCTGGTCCTCAGTGTGGGGCATGTTGGCTATCTTGGCTTGAACCCATTTCTCTTTGCCATAGTTTACCGTCCTCCCTCAGCCTACTCAGAGTTTCTATCCGAATTTGCTGAATTTTTAGCTGATTTAGTGCTGAAATCAGATAGAATAGTACCCCTCTGTTAATGAAAGAAAAACCCACAATGGTCACAGAAATAACTTGAATCTGACAAAAGTGATAATAAATAAAAATTCTATAAAAATTAACCAATGAAAATCAGACAATGCTTTTGTATTGTGGTTCAACAGAATTATTTTAAAAAAACAAACTCATGAAACAGGCCTGGACAAAAATGATGGTACCCTTAACTTAATATTTTGTTGCACAACCTTTTGAGGCAATCACTGCAATCAAACCATTTCTGTAACTGTCACTGAGACTTCTGCACCTCTCAGCAGGTATTTTGGCCCACTCCTCATGAGCAAACTGCTCCAGTTGTCTCAGGTTTTAAGGATGCCTTCTCCAGACGGCATGTTTCAGCTCCTTCCACAGATGTTCAATAGGATTTAGATCAAGGCTCATAGAAGGCTACTTTAGAATAGTCCAATGTTTTGCTCTTAGCCATTCTTGGGTGTTTTTAGCTGTGTGTTTTGGGTCATTATCCTGTTGCAAGACCCATGACCTGCGACTGAGACCAAGCTGTCTGACACTGGTCAACACATTTCTCTCTAGAATACCTTGATAGTCTTGAGATTTCATTGTACCCTGCACAGATTCAAGACCCCCTGTGCCAGATGCAGCAAAGCAGCCCCAGAACATAACAGAACCTCCTCCATGTTTCACAGTAGGGACAGTGTTCTTTTCTTGGTATGCTTCATTTTTGCGTCTGTGAACATAGAGCTGATGTGCCTTGCCAAAAAGTTCCAGTTTTGTCTCGTCTGTCCATAGGACATTCTCCCAGAAGCTTTGTGGCTTGTCAACATGCAGTTTGACAAATTCCAGTCTGGCTTTTTTATGATTTGTTTTCAACAGTGGTGTCCTCCTTGGTTGTCTCCCATGAAGTTGACTTTGGCTCAAACAACGACGGATGGTGCGATCTGACACTGATGTACCTTGACCTTGGAGTTCACCATGAATGTGTTTAGAGGTTGTTCTGGGCTCTTTTGTTACCATTCGTATTATCCGTCTCTTCCTGCGGCCACGTCCGGGAAAGTTGGCTACAGTTCCGTGGATCTTAAATTTCTGAATAATATGTGCAACTGTAGTCACAGGAACATCAAGCTGCTTGGAGATGGTCTTATAGCCTTTACCTTTAACATGCTTGTTTATAATTTTCTTTCTAATCTCCTGAGGCAACTCTCTCCTTTGCTTCCTCTGGTCCATGTTTAATGTGGTACACACCATGTCACCAAACAGCACAGTGACTACTTGTCACCCTTTAAATAGGCCGACTGACTGATTACAAGTTTGTAGACACCTGTGATGTTAATTAGAGGACACATCTTGGTTGAACATGTCCCTATGGTCACATTATTTTCAGTCTTTTCTAGGGGTACCATCATTTTTGTCCAGGCCTGTTTCATGAGTTTGTTTTTTAAAGTAATTCTGTTAAACCACAGTTCAAAAGCATTGTCTGATTTTCATTGGTTAATTTTCATAGAATTTTTATTTATTACCACTTTTGTCAGATTCAAGTTATTTCTGTGACCATTGTGGGTTTTTCTTTCTTTAACAGAGGGGTACCAACAATTTTGTCCATGTCTGTACATGTTGATGTAGAGAGTGACTGTCTTAATAAAGCATTCAATTCAATTTTAGACTCAATGGGGTTTTCCCAGAAAGTAGAAAATTCTACCCATTATCGCCACCATATATTGGACCTTGTTTTGACTTATGGTCTAAATATAGAAAATCTGGTAGTGTCTCCTCATAATCCTGTACTGTCAGACCATTGTCTGTTAACCTTTGATTTCACTATTTCTGATTATTTGCCTCCTAAAGAAAAATACTACTCCAGCAGATGTCTTTCAGATGACGTTGTTACCAAATTTTTGCAGATTGTCTCCTCTATACCATGGGTCAACACAACGGAAATAAAAGATGGAGAGCCTGCTTCTTTCGTAATTGATAGCATGGTAGATATTGTTACAGCCTGTCTGCATCGGACTCTAGATTTGGTAGCCCCTTTAAAAAAGAAAAAGTCTAACCAGAGATTTCTAACCCCTTGGTTTAACTCAGAAACTCGTAGCTTAAAACAGAAGACTCGTCAATCAGAAAGGAAATGGTGTTGTACTAATGTAGATGAATTCTTTTTAGCGTGGAGAAATCATCTCTTAATTTATAAAAAATCTCTTAGAAAAGCTAGATCAAGTTATTATTCTGCATTAATAGAAGCGAATAAGAATAACCCCAGGTTTCTTTTCAACGCTATAGCCAGGCTGACAAAGTGTCAGGACTCGGTCAATCCTCGCATCCCCCCTGAGCTTTCCAGTCAGGACTTTCTGAACTTTTACAATCATAAAATTTTATCTTTTAGAGATAAAATCAGTCAGATTCTTCCTACCGTAAACTCAAGTACATTAACTACTACAACTCCCTCAATTGATATCTGTTAAGATAAGTTTACTCCAATCTACCTCTTAGAGTTGGATAAAATAATCTCCTCATCTAAGCCTTCATCTTGCCTTTTGGACCCTATTCCTACCAGGTTATTTAAAATTGTCTTCCCAATTATTGGTAGCCATATTCTTCATATAATTAGTTCTTCTTTAACTCTGGGTTATGTACCACTGGCTTTTAAAATTGCTGTAATTAAACCCTTACTCAAAAAGCCGACGCTTGATCCAAGAGTTTTGGCTATCGACCCATCTCTAATCTGCCTTTCATTTCAAAAATCTTGGAAAGAGTTTTTGCCGTGCAATTGTTTGACCACTTGCAGGGAGTTGGTTTGTTTGAGGAGTTTCAATCTGGGTTCAGAGTTCATCACAACACTGAAACAGCCTTAGTGAAGGTCACTAATGACCTCCTTATCACATCTGATAATGGACTTGTTTCTGTTCTTGTCCTTTTAGATCTTAGTGCAGCCTTTGACACTATCGATCATGCCATTCTACTTGATAGATTAGAACACTCTGTTGGACTAAATGAAACTCTGCTGCAGTGGTTTAGATCTTATTTGTCCGATAGATTTCAGTTTGTTCTCATCAATGATGAATTTTCTTCCAACTCTAAGCTCAGTCACAGAGTTCCACAGGGATCTGTGTTAGGCCCTACTCTTTTTAGTTTATACACTACCGTTCAAAAGTTTGGGGTCACCCAGACAATTATTTTGTGTTTTCCATGAAAAGTCACACTTATTTACCACCATGAGTTGTAAAATGAATAGAAAATATAGTCAAGACATTGACAATGTTAGAAATAATGATTTGTATTTGAAATAATAATTTTTTCCTTCAAACTTTACTTTCGTCAAAGAATCCTCCATTTGCAGCAATTACAGCATTGCAGACCTAACATGATTGCACAAGGGTTTTCTAATCATCCATTAGCCTTCTGACGCAATGAGCAAACGCATTGTACTATTAGAACACCGGAGTGATAGTTGCTGGAAATGGGCCTCTATACACCTATGTAGATATTGCACCAAAAACCAGACATTTGCAGCTATAATAGTCATTTACCACATTAGCAATGTATAGAGTGTATTTCTGATTAGTTTAAAGTTATCTTCGTTGAAAAAAAGTGCTTTTCTTTCAAAAATAAGGAAATTTCTAAGTGACCCCAAACTTTTGAATGGTAGTGTATGGTAGTGAACATCGTCACAGATCGTCACTTCCTTGTGGTAACGTATCGTCACTTCCTGTTTTGCTGTCTGCCTCTGTGGTTTGCTCTCCAGCTCTCCAGCCACTAGCTATGGCTACTACCTCTCTTTCCTCTCCTCCTCTGGTGTGCTCTCTCTGTCAGATGTTTAGCTACACCTCTGCCTCTTTTAGTGATAACGGTAAATGTAATAAATGTTGTCTTTTTGAGGCGCTCGAGGCGAGGTTGTCTGATTTGGAATCCCGGCTCCGCTGCATTGAAACACCGTCTGCGCCAGTTAATCTTGACGGACGCCCATTAGCTACAGCGGAGCTAGCTAGCTTAGGTCCCACTGTCAGCGGTCCCTCGGCTCTCCTCAGCAGCGAGGAGACTGGGTGGGTGACGGTGAGAAGGAAGCCTAGTCACAAAGCCCCGGTTCACCACCAACCTGTTCACGTTTCTAATCGTTTTTCCCCGCTCAGCGACACACCCGCTGAGGAAAAAACTCTGATCATTGGCGACTCTGTAGTCAGAAACGTGAACCTAGAGACTCCAGCGGCCATAGTCCAGTATATTCCTGGGGCCAGAGCAGGCGACATAGAGTCAAATTTGAAAATGCTGGCTAAAAGTAACTGTAAATATTCCACAATTGTTATTCACGCCGGCATTAATGACATCCGTCTCCGGCAGTCGGAAGTCACAAAACTTAATATAGAATCGGTGTGTGACTTTGCAAAAACGATGTCTGCCACTGTAGTATTCTCTGGGCCCCTCCCCAATCTGACCAGTGATGACATGTTTAGTCGCTCGTCATCCTTGAACCGCTGGCTGTCTGTGTGGTGTCCTAAAAATAACGTGGGCTACATTGACAATTGGAGCTCTTTTTGGGGAAAACCTGGTCTTATGAGACGAGACAGCATTCATCCCACTTTGGATGGTGCTTCTCATTTATCTAACAATCTAGCATCTTTTTTATCCAAATTTCCAAAACCGTGACTACTCAGAGTTGGGACCAGGAAGCAGAGTCGCAGTCTTACACGCCTCTCTGCAGCTCCTCTTCATCCGCCACCCCTCAGCGTAGCCCCTGTCTTCCCCATCAGAGAATCGTTGTCTGCTCCCTCCAAAGTAAATAAAAATATAATGTATAAGCATCCCAAAGTGATAAAGCAAAATATTGGTAAAACTCAAATTAAACATAAAGCCTCTAAATTGAATGATTTGGCCTCTGTTCCTCCTCATAATTTAAAAATTAAATGTGGTTTATTAAATATTAGGTCTCTAACTCCCAAGTCTCTGTTAGTCCATGATCTGTTAATTGATCATCAGATTGATTTAATTTCCCTTACAGAGACTTGGTTAGGGCAAGAGGATTATGTTGGTTTAAATGAATCAACTCCCTCTGGTTATTTAAACTGTCAAAATCCCAGAAGTTCTGGTTGTGGAGGAGGAGTAGCAACAATTTACCATTCCAAATTACTAGTTAATGTAAAGCAAAAAAACATGTTATAATTCCTTTGAGGGCCTGGTCCTCAGTATTGGGCACTTTAGCAATTTCAGGTTAAACCCAATTTTATTTGCCATAGTTTATCGTCCCCCATCAACCTATTCAGAATTTTTATCCGAATTTGCTGATTTCTTAGCTGATTTAGTGCTGAAATCTGATAGAATAATTATAGTAGGGGACTTTAATATACATGTGGATGTAGATAGTGACTGCCTTAATGTGGCTTTTAATTCAATATTAGACTCGATTGGGTTTTCTCAGAAAGTAGGAAATTCTACTCATTACCTCCACCATACATTGGACCTTGTTCTGACATATGGCATAGAAATAGAAAATCTTGTAGTGTCTCCTCATAACCCTGTACTGTCAGACCATTGTCTGTTAACCTTTGATTTTACTATTACTGACTATTTGGCTCCTAAAGAAAAATATTATCACAGTAGATGCCTCTCAGATGATGCTGTTTCCAAATTTATGCAGATTGTTTCCTCTATGCCATGTGTCAACACAACGGAAATAAGCTATAGACAGCTTGCTCCTTCTGTAATTGATAACATGGTGGATAGTGTTTCAGCTTCTCTGCATCAGGCTCTAGACTTGGTGGCCCCCTTAAAAAAGAAAAAGTCTAATCAGAGATTTTTAACTCCTTGGTTCAACACAGAAACTCGTAGCTTAAAACAGAAGACTCGTCAATTAGAAAGAAAATGGCGCTCTACTAATTTAGATGAAATCTATTTAGCTTGGAGAAATCATCTTTTAATTTATAAAAAATCTCTTAGAAAAGCTAGAACGAGTTATTACTCTGCATTAATAGAAGAGAACAAGAATAATCCCAGGTTTCTTTTCAGTACTGTAGCCAGGTTGACAAAGAGTCAGGACTCTGTCAATCCTAGCATCCCCTTGGAGCTTACTAGTCAGGACTTTATGAACTTTTTCAATAATAAAATTGCATCCATCAGAGATAAAATCAATCAGATTCTTCCCACAGTTAACTTAAATACTGTAACTACTACAACTCCTTCTATTGATGTCTGTCTTGATGAGTTTACTCCAATCGACCTTTGTGAGTTAGACAAAATAGTTTCCTCATCCAAACCTTCAACTTGTCTTTTAGACCCTATTCCTACCAGGTTATTTAAAGAAGTCTTCCCACTTATTGGTAGCTTTATTCTTCATATAATCAATTCTTCATTAACTTTAGGCCATGTACCGCAGGCTTTTAAAACGGCTGTAATTAAACCCTTACTCAAAAAGCCAACGCTAGATCCAGGAGCTTTAGCTAACTATAGACCAATCTCTAATCTCCCTTTCATTTCAAAAATCTTAGAAAGAGTTGTTGCTACGCAATTATTTGACCACCTGCAGGGAAATGGTTTACTTGAAGAGTTTCAATCTGGGTTTAGAATCCATCATAGTACTGAAACAGCCTTAGCCAAGGTCACTAACGACCTCCTCATTGCATCTGATAATGGACTAGTTTCTGTACTTGTCCTTTTAGATCTTAGTGCAGCTTTTGATACTATTGATCATAATATTCTACTTGATAGATTAGAACACTATGTTGGACTTAATGGAACTTCGTTGCAGTGGTTTAGATCTTATTTATCTGCTAGGTTCCAGTTTGTTCATGTAAATGATGAGTTTTCTTTCAGCTCAAAGCTTAGTCATGGGATCCACAGGGATCTGTGCTAGGCCCTACTCTTTTTAGTTTATATATGCTTCCGTTAGGCAACATTATTAGAAAGCACTGTATACATTTTCATTGTTATGCAGATGACACACAATTATACCTGTCAATGAAGCCAGATGATACTAATCAATTAGCCAAGTTAGAAGCCTGTCTTAAGGAAATCAAAGCTTGGATGACTTGTAATTTCCTGCTATTAAATTCAGGTAAGACTGAAGTCATTCTTGTTGGTCCAAAAAACCTTAGAAATTCCTTTCCAAATCAAACTTTCAGTTTGGATGCAGTTACTCTTTCTCTTAATAGCTCTGTGAGGAACCTTGGAGTTATTTTTGATCAGGATTTGTCCTTCAATTCACATATTAAATTTGTTTCTAAGACTGCCTTCTATCATTTGCGTAATATTGCCAAGATTAGGAGCATCTTGTCTCAGAGTGATGCTGAGAAGCTGATCCACGCTTTTGTTAGCTCGAGATTAGATTATTGTAATTCTTTATTATCAGGCTGTCCTAAAACATCTTTAAAAAGTCTTCAGCTGATCCAAAATGCTGCAGCAAGAGTTTTAACAGGTACTAGAAAGAGAGATCATATCTCTCCGGTTCTGGCCTCCCTCCATTGGCTTCCCATAGAGTTTAGAATTAAGTTTAAAATCCTTCTTCTTACTTACAAAGCTCTAAACAATCAGGCTCCTTTTTATTTAAAAGATCTGATACTACCGTATCATCCTAACAGAGCACTACGCTCCCAAAATGCAGGATTACTTGTAATGCCTAGAATCTCCAAAAGTACAATGGGAGGCAGAGCCTTCAGTTATCAAGCTCCTCTCCTGTGGAATCAGCTGCCAATCTGGATTCGGGAGTCAGACTCGATCTCTGTTTTTAAGAATAGGGCTAAAACCTACCTTTTTGATATAGCCTACAATTAGGGAGGGATCATGTGTTTCTGAACCCTCCCTTAGTTATGCTGCTAATAGGTTTAGTCAGCCGGGGGACCTCCAGTAATGCACTGGGCCTCACTCCTTTCCTCACTCTCTATGAAATATTTTTTTTTTTTGCTGGTCATTAACATTTGTTTGTTCTCTCCCATAGATTGAGTCCCCATCGTGCTGTTTGCTCTCTACATGTCTGTTCTTTTCTTCTTCTCTATCCCCTCATCCCCCAGCCAGTCGCAGCAGATGACTGCCCCTCCCTGAGCCTGGTTTTGCTGGAGGTTTCTTCCTGTTAAAAGGGAGTTTTTCCTCTCCACCGTCGCCAAGTGCTTGCTCACAGGGGATCGCCTGATTGCTGGGGTCTTTCTGCAACTGTGGGGGTCCCCCCTACAGTTGATAGTGCTATGAGATGACTGTTGTTGTGAAATGGCGCTATATAAATAAAGTTGAATTGAATTGAATAGTGTATATGCTTCCGTTAGGCAGTATCATTAGAAAGCACTGTATACATTTTCATTGTTAGGCAGACGACACGCAACTATACCTGTCAATGAAGCCCGATGATTGTAATCAGTTAGCCAAGTTAGGTGCCTGTCTCAAGGAAATCAAAGCCTGGATGACTTGTAACTTTCTGCTATTAAACTCAGATAAGACTAAAGTCATTCTTGTTGGCCCAAAACACCTTAGAAATTCCTTTCCAAATCCTGCTCTTAATTTAGATGCCGCCACTTTCACTCTGAATAGTTTTGTGAGGAATCTTGGAGTTATTTTTGATCAAGATCTGTCCTTTAATTCACATATTAAATTTGTTTCTAAGACTGCCTTCTATCATCTGCGCAATATTGCCAAGATTAGGAGCATCTTGTCTCTGAATGATGCTGAGAAACTGAGCCACACCTTTGTCACCTCCTGATTACATTATTGTAACTCATTATTATCAGGTTGTCCTAAAATATCCTTAAAAAATCTTCAGTTGATCGAAAATGCTGCTGCAAGAGTTCTAACTGGTTCTAGAAAAAGAGATCACATCTCCCTGGTTCTGTCCTCCCTTCATTGGTTTCCCATAGAGTTTAGAATTAAGTTTAAAATTCTTCTTCTCACTTTCAAAGCTCTTACTAATCAGGCCCTCTTATATATAAAAGATCTGATATCACCTTACCATCCTAATAGAGCTCTACACTCCCAAAATGCTGGATTACTTGTAAAGTCCAGAATCTCCAAAAGTCCATTGGGAGGCAGAGTCTTCTGCTATCAAGCTCCTTCTCTGTGGAACCAGTTACCACTCTGGGTCTGGGAATCCGACTCGGTCTCTGTTTTTAAGAACAGGGTAAAATCCTTCTTTTTTAATATAGCCTGCGATTAGGGAGGGATTTTGTGTCTTTTAACCCTGCTTCTGTTTTATGGCTGTCCTCTTCATCCTCTCTATCCCCTCACCCCCAGCCAGTCGCAGCAGATGACTGCCCCTCCCTGAGCCTGGTTCTGCTAGAGGTTTCTTCCTGTTAAATGGGAGTTTTTCCTCTCCACTGTTGCTAAGTGCTTGCTCGCAGGGGATCGTCTGATTGCTGGGTCTTTCTGAAATTGTGGGGGTTTCTCTGCATTTTGTAGCGCTATGAGATGACTTCTGTTGTGATGTGGCGCTATATAAATAAAGCTGAATTGAACTGAATGTCTTCTGTATAAATGTTAAAAAGTGAGGGTGATAAAATGCAGCCTTGTCTGCCGCTGTGGCCAGTGGGGAAGTGTTCTGATGATCCGCATGTTGTTCTGACTGACCATCTGATCCTGAAAGAGGTGTTTGTACTTGTGTATAATTGTTTGAACAGATGAATGAGGAACCTTCAGGCATCTGGAAATTGTATCCAGGGATGAGCCAAACTTGTGGAGGTCCACAGTTCTCTTCCTGATATTTTGGCTGATTTCTTTTGATTTTCCATGATGTCACACAAGGAAGCAGTGTGTTTGAGGTGTGCCTTAAAATACATCCACAGGTGTGCCTCCAATTAAGTCAGATGTTGTCAGTCAGAAGCTTCCAAAGCCATGGCGTCATCATCTGAGCTTTCCCAAACTCTTTAATCTTAATCAGTACATCTGGGGTCCTTCCTGACCACAGTACTACATTTGTTTTAATATTTTCGTGTATTTGCATGTTACTTTTTGTGTATGCTGTGTTAGGTAGTTGTCATCCCCCACCCCCCACCCCCAATCAGTTAGCAGTCCACCCAAAAAAGATTGATTTGTTGCACTCAATTTGATTTCTGGAACAGATTTTCATTTGTGGTCCGTATGGACCCCAGCTAGAATATCACCTGTTTTGACTGAATTGACCTTGGTTTCATATGTGCCAAAGAAAAGCAGTGCTGTCATCCATGCACCATGATCAGCGCTGTGAAATCTACCTTTGTAGACCTGGGCATGCTTGTCATCCGTTGCAATGCAGCTGCAAGTATTCCTGCTCTAAAAATAATAATAAAACAACTAAAACCAATAAAATATTCCTTTTTTTGTGTTTTTAACCATAGCGTCTAAAGTTTAAACGTCATTTAAAAAATATTAGGCAGTTGTATACTTTACATAGTTAATAAGTGCATGCAGTGGTGTTGCGGTCCACGTCGACCCAGGTGTACAGATTAATCAGTATGGGCACGAGGCTTAGCAGTCTTAGTGAGTGTAAACCTCTGACTTTGAAGAAAGTAATAAAAAAAAACTGCTAAATATAATTTATCAAATATTAAATTAGTTATCAATTAGAAAAGCACTCGGAGAGCGCAGACCTCCGCCAAGCGCTACAGTTCCCCCCATACAGTGTTTGTGTGTACGTTTTCAGATTCCTTGACCATGAAAACATATGACTAGCAATTGGATTGACAATGATAGGATTAGTGGTTCAGTGGTTATTCACGAAAATGGCATTTTCCGTAATGGCGGCCACAGTTCCCCCCCATACAAACACTACAAAAATCTGTAAAAAAAAATCTGTACATTTTCAGATTCCTTGACCATGAAAACATATGACTAGCAATTGGATTGACAATGATAGGATTAGTGGTTCAGTAGTTATTCACGAAAATGGCATTTTCCGTAATGGCGGTTTTCTTCTGGACGGTGATCCGGATCATCCCCAAAATTTAATCAGTTCTTCCTTGTACCATTTCCAACAACACCTGAAAGTTTCATCGAAATCCGTCCAAAACTTTTTGAGTTATCTTGCTAACCAACAGACAGACAAACCCCGGCAAAAACATAACCTCCTGGCGGAGGTAACTAGAAGTAATTTTGGTAATCCGAACTGACTTAAACAGGAAAAGTTTAGTCTGATTTAATGTTACAGTGAGGAAAAAAGGTTGTCTTCTCATACAGTGGATGTAAACTTCTGGTTTCAACTGTAGGTTCCGCCCCTCTATGCCACACACTGCAGAAAGGAATTTGTCTTATTTCTGAACGTCCTCTTTTCCTCAGATCGCTTAGACACAAAGAATGATGTAATCACTGCTCTGTTTGCACTATTAAAGTCCTCTGTCTTCACATTTCTGCCCCTCGTGTCTCGTGATGGTGTAGGTGGAGTTCTGTCGAGGTCTGCTGACTCTAGTCCAGGACAAGGTGGCCACTGATGCTTCTAAGCTGCTGTACGATGATGCGCTGTTCTGTCACCTGGTGGAGGAGGTGCTGCAGTTTGAAAAGGAGCTACGGAGCAACCACAAATACCCCTCCGTGCTGCCGGGTCTGCTTCACCTCTTCATTGAGGACGCCCTCCTTCAGAAGTGGCTCACCATGGAAAAGAAGAGTGAGTTCAGACGTGACAGAACTGCCCCACCACCCTCAGTCTGCCCCACGTTCTAACATGGACAACAGTCATTGGTCAGAATGTTACAAGTGGTTTTCTTGCTTGTGTTTTTATTTTGACAAGTTTCCACACTATAAATACATACCTGTCAGTATCAGTTAGTATAATAAGGAGAGCTTTTCATTATTGATTACAGTTCTGATTTAATAGCATTGTAAATAGGCTTGAGTCTATCCCAGCCTGCACAGGTTAACAGTCCATCACAGGACCAACACAGACAACCATTCACTATTAAGAATCCTCAGTTCTGCTAATTAACCTAACGAGCCTGTCTTTGGGTACTGTCAGACTGGGCTGCAGCAGCTAAAAGACACAAAAAACTTACAGCAAATACACAAATTGAATGTGTATAGAGGGTCAGTGTTAGAACCTGTTCTGAATGGACCCAACCACATGACCCTCTTCTTTATGCCCACTAATTACTTGTATTCAGGTTTAAAGCGTACAAGATGTTTTGTTCCGAGGTAGTTCTGGGGTACCATGCCCTGTAGGGTCTGAAGATGGTGGAGCCACGGTGGTTTCCTGTGGGGATGCTGGTTTGTTGGGCTGGCCTGTGTAGCCTCACATTAGCATCATTGACCCTGGGTACATGGTCACAATAAACTGATAACTGGGAGTAAACCGATAATGGCAACAATCAGTTTTGTTGTGTTTACATGCACTGAATAAATTGATTATTGGTGGGTAAACCACTTGGGTTAATGACCCCGGTTACATGGCCTTTATCAAATTATTCTGTTTACATGGCCACTTTAATGATCAGATAACTGTTCTTTTCTTCTTCTCTATCCCCTCACCCCCCACCCAGTTGCAGCAGATGACTTGTTCTGCTGGAGGTTTCTTCCTTCTAAAAGGGAGTTTTTCCTCTCCACCGTTGCCTAGTGCTGCTCACAGGGGATCGCCTAATTGCTGGGGTCTTTCTGCAATTATGGGGGTTTCCCCTACAGTTGAAAGTGCTATGAGATGACTGTTGTTGTGAAATGGCGCTATATAAATAAAGTTGAATAACTCCAGAAATCCATTCATAACCGGTTAGTCGTGGACATGCGGTTTTTACTGCTGAAATGCCACCCCTATTATCTACCGAGGGAATTCAATGCTGTGGTTTACATTTGCCCACGAAGCAACTATACAGCAGCGCTACGCAAACTCCATGACATCATCAGTACATTGGAGACGTCCTGTCCCGATGCTGTTTTTATTGTTGCTGGTGACTTTAACCAGTGCAATTTACAGGCTGTACTTCCCAAATATTACCAGCATGTGGACATTCCCACCCGTGATAAGAACACACTGGATCATGTTTACACAAACATACGCGGTGCATACAGAGCGGCTCCCCACCCCCACTTCGGACAGTCAGATCACTTCTCCCTGTTTATGTACCCAGCCTACAGCAGGGATGGCAATTTTCCGCCGATCCATGGATTTCCGCCGATTTATTTTCAAATTGATCATTTCTGTGAATTGTCTAAATCCGTTGAGAAAATTTTAGGGGGGGTAAGGTACCTTATTGTTACCAATTTTAGCAAAAATCAACACGATTTTTTCAGTCGTCTCCCGCGATAACCCGGATGTGTTGTGTTCAAGCTACTGCTGTATTGCAGTAGCTTGGCAGCCCTGCGATTGGATAGTTGCAAACGATTGGACCAATCAAATGGCTCGTTGTATGCTTTTTCAAAAATTCATGGCGGCGTGTTCTCAGGGATGTGATTTTCTGCTAATTCGCCAAATTCCGCTTTATTTTATCTTCCAGGAAGATAAAGTATGTTAAGTACGTTAGCGGCTTGTGGTCCACGAACGCAGTGAAGGTGCGCCCTTTCAGGCAGGACTGGAAGTGGCGTATGGCCAGGTGGAGAGCCATTAACTCTCTGTTACTGGCGGCGTACAACGGCTGTATGAGCTGGACTGCGTGGGGGAGGAAACGGTAATAAAAGTTAACCATCCCCTTTTATGATTCCAAACAGTTTGAAATTGACAGTGCACAGTGACTCATAACTTTTGAATATTTCTAAGACTTGGCTACATCAGTGATTGTGCAAAATGAACTGCTCAAGTCTGAATGGAGATTGAAACTGGTGATCTGAAATGAATGCTGAAATTATAAAAAGTAATAGTATGTTGGATTTTTATTTCTATTATGGAATAGATAAAATTAACTGGTTTTGATTTGATCAAGTGTTAAAGCATGTGATGGATAATGCTTGTTGGAATATTTTAGGAATGCTGTCTTCTTGGAACATAAGTCAATATTATACAGTAATAAGTGGGATTCAGCTGTTTGTTTTATGTCATTTAAGCACAGTTCTGGTACATAAAAATCATAAAAACCCAGGAGCTTCGGGGGGCTTCGCCCAACTTGCCCCCCACCCCACCAGGGCTCTGCCCCGGACCCCACTGGGGGACTGTGTCCCCCAGACCCCCTGCTGAATTTTCAGATAATTTCCCCAACCCCAAATCACATCCCTGGTTCGTGTTGGAATTCTGTGTTTTCGGTATTGTTTTCAGCGGAATTATGAGATTTTTATCGAAGGATCAGGAGTCATCAGTGCTAGAAATAGACAAAAGTGTCAAAAATAAGTTCCGATGGAATTCGCTTGAGAGAAAAGTGACAGTAAAGGTGAAAATTGGCTCAAAGTTCGACGAGGTAACAGAAACACTCGGACAATTTCTGAAGAAACCAGAAAAGGAGATGAAGTTCAAAGTTCAGAGACTGACAGCTTGCTGCCAAAAGGAAGAAAGTTTCACATTAGAAGTGACTTGGTGACCAGTGTAAATAGTGTAATAAACTCTTATAGAACTGTTAAATATGTTGGACTAAAGACAGTGAGACAACATTGAAGAAAAAGTAAGTTAACTTTTCATTAAATTTAATGATTTATCTAAGTCTAGTATTTCATTTTTTTTAATCATTTTTTTCAGTCTAAATTACTTCTGTTTTACTGAAAACCTCCCAGCTTCAGGGGGGCTGCGCCCCCCCCCCCGGCCCCCCCATACTTCAATCGACCAAATTAGATTTCAGCTGAAATCAGAATTTCCTGTTGCCATCCCTGCTACAGACAAAAGCTGAAACAAACAAACCCTGTTATTAAACAAATTAAACGCTGGACTCCAGAGGCTGAGAGCACCCTGCAAGACTGTTTGGCCTGTACAGACTGAGATGTGTTTAAAGCTGCAGTCACCTGGGAGGACTCTTCTGTAAACATACAGGACTATGCTGAGTATGTGACTGGGTACATCAGCACGTGTGTTGATATCATCGTACCCACCATACAGGTCAGGAAGTTTCCCAACCAGAAGCCCTGGATCAACAGTCAGGTACGTCAGATGCTGCGTGCTCGCTCTCTTGCATTTAAATCAGGCAATGAGGTTGAGTACAAAGCTGCAAAATATGGACTAAGAAAGGCTATAACAACAGCCAAGAGGCAGTACAGAGAAAAGCTGGACAGCTTCTACTCCACCCCTGACTCGGGGCCCATGTGGCAAGGGCTGCAGCACATCACAGACTACACAGGGATGAGAATTTTCCGCGGATCCGCGGAATTCCACGGATTTGATCATGTCTAGGGTCATTCTCGTGAATCGTCTAAATTCGAGGAGAAAATTTTAGGGGTGGGTGGGTGAGGTACGTTATGACCGGCGAGTCGTATTTTCGATCGGCTGCTAAAATCCACCGCGCAGAACGTGCTACCCAGCGACATCAGTAATATAATGTAACAAGGCCACTGATTGGCTGATACTTATTGAAGCAACCAATCGGCGATTTTGTTAATTTCCTTTGTCATATCCAGGAAGTGCCTACAGGCATGAAAAGGAAGAAAAAAGGAAAGGGAAGGAAATGAAACAGAAAGAACTCAATCTTCAACATGATTCTGTGGCAAGCAAGGCAGCCATGAAAAAGAACAGAGAAGCTGCAGCTAAGCAAGGCACTGCTTGCCCACAGAAAATCAGAGAAGAGGAAGGCTACAGAACGGCTCTAGGCTTTGGTAGAAGAAGAAATTGCACAATTAGATGTGAAGAATACATTGACTTGTACATAAGTTCATAGAGTAGTAGCACAGGCATGTAAATATGGAAGTGACATTTTCTATTTCTCAATCAAGTGTGACACTGAATCAAAACAGTATTGAACATGATTACACATGTGATGCAGCAGCAGATTAAAAAGGTAACTTTAAATATAAGACCACATTTGAGCATTCTAAAACACCAGATTCCGTTAGCTTCTGGGGGGCGTTGCCCCCCTAGACCCCCCCACCAAGGCTCCACCTTGGATCCGGCTTGGGGACTTGTGTCCCTCAAGACCCCCAGCTTAGTTTCCTCTTTTTTTTCCCAAACCCCATTCTCATCCCTGACTTCAAGAGGACCAATAGCAACACCACTAGCTTCACAGACAGCCTGCCGGATGACCTCAACATCGTTTACACCCGCTTTGAGACCTCCAGCTACAGTGCAGAGAGGAGACACCCACCCCCCCCCCCCAAAAAAAAGTCTCATCAGGCCAGGTAAACAAAGCACTGAGGAAAATCAACCCCCGCAAGGCAGCAGGACCAGACAACACCCCTGGGTGGGCTCTGAGAGCATGTGCTGCCGAGCTGACTGACATTCTCACATCCATCTTCAACCTCTCCCTCAACCAGAACATAGTCCCCTCCTGCTTCAAAACCACAACCATCGTCCCCCTCCCCAAAAAGAGCCTGCCGACCTGTCTGAATGATTACAGGCCAGTAGCACTCACTCCAATCATCATGAAGTGCTTCGAGAGAGTGGTGCTGGCTCTCATTCAGGGCAGCATTCCGGATACCCTGGACACCCTGCAGTATGCCTACCGGCACAACAGGCCCACCTCAGATGCCATTGCTGCTGCACTCCATTATTCTCTCTCCCACCTGGAAGATATAAAGACTCCTACATCAGGATGCTTTTTGTCGACTACAGCTCCGCCTTCAGCATGGTCAACCCCTACAAACTCACCGACAAACTGCCTTCACTTGGCCTGCACCCCACCCTCTGTGACTGGCTACTGGACTTTCTGACTGGCAGGTTTCAGTCTGTCAGGATGGGTAACAGGACCTCAGCCAGCATCATCTCAAACACAGGTGTCCCACAAGGTTGTGTTCTCAGCCCCTTCCTCTTCACCCATGACTGTGTTGCCTCCCACAAGGACAATATCTTAAAGTTTGTGGATGACATAGCAGTGATAGGATGCATCACTGGTGGTGATGAAGCATCCTACAGAATGGAGGTGGCCAGCCTGGTGTCATGGTGTGAGGACAACAACCTCACTCTCAACACGGACAAGACAAAGGAGATGATGGTGGACATGAGGAAGGGGAGGAGGAGACCCCATCAGCCACTATTCATCCGGGAGCTTGAGGTGGAGAGAGTGAGCAGCTTTAAATACCTGGGCATCCACATCAGCAAGGACCTTACGTGGCACATAACACCACAGAGCTGGTTAAGAGAGCTCAACAGCGGCTGTACTTTTTGAGGAGGCTGAAGAAGTTTGGCATGTCCCCCAAGATCCTCAACAATTTCTACAGCTGCATCATCGAGAGCACCTTGACCAACTGCATCACTGCGTAGTACGGCAGCACCACTGCCCTGGACCGCAAACGCCTGCAGAGAGTGGTGAAGACAGCAGAGAAGATCATCAGGACTCCACTCCCCTCTCTGCAGAGCATCTACCACCGCAGAGTCCAAAGGACAGCTGCTGCCATCCTCCAGGACCCCACCCACCCCCAGCACAGACTGTTCACACTTCTACCCTCAGGCCAGAGGTACAGAAATGTGAAATGCAGGACATCCAGACTAAAGAACTCCTTCTTTTCCACTGCCATCAGACTCCTGAATAAATAATAACTCCGGACACAGCTTTGCTAATAGAAACTCACACACTGGTTGCTAAATTTGCACATTGCTCACTTGCACACTGTACATAGTCTCACCCCAGCTCATGTCCATATCATCTCTGCTGCTAAATTATCATTGTACAAGCTACTGGGTATTATCATTGCAGAGAAATTCTCACACTGGTAGCTGATTTGTACATTGCTTATTTGCACACTGTACATAGGTGTATGCCATCTCAGGTTCATATCATCTTTGATAGGAAGCAGCGCTGAAAAGTGGAGACAGGGACTGCTACAGGGAGGTTAAATACCGGTTTAACAGAGAGCTGAAGAGGGCTAAATCTGTGTATTCAGAGAGACTCCAGCAGCAGTTCACTGCTAATGATTCGGCTTCCGTGTGGAGAGGACTGAGGCAAATCACCAACTATCGACCTCAGGCTCCTAAAGGTCAGGATGACAAAGCCCTTTGTCAAAGACTGTCCCAACACTATGCCCGTTTTGACACCTCGCCATCTGTGTCCAACTCCCCCCCTCCCTCCAGCTCCACAGCCTCCACAATCCCTACTTCATTAAAGGCACCCCCCCCCCTCCTCCCCCCCTGCCCTTATCATCAGTGAGCAGGACGTGCTCAAACAGTTCTCCAGACTGAACCCGCGCAAGGCCCCCGGCCCGGACGGAGTGTCTCCCTCCACCCTGAGACACTGTGCGAAACAGCTGGCTCCTGTCTTCACAGACATTTTTAACACCTCCCTTAAGTTATGCCACGTGCCGTCCTGCCTCAAATCCTCCACCATCATCCCTGTCCCCAAGAAGCCACGGATCACTGGACTTAATGACTACAGACCTGTAGCGCTCACCTCTGTAATCATGAAGTCCTTTGAGCGCCTGGTCCTGCCCCACCTCAAGTCCATCACCACCCCTCTCCTGGACCCGCTGCAGTTTGCCTACCGAGCCAACAGATCTGTAGACGACGCAGTCAACCTGGCCCTCCACTCCATCCTGCAGCACCTGGACTCCCCGGGAACCTACGCCAGGATCCTGTTTGTGGACTTCAGCTCCGCATTCAACACCATCCGCCCCGCTCTGCTCCGGGACAAGCTGTCCCTGCTCAACGTGCCTGACTCCCTCTGCAGGTGGATCACCGACTTCCTGACGGACCGGAGGCAGCATGTGCGGCTGGGAAAGACTGTCTCAGACTCTACTAGCATCAGCACCGGATCACCCCAGGGCTGTGTACTTTCCCCCCTACTCTTCTCCCTTTACACCAACTCCTGCACCTCCAGCCACCAGTCTGTCAAGTTGATCAAGTTTGCGGACGACACCACCCTCATCGGGCTCATCTCCAACGGCGACGAGTCCGCCTACAGGAGAGAGGTGGCCCAGCTGGCATCCTGGTGCAACAATAACAACCTGCAGCTGAACGCTCTGAAGACAGTGGAGATGATTGTAGACTTCAGGAAAGTCACTACCCCTCTGCCCCCCCTCACCCTCTCAGGCTCTCCCATCACCACTGCTGATTCCTTCCGCTTCCTAGGCACTACCATCACCAGGGACCTCAAATGGGAGCCGACCATCAGCTCACTCATCAAAAAAGCCCAGCAGAGGATGTTCTTCCTGCGGCAGCTGAGGAAGCTCAAGCTACCCACCAAGATGTTAGTGCAGTTCTACACAGCCATCATCGAGTCCATCCTCACCACCTCCATAACCGTGTGGTACGCAGGAGCCACTGCCAGGGACAGACTAAGGCTGCAGCGCGTCGTGCGCACTGCTGAGAAGGTGATCGGCTGCAAGCTCCCATCTCTCCAGGATCTGTACATCTCCAGGACCCGAAGGCGTGCTGGCCGGATCATAGCCGATCCCTCACACCCTGGTCACGTACTGTTTGCCCCCCTCCCCTCTAGTAGAAGACTTCGGTCCATCCAGACTAAAACCTCCCGTCACATGAACAGCTTCTTCCCCTCTGCCATCAGACTGCTGAACACTAAGTGACTTATTGACTCTCGTGCACTATGTACAGCAGCTCAACCAGACTCATGTCAATCATCACTGTTTTCTTCCTGCATTACCGACTGCACTATATAGTTCTCCACAGTATCTGCTGCTCGCTAATATATTTTAACTGCTGACCAGTATCACTTACTCTTATTCTACACTTTATTGCATGTATAGTTTATTTCTTTTATCTTATCATGTTTAATGTTGCAGCATTGCACCGAGACAAATTCCTAGTTTGTGTACTACATGAACAATGGCAATAAACCTGATTCTGATTCTGATTCTGATTCTGATATTAATATACCATTGTCCATTATAGTCATCTAGTGAATTTTCAATTTTTATTCTTCTTGTTTCCTCTAAGTTTAACTGCTTTAACTGTCCTAATTGCCTAATGTGTGTTATTAGTATTCATTAGTATTTGGTGTGTTATTACCTTATTAGTATTGATGTGTATTTATTACCTTGGCATTTGTTCGGAGAGCAGAGTAAGAATTTCATTGCTCAAGAAATGTTGCATTTCTTAACTGTGCACATGATAATAAAGCCTTTGAATCTTGAATGTAAACATGGTCACTATGAGCTGAACAGGATAGTTTTCTGTCATCTGCTGAGCAGCCAGGCTGTTGTGGATCACAGCTGTGACTTCTTCTCTTTAATGCCACTTTTGTGGTTGCCACACTGCAATACTTTATTAGTTTTCACTTCTCATGTTCTGCCGTGTCACTAATTCTGAAGGCGGAATCGTGGATGTGGTATTTAAGTTATGATCATTTCGCTCTGCCAGATTTATCAGTGAGGGATCTTCATGTGATGAGATGGACCAGATACGCACGGATTCATAAATACCACATGGACCTTATTGTACGATCATTTCTACACACTCTCCTCTCTGTTCTGGTTAACGAGGCCTGACCACCAAGGCAGTGGTCTGAAACCAGTCATAGTTTGTAGACTCTCACGTCTCTCTGTGGATTCTCTTTGATGGGTGGGTTCATGTCTGTGTGAACTAGAACATGGAGGATGGAGTCTCCTGAGTGG
Organism: Pholidichthys leucotaenia; assembly: GCA_020510985.1. Classification (NCBI taxonomy): domain Eukaryota; kingdom Metazoa; phylum Chordata; class Actinopteri; order Cichliformes; family Pholidichthyidae; genus Pholidichthys; species Pholidichthys leucotaenia. The sequence continues at coordinate 297,668,708 of CM035849.1, forward strand.
GTCACCATCCACTATGTTTCCTCCATGGGTCTCCATGTCTGCCTGCATGTTGATGGAACTGTTCAGAAATAGTTGAGAGCAGTAGAACTGCACCAGATCATCATCCTTCTGTCTGTGTCACATACAGTGGCGGTGGAGAAGATGGACGCCATGCTGTCGTCAGAGGAGGCGTGGCACTCCCAGTATAAAGACATCAGTGACATGGATGAACTGAAGTCTCCAGACTGTGCTGAGACCTTCATGACTTTGCTGCAGGCCATTACTGGTAAACACATTTGGGATCTTCACTGTAAAACGTCTAAATCATAGAGGTCACAATGTTCTTTCATGGTCAGAAACTTTAAATATGTCAGTCAGGGCTGGGTCATGTGACCTCACATCAGCATCATTGTTATTGGTTGTAGATTTGGGGATGTAGAGGTATGGCCACTGAGTAACTTAATTTATCAGTGGATTATTGGCATTAGTGATTATAAATGTAGCCTCTTCAGTTTTAATTTCTGTTCTGCCACAGGTTGAGGGAATTTAAATTCTTTATTAACACCTTTGAAAGCTCCTGCCTCCAGCTGCAGTCAGCGGAGCAACGTCTAGTTTTTCATTTCACGACTGTTACGCACCCCTCCGTGGGGAATTTAGTCAGTGGTGCAGTTCATTACACCGTCTACACCTCCGCTGCTAGCCAAGAGCTAGTGAGGAATTCCTCTTTGGCTCAGTGGTAAGAGTGAGAAGATTTAGATCATGGTGTCATGGGTTTGAATCCCAGCCTTTGATGTGGGTGTAGGCCTGCTGTGAGCAAAAAAGACCATGTAAGTGTTAGTCTCACTTGCCAGTGGGTAAGAGTGACAGTGGGGATGTCCCCCTTGACTAAGGGTTGAAACAGACTTCGTGATTTGTGATCCCAGACTGAAGTAAGCAATTCTGGCCTTGACCCAGAAAGTGGGTCGTAACAGTGACTTTAATTTCATGATGAGAAGATAATACAACTATTAGCCACCTTAAAGCAGCTCTATATGACTTCAGCTGATCTCCTGCTAATCTAGCATTAGCATGTTTTAGTAGACCAAGTCTGAGGGGAAAATGGTGATCTCATTGGCTGCTGCTGATCTTTGCACAGACTCATTAAATACATTCAATATCAGCTGATTTTTGCATCTTTACTTGCTTTCAAAGTACTATTTCTTATTTTGTAAATGTATAAGCTGTTTATTTAGGTGAAGCGTTACTTTGATATATGCCTGTACAGCTTTAAGTCTTAGTGACTGGATCTTCTGTTTCTCCAGGTGAATGTTGTGAACGTTTCCCGCTTCAAAGTGCTAATAAAAACAGCTGAAACTTCACATTAAAACATGAGGCTTCCTTTGAGAGTGTCTCACTCCAGCATCATCATGCTAGCTGAAGTTTGTGCTGATATTTCTGACTCAGTAGGTCTGTCCTGTAACCACATCCGTAACTGACAGGAGAGTCAGAAGAACTTTGCGTCCTCAAGTGACTCCCTTCACAGCCATCTTTATGTTTATACCAGGGATGCACAGTATTATCAATATCTGCAGATACAGCATTTGAAATTATTCATCAGCATTGGTAGAACTGCGCGGTGGAGCAGTGGTTAGCAGTGCGGCAGCACAGCAACTCACCCTTGGCCGGGGGATCCTGGGTTCGATCCCAGCCCCCGACCAACAGTGATCTGTGTGGAGTTTGCATGTTCTCCCCGTGTCTGTGTGGGTTTACGCTGGGATTTCTCCGGTTTCCTCCCACATGCCAAAAACATGCAAGTTAGGTTAATTGGTGTCAAACTGGGGATTCTAAATTGTCCTTAGGTGTGACTGTGCGAGTGGATGGTTGTCTGTCTCTCTGTGTTGGCCCCGCGATGGACTGGCGATCTGTCCAGGGTGGACCCTGCCTCTTGCCCAAAGATGCTGGGATAGGCTCCAGCCCCCCCCCCGCGACCCGAAGAGGATTAAGCGGAAGAAGATGGGTGGATGGATGGATGGATGGTAGAACTGTATCATCAATCAGCAAAAGCTACATTGAAACTATCGGCTTATCTGTTACCAGCCAAAGTTCTACTATTGTGCATCCCTAGTTGATAAAATTTTGTCCTCTATATCTGTAGATATTCTGATACCATTTTGATGTTGTTGCCAAGTGATTTTCAAGACTTCAGATTTTTTATACTCATGCTAAATTTTTAGATGCTGTCAGCATAACGGTAAATGCAGTTTATAAGGTGAACAAAAACTTTTGAGCTGAAATATTTAGAAAATGTTAGCTGGTGAAATATACAGTTGTGGACAGAATTATGCTAAACTAAGAATGACAGATTTCTGAAAAGCTGATTTATTTTAAAACATACAGATGCAGACCTGAGATCTTTCCAGAACTTTGGTACAACAACCTGTAATTTTTTTCAAGAGACTCTCAGAGGCTGACTTTGGAAAAGTTCAGTAAACTGGGTGATGTGGGGTAGAATTACCTACTGTAGCTCGTTTTAAGACAGAATGCTTCTGTCTGATTTATGTTAAATGTAATCCAGGCCTTTTATTTCACGTTGGAACTTCAGTCCTAAGCTTTTGACCCTTTTATGTGTTTTTTTAATTTTATTTTGGTGTTTCTTGAATCCTAAAATTGCAATAGAGGTCCTAAAAGCTTATAAATTATTCATGTACACTGTTAGTATAAATCTAATAATGTAATGTTTGTGTTTTTTGTTCCTTTGCTGTGACCAGAACGGTACCGGACCCTGCCGTGTCCGTCTGCACAGCTGAAGTTTTTAGGGCTGCAGAAAGAGCTGGTGGATGACTTCAGGATTCGACTGACCCAGGTAATGGTGACTGATATAACCCAGGCGAGTGCAGTGTTTAGGAAGAGGTCGCTGAGGTCATTACAGCAGGATGACGTGGCGGGCTACAGTATGGTTTATGATCTGAACATGGTCTTTGTTGTGGGAACCGGCGTGTTTGTTGGTGCAGCAGCTGTATGTTCTGAGATTCTGTGGTTCTACCTCCTAAGTGAATGAGTTCAGGCTCTATCTCAGGATGTCTGGGGGGGATCTCTAAGAAAATAAACCAGCCTAACACTATTATGACTGTACTGTACAGCCTGTATCGCTGACATGTTGCATAAGGTCAAAATAATGTAATTCAGGTATCAGATCCATATGTATGGAGGGTTTTTGTTTTTCAAGGAAAATAAATAAATAGGTCTGGGATATTTAAAACATTAACTTTTTTGATTAATGTGGGCTGATTAATGCATTAAAAAACTGTCACCGTCAGGTTGGTCCCTGAGGTGGTGAGACTGGTTTGTCTCAGCAGCTGGCTCAGCCTAAGCTGATCCTCCGGTATCAGGGCACCTGAAGTGCGCTACCTCATCCTGTGCACACACCCCACTTCATGCAGATACACACACCTGATGTAGTGCTCATTGATGGTTGTTTCTCATTCCAAAGAATGAGAAGAGGTGGAGTTTGTCAGGCCGAGTCCACATGTACAACCATGAACGTGGCTTTTTACACGCCGTTTTCACCTTTTATCCACATGCAAATGCTGTTTGACCTCACCATTTGACTAGTGACCTGTTTGCATAATTAGTTATTTACAGTAATTATGTCCTGGTAAAACCCTGTTGTAAACACTGAGTCAGCAGCTGCCTACCTCAGACCCACACTGTGAACACACACACACACACACACACACACCTGCCCGTGTCATAAATGACAGAAGAGCTGTGGTCAGCAGTTCTCACACACCTGACCTGTCACCACTAACCTGCTGACTTCTAGTTAACGTACACACACACACACGTCTCACACACACTGCTAGCACGGGTGTAAAGGTGTTTTCAGAGACCCACAGGACAACAGTGGGGACGAGTGGTGGTGGGGTCTTCATGTCCAGGACAAGTGGACCTGAACCCAGATCTGTTTTCTCTACCATGCGGAAACCTGACAGGATAATGCGACCAGACCCATCTGAGCAGACTAGTTCAGACAACTGGAGTGAGTTTAGTGACGACACCCATTCTACAGAACACAGCAGAATGAGTCCTGATGTCTGTAAGAGTTTAGTTAACCCAGTGTTCTCTGGAGAGGAGCGGGAGGATGTATGGCTGCCTATAAACTGGCTCTGATCACTTCTGAAATGTCTCACTCACATCCAGCTCAAACTGTCCGTCAGCAGAAAGACTTTCGCGACTCAAGAGGGGTGTCTTCATTGTTTAAAGTGTCCTGATGGTCAGAGTAGCTTTAACTGAAGATGGATCACCAACCCAGCAGCAGCAGAAGACATCCATCTGTTGGTGATGTCCATGTTTAGGACTGAGCTCTTTGATGAACGTCTTTTAATTCAGTCGTATGTTTCCTCACCAGGTGAAGAAGGAGGAGTCTTGTCCTCTGGGGACCCGTTACTGTGCCATTCTGAATGCCGTCAACTACATTTCCACCATCCTGGAAGACTGGGGGGATAATGTGGTAGGTGACTTCTTCTGTGGTTTATTTGTGCTTGTTTTCCAATGGCAGAGGGGGTCTGAACATGAACTCTGCTGACCATGAGTGGAGGACTGTACTGCCGCATTAATTCACCTCACTGGAATTACTGACCTGAATGTGTTGGGAGTGGATCAGTCCACTCTGTGACGTAGAGCCAGGTGTCAGCAGTCTGTTGTGTAGAGCACATTTATGGGTGTGTCCAAGTCTGTTTTGTTATGACAGCAGCACATGAACCAGCGTTGTCTGGTGAGAAGCGGGGAGTGGCTGGTCTGGTCATTCACAGGTGTGTCTGGGTAATCCAGTCCTTCCCTCCCCGTCTTTAATGTCTCCTTGATGAATTCATGGTCAGATGTTGTGAAGTTCTCCTGACGTCCTCAACAAAAGTAAAAGACAGACAAGTTTGTCATTCAGTCAGTACGCAGCACAGCAGTAAATCACGTGTTTTACTACAGTTTACATCAGGTTTACATTATGAATGGCTGCTGCATGTCTTTGGACTGTGGGAGGAAACCTAGAGAAAACCCATGTTTTCTGGGAGGGAAATGCTGTTCCATGTTACTCCACACACAGTTGAACTTGACTGGAGGTCAGTCCCAGACCCTCTGGCTGTGAGGCAGCCGCGTTAACCACTGACCCACCGGGCCACCCCACATCTGTCAATAATGTGAGAGGGGCGGGCAGACATGAAGTGGATGGCCGACACACCTTTGAGCTCTCCAGCTGTGCATTGAAGGTCCCACCCAGAACACCGTGGTGGGTTTGTGGGTTTTAGGGCAGAACTGAGCAGTGCTGAGTGAACTTCTCTTTGAGCTGATTCTCTGTCACGGTGTTTCCTCCTCCTTCATGCAGCTACTAATGACCCAGACCAGCTGTATCATCATTCAGGTCAAGCCTCCATAAACAAAATAATTAAAACCCTGGACTGGTGTCATTAGTCTGTTCCTTGACATTTTTTTTCTTTCTAAATTAATTCTCCACTGGAAACATTGAGTCACAAAGTGGTCTTTGATGATTTAAAAGGTCAAACAGTCTTCAAAAAACACTAAATTTATGTGCCACAGTCCTCGTGGTGGACGCTCCTTTACACAGGTGTAGCAGACGGCTGTCCATCAGGGTCTCACGCTAGCTCATAGGAGGGTGATGACATCATCTCCATCTGTAGATATGATGAGGAACGTCTAAGAAAGACTGAAATATAGCGTGGTGTTTTATTTTCTTACCACACACTGAGCTACTTAAATGTGTTTGTTTTTAACCGTTTCCTTTCCTCTCCAGTTTTTCCTCCAGCTTCAGCAGGCAGCAGTGTCTCTAGGTGATGAGGTGGTCCTCAAAGATCTGGGAATGATGGAAGTGGGCCGCCTGGCTTCTCTGGATGGTTCTCTCTTCGATGGGCTATTGGCTTTGTTGGATCGACTGAAATTAGACATGCTGGGAAGACTTCTGGAATTCCTTCTACGAGAAATCAAAGAGAAAGCCAAACCCTACAGCCAAGACAGGTGAGAGAGCAGCTCTTCTGCTCATGTGTGTGTGTGTGGTCTTAGGATGCCACCTAAATCAGTTCTGCACATATTCAGTTACACCTTGATGCATTTTCACACTTTAACACAAAAGTCTCTTTGCTCTGGTCTGACCCACATGATGAGCTTTTTGTGCAGAGAAAATCCAAGCATACCTCATTCTGAGATGCTAGAACGTTCTGTGTTTTTATTGGTTGGAATGTCTGAAAACAAAGAAAATACAGGGGTGTTTGCTGTTGTGCTGCATCAGTGTGTGACCCTTGGAGTCGGTGACTGGATGGGATGATGTTGGACATGATCTACAGTGCAGCCAAGGACAAATGGATGTAAGAGGAGGACAGAGCTCCTGAAGTCAGCATGACTTCAGCTGGCAACAGTTGACAATAATTAAGCTTGATTAAGAGGATTTGCTGGCATCTAGTGGTCAGGTCAGAGATGCCAACAATCTGACATGTCCTCCACACACCCCTCCCCCTCCAACAGTGGTTGTAGTCAGATGGTGGTTGTCAGGTGACAAAAGTCTTCCAAACATAAATCACCTTCATTAGTGCGTGGATCCAGGAGCCGTCCCTTCAGCCGTGACTGCTGTGCTATGTGAATATTAATGAATTAGTATGTTTATGCTGTTACCGGAGTGGTGGCCTAGTTGGTAGAGCATCTGCCCCACAGCCAGGAGGCCGGGGTTCAAATCCCGGCCGGGTCATGCCAAAGACCATATAAAAGTGGAACTTCCTGCCGTCCAGCTTGGTGCTCAACAATAATGGAACGGAGGAGGGAAATTTGTGGCGGCACCTTTCATGGCAGCGACCCCCTCTGATTCTAGATGTGATTAACATTGTAGATAAGAGAACCATAATTTCTTTCTACTGTACATGATTGACTGTATGGATTGAGTGACAATAAAGTTGGCTTTACCTTTACCTTTTTAACACGTTCCATATGCTGTAACTTACTGTTGAGTCATGGCAGAGACTTAAGCTGTGTTCAGACAACGTGTGAAATTTCCATTTACAACGTTATCTGGTGGGGGCACACAACTGGGAAAATGTCACTGCCTCCTCCAGAAACTGCACCTGGATGAGGATCGTTTAGGCTGCTAGCCCTTGTTAGCACGTACATGGCAGGAGTCCCTAGGTGGATAACTCTGACGCCCCGATTCAGCTGCAGAGCTCTAGTCCATCTTTCTGTAGGTGACATGAATTCACCGTCTGAGTGAGTTGCAAATGGGCAGAGTTTCCTTATAAGTTCTGTGGCTGTTTTCTACCTGCTGTGGAAATCCCAAACTCGGCATTATGTTTAGGTTTACAACGTTATCTGGTGGGGGCAGACAGTTGGGAAAATGTCACTGCCTCCTCCAGAAACTGCACCTGGATGAAGGTTGTTTAGGCTGCTAACCTGCTAGCCTTCATTAGCACATCCGTAGCAGGAATACATGGGTGGATAAACTCCCGACACTCTGATTGAGCTGTAGAGCTCCGGTCCTTCTGTCTGCAGGTGAGTGGCAGTCTCATTTTCAAACTGCTTACTGTCCAGTTTTGACACTTTAACTCCGGTGATGGCAGAATCTCAAGGCTGATTACTAGCTAGTGCTACTAAATCCCTCGGACATGCAAATGCCCAGATTTGCATGTGTTCCACATGTTTACATTAACTTTACATGTATTCACGTCACGCATTTGCGTTTGGTCTGAACGCCCCTTTAGTGACATGAATCTGAAAGGAAGCGGTGTATGTTACCATGCACACCTGTGTTTAAAAAGCCTGTACAGTGGTATGAAAAAAAAGGTGACCATTTGACAAATGACATATTTTGGCGATTTATTTAAATTGTTGGTTTAGGTTAGTAGGGTACCAGATGTTTGCATCGTCACAAGTCTGTAATTACTTTTAATTTGATCAATTTATGATATAAAAAGTATAACACAGTGGAACACAATGGAGTGTTTTGAGGAGGACTATATACAGTGGGGCAAAAAAGTATTTAATCAGCCACCAATTGTGCAAGTTCTCCCACTTAAAAGATGAGAGAGGTCTCCAATTTTCATCATAGGTATACCTCAACTATGAGAGACAAAATGAGGGAAAAAAATCCAGAAAATCACATTGTCTGATTTTTAAAGAATTTATTTGCAAATTATGGTGGAAAATAAGTATTTGGCCACCTACAAACAAGCAAGATTTCTGGCTCTCACAGACCTGTAACTTCTTCTTTAAGAGGCTCCTCTGTCCTTCACTCGTTACCTGTATTAATGACACCTATTTGAACTCGTTATCAGTATAAAAGACACCTGTCCACAACCTCAAACAGTCAGACTCCAAACTCCACTATGGCCAAGACCAAAGAGCTGTCAAAGGACACCAGAAACAAAATTGTAGACCTGCACCAGGCTGGGAAGACTGAATCTGCAATAGGTGAGCAGCTTGGTGTGAAGAAATCAACTGTGGGAGCAATTATTAGAAAATGGAAGACATACAAGACCACTGATAATTTCCCTCGATCGGGGACTCCACGCAAGATCTCACCCCGTGGGGTCAAAATGATGACGAGAACGGTGAGCAAAAATCCCAGAACCTCACGGGGGGACCTAGTGAATGACCTGCAGAGAGCTGGGACCAAAGTAACAAAGGCTACATCAGTAACACACTACGCCGCCAGGGACTCAAATCCTGCAGTGCCAGACGTGTCCCCCTGCTTAAGCCAGTACACGTCCAGGCCCGTCTGAAGTTTGCTAGAGAGCATTTGGATGATCCAGAAGAGGATTGGGAGAATGTCATATGGTCAGATGAAACCAAAATAGAACTTTTTGGTAAAAACTCAACTTGTCGTGTTTGGAGGAGAAAGAATGCTGAGTTGCATCCAAAGAACACCATACCTACTGTGAAGCATGGGGGTGGAAACATCATGCTTTGGGGCTGTTTTTCTGCAAAGGGACCAGGACGAGTGATCCATGTAAAGGAAAGAATGAATGAGGCCATGTATTGAGATTTTGAGTGAAGACCTCCTTCCATCAGCAAGGGCATTGAAGATGAAACGTGGCTGGGTCTTTCAGCTTGACAGTGATCCCAAACACACCGCCTGGGCGTCGAAGGAGTGGCTTCATAAGAAGCATTTCAAGGTCCTGGAGTGGCCTAGCCAGTCTTCAGATCTCAACTCCATAGAAAATCTTTGGAGGGAGTTGAAAGTCTGTGTTGCCCAGCGACAGCCCCAAAACATCACTGCTCTAGAGGAGATCTGCATGGAGGAATGGGCCAAAATACCAGCAACAGTGTGTGAAAACCTTGTGAAGACTTACAGAAAACGTTTGACCTCTGTCATTGCCAACAAAGGGTATATAACAAAGTATTGAGATGAACTTTTGTTATTGACCAAATACTTATTTTCCACCATAATTTGCAAATAAATTCTTTAAAAATCAGACAGTGTGATTTTCTGGATTTTTTTTTTTCTCATTTTGTCTCTCATAGTTGAGGTATACCTATGATGAAAATTGGAGACCTCTCTCATCTTTTAAGTGGGAGAACTTGCACAATTGGTGGCTGACTAAATACTTTTTTGCCCCACATATACATATAACCAGGTTAACTTGTTTTTATTATTTTCACTGTTGTAGGTGGTTCTCCGTACCACACCAGCATGACCACTCCATCATGTGTCTGTCAGTCTCGGCGTGTCCCATGATGCTGTGTGTGCGGGACAGACTGTTGAACCTTCATCAGGTCCTCAGTCTTCCTTTGTTCCAGCTGGCATGGCAGGGCCTGGCGGAGCGGCTGGATTCTTTTCTCTACCAGGACGTGAGTTAAAACCACCCAGAGTTCCTGTGTCATAATGGTGACTGCATGTAACAGCTGAAACAGGATGCTCGTCTGATTACAAGATATCAGCGTGCAGGTGCATCCAAAAAATTAAATATCATGAAAAATAGTTTTATAAAAGGAAATATCTCAAGTCTTTAATTTTTGTTAATTATGAATTATAACTTGTGAAAAAAGAACTCAAACTATTAGAATATTCCCTAAGATCAGTCAAAAATCAGGGTTTGCAGAAACATTAATGATGTCATTAACGACCAACTAGGAGAACATCTTGAGGACTTTTTTTATTGTCACAGGGATTTTAATCACATACATGGAAACTGTTCCACCAACGTGTAACATGTTGGGCTTATTTTACACAAACATGCATGACTCTACATTCCACCCCCACACCACCTCCACCATGGACAGTCGCATATCTGTGTACAGGATACTGCTGAGGCGCTCCAGGACAGCACAGAGATCCATCAGAGTAGGAGCTCCTGCAGCCAGCTGTGATCAGCATATACAGTAGTGTGAAAAAGTGTTTGCCCTCTTCCTGATTTCTCATTTTTTTTGTACGTTTGTCACACTTAAATGTTTCAGACCATCAAACAAATTTAAATGTTAGACAAAGATAACACAAATAAACACAAGATGCAGTTTTTAAATGAAGGTGTTTATTATTAAAGGGAAAAAAATCCTGGGAGGCGTCCAGGAGGCATCCTAATCAGATGCCCATACCACCTCAGCTGACTCCTTTCAATGTGGAGGAGCAGCGGTTCTACTCTGAGCCTCTCCCGGATGACTGAGCTCCTCACCACCTCCCACTTAAGGTGTTTCGGGCACATCACACTGGGAGGAGACCCCGGGGCAGACCCAGGACTCGGTGGAGAGACTATGTCTCCCAGCTGGTCTGGGAACGCCTTGGTATCCCCTCTGAAGAGCTGGAGCAGGTGGCTGGGGAGAGGGAAGTCTGGGCTTCTCTGCTTGAACTGCTGCCTCCATGACCCGGACCTCTGGAAAAGCGGTAGAAGATGGATGGATGGATGGAAAAAAAATCCAAACCTACATGGCCCTGTGTGAAAAAGTGATTGCCCCCTTAACCTAATAACTGGTTGGGCCAACTTTAGCAGCAACAACTGCAATCAAGCATTTGTGATAACTGGCAATGAGTCTTTTACAGCGATGTGGAGGAATTTTGGCCCACTCATCTTTGCAGAATTGTTATAATTCAGCCACATTGGAGAGTTTTCAAGCATGAACCGCCTTTTTAAGGTCATGCCACAGCATCTCAGTTGGATTCAGGTCAGGACTTTGACTAGGCCACTCCAAAGTCTTCATTTTGTTTTTCTTAAGCCATTCAGAGATGGACTTGCTGGTGTGTTTTGGATCATTGTCCTGCTGCAGAACTCAAGTGTGCTTCAGCTTGAGGTCCCCAACAGATGGCCGGACATTCTCCTTCAGGATTTTTGGTAGACATTCATGGTTTCATTTACCACAGTAAGTCTTCAGGATCCTGAAGCAGCAAAACAGCCCCAGACCATCACACTACAACCACCATATTTTACTGCTGGTATGATGTTCCTTTTCTGAAATGCTGTTACTTTTATGCTGGATGTAATGGGACACACACCTTCCAAAAAGTTCAACTTTTGTCTCTTCAGTCCACAGGGTATTCAAGATGTTTTCTGGCAAAACTGAGACAAGCCTTCATGTTCTTTTTGCTCAGAACTCTGCCATGCAGGCCATTTTTGCCCAGTCTCTTTCTTATAGTGGAGTCATGAACACTGACCTTAACTGAGGCAAATGAGGTCTGCAGTTCTTTGGATGTTGTTGTGGGGTCTTTTGTGACCTCTTGGATGAGTCGTCGCTGTGCTCTTGGGGTAATTTTGTTCAGTCAGCCACTCCTAGGAAGGTTCACCACTGTTCCATGTTTTCTCCATTTGTGGATACTGGTTCTCACTGTGGTTCGCTGGAGTCCCAAAGCTTTAGAAATGGCTTTATTCAGAGAGGGGAACATATTTTCACTGCTTTTGGGAGTGCAAAAAGATTTCCAGATTTTGGACAAATATTTCATCTGAGATTAGTAGGATCTTCAAATTAAAAATTAAAAAAGATCCAGGTGTCTTCCTTCTCGGCTTTCCCTCTAGGGAACTGAAAATTCCTGCTACATATTACAAGCTCCTTGAGAAACTGCTCTTGATTGCCAGGAAATGTATTTTGCATAAATGGATAAAAGAACCCCCCCCCCCCCGCCCAGTTTCACCCTCTGGTACAAGGAGGTGTTTAATACACTTTCTCATGAGAGATTACATGCAGTTATGGAGGGGAAAGACGAGCACTTTTTAAAGATTTGGATTCTCTTCTTAAATTATCTGCCTGATGACCTAAAGGTTTTACTTCTGAAGGGAGAGCACTGTCCTGAAGGAAGATCTCTTTTAATGACCTCCTCATGAGGGGTGATTTCTTGGACTGGGACTTTGTTGCTAGATTTGTTGTATGTTTTCTGTTTTGAGCTGTGCACATGTCACTGTTGTTTGTCTGTTTTCTGCTTTTACATTGGGTGGCTCTCTGTGGGTGGGGTGGGAGGGTATGGGTTTGTTCTGTCGTTGATTTGTCTGTATGTTTATATTGTTTAAATTCAATAAAAACTTGTTTTAAAAAAAGAAATGGCTTTATAACCTTTTCCAGACTGATAGATCTCAATTACTTTGTTTCTCTTTTGTTCCTTAATTTCTTTGGATCACAGCATGATGTCTAGCTTTTCAGGATCTTTTGGTCTACTTTACTTTGTCAGGCAGGTCCTATTTAATTCAGTTCAATTCAACTTTTATTTATATAGCGCCATTTCACAACAACAGTCATCTCATAGCACTTTCAACTGTAGGAAAAAAACCCACAATTGCAGAAAGACCCCAGCAATCATGCAGTCCCCTGTGAGCAAACACTTGGCGAAGGTGGAGAGGAGAAACTTCCTTTTTTCAGGAAGAAACTTCCAGCAGAACCAGACTGAGGGAGGGGTAGTCATCTGCTGAGACTGGCTGGGGGGGTGAGGGGATAGAGAAGAAGAAGAAAAGAACAGACATGTAGAGAGTAAACAGCACGACGGGAACAGTTGTTAATGACCAGCAACAGTATTTCATTGAGAGTGAAGTAAGGAGTGAAGCCCAGTGCATTATTGGAGGTCTCCTGGCTGTCTAAACCTATTAGCAGCATAACTAAGGGAGGGTTCAGAGGCACATGATCCCTCCCTAATTATAGGCTATATCAAAAAGGAAGGTTTTAACCCTATTCTTAAAAACAGAGATCAAGTCTGACTCCCGAATCCAGATTGGCAGCTGGTTCCACAGGAGAGGAGCTTGATAACTGAAGGCTCTGCCTCCCATTGTACCTTTGGAGATTCTAGGTATTACAAGTAATCCTGCATTTTGGGATTGTAGTGCTCTGTTAGGATAATAGGGTAGTATCAGATCTTTTAAATAAAAAGGAGCCTGATTGTTTAGAGCTTTGTAAGTGAGAAGGATTTTAAACTTAATTCTAAACTCTATGGGAAGCCAGTGAAGGGAGGCCAAAACCAGAGAGATATGATCCCTCTTTCTAGTACCTGTTAAAATGCTTGCTGCAGCATTTTGGATTAGCTGAAAACTTTTTAAAGATACTTTAGGACAACCTGATAATAGTCACAATAATCTAATCTAGAGCTAACAAAAGCATGGATCAGTTTCTCAGCATCACTCTGAGACAAGATGCTCCTAATCTTGGCAAGATTATGCAAATAATAGAACGCAGTCTTAGAAACAAGTTTAATATGTGAATTAAAAAACAGATCTTGATCAAAAATAACTCCAAGGTTCCTCACATAACTATTAAGAGAAAGAGTAACTACATCCAAACTAATAGTCTGATTTGGAAAGGTATTTCTAAGGTTTTTGGACCAACTAGAATGATTTCAGTCTTATCTGAATTTAATAGCAAGAAATTACAAGTCATCCAAGCTTTGATTTCCTTAAGACAAGCCTCTAACTTGGCTAATTGATTTCTATTATCTGGCTTCATTGACATGTATAATTGTGTGTCATCTGCATAACAATGAAATGTATACAGTGCTTTCTAATAATGTTGCCTAGCGGACGCATATATAAAATAAAAAGAATAGGGTCTAGCGCAGATCCCTGTGGAACTCCGTGACTGAGCTTTGAGTTGGAAGAAAACTCATTATTGACATGAACAAACTGGAACCTATCAGATAAATAAGATCTAAACCACTGCAACGAAGTTCCATTAAGTCCAACATGGTGTTCTAATCTATCAAGTAGAATATTATGATCGATAGTATCAAAAGCTGCACTAAGGTCTAAAAGGACAAGTACAGAAACAAGTCCATTATCAGATGCGATAAGGAGGTCATTAGTGACCTTCACTAAAGCTGTTTCAGTACTATGATGGATTCTAAACCCAGACTGAAACTCTTGAAATAAACCATTTCCCTGCAAGTGGTCAGATAATTGCATAGCAACAACTCTTTCTAAGATTTTTGAAATTAAAGGCAGATTAGAGATTGGGCTATAGTTAGCTAAAACTCCTGGATCCAGCGTTGGCTTTTTGAGTAAGGGTTTAATTACAGCAGTTTTAAAAACCTGTGGTACATGGCCTAATGTTAATGAAGAATTGATTATTTGAAGAATCGTTGTCGGTCTATGATGACCATGGAAGAGAATCCTAAATGTCTACTCTGCTGGAACAGCACCGCCTGTGGCTGAACAGGCCGATGCGCGAATGGCAGTCCCTGTCATACAGGTTGCACTTGTGGGTGGTCTCCGTGCTGCTGGGTCTGTGGCGGTTCTTCCTGCGGGTCCTTTTTTCATCTGCTGCAGCAGTCAGTCTCTCTTCACCCACCTTGAGCTGTCTGGTCAGGGTGCCTCTCCATTTGGAGCGGTCCGTTGCAAGGTCCTCCCAGCGCTCTGTGTTGATCTCCAGGGTCTTCATGTCTCTCTTGCAGATGTCTCTAAAGCGCAGCTGTGGGCGGCCAACGTCTCTCCTGCCAGTTGCCAGTTCTCCATAGAGGACGTCTTTGGGGATTCTGCCATCCTCCATACGGTGAACGTGGCCTAGCCAGCGGAGCCTGCGCTGCCTGAGTAGAGTGAACATGGAGGGAAGGCCGGCGCGGGACAGAACTTCTGTGTTGGACACTTTGTCCTGCCAGGATATGTCCAGGATGTGGCGAATGCAGCGCAAGTGGAAGGAGTTCAGTCTCTTTTCCTGCCGGGCGTATGTTTTCCACGTCTCACTCCCATAGAGCAGTGTGCTGATGACGCAGGCATTGTACACTGCCATCTTCATCTTGACAGAGAGTTTGGGATTCTCCCACACTCGTGTGGTGAGGCGAGCGAGTGTGAAGGCTGATTTTCCAATCCTCTTGTTGATCTCTGTATCAAGGGAGAGGTTGTTGCTGATCGTGGACCCCAGGTACGTGAACTGATTCACGACCTCCAGCTCGTAGTCGTCGATGGTGATGGTTGGTGGTGCTTCCGTGCCTTGCGCCAAGACGTTAGTCTTCTTCAGGCTGATGGTAAGCCCGAAGTCCTTGCATGCCTGGGAGAAGCGGTCCATCAGGGCCTGAAGCTCCTGCTGTGTGTGGGTTGCGACTGCAGCGTCGTCTGCGAACAGCATGCCTCTGATTAGAGCCTCGCGTACTTTGGTTCTGGCTTTCAGGCGGGCGAGGTTGAAAAGCCTGCCGTCAGATCTTGTGTGCAGGTAGATTCCCTCTGTTGCTGTGCTGAAGGCATGCCTCAGGAGCATAGCAAAGAAAATCCCAAAGAGGGTTGGCGCAAGTACACAGCCCTGTTTCACTCTGCTGCGTATGTTGAATGGCTCTGAGACGTTGCCATCGTGCTGCACTATCCCCTGCATGTTGGTGTGAAACGATTCGATGAGGCTTTGCAACTTTGGTGGGCATCCTATCTTTGGCAGGATCTTGAAAAGGCCCTCTCTGCTGACCAGATCGAACGCTTTGGTGAGGTCGATGAAGGCAACGTACAGGGGCATGTTCTGTTCTCTGCATTTTTCCTGGAGTTGGCGGATGGAGAATATCATGTCTACCGTCGATCGCTAAGCGCGGAAGCCACACTGAGACTCGGGGTAGACACGTTCGGCAAGCTTCTGTAGACGAACGAGAACAACTCGTGCGTAGACTTTGCCAACAAGGCTGAGGAGGGAGATGCCCCTGTAGTTGTTGCAGTCGCTTCTCTCCCCTTTGTTTTTGTAGAGGGTGATGATCTTGGCGTCCCTCATGTCCTGTGGTACGGCACCTTCCTTCCGACACTGGCAGAGGACGTCATGCAATGGCAGCAGTAGGGCGGTCTTGCAGTGCTTGATCAGGTCAGGGGGTATGCCGTCGTTGCCGGGTGCCTTGCCAGCGGCCAAGCTATCAATGGCCTTGCTGAGTTCGTCGATGGTTGGCTCGGTGTCAAGTTCGTCCATGGATGGCAGGCAGTCGATGGCATCAAGGGCTGACGGTGTCACGGTGTTCTGTCTGGAGTAGAGGTCGGAGTAGTGTTCCACCCATCTCTCCATCTGCTTGTTCTATTCTGTGATCATCTCCCCAGTGGAGGATTTGAGGGGGGCTGTCTTGCTCTGAGCCGGACCAAGTGCTTTCTTGATGCCATCGTACATACCACGGATATTCCCTGTTATGGCAGCGGTTTGAATGTCTTGGCTGAGCTGAGTCCAGTACTCGTTGGCACAGCGCCGAGCAGTCTGCTGAACTTTGCTTCTTGCAGCCCTGAGAATCTGGAGATTCTTCTCGTTTGGGTACTTCTTGTACTCAGCAAGTGCTGAGCGCTTGGCTTCAATGACGGGGGTCATCTCGGTCAACTTGGCATCAAACCAGTCCTGTGACTTCGAGGTCTCCCTCCCAAAGGTAGCCAAGGCTGTGCGGTGGATGGTGTTTCGCAGCTCTTCCCACTTCTGCTTTGCAGATTCTCCTTCTTGTGGTACACCAAGTTCCTTCTCAAAGGTGGAGGCAAACTGCTCAACAAGTTCTGGTTGAGCCATCTTGCTGGTGTCAATCCGTGCCTTTCCAGGCTGTCTAGCACGATGGAATTTCTTCAGCTGCAGCTTGACCTTGCAACACACCAATGAATGGTCTGTGTCGCAATCTGCACTCTGGAATGAACGGGTGATTAGCACGTTCTTCAGTGAGGTGCGCCTGGTCAGGATCAAGTCCAGCTGGTGCCAGTGCTTTGAGTGCGGATGTTGCCAGGAAACCTTGTGTTGGTGCTTGGTCTTGAAGAACAAGTTTGTGATGCACAGATCGTGATATGTGCAGAACTTGAGCAGCCGCTGTCTGTTGTCGTTCATTCTGCCCACGCCAAATGGTCCAAGACAGGAGGGCCAGGAGTCGTGGTCAGCACCCACTCTGGCATTGAAGTCTCCAAGGAGAATGAGTTGTTCAGAGTTGGGGATGATCCTGACAGTTGTTGTGAGATTCTCGTAGAACTCGTCTTTTGCCTCTGGTGTAGCTGTCAGTGTTGGGGCATACACACTGACGAGGGTGACTGGGCCTTGAGTGGTGTTCAGGCGGAGGGTGAGGAGTTGTGCAGAGCCAGTGCTGCCCAGTTCCACCATCTTCAGCAAGGTGTTCTTCACTGCGAAGCCCACTCCATGTTCCCTGTGTTCGTCACTGCCCTTTCCCTGCCAGTAGAACTAACTAACTAACTAACTAACCTGCACTTATATAGCGCTTTTCTAGTCACAAAGACCACTCAAAGCGCTTTCATTAATACTAACCCTCTATTCTAAGGGCCTATAGGAAACAGATATCTAGGGACAATTTAGAACAGCCAATTAACCTAACATGCATGTTTTTGGCATGTGGGAGGAAACCGGAGAAATCCCGGAGTAAACCCACGCAACACGGGGAGAACATGCAAACTCCACACAGATCACTGTTGGTCGGGGGCTGGGATCGAACCCACGATCCCACGATCCCCACAATCCCCCGGCCAAGGGTAAACTGTGCTGCCGCAGTGCTAACCACTGCGCCACCGTGCAGCCACTGCGCCACCGTGCAGCAGAACGTGTAGTCCCTCTCTCTCAGTGTGCCTGCGTCAGCCAACCGTGTTTCGTGGAGAGTGGCGATATCCACTCCCAGTCTCTTCAGCTCATTATTGATGATGGCAGTCTTCCTGGTGTCGTTGATGTCCTTGAGGTTAGCAGCGAGTCCTGTCATCATAGTGCGGACATTCCAAGTTCCCAGTTTTAGAGTTGGTCTCTTTTGTTTTATTGCCTTGCCTGGTGCGAAGGTTCTCAGCCTGCTTTTTGGACCTCTCCTCATCCCCATGCACCCAATGAGGAAAGCAAGCTGTGGCGGGACAACACCTTATTGGCTGGGGGCTGCCCAGCTTGAGGTGGGCAGTAGCTGTCCAGTGAGATCTGATGATCCCTCCCACCGTCGGGAACAACCCCTGGCGCCGCGCTCTACGCCAATTGAGCGGTGGCTTATAACCAGTAACTGTCATTCCCCGTGTTTTGTCTACGCCAAAGGCGAAGCTGGAGTGTCCTCTCCAGTGATCCGGTGTTCTACCTTCCAGCGTTGGGCGTTGGTAGGATTCAAGCCTGGGTAGGAAGATATGGAGGACAAGATGTTGCCCATGCAGCATGTCCCCCCTCTCCACATCACTGATGAATCCAAAGGAACAGCAGGGCTGCTACAGTTTGGCACCAGTGCCGTTGCAGGAGCTGCCAGAACGATGTTGAGCACAATAGAGAACTGCCTTAGGGGCTCAGACTCCGGATTTTTCCTCAGGGTTGACTCCCGAAGCCTTTCCCGTGACCGGGTATGCCGCAAGGCAGCGGAGGTTTGAAATCAGGGTTTACCTTCCCCTAGATGGGCTACCTTCCCAGGTTGACGAGCCACCATCTACCCGAAGCATCTGGTTTTAAGGCGCCAGAGATCCGCCCTCATTCCTTCTCCTATTAGTAAAAGCAGTTCCGCCGGGCTTAGAGACTAAACCACACGGGCAGGCTAGGAGTTGGACTTAGTTGTCAGAGGCTTTTCGAGACGCATGCCATAAAGAGCATTTTATGAGCACTGGGAGCTTAACCCCACTGCCGCTCCTGGCTATGACAACCTTGGAACCAGAGCTACCAATAAATGGGAAGACTTCTTTAAATAACCTGGTAGGAATAGGGTCTAAAAGACAAGTTGAAGGCTTGGATGAGGAAATTATTTTATCTAATTCTAAAAGGTCAATTGGAGTAAACTCATCCAAACAGATATGTACCCCTCTGTTAATGAAAGAAAACCCCACAATGGTCACAGAAATAACTTGAATCTGACAAAAGTGGTAATAAATAAAAATTCTATGAAAATTAACCAATGAAAATCAGACAGTGCTTTTGAATTGTGGTTCAACAGAATTATTTTAAAAAACAAACTCATGAAACAGGCCTGGACAAAAATGATGGTACCCTTAACTTAATATTTTGTTGCACAACCTTTTGACGCAATCACTGCAATCAAACGATTTCTGTAACTGTCAATGAGACTTTTGCACCTCTCAGCAGGTATTTTGGCCCACTCCTCATGAGCAAACTGCTCCAGTTGTCTCAGATTTGAAGGGTGCCTTCTCCAGACGGCATATTTCAGCTCCTTCCACAGATGTTCAATAGGATTTAGATTAGGGCTCATAGAAGGCCACTTTAGAATAGTCCACTGTTTCACTCTTAGCCATTCTTGGGTGTTTTTAGCTGTGTGTTTTGAGTCATTATCCTGTTGCAAGACCCATGACCTGCGACTGAGACCAAGCTGTCTTGACACTGGACAGCACATTTCTCTCAAGAATACCTTGATAGTCTTGAGATTTCATTGTACCCTGCACAGATTCAAGACCCCCTGTGCTAGATGCAGCAAAGCAGCCCCAGAACGTAACAGAACCTCCTCCATGTTTCACAGTAGGGACAGTGCTCTTTTCTTGGTATGCTTCATTTTTGCATCTGTGAACATAGAGCTGATGTGCCTTGCCAACAAGTTCCAGTTTTGTCTCATCTGTCCATAGGTCCTTCTCCCAGAAGCTTTGTGGCTTGTCAACATGCAGTTTGGCAGATTCCAGTCTGGCTTTTTTATGATTTGTTTCAACAGTGGTGTCCTCCTTGGTCGTCTCCCATGATGGCTCAAACAACGACGGATGGTGCGATCTGACACTGATGTACTTTGACCTTGGAGTTCACCATGAATGTGTTTAGAGGTTGTTCTGGGCTCTTTTGTTACCATTTGTATTATCCGTCTCCTCCTGCGGCCACATCCAGGGAGTTGGCTACAGTCCCATCCATCCATCCATCTTCTACCGCTTTTCCGGAGGTCCGGGTCACGGAGGCAGCAGTTCAAGCAGAGAAGCCCAGACTTCCCTCTCCCCCGCCACCTGCTCCAGCTCTTCAGAGAGGATACCAAGGCGTTCCCAGACCAGCTGGGAGACATAGTCTCTCCACCGAGTCCTGGGTCTGCCCCGGGGTCTCCTCCCAGTGGGACGTGCCTGAAACACCTCAAGTGGGAGGCGTCCAGGAGGCATCCTAACCAGATGCCCATACCACCTCACCTGACTCCTTTCAATGTGGAGGAGCAGCGGTTCTACTCTGAGCCTCGCCCGGATGACTGAGCTCCTCACCCTATCTCTGAGGGTGAGTCCAGCAATCCTACGGAGAAAGCTCATTTCAGCCGCTTGTATCCGCGATCTAGTTCTTTCGGTCATTACCCAAAGCTCGTGACCATAGGTGAGAGTAGGATTGTAGATTGACTGGTAAATCGACAGCTTTGCCTTAGAACTCAGCTCCCTCTTCACCACAACAGACCGGTACAACGTCCGCATCACTGCAGATGCTGCTCCAATCCATCTGTTGATCTCTCGCTCCATTTTCCCCTCACTCGTGAACAAGACCCCAAGATACTTAAACTCCTCCACTTGGGGCAGGAGCCTGTCCCCAACCCAGAGAGGACAGTCCACCTTTTTCCGGCTGAGGACAATGGACTTGGACTTGGAGGTGCTGATTCTCATCCCAGCCGCTTCACACTCAGCGGAAAACCGTCCCAGCAAGAGCTGTAGGTCATTGCTGGATGAAGCCAACAGGACAACATCATCTGCAAACAACAGAGGTGAAATCCTGTGGTCACCAAGCATGACACCCTCCATTCCCTGGCTGCGCCTAGAAATCCTGTCCATAAAAATTATGAACAGGATCGGTGACAAAGGGCAGCCCTGGTAGAGTCCAACTCTCACTGGGAATGAATCCGACCGAGTGTTGGCAATACAAACCAAACTCACACCGGTCGTACAGAGACCGAATAGCTCGTAACAACAAGCCCGATAGGGCTTGTATCGGACTGTAGCCCGGGCTACAGTCCCGTGGATCTTAAATTTCTGAATAATATGTGCAACTGTAGTCACAGGAACATCAAGCTGCTTGGAGATGGTCTTATAGCCTTTACCTTTAACATGCTTGTCTATAATTTTCTTTCTAATCTCCTGAGACAGCTCTCTCCTTTGCTTCCTCTGGTCTGTGTTTAGTGTGGTACATACCATGTCACCAAACAGCACAGTGACTACTTGTCACCCTTTAAATAGGCCGACTGACTGATTACAAGTTTGTAGACACCTGTGATGTTAATTAGAGGACACATCTTGGTTGAACATGTCCCTATGGTCACATTATTTTCAGTCTTTTCTAGGGGTACCATCATTTTTGTCCAGGCCTGTTTCATGAGTTTATTTTTTAAAGTAATTCTGTTGAACCACA
This sequence comes from Pholidichthys leucotaenia, assembly GCA_020510985.1. NCBI lineage: Eukaryota > Metazoa > Chordata > Actinopteri > Cichliformes > Pholidichthyidae > Pholidichthys > Pholidichthys leucotaenia. The sequence goes on from CM035849.1 coordinate 297,690,296, forward strand.
ATTCAAAAGCATTGTCTGATTTTCATTGGTTAAGTTTCATAGAATTTTTATTTATTACCACTTTTGTCAGATTCAAGTTATTTCTGTGACCATTGTGGGTTTTTCTTTCGTTAACAGAGGGGTACCAACAATTTTGTCCACGTGTATATTAAAGTCCCCTACTATATTTTTTCTATCTGATTTAGGATTAAACGGAAGAAGATGGATGGATGGATGGATGGATGGATGGATTTCAGCACTAAATCTGCTAAGAATTCGGTAAATTTGGATAAAAACTCTGAGTATGCTGAGGGAGGATGATAAACTATGGCAAATAAAATTGGGTTTAGCCTAAAATTGCTAAAATGGCCAATACTGAGGACCAGGCCCTCAAAGGAATTATAACATTTTTTATTTTACATTAACTAGTAATTTGGAATGGTAAATTGTTGCTCCTCCTCCTCCACAACCAGAACTTCTGGGATTTTGACAGTTTAAATAACCAGGAGTTGATTCATTTAAACCAACATAATCCTCTTGCCCTAACCAAGTCTCTGTAAGGGATATTAAGTCAATCTGATGATCAATTAACAGATCATGGACTAACAGAGACTTGGGAGTTAGAGACCTAATATTTAACAAACCGCATTTAATTTTTAAATTATGAGGAGGATTATTATTATTTAAGGGATTTCTTGATTGAGAACAGGTGTGGCAGTAATCAGGCCTGGGTGTGGCTAGAGAAATTGAACTCAGCTTTCCAAAGATGTGATAAACCACAGTTAATTTATGTTTTAACGAGGGGGGAATCACTTTGTCACACAGGGTCGTGTAGGCTTGGATTTTTTTTTAACCTTAATAATAAACACCTTCATTTAAATACTGCATTTTGTGTTTACTTGTGTTATCTTTGTCTAATATTTAAATTTGTCTGATGATCTGAAACATTTAAGTGTGACAAACGTACAAAAAATGAGAAATTAGAAAGGAGGCAAACACTTTTTCCCACCACTGTACAGCTGCATCATCTTCTTCCTGCTCCTCCCTTCAGGGGTCTCCACAGTGGATCATCTGTCTCCATCTCACCCTATCCCTTCATCTTCCTCTGTAACACCAACCATCTCCATGTCCTCCTTCACTACATCCAGAAATCTTCTCTGTGGTCTTCCTCTTTTCCTCCTGCCTGGCAGCTCCATCTTCAACATCCTTTGTCCAATATCTCCACTGTCCCTCCTCTGCACGTCCAAACCATCTCAGCCTTGACTCTTTTACTTTGTCTCCAAACCGCTCAACCAGAGCATTCTGAGATGCATGGATGCAGAACATTATGGTCGATTCATAGAGCAGTTTTTTTCTCCTCTCCCTGTCTTCCTCTGCACCTTCACCCTTCTCCTTCGTGTCCCCCGCCGAACACATAACCACCCCTCCCCCACCCACTCTGGCCGACGTGCAGTGAGAGGATGGCTGCCAAATAAGTCACTTTATGGGGCAATCCCCACCCTTTTTTGTTTCACACACTGGTAAAAGGGTGAAATTAAATCACTCCAGCAGGGGAACACTGGGGGGGGGGGGGGGCATGTCTTCCCCTCTCACCCCATCTCTCCATTGATGAGAATTTATATGAAATAAGAAAATACCAATGCATAATGCTCAGTAAAAACTTAGGATATTAGCCCTGTAATTTATTTTTACTATAAACTAATATTGTCCACAAGATAAAGCATCTACAAATGTGTAATCATACTGTATACGACTACGGCTGAAACTAAAAGTTAATTCCATAAACTGTCAGGTGTGTGTGTGTGTGCGTGCGCGTGTGCGTGCGTGTGAGTTGATCGGCCAGTACAGTGGTTCACACTGTTGCCTAACAGCTAGAAGGTTCCAGGTTGGCAGGTAGGATCTTTTCTGTGTGGTGTTTGCATGTTCTCCCTGTGCTGCATGGGTTTACTCCGGGAGCTCCGGTTTCCTCCCACAATCCAAAGACATGCATGTTGGGTTATTATTTTTTTTTTTGTATACTTTATTTTATTTTTGTATACTTTTCCAGAGGGAAATTCAGGGCATCCACGTGGATGAGACAGCCACGGTGCAGCACCAGTCCCTTCGCCATTGACACACACATTCACACCTAGGACCACTTTAGAGTCTCCAGTTAACCAAACCTGCATGCTTTTGGCCTGTGGAAGGAAACCGAAGTACCCGGAGTAAACCCACACAGACCCGGGGAGAACATGCAAACTCCACACAGAAGGGTCACTGACGGTCAGGGGGTGTGATCAAACCCATGACCTTCTTGCTGTGCTGCCAAAGTGCTAACCACTGCTCCACCAAGCTGCCCATAATGTTAATTCGTCATTCTAAATTGTTCCTAGTTATCTATATCATCATCATAGCAGTCTGTCGTGGGCGACAATGACTGTTTCATTTAGGTCTGATCAGATTCCTCCACACGGCTCTGTCCTTAGCCTTCTGCTGCCAGGAACTCCTGTCTAGATCCAGCTTCTTCAAGTTTCTTTTTACAGTGTCTTTAAATCTGAGCCTTGGTCTACCCTGATTGCATTTGCCCTCGCATAACTGTGAGTAGAGTAACTGTCGAGGGAGATGCTGATGGTCCATCCTCTCAACATGTCCAAGCCATGTCAGGTTCATCTGTATTAGCACGTCCTCCATTGATGGTAGACCAGCTCGTTTCAACACTTCTATGTTGGTTATCTTGTCTTTCCATGAGGTGTGTCTCATCATGTACGCATGGAGTTTGCATCTGCACCCTGTAGACAGTCCAAGTTTCAACACCGTACAATAGAGTAGCCAGTACTGCCGCTCTGTACACTTTGCATTTCACACGGATAGACACATGTCGATTGTTCCACAGTCTCTCCCTCAAGTTTCCAAACACAGCGCTCGCTCTTTCCATTCTGAGAGATAGTTCATCCTCCAGCCTAGCATTCTCTGAAACAGTACTCCCTACGTACTTGAAAGTCTTGCACTTGACTAGTGGCTCTGTACCAGTGCTGATCTCTTCTAGTAGTGATGTTGATAACTTTAACTTTGGTGGTTGATAAAGGCACTCTGTCTTCTTGATGTTGATTTGGAGGCTGAATTGGCTAGCTGCTCTTGCAAATTTCTCCACTAAAGATTGCATACCTTCCACGCTGTGTGCAACTAGAGCACTGTTGTCAGCAAAGAGCATTTCTCTTACTACCTTTATCGATGTCTTACTCTTGGCTTTAAACTGTGCCACATTGAACAAGTCTGCTTCTTTCCTTGTATTGTTTGAATGTATACTCCTTCTTAAGTGTCTTTGAAGGCCACCACAAGCATGGCTGCCAGATATAGCAAGAAGAGTGTAGGTGCCAGCACACACCCTTGTTTCAGCCCGTTGCTTACTGAAAAATCTTTAGATACTGAACCACTCATTGCCACTTTTGCTTGCATACCTGTATGGAGTGCCTCGATCAGGCTGACAAACTTTTCTGTACAGCCATATTTCTTATAGGTCCTTAGAATAGAGGGTTACTACTAGTGAAGCATTTTGAGTGGTCTTTGAAACTAGAAAAAGCACAATATAAGTACAGGTCCTTATCCCTTATATGTGTGCTGTCTACTGTATAAATTTACATTATATATGTATACAACTGTTTCACTTATTTGTTGGTGATCTTTAACCAAAATTATTTATTCAGCATCATTTGACCAGATTGGTGGGCTAGAGGTAGAGCATCCATCCCACGACCGGGAGGCTGGGGTTCAAGTCCCGGCCCGGTCATACCAAAGACCATATAAAAATGGAACTTGCTGTCGTCCAGCTTGGTGCTCAGCAAAAATGGAACTGAGGAGGGAAATGTTGGTTACCCAGCCACAGGGGCTACACAAGCTAGTGTACTTCCTGCGCCGGACCCAAGCCCGGATAAACTTGCATATTTATTCCACCTAGCTGCAATGCTCCGTACTGTGGGTGTTTATATATTTACATATTTATTCCATCTAGCTACAATGCTCTGCACTGTGTGTCTGTGTGTGTGTGTGTGTGTATATATATATTTTATAGTAATATGTACATATGTATATTAGCTGCTATTGCTTGCTTGTTTTTGTTTTGTTTTTTTTTCTTGCCTTCTGATTGTTGCTCTGAGTGTTGCTATCCCTGTGCTGTTGCAATCCTGGAATTTCCCCGTTGTGGGACTAATAAAGGCTTATCTTATCTTATCTTATCTTATAAATGGGCGGGGTTGCGTCAGGAAGGCCATCCGGTGTAAATCTCAGTTTCATCCTATATGAATATGGCAGATATATCGATGTCTGCCACAGCAACCCCACCAGAACATGGGAATAAATCTAGAAGAAGAAAAAAAATTATTCAGCATCATTTGTCTGTTGACTCTTTTAAAAAGCAGCTGAAAACATTTTTGTTTATGGAGGATTTCAACTGCTTTTTAATTTAAAATTATTTTAATCTTTTGTTAGTATTTTTTTTTACAAACTTTGTTTTATTTCTGTTTTTATTGTGTCTCCATCTAGTTCTTTTTTTTATTCTATTTTGTTTTACAGGGCTTTTCTCAACAACACACATACACTACTCACAAAAAGTTAGGGATATTCTGCTTTTGGGTGAAATTTCAGGATGCCCCTAAAATGCACTAAAACATTTACAGTTGAACTTGGTTTGACCTTCTCTAACCTTCTGAATGCACATGTCCAACTGTTCAGTGTTTCAGTACTTTTTGCATAACTTGCTGTTCTCTAACAAGGTGCTTAACGGCAAAATTCACAACAGGTGTTTGATCCATGAATTGACCAATAAATTTTCTGGTTCAATTAGAATTGGTATTTAAACAGTTCTCTTCATCATGTTCACATTTTGACATCATGAGACCAAGACGACACCTAACAATTAACCAGCAGTACCTCGCCATTGCGAGGTTTCAAACAGGATGTTCTCAGAGGGAAGCGGCCACTGAGCTTAGACTGCCAGAGTGTCATCAGCAAGTTGCAACAGGGATGCAGAGAGACTACAAGAGTCACAGAAAGGCATAGAAGTAGACGTCCTTTGGCCACATCCCACACTAATGACTGCTTCATTGTGAACAGTGCCCTGCAGAACCGGATGATGAATGGTACTCAACTCCAGGCACATTTAAGGGAGGTGAGAGGCACCCAAGTGTCACGTCAGACCATTCAACACCATTTACATCAGCGTGGTCTGAGTGCTAGACAACCTGCAAGGGTACCTGACCACACCACCAGGCACAGGTGTCATCGTCTTGCATGATTTACGCTGGACAAGGGACCAGTGGGCCTCACTACTGTTCTCTGATGAAAGTCGATTCACGTTGAGCAGAACTGATGGCTGTCAATGATTTTGGAGACATCAAGGAGAGCGCTATGCATCAGCCACTGTTGTCACCATGTTACAGTCTGGGCAGGTGTGTCTAGTCAATACAGAACAGCCCTACACCTTGTGAGTGGTACAATAACAAGCCAATACTACCTGAATAACATCATTAATCCAGTCATTGTGCCCCTGCATGAACAACATAGGCCTAATTTCATCTTCAGGGACAACACTACTCCAGCTCATCAAGGTCACATCATTAGGGAATGGCTGCTGGAGGCTGGGGTACCTCCAATGGAGTGGCCTGCACTTTCTCCAGATCTGAATTCCATAGAAAACCTGTGGGATCAGCTGAGTCACCATGTAGAGGCTCGTGTCCCTGCACCCCACAACCTCAATGACCTGAGGGCTGCCCTTCAAAAAGAGTGGAATGCCATACCTCAGCAGACAATAAGTCGAATTGTGAACAACATGAGGCGTAGTTGTCAAGCTGTAATTGATGCTCAAGGACACAAAGTTACTGGGACATTGACATTTTTTGTTATGGTATACCCATCACTGTTGTTGGCTTTTGTTTTAATAAATTGTTTGAGATGAGGAAATCACCATTGCATGCTTCTACTTAAATGCCCTGTTTTCTTGATATAATATCATTGTAGCGTGAACTTTTTACATTTTCATTAAATTTCACCCGAAAGCCAAATATCCCTAACTTTTTGTGAGTAGTGTACGTCACACCAGTGTTGGCCCAAGATACAACATTCACATTGGGAATACATCTTATAGAGATCGTCTGCTCATTGGCAGTACATTGACTAGGTGTCGGCATTAGGCTAATCAGACTAATACTTTAGTGCACTGAGCAGCTCATTTAGTGGGACGCTCCTCCAAAGTGCACGAGGGAGAGGCTGTGTAGGTCCTACCTGCTTACTAGCTCTGTAAATATTATTTTACTTTTTTCTTTTTTTTTTACTTCTTACACTGTGTATATACTGTTTTTGCTGTATTTTATTGCTTATTAATGCACTAAGTACTGCTATCCCATTACAACTGCGGCACTGTACATTTCCCCATTGTTGGACTAACAAAGAATTATTTTTTCTTATTTGTCATTAACCAGACAGCCTCTGTCTTCATCACTATCCTCACTGAGACAGCATTACCTAGGGTGTGTCTCAATTCAGGTTCTGCATCCTCCAAGAGTGCATTTGAAGGCTGGATACGTCACTGTGCTGCATCAAACTCTGTCCCATTCCGTGGGCTCCTTCAAGGCCCTGTCACACCTTGATGATTTAGGCAGCATTTGCCAAACGTATAAAAATTGGTCTAAAATGCTGGAATACACCGAAATTTTCACTTTTAGCCGTATGCATCACGTATCCATTAAGAGTTGGATATATACATAATGTATTAGTAACGTGTATATAGAATATTTCCATAACTTATAAATAACTTGAACCAATGAATGCTTCGCGTGTTGCTGACAGTCACAACTTATGCCCAACCATAGTCTAACTTATGCATAACTTATCCTCACTTCTGCATAGTGCAGTCATGGCAAACTGCCGTTGCCTCCCAATCCATGAATCCTAGGTATGCCAGAGATTATCTGTGTTCAACCCAGATGATTCTCACCTCCAAAGACCATGACAGGGGCGTGACCGACCTGACAGATCTGTTAAATCTGTCAGGTCAGTCATGCCTAAAACAGCTGATGTTGACACGTCAGGAACATCAGTGACAGTTGTCACAACCTGGTTCAAAGGCACGCAAACTGATGGCGGTAAAAAAAAAGTTTATTTTCAATAAAGTGAAAAAAAAAACAACTTAGTACATGGAGTGTGCTTTTGCCAGGAGCCGCAGCCAAGGGAGAGCAAAGTGTGATTTATCATGGAAAACAGCTGAACTCTGTGCTTTGAGTGATCAGCTGATTGGATCCTCCTCCTCCGGTGTTCTGACATTTTGGCATATCTTTCAGAACAGCACTGGACAGCTGATGGTACAGACTGCAGTCAAAGGTAAAAAAAACGTGGGAAGAGGGCTAAACAGTGATTTGGATCTTTATCCTGTAGCTTGAAAGTGCTCGGACACATCCCCGACAGGTCCCATAATACGAAAAAGTACGTGTGTGTGTGTGTGTGTGTCAGTATGCTGAAGGCAGAGCTGTGTATGGGTTCCTCCTGTGAACCAACGCTGCAAATCCGCCATTATAGGGTAGCTGTTAGTTAGAAACCCATTCAATAAGTTACACACAGGTTCAGAGAGCATTACTCATATGTTAGAAATAAGTTTTGGGTACGCTAGACATTTATCTTGACATATTTTGACTTATGAGTAACTTGTGATTTGCTTACAAGTAATGTGTGAATGAACGCATAACTTCACTACAACTTATGCCCTGCGTATTTGGGACATTTCAGCCATACGCTGGACACGTTGGAAAATTTTCAGCATGCTGAAAGTTTTCAGAGGAGCTCACCATACAACGCCGTATAGCAGCATGCTTCAGCGTGCTCTTGACTTGTACAAAACTTGCCCATAACTGATTCCACGTACGCCAGCGTATTTGCCAAACATATGAAAAATTTGGAGAACGCTGCCTAAATTGTCTCGGTGTGACAGGGCCTTCAAACATAGCCTTCAAAACCCTGAAAACAAAGGATACATGAAGCGTGTCCTTGTGGCCTTAACATATCCCAGCATTCAACAGTGGCTCAACCTAGCTTTTTTTTGTCTTTCTCGGCTCAGCCAGAAACGGTTCAAAGTAAGTTTATTGCTTGAATTATGTAGCGATTTGAATGTTAAAACACCAACAATCCAGAAAATGGCAACATCTGATTATTTAAGCTCACGTTGCGTGACTTTATTTTGATTAATTATTAATTTAACATCCATCCATCCATCCATCTTCTACCGCTTTTCCGGAGGTCCGGGTCGCGGAGGCAGCAGTTCAAGCAGAGAAGCCCAGACTTCCCTCTCCCCAGCCACCTGCTCCAGCTCTTCAGAGGGGATACCAAGGCGTTCCCAGACTAGCTGGGAGACATAGTCTCTCCACCGAGTCCTGGGTCTGCCCCGGGGTCTCCTCCCAGTGGGACGTGCCTGAAACACCTCAAGTGGGAGACGTCCAGGAGGCATCCTAATCAGATGCCCATACCACCTCAACTGACTCCTTTCAATGTGGAGGAGCAGCGGTTCTACTCTGAGCCTCTCCCGGATGACTGAGCTCCTCACCCTATCTCTGAGGGTGAGTCCAGCAATCTTACGGAGAAAGCTCATTTCAGCCGCTTGTATCCGCGATCTCGTTCTTTCGGTCATTACCCAAAGCTCGTGACCATAGGTGAGAGTAGGAACGTAGATTGACTGGTAAATCGACAGCTTTGCCTTAGAACTAAGCTCCCTCTTCACAACAACAGACCGGTACAACGTCCGCATCACTGCAGATGCTGCTCCAATCCGTAATTTAACATATTGAACTGTTATTTTTTCTGAAGTCAAGCTGATTTTTTTCATTAAACTCAGTTTAAGTAATGTCAGTATTAGTATTATGTCAGTATAAATTTTAAAAAAATTAACTTTTAAAGTCCTGTAGAGACATCGGTCAGTTGTCGTCATTTATTTATTTATTCATTTGCTTATCAAAGTTTTGAAAATTAAACCCACTTCAGGTTATTTTTAGAGAAAACAAAGTGGTTTATGAAGCTGAGGGGGGACCGCACATCTGTAATAATTTGATTATGCTGGTCTTGAAAATCTTCTATCACAGTGACAGTCAGATTTTTCTGGTTTCTTTCTTTTTTCTCGGTTATTCCTGAGTTCCACAGTGGTGAACCTGCAGGAACCGAGGGTCAGCTGTGGAAAGAACGGGCTGATCTCAAGATTTATAAAACATATTTGACTGAAATAACCTCAATAAAAGTGATTTGTTTAATTATTTTATTGATTGGTTTTTTTTGTGGTTTACTTTGCAGACTGAAACAAGCTAAATAGTAATACTGCATGTTTACTGTTAATAGTTAGAAAAACTACTAGTGCAAAAAAAAAAATGTAGCAGTGTTTGCCCCACCCTCCTTAACCCCAGCTGCTCAGTGGAGCTGCTCAGTGGCCACAGGTCAGTCTGTGGTGGGACTGGGCAGCTTCCTGGTCTGAGTGTGGAACTGTGAGTGTGAACAGGGCATCCTGGAAAAAGAGAGGTTGCCTCTCAATGGAACTACCCTGTATAAATAAAGGTGAAATAATCAACTTTATTTATAAAGCACTTTAATGGCAACACTCACTACGCAAAGTGCTGTACAGCAAGAGAACATAAAAGCAGGAAGCAGGGCACTAACACAAGAACAATATAGAACCACAGCCAAAATAAAAGAAAATAAAAGGTAAAATAAATCAATAAAAATCCATTTCATTCAATAAAATCAATGTCTCACACTGGGTCGAAGGCGAGGGAGTAGAAGTGTGTTTTAAGACGGGTTTTAAAAATGGACGGTGAAGGTTCTTGTCTGATGTCCAGGGCTAAATCATTCCATAACCTGGGTGCCGTGACGGAAAAGGCTCTGTCCCCTCTGAGCTTCCGCCTCGCCTTTGGTACCTCCAAAAGCAGCTGTTCAGCTGACCTGAGGGACCGGGTGGGAGCGTAGGGGTGCAGAAGCTCAGAGAGGTAAGGTGGAGCAAGACCGTTCAAGGATTTAAAGACAAATAAAAGAATTTTAAAATGAACTGTGAAATGCACGGGCAGCCAGTGGAGTGAAGCTAAGGTGGGTGTGATGTGATCGCTTCCACGTGTACCTGCTAAAAGACGAGCAGCGGCGTTTTGAACCAGCTGCAGACATGAGATGACTGGCTGACACCGGCGTAAAGTGTGTTACAGTAATTAAATTAAATTAAAATTAAATCACCCTTTATTGTCATTCAACTGTACAACCAGTCATGTACAGTAGAACGAGATTGTGCTTTACCTATCTACAGTGTTAATCACACACACCCCAAGTGTAGAATCAGAGGGCCGCTGCCATGCAAGGCGCCGCCACAAATTTCCCTCCTCCATTCCATTATTGCTGAGCACCAAGCTGGACGGCAGGAAGTTCCACTTTTATATGGTCTTTGGCATGACCCGGCCAGGATTTGAACCCCTGCCTCCCGGGTGTGGGGCAGGTGCTCTACCAACTGAGCCAGTAATCCAGCCGAGATGAAATAAAAGCATGGATTACTGTTTCCAGGTCTAGAGAGAATGGGTTTTACTTTGGCTCAACGCCTTAGATGAAAGAAGCTGGATTTTTACCACGGAGCAAATCTCAGTGTCTTAATTAAAAATCACTGTCCATGATAAAACCAAGGTTCTTAACTGTGGATTTCACATAAGGAGTGAGGGGGCCCAAGTTTACAGGAGGGGACTCACAGGGGCCACTAGGTCCAAACACCATCACCTCTTCCTTCTGAAATAAGGAAAATTCAAGGAGCGTTCTCATTATCCATTGCACACAGAGTAAAATATTTAATGGTGATGATCATGGTTACCATTTTTTAAATTAAATTACAAATCCAATTACAAATGATTTTCTAATTTACTGAGATGGTACAACGTAGATGAAGCTGAAGATGGAATGTGTTCTCCTGCTGCTGAACATCACTAAGCGTCATCATCCTACAGTCCAGGACTGTGGTCTGCTGCAGAACATTAAGAACTAAATGTCAGAGCTGATACAGGGCAGAACATCTCATTACCTAGCTACAGAATATGAACAAATAACAGTAAACTCACATTTTCTGCTTGTTTTGTAACTATTAACATATTTTTAATTCCATCTCACAAATATAAATATTAAAAATAATTAGAAGTAATTTATGTATTTTGTAGTATTAATTTATCCTAATTTAACTTTACCTGCTGACTTTAACATGAGTTAAAGTCTCGTTTTATCTGGTTGTGGTCCTCTCTCTGTCTGGTGAAGATTCTCCAGTCAAAGGTAAAAAAAAAAATACAATAATTAAAAAAACCACAAAAATAAAGTTCTACTTCTGTCAAAAATGTCAGCAAAACAAATCTCAGCTGACACTGTTATGGTTGCTAGGTGACAGGGTAGTGTGTTGTCAGTGCAAACATACGTCCTCCAAAGACTAGACCGTCTCGTATAACCGCCATAAATCAGCCAACCTTTGAGTGTTCTGGCCTCCTGGGCCGCGGTCTGCGAGGGAGAGCTGGAAAGTTCATGGTGGTCAAATCTGACTAAATGTAGTTTATTTTTCAACATAGTCTGCCTTCGGTCCACACGCTGCTTCCATCGGTGTTGCAGCAGTTGGATCCCTGCGGCTGAAAAATAAACCACATACTAAAATTTGGCCACATGAACTTTTCAGCCCCCCCATGCAAGGCTGCAACAGCTGAACTGAGACACAGCCGCAGACTCACTGTGCCGACCTTCTTCACATGTATCCTCATGGTTCTCCCTCAGGTGATCCTGTGTAATCACTTCAGTGATGGTGGGGCTGCTCAGCTTCAGTTTGACATGACCAGAAACCTCTTTCCTCTTTTTGGTCACTACTGCAAAAGACCTGAGAACTTCTTCAAGCAGTAAGTGTGTGTGCATGCGTGCATGTGTGCATGTGTGTGTGTGCGCGCGCGCGCGCCTCCACCTAAACCATGTAAAAATAAGTCATGCCAGAACTTATTCTATCTTTAATGTGACCTATAACCTTTACAGTTCAGTTATTTTTGAGACTCAGAAAGATCTAATGTGAATGCTCTGATGACCCCATACCAGGTGGGGTACACAGGATCCTTGTAATTTTTTAGCAGGGATCCACTGGAGGTCATGTCCTTTACTCAGGACCAGGTTGTCTTGGGAGATCCTGCCTGGGTCAAGTTGGCCCCAACAACATACAGTGGATATAAAAAGTCTACACACCCCTGTTCAAATGCCAGGTTTTTGTGATGTAAAAAAATGACACCAAGATAAATTTCAAAACTTTGTCCACCATTAATGTGACCTATAACCTGTACAACCCAATTGAAAAACAAACTGTAATCTTTTAAGGGGAAAAATAAAACACTTACAATAACCTGGATGCATAAATATGCACGCCCTTAAACTAATATTTTGTTGCAGCACCTTTGGCTTTTATTACAGCACTCAGTGTTTTTGGGTAGCAGTCTATCAGTGTGGTACATCTTGATGTGGCAATATTTGCCGCCTCTTCTTTGCAAAAATGCTCCAAATCTGTCAGATTGCGAGGGCATCTCCTGTCCACAGCCCTCTTCAGATCACCCCACAGATCTTCAATCGGATTCAGATCTGGACTCTGGCTGGGCCATTCCAAAACCTTAATCTCCTTCTGGTGAAGCCATTCTTTTGTTGATCTGGATGTGTCCTTTGGGTCATTGTCGTGCTGAAAGATGGAAGTTCCTCTTCATCTTCAGCTTTCTAGCAGAAGCCTGAAGGTTTTGTGCCAACACTGATTGGTATTTGGAACTGCTCATAATTCCCTCCACATTGACTAAGGCCCCAGTTCCAGCTGAAGAGAAACAGCCCCAAAGCATGATGGTGCCACCATCATGCATCACTGTAGGTATGGTGTTCTTTTGGTGATGAGCAGTGTTGTGTTTGAGCCAAATATACCTTTTGAAATTAATTCAACCTTGGTTTGATCAGACCATAACACATTTTCCCACATGCGTTTGGGAGATTTCAAATGTGTTTTTGCAAAATGTAGCTGGGCTTGGATGTTTTTCTTCATAAGATAAGGCTTCTGTCTTGCCACCCTAGACAGGAGATTGTGGTCACATGTATTAAACAGCCAGTACTTGCCAGAAATTCCTGCAGCTCCTTCAATGTTGCTGTCAGCCTCTTGGCAGCCTCCCTGACCAGTTTTCTTCTCGTCTTTGTATCAGTTTTGGAGGGACGTCCAGTTCTTGGTAATGTCACTGTTGTGCCATATTTTCTCCACTTGATGATGACTGTCTTCACTGTGTTCCATGGTAGATTTAATACCATGGAAATTCTTTTGTACCCTTCTCCTGACTGATACCTTTGAACAATGAGATTCCTCTGATGTTTTGGAAGCTCTCTGTGGACCATGGCTTGTGCTGTAAGATGTGACTACAAAAATGTCAGGAAAAGCATATTAGAACAGCTGAACTTTGTTTGGGGTTAATCAGAGACACTTTAAATGGTGGCAGGTTCAATTCAATTTAGCTTTATTTATATAGCGCCACATCACAACAACAGTCATCTCATAGCGCTACCAAATGCAGGGAAAACCCCACAATTGCAGAAAGACCCAGCAATCAGACGATTCCCTGTGAGCAAGCACTTAGCGACGGTGGAGAGGAGAAACTCCCATTTTGACAGGAAGAAACCTCTAGCAGAACCAGGCTAAGGAAGGGGCAGTCATCTGCTGCGACTGGCTGGGGGTGAGGGGATGAAGAGAACAGACATAAAGAACAGGAACAGTGAGAAGCCAAGTACATTGTTGGAGGTCAACTGGCAGTCTGAATCTATTAACAGCAAAACAGAAGGGGGGTTAAGAGACACAAGATCCCTCCCTAATTGTAGGCTATATTGAAAAGGAAGGATTTTACCCTGTTCTTGAAAACAGAGATCGAGTCTGACTCCCGGACCCAGAGTGGTAACTGGTTCCACAGGAAAGGAGCTTGAGAGCAGGGGACTCTGCCTCCCAATGTACTTTTGGGGATTCTGGGTATTACAAGTAATCCAGCATCAGGTGTGTGCTGACTCCCATTTAACATGAGTTTCAATTCAATTCAATTCAACTTTATTTATATAGCGCCATTTCACAACAACAGTCATCTCATAGCACTATCAACTGTAGGGGGGACCCCCACAGTTGCAGAAAGACCCCAGCAATCAGGCGATCCCCTGTGAGCAAGCACTTGGCGACGGTGGAGAGGAAAAACTCCCTTTTAACAGGAAGAAACCTCCAGCAGAACCAGGCTCAGGGAGGGGCAGTCATCTGCTGCGACTGGCTGGGGGGTGAGGGGATAGAGAAGAAGAAAAGAACAGACATGTAGAGAGCAAACAGCACGATGGGGACTCAATCTATGGGAGAGAACAAACAAATGTTAATGACCAGCAAAAAAAAAATATTTCATAGAGAGTGAGGAAAGGAGTGAGGCCCAGTGCATTACTGGAGGTCCCCCGGCTGACTAAACCTATTAGCAGCATAACTAAGGGAGGGTTCAGAAAACACATGATCCCTCCCTAATTGTAGGCTATATCAAAAAGGTAGGTTTTAGCCCTATTCTTAAAAACAGAGATCGAGTCTGACTCCCGAATCCAGATTGGCAGCTGATTCCACAGGAGAGGAGCTTGATAACTGAAGGCTCTGCCTCCCATTGTACTTTTGGAGATTCTAGGTATTACAAGTAAACCTGCATTTTGGGAGCGTAGTGCTCTGTTAGGATGATACGGTAGTATCAGATCTTTTAAATAAAAAGGAGCCTGATTGTTTAGAGCTTTGTAAGTAAGAAGAAGGATTTTAAACTTAATTCTAAACTCTATGGGAAGCCAATGAAGGGAGGCCAGAACCGGAGAGATATGATCTCTCTTTCTAGTACCTGTTAAAACTCTTGCTGCAGCATTTTGGATCAGCTGAAGACTTTTTAAAGATGTTTTAGGACAACCTGATAATAAAGAATTACAATAATCTAATCTCGAGCTAACAAAAGCGTGGATCAGCTTCTCAGCATCACTCTGAGACAAGATGCTCCTAATCTTGGCAATATTACGCAAATGATAGAAGGCAGTCTTAGAAACAAATTTAATATGTGAATTGAAGGACAAATCCTGATCAAAAATAACTCCAAGGTTCCTCACAGAGCTATTAAGAGAAAGAGTAACTGCATCCAAACTGAAAGTTTGATTTGGAAAGGAATTTCTAAGGTTTTTTGGACCAACAAGAATGACTTCAGTCTTACCTGAATTTAATAGCAGGAAATTACAAGTCATCCAAGCTTTGATTTCCTTAAGACAGGCTTCTAACTTGGCTAATTGATTAGTATCATCTGGCTTCATTGACAGGTATAATTGTGTGTCATCTGCATAACAGTGAAAATGTATACAGTGCTTTCTAATAATGTTGCCTAACGGAAGCATATATAAACTAAAAAGGTTTGAAATGTGATTGGTTAATTCTGAACACAGCCACATCCCCAGTTATAAGAGGGTGTGCATATTTATGCAACCAGGTTATTGTAAGTTTTTTATTTTTCCCCTTAAAAGATTTCAGTTTGTTTTCAGTTGGGTTGTACAGGTTATAGGTCACATGAATGGTAGAAAAAGTTTTGAAATGATTTATCTTGGTCTCATTTTTTTTTTTACATCACAAAGACCTGGCATTTGAACAGGGGTGTGTAGACTTTTTATATCCACTGTACTGTATATACAATTGTATATACACAGTGTATATACACTGTACTGTATATACAATTTAAAGTATATAAAAAATCTCTTAGAAAAGCTAGAACGAGTTATTACTCTGCATTAATAGAAGAGAACAAGAATAATCCCAGGTTTCTTTTCAGTACTGTAGCCAGGTTGACAAAGAGTCAGGACTCTGTCAATCCTAGCATTCCCTTAGAGCTTACTAGTCAGGACTTTATGAACTTTTTCAATAATAAAATTTCATCCATCAGAGATAAAATCAATCAGATTCTTCCCACAGTTAACTTAAATACTGTAACTACTACAACTCCTTCAATTGATGTCTGTCTTGATGAGTTTACTCCAATCGACCTTTGTGAGTTAGACAAAATAGTTTCCTCATCCAAACCTTCAACTTGTCTTTTAGACCCTATTCCTACCAGATTATTTAAAGAAGTCTTCCCACTTATTGGTAGCTTTATTCTTCATATAATCAATTCTTCATTAACTTTAGGCCATGTACCGCAGGCTTTTAAAACGGCTGTAATTAAACCCTTACTCAAAAAACCAACGCTAGATCCAGGAGCTTTAACTAACTATAGACCAATCTCTAATCTCCCTTTCATTTCAAAAATCTTAGAAAGAGTTGTTGCTACACAGTTATTTGACCACCTGCAGGGAAATGGTTTACTTGAAGAGTTTCAATCTGGGTTTAGAATCCATCATAGTACTGAAACAGCCTTAGCGAAGGTCACTAACGACCTCCTCATTGCATCTGATAATGGACTAGTTTCTGTACTTGTCCTTTTAGACCTTAGTGCAGCTTTTGATACTATCGATCATAATATTGTACTTGATAGATTAGAACACTATGTTGGACTTAATGGAACTTCCTTGCAGTGGTTTAGATCTTATTTATCTGATAGGTTCCAGTTTGTTCGTGTAAATAATGAGTTTTCTTTCTACTCAAAGCTTAGTCATGGAGTTCCACAGGGATCTGTGCTAGGCCCTACTCTTTTTAGTTTATATATGCTTCCGTTAGGCAACATTATTAGAAAGCACTGTATACATTTTCATTGTTATGCTGATGACACACAATTATACCTGTCAATGAAGCCAGATGATAGTAATCATTTAGCCAAGTTAGAAGCCTGTCTTAAGGAAATCAAAGCTTGGATGACTTGTAATTTCCTGCTATTAAATTCAGATAAGACTGAAGTCATTCTTGTTGGTCCAAAAAACCTTAGAAATTCCTTTCCAAATCAAACTTTCAGTTTGGATGCGGTTACTCTTTCTCTTAATAGCTCTGTGAGGAACCTTGGAGTTATTTTTGATCAGGATTTGTCCTTCAATTCACATATTAAATTTGTTTCTAAGACTGCCTTCTATCATTTGCGTAATATTGCCAAGATTAGGAGCATCTTGTCTCAGAGTGATGCTGAGAAGCTGATCCACGCTTTTGTTAGCTCAAGATTAGATTATTGTAATTCTTTATTATCAGGCTGTCCTAAAACATCTTTAAAAAGTCTTCAGCTGATCCAAAATGCTGCAGCAAGAGTTTTAACAGGTACTAGAAAGAGAGATCATATCTCTCCGGTTCTGGCCTCCCTTCATTGGCTTCCCATAGAGTTTAGAATTAAGTTTAAAATCCTTCTTCTTACTTACAAAGCTCTAAACAATCAGGCTCCTTTTTATTTAAAAGATCTGATACTACCGTATTATCCTAACAGAGCACTACGCTCCCAAAATGCAGGATTACTTGTAATACCTAGAATCTCCAAAAGTACAATGGGAGGAGGCAGAGCCTTCAGTTATCAAGCTCCTCTCCTGTGGAATCAGCTGCCAATCTGGATTTGGGAGTCAGACTCGATCTCTGTTTTTAAGAATAGGGCTAAAACCTACCTTTTTGATATAGCCTACAATTAGGGAGGGATCATGTGTTTCTGAACCCTCCCTTAGTTATGCTGCTAATAGGTTTAGTCAGCCGGGGGACCTCCAGTAATGCACTGGGCCTCACTCCTTTCCTCACTCTCTATGAAATATTTTTTTTTGCTGGTCATTAACATTTGTTTGTTCTCTCCCATAGATTGAGTCCCCATCGTGCTGTTTGCTCTCTACATGTCTGTTCTTTTCTTCTTCTCTATCCCCTCACCCCCCAGCCAGTCGCAGCAGATGACTGCCCCTCCCTGAGCCTGGTTCTGCTGGAGGTTTCTTCCTGTTAAAAGGGAGTTTTTCCTCTCCACCGTCGCCAAGTGCTTGCTCACAGGGGATCACCTGATTGCTGGGGTCTTTCTGCAACTGTGGGGGTGCCCCCTACAGTTGATAGTGCTATGAGATGACTGTTGTTGTGAAATGGCGCTATATAAATAAAGTTGAATTGAACTGAATTATATAAGAGTCAAGATGCGTCCCGATTCACCCTTTGGCCCTACCCCTCCGTTTTGCACATTCACTGTGAATGCGTAAAAGAGGAGTAGGGCGAAGAGGGAACTGGGATGTACCCTCAGTCATTCATTTTTAAAGCAAAACAGTTATTTTGCTGCCCGTAAGTAACCATGATACAAAAATGCTATTGCCTTCTCTGGGCTAATGCTCATCTAAAATCGACTGAGATCAAGTGGTTAGATAAATCAGAATTTAAGAGTTACTCTGAAATCTTGGGTGTCATGTCCTCTGGACTAAAGAGGACAGGGACCATCTGCCTCAGTTCCAAAGCCTGCGTCTCTGATTGTATGGGGGTGCATGAGTGCCTGTAGAACTGGCAACCTGCACATCTGAAAGGCACCATCGTTGTTGAAGGGCAGTCATAGATGATGTTTTTAGGGAAGGCCTGCCATATTTCATCAGACCACGCTAAAGCACTAGAACCTCTATCGCAAGACCATGGTTCATAGGACAGGAGTCTAGATTCTGCACTTGTCTGTCTGGAGTACAGACGTTTCACCAGTTGAAAATGCAGCAGTGGTAGCATAATGTTTAGGGATGTGGAGTCATGACTAAAGGGTTGCTGGTTCAATCCCTGGACCGGCAGGATCAGATCTGGGTGGGACAGATAACATAGGTGAAGGGCTTGCTCAAGGGCACCACAGTGGGGTTAAGGAGGGTGGGACAGATAACAGAGCAGTGTCTTCCCCACCCTCCTTAACTCCACTGTGGTGCCCTTGAGCAAGGCCCTTCACCCCAGCTGCTTCGGTGGAGCTGCTCAGTGACCACAGGTCAGTCTGTGGTTGGACTGGGCAGCTTCCTGGTGTGTGTGTGTGTGTGTGTGTGTGTGTGTGTGTGTGTGAGTGTGAGTGTGTGAGAGAGAGAGTTTTGAGTTTTAAAAAAATGGCTTTATTGTACAATTCAAAAATGTAAGAACACCAATATCATGCCCCCAAGTGTGTCACATCTCAAAAGTGCAAACATAACTCATCCCCCTCTCCCACAGAACACAAAACATTCCCTACAGTCCATCTATTGGTGAATGCCTCCAAATTGTTCACCATTTGATAGTAAGAGAACTCCACCTGGAGTCTGACTTTCAACAAGGACCTGAAAGCAGACACAGGATCCACATTGCCAGCATTGGTAGTCCGATTTTTCCTTGTCAGCCAGATGGCAAGTTTAGCAGTACCAGATAGGAAGTTCATCAAAGTGTGGGCAGACTTCTTTGCCACTTTATACTTTGGACCGTAAATGAACAAACCAAAAGAGAAACGTTCACCCAAAGCCTGAAACCACACTCGCAAAAGATCAAAAAGGCCAGATAAACGAAAACATTGAACAAACAAATGCTCCAGGGTCTCAACGAGAGAAATATTGAACACTAAATGTAAAATGAAGTGCTGAGCAGCTATACAGACCAGAACAGGACCGTTCTTTGATTTGTCATCAAATCACTCAACATGAGCCAATAACTAGATAAAATAGTGATTTATGAGCAGATAGTCACTGCATTCTGTTTTGGACCTGGGCTTGTATGTTTCCAGAGTAATGGTTTATAAAATACCACAGTTACTAAATCACAATAAAGTATAGTTCCAGTGTGTATGTTAAAGTCACCTGTTGGTTTGTGTGGGTAACAGACTGATGGGTCATGTTACCTTTCCAAGTCTGTCTGACTTGATTCCTCTGCACTGATATTATAATAAAATGAACAAAAATGAATCTATGTTGATGTGTTTGGTCTACATCTGCTCTGTGTGGACAGTGTTAAGGAGGCGTGCATCATCTTGTGTCTTAACGTGGGCACTGCTGTTCTGCTGAAGTCTGTCCTTCAAGACTCCAAGGAGACAACAGAACCGTCCCGTTCATCGGATCCTTCACCAGAGTCTGCACTGAATGAGTTTGGGGTTTACTGCTTAGCACCGTGTGACGTGTTGTTTCTCCTCAACCTCAGAACATCATGGCCTGGACAGTAACTTTGTACCATTAGCAGTTTTTCTGTTATCAGCTTTAACAGTTGTTGTAGGCCATATGGATTATGTGTAGTCTGATTTTGTCTACATTGTGTATATTAAATTCTCATGTATGGGTTTGATTAGTAATAGTTTTCATTGTTTTTGCAGTCATCAGCATATCAGTGTATTGATATTCCAGCCCAGCTGTGTTTTTGGTTTCCTGTAATTTGAGTCATGTGGGATTTGTTTCATCCTGAATGTCATTGTCCCATAGAAAAAATAATTTAATTAAATATATCTTGCAAACTAAAGGTCACATGCAGCCTCATACATGTGTCATTTCTGTGGTCTTTAAACACTCGCGTTCCATACATTTCTAGAGTTGTTCTCTAAATATTTATGAACTTATGCTTGTTTGGCACATTGGTGCAGCTGAACCAGTTTATCAACAATGCACATTTTGCTAAACTCTACAAGTTATCACTGTGATGCACAAGTTTCAAAAATGTGAACAAGCAAAACACCAAAAAGGCAACAGCCACGGTGACCGCAACCCTGGTCCCAGCAGCCAACCACAGGGCTTTTTGTTGTCGGTGGCTAAGGTCCTGTCCTGTGATTGGCTGCTGGGACTGCGGCCACGTCTGCTGTCCCCCCAGTGATAACACCAAAAAGAGCTGTTGAAGGCAATGTGGGCCCACTCAGGCTATGGAGGAAGTGATAGTCACACCATCAGATGTTGGTATGCCATCAAAATGATTTTGCAAACACTATTTTGAGATGAAACTCTTACATAGTCTATCTTTAAAAAGTGCAGGAGAGGCATGCTGTATGGCAAAATTTGACCTGGGACCTTCTGCGTACCAAGCACTCACCTTAACCACAGCGACTTCCAACTTTCTTTAAATGATAAATGTTCAAGTGAAAGGATTCCCAGCAGCAATAGTACAACATTTAAAACTTAATGTGCACTACACATTGCTTTCAATTCCCTAGAGGAGGTACTGTATGTTGTACATTCATAGAACAACACCTTACCGGAAGGATTTGAACCCAGGTCTCCATTATTTTTTATTTAGCGAATGCAAAGTCCTTAAGCCAAGCAGTTGCTTCCTGGTTTGCTGTATGGAGGGTGTGTAATCCTCCTTCCAGTCTTTGGAGTGGGCAAACCTCTATGATGTGTTCCATAGTTTGCTCCTCTCCACATGCGCACAGTGGGCTAGGGCTACTGCCCCATCTGTGAAGGCTGGCCAAGCAGGGGCCATGTCCAGGTCTCCATGACAGATGAGCATCTTAAAGCCCCTGTCACACCTTGACAATATAGGCAGCATATGGCGACGTTTAAAAAATGTGGCGAATGCGCTAGCGTACGTCAAATAAGTTATGGGTAAGTTTTGTAGAAGTTAAGAGCATGCTGAAGCATGCTGGTATACATCATAGTACGGCAAGGTCGTCAAAAATGCACAAAATTTTTCAACGTATCCAGCGTATGCCTCATATATCCCACATACGTGGGCCATACGTTGCAGTTAAGTTATGCGATCATTGACACACATTCACACGTTACATGTAAGTTACTTCTGACACCCTTCTTCTTCCAGCGGCTCCGGCGTTCTCTTCCCCGGGGACGAATAGTCCTTACTGTCCCAACTGAGACACCCCCCCTCCCCCCCGGTGACACTTCCTCCTTCAGTCCATTGTTCCCCCTTTCCCCAGCTGGGTGGAGAATCACCCCCCCCCAGACCCCCCCCCCCCAACACCCAGAAGGGGCACTAACACCCCCCCCCCCCCCGTCCTTTGGGCTTGAGCCGCCCATAGCGGCTGTAGCGGGGGTCGCCGATCCAGTCAAAACACCCTTCTGGTGAAGTGTAGAGGAGGGCATGTCAGTCTGTGGAGGGAAAAAGGGGGGGGGGACACATCAGCCTTGCGGGCACAGGTCCCTACCGAAGGAACACCAACTTGCAGGGCCACCAACGGCGGGTGTCCACGCCAGGCAGCCTGGACCAACACAACCTGCTCGTCTGCCAACACAAAAGCAGGCTTCAACCTGTCGATGCAGACAGTCTCCCTATGCCCCCCCAAGTCTTAACACAAAATACTTTGCCCCAGGTTCCAACACCCTGAACAGTCCGTTGTACGGTGGGCGCAGTGGGGTCCAGTGCACATTGTGCCTGACAAAAACAAAGTTGGCGTTCTGTAAACTCTTGGGGACAGAAGTGTGGGGAAAACAATGGTGGGCCGGGCCCGGTAGGTTAAACGCCTCCGTACTGTGCAAAAATTGCACGGATCGGCCTCAGGCATGGGGTTTTCCAGTAAAAATTCTCCAGGGATCCGCAGCGACTGAGAAAAAAATGAGTTCTGCCGGAGAGGCTGCCAAATCTTCCTTAGGTGCGTAGCACAACCCCAACAGAACCCAGGGCAGGCACCCAATTTGTATCGGTGAGCGAAGCTCTGAGCACTGCCTTAAGCGACCTATGAAAACGCTTGCATAACCCGTTAGCTTGGGGGTTGTACACGGTAGTGCGGTGAATTTTGACACCACCCCCCACCCCCACCCCCCAGGCTCTGGACCATCGCGGACCAGAGTTCCAAAACTTATTGCAGGCCCCTGTCGGAAGTGATGTCCGATGGGGATCCGAACCGTGCAACCCAAGCCGACAAAAAGGCACAAGCTACTGCCGTCGACGTGGTAGAAGCCAGCGGAACCACTTCAGGCCAGCGTGTGGTGCGGTCCACGATAGTCAAAAGGTGTGGGAAACCTTGCGACGGTGGGAAGGGTTCCACCACATCCACATGGATGTAGTCGAACCTCCTGGCCAGAGTTTGGAAGGGCTTGAGAGGAGCTCTGGTGTGCTTGTGCACTTTAACCCACTGGTACGCGACGCAGGCTGCAGCCCATTCTTTTACATTCTTGCGCAAGCGCGGACAGATGAATTTCGCCCCCACTAGCTTCACTGAAGCACGCATCCCTGGATGCAAAAGAGAGTGGACTGATTCAAAAACGTGACGATGCCAAGAGCTCAGAACTACCGGGTGCGGGTGGCTGGTGGAGACGTCGCAGAGCAAGGGAGGGCACCCTTCTTGCACCACCCTGCTCTCCAGCCTCGATCCAGTAGGCACAGACTGGAGCGCGCAAATGTCCGCGTCCCTGGCTTGCTCCGCGGCCATAGCAGGGAAATCCATTCCCATGTATACCGAGAAGAATAACACACGTGACAGACAATCGGCCACGACATTGAGCTTACCAGCAACGTGTTGAAATTCGGTCGTAAATGCCGAGATCGTGGCCAAATGCTGTTGCTGCCGGGCTGACCACGGTTCCGAGACCTTGGACATTGCGTATGTCAGCGGCTTATGGTCCATGATTGCGGTGAACTCACGCCCCTCTAGCCAAAACTGGAAATGGTGCGTCGCCAGGTGTAGAGCAAACAACTTTCTGTCGAACGTGCTGTATTTGCATTTGTTGACGCGCAAAGTTCAACTGAAAAATGCGAGCGGCTGCCATGCACCGGAGATGTACTGCTCCACCACTGTTCTATGGCAACATCAGACGCGTCCGTAGTGAGCACTATCCATGCCGACGGATCTGGATGGGCTAGCAACACTTCATCCACAAGTGGTGTTTTGGCATTTGTGAAAGCCTGGACTCGCTCGGGAGTCCAGTCCATGGTTTCGGCGGGCTTCTTTTTTTTAGTGCAGCATACAACAGCTGCATCAGCTGGGCTGCCCGGGGAAGGAAACGGTTATAAAAATTAATCATTCCCCAAAACTCCTGTAGTGCCCTCACGATCTGCGGATGCAGAAAGTCCGGCACATCGCACACCTTATCTGGTAATGGAATCGCGCTCTCCAGCAAAATGCGGTGGCCCAAAAAATCATTCACTGGCACATCGAACTGGCACTTCGCCAGGTTAACTATCAGCCCGTGTGCTTCCAACCTCTGAAAAACCGTCTTGAGATAAGCGATATGCTCCTCCTTGGACGCGCTAGCAACCAGAATGTCGTCTAAGTAGACAAAAACGAAGGGCAAGTCACGAAGCACTGCGTCCATCATTCTCTGGAAAGTCTGTGCCGTGCCTTTTAATCCAAACGGCATGCGTAAAAACTCGAAAAGGCCGAAAGGAGTTATTACCGCTGTTTTCGGAACATATTCCGCATGCACCAAGACCTAGTGGTAACCGCGGACCAGATCCACTTTGGAAAAAACATGCGTCCCGGCCAGGTGCACGGGCAAATCCTGGATGTGTGGGATAGGATACCGTTTGTGTTCCGTGGCATTGTTCAAGCACCAGAAATCGCCGCACGGCTGCCACGACCTGTTGGCTTTAGGCACCATGGGAAGCGGGGATGCCCACGGGCTGCACCTGACTGTTCCCAACTGCTCTAAGTTGGCAAACTCCTCATGTGCGCTGGCCAGTTTAGCCGCATCCAGGCGCCGAGGTTGCATGAACACCGGCTGGCCTTTTTTAGTTATGCAATGTTCGACCCCATGTTTAGTTACCGTAGCCGAAAAAGTCGGGACCGTGAGTGCTGGGAACTGTGTGAGTAAATGTTGGTATATACCCCCTGGAGCTATAACGTTAGCCAGTGTTTTTGGCTCAGCTCCCCGAGCTGTGCAGGGCAGTGAGGTAAAAGCGACAGCATCCACTAATCGTCTATTAGCAACATCGACTAACAACCCATAAGCACATAAAAAAATCTGTGCCTAAAATGGGGGCAGAACATGCAGCTACCACAAAATCCCACTGAAAATTGCGTCCGTGCAAGCATATCGTCGGTGTCCGTTCGCTAAAAGTCCAGATGGTGGATCCATTGGCGGCCGTGAGCTTAGGACAGCTGCCCCCTGCCACCCTGTCTGCATTGACTGGCAGGATGAGGCTCTTCTGGGAGCCAGGGTCCACCAGAAACCCCCGAACGTGTGTCCGTGACATAAAGCAGCTTGTTCCTGTCGCCAGCGGTTGCAGTTGCAACTGAGTGCCGAACATGCAGTCTTCCCGGCTTCATGAACTGGCACAGCAGCAAACAGCGTTGGGCATCTGAGCCGAAATGGCGATGATAGGAACAGATCACCCTGTTCCTGCATCCTGTGGCATCCGTCCCAGCCACTACCAACGGCTCCTCGATCTCGCTGGAGTCCCTCATGGATTCCGGTGCCACTGCATGCACGCTGAGAGCTCTGGTTGCTAAAATGATGCGGTCCACTTCCTGCACCAGGGTGCGGTAGTCCTTGGTCACCATCAGTGGCGAGTTAGCCAGGATCGCCCTCGCAGTAGCAGGTAGGTTCCTGAGGAACAAGTGGGCGAGCAGGAAAGATTTGTCATTCTTCCCCCTCACCGCGAACATGCTCTCCATGAGTTCCACGGCTGATCTGTCACCTAACTCTGAACGTGTTAGGAGTCTCTCTGCCCTGTCACTGTCAGACAGGGTATAGTGCTGGAGTAGCATCCGCTTGAGCACTTCGTATTTCTCTGGGCCAGTGGCTCCTGGAGCAGGCTCGTCACCTGTTGCATGGCGCACGTATCCAGCACAGCTCTCACTGGCATCCTCATCTAGAAGAGGCATTGGTTAGTGCGTCAAGGGTTGGAGCAGTTGGCGCAGATGAAGATTGATGGTGCACATGCTGATGCTGCGCGTTGTTTCCTCACCGCACACTTCGTCGCCATCTGGACTCTCGTGTTCGCTTCCATCTTGAGAACACCCTCATTGACACTGTGGCGCCAGGTGGCTCAGTCTTTGGCAATAACCTCCCAGTTATTGGCACTGATCTGCGCACACCACATGTCGCACCGCACACGCTTGTTGAGTTTGGCCATGACAGCAGCTGCTTTGGCGATTCTGGAGCTGATCTCAGTGTCCAGCGAAAGCATGTTTGAAACAGTGGACCCTAGGTAGGTGAAGGTGTCCACAACCTCCAGCTGTGTGTTGTCAATGGTAATGACACGAGAGGAGACAGCATCTTGCGCCATGATGTTGGTTTTCTTGAGGCTGATCATGAGCCCAAACTCCTTGCAGGCGTGGGACAGTTTGTCGACCAGGTGCTGCAGGCCCTCCTCGCTGTGTGATGCTAGAGCAGTGTCGTCTGCAAACAGCAGCTCATGTAAATGGTAAATGGCATTCACTTATACAGTGCTTTTATTCTCATCTCTTGATGACCAAAGCGCTTTACAGATCCTGCTATCCACCCATTCACACACACATTGACACACTGATGTATGTGTATGTACGTACGAGGACCTCGTAGACTTTGGTTTTAGCACAAAGTCTTGTGATGTTGAGTTTTCCATCTGATCTTGTGCGGACGTAGACACCTTCAGGACAGTCGGCGAAGGCATAGTGGAGGAGCATTGAGGAAAAAATCCCAAAGAGAGTCAGTGCTAGAACGCAACCCTGCTTCACTCCACTGCTGACTGGGAAGGCATCTGAGGTGGCTCCATCAAAGCAAACAGTACTATGCATGACCATGTGGAAGGAGGAGATGATTGTACATGAATATGTAATATACATAATACATAATATACATGATTGAATATGTACATATGTATACTAGCTGCTCTTGTTTTTTCTTGCCTTCTGATTGTTGCTCTGAGTGTTGCTATCCCTGTGCTGTTGGAATCCTGGAATTTCCCCATTGTGGGACTAATAAAGGCTTATCTTATCTTATTGCAAGAAGCTTTGAGGGACAACCGATCTTTCGCAGGATCTGGAAGAGCCCACTTTGACTCAAGGCTTTGGTCAGGTCCATGAACGCAAGGAACAATGGCTGCTGCTGCTCTCGACACTTCTCCTGCAGCTGACGGAGGGAGAAGCTCATATCCACTGTGGATCTTCCGGCTCTGAAGACACACTGGGATTCAGGATAGACTCGCGAAGCAAGGCTTTGCAGGCGGAACAGGGTGACCCGGGCGAAGACTTTGCCAACTATGCTCAGAAGAGAGATGCCACGGTAATTGTTGCAGTCACTGCGGTCACCTTTGTTCTTATACAGCATGGCTATGTTGGCATCTCTCATATCTTGGGGAATATGACCTTGCTCCCAGCAAAGGCAGAGGAGATCATATAGTGGCTGTAAGATGGCTGTTTTCCCTTGTTTCAGAACTTCTGGGGGGATACTGTCTTTCCCTGGAGCTTTGCCACAGGTGAGGCAGTCTATGGCTTTGCTGAGCTCTTCCAGCGTGGGCATTTCATCAAGCTTTTCCATGACTGGTAGGCCAGGCAAGGCGTTGAGGGCAACGTCTGTCACAGTGTTCTGGGTCGAGTACAATTCAAGATAATGCTCGACCCAACGCTGGAGTTGCTTGCTGTTGTCGGTGATGTCTTAGCTTTGAGCGGTGCTGTTTTGATGCTTGTGGGGCTGATAGCTGTTTTGATGCCCTTATACATTCCTTTGGCATATCCGCAATCGGCAGCTACCTGGATGTTGGTGCACAGGTTCTGCCAATACTCATTGGCGCAACAGCGGGCAATCTGCTGTATCTTGCTCCTTGCTGCTCGAAGGGTGTCGCGTGTGCCAGGGCAAGGGTTCTGCTTGTGAGCCAGCAGTGCTTCTCTTTTGGCCTCTGTGACTGGCTGCATTTCGTCCCAGTGAGCCTCAAACCAGTCAGCATTCTTGCATTCTTTCTTTCCAAATGTGGTCATGGCTGAGTTGTAGATGGCGTCGCGAAGGTGGTTCCATTTGACGTCCACGTTGTCTGGGATATTGGACTGGAGGTGAGCTTCAAGTTTCCTCTGAAAGCTGTCAGCGAAGGTCTGAGCCTTGATCGGATCGGAAATTCTGCAAGTGTCGATGCAGGGGCGACCCTTAGTCTTGGCATGGTGGATCTTTCTTGGCTTCAGTCTGACCTTACTGGCAACAAGGGAATGATCTGTATCACAATCAGCGCTGTGATAGCTTCTCGTGTGAAGAACACTGCTGAAGTCCGCTCTTCTGGTGATGACAAGATCTAGCTGGTGCCAGTGACGGGACCGGAGGTGTCTCCAAGACACTTTCCGCAGCTCTTTACACTTGAAGTAGGAGTTTGTAATGCAGAGGCCGTGATGACAACAGAATTCCAACAGCCTCTGTCCGCTCT
Source organism: Pholidichthys leucotaenia (assembly GCA_020510985.1). Taxonomy (NCBI): domain Eukaryota; kingdom Metazoa; phylum Chordata; class Actinopteri; order Cichliformes; family Pholidichthyidae; genus Pholidichthys; species Pholidichthys leucotaenia. The sequence continues at coordinate 297,718,428 of CM035849.1, forward strand.
CGTTCATCCTGCCAATGCCAAAGTAGCCAAGACAAGATGGCCACATTTGCCAGTCTGCTCCGACGTGAGCGTTGAAGTTGCCTAGCAAAAATACGCCTTCAGAGTGGGGGATTCTAGATAGCACTTCCTCTAGAGCCTTGTAGAACTGATCTTTGGCTTCTGGAGTGGACGTGAGGGTCGGGGCATACACAGAAAGGATGTTCACAAAGCCCGACGATGTCTTCATGCGGAGGCCGAGGATTCTTTCGGACCCTCCTGTAGGGGTTTCTGTGGTGGCAATCAGCGAGTTCCTCACTGCAAAACCTACACCATGCTGCCTGGACTCGTCCTGGGACAGGCCCTGCCAATGAAATGTGTAGTCTGATTCTCTAAGAGAGCCGTTGTCGGCCAGGCGGGTTTCCTGAAGGCAGGCAACATCGATGTTAAGTCGTACCAGTTCCTTATTGATGATGGTGGTTTTGCGAGAGTCATCCATTTGTTGGAGATCAACGGCAAGTCTGGGGCACATGGTGCGAACGTTCCAGCTTGGAAATCGAAGAGCTGGAGTCTTCGTATGTTTCTCCTTTTGACTGCCTGGTGCAGATTGACGCTTGCTTGTCGGGAGAGACCCCTAAGCTCTACACACCCAGTAGAGCAGGCAAGCCATGGCAGGGCGGCACCTTACTGGCTGGGGGCTGCCCAGCTTGAGGCGGGTGGTAGCTGCCCAATGAAGCTGTGAAGGCTTCTCCCACCGTCAGACAAGACCCCTGGCACTCCTCCCTATGCCAATCGGTTGGAGCTTATAACCGGTAACTGCCTCGTCCCGTGTTGTGCCAGAATCTTACAACGCCGTTGGAGTGGCTTCTCCAGTTTGCGCTAAAAAGCCTGGGCGGGGTAGTTTGGAGACACTGGGCTGCCTATATGTCAGTGTCCCCCTCTCGGTGTCTCTGGCTGAGTCCAAAGGAAAGGATGATCCAATACCGTTTGGGACCAGTTCTACTGCAGGAGTTGCCAGAAGTAGTGCTGAGCATCTGCCAACCGCCTTAGGACTCCACTCTGGATTTATCCTCGAGGTTTACTCCCGAAGCCTTTCCTGTAATCAGGTATAGCCGCAAGGCAGCGGAGGTTTGGAATCAGAGTTTACCTTCTCCTAGGTAGTTTGCCAGCCAAGGCTAACGGGCACCACCTGCCCGGATTTGAAATCAGAGTGGTCCTTCACCTAGGTGGACTGACACCCAAGTCTGACGAGCCCTACCTACCCGGACCACATAGTAATATTTTGTGTCGTCCGTTGTTATCCCACAGAGTGCAAACTGAGCTTCTATGTGCAGGAACCACACAGTTGGGCTGTGAAGCCAGAAGTTTGGGAGCTTGACTGAGACAGCGAACACGACGCTGGTGCTCTCCCTCCAGGTAGTCTCCGGGGTGGTGTTCGGCTCACTGTCCATGGCACGTCTTGGGGTCACCAATGTGGAGAAAGGAAGCAGGTGAGGCAGCGAGCTGGACAACAAACAAACTTTATTCCTTCTCCAACATTCAGTACAGAAAAAGCACTCCCAGGTCTCTGAGCATTCTCCTTTTATACCTTTAATTCCATGCATTGAGACCCGGAACTTCCAACCATAATACATTGTTTGGAACAAAGACCTGTGTGGCACATTCACACCAGCACCGCTTCTCACACCCTTCTTCTTCCAGTGGCTCCGGCATTCTCTCCTCTCCCCAGGGGACAAATAGTCCTTACTGTCCCGACTGAGACCCCCGGTGACACTTCCTCCTTCAGTCCATTGTTCCCCCTTTCCCCAGTTGCCTTCTCTGGGTGGAGAATCCCCCACCCATACCACCACAGTGTTTATCATTAAGGGGAAAAAAATCCAAACCCACATGGCCCTGGGTGAAAAAGTGTTTGCCCCCAAACCTAATAACTGGTTATGCCACCCTTAGCAGCCACAACTGCAATCAAGCGTTTGCGATAACTGGCAGTGAGTCTTTTACAGCACTGTGGAGGAATTTTGGCCTACTCATCTTTGCAGAATTGTTGTAATTCAGCCACATTGGAGGGTTTTCGAGCATGAACCGCCTTTTTAAGGTCATCTTAATCAGATTCAGGTCAGGACTTTGACTAGGCCACTCCAAAGTCTTCATTTTGTTTTTCTTAAGCCATTCAGAGGTGGACTTGCTGGTGTGTTTTGGATCATTGTCCTGTTGCAGAACCCAAGTGCGGTTCAGCTTGAGGTCACAAACAGATAGCCGGACATCCTCCTTCAGGATTTTTTGGTAGAGAGCAGAATGCATGGTTCCATTTACCACAGCAAGTCTTCCAGGTCCTGAAGCAGCAAAACAGCCACAGACCATTACACTACCACTGTGGTCTATATTAACCATATATTCCATAACCTGCATATGTTGAAGCATGTGGAAATGTTTGGTAATTACATATGTAAAGGACTTCACACCTCTGAAAGGACAAAGGGCTCTCACCCGCCGAGTGAAGAACAAAGACGTTCCCGGACGCGGCGGAGGAGACCGGAGGAGCCACCCTCACCCCCTAAGGCGAGGAGAGGAAATACCAAGACAATGGGGGGATTAAGATAATGAGGGATGTCAGCCTTTGTTATGCATGTCTTTTGTTGTGTGCCAGTATAAAGTCAGTGAGCTGGAGACATTCTGCCTCTTTTCCCTTCTGCCACTCTCTGCACCAGATGAGACTTGTTAGAAGAGCTGAATATTAAACTTTGCTTATAAATCAAATCGCCTCTTCATTTCCAAGCTCCTCTACAACCACCACCATATTTTACTGTTGGTATGATGTTCCTTTTCTGAAATGCTGTGTTACCTTTACGCCAGATGTAATGGGACACACACCTTCCAAAAAGTTAAACTTTTGTCTCATCACAGAGTATTTTTCCAGAAGTCTTGGGGATCATCAAGATGTTTTCTGGCAAAACTGAGACAAGCCTTTATGTTTGTTTTGCTCAGCAGTGGTTTTCGTCTTGGAACTCTGTCATACACTCCATTTTTGCCCAGTCTCTTTCTTATGGTGGAGTCATGAACACTGACCTTAACTGAGGCAAGTGAGGCCTGCAGTTCTTTGGATGTTGTTGTGGGGTCATTTGTGACCTCTTGGATGAGTCGACGCTGTGCTCTTGGGGTAATTTGGGTCAGCCGGCCACTCTTGGGAAGGTTCACCACTGTTCCATGCTTTTGCCATTTGTGGATAATGGCTCTCACTGTGGTTCACTGCAGTCCCCAAGCTTTAGAAATGGCTTTATAATCTTTTCCAGATCGATAGATCTCAGTTACTTTGTTTCTCATTTGTTCCTCAATTTATTTGGATCACAGCATGATGTCTAGCTTTTGAGGATGTTTTGGTCTACTTCACTTTGTCAGGCAGGTCCTGTTTAAGTGATTTCTTGATTGAGAAGAGGTGTGGCAGTAATCAGGCGTGGGTGTGGCTAGAGAAATGGAACTCAGCTTTACAAAAATGTGATAAACCACAGTTAATTTATGTTTTAACGGGTGGGGGGCACAATCACTTTTTCACACAGGGCCATGTAGGTTTTGGATTTTTTTTTTACTCTTAATAATAAACACCTTCATTTAAAAACTGCATTTTGTTTACTTGTGTTATCTTTGTCTATTTAAATTTGTTTGATGATCTGAAACATTTAAGTGTGACAAACATACAAAAAAATGAGAAATCAGGAAGGGGCAAATACTTTTTCACACCACTGTATGTAGATGTATTTGATGTGTTCCAAACTTACTGAACGTGTTTGCAACTTAAGCAGAACTTATGCATAGCTTATCCTAATTTATGCATAGTGCTGTCATGCCAAACTGCCTTCGCCTCCCGATCCATGAATCCCAGGTGTGCGAGAGCATGAAGACTCCATCATCTCAGTTCAGCCGAGATGATCCTCTCCTCCAAAGACCATTGCATGGCGGGGGTGTGACCGACTTGGCAGATCTGTCAAATCTGTCAGGTTGGTCACACCTACGGAAAGGATAAAACAGCTGATGTGGCAAGTCACGGATGTCAGATGACAATCGAAACATGTCAAGGTATGAAACATCTCTTTGTCTGAATAGAAGAACAAGACCGGTGGACACCTTCCACCATGGAGTCTTCTTACCAATGCTGCCAATACACTATTACATGGTAGCTGTAAGTTAGACTATCACTGGGCATAAGTTGTGAACACTGGCAACACGCTAAGCATTTGTTGGTATAAGTTATTGAAACATTTTGTTTAAGTTACTAATACATTACGTATACATCCATCTCATTAAGGATACACAATGCATACGCCCAAAATTGAAAATTTTGGCTGTATGCCAGTGTGTTAGAAAAATTTTGATACATCGGCATACGCTGCCTAAATCGTCAAGGTGTGACAGGGCCTTTACCAGAATTAGCCAAGAGCTGCAACAGCTATTTGGCCATTAAAGTAAAGATTATGCTGCTTATAAAATTTTATATACAGTATATCAGTGAATATACAAGAAATGTAGTTTATGTAGCATTTATGAATTCATATTTCAACAGTGAAAAGAACTGATGGAACTTTGCTATTATGTGTTGCAACAAATGAAAAAGCCAGACTCTTCTGAAAAAATGTTATGTGGTGCAGTCAGTGTGTAACTTGGTGTCATCTAGCTGTCAGAGATCAAAGTGCAAATATTTCCTTTATACTGGTCATTACTCCCTTAAGCATTTATAATGGCCTACAGAAGTCTTTTGTGTTGATAGTTATGCATAAAAAGTTGGAAAGATATGGTGATCCAAGATGGCCACCTATATGGAGACAGACCCTCTTCCTGTGTATTAAAAAAAGCTGTCTTACAATACAGAAATCAGAATTTCAACAACGAATATCACCAACTACTGGAGACCATCCCCCCACCCTGTGGAAAACTGCCAGCTGGCTAACGACCTAAACAGCTTTTACTGTAGGTTTGAAAAGAACCTACAGTTCTCACCTCTCACCCACACAAAAGGTTTATCTGCAGCCCCAGGAACTCCATCCCTCCTCCACTCTGACCTCCCACCAGCACTAATGATCTGTGAAGAGGAGGTGCGCTGGGTCTTTCAGAGACAAAAGACCAAGAAGGCTGCAGGACCTGATGGTGTGTCTCCGTCCTGCCTGAGAGTCTGCTCCAACGAGTTGGCCCCCATCTTCACCCGGATCTTTAATAGATCACTGGAGCTGTGTGAAGTGCCTTCCTGCTTCAAACGCTCCATCATCATTCCAGTTCCCAAGAAACCCTCTGTTACAGGATTAAACGACTACAGACCTGTTGCCTTGACCTCTGTGGTCATGAAATCCTTGGAGAGATTGCTGCTGAACCACCTGAAGGTCATCACAGGCCCCCTGATGGACCCGCTGCAGTTTGCCTACCGGTCGAACAGGTCAGTGGATGATGCAGTGAATATGGGACTACACTACATCCTGCAACACCTCGACTCCCCAGGGACGTACGCTAGGATCCTGTTTGTTGACTTCAGCTCAGCGTTCAACACCATCATCCCAGGCATTCTTCATCAGAAACTCCTCCAGCTCAAGGTGCCCCCCTCCACCTGCCAGTGGATCTCCAGCTTTCTGACTGACAGGTGGCAACAGGTGAAGCTAGGGAGAATTACATCCAGCTCCTGAAAAATTAGTACTGGCACCCCCCAAGGATGTGTCCTTTCCCCACTGCTCTTCTCCCTCTACTCCAACCACTACACCTCAGAGGACCCTTCAGTGAAGCTCCTGAAGTTTGCGGACGACACCACAGTCATCGGTTTGATCCAGGATGGTGATGAGTCTGCATACAGGCGGGAGGTGGAGCAGCTGATCCTCTGGTGCGGCCAGAACCATCTTGAACTTAACCCAGCCAAAACGGTGGAGATGACTGTGGATTTCAGGCGACACCCTCCTTCATTCCCCCCACTCACCATCCTCAACAGCACACTGTCCACTGTGGACTCCTTCAAGTTTCTGGGTACCACAATCTCCCGGAACCTGAAGTGGTCCTCCCATATAGACACTGTCCGGAAAAAGGCCCAGCAGAGGTTGTTTTTTCTGCGTCAGCTCAAGAAGTTTGATTTGCCTCAGGAGCTGCTGGTTGTCTTCTACACCGCCATCATCCAATCTGTCCTCTGCTTTTCCATCACTGTCTGGTTTGGATCTGCCACTAAACAGGACAAGACCAGACTGCAGCGGATCATTAAGTCTGTGGAGAGGATCATTGGTACCGACCTACCCTCCATTGAGAACTTATATCGGTCCATAACCAGGAAACGGGCGGGAAACATCTGTGCTGACCCGTCACACCCCGGCCACAAACTGTTTGAACTTCTATCTTCTGGTCGTCGTTACAGATCACTGAAAGTCAAAACCACCCGTCACAGGAACAGTTTCTTTCCTCAAGCCATCAATCTGATGAACTCCTAACATTCACCTAGTCCTACCTGTTGCTGTACTCATGACTTTTCATCCATTATTACATTGCACATAACTCTCACACTGCTTTTTACTTCATTCACATTATATCACTGAATCTGAGTTCACATTGAAATACTGTGTGACTGTATATTTTTTCATATATTTCTGCAAAGTGTGGATAGTCTGAGTAAATAAGCTGCATATATTCCTTTATATATTTGCATCCTTTTATAGAAACGTGGACAGACTGTAATTTACTGTACATACTCTGTTGTCATTGAATCCTTATTTAAATCTTATTTAAATCCTCCACCTGAACAACGAGAGCAAGTTTTTAGCCAATGTCAAATTCCATGTATGTGTTGTGCATACTTGGCCAATAAAGCTGATTCTGATTCTGATTAAAATGATTACTACAGCATGATTCTAACCTCCCGGTACACTCTCATGCCAGACCAGAACCGCTAGCTTGTCCATCTTATTTTGGAGCGACCCATGACGATGGAAGGGAGAATGGGCTTGTACCTTCTCATACTCACATATTGCTCTGCTCCAGCATCCCCGTCGTTTTTGCCTTAGCCCACAGGGAATATCAGGTCTTTGCTCCGGGAACACCACTGAGCTGCAGAGAACTAATAGCTCATCCCTGGTGTAAACAATAGGATCACGATGCACTGAATCCCCAGAAGCAGTTGAAGTGAAGAAAGAAAGCACTCATATCAGCATTTGAACGATGACATTTGTGTCCATGGTGCCCAAGATGAATATAAGTTAACATGAGCTAGAAAAAAGTTGTAAAAGCAAATGAATAATAAAGTAGAGGAGAGGAAAAGCTCAGTAGTGAGCGGAGCTGCTGCAGAGGCTGCCTCTTGAACAGCTTTGGAAGATGCTCCATTTGAACTTCAGCAGACTATCTCGACCATGTCTCACACATAACCAGCCACTACCTATTGTGGGTTGTCACAGCAGATCATGGGTCCACATTTCTGATTTGGCAAACGTTTTCAATGTTTAGATGATGATTTTTGGGCCTATATTGTCCAGCCCTATTTGGTAGGGCCCCAGCTAGGGGCTTGAACCCACAACCTCCCAGCTGTGGGGCAGATGCTCTATACCACTCTGGTTATCTTGACCATATCTACATGCCTAAATGCATTGGGTTACTAGCATGGGATTAACTGCATTTGCATAAGTGAGCAGATGAACATAATCTATATACTTGCATAAATACAATTTTTGCATATATTTGCATAAACATATATTGCATAAATGAGCAGATGAACAAGTGTACGTAATAAAGTAGTCAGTGAGTATAGATCTATCACTCAGACCACTCCAATGGAAATAACTGAGAAGGAAAATTCATTTCAAAAGAAAAACCCCCACCTCTGATATAATAATAGTCAACTTTATTCATTGTTGCTTCAAATTTAAAATCAAAACTTGATTATAGCACTTTTTATCCAAAAGGTTATAACACAAAGTGCTGCGGGTGATGGGGTCGACAGCTCTGTGATCTCCTTGATTACTGACTACCTGACAGGCAGGCCACTCTGTCTGGCTGGGCAGTGTCTTGTCTGATGTAGTGGTTAGTGATACGGGAGCTCCACAGGGGACTGTGCTTTCTCCTTTTCTCTTCACTTTATACACCACTGACTTTCAGTACAACTCCAAGTCATGCCACCTGCAGAAATTCTCTGATGATTAGTAGGACTGCAACTAGCAATTATTTTGGTAGTCGACTAATTTAACAACTATTTTTTCGATTAGTCGACTATTCGCGATTATTTCTGTCATGTCCGCCAGCTCTCAGCTTCCTGCTGGCACAGCTCCTGTTCGGGGCTCTATGTCATGTTTTACCTCATCTGTTTAAGCCTGCAGACCTGTGAAAATCACTTTGTTGTCATTCTCTGCCTTAATATAATGTAGCCTATTATAACAAGTTCCCATAGCTAAATAAAATAATGACCCATTAAACAACATAGAGTGATATTTGTCAAGATTGTGAAGTACGTGGCAGTAATGCACCTGTAAGCTGGTTGCCAACCGCCAATCAAATCTAAAAGAAGAAGACCCATTAAACATGAGTTGGAAACTTGACAGTTTAATCAGAAGTGCTTGTAGCAACACAATTAAATAATAGATGTTAAAGTGTAAAAACTCAAATAGCAGCCTGCTGCTCCATAAAGGCTGTTGTAACTACATCAGTTTCCAGCACTCACTGTCCCGACGTTTTCAGCGGCCATCGCTAAACACGGGGTGGAGCACTTTATCACCACCACCGGGCCGCCCGTTTTCGCACGACCTCGGCGCTTGGACGCAGCTAAACTGGCCATAGCGCGTGAGGAGTTTGCCAACCTGGAAAGGTTGGGCATCATCAGGCAATCGAACAGCCCATGGGCATCCCGGCTACACATGGTCCCTAAGGTTGAGGGGTCGTGGCGACTGTGCGGCAATTTCCGCAGGTTGAATAACGCCACAGCACACGACCGCTACCCGATTCCCCACATTCAGGATTTTTCCGTTCACCTCGCCAGAGCACGCATTTTGTCTAAAATAGACCTGGTCCGCGGTTACCACCAGGTCCCAGTGCGCGCGGAGGACATACCCAAAACAGCGGTAATAACTCCGTTCGGCTTGTTTGAGTTTCTGCGCATGCCATTCAGATTAAAAGGAGCGGCACAGACGTTCCAGCGCATGATGGACGTGGTGCTGCGCAATCTCCCGTTTGTGTTCATCTACCTGGATGATATCCTGGTAGCCAGCGTGTCCGAAGACGAACACGTAACCCACCTCAGGAAATTATGGAATTAATAAGCTGGGCTTTGAACGCAATTGACACTGTCTTTTCAACGAGGAAAAGTGCCCCGGGGGAGGTTGTTTGCCCCGCAGGAACGGCTGCTGCGGGCTATTTACGGGAGACAAGTAATTGGAAACTCTTGTGCCTGACTGATCTTTTTATCGAAGATGTAGAAGATTTGTACGTCTTCGTAGTAATGGTGATTGGGATCGTTCTGATTGGATCTGGGATTGTCCTGGTGTACCGCAAATTGTGGAAGATGGATACAGCCTATCAAAATGCTGGCCAGGCGAGGTGCATCCATCAAATTGAAAAAATGGAGAGGACCCTGATAGCAACAAATGGAGAACTGTATCGGAAGGTGGATTACATCATGATTACGCTTAGGGCCATCCACGATGGACTCAACGCCCAGCAATGAAGGATTAAGTACTGAATCTGCAAGAGAATATAAAGTTTTTCCTCTCTGTGATCAGTACTATTCAACTAAATCTGACTCCCTCACAAAAATCCTCCTGATCATCTGCAGTCTTTGTTTTCAAAACATGGAGCTCATGGCCTTCGGACAGGCAGCTGCATGGCCAAGGACAATGCTAGCAGCCAGACAAAACATCTCCTGCCAAAGAGTCCTTGTTGTTCTTAGCTGATACAACACCTACTTCCAACATTACACTCATACTGATTCACAAACTGATGATAAAGATGATTCACTCACTGCTCTCTTTGTGTCCTGTGAACTTTTTTGGTCTGCTGATTGTGCATTGAGGGCTTTTTTTTCTTTGTAATCATAATATTGATCACATATGACCACTATTCTGAAATCAATGATTTTTTTGCTCCTTCCTATTGTATTATTTCCAATGCTTCCTGTACCCTCCTGTTGGCAGGCGCGTTTCAGATGCAGCCGTGTCACCGGAAATGCAGGGCGTTTTCTGTGTCAAGTCAAATCCCTCGTATGTTATCAGTGATCTGTTATCAGTATCTGTTAATATACTTGGCAATAAATCTTTTCTGAGTTCTGAGTTCTGATGGTTTTCCAGAGGTTGGAGGAGCACGGGTTAATAATCAACCTGGCGAAATGCCAGTTCGGTGTGACGGGGATTGATTTTTTGGGGCACCGCATCTCACCGGAGGGAGCGATAACCTTGCCCGACAAAGTGCGCGCTGTGGCGAACTTTCCCCGGCCTCAGACGGTCAGGGCGCTGCAGGAATTTTTGGGGATGGTTAACTTTTATAACCGTTTCCTCCCCCGCGCAGCTCAACTCATGCAGCCATTGTACGCCGCGCTCAAGAGAGGGAAACCCGCGGATGGAGTCGAATGGACTCTGGAGCGAGAGCAGGCATTCTCTGAGGTTAAAGCAGCCCTGGCAAACGCCGCACTATTGGCGCACCCAGGCCCGGCGGCCCGGATAGCGCTCACTACCGATGCCTCGGACGTGGCCATAGGGGCCGTCGTGGAGCAACGTGTCGCCGGTTCTTGGCAGCCGCTTGCTTTTTTCAGCAGGGCTTTGCGCGACAGTGAGCGTAAATACAGCGTGTTCGACAGGGAGTTGCTGGCTCTCCACCTGGCCATACGCCACTTCCAGTTCTGGCTGGAAGGGCGCAGCTTCACTGCGTTTGTGGTCCACAAGCCGCTGACGTTCGCGATGGCCAAAGTTTCGGAACCATGGTCAGGCCGGCAGCAGAGACAGCTGGCCGCAATCTCGGAGTTTGCAACCGATATTCAGCATGTGTCGGGTAAACTGAATGTGGTGACGGACTGTCTCTCGCGCGCGGTTGTGGCCCCGGTCTGTGTAGGGATAGATTATACAGCCATGGCCGCGGAGCAGATTAGCGAGACGGACGTGCGCGCGCTCCAGTCTGGAACAACAGGGTTAAGGCTGGAGAGCAGGGTACTGCAAGACGGCAAGCCCCCCCTAATCTGCGACATCTCCACGGGACGCCCGCGCCCAGTGGTCCCGGTCGCGTGGCGCCGCCGCGTGTTTGAGTCAGTTCACGCTCTGGTGCACCCAGGAGTGCGCGCGTCAGTCAAAATGGTGGGAGCGAAATTTGTGTGGCCAGGCCCACGCAAACAGGTGAAAGAGTGGGCTGCAGCCTGCGTAGCGTGCCAACAAGCCAAAGTGCACAGACACACCAAGGCTCCTTTGGAGCCGTTTAGTATACCGGCTAAAAGATTCGATCATGTTCACGTGGACCTCGTGGGCCCCCTCCCACCATCACAAGGGTGCACGCACCTCCTGACAGTGGTGGACCACACCACACGCTGGCCAGAAGCAGTCCCGCTGGCGGCAACCACGTCCGCGGACGTGGCGCACGCTTTTTTGTCAACATGGGTGGCGTGTTTTGGAATCTCGTCGGACATCACGTCCAATAGGGGCCCTCAGTTTGTTTCCGAACTTTGGTCCGCGATGGCCCGCAGCCCGGGTGCTGCAATTCATCGCACAACAGCGTACAACCCACAGGCAAATGGGTTATGCGAGGGTTTTCACAGGTCACTGAAAGCAGCACTCAGGGCTTCGTTGACGGATGCAAATTGGGTAGACCAGTTGCCGTGGGTTTTATTGGGGTTGCGTTCCGCACCAAAAGAGGATTTGGAAGCTTCCCCGGCTGAGCTGTTTTTTTCTCAGCCACTGCGGCTGCCCGGGGAATTTTTGCCAGATAATCCCGCGCCGGACAACTGTCCGTCTCAGCGTTTGCAGCGTAGTGCAGACACAGGCACACTGCCCGGCCCGGCCCACCACTGTTTTCCACGTGCTTTTGTGCCAAAAACTTTGAAGAATGCCGAGTTCGTGTTCGTCAGACACGATGCCCACCGCCCTCCATTGCGCCCACCCTATGATGGCCCGTTCAGAGTGCTGGAAACAGGGGACAAGCATTTTTTGTTAGACTTGGGGGGGCGTCGGGAGAAAATATGCATAGACAGACTTAAGCCCGCCTTTGTGGTGGCGGACGAGCAAGTGCTGCTGGCTCGGGCCCCTCGGCGTGGAAGACCCCCACTGAAAGCTCCCTAGGCAAACGATTCACCAGGACAGCCACACGGGCAAAGTGAAGTTCGCCCCCCCCTTGCCATGGCCCACCCGCAGTCAGACACACGTCCAGCAGCCCTCCGCCGGCGCAGAGACCCCCGTTACAGCAGATATGGGAGGAGACTGAAGCCCAAGAGACGTGGGGACTGAAACTCTGTCTGGCGGGGGGGGGGGGGGTGTAACAGAGACAAAATGCATGTTGTGGAGATTAGGGTGAGTCAACAGACAGCGTCTCAGTCAGGATGCAGTGGTTAAACATAGGAGGACAATAGGCAGGGATGTCATGGGGAGTTGGCAAGAAGAAAGAGTCGGGGGTTGAAGGGGAATGTTTTGTGATGTTAAATGTCATGCAGATGTGAGATGATCTGTTGGGTTTATAAGGAGAAACCGTAAGCCATTTTAAATGTATTTGTGAGCACTGTGGCAGCACAGCAAGAAGGTCATGGGATCAAGTCCACCCCTGACCATCATGGGTTCGATCCCACCCCCAAACCATCGGTGACCCTTCTGTGTGGAGTTTGCATGTTCTCCCCGTGTCTGCGTGGGTTTACTCTGGGTACTCCGGTTTCCTCCCACAAGCCAAAGACATGCAGGTTAGGCTAATTGGCATCAAACTGGAGATTCTAAATTGTCCTTGGGTATGAATGTGAGAGTGAATGGTTGTCTGTCTCTCTGTGTTGACCTTGCGATGGACTGGCGATCTGTCCAGGGTGGACCCTGCCTCTCACTCAAATAAATAATAAAGATGCTGGGATAGGCTCCAGCCCCCCCGCGGCCCGAAAAGGATTAAGTGGTAGAAGATGGATGGATGGATGGATTATGGTTATCTTTTTTAAATTAAATTACAAATCATGGTATTCTAATTTACTGAGATGCACCAATATTCAGAATGACGGCTGATACTATGGTGACAATAATAAAGAATATGAAAAAGAGTAAGCTGCTCATGTAATTCACCTATTTACTGCAGTTAACATATTAGCCAGCATAAATGAAGCAGCTCAGCTGTCAGCAACTATTGTCAAAGAGAGATTACTGTCCGACAACAGGTAATTGTGGTGTAATCTAAGGATTACATATGTGGAGCCACTAGGGGGCGACACAGACCGGATGTTGTCAGATGTACAGCATGCTAGATGTTAATATGGCGGAGTTCGTGTGTTAATGGTTGCAGCCAGTCAATAAAGGAGGCTCCGTGTTCACCCAAAGCAGCAGTCTTTATTTATAAAAGAACCCAACACAACATGGTGTCAGAAGTTGGTGCGCTTTGAGGTGAGAAAAGTCAGCTTTGCAACCGGCTAGCGGCTATGCCAGACGAAGTTCAAAGAGCTGCAGCTGCGCCAATTGATCCAGTAATGGCGGCGGCTACTCCAGCGGCAACCTTCACCATTAAACCACCGGAGCCCTTCGACTTTGCGAGACCCCAAGAGTGGGAAAAGTGGATAAGACGTTTTGAGCGTTTTAGACTGGCAAGTAACCTGAATAACTCAGCTGAGGCGAACCAAGTAAATACGCTGGTTTATTGCATGGGAGATGAGGCTGACGACGTGCTAAGAGGGCTCAAGCTAACGAGTGTGCAGCGCCAGCAGTACGATGCCGTTAAAACAGCCTTTAATAGACATTTCGTTCCCAGAAAGAACGTGATTTATGAACGAGCAAAATTCAACAAGCGAGTGCAACAGCCGGCAGAACCAGTAGACTCGTTCATAACAGCACTCTACGCACTGGCAGAAAACTGTGAGTACGGTGCACTTCATGATGACCTCTTGAGAGACAGGCTTGTAGTGGGTCTGAAAGATTCGTCGCTGTCAGAAAGAATGCAGCTTGACAAAGATCTTACCCTAGCTAAAGCTATAACAATGGCAAGACAATCTGAAGAAATAAAACAACAACAAACTGACCTAAGAGGTGAAACTAGCATTAACAGAACAGCCGTGGATGCGGTACACATCAGAAAAGCCAAGCCAAACAAGTTCATAATCAAGGAACAAAAACAGATTAAGTCCTCAAGGCCTCAGCAGACAAAACAAGACAATAAAGTTTGTTCCAAGTGTGGCAAAGCACCAGCACATGCAGCAGTACGGTGCCCAGCTAAAAACGCGGAATGCCATAACTGTAAAAAACGTGGACACTATATTAGAGTCTGTAGGTCCAACCCAACTGTGAATGAGGTCACTGACAATGCAGACAGACTTTTTCTGGGTGAAGTGGATCTAGGAGAGGATCCGTGGCTGGCAGACATAAATGTGAGAGGAAATAAAGTGACTTTCAAGTTAGATTCCGGAGCGGACGTCACAGCGGTTTCTGACCAAACATTTGAAATCTTCAAGAAGAAAAATGAACAGTTGGAAAAGGCACAAAAACCACTCTACGGACCGGGTGGAACTGCACTAACCGTGTTGGGGTCTATGACAGAGACTATTACATACGGTGACAAGAGCGCTACTGAGAAAATCTATATTGTCAAAAATCTGCGCATGGCACTACTGAGTAGAACAGCTTCCGTGAGACTGAAACTAATTGCCAGAGTTGACACTATAGACCAAGAGACAGTGAGAAAAGCGTACCCCAAGTTATGCGATGGACTTGGGCTTGTTCAAAAGCCATACACAATTAAACTGAAACCTGATGCTAAGCCCTTTTCGCTCAAGGTGCCAAGGCGTGTGCCACTGCCGCTCATGGGTAAAGTGAAAGAAGAGCTCGAGAGGATGGAAAAGTTGGGAGTCATCAGTCGCGTGGAGCAGCCAACAGATTGGTGCTGTGGCATGGTTGTAGCTCCCAAAAAGGACAAAGAAAAGGTGCGTATCTGTGTGGACATGACACCTTTAAACGAGTCAGTGTGTCGCGAAAGATACATCTTCCCGTCTGTGGACCAAACGCTAGGCATGCTCACAGGTGCTCAGTATTTTTCAAAACTTGATGCAAATATGGGATTTTGGCAAATACCACTGTCTAAAGAGTCGGCCTTTCTCACCACATTCATTACGCCATTTGGCAGATACCACTTCAACCGTTTGCCATTTGGTATTTCCAGTGCTCCTGAACATTTCCAAAACATGATGGTGACAGAGGTTAAATCGGGTCTCGACGGAGTCGTCTGTCACATGGACGATATCCTGGTCTGGGGATCCACCAAGGAGCAGCACGATGCAAGACTGCACGCTGTCTTGAAGCGCGTGGAGAAAGCCGGCGTTACGTTGAATATGTCAAAATGTGAGTTTGGCAAAAGAGAGGTCAAATTTCTTGGGTTTATTGTTTCAGCAGAAGGAATGAGGCCAGATCCAGACAAAACCCAAGCTGTTCAGGACATGAAAGAGCCAAGCAACGTGAGTGAGCTCAGGAGCTTTCTTGGAATGGTGAACCAGCTGGGGAAGTTCATTCCGAACCTTTCTGAAAAGGACAAACCATTGAGAGACTTGCTTTCAACAAAGAACATGTGGTACTGGGGGCATGAACAACAAAATGCGTTTTGTAATCTCAAACAAGAACTGTCCTCTGCTCCTGTATTGCAGCTCTATGACCCAAACAAACCACAGAAAATATCTGCAGATGCCTCTTCATACGGATTGGGGGCAGTCATGCTACAGAAGGAGAGAGACGTGTGGTCACCAGTTGCTTGCTTACGCTTCTCGATCATTGACACCTACAGAGCAGCGCTACGCCCAGCTGGAAAAAGAAGCGCTGGCTCTCACGTGGGCCTGCGAAAGATTCAATGACTTTATCCTGGGTCTGCACTTTGAACTAGAAACTGATCATAAGCCACTAGTGAGCCTACTGGGAGGACAAGCTTTGGATGCGCTTCCACCGCGTATACAGAGATTTCGTATGCGCCTAATGAGGTACTCATACACTATAAAGCACATCCCTGGCAAAAGTCTAACCACTGCCGACACGCTCTCACGCTTACCGCTCACAAACAGTGTTACTCACACAGACACAGATCTTATGGAGGACACTAACATTTATGTTGACTCTGTGCTAGAGGGACTCCCTACAAGCAGCAAATATCTAGCAGATCTCCAAGAGCAACTGCAGTCCGACAGCGTCTGTTCACAAGTCATGAAATACTGCACAGAAGGCTGGCCGGATCGTAACCAGCTACAGGGAGCGGTGAAGCACTACTGGTCTGAGAGAGCCGTTTTGAGTGTGCATAACGGACTACTACTGAGAGGCACGAGGTTAGTTATCCCTGCTAACATGAGAAATGCAGTTTTGGATAAGATACATGAGGGCCACCAGGGGGTGGTTAAATGCAGAGAGCGCGCCCGTCAGGCTGTATGGTGGCCAGGTTTAAGCAACCAGATCAGTGAAGTTGTACTCAAATGTAGACAGTGCATACAGGAAAGAGTTAATGTGAGAGAGCCTTTAATGCCCACAGATTTACCAGAAAGGCCATGGCAGAAGTTGGGAGCTGATTTGTTCACGCTACAAGACAAAAACTATCTGTTATTAGTGGACTACTTCTCTAGGTATATAGAGATCGCCCAGCTCAGCCCAACTCGCTCTGCCAATGTCATTGTGCATTTAAAGTCTATGTTTGCACGTCACGGAATACCAGAGATACTGATCACGGATAACGGCCCGCAGTTCGCAAGTCAGGAAATGGAAGACTTTGCAAAGGAGTACTGTTTTGAGCACGTGACCAGTAGTCCCAGGTACCCCCAAAGTAACGGTGAGGCAGAAAGAGCTGTCAGAACAGTCAAAAACCTAATTAAGAAAGCCAGTGATCCATACCGAGCACTGTTAGCCTACAGAACCACAGCGTTGGCAAATGGCTACAGCCCAGCACAGCTTCTCATGGGGCGTAGGCTTCGTACCACCCTGCCAATGCTTCCAGAGGCCTTGCAGCCATGCGTGCCAAATCTGCAACAAATTCGTCACGTGGAAAAGGAGAGACGGATGAGGCAAACAGAATGTTTCAACAAAAGACACAGAACGAGAGATTTGGATAAACTGTTACCCGGAAACTCTGTTTGGATTACAGATGCAAAAGCACAGGGCACAGTGACATCTATCCACAAAACCCCACAGTCCTATGTCATTAGTGGACCACAAGGGACAATCAGGAGGAATCGCACTCATCTTGTGCCTATGTCGATACCAGAGACTGAGATGGAACCACAACGGACCCAGTCAAATGGAAAAGACACTCCTACAGAAACTGTTTCTGAGCCCAATGCACAGGAAACACCAGGTGTTGTTAGAACCAGGTCTGGTAGAGAAGTGATAAAACCAAAGAGACTGGATCTGTAGAGTTGCATGTTAATATTTGTGAAAACAGTGTTGAAGAGAAAAAAAAAAAAGAAATGTTATATTTTGTGTTTTCAGCTAAAAGGGGTCAACTTGGCTTCAGTAAGGGGGATGTGGTGTAATCTAAGGATTACATATGTGGAGCCACTAGGGGGCGACACAGACCGGATGTTGTCAGATGTACAGCATGATAGATATTAATATGGCGGAGTTCGTGTGTTAATGGTTGCAGCCAGTCAATAAAGGAGGCTCCGTGTTCACCCAAAGCAGCAGTCTTTATTTATAAAAGAACCCAACACAACAGTAATCTATTTAAACAGCATGTGACAATAGTGTGGTCAGTTTTCTAAAGCTGAGAGAGTCGTTCATTGAAAATAAAAACCGCTAACATTACTTGCTAACCTTAATGCTAGGTGCCGCATGAACATGCAGCGGCCTCCCTTCTCTCTTTGTGTTTTGTGCCATTTAGTGTTGGTTAAATTATGCCTAAGTGTATATTCATGTGTTTAATGTCGGTATATGATGCTGCACACAAGCTACAGTCACCACAGCCTTCTGGAGATAAGGAATATGTCCAAACATTATGTCCTGGATCAGAGCGCTACAAAGGAACTCCATGGCCTAGGTCTCCTCTACCAGACCTCCACACCCCCAGACTCGACAGCTGTGTCTCATCCCAAATGGAGATGCCGTAGACGGTGTGAGTGGCAACAAAAGAGAGGTAAACGTGGAGGTATCTGAACAAAGCTAACCACTAGCCCACACAAACTCCCGATTCCGTCCCTCATTCTGACCAACGTACACTCACCAGACAACAAAACAGACCATATACAGCTCCTGAGAACTACGCAACATGATGTGTGCTGCGCAACACAACTGCTGTGTTTTTATCTTTACAGAAACGTGGTTAAATGACAATATATCGGACTCTGCCATTCAGTTAGCAGGGCTAACATCCTACCGTAGTGAGGGAAAATGTGAGACAGAAGTGTCTGTGTCTACATCAGTGATGTTTGGTGCCATGATGCAACTGTTGTACACAAACACTGCTCTCCATTGGTGGAGTTTATGATCATCAAGTCCCGACCCTTTTACATTCTGAGAGAATTTTCATCTGTCCTACTAGCCGTGTATGCCCCGCACAATGCCACGGGCAAGAGAAGTCCTACAAGAAAAAGTCCTAAAAGAACACTATCAGGCCATCAGTGAGACACAAACGGCACATCCAGACAGATTCTTCATCACAGCAGGAGACTTCAACCACACAGATTTAAAGGCCCTCCTACCAAATCGAGACCAACATGTAGACTTTCCAACAAGAGGAGACAATTTGCTGGACCTGATGTACGCAACTCGCAAGAAAGGCTACAGAGCCTCCCCCCTTCCCCACCTGGGTCTCTCTGATCACATCACCATCTTGTTAAGGCCGGCATACAAACCCAGAGTGAAAACAATCAGACCAACAAAAAGCAGGTACATGTGTGGCCAGAGTGGGCCTCTGATGCTCTGAAAGACTGCTTCAGTACTACAGACTGGGACACTTTCAAGCACGCAGCCAGTCGCAATGGACACACAAACCTAGAGTACACTGAGGTTGTTGTAGCATACATAGCTAAATGCATTGATGATGTCACTCAATGCAAAACCTTCACTGTTCGTACCAACCAAAAGACATTAATGACAGCAGAGGTCCACAGGCTCCTGAGGGCTGGGGACACAGCCTTCAGGGCCGGAGACACTGCAGGACTAACAGCTAGGTCCAACCTGTCCTGTGGCATCAAGGAGGCAAAATGACAATACAGCAAGAAAATATCCCGCCTCTTCAGCAACACCAGAGATGTACGTTCCCTCTGGCGTGGCATACAGACCCTCACCAACTACAAACATCCATCTCAGACCTGTGCGAGTGACATCACACTGCTTAACAACCTAAATGACTTCTTCGGCCGCTTTGAAACACAAAATAGCACATCAGCACAGAAGACCACTCCTCCTCCAGATGAGCAGGCCATAAGTCTGGATCTGGCTAGTGTGAAGAGGACCCTCTGCAGGATCAACCCACACAAGGCAGCTGGTCCAGACAGCATTGCGGGTCACGTTCTGACGGACTGTGCAGAGTTGCTCAAGAATGTCCTGGCCGACATCTTCAACATCTCCCTGACTCAAACTGTTGTCCCCACATGTTTCAAAACTGCCACCATAATACCAGTCCCAAAGAAGCCCGTCCCATCCAGCTACAATGATTATCGGCACATAGCACTGACCCCCATCATAATGAAGTGTTTCGAGCGGCTGGTCATGCAGAACATCAAGTTGAACCTGCCTCCCTCCCACGACCCATCTCAGCTTGCATACAGGTCAAACAGATCCACAGAGGATGCCACCGCTTCTGCCCTCCATCCAGCCCTCACCCACCTGGACTCAAAGAACTCCTACATGCGAATGCTGTTCTTGGACTTCAGTTCAGCATTCAACACAATCATTCCCCAGCACCTAATACAAAAACTCAGATACTTGGGACTCAAAACCTCTCTCTGTAACTGAGTGCTGGACTTTCTCACAGGGAGGCCACAGAATGTGCAGGTTGGCAGCAACACATGAAAGACCCCACAAGGGTGCATGCTTAGCTCGCTGCCCTTCACCCCGCTCACCCATGACTGTGTACCAGCCTACAACACCAATCACATCATCAAGTTTGCGGATGACACAACGGTGGTGGGCCTCATCACCAACAACGAGGAGGCCAACTCCAGAAATGAGGTGAGCCAACTGGTCCAGTGGTGTAAAGACAACAACCTCTTCCTGAAAGCGGGAAAAACCAAGGAGATTGTGGTCAACTTCAGGAGGGGTCACACACAGCATCCCCCTCTGATCATCGATGGTGCAGCTGTGGAGGGGATGAGCAGCACCAAGTTTCTGGGGGTGCACATCTCTGAGGACCTCTCCTGGTCCAACAACACCACATCACTGGCCAAGAAGGCTCAAACTCGCTTCCATTTCCTCCGCAAACTGAGGAGAGCACGAGTCCGACCCCCCCCATCATGTGCTCATTCTACCAGGGCACCATTGAGAGCATCCTTACCAGCTCCATCACCATGTGGTATGGAAGCTGTGCCTCCTCCTGCCGGAAGACACTACAATGCACAGTGAAAGCAGCCAGCAAGATCATCGGTGCCCCTCTGCCCCCTCTCAGACATCTACCTCACCCGTAGAGCCATCAACATTGCAGGCAACACCTCCCACCCCTCACAGTCCCTCTTCAGACGCCTGCCCTTGGGTAAAATTAAATTAAATCACCTTTTATTGTGCAAGGCGCCACCACAGATTTCCCTCCTCCATTCCATTATTGCTGAGCACCAAGCTGGACGGCAGGAAGTTCCGCTTTTATATTGTCTTCGGCATAACCCGGCCGGGATTTGAACCCCTGCCTCCCGGGTGTGGGGCGGATGCTCTACCAACTGAGCCACCACTCCGGTAAAGGTACTGAAGCCTCCGGGCCTACTCCACAAGACTGCTAAACAGCTTTGTTCATCAGGCCATCAGGACCCTGAACTCTGTCCATTTTCTCCCCCCTCCCCCCTTCCCCGGACTGGAATTCATCCCACACAATAACTACATCAGCTGTTGGCACAGAAAGACTGGCACACTAAC
The DNA here is from genome assembly GCA_020510985.1 of Pholidichthys leucotaenia. NCBI lineage: Eukaryota > Metazoa > Chordata > Actinopteri > Cichliformes > Pholidichthyidae > Pholidichthys > Pholidichthys leucotaenia. Next base: position 297,739,565 of record CM035849.1, read on the forward strand.
AGTAATACATTTGCTTCTGTATGTCTCTGCATTTTACTGCAGTCATCTGCACAAATGCCACATCTGCTGTTGTCTGCCATTGCAATACTGATCATGTGCTGTCCTGTGTCACTGTCTGCACCTACACTACCGCACTGAACTTTCAGCTACAAGTATTGCTGCTCTACTTTTCTGTATGTAGGATTGTTGGTTTCATCATTTATCGTTTATCTTTATTTGCACTATGGGAGATCTGGGTCTATCTTTTGTCACCATTTGCTCTACGGGTAGCATTACTGAATATAGACTGCTGTTATTGTTGTTTTTCAAGCCTTATTCCTTTTTCTTTTTTTATATTGTGCACACCACTGAAGAGAGAGAGAAACACCATTTCAATTCTCCTGTATGTCCTGTACGTATAGTAGTATGACAAATAAAATCTTTGAATCTATATAATATACAGTATGTACATCATCATCATCATAGCAGTCTGTCGGGGGCAACAATGACTGTTTCATTTAGGTCTAGTCAGATTCCTCAACGCAGCTCTGTCCTTTGCCCTCCGCTGCCACACACACGTATTCAGTACTGAAGTGACCATAGAAAGATAGCTAGATAGATGTACTTTATTGAGCCCAAACTGAGAAATTACAGTGTAACAGCAGCATAACAGTAGACAACCAAACGACAGAAACACACGCATGACAGACAAAGGGATTACCCATGGAAAGTAAAACTAACACTACTATAAAAGCCTATATACAGTACATCATAGCTGAATAGATGGTGACCCGTATAAACACATGAATCATACCCGCTGCACTATGCAGGACTATCAGGAGCAGAGTGAAATGTGAGGTACCAGTTAGTCTGTAAGGTGCAGTATGGCAGCATAGTTATGACCAGAATACAGCATCATAGTGAGTTATTGTACAGTGACCAGTTGCTGGCTGGGAATCTGGCTACGGCCAAGACGGATAATTTTTTCACACATAAGGAGTTGTTCAGAACTCCTTATAAGAACTCCTTATACAAAGATATAGAGTGAGATGAAGAAAAACAGACACACAGCTGAATACCGAGTGATGATTTAGAGTGAAGTATGTAGTGGTAATGCACCTGTAAGCTGGTTGCCAACCGCCAATCAAATCTAAAAGAAGAAGAAATGGCATGCGGCAGTAAAGATTTTCTGTCCCTGGCCGTTCAACAGTGAAGCTGTAGTAGTCTACTGGAGAAAGTGCTCCGCTGTCTATCTAGTGTGTGGTGGAGGGGGTGATCAGGATTGTCCATGATGGATTGCAGTTTATTTAGTGTTCTCCTCTCCACCACTGTCTCAACGGTCTCCAGTCTGAGACCAATCACAGAGCCAGCCCTCTTGATAATCTTGTCAAGTCTGTTGGTGTCTCTGGCCCTGATACTGCTACCCCAACAGACAGCAGCAAAGAAGATGGCGCTGGCGACAACAGTCTGGTAGAAAAGCTCCAGCATCCTGCTGCACATGTTGAAGGATCTCAGCTTCCTCGGGAAGTAGGGTCTGCTCATCCCCTTCTTGTGTGCAGCATCAGTGTTGGATCTCCAGTCCAACCCGCTGCTGATCCTGACACCCAGATATTTGTAGTCCTCAACCACCCTCACATCCTCCCCCCCAATCTGCACTGGTTGAGAAGGTGTCCTCTTCTTCCTGAAGTCAGTCACCATCTTTCTGGTCTTGCTGACATTCAGCCTCAGGTGATTCTACTCTGTCCACTCCACAAATCTGTCTACCAGTGTCCTGTACTCCCCCTCCTCTCCCCCTCTTATACACCCCACAACAGCTGAGTCATCAGAGAATTTCTGCAGGTAGCATGACTCGGTGTTGTACTGAAAGTCAGTGGTGTATAAGGTGAAGAGAAAAGGAGCGAGTGCAGTCCCCTGCGGAGCTCTCTATCACTAACCACCATGCCAGACAAGACACTGCCCAGCTGAACAAACTGAGGTCTGCCTGTCAGGTAGTCAGTAATCCAGGAGATCATAGAGCTGTCGACCCTCATCACTCCCAGCTTCTCACCCAGCAGCAGTGGCTGGATGGTGTTAAAGGCACTGGAGAAATCAAAAAATGTGATTCTCACACCATCCAGGTGCAGATGGGCTCGTTGCAGCAGGTAGATGACAGCATCTTCAACTCCTAAATGGGGCTGATATGCAAACTGCAGAGGGTCCAGCCACGTCTTCACCTGCGGCCTCAAGTGGGCTAAGACCAGTCTCTCCAGGACCTCCATCACATGAGATGTGAGGGCAACTGGTCGGTAGTCATTCAGGTCCAATGGAGATGACTTCTTGAGGACAGGAACCAGACAGGAAAAAAGACCATACAGGAAAAGCAATGGGGTTATACTCTGAGCAAAATCACTATACAGTGATGATAAGCCATCAGTATCTCAGTGTTTGGTCAGTGCCTAATTTGTATAATGCTGTCTTGCGATTAAATAAAATGGAAAACTAGAAATGTGATTTTTAAGCTCAGTAATTAAATTAAATAAGTAAATCAGTGATGCTGTATTGTAGTGCTTCTGAACTCATTTTAACACATGTACAAAGTTTATTAAAAGCTTAGGGATATGAAATGCATCTATTTTTTCATTCATCTATTTGGTGTTTATTATATATTTGTTGAGATACTCTTGTGTGCAGTTGTGGTATTTTATTAACAGTCGATAAAAGATCTGAAAATGATCTACAGGGAAAATAATCAATTTCTTTTCATGTGGATCTTTAAGAATAGCCTTCAGAGTGACTTGGTAATCAAAAGTGGTAAAACTTGCCTTTTAATTGAATGTTATAATTATCAAAATAACGACATTTTAAAAAATGCAGAACAGTTTAAGGTTAACTTGAATTTTGCGGGGATGACAAGCAATATTTAAACACATTTATATTTAAGGCCCAGTGGTCGGAGTACATTTTGTTTGTACTTGATAAATGTTTGGAGCTGCTAACATTTTGATGAATGCTAAAACACATAAATTTCACTCTAACAATTGACAAACAAATCCATTCTGATCACATTTTATGAATGATTAATAAAATGTAAAGACCAAATTTGCATGAGAAAAGCTTATTTGTCATATCAGCTCAGGCAGCATTTATTCTGTGGTGTACTCCCATAGCTTGAACTCATATTAGCAAACTAGCAACCAGCTAACTTAAGACAACAATTCACCAGCTAAATCAATAATGTGATATTTACCTTGTTTTGGACAGAGTGGTTTGTCCTTTTTACAGTGGGGTAAAAAAGTATTTAGTCAGCCACCAATTGTGCAAGTTCTCTCACTTAAAAGATGAGAGAGGTCTCCAATTTTTATCATAGGTATACCTCAACTATGAGAGACAAAATAAGAAAAAAAAAATGCAGAAAATCACATTGAAGGATTTTTAATGAATTAATTGGTAAATTCCTTGGTAAAATAAGTATTTGGTCAATAACAAAAGTTCATCTCAATACTTTGTTATATACCCTTTGTTGGCAATGACAGAGGTCAAATGTTTTCTGTAAGTTTTCACAAGGTTTTCACACACTGTTGCTGGTATTTTGGCCCATTCCTCCATGCAGATCTCCTCTAGAGCAGTGATGTTTTGGGGCTGTTGCTGGGCAACACAGACTTTCAACTCCCTCCAAAGATTTTCTATGGGGTTGAGATCTGGAGACTGGCTAGGCCACTCCAGGACCTTGAAATGCTTCTTACGAAGCCACTCCTTTGTTGCCCGGGTGGTGTGTTTGGGATCATTGTCATGCTGAAAGACCCAGCCACGTTTCATCTTCAATGCCCTTGCTGGTGGAAGGAGGTTTTCACTCAAAATCTCACGATACATGGCCCCATTCATTCTTTTCTTTACACGGATCAGTCGTCCTGGTCCCTTTGCAGAAAAACAGCCCCAAAGCATGATGTTTCCACTCCCATGCTTCACAGTAGGTATGGTGTTCTTTCTCCTCCAAACACGACAAGTTGAGTTTTTACCAAAAAGTTCTATTTTGGTTTCATCTGACCATATGACATTCTCCCAATCTTCTTCTGGATCATCCAAATGCTCTCTAGCAAACTTCAGACGGGCCTGGACATGTACTGGCTTAAGCAGGGGGACACGTCTGGCACTGCAGGATTTGAGTCCCTGGCAGCGTAGTGTGTTTCTGATGTAGCCTTTGTTACTTTGGTCCCAGCTCTCTGCAGGTCATTCACTAGGTCCCCCCATGTGGTTCTGGGATTTTTGCTCACCATTCTCCTGATCATTTTGACCCCACGGGGTGAGATCTTGTGTGGAGCCCAGATCGAGGGAGATTATCAGTGGTCTTGTATGTCTTCCATTTTCTAATAATTGCTCCCACAGTTGATTTCTTCACACCAAGCTGCTTACCTATTGCAGATTCAGTCTTCCCAGCCTAGTGCAGGTCTACAATTTTGTTTCTGGTGTCCTTTGACAGCTCTTTGGTCTTGGCCATAGTGGAGTTTGGAGTCTGACTGTTTGAGGTTGTGGACAGGTGTCTTTTATACTGATAACGAGTTCAAACAGGTGCCATTAATACAGGTAACGAGTGGAGGACAGAGGAGCCTCTTAAAGAAGAAGTTACATGTCTGTGAGAGCCAGAAATCTTGCTTGCTTGTAGGTGACCAAATACTTATTTTACTGAGGAATTTACCAATTAATTCATTAAAAATCCTTCAATGTGATTTTCTGGATTTTTTTTTCTCATTTTGTCTCTCATAGGTGAGGTATACCTATGATGAAAATTGGAGACCTCTCTCATCTTTTAAGTGGGAGAACTTGCACGATTGGTGGCTGACTAAATACTTTTTTGCCCCACTGTATTTGACAACCAATTAAAAATGGTTTGTTGCCCTTGTGGAGCTCTTTTCATTTTCTCTCACTTGTGAGCTGAATGCATTCTAGACGAGCATCCCCACCTGCCGCTGCCACAACTGACTCCAACTGAGAGAAGGCCCAACGACTGGTTGGGCAATACCAAGTCTGTAGCAGGGGGGGATACTTTGTCTGATTATTAGAAATGTTACTTTTCATTGCTTGCAAATGGAAAAAAAATGACAACTTCTTAATACTCACTTGTAGATATATTTTTTTTCCATCCATCCATCCATCTTCTACCGCCATGGATATTTTTTTTTATTAATTATAATTATATGATTATTGGGGGGTTATGTTGGCTTGGAACCTGGGTTCCAAGGTTGTCATAGCCAGGAGCGGCACTGGGGTTAAGTTCCCAGTGCTCATAAAATGCTCCTTACGGCGTGCGTCTTGAAAAGCCCCTGACAACTAAGTCCAACTCCTAGCCTGCCCGTGTTGGTTTAGTCTCTAAGCCCGGCGGAACCTGCTTTTACTAATAGGAGAAGGGGCGAGGGCGGATCTCTGGGCCTTAAACCAGATGCTTCAGGTAGATGGTGGCTTGTCAACCTGGAAGGTAGCCCATCTAGGGGGAAGGTAAACCCTGATTTCAAACCTCCGCTGCCTTGCGGCACACCCGGTCACAGGAAAGGCTTCGGGAGTCAACCCGAGGAAAAATCCGGAGTCGGAGCCCCTAAGGCAGTTCTCTGTTGTGCTCAACATCGTTCTGGCAGCTCCTGCGACGGCGCTGGTGCCAAACTGTAGCAGCCCTGCTGTTTCTTTTGATTCATCAGTGACGTGGAGAGGGGGGACATACTGCATGGGCAACATCTTGTCCTCCATATCTTCCTGCCCAGGCTTGAATCCTACCAACGCCCAACGCTGGAAGGTAGAACACCGGATCACTGGAGAGGACACTCCAGCTTCGCCTTTGGTGTAGACAAAACACAGGGAATGACAGTCACCGGTTATAAGCCACCGCTCAATTGGCGTACAGCGCGGCGCCAGGGGTTGTTCCCGACGGTGGGAGGGATCATCGGATCTCACTGGACAGCTACCGCCCGCCTCAAGCTGGGCAGCCCCCAGCCAATAAGGTGTTGTCCCGCCACAGCTTGCTTTCCTCATTCAGTGCATGGGGTTGAGGAGAAGTCCGAACAGCAGGCTGAGAATCTTCGCACCAGGCAAGACAAAAAAACAAAAGAGACCAACTCTAAAACTGGGAACTTGGAACGTCCGCACTATGATAACAGGACTCGCTGCTAACCTCAAGGACATCAACGACACCAGGAAGACTGCCATCATCAATAATGAGTTGAAGAGACTGGGAGTGGATATCGCCACTCTCCAGGAAACACGGTTGGCTGACGCAGGCACACTGAGAGAGAAGGACTACACGTTCTACTGGCAGGGAAAGGGCAGTGACGAACACAGGGAACATGGAGTGGGCTTCGCAGTGAAGAACACCTTGCTGAAGATGGTGGAACTGGGCAGCAATGGCTCTGCATGACTCCTCACCCTCCGCCTGAACACCACTCAAGGCCCAGTCACCCTCGTCAGTGTGTATGGCCCAACACTGACAGCCACACCAGAGGCAAAAGACGAGTTCTGCGAGAATCTCGCAACAACTGTCAGGACCATCCCCAACTCTGAACAACTCATTCTCCTTGGAGACTTCAATGCCAGAGTGGGTGCTGACCACAACTCCTGGCCCTCCAGTCTTGGACCATTTGGCGTGGGCAGAATGAACGACAACGGACAGCGGCTGCTCGAGTTCTGCACATATCACGATCTGTGCATCACAAACTCGTTCTTCAAGACCAAGCCCCAACACAAGGTTTCCTGGCAACATCCACGCTCAAAGCACTAGCACCAGCTGGACTTGATCCTGACCAGGCGCACCTCACTGAAGAATGTGCTAATCACCCGTTCATTCCAGAGTGCAGATTGCGACACAGACCATTCATTGGTGTGTTGCAAGGTCAAGCTGCAGCTGAAGAAATTCCATCGTGCTAGACAGCCTGGAAAGGCACGGATTGACACCAGCAAGATGGCCCAACCAGAACTTGTTGAGCAGTTTTCCTCCACCTTTGAGAAGGAACTTGGTGTACCACAAGAAGGAGAATCTGCAAAGCAGAAGTGGAAGCGCTGCGAACACCATCCACGACCAGCCTTGGCTACCTTGGGAGGAAGACCTCGAAGTCACAGGACTGGTTTGATGCCAAGTTGACTCGAGATGACCCCCGTCATTGAAGCCAGCGCTCAGCACTTGCTGAGTACAAGAAGTACCCAACGAGAAGATCTCCAGATTCTCAGGGCTTGCGAGAAGCAAAGTTCAGCAGACTGCTCGGCGCGGTGCCACAAGTACTGGACTCAGCTCAGCCAAGACATTCAAACCGCTGCCATAACAGGAACATCCGTGGTATGTACGATGGCATCAAGAAAGCACTTGGTCCGGCTCAGAGCAAGACGGTCCCCCTCAAATCCTCCACTGGGGAGATGATCACAGAAAAGAACAAGCAGATGGAGAGATGGGTGGAACACTACTCCGACCTCTACTCCAGACATAACACCGTGACACCATCAGCCCTTGATGCCATCGACTGCCTGCCATCCATGGACGAACTTGACGCCAAGCCAACCATCGACGAACTCAGCAAGGCCATTGATAGCTTGGCTGCTGGCAAGGCACCCGGCAACGACAGCATACCCCCCGACCTGATCAAGCACTGCAAGACCGCCCTACTGCTGCCATTGCATGAAGTCCTCTGCCAGTGCTGGAAGGAAGGTGCCGTACCACAGGACAGGAGGGATGCCAAGATCATCACCCTCTACAAAAACAAAGGGGAGAGAAGCGACTGCAACAGCTACAGGGGCATCTCCCTCCTCAGCGTTGTTGGCAAAGTCTACGCACGAGTTGTTCTCGTTCGTCTACAGAAGCTTGCCGAACGTGTCTACCCCGAGTCTCAGTGTGGCTTCCGCGCTGAGCGATCAACGGTAGACATGATATTCTCCATCCGCCAACTCCAGGAGAAATGCAGAGAACAGAACATGCCCCTGTACGTCGCCTTCATCGACCTCACCAAAGCGTTCGATCTGGTCAGCAGAGAGGGCCTTTTCAAGATCCTGTCAAAGATAGGATGCCCACCAAAGTTGCAAAGCCTCATTGAATCGTTTCACACCAACATGCAGGGGATAGTGCAGCACGACAGCAAAGTCTCAGAGCCATTCAACATACGCAGAGGAGTGAAACAGGGCTGTGTACTTGCGCCAACCCTCTTTGGGATTTTCTTTGCTATGCTCCTGAGGCATGCCTTCAGCACAGCAACAGAGGGAATCTACCTGCACACAAGATCTGACGGCAGGCTTTTCAACCTCGCCCACCTGAAAGCCAGAACCAAAGTACGCGAGGCTCTAATCAGAGACATGCTGTTCGCAGACGACGCTGCAGTCACAACCCACACACAGCAGGAGCTTCAGGCCCTGATGGACCGCTTCTCCCAGGCATGCAAGGACTTCGGGCTTACCATCAGCCTGAAGAAGACTAACGTCTTGGCGCAAGGCACGGAAGCACCACCAACCATCACCATCGACGACTACGAGCTGGAGGTTGTGAATCAGTTCACGTACCTGGGGTCCACGATCAGCAACAACCTCTCCCTTGATACAGAGATCGAAAAGAGGATTGGAAAATCAGCCTTCACACTCACTCGCCTCACCACACGAGTGTGGGAGAATCCTAAACTCTCTGTCAAGATGAAGATGGCAGTGTACAACGCCTGCGTCATCAGCACACTGCTCTATGGGAGTGAGACGTGGACAACATACGCCCGGCAGGAAAAGAGACTGAACTCCTTCCACTTGCGCTGCATTCGCCACATCCTGGACATATCCTGGCAGGACAAAGTGCCCAACACGGAAGTTCTGTCCCGCGCCGGCCTTCCCTCCATGTTCACTCTACTCAGGCAGCGCAGGCTCCGCTGGCTAGGCCATGTTCACCGTATGGAGGATGGCAGAATCCCCAAAGATGTCCTCTACGGAGAACTGGCGACTGGCAGGAGAGACGTTGGCTGCCCACAGCTACGTTTTAGAGACGTCTGCAAGAGAGATATGAAGGCCCTGGAGATCAACACAGAGCGCTGGGAGGACCTTGCAACGGACCGCTCCAAATGGAGAGGCACCCTGACCAGACAGCTCAAGGTGGGTGAAGAGAGACTGACTGCTGCAGCAGATGAAAAAAGGACCCGCAGGAAGAACCGCCACAGACCCAGCAGCACGGAGACCACCCACAAGTGCGACCTGTGTGACAGGGACTGCCATTCCGCGCATCGGCCTGTTCAGCCACAGGCAGTGCTGTTCCAGCAGAGTAGACATGTAGGATTTCTTCCGTGGTCATCATAGACCGACGGAGGGCCGACGATGTTGGCTGGATTGATTTTGGGGGGGATTACAACCCTCCAACCCCCCCCCCCTAAATTACGCCTATGAGGCAAGTGAACACTGGACAAAACTGAAATGGGCATCCCAGATGGAGGCAGAGGACAAGCTATTATCGCAGCTAATGCCACCTAGCCAACAAGTGCCTTGCGTGACCCCGCAAACACAGGTCACCACCGTCACCGCCCAGCACCCCAGTCCCACACCTCCCTGCTGCAACTGAAAGAAGAAGGGTAGGAAACGGGTCAACAAAGGTGAGTGCCAGCACTGCAGTGGTTGTGATTCAGCTAACTGTCAGACTCAGTCACTCACCTGCCGAGCCAGAGGGGTGAAATGTTACCACTGCAGGAGCTAAACCATTTGGCCAGGGTCTGTCACTCAGCCTGCACAGACTCAATGGCCTGCTCACCACGCTCAGTCACCGTTCACTCAACTGGCGATAAATACTCACAGTTCAGGCAGTGCACGGTGGAACTGGACGGCGTTGACATTGCTGGACACAGGGACCTCAAGGTCCCTTCTGAGCATGGCTACGGTCAGGAAGCTGTTTCCTCAGAAAACCATTGCAGCTGATGCGGAGGATTTATTTGGTTATGGCCACACCAGAATCAGTATGGTAGGGACTGTCAGTTTTTCTGTGTGGTACAGCCTCAAGACCATTCCATCGTTCACCTTCCAAGTGACGCGCCAGGGGGCCGACCTGATGGGCATCAACCTGACCAGCGACCTGGATTTCTCCATCACTGGCCGAATGGGTGCCACCATTCTGGCGGTCACATCATCCTGGCAACACCGCTGGCCAATGCTTTTCACGGGAGTGAGCTGCCTCACTTCTTTCAACCACCGACCACTCATTGACACGGCGATGTCCCCGAAAGTTAAGCCTCTGCGCCGGCTACCACTTGCACTACGGGATGATGTCACGACAGAGTTGCAGAAGCTGTTGGACACTGGCATCATCGAGCGGATCTACGCATCCCCCTGGATCTCAAACCTGATGGTAGCAAAGAAGAAGATGGGTGGCCTACAACTGTGTATCGACCTCAGAATGGTAAACAAAGCAGTGATCCCCAAAAAATATCCCCTGCCCACGACAGAGGAGCTGATGGCAGCATTCCATGGCTCAAAGGTTTTTTCCAAACTAGACCTCCCCCAAGGCTACCTACAGGTTCCTCTCCACCCGGACAGCAGAAACCTGACAGCCTTTGTCACCCACATGGGAGTATTCAGGTACACCCACATGCCTTTCGGCCTTAGCTCCACCCCGAACTGTTTTCAAAAAATCATGGCTACCATCTTTGCCGGTCTCCCAGGGATGGAAGTGTACTTGAATGACATTGTGGTGTACGGTGCAATGGCGGCCTCCCACGACGCCTGCCTGAATAAAGTCGTGGAGGTACTAGCAAAACACGGCCTCACACTCAACAGGGAGAAGTGCATCTTTGGAGCAACGACCGTCGAGTTTGTGGATTTCTACCTGTCTGCCGAGGGTCTGAGTCCCCTGCACTCGAACGTTGAGACAGTACTGCAGCTGCCTGAACCATCATGCCCCGCACAACTCTCGTCCTTCATAGGCATGGTGAATTTTTATGGGCGTTTTATCTTTTGGTACTCAGAGATGATAGACCCACTATGCGCCCTCCTGAAGCAGGATACAACCTGGGTATGGACCCCAGCTTGCTCTGTCACCATCAGTGAATTAAAGATGCGGCTCATCTCCCCACCAGTACTCGCCCACTTCGACCCATAAAACCCCACGTTCGTGATGTGTGATGCTTCCAACACAGCAGCGGGAGCCGTTTTATCACAACTGCAAGAAGGAACCAAGCTCCGCCAAGTGGCGTTTTCCTCGAGGTCACTCACCTCGGCCGAGCAGAAGTACTCAATGGGAGAAAAGGAGGCACTGGCATGCATTTCGGCGTGCGAACGCTGGCACATGTACCTATATGGATGACACTTCACACTGCAAACAGACCACAGAGCCCTCACGGCACTGCTAGAAACATGAACAGAAAGACTACAGGCGTACAATTTTGATACCCAGTTCACACCGGGCAGGGAAAATGTGGTGGTAGACCACCTGTCCCGGGTCACACCTAACCCCACTCCAAATGGCAACCAAGACCCCCTGGAGCCAGAACTGATTCACATGCTGCATGAACCACTCCAAAATGCTGTCTTCCTACAAGCGCTAACAGGAGGCATCTGAATAGGACCCGACACTGACCCAGCTACACGCATTCATTTGTGAGGGCTGGCCAGCCAAGGTGCCAGCTTGGTGGCGCAGTGGTTAGCACTGCGGCAGCACAGTTTACCCTTGGCCGGGGGATTGTGGGGATCGTGGGATCGTGGGTTTGATCCCAGCCCCCGACCAACAGTGATCTGTGTGGAGTTTGCATGTTCTCCCCGTGTTGCGTGGGTTTACTCCGGGATTTCTCCGGTTTCCTCCCACATGCCAAAAACATGCATGTTAGGTTAATTGGCTGTTCTAAATTGTCCCTAGATATTTTGTTTCCTATAGGCCCTTAGAATAGAGGGTTAGTATTAATGAAAGCGCTTTGAGTGGTCTTTGTGACTAGAAAAGCGCTATATAAGTGCAGGTTAGTTAGTTAGTTAGTTAGTGCCGGGGCAAATGGCACCCTTTCACAGAGTCGAGGACGATTTATCATGCTGGAACGATGTCTGCATGGCAAGGGGGCACTGCACAGTAATTCTGGAAGCACTCAAAGGCCACATCCTGACCATGCTACACGAGGGCCACCTGGGCGTTGTCAGGGTTGAACAATGGTGTAAAGGTTCAGTATGGTGGCCAGGGATCGACACGGATGTGGAGGTTATGGTGAAAGACTGTGCGCCCTGCCTGGCCACCGGGAAACCCGGCATGCTACCACCTCCACCCATGCAACCCCTGCCATGGCCATCAGCCCCGTGGAAACACATCCAATTGGATATATGCGGCGAAGTGCATAGCACCCCCCAGCACCTACGTTTTCTATTAGTGGCCTGTGACCTCCACTCGAAATGACCCGAGGTGTGGCCCTCTGCCTCAGTCACCACCGACATAGTCACCGACTTCCTCACCTCTCTTTTTGCCTGCTGGGGTGTGCCGGACGCAGTCACAATGGACAACGGACCGCAGTTCACCTTGGCGGATTTTGAGGCCTTCATGAAAGAAAGGGTCATCAAACATATAAAAACCGCCTTCTACCACCCTCAGGCGAACGGGGGGGGGGGGGGGGAAGGAGGTGGAGAGATTCAACCACACCCTCAAGAACGGTCTCAGGGCATATCTAGACGATGGGATTCCATTTTCAGCTGCACTACAGAGTAGTACTGTAGCACTACAGTATAGTACTACACTATAGAGCAGGGGTGTCCAATCATGTGCCATGGAGGGCCAAGACCCTGCAGGCTTTACCTCCAACCAGTGTCTTCAGCAGCAGATTCCACTGAATTTATTCCCACTGGTTGCTGATAAATGAAAACACCTGCTGAAGAGACTAGGTAGAAGAGAAAACCTGCAGGGTCTTGGCCCTCCATGGCACATGATTGGACACCCCTGCTATAGAGCAACACCTCACACCAGGACGGGCAGCTCCCCGGCATTATTGATGCTGGGACACGAGATGAGCCTTCCCCTGGACCGACTGTGCCCCCCAGCGGCTGCTACACCACCAGAGATGCCCTCACCTAGAGGGAGGGTGTTTTTTTCTTCTTCGTTGATCGCTAGATGGTCACACCAGCTGCCCTGATGAATGCTGCCATCCTGCGGAGGTCCCCGTGCAGCTTTTGGTTCAGCGATGTGGGGTCAGGCCACGTAGCTCGTCTGAGTGCAGCGTGGTCTAGGCAGTCTTGGACGAGGTGTTCGCTGGTCATTTGGGCAGTACCACATGGGCATCTGTCCGATTGTCCAACTTTAAGTTTCTGGTGCATGTGAGCATGCATTCTGTTATGTCCAGTTCGGAGTCTGAACAGAACGACTTGGTCAGCCCTGCTCAGACTGTAGTAGTTGTCATCCTTGCAGAAGTTTGGGTGTTGCTGCTGCTACTTCTTGTGAGACAGGGCCTTAATAATGGTTTTCTCCCCACTGTAAGAGACCTGCCTCTCTTCCTGGTCTTGCTGCCCACCCTCCTTAGCAAGTCTGTCAGCCGTCTCATTTCCATAGATTCCACAGTGGGCAGGAATCCGCTGGAGTGATACGTTCACCTGTGTTGCTAGTTGAGACAGAGTGAGGGCGAGCTCATTCAGTTCTTTGCGTCGGGGGTCCTGAAGTGCATCCAAGACAGAGAGGGCATCAGTGAAGATGACGACCCACTTGTGTGCCTTGTCTTGATGTTCCCTGACGTGGGCCGCTGCTGTTCTCAAGGCCTCTGCCTCAGCCCTGAAATTGGTGGAGTACTTTCCAGTTGCAATGGGAATGTGGGTCTCCTCGTCAGCGTACCTGATGTACACGCCACCTTCTCCATTCCTGGTTGCTTCCATGGCAGAGCCGTCTGTGTAGACGTGAGTCCATTGCTCTTTAGGGTAGGCAGACCGAATGAACTCCAGGGCCAGTGACTTCCTCTCTTGGTCTGACTGTGTTCCTTTCTTCCCAATGCCCGATATGTCTGTGCGTATGGCTGGGAAGTTCTGTCGGTTCCAGGAGGGAACAGATGCTATGGGTGGTATTGGTGTGGGTATGTGGTCCATCAGTTCTGGGTCTCTCCTTTCAAGTGTCCTACTCTGGTGGATGAAGCTCGATCTCTTAAGTCTCCCTTTTGTTGGCTTGTTCAGTCTGTCCTTCATGGGATGGTTTTCCAGTCTTTTGAATTTGGTGGCCTGGGTCAGTACCTTGACGTTTCTTCTGTCTTCCAGTGGTGCGAGGTCTGTTGTTGTCTCCAGCGCTTTGATAGGGGTACTGCACATGGCTCCTGTCATCATTCGCATGGCTTGGTTTTGGAGTCTGTCCAGCTTCTCAGTGTTGCTTTTGGCAGCTGTTGAGGTTGCTGCCATGCCATACTCTAGAACAGGCCGAATCCTCCCCACATAGAGCTTCTTCAGGACACCCTGGTCTGCACCCCAGTCTGTTCCTGACAGTTTCTTCATTAGGGCCATCCTGATCTTTGCTCTTGCCTGGTTCTTGTGCAGCTGGTTCTTCCAAGTCAGTCTGCAATCCATGGTGATCCCGAGATATGTGGGTGCATATTCAGCCTGGAGCTCATGGGAGTTGATCTGCAGTTTCACCTTCTGGGGTTGGGTGGACAGGGTGAAGACGGTGTATGTAGTCTTCCTCTCATTTAAGCTTACAAGCCATGACTTGGTCCATGCCTCTATCAGCCGGAGAACTTCCTGCAGTCTGTAGTTTGCAGTCACGATGCTTTCCTCACTGCACCAGAGGGCTAGGTCATCGGCATAGATGGCACCTTGTACGTTCCTTGGCAAACTCTGGATGATGTCCTTAATGAATACAAGGAAGAGTGTTTGGGAGAGCACTCCTCCCTGTGGGACTCCTTCCCTCACCACCTTCTTCTTGCTGGAGTACTGTCTGACCTGGACTCTGGCTCTTCTGTTGTGCAGGTATCGGGCAATCCACTTGTACGTGCGCCCAGCAATACCGCACTGGCGCAGTTTCAGCTTGAGGCCGTCTTTCCATACCCTGTCAAACCCCTTTTCTAGGTCAGGAGGGTGGTTTAACAACAACGGATGAAGCAAAGGTTCGGCAAGAAGCACAGGGCGAGGGAATCCAGATTCACAGTCCTGGCCTGAGTTCGGATCTGACATCCCAATCGCGCCCACAAGTTGCAGTTGTTTTGGACAACACAGATGCAGATACAGCGCAGTTGGGTCCAGCCACTTTTTGTCTCGCTGATGGGTCACTGATTGATGACACCGATTTCAGCCCCGGACCAGGACCAGGAGACAGCCGTGGACACGGCGAGACCAGACTGGGACTTTGACGACACAAGACCCACAACCCCCGATGGACGTTCACCAGAGCTGGCAATGGTGGTGTGACCTGAGTGCCACTCGGCCAGGGTCTGACAGAGACCTCGCTACCTTAGGGACTTTGTAACTAAATAATGGATTCTTATGTGTAGCCAGGACGTGACCGATGACAGTGGTAGAATAACCCACTTGGTCGCGGGGGCATACTGGTAGTCCACCCGGGTGCCCAGGTAGCTGTACATAGTTCTTTTGGGGTTTTCAAGGGGGGGGGGTAAATGTGGTGTTTGAACAGAGTGGCTCGCCGTAGGTGACGTCATCACGTGGCGAACTGGCCATGGCGCGATACAGTGCCACCCTTCTGTATATAGTTCAGTTGTGTATTGAATAAAGGAGAGTGCAGTTCATGCCCGCTGTCGGCACCACTTTTTCAGACATAACGGGGGAAATATCACATTTCCACAAAAAAAAAAAAAAATCATAACTTCACAAGGTTCAATGAAAGGACCAGCTGTTATGGTCCCTGCTGTTTGCACCACTTCTGAGTCCGTGGGGAGTTCTTGAGAGATGGCTGCTACTAAGGCTTCTCCATTGGGATACATCGTCAGTTGTGTACCTCAGGATCACATGGTGTTTTGGCCATTTATAACAAGACACCCTCCACTGAGGCAGGCCCACCACAGGTTCAGCAAGCCTGTGTGTGTGTCCCGCGGCCTAGCTGTTTGCCTTAGAAGCCCAGATGGTATCTCTCCTTTTCATTCCCAGCCAGCAACTGGTCCTCTCAAAGTTGTCGACCAGCTCTTCTTCTTTTAGATTTGATTGGTGATTGGCAACCAGCTTACAGATGCATTACCACCACTGACTTGATTATCATCACTCTATATCTTTGTATAAGGAGTTCTTATAAGGAGTTCTGAACAACTCCCCATGTGTGAAAAAATTATCCGTCCCTGGAGTGCATCCGACCTTGATAGCCTATAATAGGAAATGGTGATATCCTATGTAGACTATATGATGTCATAGACATCCTATATAGATAGATAGATAGATAGAGAGAGAGAGAGAGAGATAGATAGATAGATGTACTTTATTGATCCCAAACTGGGAAATTACAGTGTAACAGCAGCATGACAGTTGACACCCAAACAACAGAAACACACACGACAGACAAAGGGATTACCCATGGAAAGTAAAAAAGAAACTAACACGACTATAGAACCTATATACATCATAGCTTAATATATGATGACCCGTATAAACACATGAATCATCCCCATTGCACAAAGAAGGACTATCAGGAGCAGAGTGAAAATGTGAGGTACCAGTTAGTCTGTAAGGTGCAGTGTGGCTGCATAGCTATGACCAGAATACAACATCATAGTGAGTTATTGTACAGTAAAATTGCATGTGGCAGGAAAGATTTCCTGTACCTGGCCGTTCGACAACGAAGCTGTAGTAGTCTACTGGAGAAAGTGCTTCGCTGCCTATCTAGTGTGTGGTTTTGGGGGTGATCAGGATTGTTCATGATGGATCGCAGTTTATTTAGTGTTCTCCTCTCCACCACTGTCTCAAAGGTCTCCGGTCTGAGACCAATTACAGAGCCAGCCCTCTTGATAATCTTGTCAAGTCTGTTGGTATCTCTGGCCCTGATGCTGCTACCCCAACAGACCGCAGCAAAAACGATGGCGCTGACGACAACAGTCTGCATCCTGCTGCACACGTTGAAGGATCTCAGTTTTCTCAGGAAATATATGGCTATATGTCCTAGCCATCCTATATGATGTCATAGAGAGACTATCAAATGCCGGAATCCTTTGATGTTCTGAATCCCCCGATGCCGAAATTCACAATTTTAACAAAACTAGTGCATACCCATGCATGCCTGTGCATACCCATAGAAACCAAGTATATGCATGTATTTCTGCACACAGACATCATGTAGTGAGTCCTATGATGGTTGACATCATAGGAACATCATCGGACATCATGCAGACATCATAGGCATATCATAGGTGGTCCTATGATCGTGACCCGCCCATGCCCGTAGAAAGCAAGTATAAGCAAGTATTTCTGCATGCCTGTTGCTGAAGGGTCTCCTCCTGTCTCAAGACGGCTGTGTTGTTCACAGTCATGGCTGCGACTTACTGCTGGAACTTCAGGTGTTTCACCTTCACGGCACCTTTTCTGACATGCAGCAGTTCTCCTCACTGTATTGCTCTCCATGTCATGGAGCATCATCAGCGACTCTGTACTATGGCATCACTGGCATAGGAACATCATAGGACAGTATGGTCTGTATGACATCATAAAGACATCAAGGCAGGCATCATATCCTAAGCTGTCCTATCATGCAGAAATCATAGGCACATCAAAGGCCATCCTATGATCGTTACAGACAGACAAACACACAAACTGACAGAGATTTCTTGAATTTATAGATAGATGCTAGGTTAGTTGTCTAATGAATAGCTGTTTTGTTTCTCTAATTTTTTATGCCACACTTAACTTTTCCAGTTTCTCATTTATCTTTCAGTTTCTCATTTACTTGACAGATGGTTTACTGAGGTGAACTATTAAGTTTTATATTTTTGTCAAAACATGTTTGCAATAAAAACTATTGATAGAAATCAAACTTTTGCTCCAATTTTGTAAAAAAAAAAAAAAAAAGTGGGCTGGTCTTGGGCATGAAACTCCCAGGCTGAAAACTGGTCCCACACAGGTGTCATGACCTGTTCAGCAGCACCTCAGTGGGCTCATTTTTCTGTTTTTCAGAACATGTGGAGGTCCTCAAAGATCATCAATGCAAGCAGCACAACTCATTCATACAGCCCAGGAAACATTCAGTAGGATAGCTGTGTGTGTGTGTGTGTGTGTGTGTGTGTGTGTGTGTGTGTGTGTGTGTGTGTGTGTGTGTGTGTGTGTGTGTTGCTGGAGGGTTCGGGAATAAATTCAAATTTTTATCAAATAAATCTGCAAATTCAAATTCTGCCAAGTGGGCTAACACTTATTGCAACATTAGGAGTTGCTCTGTAGCACATCTGGGCAAGATAAGGATCAGGCTGCTTTAGCTCTGTAGCATCATTCACCTGAGGATGAAGGGGACTAGAAGCAATGTGCACAAACCCAGACTTCTTAAGTCTTTACACTCTGGAGTTGTGAACGGTGGTGCTCCAGTGAAATTCCCTATCTTGCAAGCATGCTCTTCAGCCGATTGATGATCTGAATGCTTGATGTGGAAGAAAGGTGAGATATCTTGATATCTCTGGAATAGCAGTCTGCAACAATGAGATTGTGGAGAGTTGTGAAGGACGAGACTGTGTGTATTCCTCAGGTTCAGCTTTATTCACAATGACATTCTCCAACATTCAAAAGCAGAAAAAGAGGATGAATCTTCTCACATCTGTCCTTTTATACCAGGACATCAAACATACAATCACATGGTGCTTAATCAAACATACAGTCACATGGTACTTAATCCCAGTCACAATATAACTTCCCCCGATCTTAACACCATCCACCTCCAAGTCTCTGGTGGTCAGGAAATCTCTCAAGGCCATCTCCTTGAAACAAAAGGCCAGATCTCACACCCTCCCGTTACCCCTGGAAGGCTCAGTCCCTTTGTTCCCCTGA
The DNA here is from genome assembly GCA_020510985.1 of Pholidichthys leucotaenia. Lineage (NCBI taxonomy): Eukaryota > Metazoa > Chordata > Actinopteri > Cichliformes > Pholidichthyidae > Pholidichthys > Pholidichthys leucotaenia. Next base: position 297,758,402 of record CM035849.1, read on the forward strand.
GACGTGAAGTGAAGTATACAATAAGCATACAGTGATATATCTGTGGAGCATCTGAAACCAACGTATGTGCATATATGTGTGCCACATGACCCCCCCCCCCCCAAACGTCTAAGATGGAACAAATGTAATACAGTTTGCAAGTCATGGTCACATTATTACACATCAGTCCAAATGTTGCTTGGGCCTCAGTCGCCTCCCAAATCTGCTGTAAGCGGGCTTTACCACCCCCGCGGCGTCTTCCCGCTGTGGAGCTGCTGTTTGAGGATTAGAACTGTTAGTCAGTCTCTGTGGGTGTTCTTGGGAATGCTCTCAAGGGGGTCTGCCGCACCGAGGAGCCCTCGCCAACTGCACCACTTCGTCAGCCAGCACAAAAGCAGGTTTGAGCCTGTTTATACAAATCATTTCTTTCCTGCCCCCAAAATCTAGCAAAAAATGCTTGTCCCTTGTTTCCAGCACTCTGTATGGTCCGTCATAAGGTGGGCGTAAGGGTGGGCGGTGTGCATCATGTCTGACAAAAACAAACTCCGCATTTTTTTAAAGCTTTAGGCACAAAAACGCACGGGAAGCTGTGATGAACTGGGCCAGGAAGCGTGCTCGCTCCCGTGTCGCTCTGCAACTGCTGAGCAGGGGGGCACTCTGGCACAGGATTATCCGGGAGAAACTCCCCGGGCAGCCGGAGTGGCTGCGCAAAAACCAACTCAGCTGGAGAGGCTTTTAAATCCTCTTTAGGTGCAGAACGCAACCCCAATAAAACCCAAGGTAGCCTGTCCACCCAATTTGCATCCGTAAGCGACGCTCTGAGGGCTGCTTTCAATGACCTATGGAAACGTTCGCATAAACCATTAGCCTGCGGGTTGTATGCGGTAGTGCGGTGGATCGTTATCCCCAGGCTGCGGGCCATCGCTGGCCAGAGCTCGGAAACAAATTGAGGACCTCTGTCAGACGTAATGTCCGACGGAACTCCGAAACGCGCTACCCATGCTGTTAGAAACGCGCGCGCCACCTCCTCGGCTGTGGTTGATGCCAGTGGGACCACTTCCGGCCAACGCGTGGTGTGGTCCACCATTGTCAAAAGGTGTGTGCACCCCTGTGACGGCGGGAGGGGGCCTACGAGGTCGACATGCACGTAATCGAATCGCTTAGCCGGGATGTGAAAAGGCTCCAAGGGAGCTCTAGTGTGTTTGTGTATTTTGGCTCGCTGACAAGCCACGCAGGCTGTTGCCCACTCCTTGACTTGCCTGCGCAGGCACGGCCATACAAATTTCTCTCCTACCATTTTGACCGACGCGCGCACCCCCGGGTGCGCCAGAGAATGAATCGAGTCAAAAACGCGGCGGCGCCACGTGGTCGGCACCACCGGGCGCGGTCGTCCCGTGGAGACATCGCAGATTAGGGGGGGCATACCATCTTGTAGCACCCTGTTCTCCAGCCTTAACCCTGTTGGTCCAGACTGGAGCGCGCACACGTCCGCGTCGGCAACTTGATCCGCGGCCATGGCTGCATAATCTATCCCTACGCGGGCTGGAGCTGCCAAGGCACGCGAGAGGCAGTCCGCCACTACATTAAGTTTACCCGCTACATGCTGGATATCGGTAGTAAACTCCGAGATGGCGGCCAGCTGTCTCTGCTGCCTGCCCGACCACGGTTCTGTACTCTTGGCCACCACGAAAGTCAGCGGCTTGTGATCCACGAACGCGGTGAGACTGCATCCCTCCAGCCAAAACTGGAAATGGCGAATGGCCAAGTGGAGAGCTAACAACTCCCTGTCGAATGTGCTGTATTTTCGTTCACTATCGCGCAAGGTCCTGCTGAAAAAGGCGAGCGGTTGCCAAGCTCCTGCTACATACTGTTCCACGACCGCTCCTATGGCCACGTCTGACGCGTCAGTAGTTAGCGCTATGCGGGCCATTGGGTCTGGATGTGCCAACAACGCAGCGTTTGCCAGGGCTATTTTGACTTCACCAAATGCGCGCTCCCGCTCCGGAGACCATTCGATTTTGTTTGTGGGTTTTTGTTTTTTTAGTGCAGCATACAATGGTTGCATGAGCTGCGCTGCGTGAGGGAGGAAACGGTTATAAAAATTCACCATTCCCAAAAACTCCTGTAACGCTTTGGCCGTTTGTGGTTGGGGAAAATTTGTTATTGCCCGCACTTTGTCGGGCAGAGGAACCGCTCCTTCTGGAGAGACGCGATGCCCCAAAAAATCAATCTGCGCCACTCCGAACTGACACTTCGCTGGGTTGATTATTAACCCGTGCTCTGCCAACCTCCGGAAAACTGCTGTGAGGTGGTTTTCGTGTTCGTCTTCGGACGCGCTGGCTACCAATATGTCGTCCAAGTAGACGAACACGAAGGGGAGGTCGCGCAGAACCGTGTCCATCATGCATTGGAACGTCTGCACTGCGCCTTTAAGCCCAAACGGCATGTGCAAAAACTCAAAAAGTCCAAAAGGAGTTATTACCGCTATTTTGGGTATGTCCTCAGGGCGCACTGGAACCTGGTGGTAACCGCGTACCAAATCTATTTTAGAAAAAATGCGCACCCCCGCCAAATGCACCAAAAAATCTTGGATGTGCGGGATCGGATAGCGGTCGTGCGCTGTAGCGTTATTCAACCTGCGGAAATCACCGCAAGGTCGCCACGAACCATCAGCCTTTGGGACCATATGGAGCGGCGAAGCCCAGGGGCTCTTCGACCTCCTGATGATGCCCAGTCTTTCCAGGTTGGCGAACTCCTCGCGCGCTATGGTCAGTTTAGCTGAGTCCAAGTGCCGAGCTTTTGCAAAAACGGGTGGGCCGGTGGTAGTAATAAAATGTTCCACCCCATGTTTAGCCACTGTTGCCGAAAACGTTGGGACCGTGAGTGCTGGGAACTGAGTGAGGAGTGTGTGGAACTTACCACCCGCAGCTGTGATGTTGGCTTGTGCAGTTGGCGGGGCCACTCAAGCTGTGCAGGGAATAGAATAAAAGGAGAGTGCATTAACCAGGCGTCTGTTAGCAAGATCAACCAATAAACCATGTGAGCACAAAAAATCAACCCCTAACATGTTGAAATTGACTGCCGCTACAACAAAAGTCCACTCGAATGTCCAGCCCTGCAAAGACAGAAGCAGAGTCCTCTCACCGAAGGTCTTAATCGCCGAGCCGTTCGCTGCTGTCACCCGGGGACCGCTGGAAGGCGCCAGCCGGTCCGCATAGGAAGGCGTGATGAAGCTCAGCTGGGAGCCTGTGTCCACGAGGAATTGCCTCCCCGAGCGTGCGTCCTTCAGGTAGAGCAGCTTGTTCTCTTCTCCGAGGGCCGCGGCTGCTACCGACCCCCGGCCTTGGCGTTTCTTGAGCGCTTGAAGTGGCACGGTGGGATGCACGTGCGTGCCCTCTCTGCGAAACGCGATGGTAGAAGCAAAGGATGTCGTCCGCTCCGTGTCGCCTGGCCCTTGCTGCTGCCGTCGTCGGTGAGTCTGGTGCTGCAGCCTCTGGCCCCATGCCGTCTCCGGATGTCGCACCTAGCTCTGCTGCTGCGGCTGAAGCTGCGCTCCATTTGTGGGCGTCGACAAGTCTCCTGCGCCTCCTGGCTCAGCTCGTGGTAGTCTCGTCGGGCCAGCAGCGGTGAACCAGCCAGGGTCACTCTCACCGCTGACGGTAGGGTCTTGAAGAAAAGGTGGGTGAAGATAAAGCTGTCATCATCGGAGTCTCTCAACCTCAGCATCTTCCCCATCAGGTCTGCAGGTCTGTCATTCTCAAACTCCGTCAACGCCAGGAGCCCCTCTGCTCGCTGTTGCACCGAGGGAGTGAAGTGGCTGATAAGCGCAGCCTTCAATGTGCCGTACTTGTCGCTGTCCGGTGGGTGGTTGACCAGGCTCTCCACCCTCTGGACTGTGTGGTTGTCCAGCTTCGCCACCACATGGTAGAATTTTGTGTTGTCTCTCGAAATTCTCCGGAGGTTGAACTGCGACTCGACCGCGCTAAACCAGGAGCGCGGACTGTTCTGCCAGAAGTCCGGCAGCTGGAACGTGGCGGCATTCATCAGGCTGGCTTCTGATGAGTCCGGCTCAGGAGAATTACTTCTGCTCATGCTTCGTCGTAAGGTCACCAGTGTGGAGAGTTGTGAAGGACGAGACTGAGTGTATTCCTCAGGTTCAGCTATATTCACAATGACATTCTCCAACATTCAAAAGCAGAAAAAGAGGATGAATCTTCTCACATCTGTCCTTTTATACCAGGACATCCAACATACAATCACATGGTGCTTAATCAAACATACAGTCACATGGTACTTAATCCCAGTCGCAATGTAACTTCCCCCGATCTTAACACCATCCACCTCCTAGTCTCCGGTGGTCAGGAAATCTCTCAAGGCCATCTCCTTGAAACAAAAGGCCAGATCTCACACCCTCCCGTTACCTCTGGAAGGCTCAGTCCCTTTGTTCCCCTGAGACGTGAAGTATACAATAAGCATACAGTGATATATCTGTGGAGCATCTGAAACCAACATATGTGCATATATGTGTGCCACAAGATAACTTTGTTTCCTTAAAGACATCAGCCGCAATGCTTGCTAAAGGCCCCTTGACACTGGAGTACTGAGGAGAGGTCCACATCTTTGAGTAGGTTTGTTTTCAATACACAATTTGCATGCTGACAGTCTTTTTCATCGCTACACTAATGTGTGGCCACCACACATCTTTGCACATGATTGACACCTTGTCAAGCCTTGGTGACCTTTCTGTAACTGCCTTAGCACTTCTGATCTTACAGCAGTCCTAATATAACACTAGTCCATCAGTTTATGAGAAAGGAGCTCTTGCAGAGTAATATTCTAGCAGAGCTGGAAACTGGGCTGTCAATGGTGGCCATCCATCTCTGATGCAACCTATGACGGTTTGCAACTCTCCATCTTATATGGCTATATGAGCTGGAGAACCACAAAAACCACACCATATATGGTGTGGTTTTCGTCCTGGTTGAGTGTGTTGGAAAAAAACAATGCTACGTACATGCTCTTCTACCTCGTGATCTGGGTCTCCTCCACCTTCATCCATTAGTAGTAGATTAGTTTATTTGACAGGGACAGTGCAATAAACATAGACAATTAATCAAAGACAATCAATCTGATGTGTTGCACATAGAGTGTATAGCTATTAGCTAATTTGCAACTCTTGTCCCTGGATGGGCTTTAGAAAAAAGAATCAAGATAAAAAATATACAAGTTTTTTTAGTTTCACATCAGTCAGCAGAGATTACCGAAAGAGGATTTTGTGGTATGCCTTTTCATATGAGTTGGTTGAGGGATGATATGACCCACATCTCCGTCTGACCACAAATGGAGCTCGTCATAAACTCTCCATGCACTTCTTTACAGCGCACGAAGAAGGAGAAAAAGGACGAATGGATATAAGCGCTGGGTTACACCACACACACATTTATTAACGCAAAACTACACATACAGATACCAGACAGCTCGGATACACTTAGAGTCCTCTAGGATGCCCAACACACACACTGGAGGAGTACAGCGGCGAACAGAACACAGGCAGTTAGTCACAGTGCGGGGGCAGACCGAGTAGTTACAGCGATATCAATGAGCACACATGGATACAGTCCTTAGCGACATGACGGCTAGATGGCGGCGCAAGGCCATCCAGCACATACAATAAACCAGCGACGTTTGTCCAGCAATGAGCTGCTTATGAACAAACGCTGCTGATGCAGCGAATAAGGAACACCTGGGCGAGACGCGGGGAAGATGGTTACCGGGGTAGGAAACAGCTGATGGAGTCAAGGGATAGCGAGGGGGTGTGGCCGGACCGACAGAGTGTCAGTAGCATGGGAGAAAGTATGTCACAATGCTGACTAACAGCTGCCGGTCAGGCAGTCGCTATGGATGTGGAAGTATTGTACAAATGCACCAAAAATGCACATAACCAGTAAACCAGAACCCCCAAACAGATCGAGACCGAGCCGGGGAAAGCCAAACCGGCTCGGCTCATGACAGAGCCCCCCCTTTAAGGGGTGGATTTCCAGACACCCCAGGTACATCAAACCTCCCTCCTCCTCCCTTCCCCCAGGAGCAACAACAATAAACAACCCGAACTCAGGTGGGAGGTAGGGGGAACAGGAAGGAGGGAACACAATACCCTGCCCAGGGTCCATGATTAACCCCCCCAAGTCCATGGGCAGTGGGGCTCAGGGGGCCGCCCAGAGTCCCAGGCCCAGTAGAAGGTCCAGTGGACGGCATCCGGCAGCCTGCTGGGAAACGTGGGCCACCTGACCCGGGGAGTCAATTCTTCTGGCGGCCGGCCAATGTTGCTCAGCCACCAGGACCGAAGGGGTGAAGCAGGAGGCAGCCTGCCCACCGGAAGGCTGACCGATGGGTACCCGGACCAGAGAGAGGGAACCTCCATGGCGTTCTTCGGGTGGTCCACGGTGGCACCCGTGGTGGCCCCTGACCAGGCCGGCTCCGCTGCACCCACAATGAACTCCGGCAGGAGCCTAGCTGCACCCATGGTGGCCTCTGACCGGGCCGGCTCCACTGCACCCGCAATGGACTCCAACAGGAGCCTACCTGTACCTGTGGTGACTTCTGGCCAAGGCTCAGCTGCACCCACGATGGACTCCAGCAGGAGTCTAACTGCGCCCACGGTGGCCCCTGGCTGAGGCTCCACTACACCCACGATGGTCCCCAACTGGGCCGGCTCCGCTGCCCCCGCGGTGGACCCCAACTGGGCCGGCTCTGCTGCACCCGTGGTGGACCCCGATTGGGTCGGAGCTGCACCCGTGGTGAGAGGACCAATCTGCAGAAACACCATGCGGAGGAGGCGATCGATGGGGGGAGCCCTGACGACCTTGGCAGGAGGGGCTGAAGCGGTGACGTCCTCCCTCGGCAGGACCAGACCCTCGGTACCCTCCGGCGGCGACTCCACAATGCCCATGGTGGGTCCCGATCGGGCCAGAGTGGCACCCATGACGGTCCCGGTCTGGGATGTGGCTGCACCCACGATGGGCTCCAGTTGGAGCACCGTTGCACCAGCGGTGACCCCCATCAGGGGCCTCATTGCTCCCGCGGTGGCCTCCCCAGAAAGGGAGGTGGTGCTCCTAATGCCACCTGGCACTGGATCCTGATCCTCGGCGGCTTCTGGCAAAATCAGCTGCTTTCCGGCAATCCTGGCTGGGGACTTCAACCCCAGAGGGAGAGAAAAAGACACTGGGTCAGGGTCGCCGACAGCAGTAGGGCCCGGCGAGGCGGCCCCGAGGGTTACTACATGCTGCCCCCAGTCCCCTTCGCCATGAGTCGGGCAGTGTGCCATAGACAAATGACAAATTGGCATAATGGAGCACACTTGCCTGAACTCGGGCTCTACCGCCGTCCAGGACTCCGGAAATTTGGGGTCCGTAGCCTCCATCGTTGTGCCCGGTGCTGTGCCCCCGCCGACCTCCTCTAGGGCCGCCAACCTCTCGCCGTCGGTTGGCAACTTCGGTGATGGAAGCTCCTCTCCGGCAACCCTAAAGAGGGGCTCGGCAGGCATGGGAGAGGAGAAAAGGTTAGGGCTGCCGGCAGTGGCAGAGCCCAGCGAGGGGAATCCAGGCGTGGCCGGGAGCTGCATCCGGCTGTCTTCCCCAAGAGCCAGACAAGATCTCTCAATCATTGATAAATGAACTACTGGAGAGATAACTTGCCTGTGCTCAAGCTCCACTGCCGTCCAGGACTTCGACGCTGTGACGGTCCGGATCCCGTTGGCTGGGGGTCAATACCGGAGGTGGCTCTGCTGCAGCGGTCCCTGCAGCAGGCATGAGGGTGGTTGCAGTCCTATTGTCCACCTGCAGCAGCTCCAACACTGGGGATTCCTCCAGCAAGGCTGCAGGGGGACCTCCCTGTGCTGGCTCTGGGCAGGAATCATCCGAGGCTGATTCCCTTCACAAAACTGTGAAGTTTCTCCGCCTTTTCATCCCACCAGTTGGACTTCATCTCTCTGGTGTACTTCTGTAGCTCACTCTGAGCCTTTGAGTATTTCTTCTTCTTTGACCTTGTGTTACACTGTAGGTTTTCCTGCCTAGCTGTATTCCTCGCTTCTAGTAGTTTCTTCAGGTGTTCATCATGCTCATCAAACCAATCTTGATGTTTCCTCTCAGGGTAGCCTAATACATCACTCGCAGTCTGATACACCGTGTCCTTCAGTGTTGCCCATTTCTCTTCTATGTCATTCTCTGAGTTGTTGCTGTCCCGATCTTTCAAGTTTTCATCCATTTCCTGTATAAGTTCTTCCTGCTTCTTTTGGCCTTTTAGTGCACTAGTGTTTAGCTTCTGTGGTGGCTTTGCACCCGTCCTGCAGTGCTGTTTTCGTCTGCAAATCCTTAATCTAGATCTCAGCATAACATGATCAGTGCCACAGTCCGTGCCTCTCATTGCTCTGGTGTCCAATACATCCCTTCTGTCTCTCTGCCTGACTACAATGTAGTCTAATAAGTGCCAGTGCTTGGATCTTGGGTGCATCCATGTCTTCTTGTGTGTGTCCTTGTGCTTAAATAGAGTGTTGGTTATCACAAGGTTGTACTCTGAACATCGTGCAAATAGAAGTTCTCCATTAGCATTGCACTTGCCTACTCCATGACTGCCTAGCACTCCTTTCCATTTCTCGGTGTCCGAACCAACTCTGGCATTAAAATCTCCAACGAGTATCAGCCTGTCATCAGTCAGTACACGCCTGATAGTCTCACGTAAATCACTGTAGAACTCTTCCTTCACCTCTTCTGTGTTGGTCATTGTTGGGGCATATACACTGATGAGTGTGGCATACATCTTCCGCTGTATTGGGAGTCTCATAGTCATTATCCTGTCGTTGATTGGCACCGGTTCCTCATCAAGCATTGCTGCTATCTCCTTTCTAATTGCAAAGCCCACTCCTGCTTCTCTCCTTTCTTGAGTTGATCTCCCACTCCAAAAGAAGATGTACCCATGGTCTTCCAAGCTGTCATATCCAGGCAATCTTGTTTCACTAAGTGCAGCTATGTCTACATTATACCTGTTCATTTCCAGGGCCACAAGCGCGGTCTGTCTTTCTGGGCACTGTGATGTTGTTCTGTCCAACAGAGTGCATACATTCCATTCTGCTACACACAAGGTTGCTGTTTTCCTCTTCTTTTGTCTTCCTGCTTCTAGCTTACTTTTCGCTGCCTGTCGGAGTGTGAACTGATCAGCGCGGACCTTGTAAGCCCAGGCGGCGTCCTAGCCGGTATGAGTTGCTTTCTGATTGACCATTTCATGAAACTGCTTGCAAAGTATTTGAGTACTGCTAGCTTTTGCTGGACTAGCAGCACATTCTTGGCAGATAAAGGTAATATCAGTGGCAAGGACAAGCCAAGACAAACTGACTCCAGTATCTGTTGCAGTGACTGACCAAGACGATAGGTTTGTTTATCTCTGCTCTTTGTGTAGTGCATGTCACAATGCACCGACTGGCACAGTCCACCACAGACCCTGTGACAGATGTGTTTATCTGCCAGGATGTCCAGTCTCACCCTGTGTAACTGGGAGTGGTCCTCCACAGACCTGTGACAGATATTGTTTTTAGTTCTGCCAGGATGCCCTGTTTTACCCTCCACACCCTCAGAAGGGTGGGGATGCCAGTTGAGTCGCCGACGGCCCGACCCATGAGACAGGTAGTACCGGTTTTCATGGCTATCCGGTAGCAAGCAAGCCAATGCCTGACCTGACAAAAAAAAAAAAAGGGGAATTATTGTATTGGGGACAAATACACAGACATTATCTGTGTATGTGTTGCTTCCAATTAACAGAACCGGAACACAACAACTTTTAAAAATGAGAAACATAATTATATCTCTTTAGGATGCTCTTTTGATATAAACTGTTACTACATTCCAATACAGTTTATATAGTCTGGCTTTGGCACAGACGAAAGTGAATGCTAGACCGAGAATGTGCACATCAATAGATTCCAGCTGTCACAACTCACTCCCGCCGTCATCCGCTCCAGCCGCGCGCACACCTGTGCTTCGTCAGGCTGCCCCTATTTAACCTGCTCTGGCCTCGGCCTGGAGCCGTCAGCTCTTCTCCATGATCAAGCTCTGCGTTCGCCTACTCCTCTCGGCCAACGCCGCAACTCGTCGCTCGCACGTAAGATTATCACTTACCTGCTTTCCAAGATCTTCCCCTGTGCACAGGTGGATCCTCCTGGCGGCGGAAGAATCCCTTCATCGCCTCTCCTCTTCAGTCTCTTCCCCGTCGAGCGTAGCAGGGCGCTGTCTTCCAGGCGGGAGCATTTCTTGCCAACGCCAGCCACCAAGACACCTGCAAGTAAGCCACATTACAATCTTCAGCGCTACACCGTGTTATTAGCTCATCCATTGTTCTCTGCTCTGTCCTCAGGGTTGCCTGGCTGTACAGTGTCCTGTTCTGCCCTCAGCGCTCTTCAGTCCCCAAGAAGACATTCACATTCCTCACTCATGCATTCATACACCTGTTTGTTGAATAAAACTCTTAAATCTCACCCGAGCCTGCGTGCGTGTTTCCTGGGCCAGATAACATGTCAGTACGGCTCCAGCACAGTGGCCCAGTGAACAGCGGGTTTGCACGCCGGCTTTCCACCCTTGAGGCTCGAGTGGACTTAATTGTTCATCAACAGCAGGTCATCCTCAATCAGCTAACCAATATAACTCACCGGTTGGACCACCTTGATCCTCCGCAGGCGCTTCCTCCATCTCAGCTCGGTGGGCCAGTTCCTCAGCTTTGACGTACAGTTTGTTTTCCAGAAGGCGTTGAAGGACCCGCCTCATGTGGACTAGATGCTCCTCCTGAGAACGGGAGAAGATCAGAATATCATCCAGGTAGACGAAAACGAAGACCCCTAGGAAATCCCGAAGTACGTCGTTGATTAACTGTTGGAAGACGGCGGGAGCGTTGGTGAGCCCAAACGGCATCACTAGGTGTTCAAAGTGGCCGCTGGGCATTCGAAAGGCCGTCTTCCACTAATCAGTGAAAAGTAACTCAGAGTGACCAAATGCACTTTTGTAAAAGTAGGTGTTATTATTTATGAAAATGGCACATTATTGTGAAGTGCGGTGTGGTGACGTGCACTTCCTGTCAAGCCATCGCACCGCCCTATATAAGGCAGAGGGCATCCATATTGTGGCCTCTTTGAGCAGCGCCCTCTGCCAGGTGTCTGCTGTGTTACGCATTCTAAGTTCCAACCATAAAGCTGTGTTCGCCCCGTCATCTTCACCCAGCTGTTTTACCGTACAGAGCAGGTGTTTTTCTTTAAAATGTTCTCAAGTAAGTGTAAAGAGAATCCTCCAATAAAGCTATTGACAAAAGAACAAATTTGTGAAGTTACTTGAGTACATGTACTTGAGTAAATGTAACTAGTTACTACACACACACACACACACACACACACACACACAGAGGCTAGATAGAATAAATATCAATACGCAAAACAAGAATATTTGAAGTAATTATTGTTATTGAATTATTAACAAAATTTGCATTTGTTGAGCTGTGATGTGATCAATCAATCAATCAACCTTTATTGTCATGATGCTATACATACAACTGTAGTGCAAGCAAGATGAAATTGCGTTTCTCTGGGCATCCATATATATAAAAAGAACATAATTTAAAAGACACTCACACCCTCCCTCACCCCCCCCACCCCACCCCACCCCAACAGCCATTCACACATCCCTGAGACACATTTGGTTTTTATGGAATGATGGTAATATTATAATGTTTTGGAGGAACAAAATAAGTTCAGGCGAGACACGGCGAGCTGAAGGTTTCAGAGTTTTATTCCTCCATCATCATGAGACACACTGTAGCGCTGTGCTGTGTGTGTGTACGTATGTGTGTGTGTTCTGTGTGTGCGCTCTCATGAGGCATGTAAAGTCAGCTCTTTTACACAGACAAGAGAGAATGCATGGCACATTTGAATATTGATATACATATCAGTCAATACATATCAATGGCGTGATTGACTGGCGCAGGACTTCCTCTCCTTAATTCGGGGATGTATAACAATAGTCATTGTTCTGGTTGTCCCCCTAGGGGCTCTCTGTCCATATGCAAATTGTTCTGCTTCTTGCTGCCTGAGTGTGATGGCTGAATGTCCATGTAGATTGTGGTGGGTCACCACAATGTCTTAATTTTTAAAACTTTCAATGTGTCATTTTTTTACAGGAAGAACTGAACACTGTGGTGAGAATGTGAGACAGCCATCGGATCCAGCCAGGTGGCAATGGTCGTGACTTGTATCATGGAAAGCCTTTCCTCATGTACTATGCACCAGAGCTGCACCAGGCACGGGACCATCTCCAGCCAGTGGACTATGACAAACTTGACATTATTCTAGAAGAGGACATTTGTCTTTGGAAAACTGACATTCCATGTGATTCAGACCTTTATGAGCCCTGTGTTCTGATCATGGAAGATCATCTTGAAATAGGTGGTGATGCTGTTGAAGCCATCAGGCTGTCCAGACAGCTGAGGCCCTTGATCAGAGAACTGTCGGAGTCCGATGATTAGTCAGAACCACAGATGTTAGGGCAGAGACATTCCTGTCCACGTAAAAACACTTTTACAGCTTCAGTAAAAGTAAGTTAGTATTGTATATTTCATATAGTATTGCAGTATAAGTCGTGGCTTGGTTAAAATTGTTTGGAATCTTGTTTTCGATCAATATTTGGAATCACATTAAGTCTGATGATGTTGATGGGGAATCACTTCATAGAAAAGAGTGTCCGGTAGAGGCAGACGCCGTATATGATTTTATTTTTTTTAATAATAAGATTGTTCCTGTAAAAACTATTTTAAAATCATACTAATCTGTATACAAGTCAGGTAACTTACAGAAACATTCTGACTTTGAGTATAGAGACAAAAAAAGAGCAAGTAATTTACCAATCCATGGGAGACGTGCACTGTCAGTAGAATCTCACAAGTCTCTCCAAACACTTTATTTTACATGTCCAGAAAATTAGTATTCTCACACCAATATGAAGTGGCTGTAAAAAAAGATAAACTACTTATTTAAGTTTGAAAAACACTTTAATAAAATGTGAAAACAACAGTTTGACTTTTTTTCCATTTCATTCCATTCCATCTCATTACATAAAACTAGAAAAGCACTCGGACAGCGCAGACCTCCGCCAAGCGCCATAGTTCCCCCCATACAGTGTTTGTGTGTACGTTTTCAGATTCCTTGACCATAAAAACATATGACTAGCAATTGGATTGACAATGATATGATTAGTGGTTCAGTAGTTATTCACGCAAATGACATTTTTCGTAATGGCGGCCACAGTTCCCCCCATACAGTGTTTGTGTGTACGTTTTCAGATTCCTTGACCCTGAAAACATATGACTAGCAATTGGATTGACAATGATAGGATTAGTGGTTCAGTAGTTACTCTTGAAAATGGCATTTTCCGTAATGGCGGCCACAGTTCCCCCCATACAGTGTTTGTGTGTACGTTTTCAGATTCCTTGACCACGAAAACATATGACTAGCAATTGGATTGACAATGATAGATGACTTCAATGCGCACGTGGGCAACGACAGTGAAACCTGGAGGGGGGTGATTGGGAGGAACGGCCTGCCCGATCTGAACCCGAGTGGTGTTCAGTTATTGGACTTCTGTGCTAACCACAGTCTGTCCATAACGAACACCATGTTCAAGCATAAGGGTGTCCATATGTGCACCTGGCACCAGGACACCCTAGGCCGCAGGTCGATGATCGATTTTGTTATCGTATCATCAGACCTGCGACCGTATGTCTTGGACACCCGAGTAAAGAGAGGTGCAGAGCTGTCAACTGATCACCACCTGGTGGTGAGTTGGATCCGATGGCAGGGGAGGAAGCCATTCAGACCTGGTAGACCCAAACGTATAGTGAGGGTGTGCTGGGAGCGTCTGGCTGAGGCCCCTGTCCGGGAGGTCTTCAACTCCCACCTCCGGAAGAACTTCAACCACATTCCGAGGGAGTCTGGAGACATGGAGTCTGAATGGGCCATGTTCTCCACCTCTGTTGTTGAAGCGGCGGCCCAGAGCTGCGGCCGCAAGGTGGTCGGTGCATCTCGTGGTGGCAACCCCCGAACCAAGTGGTGGACACCAGTGGTGAGGGGGGCCATTAAGCTGAAGAAGGAGTCCTATCAAGCTTGGTTGGCTTGTGGGACTCCCGAAGCAGCTGAGGTGTACCGGCAGGCCAAGCGGAGTGCAGCTCGGGTGGTTGCTGAAGCAAAAACCCGGGTATGGGAGGAGTTCGGTGAGGCCATGGAACAAGACTTTCGGTCGGCTTCAAAGAGATTCTGGCAAACTGTTCGGCGGCTCAGGAGGGGAAAGCAGCTCCCCGTCCACACTGTGTATGGTGCGGATGGGACACTGTTGACTTCAACCGGGGATATCGTCGGGCGGTGGAAGGAATACTTCGAGGATCTCCTCAATCCCACTGATACGCCTTCCACAGAGGAAGCAGGGTTTGGGGACAAGGGGGATGACTCGCCTATCACAGGGGCTGAGGTCGCCAAGGTGGTTAAAAATCTCCTTGGTGGCCGGGCCCCGGGGGTGGACGAGATTCGCCCCGAGTACCTCAAGGCCCTGGATGTTGTTGGGTTGTCATGGTTGACACGCCTCTGCAACATTGCGTGGAGGTCGGGGGCAGTGCCTTTGGCATGGCAAACCGGGGTGGTGGTTCCTCTCTTCAAAAAAGGGGACCGGAGGGTGTGCTCCAACTTTAGAGGGATCACACTCCTCAGCCTCCCTGGGAAGGTCTATGCCAAGGTACTGGAGAGGAGAGTCCGGCCGTTGGTCGAACCTCGGATTCAGGAGGAGCAATGTGGTTTTCGTCCTGGCCGTGGCGCATCGGACCAGCTCTTTACCCTCTCGAGAATTCTTGAGGGTTCGTGGGAGTTTGCCCAACCAGTTTACATGTGTTTTGTGGACTTGGAGAAGGCATTTGACCGCGTCCCTCGTGGATTTTTGTGGGGGGTGCTTCGGGAGTATGGGGTATCGGGCTTGTTGTTACGAGCTATTCGGTCTCTGTACGACCGTTGTGAGAGTTTAGTTCGTATTGCCAACACTCGGTCGGAGTCATTCCCAGTGAGAGTTGGACTCTGCCAGGGCTGCCCTTTGTCACCGGTCCTGTTCATAATTTTTATGGACAGGATTTCTAGGCGCAGCCAGGGAATGGAGGGTGTCATGCTTGGTGACCACAGGATCTCATCTCTGTTGTTTGCAGATGATGTTGTCCTGTTGGCTTCATCCAGCAATGACCTACAGCTCTTGCTGGGACGGTTTGCCGCTGAGTGTGAAGCGGCTGGGATGAGAATCAGCACCTCCAAGTCCGAGTCCATGGTCCTCAGCCGGAAAAAGGTGGATTGTCCTCTCCGGGTTGGGGACAGGCTCCTGCCCCAAGTGGAGGAGTTTAAGTATCTTGGGGTCTTGTTCACGAGTGAGGGGAAAATGGAGCGAGAGATCGACAGACGGATTGGAGCAGCCTCTGCAGTGATGCGGACGTTGTACCGGTCTGTTGTGGTGAAGAGGGAGCTTAGTTCTAAGGCAAAGCTGTCGATTTACCAGTCAATCTACGTTCCTACTCTCACCTATGGTCACGAGCTTTGGGTAATGACCGAAAGAACGAGATCGCGGATACAAGCGGCTGAAATGAGCTTTCTCCGTAGGATTGCTGGACTCACCCTCAGAGATAGGGTGAGGAGCTCAGTCATCCGGGAGAGGCTCAGAGTAGAACCGCTGCTCCTCCACATTGAAAGGAGTCAGTTGAGGTGGTATGGGCATCTGATTAGGATGCCTCCTGGACGTCTCCCACTTGAGGTGTTTCAGGCACGTCCCACTGGGAGGAGACCCCGGGGCAGACCCAGGACTCGGTGGAGAGACTATGTCTCCCAGCTAGTCTGGGAACGCCTTGGTATCCCCTCTGAAGAGCTGGAGCAGGTGGCTGGGGAGAGGGAAGTCTGGGCTTCTCTGCTTGAACTGCTGCCTCCGCGACCCGGACCTCCGGAAAAGCGGTAGAAGATGGATGGATGGATGGATGGATGATAGGATTAGTGGTTCAGTAGTTACTCTTGAAAATGGCATTTTCCGTAATGGCGGCCACAGTTCCCCCCATACAGTGTTTGTGTGTACGTTTTCAGATTCCTTGACCCTGAAAACATATGACTAGCAATTGGATTGACAATGATAGGATTAGTGGTTCAGTAGTTACTCTTGAAAATGGCATTTTCCGTAATGGCGGCCACAGTTCCCCCCATACAGTGTTTGTGTGTACGTTTTCAGATTCCTTGACCACGAAAACATATGACTAGCAATTGGATTGACAATGATAGGATTAGTGGTTCAGTAGTTACTCTTGAAAATGGCATTTTCCGTAATGGTGGCCACAGTTCCCCCCATACAGTGTTTGTGTGTACGTTTTCATATTCCTTGACCATGAAAACATATGACTAGCAATTGGATTGACAATGATAGGATTAGTGGTTCAGTAGTTATTCAGGAAAATGGCATTTTCCATAATGGCGGCCACAGTTCCCCCCATACAGTGTTTGTGTGTACGTTTTCATATTCCTTGACCATGAAAACATATGACTAGCAATTGGATTGACAATGATAGGATTAGTGGTTCAGTAGTTATTCACGAAAATGGCATTTTCCGTAATGGCGGTTTTCTTCTGGACGGTGATCCGGATCACCACCAAAATTTAATCAGTTCTTCCTTGTACCATTTCCAACAACGCCTGAAAGTTTCATCGAAATCCATCCAAAACTTTTTGAGTTATCTTGCTAACCAACAGACAGACAAACAGACAGACAGACAGACAAACCACGGCAAAAACATTACCTCCTTGGCGGAGGTAACAAGTATGGAAGCATGGCAATGCATTAAATAAAATCATGCAACGGTCATCAAACTGTAATTGGCCTCTGGGTAAACTCAACCACTGAGAACATCAAAAACACACCAGCATGTGGATTAAAACATGAAGGCATTACTTCGTGTCCAGCAACTAGTTACATTCACTCAAGTAACTTTTCAGAAAATTGTACTTGTATAACAAGACTTATTACAAGATACTCTGAGTTGAGTAAATTTTTGATGGAAGAAGCTGCACTTTTACTCAAATTTGGTCAAACTCCCAAGTGATTTTTGGTTTTACAAATTTTAAAACTGCTTATAAATGTTATTCTTTACACTGTACCTTTTCTCAGCAGAAATAACAACATCTTTGGTCATTTATAAATAAATTTAAAAGTCTATATTATTGACATTAGTACTGATATGTATTTGTATGTCATTGTCAATTTGTATGTCACATGCCACACTAGAGACAATAAAACACTGGACTTATTCTACGCAAACACTAAGGAGGCATACACCTCATCACCACTCCCCCCACTCGGGAGATCGGATCACAACTTGGTTCATCTCCAGCCGGTGTACAAACCCCTAGTGCACAGACAACCTCCGGTCATGCGCACAATGAAGTTAAGGTCTGAGGAGGCAATGGATGCTCTAAAGGACTGTTTTGAAACCACTGCCTGGGAGCAGCTCTGCGATCCACATGGTGAGGACATCGATGGCCTCACTCACACCATCACGGACTACATCAGTTTCTGTGTGGACAACACCGTTCCCACCAAGACCATACGGTGTTGCTCAAACAACAAACCCTGGATCAACCCTGAGATAAAAACACTTCTGAGGGAGAAGAAGAGGATCTTCAGGTCGGGGAACAGGGAGATGCTGAAGTCCGTACAGAGGGAGCTGGGGAGGAAGATCAGAGAAGGCAAGGACAGCTTCAGGAAGAAGATGGAGGATAAGCTGCAACAGAGCGACATTGGTGGGGTCTGGAGAAACCTTAAAACCATCTCTGGGCTCCAGAATACCTCCCCCCAGGCCACGGGGGGCAGGGAGTGGGTGAACAATCTGAATCTGTTTTTCAATAGGTTTGACCAACCGCCCCCCCCCCCAACTGCACAACAACCACTGCTGCCTCTGAAGACATCAAGTCCTGCTGCCCACTCCCCACTCCACCATCACCCCCCCCCACTCCCAACACACAGCCCCCCAACCTGACCCTCACGAAGACCCAGGTGAGGACGGAGCTGAGGAAGATCAAGGCGAGGAAGGCGTCGGGACCGGACGGCATCAGTGCAAAGCTCCTCAAGTCCTGTGCAGACCAGCTGTGTGGGATTGTGGAGCTCATCTTCAACCTGAGCCTGAAGCTGGGGAGGGTACCACAGTTGTGGAAAACATCTTGTGTGGTACCTGTACCAAAGACTTCCCACCCCAAAGATCTGAACAGCTACAGACCAGTGGTCCAGACGTCCCACATGAAGACCCTGGAGAGACTGCTCCTTGCTCACCTCCACTCCCTGGTGGGACCAGCGATGGATCCACTCCAGTTCGCCTACCAGCATGGCATTGGGGTGGAGGATGCAATGATCTTCCTCCTTCACTGTTGTCTGTCCCACCTGGAGAAGCCCGGGAATGCGGTGAGGATCATGTTCTTTGACTTCTCCAGTGCTTTCAACACCATCCAACTGATGATCCTGAAGGACAAGCTGCTGTGCGCAGGGGTGGACCAGCACCTGCCATCGTGGATCCTGGACTACCTCACAAACCGGCCACAGTTTGTGAGAACCCGGGACTGTGTGTCCAACACGATCATCGGTAGCACAGGGGCCCCCCAGGGAACGGTTTTGGCTCCCTTCCTGTTCACCCTTTATACTGCGGACTTCTCACACAACACAACACAACACACTGCCATCTACAGAAGTTCTCTGACGACTCTGCGATCGTTGGCCTCATCTCCAACGGAGATGAAGCTGAGTACAGAGGACTTATCCAGGACTTCGTGGACTGGTGCCATCGGAACTGCCTCCAGATCAACGCGAGGAAAACTAAGGAGCTGGTGGTGGACTGCCGCAGGCAAGGACAACCCCTCACAGTACCAGTAAATATAGAGGGAACAGACATCGAGATGGTGACATCCTACAAGTACCTGGGTGTTCATCTGAACAATAAACAAGACTGGTCACACAATACTGACGCACTCTACAAGAAGGGACAGTGCAGGCTGTTCCTACTGAGGAGACTCAGGTCTTTTGGTGTACAAGGGGCGCTGCTGAAGACATTCTACGACACGGTGGTGGCATCAGCCATCACTTTTGGAGTGGTCTGCTGGGGCAGTGGCATTACAGCAGCCGATAGGAAGAGACTGAACAAACTAATCAAGAAAGCTAGCTCTGTCCTGGGGCAGCGCCTTGACCCAGTGGAGGAGATGGGAGAGAGAAGGATGGTGGCTAAACTGTCATCTCTGCTGGAGTTCGAGTTCCACCCTATGCAGGACACACTGAATGTACTAAGGAGCTCATTTAGCAGCAGAGTACATCATCCTAGGTGGACAACTGAGAGGTTTCGCAGGTCCTTCCTACCTACGGCTGTCAGATTGTATAACCTAAGCAGGGCTGCTCGCAGAGATAGCAAAAAGATGTGACAACCTAATAGTATTGAATGCAAAAGACGCAATAGACTTACACAATGGTCCCCTCCGGTATACACCTAGGAAAATACCGGTAGCTACGGAGGGTGACAATATGTATGGGTACATAATCATACCATGTAGGATAACTAAGTAGACGGTTATGCTGTTTCATTCCATCTAGCTACAATGCTCCGCACTGTGTGTGTTTATATATTTACATATTTATTCCATTTAGCTACAGTGCTCCGCAATGTCTGTTTATATATTTATGTTTATATGTACATATGTATACTCGCTGCTCTTGTTTTTTTCTTGCCTTCTGACTGTTGCTCTGAGTGTTGCTATCCCTGTGCTGTTGCAATCCTGGAATTTCCCCATTGTGGGACTAATAAAGGCTTATCTTATCTTATCTTATATCCTTCTTCTATTTGGGCCCCAGTAAAAACAAGTAATAAATTTATGATAAAAGTAAAATATAAAAAGTCTGAATTGTATATCTAAAAATCCCTCACAATTTTATGACAATAAAGTCTCAAATGTAGAAGAAAAAGGTATTTTCTTTGGAAACATTTCTTTGGAAATGTTTCCATCATCACCAAAGAAAATGACTTCATCAGGGGATAGACTCAATGTCTGTACTGCAGATGTTTTAGATGTCTGAGAAGTTGGGGTAGAATTAGATTTTTCATGCATGATAGGGCTAGAGCTACAGAAAGATCTTTCTGAGGACGGAGAGGAAAGAGGGCTCCATGAGCACTGTGGAGACATGCTATGGAAGGAAGTTTTGGAAGAAAGATCTGGTGAGGTGGGGATCTCTGCTCTCTGGAATCTCTACAGTGAAGTGGTTTGTGCTAATGACTCACTTAAATCTGAATCATTATTTGTCTTTTCTTTGAACATATGTACAACCTAAGCAGTTTATGATGAGTCACATGATACAACTCTTCAACTGTTAGAGTCCCATCTAAAGGTTCAACTAAACCCATCACACAAACTGTGAAATCAAAGTCCTCAACTCTTACTTTTGAAGATTCCCCACTGGGAAAGAATATTTTCTTCCCATCCCCAAGAATTTTGTTCACAGTGTCATCTTTCTTGGCGATGACCTCTCTTGTGCCCCCACCAGTTGGTCGTCTGACCTGCCTGAAATAACCATCTTGATAATTCATCCAGCCCAGTTCTATTTTTCTTGTTTTTTTGGTGCAGCATTCCTGTTTCCCAAGCCAGGTCCTGAGGAAGTATGATTTGATGAGCTTGGAAGTCTCATTTTTGCTTGTAAGCGTTCTGCAAGTTTCTTTTTCTTCTCTGCATTGCTCCCAGCTTCCGCTGAGGATGAGCCTCTCCAGTTTTTGGCAAACAAGCAGTCTCCAAGTTGAGGAAGATACTTTGACAGAGTTTCCTCCTCCATCATCCTGACCACATCTTGGTGTATCTGCCAGAGTTAAGAAACAACACTCATTAGTCTAAGTATCACTATGAGATCAGGACAGGTGATATTCAATCTGAAAATGCTAAGATTATTGTCTTAAGGAAAAGTTCACTTTAAAACTCACTTTATGCATATACTATTTCGTTATGTGTGGGTCCCCACACATTTTGACCAATGAATTTTCAAAACCACAAGGAGCAGGAGGAGGATGAGGAGGACAAGGAAAGAAGAGGGAGGAAGAAGAGGAGAAGAAGAGGGTGTCAGGAGGATGAGGAGAGGACAAGAAAATAAGTAAGCAGGAAAAATGGGGAGAAGAGCTGGTATGCATATGAGGAGAAGAAATAGAAGATAAAAGCAGGAGTGGGGGAGAAGAAGAGACTGATGCTGAGAAGACAAAGACAGGTGGAGGAGAGGAGCAAGAGGAGAGGAAGAAGAGCAGAAGAAGAGTTTTGAGTTTTAAAAAATCCCTTGATTGCACAATTCAAAAATGTAAGAGGAGAGGAACAGAAAGAGGATGGGTTTGAGAAACATATAAAACCAGTTTATGATAAAAAAAATTTTTTTCCAAAATATTATTTTCACACTTTTACCAGGAATGGAAATCTCATATCTCATAACTTTTATAGAATTTTCATTACCAGCGGAGGCCTGGCCATGGGAATGCGGCTGCTTATAGCCATAAAGCAAGTTTGTAAATGATCCTTTAAAGTATCCTAATAAGGAGCATTTCACAAAATGGCAACATTCAAATTCTTGAGCTACAGTATCTCACAAAAGTGAGTACACCCCTCACATTCCGCAAAATGCACTCCACCGAGACAGCACTAATTAAAGTCTCCAGTGACATCATGATGGCAGCAGATTCTGGTCAGTACTCAGTCCTGGTGTTGTTGGATCTCACTGCTACTTTTGACACAGTGGACCACAATATATTGATAAATAGGATGAAGGACACGTTTGGTAATTCAGGATTAGTTCTGAAATGGTTCTCATCTTATTTAACTGACAGAGGTTTTTGTGTTTTATTTAATGAGAAGATGTCAGAGGTTAAGGGGCTTTCCTGTGGGGTTCCTCAAGGCTCAATTCTGGGCCCTACTCTGTTTTTATAAGCGACTTTCGCATTACGAGTGCGTGTGTGCGGACTATGTGAGTTCAAAGTTCACCACTACCAAACATTCCGGTAGCCGCCTTGCTTTTGTATAGAGACAGTACTGTCACACCTGAACAATTGCCGTTTAAAGTCTGCTTCAAGCTTTAAATCGCCATTATGCCAGGTGCACATTGTGCCGTAGTGAAGTGTGGAATAGGCATGCATCATCTAGAGCGGTGGAAAAAGCAAACTTGCATACATGCGTGTAACTTCGGGACCAGCGTGTGTACATGTCCACCGCCATTCACGTTATATACATTCCCCACGGAGCTGAAGGATCCGGACGGACGTAATTGCTAGATTAAAGCAGTAAGTCTATATTATAACATAATTAAATAGTGTTGTGTATTGTTTAAGTTCTAGCCTAACTGACACGAGTCTAAACCCTGAAGTAGCAGGTACAGACAGGCAGGCCGGGATCTAGGATATAGTTCTTTGTATATTGGTAATGAAGCTTGATCTACACACATACATGTAATTAAGGCCATTGATAAGTAGGCTGGTATAAAATAAAATTGAAAATCATTGAAAACGTGTGGTACTTAAACTATAGTAGTATCGACCTATAGATCTAAGTAAGCAGGCTATGCCTTGTAGTGAAATTTACTCAAAATGACAAAACCAAAGTTGAGCTGTCAAACCACTCACTTACCTTCTTTGTAGTCATTTCGGAGTCTTGCAAGTAAGGGTGCTTGGTCCTTTGACAACAAAAAATCTGCTATGTCAAAGTACATACAGGGAGGCCATTTTGGCCAATTTCTGCAATGTGGCCGCGAATGCAAGCGCAACTAGTTTATCCTTGCGTTTGCGGGTACAACCGGGAAGACCCCTACGCATACAATATGCTTGTAGATCAGGAACTTTCCATAAATTAAATGTATCAATAGAGCATGTTTGGTAGCCACATTCCCATCATGCTTTGCGCAAGCCGAGATGCAAAAGTCGCTTATTGTATTTAACCCCACTTGGCCAGATTATTAGTCAGTTTAAGGGTGTTTCTTACCATTTTTACGCAGACGACATTCAGCTTTACTGCTCTTTTAAAGAAAATGAGCTGAACATTTTATCAGACTTAATCTCTTGACTGTCCGCCATTAACAAATGGTTAAACAATAACTTCCTACAATTAAATCTTAATAAGACAGAAACACTGATCATCACTCCAGACAGTAAAATTCCTCTGATAAGGCAACGCTTAGGTCACCTAGGCTCTTCTGTCCAGCCCAGCCTGTGTAACCTGGGTGTTGTTTTTGACAATGCTGTGTCACTGGACTGGCATGGTTGTCAACTAGTTCAATTCGATTCAATTCAAATTTATTTATATAGCGCCATTTCACAACAACAGTCATCTCATAGCACTATCAACTGTAGGGGGAACTCCCACAGTTGCAGAAAGACCCCAGCAATCAGGCGATCCCCTGTGAGCAAGCACTTGGCGACGGTGGAGAGGAAAAACTCCCTGTTAACAGGAAGAAACCTCCAGCAGAACCAGGCTCAGGGAGGGGCAGTCATCTGCTGCGACTGGCTGGGGGGTGAGGGGACAGAGAAGATGAAAAGAACAGACATGTAGAGAGCAAACAGCATGATGGGGACTCAATCTATGGGAGAGAACAAACAGATGTTAATGACCAGCAAAATAAAAAATTTTTTATTGAGAGTGAAGAAAGGAGTGAGGCCCAGTGCATTATTGGAGGTCCCCCGGCTGACTAAACCTATTAGCAGCATAACTAAGGGAGGGTTCAGAAACACATGATCCCTCTCTAATTGTAGGCTATATCAAAAAGGTAGGTTTTAGCCCTATTCTTAAAAACAGAGATCGAGTCTGACTCCCGAATCCAGATTGGCAGCTGGTTCCACAGGAGAGGAGCTTGATAACTGACGGCTCTGCCTCCTATTGTACTTTTGGAGATTCTAGGTATTACAAGTAATCCTGCATTTTGGGAGCGTAGTGCTCTGTTAGGATAATACGGTAGTATCAGATCTTTTATATAAAAAGGAGCCTGATTGTTTAGAGCTTTGTAAGTAAGAAGAAGGATTTTAAACTTAATTCTAAACTCTATGGGAAGCCAATGAAGGGAGGCCAGAACCGGAGAGATATGATCTCTCTTTCTAGTACCTGTTAAAACTCCTGCTACAGCATTTTGGATCAGCTGAAGACTTTTTAAAGATGTTTTAGGACAGCCTGATAATAAAGAATTACAATAATCTAATCTCGAGCTAACAAAAGCATGGATCAGTTTCTCAGCATCACTCTGAGACAAGATGCTCCTAATCTTGGCAATATTATGCAAATGATAGAAGGCAGTCTTGGAAACTAATTTAATATACAGTATGAATTGAAAAACAGATCTTGATCAAAAATAACTCCAAAGTTCCTCACAGAGCTATTAAGAGAAAGAGTAACTGCATCCAAACTAAAAGTTTGATTTGGGAAGGTATTGCTAAGGTTTTTTGGACCAACAAGAATTATTTCAGTCTTATCTGAATTTAATAGCAGGAAATTACAAGTCATCCAAGCTTTGATTTCCTTAAGACAGGCTTCTAACTTGGCTAATTGATTACTATCATCTGGCTTCATTGACAGGTATAATTGTGTGTCATCTGCATAACAATGAAAATGTATACAGTGCTTCCTAATAATGTTGCCTAACGAAAGCATATATAAACTAAAAAGAGTAGGGCCTAGCACAGATACCTGTGGAACTCCATGACTGAGCTTTGAGTTGAAAGAAAACTCATTATTGACATGAACAAACTGGAACCTATCACATAAATAAGATCTAAACCACTGCAACGAAGTTCCATTAAGTCCAACATAGTGTTCTAATCTATCAAGTAGAATATTATGATCGATAGTATCAAAAGCTGCACTAAGGTCTAAAAGGACAAGTACAGAAACAAGTCCATTATCAGATGCAATCAGGAGGTCATTAGTGACCTTCACTAAGGCTGTCTCAGTGCTGTGATGGATTCTAAACCCAGATTGAAACTCTTCAAATAAACCATTTCCCTGCAAGTGGTCAGATAATTGCGTGGCAACAACTCTAAGATTTTTTAAATGAAAGGCAGATTAGAGATTGGTCTATAGTTAGCTAAAACTCCTGGATCCAGTGTTGGCTTTTTGAGTAAGGGTTTAATTACAGCCGTTTTAAAAGCCTGCGGTACATGGCCTAAAGTTAATGAAGAATTGGTTATTGGAAGAATAAAGCTACCAATAAATGGGAAGACTTCTTTAAATAACCTGGTAGGAATAGGGTCTAAAAGACAAGTTGGACTTCCGGTCTGGACGCCATGGCGACTGCAGCTTAACACTGAAGTTCTCAGACCCAATCCAGGATAACACCTTGAATATCAAACTTAACGGATTTTTGGAGGAGTGAAAATCAAAAGACAAAATCATCATGTCTAAAGGAAAACAGAAGAAACTGAAATTCTCCAGGCCAGGACACGTATCGGCCGGAGAATCCGAACTGGAAGATCTCCGTTCAGAAGACGAGGAACTGGTGATAGCTAACAAAAGGGTTAGCCTGAAATCACTATTTGAGGAGCTACGACGATTTCGCCGAGATGTTACGGCCGAATTTCGGGAATTCAGAGAAGAATTGAAAAGGACAAACAGCAGAGTGGACCAGGCCGAGAACCGAATCTTGGAAACAGAGGATCGAATAAAAGTGCTCGAAGATTCTGTGCTAGACCTACGCAAAAGACAAGCAGCTATAGAGGCTAAGCTAACCGACCAAGAAGGAAAACAAAGAAGAGACAACATAAGAATTCATGGTCTGATAGAAGGAACCGAAAATGGTTTTAACTCAATGGCAGAATGCGTGGAATCCTTACTAAGAGAGAAATTGGATATTCCACAAACCACCGACTTGAAGATAGAAAAGGCACATCGTTCATTAGCCGCTAGGCCGGCGGCGGAAGCGCCCCCACGTTCGGTGTTGGTAAGATTTTCCAATTTCAAAATAAAACAAGAGGTTGTAAGACTGGCCTGGCAGAAAAAAGGATTTATGCACCAGGAGAGAAAAGTCTACGTGGAACACGATTACGCCCCGGAGGTCCTTAAAAAGCGCAGGGAATACAATGACGCGAAAAAGGTGTTAAGAGAGAAGAAATTGCGCTTTCAGACACCATTTCCTGCGAA
Organism: Pholidichthys leucotaenia; assembly: GCA_020510985.1. Classification (NCBI taxonomy): domain Eukaryota; kingdom Metazoa; phylum Chordata; class Actinopteri; order Cichliformes; family Pholidichthyidae; genus Pholidichthys; species Pholidichthys leucotaenia. Next base: position 297,784,632 of record CM035849.1, read on the forward strand.
GTTAAGGGTCTTCTACGGCGATGAAACGTGTCTCTATAATTCGGCGGAAGAAGCAACAGCTGACATGGCGAAAAGAGGCCTCCCGGTAACGGTATTTAAACCCGCCGCAGACCCGAGTGAGAAGATCAAAGCGCAAACATGGACAACACAAAGACCTTCAAAATCCACGGACCAGCAGCGGGAAACCCAGCACCAGAGCGTCGCGGATAAACTATCCGTTTTCAGGTTGGAATAGCGATCCTTTTTTTTTTTTTTTTTTTTCTTTTCTCTTGAATCAATCCGCACATCCAACCCCCCTCATACAAGGTAACAAACATTAAAGGAGATGCATATTCAGCATGTGGTAAAACATTTCATGGAACAATCATATTATTTGAAACAAATAAGTCTTTGTAATAAAAAAAAAAAAAAAAAAAAAAACTTGTTAAAATAGAAATGTGACAATAATCCACATGTTCTCCTCATACTAACAAATACTGTTTTTGCGTGAATGTTTGATGTGATGGGGGTGGGAGGGTGCACACAATTTCACAGGGTTTAGGCATAAAAGGAAAAAAAAAAAAAATCATTACAAGTTTGGATTGGGTTCTGAAACTCACGTTAAAAGCATGGGACTACTTTCAGTGGTAAGAGAGGGCCCTCAACACGTAACAGAGTTTGAGGAATTTCCCTCAGAGCCTTCACTCCATCAAGGCTCTTACAGGGTCTTTAAAAAGACCTCAGCTCAGGAAGTTCTTATGACAGCTTTTTGTTTTAAAGTTTTTTACACTATGTTCTTAATGTTTTTCTTGTTTTTAATGTTCTTTCAGTTTCTGAGTAGCACAAAAGAGGGCCACCACACAGTTATACTAAACAAAACAACACAATGGAGAAACAGGGTGTAACCAAAATAATTTCATATAATGTAAAAGGAATCCTGAATCCAGTTAAAAGATCCAAGATTCTAGGCAAAATGAAAAAAGACAAAGCAGGAATAATACTTTTACAAGAAACCCACCTAACAGACGTGGAACACAATAAACTCAGTAGACAAGGGTTTAAAATGATCTCTTCATCTTCATATAAATCAGGGAGGAGGAGGGGAGTAGCGACATTGATATCAACCAAAATTACATTTGAAAAAAAATCAGAACACAAAGATAAAGAAGGGAGATACAGTTTGGTAACTGGGCGGCTAGAGGGAGAAGATATCACCCTGCTGAATGTGTATGCTCCCCCAGGGGCTAACTGGAAATTTTATAAAAATGTATTCGACCTAATGATAACTAAAGCTCAAGGTTTAGTGATATGTGGTGGGGACTTCAATCTTAGACTGAATCCATACTGGGATGCTTCTGGTAATTCCCCACATCAAAATAACACCCAAAACAGGAAAACTCGGATGCTACTAAAAGAATTGGGAATCTGTGACGTGTGGAGGGAACTCAACCCCAGTGTAAAAGGCTATACATTTTACTCAACTCCACATTCATCTTACTCAAGGATTGACTATTTTTTTTATGTTTAATAGAGACATTGGAAGAGTAAAAACATGTAAAATAGGACTGATGGATCTCTCCGACCACAGTCCGATCTACATGGACTTAAATATCCAAAAATACACAAATAATACATTTTCTTGGAGGTTAAATTCAAATGTCCTGAAAGGACCATTGAAAGATGAATTGGAATCAGATATTCTCAGATATTTGGAAGAAAACGATAATGGAGAAGTATCCCCTTTAATACTGTGGGATGCATGTAAAGCTGTAATAAGAGGAAAGATTATTGCAAAACTGGCAACCCAAAAGAAACTAAGACAAGAAAAACTATCCACATTAGAGTCAGAACTTAGGAACCTAGAAAAAGAACACAAAGGCAACACTCATTCTAATGACTCGCCCAAGATTAAGGAAATTAAAAACCAAATAAATGAGATCTACACAATAGAAATCCAGAAGAAACTTACATTTCTGAAACAAAAATACTATGAAGCAGGCAGTAAATCGGCAAAATTGCTAGCCTATAAATTGAGGAAACATCAAACAGAAAGAGCAATCTACAAAATCAGAGACCCAGTATCAAAGGAAATAAAATTCAGAATTCAGGATATTCTTAAAAACTTCGAGAATTACTATAAGAACTTATACTCCCACAAAAAACATAAAAACGCATCCGAGGCATTCCTAAACACATTAAACCTTCCCCAACTTACGGAGTCACAAAATAAAACACTACTGTCAGAAATACATCCTAAAGAATTGGAAAAAGCAATTATGAAACTTCAAGCTAACAAATCCCCAGGAGCTGATGGCTATACAGCAGAGTGGTACAAAACCTTTAAACAGCAACTATCTCCTCTCCTCCTGAAAACATTTAATTATGTCCTCCACACAGGGGAAATCCCCCCCTCCTGGAGAGAAGGGGTCATTGCAGTTATACCTAAACCTGAAAAGGATAAACTAGAGTGCTCCAACTACAGACCAATCAGTGTACTAAATCAGGACTATAAGCTTTTTACCATTATCCTTGCCAAAAGGTTAGAAAATATACTGACAGACCTAATTCATTTAGACCAAACAGGTTTTATAAGACAAAGACAGACACAAGACAACATTCGACGCACTTTACACATAATTCATCATATAAAAAAATATAACTTAAATGCAGTCATATTGGGATTAGATGCTGAAAAAGCATTCGATTCGGTTGACTGGTCTTTTCTATATAGAATCTTATCCAGTTTCAATTTTCATAACAACTTCATTAGAACTATACAGGCATTATATAAAAAACCAACAGCTAAAATAAGGATTAACGGTAATTTATCATCATCTTTTGAACTGGAAAGAGGATGTCGTCAGGGCTGCCCCCTGTCTCCACTGCTCTTTGCAATCTTCATAGAACCTCTGAGCCAATGGATAAGACAAAACCAAAAAATTCAAGGTATTACACTTGGTCAGAAGGAACATAAAATAGCACTCTTTGCTGATGACATTTTAATATACCTAGGGCAGCCGGACACTTCTTTACCAGAACTAACCTCAGTTTTTTCAGAGTATGGAGATTTATCGGGGTACAAATTAAATATGCATAAAACCCAAGTTTTAACATTCAACTATGACCCAAATCATTATTCACTAAGCAAACTCAAAACTAACTGGGAGTCGGAATCTATGAAATATCTGGGGGTCAATATCCCGAAACAACTCAACAAAATTATATCACTAAACTATGATCCACTGGTGACAAAAATAAAATCTGACCTAGCAAGATGGAATATGATACCATTCTTGGGTACTGCACAAAGAATTGAAGCAGTCAAAATGAATATACTTCCACGTCTTCTATACCTTTTCCAAACAATACCGGTAGAACCTCCCAAAAAAACATGGCAGGAGCTGGACAGAAGGATCTCAAGATTCATATGGCAGGGCAAGAGACCTAGAATCAGATATAGAACCCTACAGCTAAACAAAGACAAAGGTGGGCTCGCGCTGCCAAATATCAGGGACTACTTTAAAGCCGCACAAATTAAAACTTTAGTAGAGCTATGTAACCCAGTCTACACTGCACAATGGAAGGAGATCGAATGCCAAATAACAAGTGACATCCCCCTACAGGCGATAATAGGGAACAATGCCTTACCTAAGCTTTTGAATAACACTAACCCGTGGATAGAGACCCCACTAAAAATTTGGTTTAAGATAGTCAGAGAGAATCAAACTAAAGAGCCCTATCGACTTCTGCAATGGATCGCCTATGATCAGGACTTTACTCCTAATAAAACAGACACCAGATTTAAAAAATGGAAGGAGAAAGGGCTGATAAAATATTACGATTTTTTTAAAGGGCAAATCTTAAGAAGTTTTGAAGATTTGAAAAAACAAGGCCTAATAAATCAAGACCTTTACAGGTTCTTCCAGCTTAGACACCACATAAACAATATACTTAAAAAGGAGGTTTTGGAAAGGGCCCAGTCAGGTGTTCTGAAGGTCTTCTTAATGGCATATAAAGGGATCCCAGGGATCAGATACATTTCTAAAATATACCAAGGTCTTCAAGACTTAAAAGGAGACAACACATCTTATATAAAAGAGAGATGGGAAAAAGAGGGGAATTTCACTTTACAACTGGAAATATGGGAAAAGCTAAATAAACAGCAATGGAAAAGTACCTCATCCCTGCAGTGGAGAGAATTTGGATGGAAAAACTTGGCAAGATTTTTCAGAACACCTGCACAAAACAAATTTACCCATAAGGGATTGAACTGTTGGCGCTTGTGTGGTGAAAAGACTGCAAATCATTTTCATGTGTTTTGGTCATGCCCAGTTATCCACCAATATTGGACCAAGGTACAGACAATATTGGGGAAAATATTCAAAATTACAGTTCCCTTTTCTTTTGTAACTTTGTATTTGGGTTTACTACCGGACTCACTGGAAAGACGAGGAGAAAAATACTTATTCAATGTTTTAATATTGGCAAGCAAAAAAGCTCTAACTAAAAAATGGATGTTGAAGGACTGTCCTACACCTGAAGATTGGACTAACGTGATCCAAGACATTTACTCGATGGAAAAGTTGACATTCGCACTGAGACAGGACATGGATGGGTTCATGAACTTTTGGCAACCCTGGACCGCATATGTGTCTTTCATTAGATCTAATCTTTGACAAATACCATTTCAATAATGGTTCCGCTCTTTGTTCCAACGCTACTCAGATGCTCTTTTATCTTTATTTACTTACTTTTTGTTTTTGTTTGTTTTTTACAGGTTTGTTTGTTTGTTTGTTTTATTTTTTTTATTTTTTTTTCTCTTTAATTTCACTTTTTCTTTCACTTTAAAAAAAAAAAAAAAAAGGGGGTGTTGTAAGAATTAATCTTCCAATGTTGTCAAATATCAGAAAATAAGGGAACATGTGATGAAAATGTAAACACTGCATTGCTGTAACGACCTGTATACCCTTTACAAAAACTTAAATAAAAAAAAAAAAAAAAAAAAAAAAGACAAGTTGAAGGCTTGGATGAGGAAACTATTTTGTCTAACTCTAAAAGGTCAATTGGAGTAAACTGATCCAAACAGATGTCAATCGAAGGAGATGTAGTAGTTACAGTATTTAAGTTAACAGTGGGAAGAATCTGATTGATTTTATCTCTGATAGATGAAATTTTATTACTGAAAAAGTTCATAAAGTCCTGACTAGTAAGCTCTAAGGGAATGCTAGGATTGACAGAGTCCTGACTCTTTGTCAGCCTGGCTACAGTGCTGAAAAGAAACCTGGGATTATTCTTGTTCTCTTCTATTAATGCAGAATAATAACTCGTTCTAGCTTTTCTCAGAGATTTTTTTTATAAATTAAATGATGATTTCTCCAAGCTAAATAGATTTCATCTAAATTAGTGGAGCGCCATTTTCTTTCCAATTGACGAGTCTTTTGTTTTAAGCTACGAGTTTCTGTGTTGAACCAAGGAGTTAGAAATCTCTGATTAGACTTTTTCTTTTTTAAGGGGGCCACCAAGTCTAGAGTCTGATGCAGAGAAGCTGTAACACTATCTACCATGCTATCAATTACAGAAGGAACAAGCTGTCTATAGCTTATTTCCATTGTGTTGACACATGGCATAGAGGAAACAATCTGCATAAATTTGGTAACAACATCATCTGAGAGGCATCTACTGTAGTAATATTTTTCCTTAGGAGCCAAATAGTCAGAAATAGTAAAAGCAAAGGTTAACAGACAATGGTCTGACAGTACAGGGTTATGAGGAGACACTACCAGATTTTCTATGTCTATGCCGTATGTCAGAACAAGGTCCAACGTGTGGTGGAGATAATGGGTAGAATTTCCTACTTTCTGAGAAAACTCCATCGAGTCTAATATTGAATTAAATGCCAAATTAAGGCAATCACTATCTACATCTACATGTAAATTAAAGTCCCCTACTATAATTATTCTATCTGATTTCAGCACTAAATCAGCAAAGAATTCGGCAAATTCAGATAAAAACTGAGTAGGTTGATGGAGGACGATAAACTATGGCAAATAAAATTGGGTTTAGCCTAAAATTGCTAAAATACCCAATACTGAGGACCAGGCCCTCAAAGGAATGATAACCTGTTTTTTGCTTTACTAACTAACTAACTAACCTGCACTTATATAGCGCTTTTCTAGTCACAAAGACCACTCAAAGCGCTTTCATTAATACTAACCCTCTATTCTAAGGGCCTATAGGAAACAAATATCTAGGGACAATTTAGAACAGCCAATTAACCTAACATGCATGTTTTTGGCATGTGGGAGGAAACCGGAGAAATCCCGGAGTAAACCCACGCAACACGGGGAGAACATGCAAACTCCACACAGATCACTGTTGGTCGGGGGCTGGGATCGAACCCACGATCCCACGATCCCCACAATCCCCCGGCCAAGGGTAAACTGTGCTGCCACAGTGCTAACCACTGCTCCACCGTGCAGCCCTTTACATTAACTAGTAATTTGAAATGGTAAATTGTTGTTACTCCTCCTCCACGACCAGAACTTCTGGGATTTTGACAGTTTAAATAACCAGAGGGAGTTGATTCATTCAAACAAACATAATCCTCTTGCCCTAACCAAGTCTCTGTAAGGGATATTAAATCAATCTGATGATCAATTAACAGATCATGGACTAACAGAGACTTGGGAGTTAGAGACCTAATATTTAACAAACCACATTTAATTTGTAAATTATGAGGAGGAACAGAGGCCAAACATTCAATTTAGAGGCTTCATGTTTGAGTTTTACCAACTTTTTGTTTAATCACTTTGGGATGCTTATATGTACATTATATTTTTATTCACTTTGGAGGGAGCAGACAATGATTCTCTGATGGGGAAGACAGGGGCTGAGTTGGGGGGTGGTGGATGAAGAGGAGCTGCAGAGAGGTGTGGAAGACTGTTGTTAATGCAGTTAATGTTAATGCAGCACCCCAGGTCGCAGAGAGAGTGGTATGCTATAAAAGGAGAGGTGCCTGTGACCTGCTTTTTGATGCTTGTGATTCTTGTGAATGTGAGGGAGAGATTAATAAAGTCTGCTCTGCACCACTTCGCCTGATTATTTCTCTCTCCATAGGCTTTTATTTCTTCACTGTTTTCTCTTTTTATCCCTATTAATATGTATATTTTATCTTATTTCTATTGATTTTAATTTCTGGGTATTTGTAAATTTTAACTTTCTGTGAAGCACTTTGTGATAAATATCTGTGAAAAGTGCTATACAAATAAACTTTGCTTGCTTTTCCAGTGGCAACCTGTGAAGCTCTAGTGAACTTCATGCCCAAGAGAGTTAAGGCAGTGCTGGAAAATAATGGTGGCCACACAAACTATTGACACTTTGGGCACAATTTGGACATTTTCACTTAAGGGTGCACACACTTTTGTTGCCAGTGGTTTAGACATTAATGGCTGTGTGTTGAGTTATGAAAATATGCAAGCTGATTTCCATTAGCATAGACATTATGCTTATCCATTGATATGCTGAACATGTAAGTAACGCATTTTTATCTATAACTATATCTATTATTAAAACAACCACAAAATCATCTTCAACACCATATCAAACAACCTTAAGCATGAATTGATCCCATCCATCCATCCATCCATCTTCTACCGCTTTTCCGGAGGTCCGGGTCACGGAGGCAGCAGTTCAAACAGAGAAGCCCAGACTTCCCTCTCCCCAGCCACCTGCTCCAGCTCTTCAGAGAGGTTACCAAGGCGTTCTCAGACCAGCTGGGAGACATAGTCTCTCCACCGAGTCCTGGGTCTGCCCCGGGGTCTCCTCCCAGTGGGACATGCCAGAAACACCTCAAGTGGGAGGCGTCCAGGAGGCATCCTAATCAGATGCCCATACCACCTCAACTGACTCCTTTCAATGTGGAGGAGCAGCAGTTCTACTCTGAGCCTCTCCCGGATGACTGAGCTCCTAACCCTATCTCTGAGGGTGAGTCCAGCAATCCTATGGAGAAAGCTCATTTCAGCCGCTTGTATCCGCGATCTTGTTCTTTCGGTCATTACCCAAAGCTCATGACCATAGGTGAGGGTAGGAACGTAGATTGACCGGTAAATCGACAGCTTTGCCTTAGAGCTCAGCTCCCTCTTCACCACAACAGACTGGTACAATGTCTGCATCACTGCAGATGCTGCGCCGATCCGTCTGTCAATCTCTCGCTCCATTTTCCCCTCACTTGCGAATAAGACCCCAAGATACTTAAACTTCTCCACTTGGGGCAGGAGCCTGTCCCCAACCCAGAAAGGACAATCCACCTTTTTCCGGCTGAGGACCATGGACTCAGACTTGGAGGTGCTGATTCTCATCCCAGCCGCTTCACACTCAGCGGCAAACTGTCCCAGCAAGAGCCGTAGGTCATTGCTGGATGAAGCCAACAGGACAACATCATCTGCAAACAACAGAGATGAGATTCTGTGGTCACCAAGCATGACACCCTCCGTTCCTTGGCTGCGCCTAGAAATCCTGTCCATAAAAATTATGAATAGGATCGGTGACAAAGGGCAGCCCTGGCAGAGTCCAACTCTCACTGGGAATGAGTCCGACCGAGTGTTGGCAATACGACCCAAACTCTCACAACGGTCGTACAGAGACCGAATAGCTCGTAACAACAAGCCCGATACCCCATATTCCCAAAGCACCTCCCACGAAAAACCACGAGGGACACAATCAAATGCCTTCTCCAAGTCCACAAAACACATGTAAACTGGTTGGGCAAACTCCCACGAACCCTCGAGAATTCTCGAGAGGGTAAAGAGCTGTTCCAATGTGCCACGGCCAAGACGAAAACCACATTGCTCCTCCTGAATCCGAGGTTCGACCAATGGCCAGACTCTCCTCTCCAGTATCTTGGCATAGACCTTCCCAGGGAGGCTGAGGAGTGTGATCCCTCTAAAATTGGAGCACACCCTCCGGTACCCTTTTTTGAAGAGAGGAACCACCACCCTGGTTTGCCATGCCAAAGGCACTGCCCCCGACCTCCATGCAATGTTGCAGAGGCGTGTCAACCATGACAGCCCAACAACATCCAGGGCCTTGAGGTACTCAGGGCAAATCTCGTCCACCCCCGGGGCCCGGCCACCAAGGAGATTTTTAACCACCTTGGCGACCTCAGCCCCTGTGATAGGTGAGTCATCCCCCTCGTCCACAAACCCTGCTTCCTCTGTGGAAAGCGTATCAGTGGGATTGAGGAGATCCTCGAAGTATTCCTTCCACCGCCTAACGATATCCCCAGTCGAAGTCAACAGCGCCCCATCCGCACCATACACAGTGTGGACAGGGAGCTGCTTTCCCCTCCTGAGCCGCCGGACAGTTTGCCAGAATCTCTTCGAGGCCGACCGAAAGTCTTGTTCCATGGCCTCACCGAACTAGTCCCATACCTGGGTTTTTGCTTCAGCAACCACCCGAGCTGCACTCCGCTTGGCCTGCTGGTACACCTCAGCTGCTTCGGGAGTCCCACAAGCCAACCAAGCTTGATAAGACTTCTTCTTCAGCTTAATGGCTCCCCTCACCACTGGTGTCCACCACTTGGTTCGGGGGTTGCCACCACGAGATGCACCAACCACCTTGCGACCACAGCTCTGGGCCGCCGCTTCAACAACAGAGGTGGAGAACATGGCCCATTCAGACTCCATGCCTCCAGACTCCCTCGGAATGTGGTTGAAGTTCTTCCGGAGGTGGAAGTTGAAGACCTCCCGGACAGGGGCCTCAGTCAGACGTTCCCAGCACACACTCACTATACGCTTGGGTCTACCAGGTCTGAATGGCATCCTCCCCTGCCATTGGATCCAACTCACCACCAGGTGGTGATCAGTTGACAGCTCTGCACCTCTCTTTACCCGAGTGTCCAAGACATACGGTCGCAGGTCTGATGACACGATAACAAAATCAATCATTGACCTGCGACCTAGGGTGTCCGGTGCACATACAGTGGGGCAAAAAAGTATTTAGTCAGCCACCAATTGTGCAAGTTCTCCCACTTAAAAGATGAGAGAGGTCTCCAATTTTCATCATAGGTATACCTCAACTATGAGAGACGAAATGAGGAAAAAAAAATCCAGAAAATCACATTGTCTGATTTTTAAAGAATTTATTTGCAAATTATGGTGGAAAATAAGTATTTGTTCACCTGCAAACAAGCAAGATTTCTGGCTCTCACAGACCTGTAACTTCTTCTTTAAGAGGCTCCTCTGTCCTCCACTCGTTACCTGTATTAATGGCACCTGTTTGAACTCGTTATCAGTATAAAAGACACCTGTCCACATCCTCAAACAGTCAGACTCCAAACTCAACTATGGCCAAGACCAAAGAGCTGTCAAAGGACACCAGAAACAAAACTGTAGACCTGCACCAGGCTGGGAAGACTGAATCTGCAATAGGTAAGCAGTTTGGTGTGAAGAAATCAACTGTGGGAGCAATTATTAGAAAATGGAAGACATATAAGACCACTGATAATCTCCCTCGATCTGGGGCTCCACGCAAGATCTCACCCCGTGGGGTCAAAATGATCACAAGAACGGTGAGCAAAAATCCCAGAACCACAAGGGGGGACCTAGTGAATGACCTGCACAGAGCTGGGACCAAAGTAACAAAGGCTACCATCAGGAACACACTACGCCGCCAGGGACTCAAATCCTGCAGTGCCAGACGTGTCCCCCTGCTTAAGCCAGTACATGTCCAGGCCTGTCTGAAGTTTGCTTGAGAGCATTTGGATGATCCAGAAGAGGATTGGGAGAATGTCATATGGTCAGATGAAACCAAAATAGAACTCTTTGGTAAAAACTCAACTTGTTGTGTTTGGAGGAGAAAGAATGCTGAGTTGCATCCAAAGAACACCATACCTACTGTGAAGCATGGGGGCGGAAACATCATGCTTTGGGGCTGTTTTTCTGCAAAGGGACCAGGACGACTGATCCGTGTAAAGGAAAGAATGAATGGGGCCATGTATCGTGAGATTTTGAGTGAAAACCTCCTTCCATCAGCAAGAGCATTGAAGATGAAATGTGGCTGGGTCTTTCAGCATGACAATGATCCCAAACACACCGCCCGGGCAACGAAGGGGTGGCTTCGTAAGAAGCATTTCAAGGTCCTGGAGTGGCCTAGCCAGTCTCCAGATCTCAACCCCATAGAAAATCTTTGGAGGGAGTTGAAAGTCCGTGTTGCCCAGCGACAGCCCCAAAACATCGCTGCTCTAGAGGAGATCTGCATGGAGGAATGGGCCAAAATACCAGCAACAGTGTGTGAAAACCTTGTGAAGACTTACAGAAAACGTTTGACCTCTGTCATTGCCAACAAAGGGTATATAACAAAGTAATGAGATGAACTTTTGTTATTGACCAAATACTTATTTTCCACCATAATTTGCAAATAAATTCTTTAAAAATAAGACAATGTGATTTTCTGGATTTTTTTTTCTCATTTTGTCTCTCATAGTTGAGGTATACCTATGATGAAAATTGGAGACCTCTCTCATCTTTTAAGTGGGAGAACTTGCACACTTGGTGACTGACTAAATACTTTTTTGCCCCACTGTATGGACACCCTCATGCTTGAACATGGTGTTTGTTATGGACAAACTGTGGTTAGCACAGAAGTCCAACTGAACACCACTTGGGTTCAGATCGGGCAGGCTGTTCTTCCCAATCTCTCCCCTCCAGGTTTCACTGTCGTTGCCCACGTGCGCATTGAAGTCCCCCAGTAGGACAATGGAGTCTCCAAGAGGAGCACCCTCCAGCACCCCAGTCAGAGACTCCAAGAAGGGTGGGTACTCTGAAACATCATTTGGTGCATAGGCACAAATGATGGTCAGCACCCGTTTCCCAACCTGAAGGTGCAGGGAAGCAACCCTTTCATCCACTGGGGAAAACTCCAATATAGAGGCAGCAAGTTGCGGGGATGAATTGATGCCATGTCATTTTGATGGAAGGTTTGTTCAAAATCACATTTTATTGACCTTGTCCTGGGACATTTTCTCCAGGTTTTTTTCAGGCACCCCTCTGTCTGTCAAGGCAGCAGGGACCAAATCCTCCATTGTGGTCCAGCTGACAGACATCAGTGTTAGCTCTGGGAGACTCAGAAACAAACACAACTGATAACCTCACTTTTCGGGACTATAATTTTCTTACAAAGGCAACAGAACCTCATATCATGTTAACTATGTGATATGAGGCAATATAACTAGGTAACATAATGTAGCACAACGACCAGAAGGACATTACTGTGTTCACACCCAAATTTGAATTAATTATTATTCAAACAGGGGTGGAGCGGTGGCAGAGTGGTTAGCACTGCGGCAGCACAGCAACTCACTCTTGGCCGGGAGATCCTTGGTTTGATCCCAGCCACCGACCAACAGTGATCTGTGTGGAGTTTGCATGTTCTCCCCGTGTCTGCATGGGTTTACTCCGGGATTTAAGATAAGATAAGATAAGATAAGCCTTTATTAGTCCCACAATGGGGAAATTCCAGGATTGCAACAGCACAGGGACAGCAACACTCAGAGCAACAATCAGAAGGCAAGAAAAAACAACATCTAGTAAACATATGTACATATTACTATAAATGTATATATATAGACACACAGTGCAGAGCATTATGGTTGGTTGGTGAATGTGCGGACAAAACTTTCTATGAAGGAAAATAATGCCACCCCGGATGCAATGACATCAAAATACCTGACAAAAGATATAGCGCCACATAGTGGTTAACGAAAGAATTGCTGAAAAATGTTTTATTTACTACTCATGCACGGCTGGCCAGAATGACGTGAAATTTTCAGAGATTCATCAGAACACAGTCATGATCATAACTGAACATCAAAGTTAGTATTTCTCCGGTTTCCTCCCACATGCCAAAAACATGCAGGTTAGATTAATTGGCATCAAACTGGGGATTCTAAATTGTCCTTAGGTGTGACTGTGAGAGTGAATAGTTGTCTGTCTCTCTGTGTTGGCCCTGCGATGGACTGGTGACCTGTCCAGGGTGGACCCTGCCTCTCGCCCAAAGATGCTGGGATAGACTCCAGCCCCCCCACGACCCGAAAAGGATTAAGCGGAAGAAGATGGATGGATGGATGGCTATTATTCAAACAGGTGACGAGATAAGGTAACATTTGCCTTTTAAACCTTAACGACAGAGCTTTCAAACCTTGTGACAGCATTGTGCACTAGATCTGTGAATCCAGCAGTTTGATAAACAGCGCATTTCAGCATTAGAGTCTTTGTGAGGTGGAACTTCCTGTGTTTTGCTGCACTGCAACCAGCATCCCTTACAAACTTGACAAAGTGAGAGGAGCACAACCATATAATGGCTGCAAGCAAGTCCTACCTTTTTTTTTTAAGAACAGAAAACCTGAAAGCATAAAAACAGCTCACCTGCATCAGCACATCCATCAGTCAGCAGGTGTGTGCTTCTCCTACCTCTGCCGCAGTTCATCTGTTACTGCGAGATCTCAGCAACATTTTTGCAAGATCTCGGGAAAATTTTCTCGTGATCTCGGGAAAACAATGAAAATAAAAAGTATGTATGTATGACCTAAACGGGCTTCCATAGAAAGAGATTCGTAGTGGAGCATCTTTTCTAAATAGACCAGCTGTTTGGCCACGCGGAGTCATGACGTCACGCGGAACCCCCACTGCTCGTGGAGGAGGGCAGCGCGAGGACAACTTTTCCACGGGGTGAAACACCGAATTCAGGTCGTGCAGCTCGGAAATGGCTCAAGTGACGACCGAAGGTGCCGAGAAAGACTCTCAATCGACGCCAAAACAAAACGGCACCGGCGAAACGACAGAGACGGGCGCAGAGGGCCAGGCCGTACCGGACCCCAACCAGGAACCGGGCGACGACGACGCTGGGGAGAGCAGCGAAGCGGGGATAATGGACAAGAACCCCGGTCCCGACAAAGAGTACGATTCACCGAGAGAGAAGGCGGCCAGGGATGAAGTGGCGGCCGATGTTAACGTCTCCGAGCCGGCAAAAAGTCCCGTACAGGGGAGTTTAGCGAGTTGCAGCGACTCCGCACCAGAGGGCTCCCGGGTGCTGAAGCAAGAACAAAGAGAGAGGGAGAACGTGTCCGGCTCACAGCCTGCGGAGCGCACAAAGAGCGCGGACAGAGCCCAGCACGGCACCAAGAGACGGGCCAGCGTGGATCTGACCCCCGCAGACGGAGAACCGCTCAGCCGGATGGATTCAGAGGACAGGTGGGTTGGAGCAGTGGTTGGTCCTGAACGCTGAAGTACCGGTGACCTTAGGCCACCAACTTCACGGCTTGGAAGCATGGCTTGTTCGCAAGTTAAAGGGTCGCGTCCGCCACGAAGTCTAATTCTTCAGCAGGGTTTCGCGTTATTTAGTTGGTAATAGAACCGAAGAACCCATCAGTTGTCTGTCGACTGAAACCATTACTCCACATGCAGTATCAAACATGCTGCATTAACTACTTATGGAGCTGAAATGCTTAGTGCCTTGCTTTTGGGCAAAAGGTTTACTTTGATTAAATGACAACTAAACTGGCAACAGTCCATCCTTTTTAGCACTGTAAGGACTGTACAGTACTGGGCAAAAGTGTTGGCCAACCCTTCATTTTGTTTTCTATGAAAATGGTGAATAGAGTTTACTGAAACGTGCGCACATACACCCAAGTCATAGGTGGAAATGCCTAACCAACCAATCACATGGTACCAACTCCATGCATTTAGGCATGTAGTCCGAGCCAAGAGGAGCTGGTCAAGTTCGAACCCAGCATCAGAATGGGAAAGAGAGGGTTTTTTTAGGTGACTGTGAGCATGTTCTGAATATTTAAGAAACTGCTCATCTATTGGGATATTTTTTCTACTCAGTCATCTCTGTAGGGTTTAAGCCTTATTCATGCTGCATTTCCCCTCTAGTCCGCTTTGGACGAGTCCGGCACGCACATGGCGCTGTTCATGCTCACTTTTTTCATCTACCCAGGCCAAGCGGTTGACACATGCGCACAACCATCATTTGTAGTTTCACTCCCGCCCGATAGGTAGCGCCAATGCACTGATGCACCAGGATTTTCACCAACGAAGAAACACTGCTTGCTTTCTGCTGCTTGACTTCCCGGTTTTCACCCCTTTTCCACGAAGATGCTGTTGCTGCTGAAGTATTTATGATTCATGCATGTTTATTCTCATCTTCCGTGTCCTCGTTGTTTTCTTCGCCTACTTTGTCTTGGTATGCTGTACCGATATCGCCACCTCGTGAATGGGACGTTCAGTCTTGCGCATACGCTTTTCAACGCATTCAGGTTGTGGGCAGGCGGCGCGGTCACAAAATTTGGGCTGCATGCAGTCGTCCGCCGGCAAGCACTGCGGACACTAGCGGACTGGAGACGATGATGTAAATTTCATCACACGAGGTTTCCGATTACGCGGACAGCAGAGGTGCAGCATGTGTCTAGTGAGACCAGAGGTCAGAAGAGAACGGCTAGACTGGCTGGAGCTGACAGAAAGGCAGCAGTAAAGCTGGATTCATACTGCACTTCCGCTGTCCGCATACGTCCAACCGGAAACCTCATGTGACGAAATTTACATCAACATGTCCACTCCGCTGGTGTACGCAGGGCTTTACCGTGGACGACCGCGTGCAGCACAAATTTTATGACCGCGCGGCCTGCTCAAGATCTAAACGCGTTGATAGAGCAGGTGCAAGACTGAACATCCCATTCACGAGCTGGCACTACTAACACAGCATACAAAGACAAAGTAGACGAAGACAACAAGGAGGTGGAAGATGAGAATAAACACGTGAATCCTTTTGCAGCAGCTTGAGCAGAGAAGGGCACTGGAAAACTGTAATTCCTCCTTTTCTTTGAAACGCCATTGTTGTTGCTACAAAAAAAGTGTGTCACTTGTGTTTTATAGCGGGTGAACAAACTGGCGTGTTAGCGCATTTGCACTACCCATAGGGCTGGAGCGAAACTACAAATAGCAGTTGTGCGCATGCGTCAACTGCTTGGCCTGGTAGATGAAAAAAGTGAGCATGTACAATGCCGCGTGCACGCCGGGCTCGTCCAAAGCGCATGTGGACCAGAGAGGAAATGCAGCATGAATAAGGCGTAATTCAATCACCCATTACAACTGAGGTGTACAGAAGAGCATCTTTAG
The DNA here is from genome assembly GCA_020510985.1 of Pholidichthys leucotaenia. Taxonomy (NCBI): domain Eukaryota; kingdom Metazoa; phylum Chordata; class Actinopteri; order Cichliformes; family Pholidichthyidae; genus Pholidichthys; species Pholidichthys leucotaenia. The sequence continues at coordinate 297,800,783 of CM035849.1, forward strand.
CCCTCTTTCTATTACAAGAACCAGGAATGAATTGTACAGGAACTTTGGCCATGATGTGTGTTTCCGGCATAGCTAGGTTATATAAGGCTACCCCTTATCAAGTTCCTGCCCCCTAAAATTGGTTCTTGTAGTGGAAATGGGGCTTCTGAAGGCACAACACATTGACCGTTGAAGCAGCTGGGCTACACCAGCAGAAGACTGGCCCCACTCCTGTCAGCTGAGAACAAGAAACTGAGGCTCCAGTTCACACAGGCTCACCAAAACTGGACAACAGGCTTTTCCACAGTACTGTATAATTTTTATATTGCTAAAGTAGTGTTAAACGAGTGTATATTTTATATGAAGTGCATCAAATACTTATTTTTACATATTAGGCCATGTAAAGTGTAAAAGCACACAAAGAAAGGCTGGTTGTCATTACAGAGCAGATGTTGGCCATGTGGTTATGGGTTCAATGCAAACATAACACCTCCTGCAGCTGTTTTCTGACAGAGCTGTCCAGCTGCTGCTTATGGGAATGCTGTGAGGAAACAGCTGCAGGAAGCTTAGGGATATCATCTCTTATTTAATTTAAGATTTTGTCTGAGTAAATCATAGGCTTTAAATGTTTATATTTTTTTTTTTTAGGGAGATTGATTTGAGGACGTGGACAAAATAGTTGCCCCCGAAAACACCAAAAAAAATTCTGTAATCGTTACTAGGCCTGCAACGATTAGTCGATGTTGTCAATAACGTCGATCGTGAAAATTTGTTGATGTAGAATTTTATTGTCCACGAGTTGTTTAATTTTAAAGTTTATATGCATGCCGTGTGAATGTTCAGTTTAACTGTTCTAATGGAAAAGAAGAGGAACGCATCATGGCGACACGGGGAGAAGATCACGAAGAAGGCCAAAAGTTTCCACAGTATGGGAGGATTTTATCAAAAATAAATAAATGAAACCAGTTAAATGTAGACTGTAAAGCAGTGTTGTCATATCACAGCTGCACTATGATGATGCATCCATTACGACCTCCTCTTCATTCCTTCGTCTCTGGCCACCTGTCAGTGGACTGCACCGTTAAGGCTAGTAAGTAACATTAGCACTTCTTATTTTCAGTGAGCGTCTCAGCTTTAGAAAACTGACCACATGCTGTTTAAATAGTTTACCTGGTGCCAGACAATAATCTCTCTTAGATGATAGTTGCTGACAGCTGAGCTGCTTGCATTATGCTAGCTAATATGTTAGCTGCAGTAAATGGGTGAATTACAGGAGCAGCTTAATCTTTTTTGTATTCTCTATTATTGTCGCAGTAATACAAGCCCTCATTCTGAATATTGGTGCATCACTGTAAATTAGAATATCATGATTTGTTATTAAAAAGGATAACCATAATCATCACAAATAAATTAAAACAGCTTGATAAATATTTCACTATGTGTAGTGGAGGCTCACATTCCTGCACTGATATTAAAAGTGTTTGTAAATTTATTTTGGACTGGAAGAAGTTCTTTTAATTTTCATCTGAAGCCTCATTAAACTTTTAAACTTCTAGACCCAGCAAGGTTTCAAACAGGATGGATTATTTTTTAACTTTAATGGAGTTGAATGTTACTGTAGTTTGTTTTGAACGTGCAGCATTACAACAGCCCTTTATACAGTAGCAGAGGCTGCTGTTTGACTTTTTGCACTTTATTTTGGGGGTTAAAAGACGACTCTAACATCTGTTTAATTGTGTTGCTACACTTCTAATTAAACTGTCAAGTTCAAGTTTTCAACTCATGTTTGATGGGTCATCATGTTATTTAGCTATGGGAACTTGTTATAATAGGCTACATTATATTAAGGCAGAGACTGAAAACAAAGTGATTTTCACAGGTCTGCAGGCTTAAACAAGTGAGGTAAAACATGACCTGGAGCCGTGAACAGGAGCCGTGCCAGGAGGAAGCTGAGCTAGCGAACATGACAGAAATAATCATGATTAGTCGACTAATCAGGAAAAAAAAAAAAAGTCATTAGATTAGTCGACTACCAGAATAATCATTAGTTGCAGTCCTAATCGTTATTCTATGAAAATTAACCAATGAAAATCAGACAATGCTTTTGAATTGTGGTTCAACAGAATTACTTTAAAAAACAAACTCATGAAACAGGCCTGGACAAAAATGATGGTACCCCTAGAAAAGATTGAAAATAATGTGACCATAGGGACACGTTCAACCTAGATGTGTCCTCTAATTAACATCACAGGTGTCTACAAACTTGTAATCAGTCAGTCGGCCTATTTAAAGGGTGACAAGTAGTCACTGTGCTGCTTGTTGACATGGTGTGTACCACACTAACAGGGATGAGAATCCTCCGTGGAATTCCTCGGATTTGATCATGTCTAGGGTCATTCTCGTGAATCGTCTAAATTCGAGGAGAATTTTTTTTTTTTTTTTTGTTGGGGGGGGGGGGGGTTGAAGTCTGTTATGAGCGGCGAGTCGTATTTTCCATCGGCTGCTAAAAGCCACCGCGCAGAACGCGCTACCCAGCGAGATCAGTAATGTAATGTAACAAGGCCACGGATTGGCTGATACTTATTGAAGCAACCAATCGGCGATTTTGTTATTCCTTTGTCATATCCAACAGGCGGAGCGAAATGCAAATGGCGGACAGTTCAGTCAACTGAGTTTTCCCGATTTCATTAAAATGGTGAACCTAAAACTCACGAAAGACAACAAAGCAAGAATTTTGGAAATCGACAAAGGGATAATGAACAAGTTTCGTTGGGAATGGCTCGAAAAAACTGCGTTAATGACTGTAAAGATCGGTGAAAATACCGAAGTTGTGGTTGAAAAAATGGCCGACTTCATAGCGAAATGCGAAGTACCAAGGAAAGCCCAGTGTGTTTATTGCAACGATTTCTTGAATATAATTTATCATTTTTTGTTTCACTAGGAGGAGTTACATAATGCATGTGTAAGGTTTTTTTTGTCATGGGTGGTGATGGGTTGCCTTTCCTAAGATATCTTTGCTTTTATTAGTAAACATAATTTCTTTATGGTCATTGCATAAAAATATTAAACATCTTTTAGGTTTTACTTACTTTCTTAGATTATCTTTCAAATATTAAAATATACTAATATGCAACTTTTTTTATATTCCTAGTAACGCTAACAAATAAGATAAGATAAGCCTTTATTAGTCCCACAATGGGGAAATTCCAGGATTGCAACAGCACAGGGATAGCAACACTCAGAGCAACAATCAGAAGGCAAGAGAAAAAAAAAGCAAGAGCAGCTAATATACATATGTACATATTACTATAAATATATATATATATATATATATATATATATATATATACACAGACACACAGTGCAGAGCATTGTAGCTGGATGGAATAAATATGTAGATATATAAACACCCACAGTACGGAGCATTGCAGCTAGGTGGAATAAATATGTAAATATATAAACGCACACAGTGCGGAGCATTGTAGCTAGATGGAATAAATATGTAGATATATAAACACCCACAGTACGGAGCATTGCAGCTAGGTGGAATAAATATGTAAATATATAAACCCACACAGTGCGGAGCATTGTAGCTAGATGGAATAATATGTAGATATATAAACACACAGTGTGGAGCATTGTAGCTAGATGAAATAAATATATAGATATATAAATATAAACACACCCAGTGCGGAGCATTGTAGCTAGATGGAATAAATATGTAAATATAATAAACACACACAGTGCAGAGCATTGTTGCTAGATGGAATAAATATGTAAATATATAAACACACACAGTGCAGAGCATTGTTGCTAGATGGGATGAAACAGCACAACCGTCTACTTAGTTATCCTACATGGTATGATTATGTGCCCATACATATTCTCACCCTCCATAGCGACCGGTATTTTCCTAGTTGTATGCCGGAGGGGACCATTGTGTAAGTCTATTGCATCTTTTGCAGAATGTCAGTATATTTTAATAAATGGGTGATGGACTTGGTGATGGAATTTTGTTAATATTTATAATTTATTTTACTTGGTTAAATTATTTTGTCTGTTCTAGAACTATGTAAATGTAATTCTGTGTCAGTTCTAAACATATTAAATAGTAGTCAAATATAATTTAGTATTATTACATCAACATACCATTCAGATATCATAAATTTACACATGTGATGCAGCAGCAGATTAAAAAGGTAAACTATAAATGCATTTGTACTTCTAACTTTAAATATAAGACCACATTTGAGCATTCTAAAACACCAGATTTCGTTAGCTTCTGGGGGGCGTTGACCCCCAGACCCCCCACCAAGGCTCCGCCTTGGGGGCCTGCGTCCCCCAAGACCCCCGGCTTATTTTCCTCTTTTTTTCCACAAACCCAGTTCTCATCCCTGCACTAAACATGGACCAGAGGAAGCAAAGGAGAGAGTTGTCTCTGGAGATTAGAAAGAAAATTATAGACAAGCATGTTAAAGGTAAAGGCTATAAGACCATCTCCAAGCAGCTTGATGTTCCTGTGACTACAGTTGCACATATTCAGAAATTTAAGATCCACGGGACTGTAGCCAACCTCCCTGGACATGGCCGCAGGAGGAGACGGATAACACAAATGGTAACAAAAGAGCCCAGAACAACCTCTAAACACATTCATGGTGAACTCCAAGGTCAAGGTACATCAGTGTCAGATCGCACCATCCGTCGTTGTTTGAGCCAAAGTGGACTTCATGGGAGACAACCAAGGAGGACACCACTGTTGAAAACAAATCATAAAAAAGCCAGACTGGAATTTGCCAAACTGCATGTTGACAAGCCACAAAGCTTCTGGGAGAATGTCCTATGGACAGACGAGACAAAACTGGAACTTTTTGGCAAGGCACATCAGCTCTATGTTCACAGATGTAAAAACTAGAAAAGCACTCGGAGAGTGCAGACCTCCGCCAAGCGCCACAGTTCCCCCCATACAGTGTTTGTGTGTACGTTTTCAGATTCCTTGACCATGAAAACATATGACTAGCAATTGGATTGACAATGATAGGATTAGTGGTTCAGTAGTTATTCACGAAAATCGCGTTTTCCGTAATGGCGGTTTTCTTGTGGACGGTGATCCGGATCACCACCAAAATCTAATCATCTGTAGGATACGCCATTTCTGACAATGTCTGAAAATTTCATGAAAATCCGTCCATAACTTTTTGAGTTATCTTGCTAACAAACAGACAGACAGACAAACCAACGCCGATGAAAACATAACCTCCTTGGCGGAGGTAGTGAAGCATACCAAGAAAAGAACACTGTCCATACAGTGAAACATGGAGGAGGTTCTGTTATGTTCTGGGGCTGCTTTGCTGCATCTGGCACAGGATGTCTTGAATCTGTGCAGGGTACAATGAAATCTCAAGACTATCAGGGTATTCTAGAGAGAATTGTGCTGCCCAGTGTCAGACAGCTTGGTCTCAGTCACAGGTCATGGGTCTTGCAACAGGATAATGACCCAAAACACAGCTAAAAACACCCAAGAATGGATAAGAGCAAAACATTGGACTATACTAAAGTGGCCTTCTATGAGCCCTGATCTAAATCCTATTGAACATCTGTGGAAGGAGCTGAAACATGGCGTCTGGAGAAGGCACCCTTCAAACCTGAGACAACTGGAGCAGTTTGCTGATGAGGAGTGGGCCAGAATACCTGCTGAGAGGTGCAGAAGTCTCATTGACAGTTACAGAAATCGTTTGATTGCAGTGATTGCGTCAAAAGGTTGTGCAACAAAATATTAAGTTAAGGGTACCATCATTTTCGTCCAGGCCTGTTTCATGAGTTTGTTTTTTAAAATAATTCTGTTAAACCACAGTTCAAAAGCATTGTCTGATTTTCATTGGTTAATTTTCATAGAATTTTTATTTATTACCACTTTTGTCAGATTCAAGTTATTTCTGTGACCAATGTGGGTTTTTCTTTCATTAACAGAGGGGTACCAACAACTTTGTCCACGTGTGTACTTTGTTTTTCATATTTATTTGCATTTGTATCTTCTGTAGTTTATCTTTTTTACTAACTTCTGATGGCTCTCGCTCTTCATGGTCGTTAATATTTCTCTGAAATTCTTATATAGAAAAAAAAATCCCAAATGGTTATCAAGAGTGTACAGTTTAAATTATTCTACATGATACAAGAGGAATCAAAATATTTCTGCCTTGTAGTAAAGTAAGTTTGAAAAAAATATATACGTACTGTACCTCGGATTCAGGAGGAACAGTGTGGTTTTCGTTCTGGCTGTGGCACATCGGACCACACTTTAGCCTCTCAAGGATCCTCGAAGGTTTGTAGGCGTTTGACCAAGCAGTCCACATGCGTTTTGTGGACTTGGAGAAGTCCCACAGGAAACCCTTTAGGGCCTTTTCCATTAGGCCCGCTTAGCCCACGGGACAGCTCAGCACGCTTTGTAAGTCTTTCCACTAGCCCCAACACGGTTTAACAGCCACGATTTTTGTCCTCGCTCAAGGGCAGGGTACAACTGTGCTGAGTCGTGCCATGTTGTGACGTTAAAAGACTGGTCGCCGCTGATTGGTCAAGTCGTAACGTCACGAAAGCGACCGTCTTCTGATGAATCTACACACGACCGCCATTTGCAATATTTCAGATTCCTGGGGCCAGAGCAGGCGACATCGAGTCAAATCTGAAAATGCTGGCTAAAAGTAACTGTAAATATTCCACAATTGTTATTCACGCCGGCATTAATGACATCCGTCTCCGGCAGTCGGAAGTCACGAAACTTAATATAGAATCGGTGTGTGACTTTGCAAAAACGATGTCTGCCACTGTAGTATTCTCTGGGCCCCTCCCCAGTCTGACCAGTGATGACATGTTTAGCCGCTCGTCATCCTTGAACCGCTGGCTGTCTGTGTGGTGTCCTGCAAATAACGTGGGCTACATTGACAATTGGAGCTCATTTTGGGGAAAACCTGGTTTTATGAGACGAGACAGCATTCATCCCACTTTGGATGGTGCTTCTCATTTATCTAACAATCTGGCATCTTTTTTTATCCAAATTTCCAAAACCGTGACTACTCAGAGTTGGGACCAGGAAGCAGAGTCGCAGTCTTACACGCCTCTCTGCAGCTCCTCTTCATCCGCCACCCCTCAACTTAATCCCTGTCTTCCCCATCAGAGAATCGTTGTCTGCTCCCTCCAAAGTAAATAAAAATCTAATATATAAGCATCCCAAAGTGATTAAGCAAAATTTTGGAAAAACTCAAATTAAACATAAAGCCTCTAAATTGAATGATTTGGCCTCTGTTCCTCCTCATAATTTAAAAATTAAATGTGGTTTATTAAATATTAGGTCTCTAACTCCCAAGTCTCTGTTAGTCCATGATCTGTTAATTGATCATCAGATTGATTTAATTTCCCTTACAGAGACTTGGTTAGGGCAAGAGGATTATGTTGGTTTAAATGAATCGACTCCCTCTGGTTATTTAAACTGTCAAAATCCCAGAAGTTCTGGTCGTGGAGGAGGAGTAGCAACGATTTACCATTCCAAATTACTAGTTAATGTAAAGCAAAAAACATGTTATAATTCCTTTGAGGGCCTGGTCCTCAGTATTGGGCACTTTAGCAATTTTAGGTTAAACTCAGTTTTATTTGCCATAGTTTATTGTCCCCCATCAACCTACTCAGAATTTTTATCCGAATTTGCTGATTTCTTAGCTGATTTAGTGCTTAAATCTGATAGAATAATTATAGTAGGGGACTTTAATATACATGTGGATGTAGATAGTGACTGCCTTAATGTGGCATTTAATTCAATATTAGACTCGATTGGGTTTTCTCAAAAAGTAGGAAATTCTACTCATTACCTCCACCATACATTGGACCTTGTTTTGACATATGGCATAGAAATAGAAAATCTTGTAGTGTCTCCTCATAACCCTGTACTGTCAGACCATTGTCTGTTAACCTTTGATTTTACTATTTCTGACTCCTAAAGAAAAATATTATTACAGTAGATGCCTCTCAGATGATGCTGTTACCAAATTTATGCAGATTGTTTCCTCTATGCCATGTGTCAGCACAACGGAAATAAGCTATAGACAGCTTGCTCCTTCTGTAATTGATAGCATGGTGGATAGTGTTTCAGCTTCTCTGCATCAGACTCTAGACTTGGTGGCCCCCTTAAAAAAGAAAAAGTCTAATCAGAGATTTCTAACTCCTTGGTTCAACACAGAAACTCATAGCTTAAAACAGAAGACTCGTCAATTAGAAAGAAAATGGCGCTCCACTAATTGAGATGAAATCTATTTAGCTTGGAGAAATCCTCTTTTAATTTATAAAAAATCTCTTAGAAAAGCTAGAACGAGTTATTAATCTGCATTAATACTAACTAACTAACTAACCTGCACTTATATAGCGCTTTTCTAGTCACAAAGACCACTCAAAGCGCTTATTAATAGAAGAGAACAAGAATAATCCCAGGTTTCTTTTCAGTACTGTAGCCAGGTTGACAAAGAGTCAGGACTCTGTCAATCCTAGCATTCCCTTAGAGCTTACTAGTCAGGACTTTATGAACTTTTTCAATAATAAAATTTCATCCATCAGAGATAAAATCAATCAGATTCTTCCCACAGTTAACTTAAATACTGTAACTACTACAACTCCTTCTATTGATGTCTGTCTTGATGAGTTTACTCCAATCGACCTTTGTGAGTTAGACAAAATAGTTTCCTCATCCAAGCCTTCAACTTGTCTTTTAGACCCTATTCCTACCAGGTTATTTAAAGAAGTCTTCCCACTTATTGGTAGCTTTATTCTTCATATAATCAATTCTTCATTAACTTTAGGCCATGTACCGCAGGCTTTTAAAACGGCTGTAATTAAACCCTTACTCAAAAAGCCAACGCTAGATCCAGGAGCTTTAGCTAACTATAGACCAATCTCTAATCTCCCTTTCATTTCAAAAATCTTAGAAAGAGTTGTTGCTACGCAATTATTTGACCACCTGCAGGGAAATGGTTTACTTGAAGAGTTTCAATCTGGGTTTAGAATCCATCATAGTACTGAAACAGCCTTAGCGAAGGTCACTAACGACCTCCTCATTGCATCTGATAATGGACTAGTTTCTGTACTTGTCCTTTTAGACCTTAGTGCAGCTGTTGAGACTATCGATCATAATATTCTACTTGATAGATTAGAACACTATGTTGGACTTAATGGAACTTCGTTGCAGTGGTTTAGATCTTATTTATCTGATAGGTTCCAGTTTGTTCATGTAAATAATGAGTTTTCTTTCAACTCAAAGCTTAGTCATGGAGTTCCACAGGGATCTGTGCTAGGCCCTACTCTTTTTAGTTTATATATGCTTCCATTAGGCAACATTATTAGAAAGCACTGTATACATTTTCATTGTTATGCAGATGACACACAATTATACCTGTCAATGAAGCCAGATGATAGTAATCAATTAGCCAAGTTAGAAGCCTGTCTTAAGGAAATCAAAGCTTGGATGACTTGTAATTTCCTGCTATTAAATTCAGATAAGACTGAAGTCATTCTTGTTGGTCCAAAAAACCTTAGAAATACCTTTCCAAATCAAACTTTCAGTTTGGATGCGGTTACTCTTTCTCTTAATAGCTCTGTGAGGAACCTTGGAGTTATTTTTGATCAGGATTTGTCCTTCAATTCACATATTACATTTGTTTCTAAGACTGCCTTCTATCATTTGCGTAATATTGCCAAGATTAGGAGCATCTTGTCTCAGAGTGATGCTGAGAAACTGATCCACGCTTTTGTTAGCTCGAGATTAGATTATTGTAATTCTTTATTATGAGGCTGTCCTAAAACATCTTTAAAAAGTCTTCAGCTGATCCAAAATGCTGCAGCAAGAGTTTTAACAGGTACTAGAAAGAGAGATCATATCTCTCCGGTTCTGGCCTCCCTCCATTGGCTTCCCATAGAGTTTAGAATTAAGTTTAAAATCCTTCTTCTTGACTTCCGGGATGATGGCGGAGAGACATAACGCTTAAACAGAGAGCTCTCCCTAGTCGGATTAAAAATCATTGGTAAATGGCCAACTCGACATAAACGGATCAATAAACAAAGGGATGAAAACACGAAGAAGCCGGGCACACGGACAAGAGCAGGGTAAAATTAAAGAATCCCTCTTCAACAACGCAGGAGAAATCGCTGAACACGAGGCCCAAAAAAACGAGGTGACTACAGCAGGGAAAATGGAGGACGCCAACCTCGACGGTATGAACACTGGCTTCGCCAATTTAAGTAAAGAGTTAAAAGACTTAAAGTGGCAACTCCAACAGGATTTAGCGGCTCTTAAGGAAGAGCTGAAAAAAGAGATGGAGGAAATTATGGGTCTCCGAAGAGAATTGGAACGCAAGCTAGCAGAAAACATGGAGGAGCTGCGCTCCCAACGGGCGTGTATGACAGAAGCACAGGCCCGAATATCGGAGTTGGAAGACTGGAAGACCGAGGCAAGCGGGCGGCTGCAGACCCTGACGGCGCAAACACAGAGGATGCAGGAAAAAATAACCGACCTGGAGAGCAGGTCCAGACGGAGCAATATACGCATCTTCGGGATCCCGGAGGGCATTGAAGGCAACTCGATGACGAAATTCATGGATCACTTCTTAAAAAAAGAACTTGAGCTGCCCGGTGAAGCGGATCTGCAGATTCAACGAACGCACAGAGCCTCGGCACAGAACCCAAATCCAAACTCTCCACCCAGGTCAGTTGTGGTAAACTTTCTGAAATATGACATAAAGGAAAGAATCCTGACACAAGCGTGGAAAAAAAAGATACGAATCGGCGACAAACAGATATTCTTTGATCATGACTACCCGACAGAAATTGTGCAGCAGCGAAAGAAATATGCCAACATTAAAAAAAACGCTGAAAGAGAAAAAAATTAGATTCCAAACGCCGCTAACGAAGATGAGGATTCATTGGGAGGACGGCGTAAAAACGTACAACACGGCCAGAGAGGCAGCGCGGGACTTGACGGAGCGAGGCTTTGTGGTGAGCGTACCAGAGGAAGGAGCTGGAGCAGCGGCGGCACTGAACGCATCACGACAGCCGGAGTGGAGACAAGTGAGCGGCAGAAGACGGGGGAGAGACGTGGCGCAGCAGGCCCAGGAAAAACTGCAAGGCTTTCAACTGAAAGCCTAGATCATAACAAAGATTAAGAAAGACACAGAAGAAATGAAGGCCAAGAAGACAAGGTAAAAGAGAAACAGACGGCTAGGAGAGGTTTAAGTGATTTTTGTTGGACATTTCTAGACTAATGACTATTACTTGGATAGTAAATACAGGTCTAGGGAGGGCCCTTCACTCTGTGAGGACATTCCCTCCACCCACCAACAAGGACCAGTGGGCAGAAGAAAGGCCCAAAGTACGGAGGTCGAGATTTGTTAATGTGTTTTTATATAAATATGTGTTAGTTTTGTTGTTAAAGGGGTTAGGAGCACAAGTTAAAAAAATGGAAAAACATGAATTTGGGTAAAAATCTTAAGATAATGACACTAAACGTGAATGGTCTGAACTCACCTGTTAAAAGGGAAAGAATAATAAGAAAATTCAAGAAGGAAAAAGCCGAAATTATATTTATGCAAGAGACACATTTGAGCAAGACGGAACATGAGAAACTAAAGAGATTTGGCTATAAGAACTCCTACTACAGTTCATTTAAGGGAGGAACTAAAAGGGGGGTTATGATACTAATTTCAAATAAAATACAATTTGAATGTGAACAAGAAATCCAGGATAAAGAAGGCAGGTATGTAATAATAAAGAGAAGAATAGATGGAATGCAGATCACATTAGTGAACATCTATGCCCCACCAGAAAGTGACAAGGGTTTTTTTCAACATCTGTTTGATCTCATAGCAACACACAGTGAAGGAGTCCTAATTTGTGGAGGAGACTTAAATGCTGTCATGGATCATGAAGTTGACACAACAAGTGTTAAGAAGACAAAAAAACATGTAACAAAGTTCATAAGAACCTCACTGGCAGAAATGGATATGGTAGACATATGGAGGGACCTGCACCCACTCGAAAAAGACTATACACATTATTCAGCAGTCCATAAGGTACACTCTAGAATAGATTACTTCCTTATGAATGAAGGTGACAGACACAGGGTGAGAAATTGTCGGATTGGAGGGGCAGAAATATCAGATCATAATCCTATATACATGGAAAGATATTTAAACAATAGAAAACGACAAACAACATGGGAACTTAATGTAGGACTGTTAAATGATGAGAAAATGAAAGAAAGAATAAAAGTAAACATAAACGAGTATATCCAAGAGAATGACAATGAAGAAGTGGACCCAACAATACTATGGGATGCACTAAAAGCCGTGTTAAGAGGTAAATTAATTGTTGAAACAGGAAAAGCAAATAAGTCTAAATTGGAAACATATGAACAAAGATGTGAGAGACTGAGGGAATTAGAACGTAAACATCAAAGCACAAATGACCCAAAAATATGCCAAGAAATTAAAGAAGAAAAAATAAAGATAAAAGAAGCACAAATAGATGAAATTGAAAGGAAAAATAGATATCTAAAGCAAAAATATTATGAAACGGGGCCAAAAGCCACAAAACTGCTGGCAAAACGGTTAAGAAAACAACAAACAGTGAATAATGTATATAAGATTAAAGACCCCATCACAAATAAAACCACAGTTAACCCAGAAAACATCGAAGAAATATTCCATAATTTCTATCAAGAACTATACTCGCAACCTGAAGAAACAAATACTAAGGATATTAAAAAATTTCTATGCACATTGGACTTACCATCAATAGGAAATCAACAAAATGAAAAGCTAACAGCAGAAATAACAACACAAGAGATTAGAGATGTGATTAAGTCACTTAAAAACGGTAAATCACCAGGTAGTGATGGGTACCCGTCTGAGTTTTATGAACTGTTTATAGAAGAACTCACGCCACAGCTCCTAAAGTCATTTAATTGGACGTTGAACAACAACAAAATACCTCCATCATGGAACGAAGCCATTATTTCAGTTATTTTAAAGCCAGGGAAAGATAGAGAACAATGCGGAAACTATAGGCCAATCTCTTTATTAAATGTGGATTATAAAATATATACAACAATTATATGTAAACGAATAAAGACATTCTTGACGGAATTGATAGAAGATGATCAAACTGGTTTCATAGAGGGACGCCAAACACATGACAATATCAGGAGAACAATACATATAATTAATCAAATACATAAAGAAAAGAAAAGCGCAGTAATAATGAGTTTAGACGCAGAAAAAGCATTTGATAGGGTTAACTGGAAATTCCTATATAGTGTGCTGGAACGCTTTGGATTTAACGAAAAATCAGTACAATGCATAAAGACGCTGTATCAAAAACCTGTGGCAAGAATCAAGATAAACGGTAGCTTAACAGACAAAGTAAATAGGCAGCATCCCTGCCTGGTTGATCTTTGTATATCGCCCACCTTGTTTGCTCTGTTCATAGAGCCACTGGCTCAAGCGATACGACAAAATAAGAAATTAAAAGGTGTAACAATAAAGGGAGCGGAACACAAGATTGGGCTATTTGCAGACGATATTATAGTTTACCTTGAACAACCAGATGAATCAATAATGGAAATGATGAACTTGATAGAAAATTTTGGAAAATTATCAGGATACAAGATAAACATTACAAAAACACAAATACTGACATTCCACTATAACCCTCTAAACCAGATAACTGATAAGATCAAACTAAACTGGAAACAAAAAGAAATGATATACCTTGGAGTGAACATACCTAAAGATCTAAGCAAAATTTATAAAGCAAACTATGATAGGTTGGAACAAGAAATAAAAAAAGATATTGATAGATGGTCAATCTTAAATATGGATCTGAATTCAAAAATTGAGACAGTCAAAATCAGCATACAACCTAGATTACTTTACCTCTTCCAGGCTATACCAACAGAGATTCCAGATGCCCAGTTCTCAAAGTGGGACAGGATGATATCAAGATTTGTTTGGGGAGGTAAAAAGCCAAAAGTGAAATATAAAACTCTCCAGTTACCAAAAGAGAAAGGAGGCATGGGCCTACCGAGTCTAAAGGAATATTACTACTCAGCACAAATAAGATATATCATATGTTGGTGCGACGGAGGATATGAGGCAAAATGGAAAGAAATGGAAAAGGAAATTGAGGGACTCCCAGTACAAAGCATAATAGGAGATAAAGATGCATATAAGCAAATCAAACAAATAGACCAAATCACTAAATTTACTTTGGAACTGTGGTATAAAATAGTACAAAAGTATAATATAAAGGAAGACATAAAACTATTGAAATGGGTAGCATTTGACAGTCAGTTTGAACCGGCAAAGCAAGATGGGGGATACAAAAATCTGGTGAACAAGGGAATCACAGCATGGGGCAATATCGGAAAAAAAGATCTCGGGAGCTTTGTAAACATCAGAAGAAAATTTAAACTAGAAAAATCGGAATTCTTCAGATATCTGCAGATGAGAGACTATTATATGAAGAAGATTAGACATAACCTCCAAACAGATGTGAGCGAGATTATACAATTCATTTTAAGCTCATATGCAGGAAATAAAATAAGAATTATTTCAAAGCTATATCAGAAACTTACGGCAAAAAAACATTCAAGTAACTATATAAAGGAGAAATGGGAGAAAGAGCTAAATTTAAACATAACAGAAGAAAGCTGGCAGGGAATATGGAAAACACAACACACATCAACAAATTCAAGGACATGGAGGGAATTTGGATGGAAAAACCTGATTCGCTTTTCACTTTTTCATTACACCACAGATTCAAAGAAAATATACAAATACCCAATCTTTATGCTGGAGGGGCTGTGGGGCTCAAAATGCAGACCACTCACATATGTTTTGGAAATGCTGCAAAATCTCATCATTCTGGAAATCTATACATGTGACAATACAGAGGATATTAGGATATAATATACCAATGAACTGTAACCTGATGTACTTATAGTGTACCGGACACCGGTCCGGCAGAACCGGACCGGTGGCGCCACACGAGTAGGCTGCCCGTTGCAACAGCCTTTTTTTTTTATCTTCCTTCTTCTTTCTACACCTTTCACTCTGTATATATATCACGGACGCACGGATCGCCCCGGGGGTCTCCCGGGTCGGCGGACGGAGCCACGGTTTGCAGCGGAAGACGCTACAGCGGGGAGGAGCTAGTGCTAGCTAGCACTTGGCCGCCTCCCGGTGCTAATGGGAAACTCGACATACCGGGAGCTGTAGCGAAAACGACGCGGGTGCCGGGCTGGAGTTTAGGCGGCGTGCAAGAAATATAAGACAGAATAATAAAGAGCGATGGCAAGAACCAAGCAGACCGCTCGTAAAATCTACTGGAGGAAGAAGCCCCCCAGGAGACAGCTAGCCACCAGGGCTGCTCGGAGAGGCGCTCCGGCCACCGGCAGAGTGAAGATGCCTTGCCGTCACAGGCCCGTGGCTCTGAGAGAGATCCGTCGCTGCCAGAAATCCACGGAGCTGCTCATCCGTAAGCTGCCCGTCCAGCGCCTGGTGAGGGAGATCGCTCAGGACTTCAAGACCGTCCTGCGTTTCCTGAGCTTCGCCGTCATGGCTCTGCAGGAGACCAGCGAGGCCCACCTGGTGGTCTCTTCTTCGCTAAGGGGGTCACCATCATGCCCAAAGACTTCCAGCTGGCCCGCCGCATCCGCGGAGAGAGAGCTTAGACTTTCTGCTGCACATTCACCAACCAACCATAATGCTCTGCACTGTGTGTCTATATACTGTATATACATTTATAGTAATATGGACATACTGTATGTTTACTAGATGTTGTTTTTTTCTTGCCTTCTGATTGTTGCTCTGAGTGTTGCTATCCCTGTGCTGTTGCAATCCTGGAATTTCCCCATTGTGGGACTAATAAAGGCTTATCTTATCTTATGTGATCTTAAAAGAGACAATGTAATACAGGCTGAGGACAGATATCTAGTTAAAATCTTGTTGATTGCATGTAAAAAAACAATCACAAAAAAATGGCGATCAGAAGTTCTTCCTGACCAAGAGCAATGGACTGACATTGTTGAGGATATACGTATGATGGAAAAACTAACATATCGACAAAGAATACAAGAAGGACTATATGAAAAAAAAAAAATGGCGGAAATGGACACACTACAAAGTGCAACAACGAGACAGAAATTGAAAGAATAACCAAAGACACTGGAAAACCCAGACGAATTAAGAGATGGAAACTAAAAACTTACTTACAAAGCTCTAAACAATCAGGCTTCTTTTTATTTAAAAGATCTGATACTACCCTATTATCCTAACAGAGCACTATGCTCCCAAAATGCAGGATTACTTGTAATACCTAGAATCTCCAAAAGTACAATGGGAGGCAGAGCCTTCAGTTATCAAGCTCCTCTCCTGTGGAATCAGCTGCCAATCTGGATTCGGGAGTCAGACTCGATCTCTGTTTTTAAGACTAGGGCTAAAACCTACCTTTTTGATATAGCCTACAATTAGGGAGGGATCATGTGTTTCTGAACCCTCCCTTAGTTATGCTGCTAATAGGTTTAGTCAGCCGGGGGACCTCCAGTAATGCACTGGGCCTCACTCCTTTCCTCACTCTCAATGAAATATTTTTTTTTTGCTGGTCATTAACATCTGTTTGTTCTCTCCCATAGATTGAGTCCCCATCGTGCTGTTTGCTCTCTACATGTCTGTTCTTTTCTTCTTCTCTATCCCCTCACCCCCCAGCCAGTCGCAGCAGATGACTGCCCCTCCCTGAGCCTGGTTCTGCTGGAGGTTTCTTCTTGTTAAAAGGGAGTTTTTCCTCTCCACCGTCGCCAAGTGCTTGCTCACAGGGGATCGCCTGATTGCTGGGGTCTTTCTGCAACTGTGGGGGTTCCCCCTTCAGTTGATAGTGCTATGAGATGACTGTTGTTGTGAAATGGCGCTATATAAATAAATAAAGTTGAATTGAATATTTCACGGACTAACTCGGTCACGGAGTAAATACGATATTAATACAGACAGCGTTGTAGGTTTTGCGGAACTCTACACCGTGGTCCAATGAAGAGGTGCAGAGTTTTCTCTGCTTGGTGGCAGATCCACAGTGAGGAGTGACCCGGACCAATACAGATGGCAGCCCAGCATAGAACCGGACTATGGACAAGCTGAAGACGAACGTGAGAGAACCATCGATGGTGAGTGATTTGTAATAATGTGCATCTGTTTGCTTATTTATCCTGTTGGTGGTAAGCTCACTTTTTTTGAGCCATACAGCGCTGTTCTGTGCTGGCTAACGATTTTTAACTAGTAGCTAGCTAGTACCAACTGCTGATTTGCGCTTGTTTTCTCCTAAGTATTCGCTTGTGAGAGCAAAACGATGAAATATGTTAATCCTGGTTAAAGTCCTGGTTTGTGTTTTTTTTATTGCACTTTGGTGCTGCGCATTAAATTGTGTGCAATTTAATGCTAGAATGTGTTTCCACATGCCAGGGGTTAGCCTCCCTGTTTATATTGTGATACTGGTGAAATGGACCACAGGAGCCGAAATCTCGTCATATTAAAATTGCTTTTTCATTCATATAATTTTCTAAAGCGTCACAATAGACCCACACACCTATTCTGTGGATCCTGCAGTGCTTGTCAGGGAAACGAAGCATTTTTGTCACATCCCACCACTGACTTTCACAGGTTTATTTCCCTAATACAGGTACATCTCCAAAAATTAGAATGTCATGAAAAACTTCAATATTTTTTGTCACTCATTTCAGAAAGTGAAATCCGTATATTATATAGATTCATTACACAGACAGTGATATATTTCAAGCGTTTATTTATTTTAATTTTGATGATTATGGCTAACAGCCCCTGAAAACCCCAAATTCAATTTGGCAAAAAATTAGAATATTACATAAAATTAACTTTAAAAAATAGTTTTTAAATATAAATGTTGGCCGCTGAGGTGTTGGTTAATATGGGCTGTAGCCGTAGTCATCAATATTAAAATAAACACTTGCAATATATCACTGTCCCTGTAATGAATCTATATATGGGTTTCACTTTCTGAAATGAGTGAAAAAAATATTGAATTTTTTCATGGTATTCTAATTTTTGAGATGTGCCTGTATAAGTGTTGAACTTGCTTGAAACTAACCATCATCCATTTCTGTCGTTCATCTAGGCAAGAGGAAATCAGCCAGCCCACAACGGACCTTGCCACTGTGGAACGTACTGAAATCCTTTGCTTTTATAGGTAAAGTGTCAAAACCAAAGTAGCACAATTTCCACTTAATATAAAAGGGACTGAACTGAGATTTATTTGATTGTGTGAATATGGCACATCAACTGTAAAATAAACCGCTTGTTAATGTATTTATTTTTTTGTCAGATCACTTGTGTGATCCTTTGTGAGTTATGTTCATAACTGTATGTTTTGGCGAATGTGAGATGTTCAGTCTTCAATATAATTTACTTTATATGTGTAGTTTATAGTCTATCATCAATAAACTCATACAGTAACAGGACACATTACAAATATTTGAGACCCATTGTAGTGCATCCTTTTATATTTTAGCAATGCTAGTACAAAACACCGCCCACACATGAAGCCAGGGCAACAAGAGACACTTTTACAGACAAGACAAACTTGTATTGATAAAAACTTCATATTTTGACTGAGCGACTCCATTCTCGGTGATGCACACCTTCAGTTAAAGTGCTAGATTCCATTCAAGTGAATGTATTAATTCATTCTGATTGCTGAGGCCACAGTAAACAGAGATTATTTTAAATGTAACCCAGCCCTTGTAAAATCTACCGAAGTGCAGCTACATGAAAATTGTGGTTAAATACAACAACGAAGTACTTTATTGTCACATTCAAATTGTAATCCCTCCTGTTTTGTTTTTCTTTTGAATTCTTGGATGAAATATGGTGGGCAATATAAGCTGCAGCTTCAGCCATCACCCATTTCAGATAACCTATGTTGAACTGTATAATCAGAGGAGTTATTGTTTAATTTGACCTTGTTAGATTTTTTCCCCCCTTTGTTATATTCTATTTTCTTTTAATCTTTACTTTTAATCAATCCAAAATAAAGATTCATTCATTAATTCACATTCCACCACTGGCTTTTAGCAACAAGTGCATTTCCCAAATATGTTTTAAACTTGCTTTAATTAACCACCACCCATTTGTCTTTTGTCTAGGCAAGAGGGAAACTGTCACCACAACTGGACTTTGCCTCACTATTTACAGAGATGCAGGCTGAAGATCTGCTGAACCAGGACCAGTACGAGGGGCCGATCCAGTTGCTTCTCAGTGAGGCAGCGTGGCTGCCGTGTGTGACCATTCCAGTTTTTTTTTTTTTTACAGTTTGAATTTTGCACATTCTGAATAATCTGGAATTTGCTGCTGATTGTAATAAACAAGTTAGTGACATGTGTTTGCATCATGATTTTCTATTTTGTCTGTTAAGACACCGGTGGGAAAACAGTAAACTGTACAAAGGATTTATCGGTGACCTTGAAAATAATGGCTCATTTTTAAGAAAAAAGTAACCAAAACAATTATTTTATTAACTGAAGACTGTATTGTTGGATGTGCCAGTGCAGAAGACCCTGCATACTTTAGTGACAGTATCAGTATATGGAGGAATTCTGGGTCATATTAGCATCTGCTCTTCATCATGGCGGCAGCGCGCTCAGACGCAGCGGCCCCTCTTGGCATCAGCGAGTGTGAGAGTTTTGAGTGTTGTGATCATCCCAGACGTACATTCTGTAAAACTTAAAACCGTGAGACCTTATTAAACATCAAGGTACTGCACGCTGCAAGAATCGCGGCGATCGGTTGTGATTTGGACATCCTACGCCAGCACGGAATTCTGGCGGAGTCCCCGCTGGAAGCTACCCGTTAGAGGAGGAAGCGGAAGCGGAGGGAACGCAGGAAAAAGCGAGGAAAAAGGGCCGGGATCCATGCTAGGCTAAAGGCTAACCCCTCCAGACCAGCGGTACCGTCGCTTCTTCTCTCAAACGTCCGCGCCCTCGAAAACAAGGTGGACGAAATGCGTCTGCTGAGAGAAACCCGGAGAGAGTGGAGGGACTGCTGTGTGTTTGTTTTCACCGAGACATGGCTCCACAACAACATTCCTGACGAGGCCATTCAACTGGAAGATATGGCGATGTTCCGTGCCGACAGGGAAACGGCGAGCTCCGGTAAGAGCCGGGGTGGTGGGCTATGCATCTGTGTTAACAAGAACTGGTGCGTTAATGCCACGTTAGTGTCTAAACACTGCTCTCCGTTGACGGAGTTCCTTTTTATAAATTGTCGGCCTTATTATCTGCCTAGGGAATTCAGCAACGTGTTTGTAGTCGGTGTTTACATAGCGCTGAGCGCTAACGCTAAAGGTAATGCTAAGAAGGCACTCGGGGAACTGCACAGTGCAATCAGTGAAATCCAAACTTCACACCCGGACAGTTTTGTGATGGTTGCGGGGGATTTTAACCACACCAGCCTAAAGACTGTGCTCCCCAAGTTTAAACAATGTGTAGACTTTAAGACCAGAGGAGAGAATATGTTGGACTTAGTGTACACAAACACAGATGCATATAAAGCGATACCCCGCCCCCATTTCGGCCGTTCTGATCACATATCCGTGATGCTGGTGCCTGCCTACAAACCTTTATTGAAGCGCAGCAGGCCAGCAGTGAAACAAATCAGGATTTGGCCAGAGAGTGCAACCCCTGCACTGAAAGACTGTTTTCAGCACACAGACTGGAAGGTCTTCAAAATAGCAGCCTCCCAGGAAGACAGGACAGATGTGGAGGAGTATGCTGATTCGGTCACCAGCTACATCGCGAAGTGCACAGAGGATTTCACTACAGTGAAGACCATCACTATGCGGGGTAATCATAAGCCCTGGATGACTGCTGAGGTGCGCTCGCTGCTCACAGCCAGAGATGCAGCCTTCAGAGCGAAGGACAGGATCGCCCTCCGCTCAGCCAGGTCTGCGCTTTCTAAGGGAATTAAGGCAGCAAAGCGCGCCTATGCGGAGAAAATCCAGGGACACGTCTGTGACACTAGGAACACCAAGCGGATGTGGCAGGGAGTTCGGACACTGACGGGCTTTAAGCCTAGGCAGGGGGTTGATGATGACGACGCTTCGCTTCCAGACAGGCTTAACGACTTCTTTGCACGTTTTGAAGCATCAAACTCGACAATCAGAGGGAGGGCTGGCCCTCCCCCACCATCGGTCAGACCAGCTTTTACCATCAACACAGCGGACACACGGAGGACCCTAACCAGAGTCAACCCACGCAAAGCTGCAGGTCCAGACAACATTCCGGGACGTGTGCTCCGAGACTGCGCGAGCGAGTTGGCGGATGTCCTGACTGACATTTATAACATCTCCCTGAGTCAGGCCATCGTTCCCAGATGCTTCAAGACCTCTATCATTGTACCGGTGGCAAAGAAACCAGTGGTGTCCTGTTTGAATGACTATCGTCCTGTTGCACTGACACCAATTGTGATGAAGTGTTTTGAGCGGCTTGTCAAACCACACATTACAGCCTGCCTCCCTGCATCACACGACGCGCTCCAGTTTGCATATTGTTCAAACCGCTCCACGGAGGATGCTATAGTCACCACCCTACACTCTGTCATCACCCACCTGGACCAGAAAGACACCTACGCCAGACTCCTGTACATTGATTTCAGTTCAGCATTCAACACCATTATTCCCCAGAGACTGATGGAGAAATTACTCCTTCTCGGTCTGAACACCGCCACATGTCTCTGGATCCTGGATTTTCTGACTGAGAGACCTCAGTCTGTCCGGGTTGGAAACAACATCTCCAAGTCTGTCACGCTGAGTACCGGATCCCCTCAAGGCT
Organism: Pholidichthys leucotaenia; assembly: GCA_020510985.1. NCBI lineage: Eukaryota > Metazoa > Chordata > Actinopteri > Cichliformes > Pholidichthyidae > Pholidichthys > Pholidichthys leucotaenia. The sequence continues at coordinate 297,822,696 of CM035849.1, forward strand.
GTGTACTCAGTCCACTGTTGTTTACACTTCTAACACATGACTGTGTATCCAGACACGAGGGGAACCAGATTATTAAGTTTGCAGATGGCACCACGGTGGTGGGACTTATCCAGAGGGATGAGGAATCAATGTACAGGGAAGAAGTGAGAGACCTGGAGGGCTGGTGCAGGGAGAACAATCTGGTGCTCAATGTGGACAAAACCAAGGAGATGATTATCGACTTCCGGCGGTCGCAGCCTGAGCACGCCCCCCTCAGCATCGGCGGCCGTTTAGTGGAGAGAGTAGAGAACATCAAGTTCCTCGGAGTGCAGATCTCGCAGGACCTGACCTGGAGCAAGAATTCCTTGGAGATCAGGAAGCGGGCTCAGCAGAGACTGCACTTCTTGAGGAAACTCAAACAGGCCTCTCTCCCCATCTGCATCCTCAGGACCTTCTACAGAGGTGTGGTGGAGAGTGTTCTGACGTACTGCATTGCTACATGGTACTCCAGCTGCAGTATGTCAGACAAAAAAGCCCTGCAGAGGATAGTCAAGGGGGCGGAGAGGGTAATTGGAGTCTCCCTCCCCTCTGTCCAAGAACTTTTTCAGAACCGTTGTAGGAGCAGGGCACTAAACATTGTCAAGGACCGTTCTCACCCTCTGCATAAACACTTTGAACTTCTTCCATCTGGTAAACGATTCCGGAGCATCAGAGGCAGAACCACCAGACTGATCAACAGCTTCCTTCCACAAGCTGTCAGGATGCTGAACAGTTGACCCGGAATCTCTTATACACACTACTGCACCTACGGTCATTTTGTATATTATAGTTAGTTATTCTTCTTTTTCCCCAAGTATGTCTCAGGGATGTGTGAATGGATGGGGGGGTGGGGGTGGGGGGGAGCTATGTGGGAATGTGTCTTAAATTATGCTGCTTCTTATATGGATGCCGAGAGAAATGCAATTTCATCTTGCCTGCACTACAGTTGTATGTACAGCAATATGACAATAAAGTTTGATTTGATTTAATGGGTTTGGGCGGGGGTGTCTAATCATGTGCCATGGAGGGCCAAGACCCTACAGGCTTTACCTCCAACCAGTGTCTTCAACAGCGGATTCCACTGAACTTCTTCCACTGACTGATCAGTGAGAACACCTGCTGAAGAGACTGGGTAGAAGAGAGAACCTGCAGGGTCTTGGCCCCCCATGACACATGATTGGAAGCCCCCGGATTAGGTTTAATGGGATTTAACATTTTAACACAAACTGCTTTATGGTTCATAATTCTGTTGACAGACTTACACCAAACCAAAAGTGATTTCTCAAACTGCTGGATTATTCTTAGTTTTTCCAATCTTTCAGTATTTAATTTATGCTACATGGTGGTAACCTTCACATATAAAAAAAGAGACATCTGCAAAAACTTCAGAGGTTTATTGTCTGTGCAATTCCCAGTGCAGTACTACATGAATGCATGTCTAGTACATTGTTGATGCAGAGAATATATATTTCTACAGTACATGTATCTAGTAAATCAAGTATTTTCCATGTAACCTTGTGACTGCATTATTTTAATTGCTTTTAATCCTAGATCAAGTTTGTTTTGGCCTAAAATGCATGATGACTGTCAAATATATCTTATTATACCTAACTCAGTACTGTTTACTTTTTGAATATATATTTTGTGACTAATATAGTTATTAACATGGCGATCAAGTTGTGTCAGCTGATCATTTTTTTCTATGACACCATCTCATACTCTGCAGCTGGAGCAGGTACGTCCATGATGTCTCAACAGTCTCCATGATTTTCACGCAGAGCAGAGCAATTTGTTGTACAGGAAATAAACATTTCTACAGACATTCTTAAGCTCTATAACCACTGATCGTTTGTGAAGCTGTGCTGACATCAGTGACAGGCTGATGACATCCGTGACAGGCTGTGCTGAACGCCCAGACCGAATGAAGCGGTAATTTCCCCACAACAGAGCCATCTGAAACACACACAGCGTACATATTTTAGTACCTAACAGCGATAACCTGCAGACATTAAAGTGTAGTACGACGTACTTATAGCAAACTAGCATTAGCAACATTAGCTTACCGTCATATATGACCTAGTTTGTATCCTCACGTCTTTGGCTCTCCCAGAAGCTGCAGAACTATTCCAGAGTTTCATCTCGCTGCCTGTACCCTTGTCTGGCAGTCCTTTTTGGCATTTACGGTGAAAAAAGCAACAGACCAAGGAGTCGCCTTGTACAGCTGTATGTGTTATGTTTTGCTTGGGTCGCGTGTTCTACGTCACGGGAGTGTGGCGCCGCCTCGCTGTTATAGAAATCCCACCCACCCCAGCTCAGCACGGTTGTAATGGAGACAAAAGCGAGCCGAACCATGTTGAAGTGAATCGAGACGTGCCGAGGTGTGCTGGGCTAATGGAAAAGTGCCTTAAGTGGTTTCTTGTAAGGGGTGCATTGGGAGTATGGAGTATTGGGCTCGTTGCTACGAGCTAGCTGGTCCCTATATGACCATGGTGAGAGTTTGGTTCTTATTGCCAACAATTGGTCAAACTCATTCCCAGTGAGAGTTGGACTCCACCAGGGCTGCCCTTTGTCATCGATCCTGTTCATAGTATTTATGGACAGGATTTCTAGGCACAGCCAAGCAACCGAGGGTGTCATGTTCGGTAACCACAGGATCTCATCTCTGCTTTTTGCAGATGATGTCGTCCTATTGGCTTCATCGAGCAATGACCTACACATCTTACTGGAGTGGTTTGCTACCGAGTGTGAGGCGGCCGGAAGGAGAATGAGCACCTCAAAGTCCATGGTCCTCAGCTGGAAAAGGGTGGATTGTCCTCTCAGGGTTAGGGACGAGCTCCTGCACTAAGTGGTGGCCTAATCGCTAGATAGATGTACTTTATTAATCCCAAACTGGGAGATTACAGATGGTTAGCTAATAGGGATGTGAACTGGTGAGCAGAGGGTCGCCGGGTTCAATCCCCGGCCCAGCAGAATCAGATCCAGGTGGGACAGATAATGTAGCAGTGTTTGCCTCACCCTCCTAAACTCCACTGTGGTCCCATTGAGTAAGGCCCTTAACCCCAGCTGCTCCAGTGGAGCTGCTCAGTGGCCACAGGTCAGTCTGTGGTTGTACTGGGAAGCTTTCAGGTGTGAATGTGTACAGTGCATCCGGAAAGTATTCACATCATTTCTCTTTTTCCACATTTTATGTTACGGCCTTATTCCAGAATGTATTAAATTAAATTTTTTCCTCAAAATTCTACACACAATGTCTCATAATGACAATGTGGAAAAAAGGTTGTTTTTTTTTTTGTTTTTTTTTTTTTTAGATTTTTGCAAATTTATTAAAAATAAAAAACTAAGAAATCACATGTGCATAAGTATTCTCAGCCTTTGCCATGAAGCTCAGAATGGAGCTCAGGTTTATCCTGTTTCCATTGATCATCCTTGAGATGTATCTACAGCTTAATTGGAGTTCATCTGTGGTGAATTCAGTTGATTGGACATGATTTGGAAAGGGACACACCTGTCTATATAAGGTCCCACAGTTGACAGTGCATGTCAGAGTACATACCTGCCAACTACTCCGGTTTTGCCGTAATGGTTACGGTTTTCAAGACCCCATTCCGGGTTACGGCTTTATTAATCAAAATTACGTTTTTTCACTAAAAATTCAGTCAAAAATTTTAAATCGTATAAAAACCACGAAAGCAATTCCAAACACGAGATCGCTAGGAATCGTATCTAAATTTACCTGAAGCGTTTGCTAAGCTAACGCTATCGCTATAGCTAACGCCATAGCTAGTCGTAGCACCTAACACCGATACAAAGAAGCGACTCCGTCCCCGGTGATTGGGGCTTGCCGGAGGAACCAACCGAGGCAACAGTTGGACGGGAGCCGGATCGGAGCTCAACTACAGCGGCGGTGGGCGGCGGGACTCGGAGTTGCTGCCGGTACCCCAGCTGGACAGGAGCTCAATTGCAGCGGCGGTAAGCAGCGGGACTAGCAGCGGAGGGGGCTAGCTGAGGCCCAGCTGGATTCGAGGTCGGTCGGATCGGATACCGGCCACACCAGCAGAGATTGTTTTACTATCAACAGGTCAGTAAAAATGCCACCAAAGAAGGAGGAAATGGAAGAGATCAAAAAATCTCTGAAGTAAGTTCAGAGATTTTATCTTCTTGGAACATAAGTCAATATTATACAGTAATAAGTGGCATTCAGCTGTTTGTTTTATGTCATTTAAGCACAGTTCTGGTACTTAAAAATCATAAAAACCCAGGAGTTTCGGGGGGCTTCAACAATCAACATGATTGTTGAAGAAATATGAGGTTGTTAGCCACATTTTAACTTGATTTAATGCTAATATTTGTTTGACACTGCGGCCCCTGGACCCCGGCTAGCTACTAGGCTTTTCAGGTTTGAAAGTTGAAGAAATATGAGGATGTTAGCTACATTCTAACTTGAATTAATGCTAGTATTTGTTTGGCTAATATTTGTTTGGCAAATATTAGCATTATTATTATTAGCATTAGCATTAGGGGTGCGGCCCCTGGACCCCGGCTAGCTACTAGGCTTTTCAGGTTTGAAAAGTTAAGATAAGCCTTTAAGCCACAGGTGTCAAACTCATTCCATGGAGGGCCAAGACCCTGCAGGTTTTACCTCCACCCAGTGTCTTCAACAGGTGATTTCTCTGAATTTCTTCCTACTGATTGCTGATCAGTGAAAACACCTGCTGAAGAGACTGGGTGGAAGTAAAACCTGCAGGGTCTTGGCCCTCCATGGAATGAGTTTGACACCCCTGACACATCCTGGAATTTCCCCATTGTGGGACTAATAAAGGCTTAAAGTTTAAGCCTTTATTAGTCCCACAATGGGGAAATTCCAGGATTGCAACAGCACAGGGATAGCAACCCTCAAAGCAACAATCAGAAGGCAAGAAAAAACAAGAGCAGCTAGTATACATATGTACATATTAATATAAATATATATATGTAGACACACAGTGCGGAGCATTGTGGTTGGTGGATGTGCAGCAGAAAGTCTAAGCTCTCTCTCCGCGGATGCAGCGGGCCAGCTGGATGTCTTTGGGCATGATGGTGACCCTCTTGGCGTGGATGGCGGGTATGAGAGTACAAACCAAGCATGAAGTCAAAGGAATTGTCTGTAGACCGCCGAGACAGGATTGTCTCAAAGCCCAAATCTGGGGAAGGGTAAAGAAAAATTTCTGCTGCTTGTAAGGTCCCAATGAGCGCAGTGGCCTCCATCGTCCATAAATGGAAGAAGTTCAGCTGGCTGGCCATCTAAACGGAGCAATCGGGGGAGAAGGGCCTTAGTCAGGGAGGTGACCAAGAACCCGATGGTCACTCTGTCAGAGCTCCAGCATTCCTCTGTGGAGAGAGGAGAACCTTCTAGAAAGACAATCATCTCTGCAGCAATCCACCAATCAGGCCTGTATGGTAGAGTGGCCACTCCTTAGTAAAAGGCACATGGCAACCCGCCTGGAGTTTGCCAAAAGGCACCTGAAGGACTCTGACCATGAGAAACAAAATTCTCTGGTCTGATGAGACAAAGATTGAACTCTTTGGTGTGAATGCCAGGCGTCATGTTTGGAGGAAACCAGGCACCGCACATCACCAGGCCAATACCATCCCTACCTACAGTGAAGCATGGTGGGGACAGCATCATACAGTGGGGATGTTTTTCAGTAGTAGGAACAGTGTTTCCTCTGGCTTAAAGACCTTGGCACAGTGGCAACATATTTTTCCCCGGGGGGGGGGGGGGGGGGACATACCGGAATATGTTAATTTTATACTATTTATTTCTTTTTAAACTTTTACACCGTAACGTTGCACATGGTGCTTACCATTTGAAGTATTGTACAACCGAGGCTTGAATATTTGGCCAGTTGGGGTCCCACCCAGACATCCTGTGTTTAGATTTTTTAGTGGTGTTCTCCTTCTCTCCTTCCTCTGCCTGAACACTTTCCTCTCCTTGGCTCCTCTCTTCTGTCTCATCTTTCCCTCTCTGAGCTCTGTCTGATTCAGCTTCTCTCTCTGTCTATGGTGGTATACAAACAGGTTAGAAAATATCAAGTGTCATGTTTTGTCCTGCAGGATTTTTTTGTCATAGTTTACATAAATGACAAAAATGTGTATTTTTTTGTATTTTTATCCTAGTGTTTCTTTTTTCCATTGAGAGAGTAGGGAAGGGAAAGAAACATTCATAATAGTAATGTACTCATGCATACTTAAATTATATGATCAGGTGGGTATAGTAACCAGAAATTCTACTCATGTAAAAGCAGTGCTTTGAAATTAATAATTAAAAGTAGGCAACCAAAAATTTCTAATTGAGTTAAGGGTACAAAGAGCAGCCACTTAAAAACTTGAGTAATGACTTCAGTCTTGAAGGTTTGAGGTTTTTCTCAAAAATTTATAACAATTTTCTTATAGTTTTCTACTTTTCTCTGTAAATCTAAAGTTGAAACCATGTTCCTCAAATTTGTAATTTCCTCTTGTAAAATTGACTTGTACATTTGAAACTTTATTATAAATTTGTGGATTATTTTATGTCTAATTTTTGTCTTTTTTTTTTAAATAAAATTACTGGGGTTTTTTGTTTGTTTTTTAGATAAATTTGAAACAGACTGTGGTAATTTTTTTTTTTTTTGCTTTTTCCTTATAACAATTTACATTTTTGGCCATAATTTTGCAGTCGGAACAGAACAATGATTTAATTCTGATTACAAAGAAAAAAATATTAATAAAATTGTATTTAATGAAATAAATTAACTTAATGACCAAGGATGCCCTTATTTCTGTTATATTTCTTTATATTTATAGTTTTTTTTTATTTATTTATTTATTTAATTTTTTTTTAGAAATCTCCTCACCACCCAGACAGCAGGAAAATCCTCCCTTATTTTGAAATCAAATGTTGACACGTTTAGTTTGTCTGAAGGCTGCTGACAGATTAAAGTCACTGACTTGGTGAATTTCGGTCATCTTAACCTGCCTGGTACATAACAGGGAACTGTAGCGGACTCTAAAGACATAATTCACCACAATATGTGTTCAAGTACAGAATGATCTGTTTAGGCAGTCATAGTTGCGAAGTGACTACACGGCCGGGAGCCGGTCTAGTATCACAATATCTGGCCGGGAAGCGCCTACAATTCGATTCTTTTTTTTTTTTATTCAATAGTAGAAAATACACACAAATTACAAATATGCTAATAATACAAGTAAATACCTCCTAATTTGGCTATTTGGTTAAAAAAAAATTTAAAAATGCACATATTTATTTTCCATCAGGTGTGTCAGGGAGCCCTTTGGGTCTTTAGCTCCCTGACAGCTCAGGCACTCGGCAGCTCGGGTGTTTCACACACATACACATCCACACTTCATTCATTCCCATTAACACGTTTTGGGGTTTTGTTCAATACAACGCACAAAACCACTAATGCACTTGGGTTTTTCATTCACTAAGTGGCTCTTATTGCAGACATAAATGGCTGATTTAGCAACGGCCGTTATAGTTGTGCGCTCAGGCTTTCTCATCAGGCACCTCTCTAGGCAGCCGCTGAAGGACCTCAGTTTAGAGCCAGCGTTTTTAGCTGTTGCTTTGTCACTGCCGCTGGAGGAAAAAAAACGGCACGCCTGCATGTGCGAGAAAAGAGAGAAATTGCCAGTCTCATAACTTAATATTGTAGTGGCTGGTGAAATATATCCTCAGCAATTCATCAGTCCCCCTTGCCTTTCCCTTCACATGAAGCCGGCTGCATATGAATTCTAACCACATCTCTTAGCTAAGTGACTCTTCCATTATGGCTCCCGTTTCCAGCGGGTTAAAACCATGATAAACGCCAGTGCTTACATACCTCTTCTGATTTTTTTTCCGCATTTAAAGTACTTTAATAAACTCATGTTTCTGTCGGACAGTCACGCTTAGCAAGACACTGCTGACTGACTGGAAAACTCGTGTGAGCAGGGTGCTTCTAAACTCCGTGCGGATGACAACTACGCGTGTTGTTCGTGTGCACGCTTGCGGCAAGTCATTGCTTCATATATTTTTATTAATAAAATCATGTCAGCTTGGTGTGGCGGTACAATTTCTGGTGAGGCGGGCCGCCACGGAGAAATGTTCTATATCCTAGTTATATATAACTACACATATAAATGTTCTATATCCTAGTTCCTCAGAAACCCTGAGGAACTAGGATAAGATAAGATAAGCCTTTATTAGTCCCACAATGGGGAAATTCCAGGATTGCAACAGCACAGGGATAGCAACACTCAGAGCAACAATCAGAAAGCAAGAAAAAACAAGAGCAGCGAGTATACATATGTACATATAAACATAAATATATAGACACACGGTGCGGAGCATTGTAGCTAGATGGAATAAATATATGAATATATAAACACACAGTGCGGAGCATTGTTGCTAGATGGAATAAATATGTAAATATATAAACACACACAGTGCAGAGCATTGTAGCTAGATGGAATAAATATGTAAATATATAAACACACAGTACGGAGCATTGTTGCTAGATGGAATAAATATGTAAATATATAAACACACACAGTACGGAGCATTGTAGCTAAATGGAATTAACATGTAGATATACACTACCGTTCAAAAGTTTGGGGTCACTTAGAAATTTCCTTATTTTTGAAAGAAAAGCACTGTTTTTTTCAATGAAGATAACTTTAAACTAATCAGAAATACACTCTAATATCTAATATACATTGCTAATGTGGTAAATGACTATTCTAGCTGCAAATGTCTGGTTTTTGGTGCAATATCTACACAGGTGTATAGAGGCCCATTTCCAGCAACTATCACTCCAGTGTTCTAATGGTACAGTGTGTTTGCTCATTGCGTCAGAAGGCTAATGGATGATTAGAAATCCCTTGTGCAATCATGTTAGCACAGCTGAAAACAGTTTAGCTGGTTAGAGAAGCTATAAAACTGACCTTCCTTTGAGCAGGTTGAGTATCTGGAAAAAATTATTTCAAATACAAATCATTATTTCTAACCTTGTCAATGTCTTGACTATATTTTCTATTCATTTTACAACTCATGGAGGTAAATAAGTGTGACTTTTCATGGAAAACACAAAATAATTGTCTGGGTGACCCCAAACTTTTGAACGGTAGTGTATAAACACACAGTGCGGAGCATTGTAGCTAGATGGAATGAAACGGCATAACCGTCTACTTAGTTATCCTACATGGTATGATTATGTACCCATACATATTGTCACCCTCCGTAGCTACCGGTATTTTCCTAGTTGTATACCGGAGGGGACCATTGTGTAAGTCTATTGCGTCTTTTGCATTCAATACTACTAGGTCTTCACATTTTTTGCTATCTCTGCGAGCAGCCCTGCTTAGGTTATACAGTTTGACAGCCGTAGGTAGGAAGGACCTGCGAAACCTCTCGGTTGTGCACCTAGGATGATGTAGTCTGCTGCTAAATGAGCTCCTTAGTGCATTCAGTGTGTCCTGCATAGGGTGGAACTCGAACTCCAGCAGAGATGACAGTTTAGCCACCATCCTTCTCTCTCCCATCTCCTCCACTGGGTCAAGGCGCTGCCCCAGGACAGAGCTAGCTTTCTTGATCAGTTTGTTCAGTGTCTTCCTATTGGCTGCTGTAATGCCACTGCCCCAGCAGACCACTCCAAAAATGATGGCTGATGCCACCACCGTGTCCATACCTGCCAACTACTCCGGTTTTGCCGTAATGGTTCCGGTTTTCAAGACCCCATTCCGGGTTACGGCTTTATTAATCAAAATTACGGTTTTTCACTAAAAATTCAGTCAAAAATTTTAAATCGTAAAAAAAACACGAAAGCAATTCCAAATACGAGATTGCTAGGAATCGTATCTAAATTTAGAACATAGTAGCGTCAGTAGCGTTTCTTTTCGTGGTTCGCTGCTACGCTTTACCTGAAGTGTTTGCTAAGCTAACGCTATCGCTATTGAGGGCAATGAGGTTTCTATTCTCGTGCGAAATCCCGGAGAGGCGTCCGTACATGGCGAGATGTAAACATGATGTAAACTGCTGCAGACGTTCGCACGACTGCACTTCCTGACAAATGGACCATGGATTAGACATCTAAAGGGAGAATACATTTTATATAATGTCTAAGATTCTGAAGAACATGTGCTGTGTAATTGCAAGCCTTGTCATGCTTGGTGTATCATGTAAACACATAAAATATCAGAGTGATTTTGCCATCTTTTACGCACGTGCCATACAGTGCTAGTATACCCTGCTGATATTTCTAGTCTTCTAGTTACCTCCGCCAAGGAGGTTATGTGATCATCAGCGTTGGTTTGTCTGTTTGTTTGTTAGCAAGATAACTCAAAAAGTTATGGACGGATTTTCATGAAATTTTCAGAGATTGTCAGAAATGGGGTATCCTACAGATGATTAGATTTTGGTGGTGATCCGGATCACTGTCTGGATCCAGGAATTTTTTAAAGGATTCTTTTTTTTTTTTTTTTTTTTAACATTGCGAGATAGGGTTATTTTCAATATTTTATTTATGATGTTAAACACTGTATGGGGGAACTGTGGCGCTTGGCGGAGGGCTGCGCTGTCCGAGTGCTTTTCTAGTATTCATAATACATCACATCTGGCCTATTCAAAGTTCTGTGCAGTGTTAAGATAGTCTTTTGAATGCAAATTTAATGAATGAATGAATCTTTATTTCGGATAGATTAAAAGTAAAGATTAAAAAGAAACAGAATAATATAACAAAGGCGAAAAAATCCAACAAGGTCAAATTAAACAATAACTCCTCTGATTATACAGTTCAACATAAGTTATCTGAAATGGGTGATGGCTGAAGCCGCAGCTTATATTGCCCATTCATATTCCATCCAAGAATTCAAAAGGAAAAACAAAACAAGAGCGATTACAATTCAGAACAAAGCTAAGACAAAATGTGACAAAAAAAAAACTAAGTAACAACACAACACAGACTGGATATGACAATCCTTATGTGATTTTACATGTCATCATGTATATATGTTTGGAGTATTTCTTCCTTTAGTTTTTGTTTAAATTGACCAAGCGTTGTACATGATTTTAATTCAGGTCCAAAATCGTTCCATAATCTGACTCCTTGCACTGAAACACAGTGTTGCTTGGTGGTAGTTCTCACTGAAGGTTTTTGAAATATACATGAGATGACTGTTGTTGTGAAATGGCGCTATATAAATAAAGTTGAATTGAATTGAAATGTTCCTCTGAAATGATATTGTTTCTCCCTTATTTGAACAGCTTTTGGATATTTGCGGGTAGTGATAGATTCTTAGCTTTAAACATTATTACTGCAGTTTTAAAGTCAACCAGATCTTTCAACTTGAGAGCTTTTAATTTAAGAAAAAGTGGGTTTGTTGGTTCCCTGTAAGCAGCTTTGTTTATTATTCTAATAGCTCTCTTCTGAAGCATAAAGACTGGATATATGTTTGTTTTATATGTATTTCCCCATACTTCATTACAATATGTCATGTATGGGAGTATTAATGAATGATACACAGTATATAATGTGGGTTGTTGATTCAGCAAATATTTCGCTCTGTGTAGTATTGCAATTGATTTAGATATTTTACCTTTAATATAATTAATATGTGACTTCTATGTCAAATGCTAATATTTGTTTGACACTGTGGCCCCTGGACCCCGGCTAGCTACTAGGCTTTTCAGGTTTGAAAAGTTGGCAGGTATGCCTGTCGTAGAATGTCTTCAGCAGCGCCCCTTGTACACCAAAAGACCTGAGTCTGCGCTGTCCCTTCTTGTAGAGTGCGTCAGTATTGTGTGACCAGTCTAGTTTATTGTTCAGATGAACACCCAGGTACTTGTAGGATGTCACCATCTTGATATCTGTTCCCTGGATGTTTACTGGTGCTGTGAGGGGTTCTCCTTGCCTGCGGCAGTCCACCACCAGCTCCTTAGTTTTCCTCATGTTGATATGGAGGCAGTTCCGATGGCACCAGTCCACAAAGTCCTGGATAAGCCCTCTGTACTCAGCTTCATCTCCGTTGGAGATGAGGCCAACGATCGCAGAGTCGTCAGAGAACTTCTGTAGATGGCAGTGTGTTGTGTTGTGTGAGAAGTCCGCAGTATAAAGGGTGAACAGGAATGGAGCCAGAACCGTTCCCTGGGGGGCCCCTGTGCTACCGATGATCGTGTCGGACACACAGTCCCGGGTTCTCAAAAACTGTGGCCGGTTTGTGAGGTAGTCCAGGATCCATGATGACAGGTGCTGGCCCACCCCTGCGCACAGCAGCTTGTCCTTCAGGATCATTGGTTGGATGGTGTTGAAAGCACTGGAGAAGTCAAAGAACATGATCCTCACTGCATTCCCGGGCTTCTCCAGGTGGAACAGAGAACGGTGAAGGAGGAAGATCACCACATCCTCGACCCCAATACCATGCTGGTAGGCGAACTGGAGTGGATCCATCACTGGTCCCACCAGGGGGCAGAGGTGAGCAAGGAATTGCTCACCATCCACAAATTGGATGCGCCTAACGTGCGCGCCCAATGTCAAGTCAAATTCCTTGTGTGTTTACTTGTAAATATACTTGGCAATAAAGCTGATTCTGATTCTGAAGGAGCAGTCTCTCCAGGGTCTTCATCATGTGGGACGTCAGGGCCACTGGTCTGTAGCTGTTCAGGTCTTTGGGGCGGGAAGTCTTTGGTACAGGTACCACACAAGATGTTTTCCACAACTGTGGTACCCTCCCCAGCTTCAGGCTCAGGTTGAAGATGTAGGAGACTAGTCAAGATGGAGGGAAAGATGAATGCAGCAATGTACAGAGACATGCTGGATGAAAACCTGCTCCAGAGCACTCTTGACCTCAGACTGGGGCGACGGTTCATCTTTCAGCAGGACAACAACCCTAAGCACACAGCCAAGATATCGAAAGAGTGGCTTCAGGACAACTCTGTGAATGTCCTTGAGTGGCCCAGCCAGAGCCCAGACTTGAATCCAGTTGAACATCTCTGGAGAGATCTGAAAATGGCTGCACACCGACGCTTCCCATCCAACCTGATGGAGCTTGAGAGGTGCTGCAAAGAGCAATGGGCCAAACTGCCCAAAGATAGGTGTGCCAAGCTTGTGGCATCATATTCAAAAAGACTTGAGGCTGTAATTGCTGCCAAAGGTGCATCAGCAAAGTATTGAGCAAAGGCTGTGAATACTTATGTACGTGATTTTTTTTTAGTTTATTTTTTATAAATTTGCAAAAACCTCAAAACTTTCTTCATGTTGTCATTATGGGGTATTGTGTGTAGAATTTTGAGGAAAAAATGAATTTATTCCATTTTGGAATAACGCTGTAACACAGGGGTTCCCAGCCTTTTTGGGTCGTGACCCCATTTTGACATCACAACTATCTTGCGACCCCAGAGACATTTTTTTTGCTATAATTATTTTTTGATCATGCTTGTTATACTGTCTTACAAATACAGAGTAGCCAGATTAGTGCACAAAGTGTCATTTTATTTTCTCTGATCAGGATGTACAGTTAGTGCAACTTGTATTTAAAAGGCTTAAAATTAATACTGAGCAAACAATTTCTCGAACAGTGAATTGTGGAAAAAAAAAAAAAGCTGCAGCGTCTTAAACTGGCCACAGTGAACATTTGAAAGATGGACATTATCATAGTGCTTCAGTTTCAGCTTCAGTCATGTCCTTTATATATTATTATCCTCTCAACTCACCACATTTAATGGGATGGCTGAGCCTGCACACCTCGCTGCAGCTTTTCAAAGTTGGGTGCTGTAGTAGACACAGCGCATCTCATCTCTGATGTAACATCCAGTCGGGAACGGTACTTTGACTTTATACACACAAGGGCACTGAATCCAGCTTCACACAAATATGTGCTTCCAAAAGGAACCAACATTTTTAAAGCACACAGTGAGATCTCTGGGTACTCCTCTCTTGCTCCAAACCAGAATTCGTCCACGGCCACTCGCGAATGTATTCCCTGATGCGTTTTGTCACATGACAGTTCAATCAGCTGTTCAACAGCGGTGGCAGGCAGGTCCACTGCCTACTTGATGGCAGCTGGCAATATTAATGTCTCAGCAATAGTATGCGGCTTCATAGTCCTAGCAATGAGATAGCTCACCTCAAAAGATGCTTTCAGGGCCCGCTCACTAACAGTCACAGCTTTTTTTTAAAGTACACTCGCTGCTTGTTCAACTCGGCGTATTTATTTTCAAAAAAAGATATCGGCTTGCTGACATGTTATCTGTGTGTTGTCTCAAAATGCCTTTTGAGTTTGTTGGGTTTCATGCTCTCCGCAGACAGGACACTGCCACACAGCAAACACTTTGGCCTCTCGTCATTGTGTTCAATGGCACTCGTAAATCCATATTTCAGGTAGCTTTCGTCATATTTTCTCACTTTTTCCTCCTGGAACTGTCTTCAGGGGCAGGTGGACGAAGAAATCTCTCCATTTTTCCCTACTGACTAGGTTGTGTTTACACAGCGCGAACTCAAATAGGGGTCACGTGATCACCGCCGTCAATCAAGATGTGCCAGCTCCGATATTTTTATATACTACATTTTATTTGAACTGATTTATATTGAAAGTGAAAGAATATAGTTCTTAAAGAGTGTGTGTGGAGCTTTAATCAAAATTTTTAAAAGAATAATAATTAGTTGAAAAAATTTTTTATCAGTAATTTTTTTTTATCAATTATTAGACATTTCAGGTGACCCCATTTGAATTCCATGCGACCCCAAGGTTGAAAACCCCGGCTGTAACATAACGAAATGTGGAAAAAGTGAAGCACTGTGTATATTTTCCAGATGCACCGTACATTCCTACCCTCCCTTATGGTCTAGGGCTGCAACTAATGACTAAATAGTTATTAGTTGGTAGTTGACTAATCTAACGACTGTTTTTTTCGATTAGTCGACTAATCAGTTATTTCTGTCATGTCCACCATCTCTGATTCCTGTTGACACAGCTCCTGTTCTGGGGCTCTCGTACATGTTTACCTCACCTGTTTAAAGTGCAAGTGATGCACCCGTTGTCGACCTGACGCAGCGTCGAGGTGCTTTCCTATTGTGTCGCCCGACATGCACCCGTCGGCGATGCAGGCCGTAAGAGCTGTGATTTATCCCCTTTGTCTCCTCCTTCACATTTCCTGGTTCTCGCCACTGCTTTGCTCTGCCTGTTCACAGCAGCACAACTTCCAAAGTGAGTCGGTTAAACAGTGTTCCACATTCAAAAGAATATTGAGGAAGTGAGCACATACAGAGCATTTTGTGGCTCATCATAACCCCAGTAATTACACAGATTGTCAAAACAGCAGCGGCTGTGGTTGCACGCACTGTTCTCTGCGACTTCTCTTTTTCTCTGTGCAGTGATCGTATTACAAGTTGCTTTTTCTTAACATTTTTTAGCTCCAATTCCATCACAATTTACTCTTGTCCATCGCTATTTCATAAACAAAAACACACAAGAACACAAATCACTACAAACATCGACTGAAACCTGTTTTGGTAACGTAACAAAGCATTTTACCCAACACACAAGGAAAAAATTGCCAATCACTGCGTCTGCGATGGATGTCTGTGATGGCGTCGACGTGATGCGGGTGCATAAATCCAGGTTAAGTGTGCACATGTGAGAATATCACCTTGATCTCAGTCTTTGCCTTTAATATGTTTTATAAAAGGACCCTGTAGCTAAATAAAACAGTGACCCATCAAACATGAGTTTGAAACTTGAACTGCTTAATCCAGAGTGTCTGTACACACGTGGACAAAATTGTTGGTACCCCTCTGTTAATGAAAGAAAAACCCACAATGGTCACAGAAATAACTTGAATCTGACAAAAGTGGTAATAAATAAAAATTCTATGAAAAATGATAGTTGCTGTCGTGCAAACTTAATTTTGACACAACGCTTTCATTTCCATGTTAGCAGAACAATCAGTCAAAGTAACAGCCATAAACTGTAGCATTGCGTAAACGTGAACATTGTTACGGTGCAAATGTATATTTTGGCAAACTATGTTTCAGCATTAATCTCACCTAATGAGATGGATGGGCAATATGCGTGGAGCACAACAAGTCAATTCTGGGTTTAATTTTGGAGATGGCCACTCGGAGATCATCCTCCATGTTTAGACGTGATCTGTATTTATTTTTAATATGTCAGTGCCGAGAAAGTCTTTTCGCACAGGTATTTAGAGCCAAACGGCATCAGTATATTCATCGCAGCCCTGGATAACTCTGGATATTCTCTCTCGACTGAAATCCAGAACTCGGCAAGCATTTTTGAATGAAAAGCTGTCTTTAAGGTGCGGTCACTTGACAGCTCAATCATTGTGTCCTCCATGTCAGATGGCAGATGACTTGCGGCCGTTACAGTGAATGGTGATCTTATCTGGTCATATTTTTCCGGAATTGTTTCCTCGGGGAAAAACTTGTTAGTGTTCCAGGAGGGCTTGAAGGTGGGTAGTGATGGTCTTCTTCGCAGTGTTAACACTCAGGCTGTAATCACACCAGGATAGTCCGGGAGTCTCGGTTCAACTCAGTGGGGGATGGCGAGAATTTTCACATCTTCATTTGGTTCCGTTTGCGTTCACACAGCACTTCACTCAAGCAGACCAAACTGCTTGGACGACGTCATGCAGTTACAACAGCTGCTCGTTTGTGGCGCTGCAGCCAAAGCCACCATTGACGAGGAAGAAAAAATCTCGGCAAAGAAGAGAAATCCGACTCATTGATTGGCCAGGATCGGTGTTATGCCGAGAATTGCTTGCTTGCCAAGAATTACATCCCATGCACCAAAACTATAAAATATAACACTACAACCAGACTTGTAACCATTTGTGCAATCATGTTAGGTCTGCAATGCTGTAATTGCTGCAAATGGAGGATTCTTTGACGAAAGCAAAGTTTGAAGGAAAAAATTATTATTTCAAATACAAATCATTATTTCTAACCTTGTCAGTGTCTTGACTATATTTTCTATTCATTTTACAACTCATGGTGGTAAATAAGTGTGACTTTTCAAGGAAAACACACAATAATTGTCTGGATGACCCCAAACTTTTGAACAGTAGTGTATATTATATTTACATTGAATTATAATGTAATCATGCTGGGCAAAAAATTCGCCCATTCGCGTTTGATGTGAGGCCACCTTTACAGTAAACGCCACTTTCTCTTTTCACTACATGTTGCTGCGGTTACACAAACACCGAGGGGCACGTCCGCCCTTTGGTCCGCTGGATACTCCGTTTGCATTCACACGGCAAGCGAAGCGCACCAGATTGTGTTTGCAAGCGAACTGAGCCCCGCCCCCCCCCCCTTTTCAGGGGGACCAGAGTTCGCTTGTTTGGTGCTGCACCAGAGTTCCAGGCGCATTCAGACAGCACCAAACGAACCAAACTATCCACGGAATACACACTTTGGTCCTTTAGTCCGGACCAAACAGTAGCCGTGTGAATGCACCCTCAGATTATTTTCCTCCATGAACTCCTCCAGCTCAGGAAACATGTCAGTTCTGCCCATCTCAACTCTCGCAGTCCAGCGATCCACTTCCCTTTTGAATGTGTGGATTTTATCATTCAGCGATATGATGCTTGTGTTTTCACCTTGCAATGACATGTTAAGTCCGTTCAGTCTGTCAAATGTGCAGGACAAATACACTAGCCTTGTTAATCAGTCAGGGTCAGTCAGGTGGTCAGCGAGCTGGGACCCGATCTCCATCAGAAATAAGTGCACCTCATCCCGCAGTTCATACAGGCGGCTGAGGACATTTCCTTGCGAAAGCCACCTAACCTCTGTGTGGAACAGCAGGCCCTGATTCTCCGATCCCAGTTAATTGCAGAGAGTCGCGAACAGCCTAGTGTTGAGTGGGTGTGATTTTATGTAGTTGACAATTTTTATGGCGGTCTCAAGAACACTCTTAAGATCTGGGTCGAGCATTTTACTTGCAAGAGCTTCTCTGTGAATAATACAGTGCGTAAAGTTTACGTGGGGTGCCACTTGTAAGACTCTTGCTTTTAATCCTTTCTTTTTCCCCAGCGTTGCTGCAGCACCATCTGTACACACACTGATGCACTCATCCCAAGACAGTCCCTCATCTTTTAGTTTGTTGTCAAGTTTTGTAAAAATGTCCTCACCTGTGCACTTTACATCCAGTGGGGTGCAAAACAACATGTCCTCGTTAAGTTTTCCATCAAAACTGTATCTGACGAAAACAAGCAGCTGGGCTGATTTTGATATATCTGTGGATTCATCTAACTGCAAAGCATATTTCCCTTTCTCCACTCTGTCAGTCAGCTGACATCTTATGTCCTGGGCCATGTCCGTGATGCACCAGGATATGGTCCTGTCAGACAGCGGCACTGCGTCCAGCTCCCGCGCCTCTTTATCCCCTTGCATTGTCTGACTCATAGTGATAGCAGCAGGTTTCATTAGGGTTTCTGTGATTGTGTGTGGCTTTTTTGCCTGTGCAATTAAATATGCCACCTCATATGATGCCTTTTGAGCTTTGGTTGTGGATGTTGTTTGGTTAGCTATGACTTTCTTTTGGCCTTGCAATTCTGTGTTTTCAGTGGAAAAAAATCTGCTGGGTTAGCGGCAAGACATGGGTGCTTAGTTTCCAAGTGTCTGAGCATTTTTACAGGCTCTAAATGCTCATGTGCAAGCACCTCAGTGCACACTACACATTGGGAATATTGTACTTCATTGATAACTATGCATGTAAATCCATACTGAATATATTCCTCTTGATACTTGCGACACTTGGAGGAAGGCTGGTCTGACTGCTGGAGCCCTTTATGCTTACGGTGCTCTCCTCCTCCCCCCACACCAGACCTCAACCTTTCTGGCGGCATGTCTCCGCTGTCCTCTCTTGCTGGCCTTGTCACCAGACTGCAAACCAAGTCTACCTACGGGTACAAATAAGTAACAAAAAAAAAAAAAGGGCCACCGTGCAGCCCTGCTTGGCCTTGCTGGCCTTGCTCCATTGTCTTTAGTCAGTATTAACCAACGTTTCATTTTTAAAAATAATGTCCTGGGCTTAAAGCGTAGTGTTGTGGAGGATGAAAGCAGATGAGACATGAGCTGACGACACAGAGGTTTATTTCTTCTCCAACACAGAACAGACTAACTCTGAGTGCCAAAGTGATCTGCTTTATACATTTTCTCCTTGCCTCTGGCACTCAGGTTCAACACATTTACATACCTATTATCAAGTGTGAACACACATCAACATACACAGATTAACACATTCGCACCCCTGCATCCTCAGGTCTGGCACAGCAGGGGCAAAAGGCATATCTTTATTTACTACATACTCCCCGGTGCTCTGGCGCCCCTGGCTAGCACCCCCAACACCCTGAAGTACTGGGTGGAGTGTCATCTCCTTTGTGTCACCATAGTTTGTTGATTTGAGCTGTTCAGATGAAATCTACTTGTAATATTTAGTGTTGCGCAGTTAAAGTGACATGTCACCTGAGTAATCACCTAAGCATTCTGAAAATTATCTTGCAACCCCCCTTCCCCCAGTGTCTTGGGACCCCCCCCCCCCCCCGAGGGGTCGCAACCCCCACTTTGGGAATCTCTGGATTAGTCAACTAGTCATTGCAGCATTACTATAGTCATAACTTTTTGGGTAATGAGTTAGTACTTGGGGCCTATAGAGATGGTATGCCTCACAACCGGGAGGCTGGGGTTCAAGTCCCAGCTGGGTCATGCAAGACCATAAAATGGAACGTCCTGCCATCCAGCTTGGTGCTCAGCAATAATGGAATGGAGGAGGGATGGTTACCCAGCCACAGTGGGTGCACAAGCCAGTGTACTCCGTGCTGGTCCCAAGCCCAGATATTATGACAGGAAGGGCATCCGGCGTAAAAACTCTGCTCCAATCTATAAGGGTATGGCAGATACATTGATGTCTGCCGTAGCGACTTGTCCAACCCACCCACTTGGTAGTGGAAAAAATGAATGTTAAAAGAATTTAAAAAAAAAATACCTAGTGACAATTTAGAATGACCAGTTAACCTAACATGCATGTTTTTGGATTTTGGGAGGAAGCTGGAGCTCCTGGCATAAACCCATGCAGCACAGGGAGAACATGCAAACTCCACACAGAAAGGTTCCTACCCCTGCCAACCTGGGAAGTCGAACCTGGAACCTTCTAGCTGTTAAGCAATAGTGTTAACCACTGTACCACTGTGCTGTTCCTACGGAGAAGTGGGCTTTCTCTGTGGGGTTGCTGGACTCACCCATAGAGAGAGGGTGAGGAGCTCAGTCATCCAGGAGAGGCTCAGAGTAGAACCTCTGCTCTTCCACATCAAAAGGAGCCAGTTGAGGTGGTTTGGGCCTCTGACCTGGATGCCTCCTGGACGCCTCTCACATGAGTTGTTTTGGGCATGTCCCCACTGGGGGGAGAACCTCGGGCTGGGTCCAGGACATGCTGGAGAGACTACGGTATATCTCCCAGCTGGACTGGGAACGCCTTGGTATCCCCACTGAAGAGCTGAAGGAGGTGGCTGGGGAGAGGGAAGTCTGGGCTTCTCTGCTTAGACTGCTGCCTCTGTGACCCGGATCCCCAGAAAAGTGGTAGATGACGGATGGATGGATGGGTGGATGGGTATACTGTATTTCCAGAAGTTTGCAACAGATCATTCACTGACTCACATTTATTAAGAGTTTTCTCCAAATTAAATACAGAATACTCACTTAAAGATTTTTTTTTGGGGGGGGGAGGGGGGGCATTTGCTCCTTTTAATGGACAGATACAGTTTTGACAGAGATTAAGTGGGGTGAACAGCAGAAGAGGGATATGTAAGAAAGAATTGAACCAGGAATCACTACATTGAGCAACATGCTCTTATATTATGCACCATAACCACTAGGGGTGAGAATCTCAATATGATTTGGATCACGATTCAATCCTATCACGATTCAACAATAATCACGATACCGCGATAATCGAGTATCACGAGCCCATATATTTCAGTTTTTTTCACCTTATTCAACCTTAAATCATGTCCCAAAGTAAAACTGCTGGAATCTCTTTCATAAAGTATTCTCGGGGCTTCATTTTCCACAGACACACGTCTCTGCACACAGGGAGGGTGGTGGACGGTGCTGTTTGGAATAGACTTCCACTCCAGCTACTTTATCTGACTCTGTGGAGTCTTTTAAAAAGCAGCTGAAAACTGTTTTGTTTAAGGAGGATTTCCATTGCGTTTCAGCTGCTTTTTAATGGTAAGTCTGATATTTTAAAGTTATTTTAACTAGTGCATGCCTGTAGAAAGCAAGTATTCTCGTGTGAAAACGGGTAGCCCAATTAGGCTTTACAGGCCCAAATGTAGGCTGTGTTTGAAAGTGGAATACAAAGAGGTGTGGCCTATATGTAGGCAATGACTTGTTAGACTTTGACAAATATAAAAGGAACTGAACACTATGATTTATTTGATTGTGTGAATATTAATTACAGAATTAATGAAAATGAATGGGACATCCAATATTAAGAATCCTTGTTTATTTGTTTGTCAGACTTATTTGTGTGATCTTTTATGAATTGTATTCACAAGTGTTGTATCTTGCACTTTGGGGAATGGGAGTTGTTCAGTCATCATTGTAATTGTTTTGTAGGTGTCGTTTATAGTCTATTGCTAATAAACTCATGCAGTACTATAACAGGACACATTTACAAATATTTGAGACCCATTGTAGTGCATCATTTTATATTTTAGCAATATTATAAGTACAAAACACCAAACATTATTATACACAGCAGAATGACCCCTTTGGCTGCAACTGTTGCATCACTGTTGCCCATTTGTTAGTAAATAAAAAATAATTTATTTTGTATTTTCGGCGGTTTTTGTCACAGTAGTCATTTAGTCAAAGCATGTATAGGTGTCCGCATATAATATGCAGTTGATCTGGCCATTCCACTCCACAGTCATGGTGGTATCATTAACTTTTAATTTTTAGATAGCCGTGCACTGGGAGGAGCGCCATGTTGAAGCCGTGGTGCCACAAAGGACAGCAGTGGCACATGGGTGAAGCAGCAGCGGAGACTCCCGTTAATTGGGCAGGCTGGGCTTGGCTCCCTGCGAGGACTGCACGCACACCCATGCACCTCATGTTCTCCACATTGAAACGCAAAACCTCCTATCTGAAAAATGCACTTTTTGGAGAAAACTTTAAAAAACTTTTTCTTGCAGAATGCTGTGCTATTTTTTTTTTTTTTATCAGAATAATTTTCACAATAAAGGGTGGGATTGTCTTGCAGACAGATATGAGCAGCTTTCCTTGTTCTTATCATCCAAATTGAAATCTGAAAATCTGAAAATCCTGCAGATAGGTTTTGCATTTCAGCCATCGATATGTCGAATTATCCTTTAGACCTACACAATCACAGCAACATTATAGTATATTTGTTAAGCATTAAATCTTCAGTATTCTCTTTTTCTGGTCAAATTTGTCACTTTTCACGTCCTTGTTTTGTTTGAAGCGCTCTGGTGACTGGTCATGATGCCGCGTATTATCCAGTCAGTACGGAGCCAATCCGAAACCCCACCCACACTTCTAGAAGCCAGAGAATGAGGAAACAGAGCGGTAGCTAAACTTTTACTGATAAAAATTACATATTTTCACTGAGCAACTCCATACTCGGGGATGCACACCCTCATAGCCTCCGCAAAGCACTTACAAAATCTGAGGTCAGTCTGACGAAAGATTTGAGAGATATCTGAGGAACAATCTTACACACAGATTTGTTGCATTTATAGATAAGAGCTTGTGTTTTAACTTTTTTTTTAATTTTTATCTATCAATTTCTATTTATTCCATTTTATTGTGCAGCGCTTTGTCTGTGAAAAGTGCTTCATAAATAAACTTCACTTATTTGATGCTCAGAGAAAAAGCTCCATAGCAGTCTCTCTTTAACTTAGCTGTTGCTAATGCTGCGCCAAGACGTGTGTGGCCCACCATATTCCGAGCATTTTTTCTTTTTTCTGTCCAGCACTTCTTGTGGGTTGTGTGTCATGTCAAGGTCTTTCCTTCCATTTTTGTTGTAAAATCCAAAAAAGGCCCAACATTTGAGCTAACTGCTTCCTAACTTTCAAAGCTGGCTGCAAATCACAAGACAGGTTATGACTTCACTTGACTGGGTGTTTGCTTTGCACCATCTAGTGGACTGAAAACACCACTGATTAACTGATAACCCAAAATTATAGGTTTTTTTTTAAATAAAAAATCAATCCATGCATTTATGGATTGATGCATTGTCACCAGTGCCAAGTATCACGATCCATCACTGAATCGATCCCCCCCCCATCCTTAATAACCACTATGCCACCAGACACCCTGCAAAATATTTTTCCCCACTATTTGTAGTTGCAAAAAGTATCCCAAATTCTGTCGTCACACAGATAAAAAATCAAGTATTGTAACATTTTTATTGTGTTATATAGGAGTTTTGTGACATTATATAAATGGCTCAACGTCTGCTTGCACATTAGTTCTCCTCTCCCACTGAAACTAGGGCTGCAACTCTGCCAGAAATGCATAGCGTGCATTTGCTATTCTCATCCATGAAATTATTGTGTAATAACTATACAAACCGGCTTGTGACTCGTCCTGCACACACTCGATAAGAGGGAGAGAAATTTCCCTCTGAGCCTTGCAATTTGTGCACCTAAAGCTTAGCTAGCTTAGCTACATTAGCTAACTCACTAGTTAACATCCCAGCAACTGTGGAAGAAGTGCATAATGCAGCACTTTAAGGTAAAGATTGTGTTTTGCATTTAATTTGGAGAAATGTCTTGAAATAGTACTTGTATTGAGATTACCATAACAGTCAAAATAAACTGTCAGGTTTGGTTTGTGGTAGGGTTGTGGTAAATTTGATTCCATCAAACAGTTACCCTCATAGTGACAGTAAATGGCTCCTGTACATACAGTAGTTGTCACCAACCATTAAATCCATGTAAGGCTGAGATCTAAAAAAAAAAAAACAGCAAGAAAGGAAATGAGTTAAGAAATGGCGTAGTGGAATTGTGTGTGTGTGTGTGTGTGTGTGTGTGTACTCCTTTCTAGTCCTTTGCTCTCTTATTTCTGTCTTTTTGATTGTGAACTTTGTACATTTCTCGATTCACTTAAACCTGAACTTCCCCTCCAGACTCATGTAAATAATTGAAACTTTGTGAATTAGTCAAACCATGCATGGTGCACTGAGAGATGACTAAACCAGTGCTGTGCTCAGTATTAGACTGGACAGTTAACAGTGTGGTGCTTGTCTGGCTTCTTTGGATCAGCTGCACTGCTGATAGCCCCAGTTTGATTCTAGTATCTGGAAATGTCTGTTATCCGTCAACATTGTTTTCCCTTTAGTTTTTGGTAATGCCACAGAATCACACACCCACAGATGCCAGCATGACGTGCGAAGCTTGAATCAGGCCAAGTCTGATATCTGTTGTTGACTCATCATGGCTGCCACCCACTTTTAGCAGAGTAAAGAGATGTACCGATTGTCCTGAGGAGTACATAACCTTAATGGGAGCTCTAAATTCCACGACTTGCACCACGTTGCCTCTGCTCCACCCTTCATATATGCCAAATAACTGAAAGCTATCAACTATGGGACTTGTGTTTGCAAATGTTAAGATAAACCTTGATAAGATAAAATGTTACACCTGGGATTGGTGAGCTTGAAAGAAATATGGTAGTAGTCTAAATGCCTCATAAGAAATATAACAATAGTCTGTGTAGGATATACCTTGCATTATCTGGCCTATTTTGAGTTGGCAGGACCAGTGTAATTTTTTTTTTCTATACTCAACTAGGCATCCTAATGGTCACCATGGCCCAGCAGATCTGGTTGCTAGCGTCAGTTTAAACCCTCTAATGCCTCATTTCCACTAGCCCAGTTCGACTCGCCTCGTTTCGTTTTGTTACTACTTGTTTCGGCTGCGGTTGTGCCTCCATTACAACCGTGTAAAGCCGTGTATAGCTGGGGTGGGCGGGATTTTTTTTTTTTACAGCAAGGCAGCGCCACACTCCCGTGACGTAAAACATGCGACCCAAGCCAAACACAACATGGCGGCTTTACAAGGCGACTCCTCGGTCTGTGGCTTTTTTCACCGTAAATGCCAAAAAGGACCGTCAGACAAGGGTACAGGCAGTGAGACGAAACACTCTGGAATAGTTCTGCAGCTTCTGGAGAGAGCCGAAGACGTGAGGATACAAACTAGGTCATATGTGACGGTAAGCTAATGTTGCTAATGCTAGTTTGCTATAAGTATGTCGTACTACACTGTAATCTCTGCAAGTTATCACTGTTAGGTACTAAAATATGTACGCTGTGTGTGTTTCAGATGGCTCTGTTGTGGGAAAATTACCACTTCAAACGGTCAGTCTGGCGTTCAGCTCAGCCTGTCACTGATGTCAGCACAGCTTCACAAACGATCAGTGGTTGTAGAGCTTAAGAATGTCTGGTTTATTTCCTGTGCAAAAAATTGCTCTGATCTAAGTAAAGGAACCCTATTTCACTGTTTATGGGAATGTAGAAAAATCAGAATGTTTTGGGAAGAGGTGAGGGTAACAATTGAAAAAATAATTTCAAAACAATTCACATTGAACCCTAAACTGTTTTTGTTGGGTCTGTATCCAGAAAAACATAACTTTAATAAGAGTGGAAGAACATTCATAGACCTCAGTTTGCTTAATGCCAAAAAATGTATTGCATTACTGTGGAAAAAGACTCACAGACCAGATGTGACTCAGTGGTTAAGACAGATGTTAACAACCTTCCACTAGAAAGAATAACATATACTGAAATCAAAGAAAAATGTGTTTGAGAATATATGGAGACCTTTCATTGATTATGTAAAGAAAGTAAACATAACGTCTGAAGAAGGTGAATGATATGTGTGGACCTTGCAAATTCCAAGCTGGTGAATGTATATTATGTATTCTTATGTAATAGATTACCTAGACTAAAGAGAGGAGCATTGTTGTTGACTTGTTTTTGTTAATGGTTGTTGGTTTTATTACCCTTTTTTTTGTTATTTTGTTATTGTTCTTTTTAGTTTTTAAATTACTTTTGCGGTAATGTGTGACTGTGTGTGCTGTTTGTAAAAAAAAAAAAAAAAAAAAAAAAAAAAAAAAAGTTCAATAAAAATATTGTGGGGAAAAAAATTGCTCTGATCTGCGTGAAAATCATGGACTGTTGAGATATCATGGACGTACCTGCTGCAGCTGCACTGAGTCTGAGACGTTGTCATAGCAAAAAATGATCAGCTGACACAACTTGATCGCCAGGTTAATAACTATATTAGCCACAAAATGTATATTCAAAAAGTAAACATTACTGAGTTCGGTATAATAAGATGTATTTGACAGTTATGATGCATTTTAGGCCAAAACAAACTTGATCTAGGATTAAAAGCAATTAAAATAATGCAGTCACAAGGTTACATGGAAAATGCTTGATTTACTAGATACATATACTGTAGAAATATATATTCTCTGCATCAACAATGTACTATACATGCATTCATGTAGTATTGCACTGACAAACCTCTGAAGTTTTTGCAGATGTCTCTTTTTTTTATATGTGAAGGTTACCACCATGTGACATAAATTTCTTAAAAATGAGCCATTATTTTCAAGGTCACCCATTAATGGTTTGTACTATTGACTCTTTTCCAACCAGTGTATTAACCTCTTGCGCTCCGTTGTACCGCGGACGGGCAAGTCTCTGCGTCCTAGAGCGCACGAGGGCGCTCTCGTGCGCACTAGGACACATGGTGTAGCTGGTGATGTAGGTGGTGATGTAGTGGCGTCCAAGCGCGCACTGAAAATAAAAGCTGCAGACACAGCCGCGAACACATTAGTTCATCTGATTGACCTCTCATTTGACTAATAAGAGCCTTGAATTGGGTTTCTGAAACCTTGAAGAACCAATGACTGAAAACCTAGCCAGAAGGACCCGCCTGCTGTGAATGCAGTGAGCCAATTAAAGCAGAGAAGTTCGTGAGCTGTTTTTTTTAAGGCTGGGTGAAGACTGACTGCTGGAGCGGATCAAAAAAGGATTAGACGTTATGAGACGTTATGATTTCTTCCATGGTCATAGACCGACGGAGGCTGACGACGAAGGCTGAGTGACACACACGCCTTCGCCAGTCTTTTTTTTAATTACTACTGTTATTTGTTTTGAAAAATCGTTCGCCAAAAACCGCAATCATGGAAGCACAAAACTGCAATTATGTTTTGATCGGGTCGCGAGACCAGAACCACGAGCGGACCAGCGTCGCGTTCGTCTGATAATGGGGAAGAGAAGTTTGCCAGGACACTGCTGTGAAGAGGTAAGGTGTTTAAGGTGTTATAAGCTAAATTATTCTTTATTCCTGACTATTCTTCTGTAGCGGGGGGGTGGGGGGAGCCGCGGTGACTAAGCTGCTGTCCCACATCCCACATGAGGCTAATCCGTCATGTAGCGATGGCTGATCTCCGTCCTCTGTAGCGAGGGGGGGGGACAACCCCCCCCCCCCCCCCCACACACACACACACACAGACACAGCCCTGAATGTGACCTTTCATTAGAGCCCAAAATGAAGCTTCTACATTGAATCATTCAAAAGTTAGACGTTTTTTCCAAACTGTGCCATTTGGCACAGTTCCAAAACGCCTGGGAACTACCTGAGTATAAAGCTGTGTAATATATTCATTTTTTGTGGTATTGTTACAAAATTTGGACCTCAGCTGGATAACACTTGGTTCTACATTTCTGTTGCATTTTCCAGCCCTGATCTGAAGCTGTGTGTTATTTGCAAGCATTTGTATCCAAAAAAACACCCAGGCCAAATTTATTTTCTTCAAGTTCAGTATGTTTAGATGACTGTAACTCAGTGGTCGGAGCACTTAGAGAGATTATGACTGTTTTGCCAAAAAATTCAAAGTGTTTTCTTTTAAATGAGACCAACCCCATGAAGATGCTGCAAAGGGTTGAAGAACATCTTTGGATTTAATTTGGGCATGTTAATTTTTGGCGTTTTTAGGGAAATTGACCGGAGTGCAAGGGGTTAACAGACAGAAATAGAAATCATGATGCAAACACATAAGTCACTAAATTGTTTATTACAATCAGCAGCAAATTCCAGATTATTCAGAATGTGCAAAACTCAAACTGTAAGACTGGGTCACTCAGCAGCTGGGATGTGCAGCTCACACTGGTCTCAGATCAGCAGATCTTAGGCCTGCATCTCTGTAAATAGTGACGCAAGGTCCAGTTTGGGGTGGATCGATCGTTTACCTCTTGCCTAGACAAAAGACAGAAATGGGTGGTGGTTAAATAAAGGAAGTTTAAAACATATTTGAGAAATACACTTGTTGCCAAAAGCCAGTGGGGGAATGTGAATGAATGAATCTTTATTTCGGATAGATTAAAAGAAAATAGAATAATATAACAAAGGGGAAAAAAAATCTAATAAGGTATAATTAAACAATAACTCCTCTGATTACACAGTTCAACATAGGTTATCTGAAATGGGTGATGGCTGAAGCTGCAGCTTATATTGCCCACCCATATTCCATCCAAGAATTCAAAAGAAAAACAAAACAGCAGCGATTCCAATTCCAATGTGACTTCAATGTGACAAAGTACTTCGTTGTTGTATTTAACCACAATTTTCATGTAGCTGCACTGATGTAAAGTCGATTTTACAAGGGCTGGGTTACATTTAAAATCATCTGCTTTTACTGTGGCCTCAGCAATCAGAATGAATTAATACATTCACTTGAATGGAATATAGTACTTTAACTGAAGGTGTGCATCACAGAGTATGGAGTCGCTCAGTCAAAATATGGAGTTTTTATCAATAAAAGTTTGTCTGGAATGTAAAAGTGTCTCTTCTTGCCCTGGCTTCAAGTGTGGGTGGTGTTTTGTACTTTTATTGCTAAAATATAAAAGGATGCACTACAATGGGTCTCAAATATTTGTAATGTGTCCTGTTACTGCATGAGTTTATTGATGATGGAGTATAAACTACACATATAAACTAAATTATATTGATGACTGAACAACTGCCATTCCCCAAAAGATACAGTTATGAACATAACTCACAAAGGATCACACAAGTGATCTGACAAAAAAAAATAAATACGTTAACAAGTGGTTTATTTTACAGTTGATGCGCCAGTCTTTTTCAATTATTCTGTAATTAATACTCACACAATCAAATAAATCTCAGTTCAGTCCCTTTTATATTAAGTGGAAATTGTGCTACTTTGGTTCTGACAGTTTTACCTATAAAAGCAAAGGATT
Source organism: Pholidichthys leucotaenia (assembly GCA_020510985.1). Taxonomy (NCBI): domain Eukaryota; kingdom Metazoa; phylum Chordata; class Actinopteri; order Cichliformes; family Pholidichthyidae; genus Pholidichthys; species Pholidichthys leucotaenia. The sequence continues at coordinate 297,852,039 of CM035849.1, forward strand.
TCCAGTACTTTCCACAGTGGCAACGTCCGTTGAGTGGCTGATTCCCTCCTTCCTAGACGAACGACAGAAATGGATGATAGTTAGTTGCAAGCAAGTTCAACACTTGTACAGGCACATCTCAAAAATTAGAATATCTTGAAAAAGTTCAATATTTTTGTCACTCATTTCAGAAAGTGAAACCCATATATAGATTCATTACAGGGACAGTGATATATTGAAAGTGTTTATTTTAATATTGATGATTATGGCTACAGCCCATATTAACCAACACCTCAGCGGCCAACATTTCTATTTAAAAACTATTTTTTAAAGTTTATGTAATATTCTAATTTTTTGCCAAATTGAATTTGGGGTTTTCAGGGGCTGTAAGCCATAATCATCCAAATTAAAATAAATAAATGCTTGAAATATATCACTGTCTGTGTAATGAATCGATATAATATATGGATTTCTCTTTCTGACGCTTTAGAAAATTATATGAATGACTTAATAAATCACTGGTTTGAAAAAGCACTTTTATATTGTTGAGATTTCGGCTCCCGTGGTCTCACCAGTATCCACTATAAACAGGGAGGCTAAACCCTGGCATGTGGAAACACATTCTAGCATTTAATTGCACACAATTTAATGCGCAGCACCAAAGTGCAATACAAAACAAAAACCAGGATTAACATATTTCATCGTTTTGCTCTCACAAGCGAATATTTAGGAGAAAACAAGCGCAAATCAGCAGTTGGTACTAGCTAGCTACCAGCCAAAACTCGTTAGCTAAAACGAGTTAGCCAGCAACAAACGGCGCTGTATGGCTCAAAAAAAGTGAGCTTACCACCAACAGGATAAATAACAGATGCACATTATTACAAATCACTCACCATCGATGGTTCTCTCACGTTCGTCTTCAGCTTGTCTATAGTCCGGTTGTATGCTGGCCAGCCATCGGGTCACTCCTCACTGTGTATCTGCCACCAAACAGAGAAAACTCTGCACCTCTTCGTTGGACCACGGTGTAGAGTTCCGCAAAACCTACAACGCTGTCTGTATTAATATCGTATTTACTCCGTGACCGAGTTAGTCCGTGATTGCAAATGGCGGTCGTAAAGATTTCAACGAAGACGGGCGCTTTCGTGACGTTACACCCTGACCAATCAGCGGCTAGCAGTCTATTGACGTCACATCTCGGCTCGTTTTCGCACGGTTATACCCTGCCTCTTAACCGGCACAAAAATAGTGTCTGTTAAAGCGTGCTGGGTATAGTGGAAATAGCGAGGAAGTGAAACGAGTAGAACTAAGTAAGGCCAAGGCAATACTAATGGAAATGGCCCATAACTGTCCCAGTCGCCGTATGACAACATAACCCCTAGTGGTCAAGAGTGGTAAAGCTTTTTTTTGTCAATAAAATAGTTCAGATTTCCAAGGCTATAACTTGAAAGTGGTCAGAGATAATGGCTTACTGTCACTTAGAAAGATGTAGAATATGATCCAAAGTTTCAGATAGGAATAAATTTATGCATCTAATTTGCATAATGTCGTGGCAGCTCTTTAAATTCCATAACTCAGTCAAAACTGGACTTTGGGACATATTTAGACAAAGAATGGTTCGGTCTTTTGACACTGGTTTTTGTACAGAGGTACCTCATCATCTTATCTTCAAAGTATATGAACAAGAAATCAGTACATTATTAAAAAACACACAGAAATAAGTCATTTACCGGCGGCTAACGGGACTCTCTCGCTGCCATGGTCACTGCGTTTTCACCCATCGTGGTCATTATTTTGTGTCCTGTTGGTCATTTACGCTCTCTACCACATCTACAAAGTCTTACAATTATCCCACATAAACTATGCTTATATCTCGGGGCTACTTTCCATGTACAAAGTCGTCTAAGTGACGGTGACCGATCGCGGCCATATTAGCTTTCTGAGCTAAAAGAAGGGAATACAGGAAAAGGAAATGAGGAGGTCTTCTTCTTGGGTGTATTACGTGTCATCCATGAGTCCTCCAACACGTGCCTGCCACCTTCTGAACTGGCAGATCAGTACAAATCGCCAGTACAGCTTGGGAGTTAAAGGGATGTCAGTGAGTTAACAGGCGCGGTTGCTGCGCTGTGCCACTGGGGGGGCGCGTGACCTGTCCATGAAATGTGGCCAGTTAAAAGGTTAACTAGATGGTAGTCATTCTTTATGGAAATTTTCTGTGTAATCTCTTCATCCCAGTAGACATCTGTGATCCTACCTTGTTTATTGATCCATGGTAGATCTATTCTGAATCATTCTGACTTATTATATTTTGGCTGAATAAATTGTTTCGCTCGCCTTAGCTTTGCTGAGGACTCCTACTCAGGTTTTCTACCAGATTAGAAATCACTCTGGCTGGGAAAGCCCAAAAGATCATGCTGTCTACCATCAGCATTTCTAGATTTTCGATTCTACTGTATCTCCCTTTTATTTTCTCATTCCTAGATACTGTTTGATCTTATTTTGGTATAGTTTATTATACCCTGGCCAGCACTAGTCAGTCCCTCCAGGATGTTGCGGGATGTTTTTATGATTGTTGCGGGCCAAAAAGCCCAAATTTGCTGGAGCTTTTTTTAAAAGTTGCGATAAAAGTTGCAGTATTTTTAGAGTGTTCTGTGCACTAAAAGTTGTGGGAAGAATTCCAAATTTTAAAGCAGATGCTTTTTTCCAGTTTACTGCAGTGATATTCTATAGGTACATCTAAAAAAAATTAGAATATCACGAAAAAGTTCAATATTTTTTCACTCATTTCAGAAAGTGAAACCCATATATTATATAGATTCATTACACAGAGAGTGATATATTTTGTTTATTTTAATTTTGATGATTGAAAACCCCAAATTCAGTTTCTCAAAAAAGTAGAATGTTACATAAAATTAAATTTAAAAAATAGTTTTTAAATAGAAATGTTGGCCAACTGAAAAGTGTGTACATGTACACACTCAATACTTGGTCAGGGCTCCTTTTGGATTAATTACTGTATCAATGTGGCGTGGCATGGAGGTGATCAGCCTGTGGCACTGCTGAGGTGTTATGAAGGTCCATGTTGCTTTGATAGTGACCTTCAGCTCGTCTGCATTGTTGGGTCTGGTGTCTCTCATCTTCCTCTTGACAATCCTCCATAGATTCTCTATGGGGTTTAGGTCAGGAGAGTTTGCTGGCCAGTCAAACACAGTGATGCCATGGTCATTAAAGTGTACCTGTGGTGGTCGTGAAAAAAAAGATATTATATTGAGCCCCTGTCTCACGTTCTAGTTCAAGTTTAAGTTGAAATTCACGTTCAAAGCAATTTGATATAAATCCATTGCTGATGTACTGGTTCAGCTATGTCAGCAAAACATGGGTACAGCCATACTAGCGGCTACATGGACTTCCAGGATGCTTCCTGTGACGTAATTTCGTGGCTACCGCGATCTGGATCAGTATTGGCTGAGCCTCAAGTACCCGGATGTGCAGCGGCTTTGGGGATATTCTAATTCAAATTCAAACGTTTATTTCAAACTCAGGGTTCATATTAAATGCAGAACTGAAACGAGTAGAAAATAAATAAATAAATGCTTAAATTCGGCGGGTCGTCTCGTCTGATCTGAGGTCGTTAACAGCCGCAAAACGGCAGATTAATTCGGCTCTTCCCTCGCCGCTATAAAGAGCGGCAGACAGTGCGTTGCGTTGTATGAGGACCAAAATTCAAACGTTTATTTCAAACTCAGGGTTCATATTAAATGCAGAACTGAAATGAGTAGAAAATAAATAAATAAATGCTTAAATTCGGCGGGTCCTATTGTCTGATCTGAGGTCGTTAACAGCCGCAAAATGGCAGATTAATTCGGCTCTTCCCTCGCCGCTATAAAGAGCGGCAGACAGCGCGTTGCGTTGTATGAGGACCAAAATTCAAACGTTTATTTCAAACTCAGGGTTCATAATAAATGCTGAACTGAAACGAGTAGAAAATAAATAAATGCTTAAATTCAGCTGCTTGTCTCATTTGATCTCGTAACTGCCGCAACACGGAAGATGATTCTACAACTATCTACAGAGCAGCAGACACTCGGTGCTCTTGTAAAAACAAAAACATACAATGTGATATGGATATCGCAACATGGCGGAATGTAAAGCCTTTGGATGTCTGAATAATAAGCGAAAAAAACAAAGAAACACTTTTTTTGTGTACCCAAACCCAGCTCACCTTGTCAGAAGATCGGAGCGGAAACAGGGCACAGACGAATAATTTCAGACGAAATTGCGTTGTGTGTGAGGACCACTTCGTCACTTTAACCCTTAGAAGACCTTTCTGGCTCAAACCTGTAGCCATGTTGGACAAATTCTTCCTCAGAGTCCGACAATTCAGCCATAATAGAATAAAAACACTCACAACAGCACCCTAGTCTCTCATACAGGCGGAGCATTGACTGTTGAGTATCAACGAAGTGACGTCACATCCGCATGTGTCATGGCTGCGCCCACAGTTTTCATTGGCTGCCCATGGCCAAGGTCCTATTTGAATATATGTCTGGTGGTATATGGCTGGCAAAAATTATTTACCAAAATAAGAAATACTTTTTCATAATGTTTTCAAGTCAAATGCGTCTTCACGACCACCACAGGTACGCTTTAAATTAAATGATGACTGAACAACTCCCATTCCCCAAAGTGCAAGATACACTATTATGAATATAAGTGATAAAAGATCACACAAATAACTGATCTGACTAAAACAAATAAACAAGGGATCTGAAACAGTTGCAAATATTGGATGTCCCATTCATTTTCAATATTTAGGTATTCTGTAATTAATAGTCACACAATCAAATCAATCTTAGTGCCATTTACTCCCTTTTATATTTGTCAAAGTCCATCCTAACATGAGTCTGTAACATGTTATTGCCTACATATAGGCTACACCTCTTTGTATTCCACTTTCAAACATCCTACATTTGGGCCTGTAAAGCCTGATTGGGATACCTGTTTCAGACAGGAATACTTGTGTTCTATGGGCATGCACTTGTCAAGATCACAAAGACACTCACTGGAGTCTTTAACAACAAGAGAACAGTGGTGAAGGACAAAGAGGGAAAGATGCTGATGAAGGAAGAAGACAAATTGAAAAGATGGGCAGAACACTTTAAAGAGACACTTAATAGACCAGATCCAGAAGAACAGGCTAACATTGAGAGCGTGGGATTCCACACTGAAATCAAACAAGGATGGATAACAAAGCAGGAGATAGAAGAGGCCATCAAACAGACCAAAGAAAACGGAGCGCTAGGAGAAGATAAAATCACTGCGGACATGCTGAAGGCAGACCCTACAACAAGTGCAGAATCACTTGAGGAGCGTTTCAACAATGTTTGGGAACAGGAGGAAGTTCCCGAAGCATGGAAAGGCATTATTGTCAAACTATCAAAGAAATGTGATCTATCCATTTGTGGCAACTGGAGAGGAATCAACCTATTATCTGTCGCAGGAAAGCTCTTTGGCAGAGTCCTTCTTCAAAGAATGAAATTGGCAATTGAGAGAATTCTGAGAGAACAACAGGCTGGATTTTGAAGCGGCAGAGGATGCATAGAGCAGATCTTCGTACTGCGCACAATAGGCGAACAGTCACTTGAATGGAACCCCTCGCTCTACATCAGCTACATCGATTTCAAGAAGGCGTTCGACAGCATCCACCACCCATCACTGTGGAAGATTCTTGTAGCATATGGATTTCCATCAAAAGTCAGCAACACCCTGAAAGACATGTATGCCAACAACCAGTGCTGTGTGAGACATGATTGGAAGCAAAGTGAGTGGTTCCGTGTAAAGACTGGGGTCAGACAAAGATGTGTGATTTCACCAGTCCTCTTCCTTGTTGTCATCGATTGGGTGATGAGGAGAGCCACCAAAGACCAACCAAGAGGGCTTGTTTGGGAACTTGCAGCTGAACTTGAAGACAGCGACTTTATAGATGACATCACCCTTCTTTCTCATACCCAGAAAGACATTCAAGACAAGACGGACAAAGTGGACCAGATAGCAAGATACACCCCGATGAGACCAAGATCATGAAAGCAAGATAAGCCTTTATTAGTCCCACAATGGGGAAATTCCAGCAAGAAACAAGAGCACCAAGCAGACCAACATACAAGGGACAGAGCTTGAAGAAGTTGAACACTTCAAGTACCTTGGTAGTAATATCTCTGTAGACAGCAATATTGAGAAAGAAATTACTACAAGAATAGGTCTTGCAGCACAAGCCTTCAATAGACTACAGAATATCTGGAAATCTTCCTATCTGACAACAAAGACCCAAGTTGAAGATCTACAAATCCAATTTAAGATTAGTCCTTCTCTATGCCCCAGAAACTTGGAGAACATATAAGAAGATTGAAAGTCGATTGAGAGGTTTTGAAGGAAGATTTCTCCGCCGGATCCTCATGATTCATTGGGAACAACGGGCCACCAACAAAGAAGTGAGTAAACGGACAGGTATCACCAGCATCATCCTGGAAGAGAAACGGCGCAGATGGAGATGGCTTGGCCATGTCCTTAGGATGAACAACACCAGACATCCAAATACTGCTCTAAGATGGGCACCACCTGGGAAAAGGAAGAGGGGCAGGCCACTAGCCACTTGAAGAACTGTGGAAAATGAAATGGAGACATTTAAGACCTGGAATGAGATCAGCTGGCTTGCCCAAGACAGAGATGCCTGGAGGAAGTTTGTTAGTGCCTTATGCTCCATCAGGAGCGAAGAGGATTGAAATGAAGTGAACATTCGTTCGCCCCCTCGTTATTGGCTGACTGTTGGTTGCGAAAATGCTTGATTTGATATGCAGCAGAGAACACATTTTAAATGTCAATATCGCAGATGATCGTGTTAATTTATTCGTGGCAGCCAAAATTGTGATCGCGATTAAAATTCGATTAATTGTGCAGCCCTACTGTAACACCACCACCAAAGGCTCACCAAGTGGCTGATGCATAGTGCTCTCATTGATGTCTCCAACATCATTGGCAGCCATCATTTCTGCTCGATGTGAATCGATTTTCATTAGAGAACAGCACTGAGGCCAACTGGTCCCTTGTCCAGCGTAAATACTCCCTAGCCTATGCAAGACAATGATGCCTTTGCCTGGTGGTGTCGTCAGGTATCCTTGCAGGTCATCTAGCACACAGACCATGCTGATGTAAATGGTTTTGAATGGTCTGACGTGACACTTGGGTGCCTCTCACCTCCCTTAAATGTGCCTGGAGTTGAGTGGCATTCATCATCCAGTTCCACAGGGCACTGTTCACAATGAAGCAGTCATCAGCGTGGGATGTGGCCAAAGGACGTCCACTTCTATGCTTTTCTGTGACTCTTCCAGTCTCTCTGTATCTCTGTTGCATCCTGCTGATGACACTCTGTGACACTCTAAGCTCCATGGCCACTTCCCTCTGAGAACATGCTGTTTGAAGCCTCGCAATGGTAAGGTACTGTTGATCAATTGTTAGGTGTCGTCTTGGTCTCATGATGTCAGTGTGAACAGCATGATGAAGAGGACTGTTTAAATACCAATTCTAATTGAACCAGAAAATTTATTGGTCAATTCATGGATCAAACACCTGTTGTGAATTTTGCCTTTAAGCACCTTGTTAGAGAACAACAAGTTATGCAAAAAAAAAAAAAACCACTTAAACATTGAACAGTTGGACATGTGCATTCAAAAGGTTAGAGAAGGTCAAATTAAATTCACCTGTAAAGGTTATAGTGCATTTGAGGGGAATCCTGAGGTTCAATGGGAACCTCAGTTCCTTGAACTGAGGTTCCCATTGATTCTGACCCTCTGGAGTCCAATCGGTTAAAAATGACAGCAGCCAGAGGATCAGTCAGGTGTGGATCAATGCCCATGTGGAGCAGCTTACGTCCCAACAGGTGAGGCTGCACAGTATTAAAGGCACTTGGGAAATCCACAAAAACCAGTCTGATGAAAGATTTGGGCTTCTCCAGGTGAGTTTAGGTTCCATGTAGAAGAGTGAGGAGAGTATCATTGACTCCCCTATTACATTTGTATGCTAACTGAAGAGGGTCAGACTGCATATTCAAGATTCAAAGGCTTTATCATGTGCACAGTTAAGAAATGCAACATTTCCTAAGCAATGAAATTCTTACTCTGCTCTCTGACGAATGCCAAGGTAATAGACCTACATCAATACTAATAAAGGTAATAACACATCTAATACTAATGAATACTAATAACACACATTAGGCAATTAGGACACCTTGAACACAGTTATGAGGAAACAAGAAGAATGAAAATTGAAAATTCACTGGCTGACTCTAATGGACAATGGTATATTAATATCAGAGATGATATGAACCTGAGATGGCATAAGCCTATGTACAGTGTGCAGATGAGCAATGTGCAAATTACAAATTAGCACCCAGTGTGAGAATTTCTCTGTAATAATACCCATCATCATAGCAGTCTGTCGTGGGCGACAATGACTGTTTCATTTAGGTCTGATCAGATTCCTCCACATAGCTCTGTCCTTAGCCTTCTGCTGCCAGGAACTCCTGTCTATGTCCATCTTCTTCAAGTTTCTTTTTACAGTGTCTTGTGTAATGGTAATTTAGCAGCAGAGATGATATAGACATGAGACGGGGTGAGATTATGTACACTGTGCAAGTGAGCAATGTGCAAATTTAGCAACCAGTGTGTGAATTCCTATTTGCAAGCTGTGTTTGCAAATAGGAGTCTGTTTGGGAGTTTATTTGTTCAGGAGACTGATGGTAGGGGGAAAGAAGGAGTTCTTTAGTCTGAATGTCTTGCATTTCACACTTGTGTACCTCCAGCCTGAGGGTAGAAGTGTGAACATTCTGTGCTGGGGGTGGGTGGGGTCTTGGAGGGTGGCGGCAGCTCTCCTTTGGACTCTGCGGTGGTAGATGCTCTGCAGAGAGGGGAGGGGAGTTCTGATGATCTTCTCTACTGTCTTCACCACTCTCTGCAGTCGTTTGCGGTCCAGGGCAGGAGTGCTGCCATACTATGCAGTGATGCAGTTGGTCAAAATGCTTTCGATGATGCAGCTGTAGAAATTGTTGAGGATCCTGGGGGACATGCCAAACTTCTTCAACCTCCTCAGAAAGTACAGCTGCTGTTGAGCTCTCTTAACCAGCTTTGTGGTGTTATGTGAAATCAGAACGCATGCGCTGGCGTCTGTTAACGTTTGTCGTGTCAAAGAGCTGTCTTGTCCACTTTTGTTTTTTTATTGATTTCGTTTTTAATTTTTTTTATTTGTTTGCTGATATTAGTTTTTGTTTGGTGTTAGCTTGGTATTGGCCTCGCTGAAAAGCCCGCTCTGACGCGCGGGCGGGTCGGATCCCCGACTGGGCTGTTTTTACCGGGCTAGGCTAACCTGCTAACCTGTTTTTAGCCTTTTTAGCTGTTTTTAGCTAACTTGTTTTTGGCTGGCTGGCTATCCACCTTATCGCCTGGAACACCATGGCTCCATCCCCAATGTGTATCCGCTGTGTATCCCTCCTTAGTAAGGTTTCTGAATTGGAAGTGAGACTCTCCAGCCGCTATAAGATTTGGGAGGCTGAAGACCATCTAGACACCATTATTCTTGGGCGAACAACGGCCTCGGCAACCGATTTGGAGCTGGCAGAGACGGCTACCTACCTAGGGGAGTTCAGCGCATCTCCGTCCACTTCAACCCCTGCTCCGGCTTCTTCAAATATCCACAACCATAGCAATAGACACTGGCTTTGTCTCGGGGCTAAACCCAAAGCCCCAGTTGGGTCTTCTCACGCTCAATGTGCGCCCTGGACCTTGGTTTGACCAGCCGGCAGTCATCGCCGATCGGCCAGACAGGGCCGCGCCTCTTCTCTTCCCCTGCTCCTGGAAAATAAATTTGACGTCCTTTCTCTGGAGGATTTTCCCCACCTTGACGCTGGCCACCTGCCCGTGGCTGCCCCTCCTCCTCCTTCCTCTCCTTCAGCGGCGGCTCAAACCCGCAAACCCCGGACTAAGACTAATCTAGGTGTGCCAAATTACACACCAGCTCCAAATAGAAGAGAGCGCATCACCCTGCCTTCACAACAACAACACCCTCGACAAAATTATTCTCCACGTCAGAATCCACCGACAAAACCCCCGCAGACGATGCTGGTAATTGGTGACTCGATTATGAGGAACGTCAGAAGCAGGTACTGTACCACTAGATTTTTTGCCTGGGGCAAGAGTCTGTGACATTGAGGCTCTTACCCCTGACCTGCTAAGTGAATTCCCCCACGTTCAAACTGTCATAGTACATGTTGGATGCAATAACATCCTAGATGAAGCGTCAGAGATTTTAAAGAGTGACTTCAGGAGCCTTCTGTCCACTCTTATGAACTGTGGCTGATGTGCGTTTATCTCTGGGCCTTTGGCACCTCTCAGACGAGGTTGCAGTTATTTTAGCAGAACTCTCAGTCTTAATACTTGGTTGTGTTTTACTTGTCCTATTTTTAACATTGGTTTTGTAGACAATTTGAACTTGTTTTGGAACCACCCATCACTTATGAGGCCTGATGGCATCCACCCAAATAGACTTGGTGCACGTGTTTTAAGGGACAATCTGTTGTATTCCATTCAGTGTTTTTTAGTACAGTGACTGAAAATTGGTGTGTTCGCTCTGAAGCTGCTGGGTCTGCCAATCAGCCCTTTTTGGTCTTGTTTCCACTTCTCATATTAATCCAAATAACCCTCATTGTTTGGATCAGTCTTCATCTTATAACCCTACAGAGATTGTGTCTGTCTCCCGTTACCCAAAATATCATAACTCAAGACAAATACAACACAATTTGATAAATACACGTCTTTCTGCAGCTCCTCCTCATCCACCCCCCCCAACTTTGCCCCTGTATTCTCCCTTATAAAACCCTTGTCTGCTCCTCCCAAAGTTAATAAAAAAAAGTTAAGAAAAATATGGTACATAAACATCCCAAAGTGATTAAACAGAATGTTGGTGAAATTCAGCTCAAACCTCAAGTCTCTAAATTTAATGATTTGGCCTCTGTTCCTCTTCATAATTTAAAAATTAAATGTGGTTCATTAAATATTAGGTCTCTAACTCCCAAGTCTCTTTTAGTCCGTGATCTATTAATTGATCATCAGATCGATTTATTATCCCTCACAGAGACTTGGCTAGGGCAAGATGGTTATGTTGGTTTGATTGAATCAACTTCCTCTGGTTATCTAAACTATCATAGTCCCAGAAGTTCTGGTCATGGAGGTGAAGTAGCGGCAATTTTCCATTCTAAATTACTAGTTAATATAAAGCAAAAATCATGTTTTAATTTGTTTGAGGGCCTGGTCCTCAGCGTGGGGCATGTTGGCTATCTTGGCTTGAATCCAGTTTTCTTTGCCATAGTTTACTGTCCTCCCTCGGCCTACTCAGAGTTTTTATCCGAATTTGCTGAATTTTTAGCTGATTTAGTGCTGAAATTGGATATTGTAGGGGACTTTATTATACATGTTGATATAGATAGTGACTGTCTTAATAAGGCATTCAGTTCAATTTTAGAGTCAATGGGGTTTTCCCAGAAAGTAGAAAATTCTACCCATTATCTCCACCATACATTGGACCTCGTTTTGACTTATGGTATAGATATAGAAAATCTGGTAGTGTCTGCTCATAATCCTGTACTGTCAGACCATTGTCTATTAACCTTTGATTTCACTATTTGATTATTTGACTCCTAAAGAAAAATGCTACTACAGCAGATGTCTCTCAGATGACGTTGTTACCAAATTTTTGCAGATTGTCTCCTCTATACCATGGGTCAACACAACAGAAATAAAAGATGGAGAGCCTGCTCCTTCCGTAATTGATAGCATGGTAGATAGTGTTACAGCCTCTCTGCATCGGACACTAGATTTGGTGGCCCCTTTAAAAAAAAAAAAAAGTCTAACCAGAGATTTCTAACCCCTTGGTTTAACACAGTAACTTGTAGCTTAAAACAGAAGACTCGTCAACTGGAAAGGAAATGGCGTTCTACTAATTTAGAGGAATTCTATTTAGTGTGGAGAAATCATCTCTTAATTTATAAAAAATCTCTTAAAAAAAACTAGAACAAATTATTATTCTGTATTAATAGAAGCGAATAAGAATAACCCCAGGTTTCTTTTCAACACTATAGCCAGGCTGACAATTGTCAGGACTCGGTCAATCCTCGCATCCCCCTTGAGCTTTCTAGTCAGGACTTTTTGAACTTTTTCAATCATAAAATTTTATCTATTAGAGATAAAATCAATCAGATTCTTTCTACCGTAAATTCAAGTACATTAACTACTACAACTCCCTCAATTGATATCTGTTTAGATAAGTTTACTCCAATTGACCTTTTAGAGTTGGATAAAATAATCTCCTCATCTAAGTCTTCATCTTGTCTTTTGGACCCTATTCCTACCAGTTTATTTAAAATTGTCTTCCCAATTACTGGTAGCCATATTCTTCACATAATTAATGCTTCTTTACTCTGGGTTATGTACCACTGGCTTTTAAAATTGCTGTTATTAAACCCTTACTCAAAAAGCCAACGCTCAATCCAGGAGTTTTGGCTAACTGTCGACCAATCTCTAATCTGCCCTTCATTTCAAAAATCTTAAAGTTGTTGCTGCGCAATTGTTTGACCGCTTGCAGGGAATTGGTTTATTTGAGGAGTTTCAATTTGGGTTCAGAGTTCATCACAGCACTGAAACAGCCTTAGCGAATGTCACTAATGACCACCTTATCTCATCTGATAATTTTTTTTTGTTTGTTTTTTTATAATGGTCTTGTTTCTGTTCTTATCCTTTTAGATCTTAGTGCAGCCTTTGACACTATTGATCATGACATTCTGCTTGATAGACTAGAACACTCTGTTGGACTAAATGGAACAACGCTGCAGTGGTTTAGATCTTATTTGTCCGATTGACTTCAGTTTGTTCACATCAATGATGAATTTTCTTCCAACTCTAAGCTCAGTCACGGAGTTCCACAGGGGTCTGTGTTAGGCCCTACTCTTTTTAGTTTATATATGCTTCCGTTAGGCAATATCATTAGAAAGCACTGTATACATTTTCATTGTTATGCAGACGACACACAACTATACCTGTCAATGAAGCCCGACAATTGTAATCAATTATCCAAGTTAGGTGCCTGTCTTAAGAAAATCAAAGCCTGGATGACTTGTAATTTTCTGCTACTAAACTCAGATAAGACTGAAGTCATTCTTGTTGGCCCAAAAAACCTTAGAAATTCCTTTCCAAATCATACTCTTAATTTGGATGCCGCCACTCTCACTCTGAATAGTTCTGTGAGGAACCTTGGAGTTATTTTTGATCAAGATCTGTCCTTTAATTGACATATTAAATTTGTTTCTAAGACTGCCTTCTATCATCTGCGCAATATTGCCGAGATTAGGAGCATCTTGTCTCTGAATGATGCTGAGAAACTGATCCACACCTTTGACAGCTCTCGACTAGATTATTGTAACTCGTTATTATCAGGTTGTCCCAAAATATCCTTAAAAAGTCTTCAGTTGATCCAAAATGCTGCTGCAAGAGTTTTAACTGGTTCTAGAAAGAGAGATCATATTTCTCTGGTTTTGTCCTCTCTTCATTGGCTTCCCATAGAGTTTAGAATTAAGTTTAAAATCCTTCTTCTCACTTTCAAAGATCTTAATAATGAGGCCCCCATATATATAAAAGAGCTAATATTACCCTATCATCCTAATAGAGCTCTATGCTCCCAAAATGCTGGCTTGTTTGTGGTGCCCAGAATCTCCAGAAGTACATTGGGAGGCAGAGCCTTCTGCTATCAAGCGCCTTCTCTGTGGAACCAGTTACCACTCTGGGTCTGGGAGTCAGACTCGGTCTCTGTTTTTTAGAACAGGGTAAAATCCTTCCTTTTCAATATAGCCTATGATTAGGGAGGGATTTCGTGTCTCTTAACCCCGCTTCTGTTTAACTGTTAATAGATTCAGACTGCTGGATGACCGCCAATAATGTACTTGGTTTTTCACTGTTTCATGTTTTTTATGTCTGTTCTTTTCGTCCTCTCTATCCCCTCACCCCCAGCCAGTAGCAGCAGATGACTGCCCCTCCATGAGTCTGGTTCTGCTAGAGGTTTCTTCCTGTTAACTGGGAGTTTTTCCTCCCCTGCTCACAGGGGATCGTCTGAATGCTGGGTCTTTCTGAAATTGTGGGGTTTTTTCTGAATTTTGTAGCGCTATGAGATGACCTTTGTTGTGATGTGGCGATATATAAATAAAGCTGAATTGAATTGAATGTACCCACGTAAGGTCCTCGCTGATGTGGATGCCCAGGTATTTAAAGCTGCTCACCCTCTCCACCTCAAGCTCCCAGATGAGCAGCGGCCGATGGGGTCTCCTCCTCCCCTTCCTCATGTCCACTATCATTTCCTTCATCTTGTTTGTGTTGAGGGTGAGGTTGTTGTCCTCACACCATGACACCAGGCTGGCCACCTCCCTTCTGTAGGATGCTTCATCACCACCAGTGATGCGTCCTATCACTGCTGTGTCATCCGTGAACTTTAAGATGACATTGTCCTTGTGGGAGGCAACACAGTCATGGGTGAAGAAGCTGAAGAGGATGGGGCTGAGAACACAACCCTATGGGACACCTGTGTTCGTGATGATGCTGGCTGAGGTCCTGTTACCCATCTTGACAGACTGGGACCTGCCATTCAGAAAGTCCAGTAGCCAGTCACAGAGGGTGGGGTGCAGGACAAGTGAAGACAGTTTGTGGGTGAGTTTGTGGGGGTTGATCGTGTTGAAGACAGAGCTGTAGTCGACACAGAGGATCCTAATATAGGAATCTTTATCTTCCAGGTGGGAGAGAGAATAATGTAGTGCTGCATCAATGGCATCTGAGATGGACCTGTTGGATCAGTAGGCATACTGCAGGGGGTCCAGGGTATCCGATATGCTGCCCTGAATGAGGGGCAGCACCACTCTCTCAAAGCACTTCATGATGATTGGAGTGAGTGATTCCGGTCTGTAATCATTCAGACAGGTCGGCAGGCTCTTTTTGGGGAGGGGGATGATGGTTGTGGTTTTGAAGCAGGAGGGGACTATGTTCTGGTTGAGGGAGAGGTTGAAGATGGATGTGAGAACGTCAGTCAGCTCGGCAGCACATGCTCTGAGGGCCCGCCCAGGGGTGTTGTCTGGTCCTGCTGCCTTGCGGAGGTTGATATTCCTCAGGGCTTTGTTTACCTGGACTGATGAGACTTTTAGTGGAGGGGGAGGGAGTGTGTGTGTGTGTGTGTGTGTGTGTGTGTGTGTGTGTGCTCACCCCGCACTGTAGCTGGAGATCTCAAAGCAGGTGTTAAAGATGTTGAGATCGTCCGGCAGCCAACAGCAACACCACTAGCTCCACAGACAGCCTGCTGGATGATCTCAACATCTTTTTTATATATATATAATATACACTGTATATACTGTATGTGTGTGTATACAGTGTATATGTGTGTGTGTATATACGTATATTATATATATATAATTTTTTTTTTTTTTTTTTTTTAATTATTGACCACCTCTTGAAGCTGTGATAAGACAAGTCTCTCAAAACTCTTCATCACTAAGGATGTTAAAGTCACGGGTCAGTAGTCATTATCCCACATAGGCATGGTTGTCGCACCCGTGGGGGATGTGGGTGTTTGAACACCTACAGTTTTTCAGATTTTCACAAATGCTGCTCGGCTTCTCTGGCCTCTCCGCATGCTGCCCTCCTCCTCCCTCTCCTCTTCCTTGAAACATGACACCGGTGAGGGTGACCGGCTTCTGGTTTGTGTTCCTGTAAGTGAAGTTGAAAGCCTTATAGGTGAGCAATGAAATAAATTTAGGATTAAAATAACTACATAGTTTTTTGTTTTTTTTAATGCCTTGGTGAAACAGAGGCATATGGTAATCGGTTATTGCGTCTGTTCGTGGCTGTGTATCTGTCCGTCTGTCCGCCTCTCTGTTTCAGCTCACCCAGTCAAAATTAAGTGGAACTAAAGGCTTGTATCATTGTATCACCATATTTTCTCAACTTTTAATTTGCCAGAATTCTGAAATAGCACTTTGTTTTTGAAATAAACACAAAAATAGATCACCTTTTTCATCAATGGAACGGTACTCCGCATGCGCTCAGAAACTCCCGCCAGAGGAAAGTACTGAACAATCCACCAACACTGGGTAAATGAAAGCACCAAGGTGCTGATGCCTCAATGCCAGAACCTTGGCAGAGGTATGCATTCTTGGATCATCACCAAAATGTTATGGGTTCTTCTCTAGCCCAAGGATCACCTGTGGTAAAAATTTCATCCAAATCCATCAAGTAGTTTTGGAGTACACACATGGGCAGTGAAAATAATCTGCAGTTCACATGACCATACTGTCAACGGCAGTCAAGAGCCACAAAACTAATGTGAACAGCTGCAATCCAAACACGAAGAAGAGCACGGTGGCAGACGTTTTAAATGGCGGAAGTGATGGAGGTACATGAATACAATGACAATCAAGCTGAATAGGAGCTTTTGCCGTTTAGTGGCAGAGGAAGAAAACAGACGAGCAAAATCGTGTAAGCTAACATTTTACTTGGAAAGTTTTTATAAATGCACAACTTTTTCCTGGCACATTTATTATTTTTGGAGTAAATTTAGTACTTTTTTCTTGTAAATTTGCCATGTTTTGTGTTAAAATTGTATCTTTCCCCCCACATAGATTGACAACAATATAATCAAATTTACAACTTTTTTTTTTTTTACAAAATTTGCAACTTTTTTCCGATAGAACTTGCAACAATTTTTTCATGATTTTTCCTGTACATTTGCTACTTTCCTCTCAATTGATAAATTAAGTTGTCCTGTTGCTGTCATGGCCTTTATTTTTTTGAAAGGATTTACTTATATGAATGGAGGTTTATATTTTATTTGAGAGAAAAGCCTTTTTTTTTTTTTCAAATTTTCGCAAAGATGTGTGTATTTTCAACAGATTTATTTTTTAGTGGAAGCTGCCTATTCTCTTGTCCCTTTTTGACCCTTTGTACTGTAAATACATAAGTAATGATGAAGACAACGGTTTTTGTAAAAATATATTGGGTATTAAATACCCCCCTCCCCGCGCCAAGTCTCAGCACCTACACTTTTGAAAAGCTTGCTACATAGGATTACTCTTTTTCACTACTGGACAGATTGAGGATTTCCAGAGAGATGGACTGTATGTTCAGCCAGAGATCAGTTAAAGAGCATGCAAAGAACTTCTGCTAGCTGGCTGCAGCACTCCTTCAATAAGCGGCCACAGATCTGGTCAGGTCCGGGTGCTTTATTGGACTGAATTCTCTGTAGTGTGTGCTCTACATCCAGTGGCTGCAGCTCCAAATTAGATTTGCCAGTTGTTTCTGTAATGAGCTCAGCCATCAAGGCTTCACTCTCCCTTGTATAGTCAAACTGGTCAAACCTGCAGTAGAACTGGTTAAGGTCCTCTGCCATGCTGACACACACTTCTGTCGCTATCTTAGAGGTTGCCTGGTTGTGATTAATTGCCAAAAAAGCAATATAAATAGAATACTGAAGTGATTAGAAACAATTGCATACAACTGTTAATTTAGCAATCACAAACATATACATGCTTGTGCTTGAGTGTAATCTTTGGATTTTTTTTTAAAATATATATAGTGTATATGCATGAAATACTCAATTATATATTAACATACTGGTAACAAGACACTGCTCAGTCTGGGAAGGAGTCTAGTTCAATATTGATCTGTAGCCCACATCACACGTATGAACTACCCAAACTCCAGCTGCTTTACGGTCATAAGCCTCAAAATACAAACTTCAATACAGCTCCATGTGCAGCTGGTGTAACCTGGCAGGAAACGGAGGGCGAGAAGGTTGGTAAAACCTCAGAGATACCTGTTGCTGTCATTGTCTAAAAAGAATGAGCTCATATTTAAATATCAGATATTTTTAGCTGGGTTTTGTGAGTTAAAAAAAAACGGATTAAACTTAGCCTGCAAGGCTGCTAGCATTGCACTAATATTCTATAAGGTAATACTACTGTCACTAACGGTGGTGCTGTTGTTTGGGAATCAAGAGTGGGCGCACTTCGTAGACTGTGGAACACATTGCAATCTTTCATTTTATCCCACGCTACCACGTGAAGAGATGTTTCAACTTGTGTTTACCATATGCCATGCTGCTTGTGTTAACCTCGAAAAATTGAGAACCGAATCGGTTCTCAATTCCCATCCCTATCCATGTGAATGTGCAATTGCTTGTGTGATGTTGACGTGTGCACGCAGATCTTTTTTTCCAGTTTCAATGAAAACTTTGTGTGCACAACCCCTTAATGTATAAAATGGTATGCCATGAGCACTTTAATGAAATTATATAATTAAAATAGAATTTGGTGTTTGAAGCTGATTGTGGGGAGGTCAGTAGGAGGGTTAGACAACAATAAACTGCTGCTTTGGCCTACACCATTTTGGTTCTGTGCATAGATGGATGATACATTTGGATTGGATTGTTTTTGTCATTGTGTGCACACAGAAGTAAATTGAACTGAACAAAAATGTTCCCACTGGCAATCTGAACAGCTTGCAATGGTGTGAAAAAGTGTTTGCCCCCTTCCTGATATTTTTTTTTTTTGTATGTTTGTCACACTTAAATGTTTGAGATCATCAAACAAATTTAAATATTAGACAACGATAACACAAGTAAACACAAAATGCAGTTTTTAAATGAAGTTGTTTATTATTCAGGGTTAAAAAAAAATCCAAACCAATATGACCCTGTGTGGAAAAAGTGACACCCCCCCCCCCCCGCGCCCCGTTAAAACATAAATTAACTGTAGTTTATCACATCTTTGGAAAGCTGAGTTCCATTTCTCCAGCCACACCCAGGCCTGATGACTGCCACACCTGTTTTCAATCAAGAAATCACTTAAATAGGACCGAAAGATCCTCAAAAGCTAAAACATCATGCTGCAATCCAAAGAAATTCAGAAACAAATGAGAAGCAAAGTAATTGAGATCTGTCGGTCTGGAAAAGGTTATAAAGCCATTTCTAAAGCTTTGGGACTCCAATGAACCACAGTGAGAGCCATTATCCACAAATGGCAAAAACATGGGACAGTGGTGAACCTTCCCAGGAGTGACCAGCCAACCACAATTACCCCATGAGCGCAGCAACGACTCATCGAAGAGGTCACAAAAGACCCCACAACAACATCCAAAGAACTGCAGACCTCACTTGCCTCAGTTAAAGTCAGTGTTCATGGCTCCACCATAAGAAAGAGACTAGGCAAAAATGGCCTGCATGGCAGAGTTCCAAGACGAAAACCACTACTGAGTAAAAGAACATGAAGGCTCGTGTCAGTTTTGCCAGAAAACATCTTGATGATCCCCAAGACTTTTGGGAAAATGCTCTGTGGACTGATGAGACAAAAGTTGAACTTTTTGGAAGGTGTGTGTCCCATTACATCCAACGTGAAAGTAACACAGCATTTCAGAAAAGGGACATCATACCAACAGTAAAATATGGTGGTGGTAGTGATATTTTGCTGCTTCAGGACCTGGAAGACTTGCTGTGGTAAATGGAACCATGAATTCTACTGTCTACCAAAAAATCCTGAAGGAGAATGTCCGGCCATCTGTTCATGACCTCAAGCTGAAGCGCACTTGGGTTCTGCAGCAGGACAATGATCCAAAACACACCAGCAGGTCCACCTCTAAATGGCTTAAGAAAAACAAAATGAAGACTTTGGAGTGGCCTAGTCAAAGTCCTGACCTGAATCCGATTGAGATGCTGTGGCATGACGTTAAAAAGGCGCTTCATGCTCGAAAACCCTCCAATGTTGCTGAATTACAACAATTCTGCAAAGATGAGTGGGCCAAAATTCCTCCACAGCGTTGTAAAAGACTCATTGCCAGTAATTGCAAACACTTGATTGCAGATGTTGCTGCTAAGGGTGGCCCAACCAGTTATTACTTATGTTATTACTTCCGGCGCCACACGAGTAGGCTGCCTTTTGCAACAGCGGATCAATTTCTGCCTATTTCTGTTACTATCTGGCTCTCTTGCCAATCTTTATGATCCAGCGTCACCTTTATTCTATCCGAACACGTAGATCGCCCATATGTGTCCTGAGTCAGCGGACGGAGCCACTGTTTGTGGCAGGAGGCAGTGTAACAGGGATCAGCTGTTAGCACTCAACCGGCCCATGATGCTAACGAAGAAACTCGACATACTGGGAGAATTAAGACAAAAACGACGTGGGTGTCATGCTGGTGTAAGACGGCGGACAAGGAATATAAGGTACAGACCCGCCCTCCCATCTGTCATTATGGGGAATGGACGATCGATACTCGGAAAGACAGATGAACTAGCGGCTATCTCCCGCTACAATGGCATATACCGGGAGTGTAGTCTGATGCTATTCTCAGAGACGTGGCTAACAGGATTAGCAGCAGATGCTAACATTGAACTGGAGGGTTTCCATGCAATACGGGCAGACCAAACACCAGACAGTGGGAAAGCAATGGGCGGTGGGGTGATGATGTACGTCAATAACAGCTGGTGCAGACCGGGACATATCACGGTTAAGGAACAGCACTGTAGCAAAGACATCGAGTTGCTAGCTGTTAGCATGCTGCCTACCTATCTCCCGAGGGAATACTCACACGTGATCTGCATTGTTATTTATGCAAATCCGACGGCGAACGCTGGGACAGTGCGTGACGTCATCCACTCAGTAACTGGCAGGCTGCAGACAGAACACCCAGATGCTGTTCTCCTCATCTCAGGCGATTTCAACCATATTTCACTGTCTCCCATTCTACCCACGTTCACCCAGTATGTCACATGCCAAACTAGAGACAATAAAACACTGGACTTATTCTACGCAAACACTAAGGAGGCGTACACCTCATCACAACTCCCCCCACTCGGGAGATCGGATCACAGCTTGGTTCATCTCCTGCCGGTGTACAAACCCCTAGTGCACAGACAACCTCTGGTCATGCGCACAGTGAAGTTATGGTCTGAGGAGGCAATGGACGCTCTAAAGGACTGCTTTGAAACCACTGCCTGGGAGCAGCTCTGCGATCCACATGGTGAGGACATCGATGGCCTTACTCACACCATCACGGACTACATCAGCTTCTGTGTGGACAACACCGTACCCACCAAGACCATACGGTGTTGCTCGAACAACAAACCCTGGATCAACCCTGAGATAAAATCACTACTGAGAGAGAAGAAGAGGATATTCAGGTCGGGGAACAGGGAGATGCTGAAGTCCGTACAGAGGGAGCTGAGGAGGAAGATCAGAGAGGGCAAGGACAGCTTCAGGAAGAAGATTGAGGACAAACTGCAACAGAGCGACGTCGGTGGGGTCTGGAGAAACCTTAAAACCACCTCTGGGCTCCAGAATACCTCCTCCCAGGCCATGGGGGCAGGGAGTGAGCGAACAATCTGAACCTGTTTTTTAATAGGTTTGACCAACCGCCTTCCCCCCCGACTGCACAACAACCACTGCTGCCTCTAAAGACATCGAGTCCTGCTGTCCACTCCCCACTCCATCAACACCCCCCCCCACTCCCAGCACACAGCCCCCCAACATGACCCTTACTAAGACCCAGGTGAGGACGGAGCTGAGAAAGATCAAGGCGAGGAAGGCGTCGGGACCGGACGGCATCAGCGCAAAGCTCCTCAAGTCCTGTGCAGATCAGCTGTGTGGGATTGTGGAGCTCATCTTCAACCTGAGCCTGAAGCTGGGGAAGGTACCACGGTTGTGGAAAACATCTTGTGTGGTACCTGTACCAAAGACCTCCCGCCCCAAAGACCTGAACAGCTACAGACCAGTGGCCCTGAAGTCCCACATGATGAAGACCCTGGAGAGACTGCTCCTTGCTCACCTCCGCCCCCCGGTGGGACCGGCGATGGATCCACTCCAGTTCACCTACCAGCATGGCATTGGGGTGGAGGATGCAGTGATCTTCCTCCTTCACCGTTCTCTGTCCCACCTGGAGAAGCCCGGGAATGCGGTGAGGATCATGTTCTTTGACTTCTTCAGTGCTTTCAACACCATCCAACCGATGATCCTGAAGGACAAGCTGCTGTGCGCAAGGGTGGACCAGCACCTGTCATCATGGATCCTGGACTACCTCACTAACCGGCCACAGTTTGTGAGAACCTGGGACTGTGTGTCTGACACGATCATCGGTAGCACGGGGGCCCCCCAGGGAATGGTTTTGGCTCCCTTCCTGTTCACCCTTTATACTGCGGACTTCTCACACAACACAACATACTGCCATCTACAGAAGTTTTCTGACGACTCTGCGATCGTCGGCCTCATCTCCAACGGAGATGAAGCTGAGTACAGAGGACTTATCCAGGACTTCGTGGACTGGTGCCATCGGAACTGCCTCCAGATCAACGCAAGGAAAACTAAGGAGCTGGTGGTGGACTGCCACAGGCAAGGACAACCCCTCACAGCACCAGTAAACATACAGGGAACAGACATTGAGATGGTGACATCCTACAAGTACCTGGGTGTTCATCTGAACAATAAACTAGACTGGTCACACAATACCGACGCACTCTACAAGAAGGGACAGTGCAGGCTGTTCCTACTGAGGAGACTCAGGTCTTTTGGTGTACAAGGGGTGCGCTTGAAAACATTCTATGACACGGTGGTGGCATCAGCCATCACTTTTGGAGTGGTCTACTGGGGCAGTGGCATTACAGCAGCCAATAGGAAGAGACTGAACAAACTGATCAAGAAAGCTAGCTCTGTCCTGGGGCAACGCCTTGACCCAGTGGAGGAGATAGGAGAGAGAAGGATGGTGGCTAAACTGTCATCTCTGCTGGAGTCCGAGTCCCACCCTATGCAGGACATACTGAACGCACTGAGGAGGTCATTTAGCAGCAGACTACATCATCCTAGGTGTGCAACCGAGAGGTTTCGCAGGTCCTTCCTACCTACGGCTGTCAGACTGTATAACCTAAGCAGGGCTGCTCGCAGAGATAGCAAAAAGACGTGACAACCTAATAGTATTGAATGCAAAAGGCGCAACAGACTTACACAAATGGTCCCCTCCAGTATACAACTAGGACAAAATCAGTCGCTACGGAGGGTGACGATATGTATGGGTACATATTCAAACTATGTAGGATAACTAAGTAGACGGTTATGCTGTTTATTCCATCTAGCTACAATGCTCCGCACTTTGTATATATATTTATATATTTATGTGTATGTACTGTATGTATATCCACTGCTCTTATTTATATCTTCCATATCTTCTTAATTATTGCTGTGAGTGTTGCTATCCCTGTGCTGTTGCAATCCTGGAATTTCCCCATTGTGGGACTAATAAAGCCTTATCTTATTAGGTCTCGGGGGTAATCACTTTTTCACATAGAGCCATGTAGGTTTGGATTTTTTTCCCCCCTTAATAATAAACACCTTCATTTAAAAACTGCATTTTGTGTTTACTTGTGTTATCTTTGTCTAATATTTAAATTTGTTTGATGATCTGAAACATTTAAGTGTGACAAACAATACAAAAAAAAAGAGAAATTAGGAAGGGGGCAAACACTTTTTCACACCACTGTAAAAACAAAACATGGCCTGTAAAAACAAAATGCAAAGTGAATACACTTCATCATGGAGTCCAGCAGCCAAAAGCTGTTCTGTTATTGTGGCAGCTGTCAGACTTAATGCAACTTTTGTTCCCATCCAGAGCAGAGTGGCAGCTGGAAGTGTGTGTGTGTGTGTGCGCCTTTTGTTTAGGCACAGCCCCCACAGGGAGCCAGTATGAGGGTGTTCATGGCAGATGGTCATCATGCACTCACACAGACTGCAGCTATAATCCTTGATGCTAAGTGGATATCTGACAATCTACCTGCAATTTTTTCATTGTCTTCATAACACAGATGTTACTGTCTTAATAACCAGCTGCTCTTACACTAAATACCAAACTGCCTCAAAGTCATACATGATTTTCTCTTATGTCATTAATTCAAACTTTTTTGTGTGTGTGT
The DNA here is from genome assembly GCA_020510985.1 of Pholidichthys leucotaenia. Lineage (NCBI taxonomy): Eukaryota > Metazoa > Chordata > Actinopteri > Cichliformes > Pholidichthyidae > Pholidichthys > Pholidichthys leucotaenia. The sequence goes on from CM035849.1 coordinate 297,876,096, forward strand.
GTTGCAGTATTGGCTCCACCCTTTTGGACATGGAGAGCACAGCGTCCAGCGGTCGCTCCACACCTGCCATGCTCAACGGTCACGGCGGCATCACAGTTGCAGGCAGCGGCTCAGCGCCAGCGGGGGGGAAATCTCTGAGCTACACCTGCTGCTGGGATCACTGCCAGCTGCTGTTTCCCAGCAGCCCCGACCTGGCAGAGCACATCAGAGCCACACATGTGGACGCACAGAGAGGAGGGGTCAGTGTCTTAATCACAGGTGTCGCATAAGCTGTAGTGGCATCAAATAACAGAGTTAATGATAACTTGGACGTGTCCAAATGTGTAAAGAGCAGTTGAGGGTGGGACAAGAAATCGTAAAAGCTTAAGTTTAATAGGAGAGCAGCTTGTAGGGTAGCTACAGCCTGAACTGAAGGTTCTTTAATGAAGGTGGCCTTGGATTATACTTGGTTCTTGTAGTTGAGTCCACTCAGGTGTCCAGTAGACAAAATTCATTTAAAAAATTTTGAAGTTGATCTATGCAACTTTTTGTCATTCTAATCACATCGATCACTTTTGTGACCTGTTCACCTCTGTTGCCTCCATCACCCTCTACTGCGATTTCATTTAGATGTCTTCAAGCCAGTTTCCCCATGAAAATGTGCTCCCAATAGTATGTGTTTAAATACCTGGGGTCAACCAGGTATTTAAACATGGAAAATGCACAAGAGAGGTGAAGAAAAAAGTTCAGACAGGGATGGATGGAGACAAGTGTCAGGGGTGATTTGTGATGTGAGACCTGCTATGATGCATGGTTTGGAGACTGTGGCACTGACAAAAAGACAGGGTGGAGCTGGAGGTGGCAGTGCTCCTCCAGGAGGGTGGACAGGATTAGAAATGAGTATACCAGAAGGACAGCTCAGCCTGAGCACTTTGGAGACAAAGTAAGAGAGGAAAGATTGAGATGGTTTGAACATAGTGGATATATTGGACAAAGGATGTGCCATGCAGGGGAAAAAGAGGAAGACCACAGAGAAGATTCATGGATGTAATGAAGGAGGACATGGAGAGGGCTGGTGTTGCAGATGGAGGCAGATGAGCAGCTGAAAGAAGTAGTCGTGCTCCTGATTGGTTCCCCATGCCTCAGTACAAGGCTGACACAAGTTAACTGTTTTACTTCAAGATGGAGCCTCCTTCTTCTTCTTTTGGCTTATCAGTGATAACCTAATTTTAACGTCTGATGCCCTTCCTGATGCAGCCCTCTTCATTTATCTGGGCTTCGAACCAGCACAGGGAATACACTGGCTTGTGCTCCCCCTGTGGCTGGGTAATCAAGTTTACTTCCCCCATTCCATTACACCAAGCTAGAAGGCAGGAAGTACCGTTTTTATGTGGTCTTTGGTATGACCCGGCCCAGGCTTAAATCCACGACCTCTCGGCTGTTGAGACGGATGCTCTTCCAACTGGGCCAATACTCCAGTTACTTAAGATGGATCCTAACATGAGCAAACTCCAGCTTAAACACCACAAATGCATAAAAACAGAAGAATATTGTGAAGCAGTCATACTCCCATGAAGATCAGACTTTAGCTTAGGCTTGGGACAATATTTATAATGTGCACTGGCCTTTAGTAGACTGCAGGGTGACACTAAACAAGTTTATAAAGTTCCGCTCTATAACTGTCATTGTAAATTGGTGAAAAAAATTCTTTTGGGAAAATGAAACGCAGTATCTTAAAATAATGGTGTGAGGGGGAAAAGGATTGTTGAAGTGTAGGAAGGAGCATAAAAGGACCGCTGCTTTTCTGACTCATATTTTTGTGTAGTCCTTCTCCCTGAACATGGCATGGTTTCCTCAGTTTTAGAGAAAAATGTGTAAATGAAGGAGAAAAGAGACTGTCTCGCAAATGAACAGCATCTACACGCGTGGACAAAATTGTTGGTACCCCTCTGTTAATGAAAGAAAATCCCACAATGGTCACAGAAATATCTTGAATCTGACAAAAGTGGTAATAAATAAAAATTCTATGATAATTAACCAATGAAAATCAGACAATGCTTTTGAATTGTGGTTCAACAGAATTATTTTAAAAAACAAACTCATGAAACAGGCCTGGACAAAAATGATGGTACCCTTAACTTAATATTTTGTTGCACAACCTTTTGAGGCAATCACTGCAATCAAACCATTTCTGTAACTGTCAATGAGACTTCTGCACCTCTCAGCAGGTATTTTGGCCCACTCCTCATGAGCAAACTGCTCCAGTTGTCTCAGGTTTGAAGGGTGCCTTCTCCAGACGGCATGTTTCAGCTCCTTCCACAGATGTTCAATAGGATTTAGATCAGGGCTCATAGAAGGCCACTTTAGAATAGTCCAGTGTTTTACTCTTAGCCATTCTTGGGTGTTTTTAGCTGTGTGTTTTGGGTCATTATCCTGTTGCAAGACCCATGACCTGCGACTGAGACCAAGCTGTCTGACACTGGGCAGCACATTTCTCTCTAGAATACCTTGATAGTCTTGAGATTTCATTGTACCCTGCACAGATTCAAGACACCCTGTGCCAGATGCAGCAAAGCAGCCCCAGAACATAACAGAACCTCCTCCATGTTTCACAGTAGGGACAGTGTTCTTTTCTTGGTATGCTTCATTTTTGTGTCTGTGAACATAGAGCTGATGTGCCTTGCCAAAAAGTTTCAGTTTTGTCTCGTCTGTCCATAGGACATTCTCCCAGAAGCTTTGTGGCTTGTCAACATGCAGTTTGGCAAATTCCAGTCTGGCTTTTTTATGATTTTTCAACGGTGGTGTCCTCCTTGGTCATCTCCCATGAAGTCCACTTTGGCTCAAACAACGACGGATGGTGTGATCTGACACTGATGTACCTTGACCTTGGAGTTCACCATGAATGTGTTTAGAGGTTGTTCTGGGCTCTTTTGTTACCATTCGTATTATTCGTCTCCTCCTGCAGCCACGTCCAGGGAGGTTGGCTACAGTCCCGTGGATCTTAAATTTCTGAATAATATGTGCAACTGTAGTCATAGGAACATCAAGCTGCTTGGAGATGGTCTTATAGCCTTTACCTTTAACATGCTTGTCTATAATTTTCTTTCTAATCTCCTGAGACATCTCTCTCCTTTGCTTCCTCTGGTCCATGTTTAGTGTGGTACACACCATGTCACCAAACAGCACAGTGGTTACTTGTCACCCTTTAAATAGGCCGACTGACTGATTACAAGTTTGTAGACACCTGTGATGTTAATTAGAGGACACATCTTGGTTGAACATGTCCCTATGGTCACATTATTTTCAGTCTTTTCTAGGGGTACCATCATTTTTGTCCAGGCCTGTTTCATGAGTTTGTTTTTTAAAGTAATTCTGTTGAACCTCAATTCAAAAGCATTGTCTGATTTTCATTGGTTAATTTTCATAGATTTTTTATTTATTACCACTTTTGTCAGATTCAAGTTATTTCTGTGACCATTGTGGGTTTTTCTTTCATTAACAGAGGGGTACCAACAATTTTGTGCACGTGTGTAAATTTAACGTCCTTTTAGAAATGGGAAAAACATTAATAAATATAACACATCAACAAAGATGTGACACAGGACCTGAGAGGTGCACCTGGACCGTCAGTTGATCCGTCTCCCACCGAAGCCTCATCAGAATGGTCTCAGTGGAAGCTTGGTTGTCAAGGAGTCCTTTAGGAAGGGAGACACAACAACAGGACTGAAAATCGGCAGCAGCAGGTCTGAGGGAGTGATGAATCCACAATTAAAATGGGGAATCATCTTTACCAAGACTGGGACAGATGTCAGCCAACATCCAAAGAAGAGCTTCAGTAAGCCTGGAGAGCTGCTCCTGAAGACGATTTAAAGAAATGACAAGAAAACTTGGCTGAGACAGTTCAGACTGCATTGAAGAATAAAGATTGTCAGACCAAAATATTGGTTTTGAATTTCCATTTATGTTTGGACATGTTCCACCAAATCATGGCACCTGTTTTATTGTCAGTTTGAACACCAAGGTAAATTTGTGGTGCCAGCCTTAGGCTAAGGTAGCCCCTATCCATTAGCCAGGTAGAAGCTCATTAGCTATATTAACATACATTTGTGCCCAAACTCGTGCAACTGATAATGATGCAATCCTTTTGTGTGTGTGCCCACAGTTGTTTGTGTGTTTGTGGAAGGGCTGCAGGGTGTACAACACTCCATCCACCAGTCAGAGCTGGCTGCAGAGACACATGCTGACTCACAGCGGGGACAAGCCGTTCAGGGTGACGTCACACAGCTCACCTCAGTCCTACCATTAAACTAGTAGTCTGTGACCCAACTGGAAACAACACACACACACACACACGCACACACTTCTTGTCCATTTGCACAGGACTTTGATAACCGTCACCACTTGGCCTCATATACATTAGCTAAAGTTATTCTTGATAACAGCCGTGAACATTTGGCTCTGATTAGCTTCATGGAAACATTGTTAAACATAACCCAGTTAGCAGGCCACCTGTTTGGCTTGCTTTGAAGCTTCACCACATACATGGGGGCGTATCTCAGCCAGCACATGCATAAATACAGTGCATCTGGAAAGTCTTCACAGCGCTTCACTTTTTCCACATTTTATGTTACACCCTTATTCCAAAATAGATTAAATTCCTTTTTTTCCTCAAAATTCTACACACAATACCCCATAATTAATTGAAATTAAATTAAATCACCCTTTATTGTCATTCAGTCCATACAGCCAATCATGTACAGTAGAATGAAATTGTGTTTCTCCTGTCTACAGTGTTAATCACACACACCCCATATGTAGAATCAGAGGGCCGCTGCCATGCAAGGCGCCGCCACAGATTTCCCTCCTCCATTCCATTATTGCTGAGCACCAAGCTGGATGGCAGGAAGTTCCGCTTTTTTATATGGTCTTCGGCATGACCCAGCCAGGATTTGAACCCCTGCCTCCCAGGTGTGGGGCGGATGCTCTACCAACTGAGCCACCACTCTGGTAATGACAACATGAAAAAGTTGTTTTTGAGATTTTTGCAAATTTATTAAAAGCAAAAAACAAATCACATGTGCATAAGTATTCATAGCCTTTGCCATGAAGCTCAAAATTGAGCTCAGGTTCATCCTGTTTCCACTTATCATCCTTGAGATGTTTCTACAGCTTAACTGGAGTCCACCTGTGGTAAATTCAGTTGATTGGACATGATATGAAAGGCACACACCTGTCTATATAAGGTCCCACAGTTGACAGTGCATGTCAGAGCACAAACCAAGCATGAAGTCAAAGGAATTGTCTGTAGACCTCCCAATGCAGGATTGTCTCAAGGCACAAATCTGGGGAAGGTTACAGAAAAATTTATGCTGCTTTGAAGATCCCAGTAAGCACAGTGGCCTCCATCATCCGTAAATGGAAGAAGTTCAGAACCACCGGGACTCTTCCTAGAGCTGGTTGGACGTCTAACCTGAGCCACTGGGGGAGAAGGGCCTTAGTCAGGGAGGTGACCAAGAACCCGATGGTCACTCTGTCATAGGTCCAGCGTTCCTCTGTGGGGAGAGGAGAACCTTCCTTAAGGACAACCATCTCTGCAGCAATCCACCAATCAGGCCTGTATGGTAGAGTGGCCAGACAGAAGCCACTCCTTAGTAAAAGGCACATGGCAGCCCACCTGGAGTTTGCCAAAAGGCACCTGAAGGACTCTCAGACCATGAGAAACAAAATTCTCTGGTGTGATGAGACAAAGATTGAACTTTTTGGCGTGAATACCAGGCACCATGTTTGGAGGAAACCAGACACTGCTTATAACCATGCCAATGGTGGCAGCAGCATCATGCTGTGGGGATGTTTTTTAGCAGCAGGAACTGGGAGACTAGTCAGGCTAGAGGGAAAAACGAATGCAGTAATGTACAGAGACATGCTGGATGAAAACCTGCTCCAGAGCACTCTTGACCTCAGACTGGGGCGACGGTTCATCTTTCAGCAGGTCAACGACCCTAAACACACAGTAAAGATATCAGAAGAGTGGCTTCAGGACAACTCTGTGAATGTCCTTGAGTGGCCCAGCCAGAGCCCAGACTAGAATCCAACTCAGCATCTCTGGAGAGATCTGAAAATGGCTGTGCAGTGACGCTTCCCATCCAACCTGATGGAGCTTGAGAGGTGCTGCAAAGAGGAATGGACCAAACTGCTCAAAGACAGGTGTGCCAAGCTTGTGGCATCATATTCAAAAAGACCTGAGGCTGTAATTGCTGCCAAAGGTGCATCAACAAAGTATTGAGCAAAGGCTGTGAATACTTATGTACATGTGATTTCTTAGTTTTTCATTTTTAATAAATTTGCAAAAATCTCAAAAAACTTTTTTCACATTGTCATTATGGGGTATTTTGTACAATTTTGAGGAAAAAAATGAATTTAATCCCTTTTGGAATAAGGCTGTAACTGTCTGACGTCTTTGTTCTTCACACGGTGGGTGAGATTCCTTTGTCCTTTCAGAGGTGTGAAGTTCCTTTCATCTGCAGTCACTAAGCATTTCACATGTCCTAACATATGTAGGTATGGAATATATGAGTAATATAGACCACAGTAACATAACAAAATGTGGAAAAAGTGAAGCGCTGTCAAGACTTTCTGGATGCACTGTAAAACATGTGCCTCCTGCTGGGGGCCGGGGCATGATGCTGAGGATTTACTGTTATAACAGTTATCCAGTGTACAGTGGGGCAAAAAAGTATTTAGTCAGCCACCAATTGTGCAAGTTCTCCCACTTAAAAGATGAGAGAGGTCTCCAATTTTCATCATAGCTATACAGTATACCTGAGAGGTCATTTTAGTTTTCTGTCAAATTGTAACTCAACTGTAATAATCTGAAGTTTTACCCACCCATGTTTTCTGCAGTGTGTGGTGGGGGGCTGCAATGCCACATTTGCCTCACAGGGGGGGCTGGCGCGCCATGTTCCCACCCATTTCAGCTCCCAGAGTTCTTCTAAGATGTCGAGTCAGGGGAAAGTGAAGGAAGAGTCTCCCTCCAAGGCTGGCCTCAACAAGAGGAGGAAACTGAAAAACAAACACAGACGCTCGCTGCGTATGTCACACACGCAGACACTGTGCTCCTGTCTTATTCCACACACTTTAACGCCATGTATGATGGAGAATAATTGTGTTTCCAGCCCGACCTCACGACTTCTTCGACGCTCAGACAATGGACGTCATCCGCCACAGAGCCATATGCCTCAACCTGGCAACACACATTGAGAGCCTAGGCAACGGGCACAGTGTGGTCTTCCACAGCACGGTGTGTACAAACACACACACCAAATACCAGTGACTGCATCAGCATTTGTATCATAAATGTGACTTTTCTTATAAATTTGAGAGTGAAGGATGGTGGCTAAACTGTCATCTGTGCTGGAGTCCGAGTCCAACCCTATGCAGGACATACTGAACACACTGAGGAGCTCATTTAGCAGCAGACTACATCATCCTAGGTGCACAACCGAGAGGTTTCACAGGTCCTTCCTACCTACAGCTGTCAGACTGTACAACCTAAGCAGGGCTGCTCGCAGAGATAGCAAAAAAACGTGACAACCTAATAGTATTGAATGCAAAAGACGCAACAGACTTACACAATGGTCCCCTCCAGTATACAACTAGGACAATATCAGTCGCTACGGAGGGTGACAATATGTATGGGTACATATTCATACTATGTAGGATAATGAAGTAGACGGTTATGCTGTTTATTCCATCTAGCTACAATGCTCCGCACTGTGTGTATATATTTATGTGTACATATGTATATTCACTGCTCTTATTTTTTTATCTTCTAAATTATTGCTCTGAGTGTTGCTATCCCTGTGCTGTTGCAATCCTGGAATTTCACCATTGTGGGACTAATAAAGGCTTATCTTATCTTACCTTAAATTTGAAACTTTTCATATGAAGTTACAGCTTTTGATTGATAAATTTGCAGGTTTTTGTGTCAATTTGACACCTTATTTTTCCTCAGAAATAATCAAATTTAAAAACAGACTGTCAGGCTGGATTCGTAACAGACGGAGGTCGTGCAGTCGTGTATACATCACTGTTGACAGTAGCTGTCTGCCACGCAGCTGCGTTTCATCCACGTGTATTGAATGTAATCTGCAGTCCAAATATCCACATAGGGTGACGGCAACGCTACAGCAAACTGATTTGAACACCCACAATTAAATAAAATGAGGAGAAAGAATAAAAAGATGTACATTCAATGTAAAAAAAAATGGCAGAAGTTCATTGCAGATTGCCCATAAAATTTGGGCTTCATGCAGTCGGTCTACAATTACCTTCTGCAGAATGGAAGATGATCAAATTTAGATCATGCTCGCTGTCAAGGCACACGGCTTTACACAGAGGAATTGTCACACTGGATGCTGATTTGTACATTGTTCATTTGCACTGTGACAAACTGGTGGGGCCAGAGGCAAGTCTGATTTCAATTAATCCAGTTTATTTTAACTTACAAGGAATAGTCCTCAGTCTCTCAGGAAATCATCTGACACAGTCTTTCCAAACAAAATGTACTTCCTCAGCCAAGAAGCATATCAAGCAATAAAGCACTCTGCAATCAGCAATGCAATGCCATGCAATCCAATATCATCAAATACAACGCAATACATGTTTCTCGATATCTCACACCTGTTATATAATGGACGAGGTGATTAGCCCCTACCATAATCCCAGGTAAACAGTCATCATTCCTGTTCTAAGCACATACCCACTAACATCTAAAATACATAAATACCTTCCCCAAACATACACAATATAAATATAAATAACATACAATAAATAGTAATATAAATAGTTCAATAAATAACTTTAACCCCTATTTACAAATATTAAACCACCCCTCTGACTTACCATACATGTTTGCTCCCTGCTGGTGTCCTATATAAGGCCCTCAACCCCTAACGGAGTCTTTTGCCTGGACACGCACAGGAAGCATGTTGGCAAAGGTATGTGCAATAAATCCTTTAACAATTATTTTACCAAATTCTTAATCATACTAATTATCTCCCAGGGCCTTCAAATTAACAAAGACAAATCCTAAACTACTATGTGCATCTTAACAAACAATCATACAGACATTACAACAATACAGATGCGACATAATCACACAATACAACCAGACATACAGTGGTGACATCCCATCGTCACATTTCCTCCCCCCTTTCCCGAGAATACAGTACTCTTATGAGTCATGTATTCTAGAAAGGCTATCAGCCACAAGGTTGGTTTTCCCTGCCACATACCGAAGAGTAAAATTATATGGTTGGAGGGACACATACCACCCTGTGAGACGACTGTTCACATCCTTCATTCTGTCTAACCACTGTAAAGCCCGATGATCTGTCTCTAACAAAAACTGACGCCCTAATAAATAATATTTTAGGGACCCTATTGCCCATTTTATGGCAAGACATTCTTTTTCAGCCGTAGAGTATCTTGTCTCCCGGTCCAACAATTTACGGCTCAAGAACAGTACTGGGTGTCTCTCTCCCTTCTCCTCCTGGAGAAGTACTGCTCCAATGCCAGCCCCTGAAGCATCAGTCTGTAAAATGAACGGGCGAGCAAAGTCTGGACTGTAGAGAACCTTCTCCCCAGAAATAGCCCTCTTCAGATCCTCAAACGCTCTGTCACACTCCTCTGTCCATTTTACCTTATTCGGTGCTGAAGCTTTAGTGAGGTCAGTCAATACTGCGGCTCTTTCAGCAAAGTGGGGGATGAACTTACTATACCATCCTACCATTCCCATGAATGATCGCACTCTCTTCTTAGTGGTGGGTACAGGGTAGGTCCAAATGGCATCCACTTTACCTATTCGTGGTCTAATGACCCCCTGACCAACCACATGTCCCAGGTACTCCACCTGCTGTTGTCCGAATGCACATTTGCGTGGGTTAATTGTCAGTCCTGCCCTCTTAATTAACTGAAGGACCTGCCTAAGGTGTATCAGATGTTCTTCCCAGGTCTGACTATAAATGACCACGTCATCCAAATAGGCAGCCGCAAAGTTCGATACTCTCCTTAATATTTGGTCCATCAGCCGCTGAAACGTTGCAGGTGCCCCCTGAAGGCCAAATGACATGACCCTAAATTGGAAATTGCCATAAGGTGTTTTAAAGGCTGTAAGTTCCCTTGTTTCTGGTGCCAGTGCCACCTGCCAATACCCCTTGCATAAGTCCAAAGTAGAAATAAATCTAGCCTTTCCCACTTTCTCTAATAATTCGTCAATCCAGGGCATGGGGTATGACTCAAATTTAGATACTGAGTTAAGGTATCTGAAGTCGATGCAAAATCTTAATGAGCCGTCCTTTTTGGGGACCAGCACAATCGGGCTACACCACTCACTGGCTGACTCCTCAATCACTCCCAGCTGCAACATCAAGTCAATTTCTGTTTTCATTTTTGGGACCAATCGTTCCGGGATCCTATACGATTTTCTACGTGGAACAGTTTCCTCTTTCAAATAAACCTTGTGACGTACCAATGTGGTAAAACCAGGTCTCTCCTGAAACAGTTCTGGATCCAGTAATGTCTCCAACTCTCTCCGCTGATCCACCTGCAAATGAGACACTTGAAATAAATAAGGCTCTGACACATTTGTGGGAAAGGACTGTTCCTTCCCCTCATCCACTTCCGTCGCACAGATCAAGAGCTGATGTCTCCTGAAGAGCAGGTTGCTGCTGATGATGACCAGGCTGCTGAAACTCTTTCAACAAGTTAATGTGGAAGGTCTGATATTTTACCTTCCTGTCAGGCATATATAGTTCATGTCACTGAACTTAGTTTTTTAGAAATTTCATAAGGCCCCTGCCATCGAGCCAACAGCTTACTGTCACACGAGGGCAGCAATAACAAAACTTGTTGTCCTGGGTCAAAAACCCTTTTTCTGGCCTTCTTGTCATACCAAGTTTTTTGTTTGGCCTGCACCGTCCTCATGTGCTCCTGAGCCAAAGCAGTCATTCGATCCAGTTTCTCTCTCATTTTAATGACATAAGAGACCACATTGTCCTGATCACTCGGTGGACTCTCCCAGTGCTCCTTTAATAAGTCCCCTCACCCGCCCCTCACCTGATGGCCATAAAGTAGTTCAAAAGGTGAGAACCCTGTTGAAGCCTGGGGCACCTCCCGGTAAACAAACAGTAAATAAGGTACCCATTGATCCCAATCTGAGCCCGTTTCAGAAACAAATTTCCGCAGCATATTTTTAAGAGTCTGATTAAATCGCTTCACTAGTCCATCAGTCTGCGGGTAATAAGGGGTGGTCTTAATGCCCTTAATCCCCAACAGCTTATACACTTGCTGCAACAATCTGGACAAGAAATTTGTTCCACAGTCTGTCAGAACTTCTCTAGGTATGCCTACCCTTGAAAACAACTGGATAAGGCAGTTAGCAACCTGCCTAGCCTTAATAGATTTCAGGGGAAAGGCTTCTGGGTACCGAGTCGCATAGTCACAAATTACAAGAATGTATTTATTACCCGAGGAGCTTCTCTCTAGGGGGCCAACTATATCCATCCCTATTCTATCGAATGGTGTTCCAATAATGGGTAATGGTTGCAGTTGGGCACGTGCTACTCCCCTAGATGCTGTAATCTGACATACTGAGCATGTCGTACAGAAGTCCTTTACCTGGGTATACATTCCCGGCCACACAAACCTTCTAGCAATTCTCTGTAGAGTTTTTTGGAATGCTAGATGACCTGCCCAAGGAATAACATGTCCTAGTTCCATAATTTTTGGTGTGAGGTCCTGTGGTAAAGCTATGGCCATAACTCCACCGTGCTGTTGATATAGAATGCCCTTTTTTATGACATACAAGGCCTCAGCCAAACAATCAGTTTTACCCTGTTTCACACCCTCAATCTCCGAGACTTTGTCAAACCAGGGCTCAAGTGTTGGGTCAGCTTTCTGCAATCTAGCTATGTCAGGAGGGATGTCAAACTCTACTGACTGGCTTAATTGTGTTTCTTCACCCAAATTCTTTGCTGACACTAACACCTTATCTCTTCTCTTCTGAGCCTTGGATTTGTGTTGCTTAATAGGGCCTACCTCTATCTCAGAATCATAAAAAGGTAATTCCTGAAGAACATTGGCAACCCTCTGTGCCCTAGTTGTCCTAGTTGTCACCATATTACAATTTTTCACCACAGGTGTATTTACTCTCTGTTCAGCAGCGCCACCTGCCTGTCTCTCCTCCGTTTGTTCCTCTCTAACCTGTTGTATGATGTCCAACAAAGTTGGAACATCATTGCCAAGAATAACAGGATATGGCAAATCAGGCACAAGAGCTACAGGAAGGAGATAAGTTTGACCCCCTACTGTTAAATAAACCTCAGCGGTCGGGTACAGTTTCTTATCCCCATGGACACAACTGATGTTTATTTCTGAGTCATTCCATAAATCCCTAGGGATCAAACTAGGTAGCACAACTGTTTGAAAACAGCCTGAATCTAACAGGGCCTCTTCACACTGACCATTAAGCAACACTTTTGTTTTATATACTCCACTATGCACTGAGGCTGAACAAGTGGGTCTAGGAACTGAACATAAAAGTGACGGTTTCTGATTCCTTATGGCAGGACATGAGTATTGGGTGTGACCGATTTTATTGCAGTGATAACAGTGTATATCCTTATTTGCAACAACTCGTGACTTTTTGCTATTATCATATTTGCTGTTTGTGATCTGACTGGGCCTGGAATACAACCTATTTCGAGCTGGGCCACCCCTTTCACCCTCATTAAACTCACTCCGAGTGGTGAAAAATCTGTCACGGCCGAGAGTAGGTCTCCCGCTCCCAGACCTGGCTGACAGAAAAACCTCTGCCAGACGAGCAGCGTCCTCTGCAGTCTTCGGGTCCCGCTCTTGTATCCAGACTCCCAGTTCCGGGTTCACCATACGCAAAAACTGTTCCAAAATTAGCTGTTCCATAATGTCTTTTAACGATAGGGTCTCTGGTTTGATCCATTTATATAACAAGTCTCTCAAGCGTACATAAAGTTCACGAGGGGTTTCGTCCTGATAAATGTCCAAAGACCGAAACCTCCTCCTATAAGTGTCAGATGTGATTTCAAATGTCTTCAAAATAGCTTCTTTAACTTTTCCATAATTATCTGTGTCAGCAACATCCATGAGAACATATGCGCTCCGCGCTTTACCTGCAAGTAGAGGCGCTAGGTGGATAGCCCACTCTTCTTCCCTCCAGCGGCAGACTGTAGCGATCCTCTCGAACGTTGTCAGGTAGTGTTCTATGTCGTCCTCGGGTGAGAGAGGATTCAGCCTGGGCTCGTGGTGCACTGGTGTCCTCCTCGGCTGCACCTGCAACGGCAAATCTTCCTCCTGCGGGCTGACCCGACTGGCCGTCACCCTGGGGTCCTCCCCCGGAGCGCCGTCGTCACCACCATGCTCCGCCCGGCTCCCGTACTCCTCTCTCAGCTCCGTAACCTGCAACTCCATCCGATGAATTTGCTCCTTCACAGCCTGCCACCTTTGGTCACGGAGAGCGGCTTCTTCCTCCCGCTGGCAATCCCTGAGAGTCAGCGAGCGCACCACAGATTTCACCAGGCTCGTTAGCTCCTCGAGCTCGCCCAGTCTGCTGACTCCCGGCTCCTCCTCCGTCATACCTGCATCCAGGTCAGACCGCTCTGACCGCAGGAGGAATCCATGGATTCTTCCGTCCACCGAACACTACGATGTCCTGAACACGGACCACCGCTGCCACCAAATGTGACAAACTGGTGGAGCCAGAGGCAAGCCTGATTTCAATTAATCCAGTTTATTTTAACTTACAAGGAATAGTCCTCAGTCTCTCAGGAAATCATCTGACACAGTCTTTCCAAACAAAATGTACTTCCTCAGCCAAGAAGCATATCAAGCAATAAAGCACTCTGCAATCAGCAATGCAATGCCATGCAATCCAATATCATCAAATACAACGCAATACATGTTTCTCGATATCTCACACCTGTTATATAATGGACGAGATAATTAGAGGTGATTAGCCCCTACCATAATCCCAGGTAAACAGTCATCATTCCTATTCTAAACACATACCCACTAACATCTAAAATACATAAATACTTTCCCCAAACATACACAATATAAATATAAATAACATACAATAAATAGTAATATAAATAGTTCAATAAATAACTTTAACCCCTATTTACAAATATTAAACCACCCCTCTGACTTACCATACATGTTTGCTCCCTGCTGGTGTCCTATATAAAGCCCTCAACCCTTAACGGAGTCTTTTGCCTGGACACGCACAGGAAGCATGTTGGCAAAGGTATGTGCAATAAATCCTTTAACAGTTATTTTACCAAATTCTTAATCATACTAATTATCTCCCAGGGCATTCAAATTAACAAAGACAAATCCTAAACTACTATGTGCATCTTAACAAACAATCATACAGACATTACAACAATACAGATGCAACATAATCACACAATACAACCAGACATACAGTGGTGACATCCCATCGTCACATGCACATTGTACACAGTCTCATGCCATCTCAGGTTCATATCATCTGATATTAAATTACTATTGTACAGTCTGTTGGATATTATCAGAGGCAAGTCATACTCATGCAGTGAATTTTTATTTTTACTCAGGGACAGGTTATGGTCACCCAGGGAATTTTCATTCTTCTTGCTTCCTCTAGTTTTAACTTCTTTAACTGTCCTAATTGCTTTTAATGTGTATTTGTTAGTATTTAGTATTAAGGTGTGTTTATTACCTTTATTAGTATTGATGTGTATTTATTACCTTGGCATTTATTTGGACAGCAGAGTAAGAATTTCATTGCTCAGGAAATGCTGCATTTCTTAACTGTGCACATAATGATAAAGCCTCTGAATCTTGAATCTGTGGTCACATGGACACAAACACTTTTGTAGAACCATGAATTGTGCTTAATAATCAATCTTTGTGTACAGCCCTATTTAAACTCTAGGCTGTTAGGATTGGTTTAGGATTGAATGAGTTTGTTCTTCATGTCTAAGGGGTGGGAAAAACAGTTGGTAGCCACTGGGATAGAAGACTAGAATGTTTTGTGATTGTGTTGTCTCCTGTTTGTGTGTGTTCAGGTAATAGCGAGGAGGAAAGAGGACTCTGGGAAAGTAAAGGTCTTACTACACTGGACACCTGAGGACATGTGAGTCCTGCTCTGCTCCTTCACAGCAGCGTTAAATGACCTGTCTGGACGAGTTTTTCTTCCAGTGAACAGAGATGGAGGAGGAATTATTGTGACGTGGTTGTCTCGTGTGTGTCAGACTTCCAGATGTGTGGGTGAATGAGAGTGACCGACTGCAGCAGAAGACCAAGGTGGTCCATCTGTCCAAGCTGCCGTCGGACACAGCTGTGCTGTTGGATCCCAACATCTACAGGTCAGTGTGTGATCGTATGGAAGGACATCTGGGTCCAAAACACACATGCTAACTTGGAAACATCTCTTGCATCATTGTTGGGGTGGGCGGTGGCGCAGTGGTTAGCACTGCGGCAGCACAGCAACTCACCCTTGGCCGGGGGATCCCTGGTTCGATCCCAGCCCCTGACCAACAGTGATCTGTGTGGAGTTTGCATGTTCTCCCCGTGTCTGCGTGGGTTTACTCCGGGATTTCTCCGGTTTCCTCCCACAGGCCAAAAACATGCAGGTTAGGTTAACTGGAGACTCTAAAGTGGCCCTAGGTGTGAATGTGTGTGTGAATGGTTAAGGGATAGCGCCGTACCGTGACTGCTTCATCCATCCAGGTGGATGCCCTCAGTTTCCCCTCCGGGGATCAATAAAGTATACAAAATCCAAAAAAAAATAAAAAAATGAAAAGCTGTAGCAGTTTGGTGCTTCCTTGTTCTCATCTTTATTTCTGCAGTCTGTAAAAACTACATTTTAGTTTGCAGTTTAGCCTTGTGTATAGAGTGGAACAGCCATGGGACTGTTTTCATTGTACTCTTATTTGTAATATTTTTAGTATCCTACAGTTTAATGCTAATTAGCTTGTTTTTTAGCTCATTCCTAATTAATGCGATGATGTTGCATCTGTCATCCATCGGTCTATATTTCACGGAAATCGTGACTCCAAGGAAGTTGCCTCAATGATCGCTAAACTTGCTCACAGTGTTCATCAGGTGTGTCTGCAAGGTCAAAGGTCAGGAGATCTGAGCACACTCGTGTGTGTGTGTGGGGGGGGGGTCAGGATAGAATGAGCTACTCTGTCACTGACAGTCTGGTTTCAAAAATACAACAGAAAAAAGCATTAAATATTAGGCTACCCTTTCTTTGTGACGATACATACAGAATGATATTAGGAGATGACTTTTACTTAAGAACCTTAACGATGCGAACCAATCCTTTCAATAGAATATCGGCATAAAACACTGCTGTGAAAAAGAGTTTGCCCCCTTCCTAATGACATATTTTTGCACATTTGTCATTCTTAAATGTTTCACATCATAAAACACATTTTAATATTAGACAAAGATAACCTGAGTAAACACAAAATTTCAGTTTTTAAATGATTATTTGATATAATAAAGGAAAAAAGCTACCCAAACCTACCTGTTTGAGAAAAAGTAATTGCCCCTAAGCCTAATGACTGGTCACCTGTTCAGCGTGGAGCAGAGATGCAAGGATACAGTGGAGGAAACATGCGGGCCGCCCACCCTGGTTATCCTCTGAACCCCTCCATGATGAGGAGACAGAGGAACGGTGAGCTTTTCTTCAGGCAGATCTCCACCTGAACATTGGTGTCTGTGAATCTGCCTTTGCTCAGTGCAAACTTGTTGTATTTAAAGTCAAAAATGGACTTTTGGGAGTTCGGCAGACGCAATCAAATAAACGCTGTACTCTACTACAGTTAGATTTTGAAACATTCTGTTAACAGAATGACAGTGACTGAGGGGAGGAACAATAAAAGTCATAATTCAGCATGGCGTGTTCTGGTGTTCAGGTCTCGGTAGGCAAGTACGACTTCAGTGAGCTTACCAGGAACAGCAAAGTTAGGGGCCCATCACGCCAAACTCTTTCTCAGATCGTCTAGCCAGCCCTAAGAAATTGATGAAACAGGCAATTTGGGACAAAAAATGCCTTGAATATGACACTACTTTGTTCTTACACGGGTCGAGACAAGTCCATTTCATTTTCGTCCTGACTGTGGACAGTTACTACAACGGTCAAAGATGGAAAAGTAGCCATCCATCTTGTTTCTGATCCATTCTTGACAAGTTCAAGCCCATCCTTACCCAGTTAAAACCTGTTCCTGACCTGTTTCACACCGTTCTAAACCACTGTTGCACAGTTCCTAACCATCCCGATCAAAGTAGTCCAGTCCAGCACGTTATCACTGCGTCCTCATTGTGTCTCTAGTACGTTCAAAATGGATATCTCCATTGTGTTGTAACTGAACGGTGGCATATTTTAAAGGAAAAACTATTTATCACTTGGCTGTTTTGCCTTCATTTTAAAGCTCAAATATACGTAGTTGTGACTCCATGCAGGTTTTGTTTCTACAAGTGGCTCTGAGTTGCTCTTTGCATGGTAAACACCGGAGACATTTTTAACTCTTTTCATCTTCTTTCTTCAGGATGTTCTTCTGATGTCCTCCTGGAAAACACCACTGTTACTTCCTGCTATTCCATGAAGAGAAGATCACTCGGATTTGCCATCGTCTAAATGCTGACGTCCTCCCAGAGGATGCTGGGAGTACACTGACTTGTTGGCTGTGTCAGATCTCCAGTGTTTCTCCTTTAGGTGCTGAGTTTATGTTTTAGGTAACATAACTAGACTGAAAACTGACAGCTGTAGCTGTAGACTGTAGAGACAATTGTCTTTGTAAATACACAAAATTTGTAATATATTTTTATACGTTGGAGTTTTTTAATTTTTTTTTTTTTTTTTTACTTTTCTGTAGATGAATGTCTCCTTTTTGCCAAATATTTTAAATAGATGTTTTTAAAAGTGGATAATATTGGTATGTTGTGACATTGTTCTGTTTAACACCGTTAAACTTCTCCAATGTCCACCATGTCTGATGTCTACAGCAACTGTTGGGGATAAAACTCAGTCAGCACTTCTGCTTCCATGAAGAGACGTTCTATCACATTTGAGCAATCTTACACGAGAGAGTATGAATGAAGATGGCACCGTGGTGCTTTATTCCTGATATTGCAGTCCCTCTCGTGTACGATTTCTTTTATACAACACTTCCACAAACACAGTTTAGAACTTTACAGTAATAGGGGTAAAATATTAGCATTTGTTTTGTTTAGTGATATATTGCTCTGCCAAGACTGGTACCACAACCTTTGGATGTTGCTAACAAACAAAAACAATGAGCATAACACGAAACTGAATAGCTTTGTTGTCATTTTACACAAATTAAATTTGCCATTGACCACCATTCACTGTTTATATACAGTACATTCTTGCGTTATATACAGTGGGGATAAAAAGTATTTAGCCAGCCACCAGTTGTGCAAGTTCTCTCACTTAAAAGATGAGAGAGGTCTCCAATTTTCATCATAGGTATACCTCAACTATGAGAGACAAAATGAGAAGAAAAAAAAATCCAGAAAATCACATTGTCTGATTATTAAAGAATTTATTTGCAAATTATGGTGGAAAATAAGTATTTGGTCAATAACAAAAGTTCATCTCAATACTTTGTTATATACCCTTTGTTGGCAATGACAGAGGTCAAACGTTTTCTGTAAGTCTTCACAAGGTTTTCACACACTGTTGCTGGTATTTTGGCCCATTCCTCCATTAGGCCGTGAGCAGCTGCCACTTTTCGTTCAGTTTCGTGGCACCCAACGGGGAACTAAAATTGTAGTGTTTCTAAATTAAGATTACATTATTGTAAGACAAAATATCGATGTTCCCACTTCCAAAGGTGTGGATAGCTGTATGAAAAATGCGATTGAAGTCAGTCGGTAATAATTGTCTGGCTACCTTAAACATGGCCCAGTCCGGGACGTTTTAACCAATCAGCGTCGTCCCTTTGGTCATGTGACAACAAAATGGCAGCGCCCACAGGGGTAGCGTGCGCTGAAAGCCTCTCCTGTGTTATTCACATTTCCGATAAGTTTTCGGGCAGTATCACTCGTTTTACTGAAGCATCGTGGGCAAAAGTACGTGACTGTGCCCAAAAATGGCTTGTACTTGACGGACCCCAACAGAAAGTAGCAGAACAACGTCGCGACTTGTTCGAGAAAGGTGAGTGGCAGCCATTGTTTATGGTTGTACTGCATGTGCCCTGGAGTCGTTTGGCTTCGATCATTTGTAACTCTAAATATGAACTACAATGGAACCCTAGATGTCTAAAACCTTTGTAAACCGCTCACAGGGTGACCTAGTCCTGGTCTAAGACTCCGAGTAGGCCGATCTGGGGGTGTGGAGGCTAATAACCAAGGGACTCTGGGTGCCAGGTAACATAGTCCTAGTATAGATCTAGATGATGCAGATCGACTCACTCTGATGATGCATCTATCCCCAGAACCCACCCTGGGCCTGAATTATAGTCAAAATATACCACTACCACAAAGTAGCTCAAATGGGAAAAGGGTAGCAATCCCAATGAGCTTTAACTCTGAGTCTGAGGGTTGGATGTACTTCTCAGCCCAAGCCCAAGGGGTGCAGTGTACTAGTGGGTGAGGGAGGAACAAGTTTGGGCATACATTTATATAGTTTGCACATAGTCACACCCATACTATCAAGCCTTAGGCGGATGGAAAATGGCCTGTTAAGGAAAGCCCATATGTTTGTGATGTGTCACCCAAGAAAGGTTAAACTCATGGCAGCAGCAGTTGCCTGTATACTTCATGTTCTCAATAAATATTGGCACACGGTCTGTGCTTGCCATTTTGCAAGTTTACATTGAGCAGTGACTTGGTTGCACAAGGTCTCTATTATAAGCTCACTGTTAATGTGAAAATTACCTGCAATCTATATATGTTTTATATCTATATGGGTACAAGGTAGGCCTAATGTTATAATACCCTATGGTCCATATAATATGTTTTCAGATCTAAACAACCTTGATCCAACATTTGGCTACCATCGTGTGTGCTATTGCCGTTTTACGGACAAAACAAGAGTGGAACGTGCTGAAGCTCGTAAAAAACGACTGGCCGAAGCCCACATTCCTGAGTGGAGTTCTTTGACCCTCAATCACACAAGTGACCTCAGAAATCGATTCCTGGGCATAACATTATCCGAAAATAATGTCTCAAATGTGATTCTAGGTGGACTGATTAAAAAAGTTCATCCATCTATGACGGCCATTTTTGATTTATGCAAATAAGCGGAGTTCTTTGACCCTCAATCACATATTTGACCTCAGAAATCGATTCCTCGGGTCAACATTATGCAGAAAAGACGTCTCAAACGTGATTCTAGGTAGAATGGTTAAGAAGTTGGACTATCCATGCCTGTGGCAGCCATCTTGGATTTATGAAAATTAGTGGAGCCCTCAATCACATATCTGACCTCAGAAATCGATTCCTCGGGTCAACATTATCCGAAAAAGATGTGTGAAACGTGATTATGGGTAGAGTGGTTCAAAATATAGTCCATCCACACCCATGGTGGCCATCTTGGATTTATGCAAATTAGCGGTGTTCTTTGACCCTCAGTCACACTAATGACCTCGGAAATCGATTCCTCGGGTTAACATTAGCCGAAAAGGACGTCTCCAACGTGATTCTAGGTAGAATGGCTAAAAAGTTAGTCCATCCATGGCAGCCATCTTGGATTTATGCAAATTAGCATGGTTCTTTGACCCTCAATCACACAGTCGACCTCAGAAATCGATTCCTCGGCTCAACATTATCCGAAAAAGAGGCCTCAAACGTGTTTCTAGGTAGACTGGTTGAAATGTTAGGCCGTTCATTTCCTTGGTTAGTCGTGGCAGCCATCTTGGATTTATGCAAATTTGACATAGCTATCCACACCTTTGACAGTGGGAACATCAATTTTTGGATTCAGCAGGATTTTTACATAGAAATCATCAAAGATCCCATAGTTCCCAGTTGGGTGCCACGAAAATCATTTTCTAGCCACATTTTGAGGGAGCTGCTCACGGCCTACATGCAGATCTCCTCTAGAGCAGTGATGTTTTGGGGCTGTCGCTGGGCAACACGGACTTTCAACTCCCTCCAGAGATTTTGTATGGGGTTGAGATCTGGAGACTGGCTAGGCCACTCCAGGACCTTGAAATGCTTCTTACGAAGCCACTCCTTCGTTGCCCGGGCAGTGTGTTTGGGATCATTGTCATGCTGAAAGACCCAGCCATGTTTCATCTTCAATGCCCTTGCTGATGAAAGGAGGTTTTCACTCAAAATCTCACGATACAAGGCCCCATTCATTCTTTCCTTTACACGGATCAGTCGTCCTGGCCCCTTTGCAGAAAAACAGCCCAAAGTATGATGTTTCCACCCCCATGCTTCACAGTAGGTATGGTGTTCTTTGGATGTAACTCAGCATTCTTTCTCCTCCAAACACGACAAGTTGAGTTTTTACCAAAAAGTTCTATTTTGGTTTCATCTGACCATCTGACATTCTCCCAATCCTCTTCTGGATCATCCAAATGCTCTCTAGCAAACTTCGGACGGGCCTGGACATGTGAGATGAGATGAGATGAGATTCAACTTTATTGTCATTACACATGTATGAATACAAGGTAACGAAACGTGACTTGGCATTTGGGCACGCTCTGCAGAGCGCATCCAAGGCCGGGGCAGCCGCTAGGCGCCAGTCATAAAGAAGAAAGGGAAAAAAAAAAAAAGAAAAGAAATGATATGACACAATAGGCGAGAGAAAAAAACATGTTTTATCAAATTGACGCTTAATGGGTAAGCGAAATTTTGATTGCAGGCAAAAAAACCCTCAATGCATATTTAGCAAACATTTAGTGGACAAAAAACCAAAAGACCAAAAGTCAGAGAGAGTCAGTGAATGGATGGGTGTAATTCAGTATTATGAATCAGTGTGTTCGTGTATGTTGAATGCAGGTGGGTGTTTATCAGTTACTGGAGGCAGCAAAATCTCTCCCAGCCGAGATGTTATGTCTTAGTGTCTGAAACTCGGAAGCATGTCCTTGAGGCATGCCAGATGGAAATTTCCTGAGCCAGTCACATGTCAATGAGAGTTCAGATGCAGTCCCAGATTGTTTATGAAAGAGAAGCACAATCTTCTGTTTTGTCTTAATCCAGGAGGAAAACAGACAACAAGGCATCGAATTGAAGGTCTGGTAGACACAGAGCATAGAATTTTACATCTCATGCAATCCTGTGTCCATAATTTCCATACTTAGGCTTTAAATCCATTCCTTGGAGGCACCAAAAACGACTCCAGATGTTTCCCTTCTAGAACATGGGTAAACATGTCCGGTAGAGTCCATTCTCTCTACAATGCATGCCAGGTGGAAATTTCCATGTTAATCATTGCCGATAGTTAGTGCACTCCCCCGTCTAGTCGAATTGTTGAGAAGCAGCTATGCCGGGACCACTTTTAATTAGCTCTTCCAGTTAATTTTTCGATACACCAGGAAAAACTTCAGAGCCAATCAGCAGAAAATCCTGTGATCCTAGCCAAATCAGGTAGATGTTTCCACATCCTCAGTCGAATTATGCAGACACATGCGTTCCAATCCATGGGTCTCTCCATAGGGGCTCCCCCTGGCCCGAATTTATATAAAATGTTAATTTTATTAAAGCCGCTCACCAAATCCATTTTTTTCGTTTGGATCAAGATTCAGCCAGAAGAACAACAACGCAGACAAGACAGCAAGCTGGGATTCTCAGTTAGGGAGGGAAGGAGGGTAAAAGAGGGGAGCAGCAAAGAAAAAGGCGTCTGTTCTCTCTGAAGGGCAAAAAGAATGTACTGGCTTAAGCAGGGGAACACGTCAGGCACTGCAGGATTTGAGTCCCTGGCGGCGTAGTGTGTTACTGATGGTAGCCTTTGTTACTTTGGTCCCAGCTCTCTGCAGATCATTCACTAGGTCCCCCCATGTGGTTCTGGGATTTATGCTCACCGTTCTCGTGATCATTTTGACCCCACGGGGTGAGATCTTGCGTGGAGCCCCAGATTGAGGGAGATTATCAGTGTTCTTGTATGTCTTCCATTTTCTAATAATTGCTCCCACAGTTGATTTCTTTACACCAAGCTGCTTACCTATTGCAGATTCAGTCTTCCCAGCCTGGTGCAGGTCTACAGTTTTGTTTCTGGTGTCCTTTGACAGTTCTTTGGTCTTGGCCATAGTGGAGTTTGGAGTCTGACTGAGGTTGTGGACAGGTGTCTTTTATACTGATAACGAGTTCAAACAGGTGCCATTAATACAGGTAACGAGTGGAGGACAGAGGAGCCTCTTAAAGAAGAAGTTACAGGTCTGTGAGAGCCAGAAATCTTGCTTGTTTGTAGGTGACCAAATACTTATTTTCCACCATAATTTGCAAATAAATTCTTTAAAAATCAGACAATGTGATTTTCTGGATTTTTTTTTTCTCATTTTGTCTCTCATGGTTGAGGTATACCTATGAAGAAAATTGGAGACCTCTCATCTTTTAAGTGGGAGAACTTGCACAATTGGTGGCTGACTAAATACTTTTTTGCCCCACTGTACATACTTGGAGTAAAGCAGTCCAGTTTCTTTAGTGAAATAGCATGCTAGTTAGCTAGTTAGCTGGGCCCACTGGTTGTCTCTGCTTTTGTTGCTATTGTTCGGCCAAACGAGTATCAGTATGTTAATAAAAATGAGTAATTCCCAGCTGTACTCTTAGATGCTGCCACCATAAACGGCAAGAATACTACAATGCCTCTGCTGCTGTGGATTGGTTATTAAAGTAGAATAGTTATATATGCCCTGCATATACTAGAGTATAGTAGCTTTATTGTAATTTTACACATACTATTTTTTTTTTTTTTTTTTTTGTTACTTATTTGTACCCGTAGGTAGACTTGGTTTGCAGTCTGGTGACAAGCCACCGGCTGCTGGTCGCTGCGTGCGCGAGCGCCCTAAACCTACATGTTTTTGGTGTGCGGGAGGAAACCGGAGAAATTCCGGAGTAAACCCGCGCAACACGGGGAGAACATGCAAACTCCACACAGCTCACTGTTGGTCAGGGGCTGGGATCGAACCCACGGTCTCATGATCCCCGCGATCCCCCGGCCGAGGGTAAAACTGTGCTGCCACAGTGCTAAACCACTGCGCCACCGTGCAGCCCATGTTCAATGTTCAATGAAATTTGTTTTATCCAGCAGTCCTTGTTCATACACATGCCTTTCCATCGTACATCAGTCCAAGTTTTTATTCAAGTCGCCATCTAGCTAGCTAGCAGCTGATGTGTACCTGTTTTTTTCTCTTCACCATCTTATCAGCATCTTCAAATGAAGTAAAGAATCAAAAGCATATGTTATATTGTGAGGTTTCGACATAAATTGTATGCTGTGAGGTTTCAATCTTTATTTTCACATAATTATAAAAGTGAGCTAACTGCTAGTTAGTGAGGTAGTTCCTCATCAGTATCTTTTGTTTACGTTCTTCTCTGCCTTCTTATACCAATCTCCAGATGTAAAAATTCAGCAAAAATTGTCACGAGGCTACAGTAGAAACTGTACACGTTTTAAAGACACATTCTCGTGGATACAAGTCCCCTATAAAATCAAATCTGCATTGTCTAAAATGATATGCCCTTTTTTCTACAAAATCTTTGTCTTGGTTTCATGTCAGAATCTTTTCACTTTCCCCTGCCCCCTTCAAATGTCTGAATTGGTGATGACTAGGCCTAACCACTTACTACAAGGCTAATGGAGGCTAGCACTACATTATCAGAATAAATCCTGTGATAAAAAAGACTTACCAGGTGAAGGACATGCACAGTTGAATGCACAGTGCCTCAGGTCAATAAAAGCAGTTTAATGGTAAAACCCATCTTAATTTGGGTCAAGTTTTCAAAGTAGTTGGTTAAGAAATGTCAATTAGCCTGGAGGATAACGTCAGTTAGGCCAGAGAGGCCTGGCTCAACACTACCCACCTTCTGTCTCAACTCGCCTTTTTTTTGCAGGGGGCAGGGCTTAAGTGAACCTTTACAGCAAAAAAAAACTCGATACGAGACATCTGAGCGATTTCACTCTTGATACAGTGCATCCGGAAAGTCTTGACAGCGCTTCACTTTTTCCACATTTTATGTTACAGCCTTATTCCAAAAGGGATTAACCACATGCGCTCCGTTGTTCCACGGGCGGACAAGTCTCTGCGTCCGGGGGCTATGTTGTCCGGGGGCAAATTGCCCCCAGACAACATAGCTCCTGGGATCACTGGGGCACGCAACCCCCCCCCCCCCCTCCTCATGGATCGTCACCTTATCGTGGTGGGGGGGTTTGCGTGCCCCAGTGATCCCAGGAGCTATGTTGTCCGGGGGCAATTTGCCTCTGATAGGGTCTCCCAAGACAAACTGGTCCTGGGTGAAGGGCCAGACTAAGAACGATCCAACAGACTCTCATGATAAATTGTATATCAAGGATTCAGTGTACCCCGCCCGGTATGGCGTTACCGGGGCCCCACCCTGGAGCCAGGCCTGGGGGAGGGGCTCGAAGGCTAGCGTCTGGTGGCCGGGTTTCCACCCATGGGACCCGGCCGGGCTCAGCCCGAAGGAGTTACATGGGTCCGCCCTCCAGTGGGTTCACCACCTGCAGGAGGGATCATGGGGGTCCGGTGCTATGTGGATTAGGTGGCGGTCAAAGGCGGAGACCTTGTCGGACTGATCCCAAGCTTTCTAAACTGGCTTTTGGTACGTGGAATGTCACCTCTCTGGTGGGGAAGGAGCCTGAGCTGGTGTACGAGGTTGAGCGATACCGGCTAGATATAGTCGGCCTCACCTCAACACACAGCTCCGGTTCCGGAACCAGTCTTCTGGAGAGGGGCTGGAGCTTGGCCTTTTCTGGAGTTGCCCCGGGCGAGAGGCGACGAGCAGGGGTGGGTATTCTTGTATCGCCCCACCTTGCTGTCTCTATATTGGAGTTTTCCCCGGTGGACGAAAGGGTTGCTTCCCTGCGCCTTCGGGTTGGGAAACGGGTCCTGACCGTCATTTGTGCCTATGCACCAATTGATGTTTCAGAGTACCCACCCTTTTTGGAGTCTGTGACTGGGGTGCTGGAGGGTACTCCTCCTGGAGACTCCATTGTCCTACTGGGGGACTTCAATGCGCACGTGGGCAATGACAGTGAAACCTGGAGGGGGGTGATTGGGAGGAACGGCCTGCCCGATCTGAACCCGAGTGGTGTTCAGTTATTGGACTTCTGTGCTAACCACAGTCTGTCCATAACGAACACCATGTTCAAGCATAAGGGTGTCCGTATGTGCACCAGGACACCCTAGGTCGCAGGTCAATGATCGATTTTGTTATCGTATCATCAGACCTGCGACCGTATGTCTTGGACACCCGAGTAAAGAGAGGTGCAGAGCTGTCAACTGATCACCACCTGGTGGTGAGTTGGATCCGATGGCAGGGGAGAAAGCCATTCAGACCTGGTAGACCCAAACGTATAGTGAGGGTGTGCTGGGAGCGTCTGGCTGAGGCCCCTGTCCGGGAGGTCTTCAACTCCCACCTCCGGAAGAACTTCAACCACATTCCGAGGGAGTCTGGAGACATGGAGTCTGAATGGGCCATGTTCTCCACCTCTGTTGTTGAAGCGGCGGCCCAGAGCTGCGGCCGCAAGGTGGTCGGTGCATCTCGTGGTGGCAACCCCCGAACCAAGTGGTGGACACCAGTGGTGAGGGGGGCCATTAAGCTGAAGAAGGAGTCCTATCAAGCTTGGTTGGCTTGTGGGACTCCCGAAGCAGCTGAGATGTTCCGGCAGGCCAAGCGGAGTGCAGCTCGGGTGGTTGCTGAAGCAAAAACGCGGGTATGGGAGGAGTTCGGTGAGGCCATGGAACAAGACTTTCGGTCGGCTTCAAAGAGATTCTGGCAAACTGTTCGGCGGCTCAGGAGGGGAAAGCAGCTGCCCGTCCACACTGTGTATGGTGCAGATGGGACACTGTTGACTTCAACTGGGGATATCGTCGGGCGGTGGAAGGAATACTTCGAGGATCTCCTCAATCCCACTGATACGCCTTCCACAGAGGAAGCAGGGTTTGGGGACGAGGGGGATGACTCGCCTATCACAGGGGCTGAGGTCGCCAAGGTGGTTAAAAATCTCCTTGGTGGCCGGGCCCCGGGGGTGGACGAGATTCGCCCTGAGTACCTCAAGGCCCTGGATGTTGTTGGGTTGTCATGGTTGACACGCCTCTGCAACATTGCGTGGAGGTTGGGGACAGTGCCTTTGGCATGGCAAACCGGGGTGGTGGTTCCTCTCTTCAAAAAAGGGGACCGGAGGGTGTGCTCCAACTTTAGAGGGATCACACTCCTCAGCCTCCCTGGGAAGGTCTATGCCAAGGTACTGGAGAGGAGAGTCCGGCCGTTGGTCGAACCTCGGATTCAAGAGGAGCAATGTGGTTTTCGTCCTGGCCGTGGCACATCGGACCAGCTCTTTACCCTCTCGAGAATTCTTGAGGGTTCGTGGGAGTTTGCCCAACCAGTTTACATGTGTTTTGTGGACTTGGAGAAGGCATTTGACCGCGTCCCTCGTGGATTTTTGTGGGGGGTGCTTCGAGAGTATGGGGTATCGGGCTTGTTGTTACGAGCTATTCGGTCTCTGTACGACCGTTGTGAGAGTTTGGTTCGTATTGCCAACACTCGGTCGGAGTCATTCCCAGTGAGAGTTGGACTCCGCCAGGGCTGCCCTTTGTCACCGATCCTGTTCATAATTTTTATGGACAGGATTTCTAGGCGCAGCCAGGGAATGGAGGGTGTCATGCTTGGTGACCACAGAATCTCATCTCTGTTGTTTGCAGATGATGTTGTCCTGTTGGCTTCATCCAGCAATGACCTACAGCTCTTGCTGGGACGGTTTTCCGCTGAGTGTGAAGCGGCTGGGATGAGAATCAGCACCTCCAAGTCCGAGTCCATGGTCCTCAGCTGGAAAAAGGTGGATTGTCCTCTCCGGGTTGGGGACAGGCTCCTGCCCCAAGTGGAGGAGTTTAAGTATCTTGGGGTCTTGTTCACGAGTGAGGGGAAAATGGAGCGAGAGATCGACAGACGGATTGGAGCAGCATCTGCAGTGATGCGGACGTTGTACCAGTCTGTTGTGGTGAAGAGGGAGCTTAGTTCTAAGGCAAAGCTGTCGATTTACCAGTCAATCTACGTTCCTACTCTCACCTATGGTCACGAGCTTTGGGTAATGACCGAAAGAACGAGATCACGGATACAAGCGGCTGAAATGAGCTTTCTCCGTAGGATTGCTGGACTCACCCTCAGAGATAGGGTGAGGAGCTCAGTCATCTGGGAGAGGCTCAGAGTAGAACCGCTGCTCCTCCACATTGAAAGGAGTCAGTTGAGGTGGTATGGGCATCTGATTAGGATGCCTCCTGGACGCCTCCCACTTGAGGTGTTTCAGGTACGTCCCACTGGGAGGAGACCCCGGGGCAGACCCAGGACTCGGTGGAGAGACTATGTCTCCCAGCTGGTCTGGGAACGCCTTGGTATCCCCTCTGAAGAGCTGGAACAGGTGGCTGGGGAGAGGGAAGTCTGGGCTTCTCTGCTTGAACTGCTGCCTCCGCGACCCGGACCTCCGGAAAAGCGGTAGAAGATGGATGGATGGATGGATGGAGACCAACCCCATGAAGATGCTGCAAAGGGTTGAATAACAGCTTTCGATTTACTTTGGGCACGTTATTTTTTGGCATTTTTAGGAAAATTGCCCGGAGTGCAAGGGGTTAAATTCATTTTTTCCTCAAAATTCTACAAACAATACCCCATAATGACAATGTGAAAGTGTGGTTTTTGTTTTTTTTTTGAAGATTTTTGCAAATTTATTCAAAATAAAAAACTAAAATCACATGTACATAAGTATTCACAGCCTTTGCTCAATACTTTGTTGATGCACCTTTGGCAGCAATTACAGCCTCAAGTCTTTTTGAATATGGTGCCACAAGCTTGGCGCACCTATCTTTGGGCAGTTTGGTCCATTCCTCTTTGCAGCACCTCTCAACCTCCATCAGGTTGGAGGGGAAGTGTCAGTGCACAGCCATTTTCAGATCTCTCCAGAGATGTTCAGGGGAGGGAGGCTCAGGGAGTTGTCCTGAAGCCACTCCTTTGATATCTTGGCTGTGTGCTTAGGGTCGTTGTCCTGCTGAAAGATGAACCGTCGCCCCAATCTGAGGTCAAGAGCACTCTGGAGCAGGTTTTTATCCAGGATGTCTCTGTACATTGCTGCATTCGTTTTTCCCTCTATCCTGACTAGTCTCCCAGTTCCTGCCACTGAAAAACATCCCCACAACATGATGCTGCCACCACCATTGGCCTGGTTATGAGTGGTGCCTGGTTTCCTCCAAACATGACGCCTGGTATTCACACCAAAGAGTTCAATCTTTCTCATCAGACCAGAGAATTTTGTTTCTCATGGTCTGAGAGTCCTTCAGGTGTCTTTTACCAAGGAGTGGCTTCCATCTGGCCACTCTACCGTACAGGCCTGATTGGTGGATTGCTGCAGAGATGGTTGTCCTTCTGGAAGGTTCTCCACAGAGGAACGCTGGAGCTCTGACAGAGTGACCATCAGGTTCTTGGTCACCTCCCTGACTAAGGCCCTTCTCCCCCGACGGCTCAGTTTAGATGTCCAGCCAGCTCTAGGAAGAGTCCTGGTGGTTCTGAACTTCTTCCATTTACGGATGATGGAGGCCACTGTGCTCATTGGGACCTTCAAAGCAGCAGAAATTTTTCTGTAACCTTTTCCAGATTTGTGCCTCGTGACAATCCTGCATTAGGAGGTCTACAGACAATTCCTTTGACTTCATGCTTGGTTTGTGCTCTTGACATGCACTGTCAACATACCTGCCAACTACTCCGGTTTTGCCGTAATGGTTACGGTTTTCAAGACCCCATTCCAGGTTACAGCTTTATTAATCAAAAGTACGGTTTTTCACTAAAAATTTAGTCAAAAATTTTAAATCGTAAAAAAAAAAACCACAAAAGCAATTCCAAACACGAGATCGCTAGGAATCGTATCTAAATTTACCTGAAGCGTTTGCTAAGCTAACGCTATAGCTAACGCCATAGCTAGTCGTAGCACGTAACACCGATACAAAGAAGCGACTCAGTCCCCGGTGATTGGGGCTCGCCGGAGGAACCAACCAAGGCAACAGTTGGGACCAGTGGAGGAGCAGCCGGGGCCCCAGCTGGATAATAGCCAGAATCGGAGCCCAGCTACAGCGGCAGGGCTCAGCGGAGGAACTACTGAGGAAGACGGCGGTAGGTGGCGGGGCTCAGCGGAGGATCTACCGGGACCCCAGCTGGACAGGAGCAGGATCGGAGCTCAACTACAGCAGCGGTGGGCAGCGGGACTCGGTGGAGGAGCTGCCGGTACCCCGGCTGGACAGGAGCTCAATTGCAGGGGCGGTAAGCAGCGGGACTAGCAGCGGAGGGGGCTAGCTGAGGTCCAGCTGGATTCGAGGTCGGTCGGATCGGATATCGGCGTCACCAGCAGAGATTGTTTTTCTATCAACAGGTCAGTAAAAATGCCACCAAAGAAGGAGAAAATGGAAGAGATCAAAAAATCTCTGACGTAAGTTCAGAGATTTTATCTTCTTGGAACATAAGCCAATATTATACAGTAATAAGTGGCATTCAGCTGTTTGTTTTATGTCATTTAAGCACAGTTGTGGTACTTAAAAATCATAAAAATCCAGGAGCTTCGGGGGGCTTTGCCCCGGACCCCGCTGGGGGACTGCGTCCCCCAAACCCCCTGCTAAATTTTCAGATAATTTCCCCAACCCCAAATCACATCCCTGGGTAAAGAATGACATACTGAGGCAGGCCAGAAAGTTACGGGGAACAGAAGTTTACATAAATGAACATCTAACAAAAACTAATGCTGAAATGGCACGGCAAGCATGGATGCTGAAAAGACAAAATAAGATACAGGCAACATGGACAAGAAATTGTAGAGTTTGGATCAAACTAAATGGAACACCTTAGGAAGCAAAGAGTATAACTAGAAAAGCACTCGGAGAGCGCAGACCTCCGCCAAGCGCCACAGTTTCCCCCATACAGTGTTTGTGTGTACGTTTTCAGATTCCTTGACCATGAAAACATATGACTAGCAATTGGACTGACAATGATAGGATTAGTGGTTCAGTAGTTATTCACGAAAATCGCATTTTCCTTAATGGCGGTTTTCGCCACAGTTCCCCCCATACAGTGTTTGTGTGTACGTTTTCAGATTCCTTGACCATGAAAACATATGACTAGCAATTGGATTCACAATGATAGGATTAGTGGTTCAGTAGTTATTCAGGAAAATCGCATTTTCCGTAATGGCGGTTTTCTTCTGGACGGTGATCCGGATCACCACCAAAATCTAATCATCTGTAGGGTACCCCATTTCTGACAATCTGTGAAAATTTCATGAAAATTCGTCCATAACTTTTTGAGTTATCTTGCTAACAAACAAACAAACGCTGATGATCACATAACCTCCTTGGCGGAGGTAATAATCAGAGATCTTACTGACTTAAATAAATATAGATGAACACTGATTAAGAAAATTAAGAGACTATGATAATCCATATCCACACACATGGCAAGTCTTTTCGTGAGGAATACTCCAAAGCATTTCCAGGAATTATTACTGCGGACTGTGAGCACATATTCAGCCATGTGAACAAGAACAAAATTGAGTTCAGGTCCAGTCTGTCAACTAAAGTTCTGGGCAACCTCATGACCAGGAAAATGATGATGACAGCTTCGGGTAACATGTGCCACAGTATGTTCCATTCAAAAGACCAACTGAAGAAAGCTAAGAGGTGCACCATGGAAAACAACAATGCTTGAGAGTTACCATAGAGTTTGTCCTTGATCTTTTCCATCAGCATATCTGCATTGACAATTTAACGAAAATAGAAACATGATTGTTGAAGAAATATGAGGTTGTTAGCCACATTTTAACTTGATTTAATGCTAATATTTGTTTGCCATCGAGGGGGGGGGGGCTTTACCCCCCTGAACCCCCCACCAAGACTTTGTCCTGGACCTACTGGAACCTGCGGCCCCTGGACCCCAGCTAGCTACTAGGCTTTTCAGGTTTTAAAAGTTGGCAGGTATGTGTCAACTGTGGGACGTTATATAGACAGGTGTGTGCCTTTCTAAATCATGTCCAATCAACTGAATTTACCACAGGTGGACTCCAATTAAGCTGTAGAAACATCTCAAGGATGATCAATGGAAACGGGGTGAACCTGAGCTCAATTTTGAGCTTCATGGCAAAGGCTGTGAATACTGATGTACAGGTGATTTCTTTGTTTTTTATTTTTAATAAATTTGCAAAAATCTCAAACTTTTTTCATGTTGTCATTATGGGGTATTGTGTGTAGAATTTTTTTTTTTTTTTTTATTTAAGTTTTTGTAAAGGGTATACAGGTCGTTACAGCAATGCAGTGTTTACATTTTCATCACATGTTCCCTTATTTTCTGATATCTGACAACATTGGAAGATTAATTCTTACAACACCCCTTTTTTTTTTTTTTTTTTAAAGTGAAAGAAAAAGTGAAATTAAAGAGAAAAAAAAACAAAAAACAAATAAAAAAAACAAACAAACCAGTAAAAAACAAACAAAAAGAAAAAGTAAGTAAATAAAGATAAAAGAGCATCTGAGTAGCGTTGGAACAAAGAGCGGAACCATTATTGAAATGGTATTTGTCAAAGATTAGATCTAATGGAAGACACATATGCGGTCCAGGGTTGCCAAAAGTTCATGAACCCATCCATGTCCTGTCTCAGTGCGAATGTCAACTTTTCCATCGAGTAAATGTCTTGGATCACGTTAATCCAATCTTCAGGTGTAGGACAGTCCTTCAACATCCATTTTTTAGTTAGAGCTTTTTTGCTTGCCAATATTAAAACATTGAATAAGTATTTTTCTCCTCGTCTTTCCAGTGAGTCCGGTAGTAAACCCAAATACAAAGTTACAAAAGAAAAGGGAACTGTAATTTTGAATATTTTCCCCAATATTGTCTGTACCTTGGTCCAATATTGGTGGATAACTGGGCATGACCAAAACACATGAAAATGATTTGCAGTCTTTTCACCACACAAGCGCCAACAGTTCAATCCCTTATGGGTAAATTTGTTTTGTGCAGGTGTTCTGAAAAATCTTGCCAAGTTTTTCCATCCAAATTCTCTCCACTGCAGGGATGAGGTACTTTTCCATTGCTGTTTATTTAGCTTTTTCCATATTTCCAGTTGTAAAGTGAAATTCCCCTCTTTTTCCCATCTCTCTTTTATATAAGATGTGTTGTCTCCTTTTAAGTCTTGAAGACCTTGGTATATTTTAGAAATGTATCTGATCCCTGGGATCCCTTTATATGCCATTAAGAAGACCTTCAGAACACCTGACTGGGCCCTTTCCAAAACCTCCTTTTTAAGTATATTGTTTGTGGTGTCTAAGCTGGAAGAACCTGTAAAGGTCTTGATTTATTAGGCCTTGTTTTTTCAAATCTTCAAAACTTCTTAAGATTTGCCCTTTAAAAAAATCGTAATATTTTATCAGCCCTTTCTCCTTCCACTTTTTAAATCTGGTGTCTGTTTTATTAGGAGTAAAGTCCTGATCATAGGCGATCCATTGCAGAAGTCGATAGGGCTCTTTAGTTTGATTCTCTCTGACTATCTTAAACCAAATTTTTAGCGGGGTCTCTATCCACGGGTTAGTGTTATTCAAAAGCTTAGGTAAGGCATTGTTCCCTATTATCGCCTGTAGGGGGATGTCACTTGTTATTTGGCATTCGATCTCCTTCCATTGTGCAGTGTAGACTGGGTTACATATCTCTACTAAAGTTTTAATTTGTGCGGCTTTAAAGTAGTCCCTGATATTTGGCAGCGCGAGCCCACCTTTGTCTTTGTTTAGCTGTAGGGTTCTATATCTGATTCTAGGTCTCTTGCCCTGCCATATGAATCTTGAGATCCTTCTGTCCAGCTCCTGCCATGTTTTTTTGGGAGGTTCTACCGGTATTGTTTGGAAAAGGTATAGAAGACGTGGAAGTATATTCATTTTGACTGCTTCAATTCTTTGTGCAGTACCCAAGAATGGTATCATATTCCATCTTGCTAGGTCAGATTTTATTTTTGTCACCAGTGGATCATAGTTTAGTGATATAATTTTGTTGAGTTGTTTCGGGATATTGACCCCCAGATATTTCATAGATTCCGACTCCCAGTTAGTTTTGAGTTTGCTTAGTGAATAATGATTTGGGTCATAGTTGAATGTTAAAACTTGGGTTTTATGCATATTTAATTTGTACCCCGATAAATCTCCATACTCTGAAAAAACTGAGGTTAGTTCTGGTAAAGAAGTGTCCGGCTGCCCTAGGTATATTAAAATGTCATCAGCAAAGAGTGCTATTTTATGTTCCTTCTGACCAAGTGTAATACCTTGAATTTTTTGGTTTTGTCTTATCCATTGGCTCAGAGGTTCTATGAAGATTGCAAAGAGCAGTGGAGACAGGGGGCAGCCCTGACGACATCCTCTTTCCAGTTCAAAAGATGATGATAAATTACCGTTAATCCTTATTTTAGCTGTTGGTTTTTTATATAATGCCTGTATAGTTCTAATGAAGTTGTTATGAAAATTGAAACTGGATAAGATTCTATATAGAAAAGACCAGTCAACCGAATCGAATGCTTTTTCAGCATCTAATCCCAATATGACTGCATTTAAGTTATATTTTTTTATATGATGAATTATGTGTAAAGTGCGTCGAATGTTGTCTTGTGTCTGTCTTTGTCTTATAAAACCTGTTTGGTCTAAATGAATTAGGTCTGTCAGTATATTTTCTAACCTTTTGGCAAGGATAATGGTAAAAAGCTTATAGTCCTGATTTAGTACACTGATTGGTCTGTAGTTGGAGCACTCTAGTTTATCCTTTTCAGGTTTAGGTATAACTGCAATGACCCCTTCTCTCCAGGAGGGGGGGATTTCCCCTGTGTGGAGGACATAATTAAATGTTTTCAGGAGGAGAGGAGATAGTTGCTGTTTAAAGGTTTTGTACCACTCTGCTGTATAGCCATCAGCTCCTGGGGATTTGTTAGCTTTAAGTTTCATAATTGCTTTTTCCAATTCTTTAGGATGTATTTCTGACAGTAGTGTTTTATTTTGTGACTCCGTAAGTTGGGGAAGGTTTAATGTGTTTAGGAATGCCTCGGATGCGTTTTTATGTTTTTTGTGGGAGTATAAGTTCTTATAGTAATTCTCGAAGTTTTTAAGAATATCCTGAATTCTGAATTTTATTTCCTTTGATACTGGGTCTCTGATTTTGTAGGCTATTTATAGGCTAGCAATTTTGCCGATTTACTGCCCGCTTCATAGTATTTTTGTTTCAGAAATGTAAGTTTCTTCTGGATTTCTATTGTGTAGATCTCATTTATTTGGTTTTTAATTTCCTTAATCTTGAGCAAGTCAGTAGAATGAGTGTTGCCTTTGTGTTCTTTTTCTAGGTTCCTAAGTTCTGACTCTAATGT
Organism: Pholidichthys leucotaenia; assembly: GCA_020510985.1. Lineage (NCBI taxonomy): Eukaryota > Metazoa > Chordata > Actinopteri > Cichliformes > Pholidichthyidae > Pholidichthys > Pholidichthys leucotaenia. The sequence continues at coordinate 297,911,728 of CM035849.1, forward strand.
GGATAGTTTTTCTTGTCTTAGTTTCTTTTGGGTTGCCAGTTTTGCAATAATCTTTCCTCTTATTACAGCTTTACATGCATCCCACAGTATTAAAGGGGATACTTCTCCATTATCGTTATCTTCCAAATATCTGAGAATATCTGATTCCAATTCATCTTTCAATGGTCCTTTCAGGACATTTGAATTTAACCTCCAAGAAAATGTATTATTTATGTATTTTTGGATATTTAAGTCCATGTAGATCGGACTGTGGTCGGAGAGATCCATCAGTCCTATTTTACATGTTTTTACTCTTCCAATGTCTCTATTAAACATAAAAAAATAGTCAATCCTTGAGTAAGATGAATGTGGAGTTGAGTAAAATGTATAGTCTTTTACACTGGGGTTGAGTTCCCTCCACACGTCGCAGATTCCCAATTCTTTTAGTAGCATCCGAGTCTTCCTGTTTTGGGTGTTATTTTGATGTGGGGAATTACCAGAAGCATCCCAGTATGGATTCAGTCTAAGATTGAAGTCCCCACCACATATCACTAAACCTTGAGCTTTAGTTATCATTAGGTCGAATACATTTTTATAAAATTTCCAGTTAGCCCCTGGGGGAGCATACACATTCAGCAGGGTGATATCTTCTCCCTCTAGCCGCCCAGTTACCAAACTGTATCTCCCTTCTTTATCTTTGTGTTCTGATTTTTTTTGAAATGTAATTTTGGTTGATATCAATGTCGCTACTCCCCTCCTCCTCCCTGATTTATATGAAGATGAAGAGATCATTTTAAACCCTTGTCTACTGAGTTTATTGTGTTCCACGTCTGTTAGGTGGGTTTCTTGTAAAAGTATTATTCCTGCTTTGTCTTTTTTCATTTTGCCTAGAATCTTGGATCTTTTAACTGGATTCAGGATTCCTTTTACATTATATGAAATTATTTTGGTTACACCCTGTTTCTCCATTGTGTTGTTTTGTTTAGTATAACTGTGTGGTGGCCCTCTTTTGTGCTACTCAGAAACTGAAAGAACATTAAAAACAAGAAAAACATTAAGAACATAGTGTAAAAAACTTTAAAACAAAAAGCTGTCATAAGAACTTCCTGAGCTGAGGTCTTTTTAAAGACCCTGTAAGAGCCTTGATGGAGTGAAGGCTCTGAGGGAAATTCCTCAAACTCTGTTACGTGTTGAGGGCCCTCTCTTACCCCTGAAAGTTGTCCCATGCTTTTAACGTGAGTTTCAAAACCCAATCCAAACTTGTAATGATTTTTTTTTTTTTTCCTTTTATGCCTAAACCCTGTGAAATTGTGTGCACCCTCCCACCCCCATCACATCATTCATGCAAAAACAGTATTTGTTAGTATGAGGAGAACATGTGGATTATTGTCACATTTCTATTTTAACAAGTTTTTTTTTTTTTTTTTTTTTTATTACAAAGACTTATTTGTTTCAAATAATATGATTGTTCCATGAAATGTTTTACCACATGCTGAATATGCATCTCCTTTAATGTTTGTTACCTTGTATGAGGGGGGTTGGATGTGCGGATTGATTCAAGAGAAAAGAAAAAAAAAAAAAAAAAAAAAGGTCGCTATTCCAACCTGAAAACGGATAGTTTATCCGCGACGCTCTGGTGCTGGGTTTCCCGCTGCTGGTCCGTGGATTTTGAGGGTCTTTGTGTTGTCCATGTTTGCGCTTTGATCTTCTCACTCGGGTCTGCTGCGGGTTTAAATACCGTTACTGGGAGCCCTCTTTTCGCCATGTCAGCTGTTGCTTCTTCCGCCGAATTATAGAGACACGTTTCATCGCCGTAGAAGACCCTTAACTTCGCAGGAAATGGTGTCTGAAAGCGCAGTTTCTTCTCTCTTAACACCTTTTTCGCGTCATTGTATTCCCTGCGCTTTTTAAGGACCTCCGGGGCGTAATCGTGTTCCACGTAGACTTTTCTCTCCTGGTGCATAAATCCTTTTTTCTGCCAGGCCAGTCTTACAACCTCTTGTTTTATTTTGAAATTGGAAAATCTTACCAACACCGAACGTGGGGGCGCTTCCGCCGCCGGCCTAGCGGCTAATGAACGATGTGCCTTTTCTATCTTCAAGTCGGTGGTTTGTGGAATATCCAATTTCTCTCTTAGTAAGGATTCCACGCATTCTGCCATTGAGTTAAAACCATTTTCGGTTCCTTCTATCAGACCATGAATTCTTATGTTGTCTCTTCTTTGTTTTCCTTCTTGGTCGGTTAGCTTAGCCTCTATAGCTGCTTGTCTTTTGCGTAGGTCTAGCACAGAATCTTCGAGCACTTTTATTCGATCCTCTGTTTCCAAGATTCGGTTCTCGGCCTGGTCCACTCTGCTGTTTGTCCTTTTCAATTCTTCTCTGAATTCCCGAAATTCGGCCGTAACATCTCGGCGAAATCGTCGTAGCTCCTCAAATAGTGATTTCAGGCTAACCCTTTTGTTAGCTATCACCAGTTCCTCGTCTTCTGAACGGAGATCTTCCAGTTCAGATTCTCCGGCCGATACGTGTCCTGGCCTGGAGAATTTCAGTTTCTTCTGTTTTCCTTTAGACATGATGATTTTGTCTTTTGATTTTCACTCCTCCAAAAATCCATTAAGTTTGATTTTCAAGGTGTTATCCTGGATTGGGTCTGAGAGCTTCAGTGTTAAGCTGCAGTCGCCATGGCGTCCAGACCGGAAGTCTGATTGTGTGTAGAATTTTGAGGAAAAAAATTAATCCCTTTTGGAATATGGCTGTAACATAACAAAATGTGGAAAAAAGTGAAGCGCTTTGAAGACTTTCCAGATGCACTGTATGTCTTGTAAGTCTTGGAAAACATGTTAGACAGGTTAACAAAAAAAAAAAAAAACTCAATTTTTGGCAGAGTGTCAAAAAGCTTTGGAATTATAGATTTTAAATAGTTAACTCAGCATGACCACAAAGTATGAAAGCTATTTCCGGGTTGGGAAGCCAGTGTCTTTCAAACAGCAAATCACTGAAAATGGATTGTAGTACAGATACATCTCGAAAAAGTTCCAATATTTTTTGTCACTCATTTCAGAAAGTGAAACCCATATATTATATAGATTCATTACACAGAGTGAAATATTTCAAGCCTTTATTTCTTGAAATTTTGATGATTATGGCTTCCAGAAAATGAAAACCCAAAATTCAGTGTCTCAGAAAAATGTAATATTACATAGGATCAATTAAAAAAAAGGATATTTTAAACAAATGTCAGGCTTCTGAAAAGTATGTTCATTTCTATGCACTCAATACTTGGTTGGGCCTCGTTTTGCATGAATTACTGCATCAATGCGGTGTGGCATGGAGGTGATCAGTCTGTGGCACTGCTCAGGTGTAATGGAAGCCCAGGTTGCTTTGATGGCAGCCTTCTGGTCATCTGCATTGTTGGGTCTGGTGTCTCTCATCTTCCTCTTGACAATACCCCATAGATTCTCTGTCGGGTTCAGGTCAGGTGAGTTTGCTAGCCAGTCAAGCACAGTAACACCATGGTCATTGAACCAGCTTTTGGTACCTTTGGCAGTGTGGGCAGGTGCCAAGTCCTGCTGGAAAATTAAATCAGCATCTCCATAAAGCTTGCCAGCAGAGGGAAGCATGAAGTGCTCTAAAATTTCCCGATGGATGACTGCGTTGACTGTGGACTTCAGGAAACACAGTGGACCAATACCAGCAGATGACATGGTAGCCCAGATCATCACTGACTTTAGAAACTTCACACTGGACTTCAAGCAATGTGGATTCTGTGCCTCTCCACTCTTCCTCCAGACTCTGGGACCTTGATTTCCCAATGACAAATTTACTTTCATCTGAAAAGAGGACTTTGGACCACTGAGCAACAGTCCAGTTCTTTTTCTCCACAGCCCAGGTAAGACACTTCTGACGTCTCTGGTTCAGGAGTGGCTTGACACAAGGAATGCGACATTTGTAACCCATGTCTAGGATTCGTCTGTGCGTAGTGGCACTTGATGCACTGACTCCAGCCTCAGTCCACTCCTTGTGAAACTCCCCCAAATTCTTGAATGGATTTTGCTTGACAATCCTCTCAAGGCTGCGATTATCCCTTTTGCTGGTGCATCTTTTCCTACTACAGTTTTTCCTTCCATTCAACTTTCTATGAATATGCTTGGATACAGTACTCTGTGAACAACCAGCTTCTTTAGCAACAACCTTTTGTGGCTTACCCTCCTTGTGGAGGGTGTCAATGACTGTCTTCTGGACATCTGTCAAGTCAGCAGTCTTCCCCATGATAGTCTGGGTCAGTAGGCTATACAGAGAGACCATTTAAAGGCTCAGGAAACATTTGCAGGTGTTGAGTTAATTAGCTGATTAAGGTGTGACACCATGACTCTCCAATATTGAACCTTTTTGCAATATTCTAATTTTCTGAGACGGACTTTTGGGTTTTCATTATCTGTAAGCCATAATCATCAAAATTTCAAGAAACAAAGGCCTGAAATATTTCACTCTGTGTAATGAATCTATATATGGGTTTCACTTACTGAAATGAGTGACAAAAATATCAAACTTTTTCATGATATTCTAATTTTTTGAGATGTACCTGTATTTTGGTTACCTTATCACATATAAGAAGCTATAGACAGTTACTGTAATTAAAGATTATTAGACCACTTAAGTGGAGTATTGTGGGCACATATGCGGTTTCCATATGCTTCACATGCTTGTTACTGTATGCTTATTGTTTACTGCACGTCTCAGAGGAACAAAAGGTCTGAACCTCCTTGGGGTAGCAGGAGGATGCGAAGTCTGGCCTTTTGTATGCAGAGAGACGGCCATGAAGGATTTCCTGACCTCCAGGACTTCAGGTGGAGACAGAAGACCTGAAGGGGGGTGCATTGTGATTTGGGATGTAAAGACAATGCGACTGGAGACAGAAGACCTGAACGGGGGTGCGTTGTGATTGGGGATGTAAAGACAATGCGACTGTTTGCTTTGATGTCCTGGGGTATAAAAGGACAGCTGTGGGGGCATGCCTGACTCTTCTTTCTGTTTTTGGATGTTGGAGAATGTGGTGGTGAATAAAACTGATTTTGAGTAATAAACTCAGCCTCGTCTTTCCACACATCTCCACACTGGTGACTCTACGACGTATCATGAGCGGAGACGAATCTCCCGAGCTAGGCTCGCCAGGAGCCAGCCAAACGAGTGCAGCCACAGTCCACCTACCGGACTTCTGACTGAACAATCCGCGCTCCTGGTTTAGCACAGTCGAGGCACAGTTCCACCTCCGGAGGATTTCGTTGGACGACACAAAGTTCTACCATGGGGTTGCAAAACTAGACAACCACACAGCCCAGCGGGTGGCGAACCTGATCAACCACCCGCCAGACAGCGACAAGTACAGCATGTTGAAGGCTGCACTCATCCGTTACTTCACCCCCTCGGTGCAGGAGCGAGCAGAGAGGCTCCTGGCGCTGACTGAATTTGAGGGCGACAGACCTGCAGACCTGATGGGGAAGATGTTGAGTTTGAGAGACTCCGAAGATGATAACTTCATCTTCACCCACCTCTTCCTCAGGACTCTACCGTCAGAGGTGAGAGTGACCCTGGCCAGTTCACCACTGCTGGCCCAACAGGACTACCACGAGCTGGGCCAGGAGGTGCAGCGACTCGTTGACGCCAGTAAACGGCACGCAGCCGCGTTAGGGTTAGGGTTAGTCAGCAGGGGGCCAGAGGCTGCAGCACCAGACACACCGACGACGGCGGCGGCAGGGGCCGCGAAACACGGAGCAGATGACATCCTTTGCTTCTATCATCGCTGTTTCGCAGAGAGGGCACGCAAGTGCATTCCACCGTGCCACTTTAAGCGCTCGGGAAACGCCAAGACCGGGGGTCGGTAGCAGCTGCAGCCCTCGGAGAGGAGAACAAGCTGCTCTACTTGAAGGATGCGCACTCGGGGAGGCATTTCCTCGTGGACACAGGCTCCCAGCTGAGTTTCATCACACCTTCCTACGCTGACCGGGCGGCGCCTTCCATTGGTCCCCGGGTGTCAGCAGCGAACGGCTCGGCGATTAAGACCTTCGGTGAGAGGACTCTGCTTCTGTCTTTACACGGCCGTACATTCGAGTGGACTTTCGTCATAGCGGCAGTCAATTTCAACATGTTGGGGCTGATTTTTTGTGCTCACATAGTTTGTTGGTCGATCTTGCTAACAGACGCCTGGTTAATGCACTCTCTTTTTCTTCTATCCCCTGTACAGCGCGAGTGGCCCCACCAACAGCACAAGCCAACATCACAGCTGCAGGTGGTAAGATCCACACACTCCTCACTCAGTTCCCAGCACTCACGGTCCCAACATTTTCGGCGACAGTGGCTAAACACAGGGTGGAACATTTTATTACTACCACCGGACCGCCCGTTTTCACAAAAGCTCGGCGCTTGGATTCAGCTAAACTGACCGTAGCGCGCGAGGAGTTCGCCAACCTGGAGAAGTTGGGCATCATCAGACATTCGAAGAACCCGTGGGCTTCACCGCTTCACATGGTCCCGAAAGCTGATGGCTCGTGGCGGCCTTGCGGTGATTTCCGCAGGCTGAACAACGCTACAGCGCACGACCGATGCTACCCGATCCCGCACATCCAGGATTTTTCAGTTCATTTGGCGGGGGCGCGCGTTTTTTCTAAAATAGACTTGGTACGTGGTTACCACCAGGTCCCAGTGCGCGCTGAGGACATACCCAAAACAGCGGTAATAACTCCCTTCGGGCTTTTCGAGTTTTTGCGCATGCCGTTTGGGCTTAAGGGCGCTGCGCAGACGTTCCAACGCATGATGGACGCGGTTCTGCGCGATCTCCCTTTCGTGTTCGTCTACCTGGACAACATATTGGTAGCCAGCGCGTCCGAAGACGAACACGAAAACCACCTCACAGCAGTTTTCCGGAGGTTGGCAGAGCACGGGTTAATAATTAACCCGGCGAAGTGTCAGTTCGGGGTGTCGCAGATTGATTTTTTGGGCCATCGCGTCTCCCCAGAGGGAGCGGTCCTTCTGCCTGACAAAGTGCGCGCAGTAACAAATTTTCCCCAGCCACAAACGGTCAAAGCGTTACAGGAGTTTTTGGGAATGGTAAATTTTTATAACCGTTTCCTCCCCCGCGCAGCGCAGCTCATGCAACCATTGTATGCTGCACTAAAAAAACAAAAACCCACAAATGTGTAATGACAATAAAGTTGAATCTCATCTCAAATAAAGTCGAATGGTCTCCGGAGTGAGAGTGCGCATTTTCCGAAGTCAAAACAGCCCTGGCAAACGCTGCGTTGTTGGCACATCCAATCCCAGCGGCCCGCATGGCGCTCACTACTGACGAGTCAGATGTGGCCATAGGGGCGGTCGTGGAACAGTTTGTAGCTGGAGCCTGGCAACCGCTCGCCTTTTTCAGTAAGACCCTGCGCAACAGCGAACGAAAATACAGCGCATTCGACAGGGAGTTGTTAGCTCTCCACTTGGCCATTCGCCACTTCCAGTTCTGGCTGGAAGGACACCGTTTCACCGCGTTCGTTGACCACAAGCCACTGACTTTTGCAATGGCCAAGATTTCAGAACCTTGGTCGGGCCGGCAGCAGAGACAGCTGGCCGCGATTTCGGAGTTTACTACCGATATCCGGCATGTGGCGGGTAAAGTTAATGTAGTGGCAGACTGCCTCTCGCACGCCGTGGGGGCTCCCGCCCGCGCGGAGGTAGATCCTGCAGACCATGGCCGCGGAGCAGGTTAGCGATGCGGAAGTGCGCGCGGCCCCAGTCCGCGTGGGGATAGATTATGCAGCCATGGCCGCAGAGCAGGGTAGCGACGCGGATGTGCGCGCGCTCCAGTCTGGACCAACAGGGTTAAGGCTGGAGAGTAGGGTGCTGCAAGACGGTATGCCCCCCCCTAATCTGCGGTGTCTCCACTGGGCGGCCGCGTCCGGTGGTTCCAGCCGCGTGGCGCCGCCACGTTTTTGACTCAGTCCATTCTCTGGCGCACCCAGGAGCGCACGCGTCGGTCAAAATGGTAGGAGAGAAATATGTGTGGCCGAGCCTGCGCAAACAAGTTAGAAAGTGGGTGACAGCCTGCCAGCGGGCCAAGGTTCATAGACACACGAGAGCTCCCTTGGAGCCGTTTCACATCCCGGCTAAAAGGTTTGATCATGTCCACGTGGACCTCGTAGGCCCCCTCCCGCCCTCACAAGGGTGCACACATCTTCTGGCAATGGTTGACCGCACCACGCGCTGGCCAGAAGTGGTCTCGCTGTCGTCAACCACAGCTGAGGAAGTGGCGCGCACGTTTTTAATGGCATGGGTAGCGCGTTTTGGAGTCCCGTCGGACATTACGTCTGACAGAGGCCCGCAATTTGTTTCCGAACTTTGGTCAGCGATGTCCCGCAGCCTGGGGGGCAACGATCCACCGCACGACCGCGTACAACCCGCAGGCTAACGGGTTGTGCGAACGTTTTCACAGGTCATTGAAGGCGGCCCTCAGAGCGTCGGTTACGGATACAAATTGGGTGGACAAGCTACCATGGGTTTTATTGGGGTTGCGTTCTGCACCTAAAGAGGATTTAGAAGCCTCCCCAGCTGAGCTAGTTTTCGCACAGCCACTTCGGCTGCCTGGGGAATTTCTCCCAGATAATCCTGCGCCAGAGCGCTCCCTGGTTCAGCAGTTACAGAATAGCATGGGCCCGAGCACACTACCTGGTCCCGTTCAACACAGTTTTCCGCGTGTTTTTGTGCCTAAGGCTTTAAAAAATGCGGAGTTTGTTTTTGTCAGACATGATGCCCATCGTCCGCCCTTGCGCCCACCTTATGACGGACCATATAGAGTGTTGGAAACGGGGGATAAGCATTTTTTGCTAAATTTGGGGGGCAGAAAAGAAAGGATTGGCATTAACAGGCTCAAACCCGCTTTTGTGTTAGCTGACGAAGTTGTGCAGTTTGCAAAGGCTCCTCGGCGTGGCAGACCCCCTAGAGAGCATTCCCCGGACACCCACAGAGGTTGACTAACAGTTCTCATCCTCAGGCAGCAGCTCCACAGCAGGAAGACGCCGTGGAAGTGGTACAGCCTGCTTACAGCAGATATGGGAGGAGGTTGAGACCTAAGCAGCATTTGGACTGATATATAGTGATTTTATTATGACATGCAATCTGTGGTGATGTTGTTCCATCTTAGACGTTTGGGGGGGGTCATGTGGGCACATATGCGGTTTCCATATGCTTCACATGCTTGTTACTGTATGCTTCTTGTTTACTGCACGTCTCAGAGGAACAAAAGGTCTGAACCTCCTTGGGGTAGCAGGAGGATGCGAAGTCTGGCCTTTTTTATGCAGAGAGACGGTCATGAAGGATTTCCTGACCACCAGGACTTCAGGTGGAGACAGAAGACCTGAAGGGGGGTGCATTGTGATTGGGGATGTAAAGACAATGTGACTGTTTGCTTTGATGTCCTGGGGTATAAAAGGACAGCTGTGGGGGCATGCCTGACTCTTCTTTTTGTTTTTGGATGTTGGAGAATGTGGTGGTGAATAAAACTGATTTTGAGTAATAAACTCAGCCTCGTCTTTCCACACATCTCCACAGTATAAGTACCCAAGTGCTTATACTCCTGGAATCCCTACTGTCCAGTCAAGTTAGTTGGTCAGATCTAACTGTTGCATAATATATTATATAGTGGGAGACATTAAAAATGCAACATACAAAGAAAACACAATCTATGTGTTATTTAAAACTTAGTTTTTTTACATTGTTATTGCATGCAAAATAAAATAATTCTTGTCATCTCTCTATAAAACTCCCTACCAGAACATCTACTGGATGTTGTGGATTGGTATGTATGAAGTCGGGATCCCGAAGCAACAAATCATGCTGAGCTTGAGGTGCTGCTGCTTGCTGAATGGGACCACATTCCTCAGCATCAAATCTGCAACTTAGTGGCATCACTTCCACATAGAATTGAGGCTTTGCTGGTAGGAAATAGAGATCACACATGATATTAATGAACAATGACGGCGGACATGCAGATGGCCAAGCCAGGTTCAGGAAAATAAAAAGACCAAAGGGCAAAATCCGGATATATTGTGGAGAGAGGAATAATCAGGCCAGGCATTCACAGCAGACAAACTTGATTCACTCTCTCACATCTCTCAGAATCAGAAAAAGCATCGACCTCATACTGCAGGGTCTCTCCTTTATTAGAATCAGAATCAGGTTTATTGCCATTGTTCATGTGATACACAAACTAGGAATTTGTCTCGGTGCCATGCTGCAACATTAAAAACATAATGAGAAAAAGGGATAAAATAAAAAACTAAAGGACTAGAAACGTGCAATAAGTGTAGAAAAATAAGTAATAATAATAATAATACTAGTAATAATGAGTAGTACTAGTCAAGGCAGTTTAAAAAATTAGCATGTAGCAGATAATGTGAAGTACCACATAGTGCAGTCAATAATGCAACAGAAAAACAGTGATGAATGACATGAGTGGTTGAGCTGCTGTACATAGTGCACGAGAGTCAAAAGTCACTTAGTGTTCAGCAGTCTGATGGCAGAGGGGAAGAAGCTGTTCATGTGCCGGGAGGTTTTAGTCCGAATGGACCGAAGCCTTCTACCTGAGGGGAGGGGGGCAAACAACACGTGACCAGGATGTGAAGGATCGGCTATGATCCGGCCAGCACGCCTCCGAGTCCTGGAGATGTACAGGTCCTGAAGAGATGGGAGTTTGCAGCCTATCACCTTCTCAGCAGTGCGCACGACGCGCTGCAGCCTTAGTCTGTCCCTGGCAGTGGCTCCTGCGTACCACACAGTTATGGAGGAGGTGAGGATGGACTCGATGATGGCCGTGTAGAACTGCACTAACATCTTGGTGGGTAGCTTGAGCTTCCTCAGCTGCCGCAGAAAGAACATCCTCTGCTGGGCCTTTTTGATGAGGGAGCTGATGGTTGGCTCCCATTTGAGGTCACGGGTGATGGTGGTGCCCAAGAAGCGGAAGGAATCTGCAAAGGTGATGGGAGAGCCTGTGATGGTGAGGGGGGGCAGGGGGGATGTGACTTTCCTGAAGTCCACAATCATCTCTGCTGTCTTCAGAGCATTCAGCTGCAGGTTGTTGTGGCTGCACCAGGACACCAGCTGGGCCACCTCTTCCCTGTAGGCGGACTCGTCGCCGTTGGAGATGAGCCCGATGAGGGTGGTGTCGTCCGCAAACTTAATCAGCTTAACAGACTGGTGGGAGGAGGTGCAGGAGTTGGTATAAAGGGAGAAGAGTAGGGGGGAAAGTACACAGCCCTGGGGTGATCCAATGCTGATGCTAACAGAGTCTGAGACAGACTTCCCCAGGCGCACATGCTGTCTCCGGTCCGTCAGGAAGTCGGTGATCCACCTGCAGAGGGAGTCAGGCACGTTGAGCAGGGACAGCTTGTCCTGGAGCAGATCGGGGCGGATGGTGTTGAATGCGGAGCTGAAGTCCACAAACAGAATCCTGGCGTAGTTTCCCGGGGAGTCCAGGTGCTGCAGGATGGAGTGGAGGGCCAGGTTGACTGCGTCGTCCACAGACCTGTTAGCACGGTAGGCAAACTGCAGCGGGTCTAGGAGGGGTGTGGTGATGGACTTGAGGTGAGACAGGACCAGGCGCTCAAAGGACTTCATGACTACAGAGGTGAGCGCTACAGGTCTGTAGTCGTTAAGTCCAGTAATCCGTGGCTTCTTGGGGACAGGGATGATGGTGGAGGATTTGAGGCAGGTCGGCACGTGACATTGCTTAAGGGAGGTGTTAAAAATGTCTGTGAAGACAGGAGCCAGCTCTTTCGCACAGTGTCTCAGGGTGGAGGGAGACACACCATCCGGCCCGGGGGCCTTGCGCGGGTTCAGTCTGGAGAACTGTCTGTGCACGTCCTGCTCACTGATGACAAGGGGAGGGGGGGAGGAGGAGGAGGAGGAGGGGGGGACCGCTTTTGATGAATTAGGGGCTGAGGAGGCAGTGGAGCTGGGTGGAGTGGGTGAGTTGGACACAGCTGACGAGGTGTCAAAACGGGCATAGTGTTGGGACAGTCTTTGACAAAGGGCTTTGTCATCCTGACCCTTAGAAGCCTGAGGCCGATAGTTGGTGATTTGTCTCAGTCCTCTCCACACAGAAGCCGAGTCATTAGCAGTGAACTGCTGCTGGAGTCTCTCAGAATACACAGATTTAGCTCTCCTCAGCTCTCTGTTAAACTGATATTTGGCCTCCCTGTAGCAGTCCCTGTCTCCACTTTTCAACGCTGCTTCCTTCTCCTTCCTGATCCGTCTGAGCTTAGCTGTGAACCAAGGCTTGTCATTAGAATATCTCACCCTGGTGCGCGATGGGAGAATGCTCTCCTCACAGAAGTTGATATATGAGTTCACAGTGTATGTGTACTCATTAAGATCATGTGTGGCTCTTTTAAACATGCCCCAGTCAGTTATTTCCATGCATGTGTTCAGTTTCTCTCCAGCTTCACTGGTCAATTTCTTTGTGGTGGTCACAACAGGTTTAGTGATTTTCAGTCTTTGTTTGTATGTGGGGATGAGGTGAACCATCACGTGATCAGATAGACCCAGCGCAGCGCGGGGAACAGCGCGATATGCGTCCTTTACTGAAGTATAACAATGATCCAGCGTGTTATTTCCTCTGGTTGGACATTTAATACACTGTTTGTAGCGGGGGAGCTCGTGACTCAGATTGCTCTGGTTAAAATCGCCCACCACAATAACCAGGGAGTCTGGAAAGTTCCGCTCCGTAAGTTGGATGTGATCTGCGAGCACGCGCTGAGCTTCGCGCGTGTCCGCGTCAGGAGGGGCGTACACAGCGACGAGAATGAATGAGGCAAACTCGCGCGGGGAATAGAATGGCTTGCAGTTAATGAAAAGAAATTCCAGGGCGGGAGAACAGTGTTTGGAAATCACCGTTACATCAGAGCACCAGCTGTTGTTAATATAGAAGCACACTCCTCCTCCGATAGACTTACCGGACAGCTCTGTGACGCGGTCAGCACAAATCAGCTGGAAGCCCTCGAGGCTGATCGCGCTATCTGGAATGTTCTCATTAAGCCAGGTCTCAGAGAAGCAGATGACAGACGAGGAAGCGAGGTCCTTGAAACGCATCAGCAGTCTTAATTCTTCTACCTTGTTCAGGAGAGAATTGGCACTGGATAGAAATATGCCAGGCAAGGCTGTTCGCGAGCCTCTTTTTCGTAGTCGAGCGAGAATCCCCCCTCTTTTTCCTCTTTTCCGCCGTCTTGCTCTTTTGGCCAAACAATGGATCAGATCGGCGGCTGGAGCCAAAAAAACTGGAAGAAGGTCCGTGGGGGTGAGAGTCCTGATATTTAGTAGTTCTTCACGGGTGTATGAACCGGCAGATGCACAATCAGTGAACAAAAACAGACAAATTATAAAAATTAAAGGGCAGCGATACACCATGGCGACCGCTGTGGGCGCCATCTTGTTGGTATTACAACACTCACTCACCCTGCTGCCTGAAGTCTTGCATCACAATACATTCTCCCATCACAATTCCTATTGTCCACCAGTTGCTTAATCCCCCATGCTCTTCCGGCAGAGGAATTTAGTGCCTCTCCCTTCCTTCCAGTCTGAGATGAATATCACTGCATGGGTTCCCCATACCGTATCCCCATAGTCTCAGACTGAGCATTAACTCTCACGTCCTTTCGGCTTCAGCCTCCTCCCTATATCTGCTGTAACGAGGGGTCTTCGGCTCCGCGGCGCTGCTGTGCCGGTGGGGGGTTCCTGGGTGTGTGTCCATCTGTGGGTGGACAATGGGGGGGGGACATTCAGCATGCTCGTGTGACTGTTCTGATGAATCATTTACCTGGGGAGTTCTCATTGGGGGTCTGCCACGCTGAGGAGCTCAAGCCAACATCACCTGCTCATCTGCCAACACAAAGACGGGTTTAAGCCTGTCTATACAGATTTCCCCCCCCCAAGTCTAACACAAAATGTTTGTCCCCTGGTTCCAGCACTCTAAACGGGCCATCGTAGGGTGGGCGCAATGGGGGCCAGTGGGCATTGTGCCTGACAAACACGAACGCCACGTTCTTCAAAGTTTTCGGCACAAAAGTGCGTGGAAAACAATGGTGGGCCAGGCCAGGTAGCATGCCTGCGTCTGCGTTATGCCATGAACACAGGGACGGATGGGTGTTCGGCGCAGGGTTATCTGGTAAAAATTCCCCGGGGAGCCGCAGCGGCTGAGAAAAAGCCAGCTCTGCTGGGGAAGCCTCCAAATCCTCTTTTGGTGCGGAACGCAACCCTAATAGAACCCACAGCAACCGGTCCACACAATTTGCATCCGTAAGCGAAGCCCTGAGCGCTGCTGTCAGTGACCTATGGAAACGCTCGCATAACCTATTGGCCTGTGGGTTGTACGCGGTTGTGCGATGAATTGCGACGCCCAGGCTATGCGCCATCGCGGACCAGAGGTCGGAAACAAACTGAGGGCTCCGATCGGACGTGATGTCTGAAGGGATACCAAAACATGCCACCCATGTTGTCAAAAAGGCACGCGCTACGTCCGCAGACGCGGTGGAAGCTAGCAGGACTGCTTCTGGCCATCGTGTGGTGCGGTCCACCGCTGTCAGGAGGTGCATGAACCCCTGCGATGGCGGGAGGGGGCCCATGAGGTCCATGTGAACATGGTCGAACCTCATAGCTGGGATACGGAACAGCTCCAAAGGGGCCTTTGTGTGCCTGTACACTTTAGCACGCCACGCAGGCTGCAGCCCACTCTTTCACCTGTTTGCTCAGGCCCGGCCATACGAACTTCGCTCCCACCATTTTGACTGACGCGCGCACTCCTGGATGCACCAGGGCATGAACGGACTCAAAAACGCGGCGGCGCCAAGCACATTTGACCACCAGGCGCAGGTGTCCTGTGGAAACGTCACAGATTAGGTGGGGCCCCCCGTCTTGCAGTACTCTGCTCTCCAGCCGTAACCCTGTTGGTCCAGACTGGAGTGCGCACACGTCCGCATCATTAATCTGCTCTGCGGCCATGGCCGTGTAATCTGTCTGTACGTAGACTGGGACCATTACTGCGCGCGAGAGGCAGTCCGCCACCACATTCAGTTTACCGGCCACATGCTGAATATCGGTCGTAAACACCGAGATCGCGGCCAGCTGTCTCTGCTGCCGGCCCGACCATGGTTCCGAAACCTTGGCCATCGCGTACGTTAGCGGCTTGTGGTCCACGAACGCAGTGAAGGTGCGCCCTTCCAGCCAGAACTGGAAGTGGTGCATGGCCAGGTGGAGAGCCAGTAACTCTGTCAAACACGCTGTATTTACGCTCACTGTCGCGCAAAGACCTGCTAAAAAAAGTGAGCGGCTGCCAAGAACCGGCAACGCGTTGCTCCACGATGGTCCCTATGGCCACGTCCGAGGCGTCGGTAGTGAGCGCTATCCGAGCCGCCAGGTCCGGGTGCGCCAATAGTGCGGTGTTTGCCAGGGGCTGTTTATCCTCAGAGAATGCCTGCTCTCACTCAGGAGTCCAGTCGACTCTGTCCACTGGTTTCCGTTTCTTGAGTGCGGCGTACAATGGATGCATGAGCTGGGCTGCGCGGGGGAGGAAACGGTTATAAAAGTTAACCATCCCCAAAAACTCCTGCAGCACCCTGACCGTCTGAGGCCGGGGAAAATTTGCCACTGCACGCACCTTGTCCGGCAAAGGTATCGCTCCCTCCGGTGAGATGCAGTGCCCCAAAAAATCGAGCCCCGTCACACCGAACTGGCAGTTTGCCGAGTTGATTATTAACTCGTGCTCCTCTAACCTCCGGAAAACCGTCCTGAGGTGGGTTACGTGTTCGTCCTTGGAGGCGCTGGCCACCAGGATGTCATCCAGGTAGACAAACACAAACAGCAGATCGCGCAACACCGCATCCATCATGCGTTGGAATGTCTGTGCTGCGCCTTTTAATCCAAAGGGCATGCGTAAAAACTTAAACAGACCAAATGGGGTTATTACCGCCGTTTTAGGTATGTCCTCTGCGTGCACCGGGACCTGGTGGTAACCACGGACCAGGTCTATCTTAGAAAAAATACATGCCCCGGCAAGGTGAACGGAAAAATCCTGAACATGGAGAATCGGGTAGCGGTCGTGCGCTGTGGCGTTGTTTAATCTGCGGAAATCTCCACAAGGTCGCCACGATCCCTCAGCCTTAGGGACCATATGTAGCGGGGATGCCCATGGGCTGTTTGAGCACCTGATGATGCCCAGCCTTTCCAAGTTGGCAAACTCCTCGCACGCTATGGCCAGTTTAGCTGTGTCCAGGCGCTGAGGTCGTGTGAAAACGGGCGGCCCGGTGGTGGTAATAAAGTGCTCCACCCCGTGTTTAGTGATGGCCGCCGAAAACGTTGGGACCATGAGCACTGGGAACTGAGTGAGCAGTGTGTGGAACTTACCGCCTGGAGCTGTGACGTTGGCTAGCGTTGTTGGCCCGGCTCCTCGAGCTGTACAGGGGAGGGAATCAAAAGACATTGCATTAATCAGGCGCCTGTTAGCAACATTGACTAGTAGTCCGTGTGCACACAAAAAATCAGCGCCCAAGATTGGGAAACTGCATGCCGCTATGATGAATGTCCACTCGTACATACGGCCATGTAGGGATACTGTTCCGGCCCCGGATTATGAGCTGCATTTTGGTGTGCAATAACTGATGTTTGACACATCTTTAATGTCCTTGCTTTTGACTTTAATGCATCAAACACCGTAAAGACTGAAACATATCAAACACAAGAAACATTATTTCAGCTGTGGACACAAAATTCTAGTATTACAGAAATTAAATCATACTGCATACACACAAATGTAAACATTTATGATCTCAAATTGATAGATTTTTTAGGTTTACTGAGTTGTTGCAAGAAAGCTACCAACAAAAATTATGCAGCATTTACTGTAAACAAATACAACAGATTATCAAATCCACATTTAAAATTGTATGGCTTGTGCACATCAGATTTTCATATTAAAAACACACACAAAAAGTTTCTATTCTTTGGACATGTGCATATTCAAACAACCATCATTAAGCTTCAACAGAGTTAAACATTTCACTAACCACTTTGCCAGGTCGCAGCCTTCCGAGGGCAGAAATTCCTTGCAGATTCTCACATTTTGTCTGCAATTAATAGCCCGGAATAAATACCTTGTAAATTGGTATTTCAGCTAATTTAAAGTCAAGATGTCAATTCAAAAACATAACAATAAAATTGACTAGAACTAGGCATCCAGTAAATAATGAAGGATTGCCAGATTTGCACTTCTAAAAGCTACCAAGGCCATGCAGGCCGGAAGTTGTAGCAGTGACTGACCAGAATAATACTGCATTTACTTCAAGTCAAAAATACATCCCTATTCACAGAATGAAGCTTCAAAAATTACTTTTTCACAACTATTACAGTTTTTCGCACATGCATGGAGACTAGGTGAAATGTTACATAGGCATGGATTACCACTGACAGTCACATGGTCTAGTCACACTTCAACAAACTTCAAAAATATCATCATCTCTCAAACAACCTACAAAATATCGGGTAGATAATTGGATATGAGGGATTATTTCATCATTATGACAGTTTCACCCTACCTGGGCTGAGGTAAGCAGCTGGATGGCTTTGGATCTTTGTCTTAGCCAGCCATGCTCAATCCGTCCGTTGTCATAGTCTGCTGGGCAGGAAGTCTCAAATCGTCTACTTCCTGTTGTGAATAATGCTTATACCTCATGTATTTTTGATGACAAATTATTTCAATAATTTTTAAATCTCAAAGGACAAATTTCCAAACCTAGGTTTTTAAAAGAAAATATGGAGGGAATAAATAAAAAAAAAGGTAGGGAATTCCAAAGGGATTCCCCAGAGGTCAAAGGTCATTTCCATGTTGGGGGTTCCCCCAGACACAAAGTAAACAACTTTTGACTGGCACACAGAGCCAGGCTGTGAGTATATATACCTGCCAAAACAAATCTTTGGGAGGCATTGCTGTACAACCAAAGGTCAAATACTAGAAAGGATGTCATTGTTGACATATATAGCGGGGAAATTACAACAGTCACAAGAATTGCCATGTTTCTCACATGGATCAAACAAACACAGCTGCTGCCGTTACAGATACAGTCAAGTGTCTTTTCACCAAAAGTCTTAATGTCCGAGCCATTTGCGGCCATCAGCTCAGGGCCACTAGCCGGTCGGCATAGGATGGCAGGATGAGGCTCTTTTGGGAGCTGGAGTCCACGAGGAACTGTCTCCCCGAGCGTGAGTCTGTCACATAGAGCAACTTGCTTTCTTCACCGGCGGTCGCAGCTGCTACCGACTGCCGGCCTTGGCGTTTCCTGGACGCTTGAATTGGCATGGTGGCACGCATCAGCGTGCATCCTCTCCAAAACGGCGATGGTAGGAGCATAGCGTGTCTCTCTGGCACTTCCTGGCCCCCGCTGCCGCTACCATCGCTGGCTCCTCACGTCCGCTGGCCATCTCACTGGGTTCTGACGCTGCTGTGTTCACTGTGAGGGCTCTGGTGGTGATGATGATCCGATCTGCCTCCTGGGCTAGCTCACGGTAGTCACGCACGGCCAGCAACGGCAAGTTGGCAAGGACCGCTCTGGCCACCGTTGGGAGGTTCCGGAGGAAAAGGTGGGCAAACAGAAAATGCCCGCCGTCCGTGCCCATCAATGCCAACATCTTCTCCATCAGTTCGACTGCCGACCCATCTCCTAACTTGGAGCGCATCAGGAGCCTCTGCTCTCTCGCAGTTCGAGAGCGTGTAGTGCTGGGTCAGCGTGGCTTTGAGAGCCCTGTATTTGTCGCGGGCTGGAGGCTGTTGGAGCAGGCTCACTACTTGCTGAGTCATGCGAGCGTCCAGCGCTGCGACCAAATAGTAATATCTGGTGTCATCTGCCGTTATTCCCCGGAGCGCGAACTGGGCCTCAGTGTGGAGGAACCAAGACTTTGGGTCGTGCAGCCAAAAGTCTGGTAGTTTGACCGAAACGGCACACGCATTGCTGGGGCTTCCCGTCCGGGTCATCTCCGGGGTGTTTGCCTCGTGTTCCATTATTCGTCAAGGGTCACCAGTGTGGAGAGAGGAATAATCAGGCCAGGCATTCAATTCAATTCAATTCAATTCAACTTTATTTATATAGCGCCATTTCACAACAACAGTCATCTCATAGCACTATCAACTGTAGGGGGAACCCCCACAGTTGCAGAAAGACCCCAGCAATCAGGCGATCCCCTGTGAGCAAGCACTTGGCGACGGTGGAGAGGAAAAACTCCCTTTTAACAGGAAGAAACCTCCAGCAGAACCAGGCTCAGGGAGGGGCAGTCATCTGCTGCGACTGGCTGGGGGGTGAGGGGATAGAGAAGAAGAAAAGAACAGACATGTAGAGAGCAAACAGCACGATGGGGACTCAATCTATGAGAGAGAACAAACAAATGTTAATGACCAGCAAAAAAAAATATTTCATTGAGAGGGAGAAAAGGAGTGAGGCCCAGTGCATTACTGGAGGTCCCCTGGCTGACTAAACCTATTAGCAGCATAACTAACTAAGGGAGGGTTCAGAAACACATGATCCCTCCCTAATTGTAGGCTATATCAAAAAGGTAGGTTTTAGCCCTATTCTTAAAAACAGAGATCGAGTCTGACTCTCGAATCCAGATTGGCAGCTGATTCCACAGGAGAGGAGCTTGATAACTGAAGGCTCTGCCTCCCATTGTACTTTTGGAGATTCTAGGTATTACAAGTAATCCTGCATTTTGTGAGCGTAGTGCTCTGTTAGGATAATACGGTAGTATCAGATATTTTAAATAAAAAGGAGCCTGATTGTTTAGAGCTTTGTAAGTAAGAAGAAGGATTTTAAACTTGATTCTAAACTCTATGGGAAGCCAATGAAGGGAGGCCAGAACCAGAGAGATATGATCTCTCTTTCTAGTACCTATTAAAACTCTTGCTGCAGCATTTTGGGTCAGCTGAAGACTTTTTAAAGATGTTTTAGGACAGCCTGATAATAAAGAATTACAATAATCTAATCTCGAGCTAACAAAAGCGTGGATCAGTTTCTCAGCATCACTCTGAGACAGGATGCTCCTAATCTTGGCAATATTACGCAAATGATAGAAGGCAGTCTTAGAAACAAATTTAATATGTGAATTGAAGGACAAATCCTGATCAAAAATAACTCCAAGGTTCCTCACAGAGCTATTAAGAGAAAGAGTAACCGCATCCAAACTGAAAGTTTGATTTGGAAAGGAATTTCTAAGGTTTTTTGGACCAACAAGAATTATTTCAGTCTTATCTGAATTTAATAGCAGGAAATTACAAGTCATCCAAGCTTTGATTTCCTTAAGACAGGCTTCTAACTTGGCTAACTGATTACTATCATCTGGCTTCATTGACAGGTATAATTGTGTGTCATCAGCATAACAATGAAAATGTATACAGTGCTTTCTAATAATGTTGCCTAATGGAAGCATATATAAACTAAAAAGAGTAGGGCCTAGCACAGATCCCTGTGGAACTCCATGACTGTCACAGCAGACAAACTTTATTCACTCTCTCACATCTCTCAGAATCAGAAAATGTTGACCTCATGCTGCAGGGTCTCTCCTTTATATTACAACACTCACTCCCCCTGCTGCCTTAGGTCTTGCATCACAATACATTCTCCCATCACAATTCTTATTGTCCCCCAGTTGCTTAATCCCCATGCTCTTCTGGCAGAGGAATTTACTGCCTCTCCCTTCCTTCCAGTCTGAGATGAATATCACAGCATGGGTCCCCATAATATCACAAAACACCAACCCGCTACAAGCAAGACCAATAATCCCTTGGAGCTCTCTACTGTGGGTACAATTAAGGATGACGCTGCAATTCCCGATGACCCTCTGACATGCAAGGTTTGCAATAATGTTTTCACTAATGTAGGAGATAAACTGGTGGAATGTGAACACTATGAGCTGTGGGTGTGCCTCGACTGCTCAGGTACGAGTGGGGGTCATGTACAAGGACCACTGATTCACTGCTGCTGTGTAGACTGCAACCAACAGGCTGTTAAGGCTGTGAAATGTGGTAAGGACACTAAGGAGAAATGCAAACAATACATAGAGAAATTTAAACCTGAGATTTCTGAGGAAATTCACGAGTTTTCTGTGTTTTGTTTGTGTGGCACGGGGTGGTGGCTCTGCCTTTTCGGTCACGCCACCACCCGTGGGTACAAAAGGGCAGTATGCAGGGGGCGCGGTCTCTTGGCTGTCTCTGCGCAGCGGTTTGGTGTGGTTAGGTGCACAGTGCCCTGTTTTAATAAATGTGTATTCAGCTCCATAACTGGTCTCCTCATTGGCTCCAACCTCTGACATAACATTTGGCAACAAGGACAAAAGCGGATAAAACTGAAGGTATGGAAGTGTGTGGTGCATCATTTTGGCCATTTTTGGAGCTCCCAGGTGAGCCACCTGTTCCATGGCCTAGGTGATACGAGGCCTTTAAGATGTAGATCAGGTTCAGGTTACTTTATTTGTACCTGTAGGTAAGTTGTTTTGCAGTCAGGTGACATCCATATTTACAAACCACAATTACATTCAACATGAACACAAACACAGGCACACATGAAGCTGACTATAAACATGATAAAAATACTCAAGGCTCCACCAATCAGGACATAAGACAAAGCGATGAGAGAAGGGTCATATTAAAAAAGTTAAAAACTAAGTCAAAGAGATTAAAAACTCAAAAGTCTAAAACCCAATAAAAGATTTAAAACCCAAATAAAATAAAAAAAACTATTGTGGAGTGTGTAAATGAAGAGGCATATTCATTTCAGACGATTTATTACACACACACATCTCACAAGCAAAGAACAGACTGACTGGTCACATCAAGCATTCCTCTCTAATCACTTCCGCCCTCCAAAGAGAGCAGACGCTTTTCTTCCCAGCTCCCTATCCTGCCTTCCTGACCTATTCCCAGCTTGCAATGTTGCGTTTTTGTCTGTGTTTAGTCGCTCTTCTTCTGCTGAATCTTAATCTAATCGGAAATTATGGATTTGGAAGCGACTTAAATGTGCTATTGTCACTATTTTTCAAAAAGAATCGGGCCAAGGGGGAGCCCAAGAATTGGAACCTGCGAGGAGACTCATGGACATTGGAATTCGTGGAAACATTATTGGTTATGATCTCAGGACTTCTATTTTTGGCTGTGAAGTTCCCTGATGCATCAGAAATTGAAGGAAGGTGAGAGAGCTGATCAAAGCGGACCCGGCAAGCTCCTTCATCAAATTCGACCAGTTGGGGAAAGCATGAGTAGTGGCAAATGGTGAACTGAATGACAGTGATTCAGTGGAGGAATACATCTGGAGCCCTGTGCTTTCCATGGAAAAACAGTTTAAGCCTGCATATATGAAAGCACAGAATTTGCACGGGTGAGGACAAATTCTGTTCTCTGAGTGCACTGTGCTGATTTGATTTGACCTTGTTTGGTGCCCCGTGTTTACATTCCTCCTGATTGAGATAAGCAGAAGGACCGGCTCTCAACCCAAACAATCGACAATCAGTTGTCGTATCAGCAGATTTGGACCCTCAAGGACAGTGCCCATGTGCCTTCTGCAAGCAAGAGAGATAGACTCTGGACTTGTTTATAAGTCACATGATTATAACATCTATTCACTGCCAGGAGGCGCCCTCTGCTGCTCACTAACAACTGTCACATCTACACTACAATGCACCCAACTCACACATACTGATCCACTTATACTGACTGAAGATATTCACTCACTGCTCTCTTTGTGTCATTGTGTGGATTCTATTGTTTGCTAATTGTGCATTGAGAGTTTTTTTCTTGTGATCATAATATCGGTCATATATGAACTTTATTCTGATAAACAATGCTTTTTTCTCTCTCCTACTGTGTCCACCCTCCCTCTCTGCCTACTGTTCCCCTCCTGCTGACAGGCACCTCCACGGCTCGCCGCGTCATTGAGAATGTCATTTATGACGTTTTCAGTGTCAAGTCAAATTCCTCGTATATTTACCTGTTATTTACTTGTAAATGTGCTTGGCAATAAACTTATTCTGATTCTGATTCTCTCTATATCAAGTCACACTTCACAAGGATCAAGGCACTTCCTCATCACAGCATGACATCTACACTACACTTCATTCAACCCCCTCTCATCCACTTGGGCATTGTTCTCCCATGTGTATTCATTGTCTCTGTCTAAGGTGTGAAATAACCTGAGGCCCACACCATCAATATAAAGTTAATAAATAGATAACTAAATTATGTGCAATATATGAATGAATGAATCTGAATGAATCTTTATTTTGGATAGTACAGGTTAAAAGAAAAATAAAGAAAAATAAAAGAAAATCCAACAAGGTCAAATTAGACAATAACTCCTCTGATTATACAATTCAACCTAAGTTATCCGAAATGGGTGATGGCTGAAGCCGCAGCTTATATTGCCCACCCATATTCCATCCAAGAATTCAAAAGAGAGAAAAAAGAGAAAACAAGACGAGAGCGATTACAATTCAGAAACAAAGCTAAGACAAAATGTGACAGGAAAAAAGAAAAAGAAGAAAAAAACAAACAAAAAACTAAGCTACAACACAATACAGGCTGGATATGACAATCCTTATGTGATTTTACATGTCATCTTGTATATATGTTTGGAGTATTTCTTCCTTTAGTTTTTGTTTAAATTGTCCAAGCGTCGTACATGATTTTAATTCAGGTCCAAAATCGTTCCATAATCTGACTCCTTGCACTGAAACACAGTGTTGCTTGGTGGTAGTTCTCACTGAAGGTTTTTGAAATATACATGTTCCTCTGAAATGATATTGTTTCTCCCTTATTTGGAACAACTTTTGGATATTTGTGGGCAGTGATAGATTCTTCACTTTAAACATTATTATTGCAGTTTTAAAGTCAACCAGATCTTTCAACTTGAGAGCTTTTAGTTTAAGAAAAAGTGGGTTTGTTGGTTCCCTGTAAGCAGCTTTGTTTATTATTCTAATAGCTCTCTTCTGAAGCATAAAGACTGGATATATGTTTGTTTTATATGTATTTCCCCATACTTCATTACAATATGTCATGTATGGGAGTATTAATGAATGATACAAGGTATATAGTGTGGGTTGATTCAGCAAATATTTCACTCTGTGTAATATTGCAATTGATTTGGATATTTTACCTTTAATATAATTAATATGTGACTTCCAACACAGTTTATTATCAATTATTACTCCAAGAAATTTAGTTTCAAATACCCTTTCAATCTCTACACCATTTACACTGAGTTTAGATACTGAGTTGTTGTGATGGTTGTTAAAGACTATAAATTTTGTCTTACTTAAATTGAGCGTTAATTTGTTTGAATCAAACCACAGTTTAAGCTTTCCTAATTCCTTTCCGAGTGTATCCAGAAGTTGTTCCAGATTGCTTCCATTGCATAATAGATTAGTGTCATCAGCAAACAATATTAAGTCCATTTTTTCTGAAACTTTACTTATATCATTTATATACATATTGAATAATAATGGCCCCAAAACTGAACCCTGTGGGACTCCACAAGTAACCTTCAGTAACTGTGAGTTTTTGTTACCAACACATGCATACTGATATCTATTCTTTAAGTAACTACTTAACCAGGACAGTGCTACTCCTCTAATACCACAATTTTGTAGTTTCTTCAATAATAAATTATGATCCACTGTATCAAATGCTTTTTTAAGATCCAGGAATACCCCAACTGAATACTTTTTATTTTCAATGGCAGTTGATATTTTTTCTATAAATTCCATTAGAGCAAATGCAGTTGTCCTCTTGTGTCTGAACCCATATTGCTGCTCACACAATAAATTATTCTTCATTATGAAGTTGTCAGGTTCAAGTTCAGGTTCAGGTTACTTTATTTGTACCCGTAGGTAGATTTGTTTTGCAGTCTGGTGACATCCATATTTACAAGCCACTAAAGCCTGTTTTCCACTAGCCCAGCACACCTCGGTACGGCTCAATTCACTTCAGTACGGCTCGGAATGCTTCTGTCTCCATTAGCACGGTGTTGTGCTTGTGCTGTGATGGTTTGTGTTAGGAGGTTTTAGAAGCGGGGCAGCAGCAGATTCTCAGCGAGGCGGGGCCACACTCCCGTGACGTTACGCACCCGACTGAGTCCTTATTTACACGAGAAAAAAAAGGATCCAAGGATTATTGCCTTGCTCGCTCTGTGGATTTATCTCACAATTAATTTTATCTCATAATTAAGCTGCAACAACACAAGTCACTTTTGTTTTGAATTAACTGCCAAATGACCTAGAAATAATGAGCTGAAACTTGTTTTTATTTGTATTAAATAATGAGACGGTGGCACACTGGCCAACACCAAATTATTATTTTTTACATCCTAGGGCATTTTGGATGTACTGAATTAAAAAAAATCATGTTTTTCACCTTCAGGTCAACGTTTGGAACAACAGTATTATTATTTTCCGTTTAGATGATGCTACACTCCTTCTAAAGTATTGTAATTCTCCGAATTTGGAATGCCGATAGAACATTCAATTTACATATACTTACTTTTTTACCTACTTTGACTTGTAAGCTTGATCAGTCTCTCCTGCTGCATTTTAAAGTCCAACTGTGCAACTTCTTATAAGTTAACATAAAAAATGTACCCAAAGTTTAGAACTGGATCATGTGGGGCTAATTTTTTATGATATTTCAATAAAAAGAACAGAAAGCTTACAAAAACATTTGTTTTTTGGTCTAGTTAAAAATTACATTACCTTTACAATGGTTGACCCCTGACAGGAAGATCAGATCAGATTAGGCAATGGAATTTCTATGTAATTATACTGTTTTATAATTCAGTGTTATAACAACATCTCCTTTCAGTATGTGAAAAATTTGGTGAACAAAATGACATCCTGTTCAACTGTACTAAATCTATGTGTATGGCTTTCAAACCAAAGGGTGTCAATACGTCGAATCCTGTTATGCCACTTTGTGGTAATAGCTTGAACTTTGTTGAAAAAGTCAAATACCTAGGTGTGTGGATTGAATCTGATAAGACCAATGTTGATTGTAACAGGCATCTCAGGAAACTGTACGCTCAAACAAATTTACTGTTGCGAAATTTCCATAGATGTTCTCCTGATGTCAAATGTATGTTGTTCAAGACCTTCTGTACCTCAATGTACTGCTCGCCTATATGGTTTAATAGCAATGTTGCTGTTAGGAACAAAATCCGCATTGCATATAATAACTCCCTAAGAAGGTTGTTAGATGTACCACGAAGGTCGAGTGCAAGCAAGATGTTTGTGTCTGTGAACATTCCGTCTTTTGGCGAATTGATACATAAGAATGTTTACAGTTTTTTGAGAAGGTTGCTGGCATGTAACAATCATCTTATATCAGCAATTGTCAACTCGTCACTCACACTTCATTCCAGCATTTGGAAGTGGTGGCGTTCCATTTTATACTGAGCCCATTATTGTATGTTATTGTTGTTACAAGAGCGCCGAGTCTCTGCTGATCTGTATATACTTTTATTTATTTATTTATCTATTTTCTACTCGTTTTAGTTTTGCTCTTAATATGAACCCTGAGTTTGAAATAAACGTTTGAATTTGAATTTGAATTTGAATAACAGACAAACCACACTTTCCAAAACAATTCCATTTTATTATAAGATAAGATAAGCCTTTATTAGTCCCACAACGGGGAAATTCCAGGATTGCAACAGCACAGGGATAGCAACACTCAGAGCAACAATCAGAAGGCAAGAAAAAACAAGCAAGCAAGAGCAGCTAATATACATATGTACATATTACTATAAAATATATATATACACACACACACACACAGACACACAGTGCAGAGCATTGTAGCTAGATGGAATAAATATGTAAATATATAAACACCCACAGTATGGAGCATTGCAGCTAGGTGGAATAAATATGCAAGTATATAAACACACACAGTGCGGAGCAATGTAGCTAGATGGAATAATATGTAGATATATAAAACACAGTGCGGAGCATTGTAGCTAGATGGAATAAATATATAGATATATAAATATAAACACACCAGTGCAGAGCATTGTAGCTAGATGGAATAAATATGTAAATATATAAACACACACAGTGCAGAGCATTGTTGCTAGGTGGGATGAAACAGCATAACCGTCTATTTAGTTATCCTACATGGTATGATTATGTGCCCATACATATTCTCACCCTCCATAGCGACCGGTATGTTCCTAGTTGTATGCCGGAGAGGACCATTGTGTAAGTCTATTGCATCTTTTGCATTCAAAAAAAACTATTAGTTTGTTACGTCTTTTTGCTATCTCTGCGAGCAGCCCTGCTTAGGTTGTACAGTCTGACAGCCGTTGGTAGGAAGGACCTACGAAACCTCTCGGTTGTGCACCTGGGATGATGTAGTCTGCTGCTAAATGAGCTCCTCAGTGCATCCAGTATGTCCTGCATAGGGTGGAACTCGGACTCCAGCAGAGATGACAGTTTAGCCACCGTCCTTCTCTCTCCTATCTCCTCCATCGGATCAAGGCGTTGCCCCAGGACAGAGCTAGCTTTCTTAATCAGTTTGTTCAGTCTCTTCCTATCGGCTGCAGTAATGCCACTGCCCCAGCAGACCACTCCAAAAGTGATGGCTGATGCCACCACCGTGTCATAGAATGACTTCAGCAGCGCCCCTGCTTCAGCAGCAGGGGCGTATTATATACAAAATATAATATTATATACAAAATATTAAAAGAAAAAAAAAACTTTGCAACACAACATGAAGGTTAATCGACGTTTTATACACGCCGACCACTGAGTGTCAAACTGGGTCACGACTCGGATGAATGAAGGCGTCTCTGCCAGCTCTGGTTCAGGAAGGCTCGGTTGAATAATCCGGACGGGCTGTCGCGGCGGACGCGTGGGATGATTCTACAAGGAAAATGCACACAATAAAATACAGCACGAAAGTGCAATATATACAGAAAAGACAATAGTTTTTAACAAGAATACATAAGCTTATTTCAGCGTATTGTTCACATGAATAATTAAAATAAAAGCTTTAGTCCGCAGTGTGCTGCAATAAAGCAGCGATCCATCCACAAATGAACAGCTTTTTTATTGCATAAATAAACTGAGCGTCTTACCGAATATATTTGCGAAAAAACGCACAATAAAAAAAAATTAAAACTCACCGTTAGACTTCCGGTCTGGACGCCATGGCGACTGCAGCTTAACACTGAAGCTCTCAGACTCAATCCAGGATAACACCTTGAAAATCAAACTTAACGGATTTTTGGAGGAGTGAAAATCAAAAGACAAAATCATCATGTCTAAAGGAAAACAGAAGAAACTGAAATTCTCCAGGCCAGGACACGTATCGGCCGGAGAATCTGAACTGGAAGATCCCCGTTCAGAAGACGAGGAGCTGGTGATAGCTAACAAAAGGGTTAGCCTGAAATCACTATTTGAGGAACTACGACGATTTCGCCGAGATGTTACGGCCGAATTTCGGGAATTCAGAGAAGAATTGAAAAGGACAAACAGCAGAGTGGACCAGGCCGAGAACCGAATCTTGGAAACAGAGGATCGAATAAAAGTGCTCGAAGATTCTGTGCTGGACCTACGCAAAAGACAAGCAGCTATAGAGGCTAAGCTAACCGACCAAGAAGGAAAACAAAGAAGAGATAACATAAGAATTCATGGTCTGATAGAAGGAACCGAAAATGGTTTTAACTCAATGGCAGAATGCGTGGAATCCTTACTAAGAGAGAAATTGGATATTCCACAAACCACCGACTTGAAGATAGAAAAGGCACATCGTTCATTAGCCGCTAGGCCGGCGGCGGAAGCGCCCCCACGTTCGGTGTTGGTAAGATTTTCCAATTTCAAAATAAAACAAGAGGTTGTAAGACTGGCCTGGCAGAAAAAAGGATTTATGCACCAGGAGAGAAAAGTCTACGTGGAACACGATTACGCCCCGGAGGTCCTTAAAAAGCGCAGGGAATACAATGACGCGAAAAAGGTGTTAAGAGAGAAGAAATTGCGCTTTCAGACACCATTTCCTGCGAAGTTAAGGGTCTTCTACGGCGATGAAACGTGTCTCTATAATTCAGCGGAAGAAGCAACAGCTGACATGGCGAAAAGAGGCCTCCCGGTAACGGTATTTAAACCCGCAGCAGACCCGAGTGTGAAGATCAAAGCGCAAACATGGACAACACAAAGACCTTCAAAATCCACGGACCAGCAGCGGGAAACCCAGCACCAGAGCGTCGCGGATAAACTATCCGTTTTCAGGTTGGAATAGCGACCTTTTTTTTTTTTTCTCCTCTTGAATCAATCCGCACATCCAACCCCCCTCATACAAGGTAACAAACATTAAAGGAGATGCATATTCAGCATGTGGTAAAACATTTCATGGAACAATCATATTATTTGAAACAAATAAGTCTTTGTAATAAAAAAAAAAAAAAAAAAAAAAAACTTGTTAAAATAGAAATGTGACAATAATCCACATGTTCTCCTCATACTAACAAATACTGTTTTTGCGTGAATGTTTGATGTGATGGGGGTGGGAGGGTGCACACAATTTCACAGGGTTTAGGCATAAAAGGAAAAAAAAAAAAAAATCATTACAAGTTTGGATTGGGTTTTGAAACTCACGTTAAAAGCATGGGACAACTTTCAGGGGTAAGAGAGGGCCCTCAACACGTAACAGAGTTTGAGGAATTTCCCTCAGAGCCTTCACTCCATCAAGGCTCTTACAGGGTCTTTAAAAAGACCTCAGCTCAGGAAGTTCTTTTGACAGCTTTTTGTTTTAAAGTTTTTTACACTATGTTCTTAATGTTTTTCTTGTTTTTAATGTTCTTTCAGTTTCTGAGTAGCACAAAAGAGGGCCACCACACAGTTATACTAAACAAAACAACACAATGGAGAAACAGGGTGTAACCAAAATAATTTCATATAATGTAAAAGGAATCCTGAATCCAGTTAAAAGATCCAAGATTCTAGGCAAAATGAAAAAAGACAAAGCAGGAATAATACTTTTACAAGAAACCCACCTAACAGACGTGGAACACAATAAACTCAGTAGACAAGGGTTTAAAATGATCTCTTCATCTTCATATAAATCAGGGAGGAGGAGGGGAGTAGCAACATTAATATCAACCAAAATTACATTTGAAAAAAAATCAGAACACAAAGATAAAGAAGGGAGATACAGTTTGGTAACTGGGCGGCTAGAGGGAGAAGATATCACCCTGCTGAATGTGTATGCTCCCCCAGGGGCTAACTGGAAATTTTATAAAAATGTATTCGACCTAATGATAACTAAAGCTCAAGGTTTAGTGATATGTGGTGGGGACTTCAATCTTAGACTGAATCCATACTGGGATGCTTCTGGTAATTCCCCACATCAAAATAACACCCAAAACAGGAATACTCGGATGCTACTAAAAGAATTGGGAGTCTGTGACGTGTGGAGGGAACTCAACCCCAGTGTAAAAGACTATACATTTTACTCAACTCCACATTCATCTTACTCAAGGATTGACTATTTTTTTATGTTTAATAGAGACATTGGTAGAGTAAAAACATGTAAAATAGGACTGATGGATCTCTCCGACCACAGTCCGATCTACATGGACTTAAATATCCAAAAATACACAAATAATACATTTTCTTGGAGGTTAAATTCAAATGTCCTGAAAGGACCATTGAAAGATGAATTGGAGTCAGATATTCTCAGATATTTGGAAGATAACGATAATGGAGAAGTATCCCCTTTAATACTGTGGGATGCATGTAAAGCTGTAATAAGAGGAAAGATTATTGCAAAACTGGCAACCCAAAAGAAACTAAGACAAGAAAAACTATCCACATTAGAGTCAGAACTTAGGAACCTAGAAAAAGAACACAAAGGCAACACTCATTCTACTGACTCGCTCAAGATTAAGGAAATTAAAAACCAAATAAATGAGATCTACACAATAGAAATCCAGAAGAAACTTACATTTCTGAAACAAAAATACTATGAAGCAGGCAGTAAATCGGCAAAATTGCTAGCCTATAAATTGAGGAAACATCAAACAGAAAGAGCAATCTACAAAATCAGAGACCCAGTATCAAAGGAAATAAAATTCAGAATTCAGGATATTCTTAAAAACTTCGAGAATTACTATAAGAACTTATACTCCCACAAAAAACATAAAAATGCATCCGAGGCATTCCTAAACACATTAAACCTTCCCCAACTTACGGAGTCACAAAATAAAACACTACTGTCAGAAATACATCCTAAAGAATTGGAAAAAGCAATTATGAAACTTAAAGCTAACAAATCCCCAGGAGCTGATGGCTATACAGCAGAGTGGTACAAAACCTTTAAACAGCAACTATCTCCTCTCCTCCTGAAAACATTTAATTATGTCCTCCACACAGGGGAAATCCCCCCCTCCTGGAGAGAAGGGGTCATTGCAGTTATACCTAAACCTGAAAAGGATAAACTAGAGTGCTCCAACTACAGACCAATCAGTGTACTAAATCAGGACTATAAGCTTTTTACCATTATCCTTGCCAAAAGGTTAGAAAACATACTGACAGACCTAATTCATTTAGACCAAACAGGTTTTATAAGACAAAGACAGACACAAGACAGCATTCGACGCACTTTACACATAATTCATCATATAAAAAAATATAACTTAAATGCAGTCATATTAGGATTAGATGCTGAAAAAGCATTCGATTCGGTTGACTGGTCTTTTCTATACAGAATCTTATCCAGTTTCAATTTTCATAACAACTTCATTAGAACTATACAGGCATTATATAAAAAACCAACAGCTAAAATAAGGATTAACGGTAATTTATCATCATCTTTTGAACTGGAAAGAGGATGTCGTCAGGGCTGCCCCCTGTCTCCACTGCTCTTTGCAATCTTCATAGAACCTCTGAGCCAATGGATAAGACAAAACCAAAAATTCAAGGTATTACACTTGGTCAGAAGGAACATAAAATAGCACTCTTTGCTGATGACATTTTAATATACCTAGGGCAGCCGGACACTTCTTTACCAGAACTAACCTCAGTTTTTTCAGAGTATGGAGATTTATCGGGGTACAAATTAAATATGCATAAAACCCAAGTTTTAACATTCAACTATGACCCAAATCATTATTCACTAAGCAAACTCAAAACTAACTGGGAGTCGGAATCTATGAAATATCTGGGGGTCAATATCCCGAAACAACTCAACAAAATTATATCACTAAACTATGATCCACTGGTGACAAAAATAAAATCTGACCTAGCAAGATGGAATATGATACCATTCTTGGGTATTGCACAAAGAATTGAAGCAGTCAAAATGAATATACTTCCACGTCTTCTATACCTTTTCCAAACAATACCGGTAGAACCTCCCAATAAAACATGGCAGGAGCTGGACAGAAGGATCTCAAGATTCATATGGCAGGGCAAGAGACCTAGAATCAGATATAGAACCCTACAGCTAAACAAAGACAAAGGTGGGCTCGCGCTGCCAAATATCAGGGACTACTTTAAAGCCGCACAAATTAAAACTTTAGTAGAGATATGTAACCCAGTCTACTCTGCACAATGGAAGGAGATCGAATGCCAAATAACAAGTGACATCCCCCTACAGGCGATAATAGGGAACAATGTCTTACCTAAGCTTTTGAATAACACTAACCCGTGGATAGAGACCCCGCTAAAAATTTGGTTTAAGATAGTCAGAGAGAATCAAACTAAAGAGCCCTATCGACTTCTGCAATGGATCGCCTATGATCAGGACTTTACTCCTAATAAAACAGACACCAGATTTAAAAAGTGGAAGGAGAAGGGGCTGATAAAATATTACGATTTTTTTAAAGGGCAAATCTTAAGAAGTTTTGAAGATTTGAAAAAACAAGGCCTAATAAATCAAGACCTTTACAGGTTCTTCCAGCTTAGACACCACATAAACAATATACTTAAAAAGGAGGATTTGGAAAGGGCCCAGTCAGGTGTTCTGAAGGTCTTCTTAATGGCATATAAAGGGATCCCAGGGATCAGATACATTTCTAAAATATACCAAGGTCTTCAAGACTTAAAAGGAGACAACACATCTTATATAAAAGAGAGATGGGAAAAAGAGGGGAATTTCACTTTACATCTGGAAATATGGGAAAAGCTAAATAAACAGCAATGGAAAAGTACCTCATCCCTGCAGTGGAGAGAATTTGGATGGAAAAACTTGGCAAGATTTTTCAGAACACCTGCACAAAACAAATTTACCCATAAGGGATTGAACTGTTGGCGCTTGTGTGGTGAAAAGACTGCAAATCATTTTCATGTGTTTTGGTCATGCCCAGTTATCCACCAATATTGGACCAATGTACAGACAATATTGGGGAAAATATTCAAAATTACAGTTCCCTTTTCTTTTGTAACTTTGTATTTGGGTTTACTACCGGACTCACTGGAAAGACGAGGAGAAAAATACTTATTCAATGTTTTAATATTGGCAAGCAAAAAAGCTCTAACTAAAAAATGGATGTTGAAGGACTGTCCTACACCTGAAGATTGGACTAACGTGATCCAAGACATTTACTCGATGGAAAAGTTGACATTCGCACTGAGACAGGACATGGATGGGTTCATGAACTTTTGGCAACCCTGGACCGCATATGTGTCTTCCATTAGATCTAATCTTTGACAAATACCATTTCAATAATGGTTCCGCTCTTTGTTCCAACACTACTCAGATGCTCTTTTATCTTTATTTACTTACTTTTTCTTTTTGTTTGTTTTTTACTGGTTTGTTTGTTTGTTTTTTATTTGTTTTTTGTTTTTTTTCTCTTTAATTTCACTTTTTCTTTCACTTTAAAAAAAAAAAAGGGGTGTTGTAAGAATTAATCTTCCAATGTTGTCAGATATCAGAAAATAAGGGAACATGTGATGAAAATGTAAACACTGCATTGCTGTAACGACCTGTATACCCTTTACAAAAACTTAAATAAAAAAAAAAAAAAAACTCACCGTTAAAGGACTCCGATGTCCAGACTTCCCGGTATATTTTTTCATTCCGGGCGGCTCCGTCTAACTCGCGCTGCATACGTTCGTCTGACAATGCAGTGAGCAGACACTGCACCTCCTTATTGGTCCATGGAACACCCTTATTACGCGAAGCCATTTTTGATAGAGAATAAATGAAAATAGCACAGCAATACACTGAAAAGAAACCGCCAACAGTGGTTGCGTGCTGAGTAAAGGCGATCGTGAAGATTCTTTTTTTTTTTTTTTCAAAAACTTTATTGAGAAGGTCGTGAAGATTTGGTAGATGAGGAGGAGGAGAGGGGCGGTTACAACCTGACCAATCAGCGCCGGTTACGACCTGACCAATCAGCGGCGACCAGTCTGTTAACGTCACAGCACGGCACAGCTCAGCACTGCTGTACCCTGCCCTGGAGCGGGGCTGAGAATCGCGGCTGTTAAACCGTGTTGGGGCTTGTGGAAAAGCGTACTAATTACATTCAACATAGACACAAACACAGGCACACATCTTACAAAATAGGTAAATATAAAATATGTACAATATAATTTTTATAGCTTATTCAACTCTTTGACAGCAGCAGGGACAAAGCTGTTTTTGTAGCGCTGGGTTCTACTTTTTGGGACAGCAAACCTCCGTCTGGAGGGAAGAAGCTGAAAGTTGCAGTGCAAAGGGTGGGAGTCATCATTTAAAATCGAGTCGGCCATCCTCTGTACTTGTCTGGTGTACAGGGATGTCAGGCTCAGCTGAGACTCACCAAGCAAACGACTGGACCATCTAACTACCCGATCCAAGGATTTCCTCTGTTTCAGTTTTATCTGACCAAACCATGACATTAAAGAAAAGGATAAAACAGATTCAATAAAAGCCCGATAAAACATAGTCATTATGGTTCGGTCAATTTGGAAGCGTGCAAGTTTCCTCAAACAATGCAAATTTTGCTGACCCTTTTTGCACACCCTTTCACAGTTCACTTCAAAGTTTAATTTACTATCAATAATCGTCCCAAGATATTTGTACGATTGTACACTTTCGGTGGTCTGGCCTTTTAGTATGGTGACTTTGTGCCTGGGAGTTTTCCTCCTAAAGTCAATAATCATATCTTTCGTTTTTGTTGTATTCAGCTGCAGGTAGGAATCCTCACACCAGTGAACAAAGTCATCAACTACTGGGCCGTGGCCACTCTCACCATCCTGGAGGAGACTGACAATGACTGAGTCATCAGCATACTTTATAATGTGTCTGTTGTCATGTCTGCTCCGACACATGTTTGTGTACAGGATGAAGAGTAGTGGTGACAACACACACCCCTGAGGAGAGCCAGTAGAAGAGCACTTTAGGTCAGACAATGTGCCATTGACCCTTACTCTCTGCGTCCTGTTGGTTAAGAAATCCAGAATCCAACCCACCAGATTATTGCTCAAATCAAATTGTTGCAGGAGCCTTTCAACTAAAATATGAGGTTGGATTGTATTAAAGGCAGAAGAAAAGTCCACAAATAAAAGCCTGGCGT
This sequence comes from Pholidichthys leucotaenia, assembly GCA_020510985.1. NCBI lineage: Eukaryota > Metazoa > Chordata > Actinopteri > Cichliformes > Pholidichthyidae > Pholidichthys > Pholidichthys leucotaenia. The sequence continues at coordinate 297,947,309 of CM035849.1, forward strand.
GTGTCCCATTAAAATCCAGATGTTTGAAAAGCATGTTAAACAGAGTGACAGTGGCATCCTCCACTCCTCTGTGAGGCCTATAGGCAAACTGCAGAGGATCCAATGCATGTTCAGTCTGCCTTAGGACCTCACATCTGACCAGTTTTTCAAAAATTTTCATTAAAATTGAAGTCAAAGCAACTGGTCTAAAGTCATTTACCGTTTTAGGACAGCTGGATTTTGGAACGGGGACAACCACGGCTTCTTTCCAGATCTTAGGCACATGTTGTGTCTGTAAGGACTTATTGAAAATGTAATGAAATATAGGACTCAGTTCATGTGCACAGGACTTTACCAGGCGCCCACATATATTATCAGGGCCCTGACTTTTGTTCACTTTTATAGCGCAGAACTTCCTTTTAACATCCTGCATCTCAATATTAAAGTGCTGGTTGTCTTTGAGTTTCTGTTTCAAATCTTGGATTTCTGTGCTAAAATCAAAGGAGTCAAAACGACCATAAAAACAATTAAGAGCATTAGCCAGCTCTGTGTCTGAACTAAAACCATCTAAAAACACACGATTACTGCGCTCTGTGCTCTGAAGGCCTGCAATAGTTTTCATACTGGCCCAGGCCGAACCAAGTTTATTTGCTGCCATCTTGCTTTCCAATTCTGATTTATAATTCTGTTTTGCTCTTAAAATTTCGGCCTTCAGCTCCTTAGTGGCAACCTGTAGCAACAGACCCCTGTTTAAAGGCAAGTGCTTTCCTCTGTAAGCAGGATTTAACTGATTTAGTAACCCATGGTTTGTTGTTGGGATATATTTTGACACGTTTACGTGGAACAATCTTATTTTGACAGTGAGCCATGTATGAGCATGTGAGCTCAGCCAGAGAGTCCAAGTCATCCCCACAGGCCATTATGAACATCTTCCAGTCTGTACAGTCAAAGCATTCCTGGAGGCTGTGCTCTGAATCTTCTGTCCACACATCAATGTCTCTCGTCTCCACCTTGCCTCTTCTGAGAGCAGTTTTATATGTGGGCAGCAAATGAACACAGTTGTGATCTGAGGATCCTAAAGGAGGAAGGGGGAGTGATTTATAGGCCCTCTCTATGGATCCATAGCACAGGTCCAATGTCTTTTTTCGCCTGGTTGGGCAGGAGACATACTGATGAAAGTTTTTAAGTGTCTTCTTTAAAGAAACATGGTGTGGGGAGACTTGAATAACGAAACCGAATTGTCTTTCATTTCAGTTTATTCAAGAAATCATTCCACTGTCTGCTCTTATTCTTGAGCAGCGAACAAAGAGAGTGAACACACCAAAGTTCTCTCATTTAAACCTTCTCACATCAAACCATTTCCCTCGCGGGGGAAATCACACATCTATATCAAAGTCTCTTTATTCACATTCATTAGCCTTTTATTTACATAACTCCCCCTTCTCTCTTCCCGAGCCTCAGTGGTCAGGAAGTCTTCTGTCCCCTGTCCTCCGCAGGGGGTCCAGGCTCTGTGGCTCCGCACCGCAGGGGGCTGGCTCTCCTTCATCGTGGTTAAATCACATATGCAGTGTCCAACATATACATGTCTCACAACACAGCCATATAACCCCCCCCCAAACGATGAAGAACAGACTAATTCCCAAAATTTAATAGCACCTTACTCACTACTGAATAATCAACACCAACATTCAGTCTGTGCGCCGCTTGGGCTTCAGCCGTCTGCCGAATCTGCTGTGCGTTGGCCCCGCCTTGCCTGCGGTGCTGTTCTGCTCCGGGTCTGTTGACTGAGGAAGAGAGTGGTTAATTGCCCTCTGCGGGGGCCTGCCTCGTCGAGGCGCCACCGCGACCGGTACAGACACGTCCTTCATGACAAAAGCAGGTTTTAGTCTGTCAATACTGACTGTCTCTTTTCTGTCCCCAAAATCTAGCACAAATTGCTTATCACCTGCCTCCAGCACTCGAAATGGCCCTTCGTAAGGTGGTTTGAGCGTTGCTTTAAGGGCTTCGCGCCTGACAAAAACGAAATCGGCATTTTTCAAAGCCTTGGGGACGAAAACTCGTGGAAAAGCGTGATGAACCGGACCCGGGAGCGTGTCTGCCCCCGTGCCAACTAACGGTCCCAGAGCAGAGAGAGGTGGGGGCTCTGGGTGCTCTGGTAAAAACTCGCCCGGCAGCCTCAGAGTTTGTGCGAATACCAGCTCCGCTGGGGAGGCGTCTAAGTCCTCTTTAGGCGCAGAACGCAACCCTAATAAAACCCAAGGGAGTTTATTTACCCAATCTGCATCCGTGAGCGACGCTCTGAGTGCTGCCTTCAAAGACCTATGAAAACGCTCGCATAAACCATTAGCCTGAGGGTGGTAAGCCGTAGTGCGGTGAATTTTGGCTCCTAAGCCGTTGGCCATCGCTGACCACAGCTCAGAGATGAATTGCGGTCCTCTATCGGACGTAATGTCCGACGGAACCCCGAAGCGCGCCACCCAAGCCGTTAAAAAAAACGCGAGCCACCTCCGCGGCCGTGGTCGTCGCAAGTGGGACCACTTCCGGCCAACGTGTGGTGCGGTCCACCATTGTCAAAAGATACGTGAACCCCTGTGATGCCGGTAGGGGGCCCACAAGGTCGACGTGCACATGGTCGAACCTTCTGGCCGGAATGCGGAACGGTTCTAACGGGGCTCTTGTGTGCCTGTGAATTTTGGCCCGTTGACAGGAAATGCAGGTTTTTGCCCATTCCTTCACGTGCTTGCGCAGGCACGGCCAAACAAACTTTTCCGCCACTAGTTTCACCGACGCGCGCACCCCCGGGTGCGCCAGTGAGTGGACCGAGTCAAAAACACGGCGGCGCCACGTGGCCGGAACCACCGGATTTGAAATTTTGGCCATGGCGTATGTGAGCGGCTTGTGGTCCACATAAGCGGTGAAGCACCGTCCTTCCAGCCAGAACTGGAAATGACGAATAGCCAAATGCAGCGCCAACAGTTCTCTGTCAAACGCGCTGTATTTTCGCTCAGCCGCGCTTAAAGATTTGCTAAAGAAAGCCAAAGGCTGCCAAACTCCGGCTACCTGTTGCTCAATAACGGCCCCTATGGCTAAATCTGAAGCGTCTGTCGTCAGCGCGATACGTGCTGCAGGGTCTGGGTGGGCCAGGAGCGCAGCGTCAGCCAAGGCTTTTTTAACCTCTGTGAACGCGCGCTCCCGCTCCGGGGACCATTCGACCGCCTGGGTCGGCTTTTGTTTTTTGAGCGCGGCATATAACGGTTGCATGATTTGAGCTGCGTGGGGCAGGAACCGGTTATAAAAATTCACCATCCCCAAGAATTCCTGTAGTGATTTGACCGTTTGTGGACGGGGAAAATCCGCTACCCGCGCGTACTTTCTCTGGTAACGGAACCGCTCCCTCCGGGGAGACGCGGTGACCCAAAAAATCAATCCGCTCAACGCCGAACTGGCACTTGGCTGGGTTAACTATTAAGCCGTGCTCTCCCAGCCTCCTAAAAACTGCTGTGAGGTGCATTTCGTGTTCGTCCTCTGAAGTACTCGCGACCAAAATGTCGTCGAGGTACACAAACACGAAAGGGAGATCGCGTAACACGGCATCCATCATCCGCTGAAATGTTTGCGCCGCCCCTTTGAGACCAAACGGCATGCGTAAAAATTCGAAAAGTCCGAACGGGGTTATTACCGCTGTTTTAGGAATGTCCTCCGGTTGGACCGGGACTTGGTGATAGCCGCGAACTAGATCAATCTTTGAAAAAATGCGCGCCCCCGCCAGGTGCACCGAAAAATCCTGAATGTGCGGGATGGGATAACGATCGTGTGCCGTAGCGTTGTTTAGCCTGCGGTAATCCCCGCACGGTCTCCAGGAGCCATCGGCTTTCGGTACCATGTGCAGCGGCGAAGCCCACGGGCTCTTCGACCTACGAACGATGCCCAGCCTCTCCAGGCTGGCGAACTCCTCGCGCGCAATGGCGAGCTTAACTGCATCCAAGCGCCGAGCTTTTGCAAACACGGGAGGACCAGAAGTGGGGATGAAGTGTTTCACCCCATGCTTCGCGACCGTCGCTGAAAAAGTGGGCACAGTGAGCGCTGGAAATTGGGTGAGGAGTGTGTGAAACTTACCACCTGCTGTAGCGACGTGGGTCTGTACTGGTGGCGGGGACACTCGAGCTGAACAGGGGAGAGAGTAAAAAGAGAGTGCATTTACCAGCCGTCTATTAGCAAGATCAACTAACAGATTGTGTGAACACAAAAAATCCGCGCCCAACATGTTGAAACTCACCGCCGCTACTACAAAAGTCCATTCATATGTGCGGCCATGTAAGCATAAAGGCAAGGTCCTTCTCCCGTAGGTGTTGATGTTCGAGCCATTTGCCGCTGTAGCTCCGTCACCGTGGGGTCCAGCCACCCGGTCCGCGTATGTTGGGGTGATGAAGCTCACTTGTGCTCCGGTGTCAATGAGGAACACTCGTCCGGAGCGCGCATCCGTGATGTAGAGCAGCTTGTTGCGTTCTCCGAGGGTCGAAGCTGCTAGCGACCCCCGGTCTTGCCGTTTCCCGAACTCCTGAAGATGCAGGGCGGCACACACCTGCGTGCCTTCTCTGCGAACCTCCGATGGTAAAAGCAGAGATCTTCTCCTCCGCTGTGTCGTGCCCGCGCCTCTGTCGCCGGGCTATTGGCTCCCCCTCGTCGCGGCCGTGTTGCCGCCATCGTCGGCCAGTCTGGTTCTGCCGCCTCTGGCTCCCCGCTGTCTCGGGTCGCTGCTGTGGTTGCTTGCCCGCCGCAGCCGTCCAGAATCCCGTCTGCCTCCTGGGCCAGCTCCCGGAACTCCTCCAGGGTGTGACACTTTTTGCCGGCCAGCGTGCTTCTCGCATGCGCCGGGAGGTTGGAGAGGAAGATGAACTGAAAAATGAAATCATCGTTGTCCAACCCTCTCAGCTGTATCATCTCCTCCATCAGGGCGCTCGGCCTGTGTCCACCTTGGTCTAGCAAAGACAGGATCCTCCTCGCCCTCACTTCAGCCGAGGGGGTGAAAAACTTGATGAGGGTGGATTTCAGCTTGCTGTACCTGTCGGTCGCGGGTGGCTGCTCCACCAAGCTTTGCACGCACCGAGCTGTGCTGTTGTCCAGTTTAGCGATGACATGGTGGAACTTAGTGTCATCCACCGTTACTCCTGCGAGCGCGAACTGCGACTCTGCTTGCAGAAACCACGACCGTGGGTTATCCTGCCAGAAATCAGGCAGCTTAACGGCCACTGCGCTCGCCAGCTCTGAGCGCTGTGAGTCCGGGACCCTGAGAATTTCTTCGTTCATTCTCAACGTCGTCAGTCACCAATGTGGGGAGACTTGAATAACGAAACCGAATTGTCTTTCATTTCAGTTTATTCAAGAAATCATTCCACTGTCTGCTCTTATTCTTGAGCAGCGAACAAAGAGAGTGAACACACCAAAGTTCTCTCATTTAAACCTTCTCACATCAAACCATTTCCCTCGCGGGGGAAATCACACATCTATATCAAAGTCTCTTTATTCACATTCATTAGCCTTTTATTTACATAACTCCCCCTTCTCTCTTCCCGAGCCTCAGTGGTCAGGAAGTCTTCTGTCCCCTGTCCTCCGCAGGGGGTCCAGGCTCTGTGGCTCCGCACCGCAGGGGGCTGGCTCTCCTTCATCGTGGTTAAATCACATATGCAGTGTCCAACATATACATGTCTCACAACACAGCCATACATGGTTAAAATCCCCAAGGATGAAGTTTGGCGCCTCTGGAGAAATTGACTGCAGCCGCTGCACCACATCAGAGATGGTGCTGGAGGCGGAGTCAGCGTCTGCCCTCGGATGAATATACACAACTGTGATGAAAAGTTGGGGAAACTCACGAGGCAAATAAAAGGGGCGTAGTGACACAGACAGCAGCTCTACATCGGGTGTACAGATGCGCTCTCTGACCGTGACAGATGTGCAGTACTGCTTATTAATGTATAAACATACTCCGCCCCCTGACGCTTCCCCGTTACCTCTTCCTGCCGATCCGAGCGCAGCGGGGCTCCAAAGCCATCAATCCACAGGTCTGCATCTCGGTCATGCGCAGTAAGCCAAGATGACAAGATGACGTGAAAGCCATGACGCAGCAGTTCTTAAAATCCTTCTGGTAACGTACATTGCCTTGAATTTCCTCCACCTTGTTTCTCACAGACCGTGCATTCCCAAAAATGATCGAAGGAAGAGGAATGTTACCAAACTGACGTCTCCTAAGGCGCAATTTCACACCTCCACGACTTCCACGCTTCCTTCTGCCGTCTCTCTTTTCACCGCTGTGTCCATCTCTCAAAATAAAGTCCAGCAGTTGAAGTTTGGGCTCAATCACAGACGCTGCATCAGCTGTGTTAAAGCGTAGCAACACGTCCCTGGAATATTGTATTCTGCCCGCTATTCTGCTCGCCATGGAGCCGAATGCGTTTACCTCAGAGACAAAGAGCCACAGCACAGATAGCAGCAGTGCGAGAGAGGAGAGGAAATCCATGTTGCAGATACCAGAGAGCTCTTCGCCATATATTCCACAAACGCTCCAGGGCAGAAACGACACAGAGGATTTTCTAAAAATGTAAAAAAGTACAAAACACGCACACATGCACTATATCACCAGCTGCTGGTCGCTGCGTGCGCATGCGCCCAAGTAATTCAATTCAATTATGTCAATTCTCTCATAGAATATTTTTTCAAGTATCTTGGAAAATTGCGGCAATAGTGAAATTGGTCTCTAGTTTGAGAATTCCCCCTCTGTCACCCGTCTTGTATATCGGAATTACTTTAGCTATTTTCATTGCATTGGGAAATATACCTGTTTGGAGAGACAGGTTACAGATATACGTCAGTGGTTTCACTAAGCATTCAATAATAGTTTTGACTAGTAGCATGTCAATACCATCACAGTCCGTAGATGTTTTACTTTTAAATGATTTAACAATTTCAATGACCTCTCTCTCGTCTGTGTTCTTTATGAAAATGGAGTCTTTTATAGCAGTGTTTTTGCTTATTATATCACCTGTAGGCGCCGTAATGGGTATTTCTCGAGCCAAATTAGGACCAATGTTAACAAAAAAGTTATTAAATTCATCTGCAGGTGAAGCTGCATTCGCACTCTGAGTCGTTTTATTATTTTTTGAAAAATCGGTTGGGTAGCTTGTATTTCTGTTTTTATTTCCAAGAATATTGTTAAGTATTGTCCATGTATTTTTAATATTGTCTCTGTTTTTCTCCAGTTCTTTACTGTAATAGTCTCTCTTACTACATCTTATTATATATGTTAACTTATTTTTGTATGTTTTATACTGCTGCTCTGCTTCTTTTGTCCTTTTCTTTAGGAAAGCTTTATATAATAAATTTTACTTTTTACACGCCTTTTGTAATCCTTTGGTTAACCATGGCTTATCGGCAAATTCATGTTTAAGCTTTTTCTTTACTAATGGACATTTTTTTTCATGAAGAGTGGTTACAATGTGCATAAATGTGTCATAGGCTTCATTTACATCTGATACATAGACTTCTGTCCAGTCTTGCTTCAGCAAGTCTTCTTTAAAAGAACTGATTGCATTTGGTGATTTATATCTGAACGATTTTAAAAATTTTTCTGTATTGGCCCCCGTGTGGCCATGGATAAGTACAAAGGTTGGCAAATGGTCACTTATATCATTTATCAATAATCCACTTTCTATTTTCTTATCAATAATATTAGCAAACAGGTTATCAATAAGTGCAGCAGTGTGAACTGTGATTCTACTGGGATGTGTTATTGTGGGATATAGACTCATGCTGTACATAGAATTCATGAACTCTGTAATTACATTTTGTTGATGTGGATTCAGTAAATCAATATTGAAATCTCCACAAATTACTACCATTTTCTTACTAGTAATATTATTGTACAGCTCGACTAGTTTATCTCTGAATGTCTCAATGCAAGTTCCCGGTGTTCTATATATATAACTTATAATTAGATTTTTTGTTTTATCTTGGTCAGTCTCAACAGTAACACATTCCAAAATCCCTGGTAGTGTAAAGGACATTCCATTTACAAGCTTACACCTACACATATTGTGAAGTATGTGAGGTTCACACAAGAAGAAGAGCAGATGGCTGCAGCAAAACAGGCTTTATTGAAGATGCACCACACTGAACACAGACAGGAGGGGAGGTCATTCTCCCAGACCTCCGTTTCAATAAGGGTTACACAGACACATAATCATTCATTCATTCATCTTCTTCCGCTTAATCCTTTTTGGGTCGCAGGGGGGCTGGAGCCTATCCCAGCATCTTTGGGCAAGAGGCAGGGTCCACCCTGGACAGATCATCAGTCCATCGCAGGGCCAACACAGAGAGACAGACAACCATTCACTCTCACATCCATACCTAAGGACAATTTAGAATCCCCAGTTTGATGCCAATTAACCTAACCTGCATGTTTTTGGCATGTGGGAGGAAACCGGAGAAATCCCAGAGTAAACCCACGCAGACACGGGAGAACATGCAAACTCCACACAGATCACTGTTGGTCGGGGGCTGGGATCGAACCCAGGATCCCCCGGCCAAGGGTGAGTTGCTGTGCTGCCACAGTGCTAACCACTTTTCCACCGCGCCGCCCAGACATATAATCATTCCTGTTCTAATTCTACCTATAACACTGCTGGGTCATTATAACGCAGTTATAATGACCCAGCAGTATAATGACACAGTAATAACAGTTTAACGCACACGAAAATAACATCTTCTGCTGGCAAAGCATGCTGGGGAAATCCCTGCCCCCCTTAACACAGCCCCGACGTTATACTGCCGCCCCCCCCCCCCCGGACTGGTTTCTGTCCACAGAAAAATGAAAGTCCAACCCAAAAGTCCAACACAAATCTGTCCAGGTGTCGGAGCGGCCTCCGTTGCCAACAACCAGCACGTACAGGCCCGCCAGTGTCCATCTGTGTCTTGGGCAGAGTATCTGGTCGGGGTGAAGGCTCCGGCTTGACCACCAGCGGGGCGGATAGCTGGTACAGGGCGAGACGGTCACGGTGGAGTACCACAACCCGGTCCCTTTTCTTTAGCCTCACCCTGTACACCACATCCGTCAGTCCCTGCAGAACCACGCATGGTCCCGACCAATGGCTCGCCAATTTCAGTGACTGTCCTCTTTTCCTCTCCTGGCAGAAAACCCAGACTCGATCTCCTGGTGCAAAGTCCCTCCCCTGGCAGCGGGAGTCATATGCCCGCTTCTGCCGACTCCCCGCCGCTGCCAGGGCCTCCCAGGCGGGCCGCTGGCCCTCGTCCAGCCACTGCCGCGCCCAGAAAATGACCGGATCTCTGTCCTGCTCGCTCTGCAGCTGCTGCGCGCCGAGGGCCTCTGTGACGTCATCGCTGGGGGGAGCTGCCTGATTATTCGATGGGAACTGTGTGCCGCTGTGTTACTCCTGCTCACAGCGGTCTGGAGAGCAGCAGCCCGTGGGACGGCCTGGTCTCAATCCTCTGCCCGCTGGCAGTGACGACAGTCCAACAGCTCCCGCAGCTGGCGTGTCTGTCCCAATTCCAGCCCGCTGCAGCTCTGCTGGAACAATTCCTAGACCGTCTGCTGCGTTCTTGCTGACTCGTTAACCCGCTCCGCTGCGATTCCCCCCCCCTGCTGTCCCTGTCTGTGATCGTGCTCCCTCTGCTCATGCTGATGGTGCCATTGTGTCCAGTCCTTGCGGTGACCCGCCTGGTCCGGTCCGTCCTGGCGGTCCCTCGATCACGCAGGCCTCCGGGTTCCTTCCCTGGGTCCCGCTGCGGAGCGTGATGGTCCGAGTTCCCAGCTGGAGGGACGGTCTGGCAGTGTCAATCTTCGCGCTCCATGCTGCGAGCAGATCAAGTCCAATAATGCAGGGGTCTTGGATGTCAGCCAGCCAGAACGGGTGGTTTGTGTTCTGGCCGGCCACCCCCACCACGAGAACTCTTCGCCCCCCCCAATCTGGTGCCCTCACCGGTAGCTGTGGTGACGCAGCGCCCGGTGGATTCCCACCCCTGTGGTGCTGTCTCATCCGTGCCTGGCAGCACACTGGGTCGGACCAAGGAGATGGTAGAACAGGTGTCGATCAGGGCCTGGATCATTGTGTTGTCCAGGCTGCACTGTAGGTATATCCCTGGCGAGCGTCCAATTCAGCCCACACGCAGTGACAGCTCATCGGTTTGTCGTGGGGTGGGTGCAGGGCAGTACCACACGATGTGTCCTGGCTCCCCGCAGTGGAAGCACCCTTCCTTGCTCTGCCGCGGCCGTCTTCTCCATGGGCGCACCACCGTGATCTGCCATAGCTCCTCCTCCTCCTCCTCGCTCTCAGCTGTGGCCTGAAAGGTTCTTTGTCTCGGTGCCAATGTCTCGGCCGTACAATTTATCAGCGGCTCCACCCACTCCGCTTCTGCCACCGCAGTCTCCCAGTTGCTCGCGGCGTAAATCCAGATGTGGCTCTGGAGCTGGGCCAGGCAGAGACCCCGGATGAAGTGCCGGAGGGTGAGCTTCTCCACTACTTCTGGCTCAAAATCCGGGTAGCTGCGTCGTGTCAGCAGCCGTAAGTCCACTGCGTAGACTCCCAGGCTCTCCTGGCTGCCTCGCCGGCGGTTGGCCAGCTGTTCCTCGGCGTGCTCAGTGTTGGCCGCTCTCCCAAACCGCCTCTGGAGTGCTCCTTGTAGCGCTGGCCAGCTGCGGCATTCCTTGGGCCGGAGATTGGACAGCATGCGGAGAGCCCTTCCCTCCAGGGCCAGCGTGACCTGCACGGCGGTCTCCTCGGGTGGCCAGCCGTTCAGCACAGCAGCCAGCTCGACCTGGACCAGGTAGTCGTCCAGCAGGGTTTCACCGTTGAAGCGGGGAATCTTGGCCCACTGCTGGATGGGTGGGACGGTCGCCACTCGGTCGATCACCGCTCCTGGTCGCAATGGAATCACCAGCCCGTCCTGCCTTGAAAAGGGCGGGGAGCGGGGCTAGTTTGTTCTGCTCAGCCTGCCCTGCCTTGAAAAGGCAGAAGGCGGGGTACACTGGTCCTGTCGGGTCCGCTGCTCCATTCATCCCGGCAAGGAACTCTGGGGGTTGGTGTCTCAGTTCTGTCGTCCATCCCCAGCTGAGCAATGAATCACTCCAGCTGCTGGATCTCTGCTCAGATCCTGGCTTCCATCTGCTCCATCTCCCACTCCTGACACCAGTGTGACGTCGTGGGGGTTCACACAAGAAGAAGAGCAGATGGCTGCGACAAAACAGGCTTTATTGAAGACACAACTGAGCACAGACAGGAGGGGAGGACATTCTCCCAGACCTCCGTTTCAATAAGGGTTACACAGACACATAATCACTCCTGTGTGGCGGTTTGGTGTAAACCCCCACAACAGACTGGACAGACACAGCGCTCGGCTAGAGCAATTAACAGAACAGTGAAATGTGTATTAATGTCTACAGGCAGCCCCGCTTCTTCGGGCTCACTTCTGTGATGTTAATGTTGCCTTTCATGCATTGTGTTCATGCGTCCTGTCCTTACTGTGACCTAGATACCGAGATCAATATGTCTCTCAAATGCAAATGTCTCATGCCTGTTCTGTTATCTCTTTGATCATACCAACTGCTGGGGGAACGCTCTTTTATGTATTGTTGTAGTTGGGTATATATACTGCACGGTAACCCATGTTCACTCTCTCTCTCACTCCTGCATCTGCTGCGAGACACACACACTGTGTGTCTCCTCTTCTCAGAGATCCGGAGGATCCCGCTCCAGTCTGCTCACACTTGGATCGGAGCGGGGATCCTGTGAAGGCGGTATGATTCAATAAACCAACTAAAAACTCCATCGCTGCCTTTATTTTTTCATGCCGCCTCACTGGTGACCCCGCAGACGCACACGCTTTGTGCGACGCAACCTTCTGGTCTGGACGGCCACGCTGGCGACTCGACGCTGAAAAAAACATGCTGCCAGCGAACACAGCAGCCTGACGCAAACGATCCGCCCTCCCATCTGCTTCAGGGAGACCTTGACGCGGAGCCAACACAGGCGAGCTACTCTCCCGGCATCACCCACGACCGGGAAAACTGCAGAAAACGTCATGGTGCGACCCTCGCCTGAGATCGGGACGTCCACGCTGGACCGGCCGAGGGACACAGAACGTTTTCTCCCTCTCACCGCTACTCCTCCCTCTCAGCGATCCTACTCATCTACCCGAGCCTGAGGAACAAAGATCGTCTATCTCCCCTCAACGCTCCAACGCACCATGACTAATCTGCAGCCACAGCCCATCATAGATATTTAACGGCGCCGTCTGCGCTGATCTCCACCAAGATTCTGCACTCTGACTCGCCTCTCCAGCTGGCCCACCCATGCACGAGCCCCGGCGCACGCACCGGGGAGTTGTGAGGACGGCACACCACGCAAGGGACAATAACGGCTCCACTGACCGCCTTCCTTCTGCTGCACACTGGCCCTTCAGGCTTGCTCGTACACCTGAGGCCCGCAGCTTGCTCACTGGATTTTATGGTCTTAGCCACGGCACACAAGGGGAGTTCAGCTGTCTGTGGTTCCCGAGGCTTTAGGGTTGCGCCTGCCCTAAAGTTAACACGCCAGTCCCTCTGCTTTTATTTTTTTCTTACAGCCGCTCCTGCTTTTCTTCATGGCCACGAGAGGAGTCAGAGACTAATTTTTCTTCTTGCGGACCTCCGCACGCGCAACGGGACAGCCCCTCGACGTCGCGGAGCAGCAAGCAATTTTTGCGCGGCTCGGACGATTTCACCGTCCCGGTCGGCACGTACTACCCCCCTCCTCCCTCCCCCTCCGCCTGCAGCGAGTTTCTCCCACAGCTTGCTCCCATAGATGGATTATCGAGGTCCCGGCCCCCTGCCATGCCCTCTGGGGGGGAGCGTGTGGCGGTTTGGTGTAAACCCCCACAACAAACTGGACAGACACAGCGCTCGGCTAGAGCAATTAACAGAACAGTGAAATGTGTATTAATGTCTACAGGCAGCCCCGCTTCTTCGGGCTCACTTCTGTGATGTTAATGTTGCCTTTCATGCATTGTGTTCATGCGTCCTGTCCTTACTGTGACCTAGGGACCGAGATCAATATGTCTCTCAAATGCAAATGTCTCATGTCTGTTCTGTTATCTCTTTGATCATACCAACTGCTGGGGAAATGCTCTTTTATGTATTGTTGTAGTTGGATATATATACTGCACGGTAACCCATGTTCACTCTCTCTCTCACTCCTGCATCTGCTGCGAGACACACACACTGTGTGTCTCCTCTTCTCAGAGAGCTGGAGGATCCCGCTCCGGTCTGCTCACACTTGGATCGGAGCAGGGATCCTGTGAAGGCGGTATGATTCAATAAACCAACTAAAAACTCCATCACTGCCTTTATTTTTTCATGCTGCCTCACCTGCTCTAATTCTACCTATAACACTGCTGTGTCATTATAACGCAGTATAATGACACAGCAGTATAATGACACAGTAATAACAGTTTAACACACACAAAAATAACATCCTCTGCTGGCAAAGCATGCTGGGGAAATCCCTGCCCCCCTTAACACAGCCCCGACGTTGCAGTATTGTTACATCTTGTTCAACTCTTTGACAGCAACAGGAACAAAGCTGCTTTTGTAGTGCTGGGTTTTACTTTTTGGGACAGCAAACCTCCGTCTGGAGGGAAGAAGCTGAAAGTTGCAGTGCAAAGGGTGGGAGTCATCATTTAAAATGGAGGTAGCCATCCTCTGTACCTGTCTGGTGTACAGGGATGTCAGGCTCAGCTGTGACTCACCAAGCAAACGACTGGACCATCTGACTACCTGATCCAAGGATTTCCTCTGTTTCAGTTTTATCTGACCAAACCATGACACTAAAGAAAAGGATAAAACAGATTCAATAAAAGCCCGATAATACATTGTCATTATGGTTTGGTCAGTTTGGAAGCGTGCAAGTTTCCTTAAACAATGCAAATTTTGCTGACCCTTTTTGCACACCCTTTCACAGTTCTCTTCAAAGTTTAAATTACTATCAATAATCGTCCCAAGATATTTGTAGGATTGTACACATTCGGTGGTCTGGCCTTTTAGTACAGTGACTTTGTGCCTGGGAGTTTTCCTCCTAAAGTCAATAATCATGTCTTTAGTTTTTGTCGTATTCAGCTGCAGGTAGGAATCCTCACACCAGTGAACAAAATCATCAACTACTGGGCCGTGGCCACTCTCACCATCCTGGAGGAGACTGACAACAACTGAGTCATCAGCATACTTTATAATGTGTCTGTTGTCATGTCTGCTCCGACACATGTTTGTGTACAGGATGAAGAGTAGTGGTGACAACACACAACCCTGAGGAAAGCCAGTAGAAGAACACTTTAGGTCAGACAATGTACCATTGACCCTTACTCTCTGCGTCCTGTTGATTAAAAAATCCAGAATCCAACCCACCAGATTATTGCTCAAATCAAATTGTTGCAGGAGCCTTTCAACTAAAATATGAGGTTGGATTGTATTAAAGGCGGAAGAAAAGCCCACAAATAAAAGCCTGGCATGTGTCTCATTAAAATCCAGATGTTTAAAAAGCATGTTAAACAGAGTGACAGTGGCATCCTCCACTCCTCTGTGAGGCCTATATGCAAACTGCAGAGGATCCAATGCATGCTCAGTCTGCTTTAGGACCTCAAATCTGACCAGTTTTTCAAAAATTTCCATTAAAATTGAAGTCAAGGCAACTGGTGTAAAATCATTTACCGTTTTAGGACAGCTGGATTTTGGAACGGGGACAACCACGGCTTCTTTCCAGATCTTAGGCACATGTTGTGTCTGTAAGGACTTATTGAAAATGTAGTGAAATACAGGACTCAGTTCATGTGCACAGGACTTTACCAAGCGCCCACATATATTATCAGGGCCTTGACTTTTGTTCACTTTTATAGCACAGAACGTCCTTTTAACATCCTGTACTTCAATATTAAAGTGCTGATTGTCTTTGAGTTTCTGCTTCAAATCTTGGGTTTCTGTGCTAAAATCAAAGGAATCAAAACAACCATAAAAACAATTAAGAGCATTAGCCAGCTCTGTGTCTGAATTAAAACCATCTAAAAACACACGATTACTGCGCTCTGTGCTCTGAAGGCCTGCAATAGTTTTCATACTAGCCCAGGTTGAACCAAGCTTCTTTGCTGCCATTTTGCTTTCCAATTCTGATTTATAATTCTGTTTTGCTCTTAAAATTTCAGACTTCAGCTCTTCTGTGGCAACCTGTAGCTCAGAAACAACCCCCTGTTTAAAGGCAAGTGCTTTCCTCTGTAAGCAGGATTTAATTGATTTTGTAACCCATGGCTTGTTGTTGGGATATATTTTGACATGTTTACGTGGAATGATCATATCCCTGCAAAAAGCCATGTAAGAGCATGTCACGTCCACCAAAGAGTCCAAATCATCCCCGCAGGACACTGTGAACACCTCCCAGTCCGTACAGTTAAAACATTCCTGGAGGCAGAGCACTGAATCATCTGTCCAGACCTTCATGTCTCTGGTCTTCATCTTGCCTCTTCTGAGAGCAGTTTTATATGTGGGCAGCAAATGTACACAGTTGTGATCTGAGGATCCTAAAGGAGGAAGGGGAAGAGATTTAAAGGCTCCCTAGATAGATCCATAGCACAGGTCCAATGTCTTTTTTCGCCTGGTTGGGCAGGAGACGTACTGATAAAAGTTTTTAAGTGTCTTATTTAAAGCAACATGGTTAAAATCCCCAAGGATAAAATTTGGAGCCTCTGGGGAAATCGACTGCAACCGCTGTACCACATCAAAGATGGTGCTGGAGGCGCAGTCAGCATCCGCCCTCAGGTGAATGTACACAGTTGTTATGAAAAGCTGGGGGAACTCGCGAGGCAGATGAAAGGGGTGTAGCGATACGGACAGAAGCTCCACATCTGGTGTACAGATACGCTCTCTGACCGTGACAGATGTACAGTACTGTTTATTAATATACAAACATACGCTACCTCCCTGACGTTTCCCTGTTACCTCTTCCTGCTGATCCAAACAAAGTGGGGCTCCAAAACCGTCAATACAAAGATCCTGGTCCCAGTCATGATCCGTAAGCCACGTCTCCGTGTAAGCCATGACACAGCAGTTCTTGAAATCTTTCTGATATCGGATAATTCCTTGAATTTCATCCACTTCATTTCTCAGGGATTGTACGTTCCCCATAATAATGGAAGGAAGAGGAATGCGGTTAAGCTGACGCCTCCTCAGGTTTAATCTTACGTCTCCACGCTTTCCGCGTTTCCTTCTCTTGTTCCTCTTTTCATTGCTGTGTCCATGAAAGTCTCTTAAAATAAAGTCCAGCAATTGCAGCACAGACTCAAACACAGATGCTGGATTATCCATGTTTAGCTGCAGTAACATGTCTCTGGAATACTGCATTCTTACCAGCGTGACCGCACTGACGTTCCAGCCAAAGAGCCGGTAAGAAAGAAGCCACAGTGCAAAAACAAGAAGAAAATCCATACTGATGGAACCAAAGAGCTCTTCGTTATATAGTCCACAAATATTCAAGGACAAAAACGGTACAGAGAATTATGTTAAAACACATTAAAATGCATAAAAACAGAGACTAAGACGCCAAACTTTTTCACCCACTGCCGGTTGCTGCGTGCACATGCGCCCAATGGTACAGTATATGGTAGTGCTGGACCTGGGAAGGATGGAGAAATTAAGGGCATGTGCGTTGCTTGTGCATAACCTGGGAATGAAGGGACAACGGATTTTGGGCACACTTGGTGGCACGGACGATTATGAAGAGGTGGTTGAGTTAATGGTGCGCCATTTCAGAGCACTGGACAACATCATCATCCAGAGAATTAAATTTTGACAGCGCCGCCAACAGGTAGGCAAGTCCATCCAATGTTTTATGTTGGACTTGAGGCAGCTGGCCATCAAGTGTTGGTTTGGACTGTTGGAGGAAGAGGTGGTACACGACCAGTTGACGCAACATACCAACTGTGCTACAGTCCGGTCTAAGCTGCTCACATTTCTGGGTGAATTGACGCTGTCCAAGACCGTTGAGTTGGCTCTCCAGCTGGAAGCAGCAGATAAACTAACTCGGGAGCTGGGTGAGCGTCTGTCACCGCGAGAGTTGGGATCCCCCATGGCTACAAAAGTAGTGGACCCAGACAACAATGGGAGCATTGAGGATGACGCAGGAGGTGCTAATGCTGTACAGATGAGGTATGCCCCGGGGAAGCCCAGATGTATGGGTTGCAGGTCCACGAAGCATCGCTACAAAGCCAGAGAGTGTGTGGCAATAGGGAATTGCTGCAGCAGGTGTGGCCGTCTTCACCACTACACGAGGGTGTGCCAGTTAGCCGAACAAGGAAGCACCCAAAGGAGTTCAACCCCTTCCACCCCGACAGTGATCCATACTGTGTTCCCGAGCACTGCTGGGCGCACATATTGCACGGTGGAGTTGGATGGAATGGCAGCGTCGATGCTGAGCAACACGGGGGCAGAGAGTTCCTTGCTGAACTGGGCTACAGTGAGGCAAATTTTTTCCCATTACAGAGCTGGTGACTCAGCACCACTTTGCAGTTATGGAGGAGGATGGTTGGCCATGGTGGGAACCATCAGACTGACGGCTCAGTACAAGTCGGCGGAGATGGCTGATGTGGAGTTCATCGTGACGGCCCGTGGCACAAATATCATGGGCTGCAACCTCTTCTATGGCCTTGGCTTCACCATTGAGAGCGGCGCTAGGGAAGGGTGGTCGGGCTGCGGATTGTGGGACCGACCGGTTCCAAGAGGATAGGACGAAGCTGTGCGGGATGAAAAGTTGATAGGCACCCCGGAGAGTGGCCAGGCCTGGTCGCACTCAGGATCACCGCAGGAGGGCCCCAGTGCCAGAGCGCGAGTCACCATGGACGAGGGTACTGGGTGGCACAGGTGGGCGCCTGCACCGATGAGCGATGCCAAGAGGATGGGCCCAGGTGTTCCTGGAGCTCGGCTGAAGTGGGCTGGTGGACACGGGGCCACATCGGCGAGACCTGCAGCAGACTTAGAAGAGGTTGGGGCAAGACCGATTGGCACTGAGAGGGCAAGTGCCAGGCAGAGACCCTGCAAACCGAGCAAAGCCCCACTGACAGTTGCGGACTGGGTTCGGGCTCGAGTGGAGGCGAGATCACGGTGGGTACGGGCTAAACGACAGATGGGGGAGCACCAGGGTCAGCTGGGGCCGAGCGGAGCAACGCTTATCTCCAGCTGTCGGATGGCTGGTGGCAGCACCCAAATGAGCTACGGCGTGCCTCGGGGAAGGCAGTGACACGTGGCCCCGGACGAGTGGAGCGTCCGGCTGTGTGGAGGAGGAGGCACACCAAAGTTAAGGAGACCAGCTGTGGCCCGGGAGGCGAGCCACTTCCAGGGGCAGACTTAAGCTGGATTCATGCTGCACCTCTGCTGTCCGTGTATGTGAAACTAGAAACTTTGTGTGATGAAATTTAAGTCATCGTCTCCACTCTGCTAATGTCTGCAGTGCTCGACCGCAGACGACTGCATGCAGCCCAAATTTTGTGACTGCGCTGCCTGCCCATGACCTGAACACACTGAAAAGTGCATGCGCAAGACTTAGCATCCCATTCACGAGGTGGCAATATTGGCACAGCATACCAAGACAAAGTAGGCGAAGAAAACAACGAGGACACGGAAGATGAGAATAAACATGCATGAATCATAAATACTTCAGCAGCAGCAGCATCTTCGTGGAAAAGGGGTGAAAACCGGGAAGTCGAGCAGCAGAAAGCAAGCAGCATTTCTTCGTTGGTGAAAATCATAGCGCATTGGCGCTACCTATTGGGCGGGAGTGAAACTACAAATGATGGTTGTGTGCATGCATCAACCGCTTGGCCTGGGTAGATGACAAAAGTGAGCATGAACAGCGCCGCATGCATGCCGGGCTCATCCAAAGTGCACGTGGACCAAAGCAGACTAGAGGGGAAATGCAGCATGAATAAGGCTTGAGTAAAGGACGGTCCTGGGGCCCACGGGGTCATCTTCCCCGAGCTGTGTGTATATACATTATTTGTTCTGCATATGTTTTAGTGTTTTGGTGTATATGTGTTTATAGTTCTGGGGATTGTTTTGTGCAGATTAGGAAACATGGCAGCATTTTTTTTTTTTTTAGTTTATAAATGGATTTTTATTCAGTACAGGTGGCAGAATAATCCGCCTTGCCGTGTGGGGGGTAGGATGGCAGTCTACCTGTCCCCCCCTAATTTTAGTTGTTTTGTGTGAATGTGTTAGGCCCCTTTTTGTGATTTTAGCTTAGTTTTAGTGGATGATTCGGGTTCCAAATTGGGGTGGGTTTTGACTGTATGTGTGTTTTTGGACTTTTCTATGGGGGGGGGGGTGATATAGTTATTTATATGTTCTGTGTTCGGTTTATGTGGCACGGGGTGGTGGCTCTGCCTTTTCGTTCATGCCACCACTCGTGGGTATAAAAGGGCTGTATGCAGGAGGGGCGGTCTCTTGGCCGTCTCTCTGCACAGCAGTTTGGTGTGGTTAGGTGCACAGTGCCCTGTTTTAATAAATGTGTATTCAGCTCCACAACTGGTCTCCTCCTTGCCTCCAACCTCCGACATAACAGTATGTACTTCCCTTGATAAGAAGTTTTCAAAGGAGGTTGGTAGAATAGGTGGTGAGAGTAGAGGCATGAAGAAGGATATTAAGTTAAGCCAAGCAAGTAATGGAAGTGTTGAGAGAGATGGATAATCTCAAATTTAGACAGGATGAGGATATTACTCAATGTGCAAGTGTGGAAGGTCTGCTGGAAGAAATGAGAAATGAGGAGAACAAGAAATTTAATCTGATCTTTAATTTACCCAGAAGTCAAGCGGCTGATGTTGAGGACAGAAGGAAGACCTGGATTCCATAAGGGTGTGCTCAACAAGATTAAAGTGCCTCTCTCAGGAACTGTGAGACTTGGTAAGAGAGATTCTCCTCGGCCACTAAGAATTACTACAGCCTCAAAAGGAGACTAATATACAATTCTTAAAGCTGCATCAGGCCTTCAGAAGGTTCCCATGTACAAGGATGTATATATTAACAGAGACCTGATCACTTTAGAGCAAAGGACGATGAAAATGCTCTCGGGAGAAGTGGAAAAAGACATAGGAGTCCCAGGATGCAGGAGAGACCAGCATTACATGGGTAATAAGGAAGGGTAGGGTGGTGAAAAGACAACCAAGAAGGGAGGAAGAAGAGACTCAGTTAACCACAATATTACTTGCTTCTATACAAACGCTGATAGTCTGTTGAACAAAAGGTCAGAGTTTGTTACTTCACTTGTACACTATGCACCAGATGTTTGTGTTACTGAGGTTTTACCAAAGCATTTGCATCTTCAATCACAGGAATCGGAGTTCCAGGTATAGGGATACAACATCTTATTGCCGACGGGAAGCATGGGGTGATGATCTACGTCACACAAAATGAAGGCGTCACCAGCGGACTGTGTTGCTGATACCTTTCACGAGAGCTGTTGGATCAAACTGGAGTTGGTGGGGAATGATAAATTTAATTGGTTGTACGGTGGTGTGAAAAAGTGTTTGCCCCTTCCTGATTTCTCGTTTTTTTTCTGTATGTTTGTCACACTTAAATGTTTCAGATCATCAAATAAATTTAAATATTAGACAAAGATAACACAAGTAAACACAAAATGCAGTTTTTAATTGAAGGTGTTTGTTATTAAGGGTAAAAAAATTCAAACCGACATGGCCCTGTGTGAAAAAGCGATTGCCCCCTTGTTAAAACATAAATTAACTGTGGTTTATCACATTTTGGAAAGCTGAGTTCAATTTTCTAGCCATTTCTAAAGCTTTGGGACTCCAGCAAACCACAGTGAGAGCCATTATCCACAAATGGCAAAAACGTGGAACAGTGGTGAACCTTCCCAGGAATGGCCGGTTGACCAAAATCACCCCAAGATCACAGCGACAACTCATCCAAGAGGTCACAAAAGACCCCACAACAAAATTCAAAGAACTGCAGGCCTCACTTGCCTCAGTTAAGGTCAGTGTTCATGACTCCACCATGAGCAAGAGACTGGGCAAAAATGGCCTGCATGGCAGAGTTCCAAGACAAAAACCACTGCTGAGCAAAAAGAACATAAAGGCTCATCGCAGTTTTGCAAGAAAAAATCTTGATTATCCCCAAGACTTTGGGGAAAATACTCTGTGGAGTCATGAGACAAAAGTTGAACTTTTTGGAAGGTGTGTGTCCCATTACATCCAACGTGAAAGTAACACAGCATTTAGAAAAGGAACATCATACCAACAGTAAAATATGGTGGTGGTAGTGTGATGGTCTGGAGCTGTTTTGCTGCTTCAGGACCTGGAAGACTTACTGTGGTAAATGGAACCATGAATTCTGCTGTCTACCAAAAAACCCTGAAGGACAATTTCTTGCCACCTGTTTGTGACCTCAAGCTGAAACGCACTTGGGTTCTGCAGCAGGACAATGATCCAAAACACACCAGCAAGTCCACCTCTGAATGGTTTAAGAAAAAGAAAATGAAGACTTTGGAGTGGCCTAGTCAAAGTTCTGACCTGAATCTGATTGAAATGCTGTGGCATGACCTTAAAAAGGCGGTTCATGCTCGAAAACCCTCCAATGTGGCTGAATTACAACAATTCTGCAAAGATGAGTGGGCCACAATTCTTCCACAGCGCTGTAAAAGACTCATTTCCAGTTATCACAAACACTTGATTGCAGTTGTTGCTGCAAAGGGTGACCCAACCAGTTATTCGGTTTAGGGGGAAATCACTTTTTCAAAAAGAGCCATGTAGGTTTGGGTTATTTTTCCCCCTTAATCATAAACGCCTTGATTTAAAAACTGCATATTGTGTTTACTTGTGTTATCTTTGTCTAATATTTAAATTTGTTTGATGATCTGAAACATTTAAATGTCACAAACATACAAAAAAATGAGAAATCAGGAAGGTGTGGTGGCACTCTGTGGGGGATTCTCCACCCAGATTCGGGAGCCGGGGGGAAGACGGAACAATGGACTGAAGGAGAAAGTGTTACCGGGGGGTCTCAGATGGAACAGAAAGGACTATTCGCCCCCCGGGGAGTTCAGGAGACGTCAAAGCCGTTGGAGAAAGAGAGGGTGTGAGAAGTGGGACTGGCGTTATATGATAATGTTCCACGCATGTCTTTGTCCACTGAATGCATTGTTGTATGGCTCCCTGGGTCTCCTGGGATGGAATTAAAGGTTATAAAAAGAAGGTGCCCTGAGAGCCAGTTAGAGTTTTACTGTACTTGATATTGGAAGAGGAACAAAGTTTGTGTCGTGCAGCTCACTGCCTCGTCTGCTTCCTTCTTCCACATTGGTGGCCCCAAGATGTGCCATGGAGAACAGGCCAAGCACCTCCCCAGAGACGACCCACAGGGAGAGCACCAGTCCCGCATGCGCTGTCACAGTCAAGCTCCCAGACTTCTGGCTTCACAATCCGACCACGTGGTTCTTGCATGTAGAAGCCCAGTTCGCACTCCGCGGGATCATACAGACGGCACAAAGTATTACCATGTGGTCGCTGCGCTGGATGTGCGTGCCACGCAACAGGTAATGAGCCTGCTCCAGGACCCGCCGGCCCAGGGAAAATATGAAGTGCTCAAGCGGATGCTACTCCAGCGTTATACCCTGTCTGACAGTGAGAGGGCAGAGAGACTCCTAACACCAGGGGCGTCAAACATATGGCCCGTGGGCCGGATCAGGCCCGCGAATGGGTTTAATCCAGCCCGCAAGATGATTTTGTAAAGTATAAAAATGAGCTGCAGTTTTTCAATAAATGAAACTGCTGTTCTAACTGCGTCCACCAGATGGCACAATAGCAATTGTGTTAAGCAAGCAAACTGTTTATACCAGGGCTGAGCAAGTAGGCCAAGCAAGTCCAGCTAGTCCGGATGAGCTACTTTGTGTTTTGCCCACGCTATTTATTACGGCTTCTACTTTTAACATTATGTTCTTTGGCACCCTCATTGCCCCAATATGTCTCTGTCAAAAACGAGAAAAGTGGACACAGAGTGCAGAGTGTTCCAAGAAAAATGGTCATCCTCCTATTTATTCATTGAAGTGAATGGGGAAAGCTGTATGTTTGGTGTGTTCACAGCATGTTTTAGTGCTGCAGGAATATAACCTTCGTCGCCACTACGTGAGTCTTCATGCTGACAAATACGACAACTTTCAAGGACAAGAGAGAAGAGAGAAGGTGAATGAATTGTTGGCGGGTCTGAAGAAACAGCAGTCTGTGTTTACTCATAGCCGAGATATCAGTGACGCTGCAGTAAAAGCTAGCTACCTTATTGCTAATGAAATTGCAGTGGCTTCAAAAACATTTAGTGAGGGTGAATTTGTGAAAACATGCATGATGAAGGCAGCGGAGATTGTGTGCCCTGAAAAGCACCAGGCTTTTGCAAATATCAGCCTAACAAGAAACACAGTTGCAGACAGGAATTCCGATCTTTCAGTGGATTTGGACAGCCAGTTGAAGCGCAAAGTCATTTATTGCGTTTTCAGTTGTGACTGATGAAAGCACGGACATTACAGATGTTGCGCAACTGGCCATATTCATCTGCGGAGTTGATGACACTTTGACCATCACCGAGGAGTTCGCGGAGTTGGTGCTAATGATGGATACAACGACAGCAGCTGATATTTTCACCGCACTTGTCGGCACGCTGGACAGGGTCGGAGTGGACTGGTCCCGCGCTGTCAGCCTGGCTACAGATGGTACGCCCTCAATGATCGGGGCAAAAAGCAGGTGTTGTGACAAAGTTCAGAGAGAAAGTGCAATCTGCAAATGGAGGATGTGATTTTTGGACTTTTCACTGTATTTTGCACCAGGAGGCTTTGTGTTGCAAATCATTAAAGATCGATAACGTCATGAAGGTGGTCGTCCAAACTGTTAATTTCATCCGATCCAGAGGCCTGAATCACTGTCAGTTTGACAGCCATCTCAGAGAGAAAGACCACAACTATGGCCTGCCATACCACACCAAGGTAAGATGGTTAAGCTGAGGTGCTGTGCTGAGGCGTTTCTTTGATTTATGAGAGAAAATTGAACAGTTCATGGAAGAAAGGAGCAAACCAGTATTAGAATTTCAGTCCGAAGAATGGATGCAGGACCTTGCATTTATGGTGGATGTTACGGAGCACCTGAATAACTTGAACAAACAGCTGCAAGGGCGCAACAAAGTTGTCACATAGTATTATGACAGCATACGTTTGTTCAAGTTGAAGCTGTCATTGTGGGAGACACAACTCGCTGGTGGTGATGCAGCTCACTCCCCTTGTCTGAAAGATGTGTGCGTGACCCAACATGCCACAGACATGAAGCGGTTCAAAGATAAAATAACGGGACTGTTACGGGAGTTTGAGCAATGCTTTCAGATTTTTGGTGAGCTGGAGAAAGACTTCAAAGTTTTTTGCTCGCCATTCACCATGAATGCCTCCGATCTTGCCCATCAACATCCAACTTGTAATAATAGACTTGCAGTGTGACTCGGATTTGAAGGGCAAATTTGCTGCAGCTGGCTTGGACACATTTTATCAGAATCTCTTGCCAGGTTACCCCAACTTGACAGCCCTCGCTGCAAAAGTGTTGTGCATGTTTGAACCACATATCTTTGTGAGCAAATTTTCTCTATAATGAGCATCAATAAAACAAGGCTGTACTCAAGGCTCGCGCACAAGCACTTGAATCACATCCTAAAGTTGGCTGCCACTCAGGATGTGACGCCTGATACTGATGCGCTGCTGAAAGCTAAAAGATGCCAGGTTTCAGGGGTAAAATAAACAATGGGTAACCCCGCTTAAAATGCTGCATGAAGCACCCTGATATAGTTCTGTGAAAATGATTGTCTTCTGTGGAAATTTAAAGAAAGTCAACACAACAGTGTGTAATTTACTGTGATAGTGTCAGTCACTTCAGTTCATAAGTTTGGTTTGTTGAAACTGTACATACATTGCACAGCTTTTATTTTTCTATCATTAAATGCAAGGCAGGGAGTAACTCAGCCCTCTTGAATAGTTTCTACCTCAGTTTGTATGGTTTGTTGAGTTCGCACAGGATTAATATGTAGAAATGACAAATGAGGTATTTGATACCTAGAAGATTATTATTATTTATGATTATTATTATTATTTTATTGTTTTATTTATTTTGTATTTTGTTTTGCATTTTGATAGGCTGTAACTTAAAGTTTAATTTGTAGATACACTGAGACGAAGTCTAAGTTCCAATCACTGAGGCATTGTGTTCTTGAAATTGCATTTTTTCCCTCAGAATTTTTAACTAACTTGAAGTGTTTTGTCAAGAGGATTAATTGTGATGTGTACATTTTCAGAATGTGCTTGTACTATTTTGGACCAAATTAAAACAAAGAAAACAATCTGAAGTTGTTGTTTTTAAGCTATTATACCATGATTTCACTGGTCCGGCCCACTTGGGAATAGAATTTCCTCCATGTGGCCCTGAGCTAAAATGAGTTTGGCACCCCTGCCTAACACATTCAGATTTAGGTGACAGATAAGCCGTGGAGCTCATGGAGAGCATGTTGGTGCTGATGGGGAAGAACGACGAATCTTTCCCGTTTGCCCACTTCTTCCAAAGCGCTTTGAGTGGTCTTTGTGACTAGAAAAGCGCTATATAAGTGCAGGTTAGTTAGTTAGTTAGTTAGTTCCTCAAAAACCTACCGGCTACAGCAAGGGCGATCCTGGCCAACTTGCTGCTGCTGGTGACCAAGGACTACCGCACCCTGGTGCAGGAAGCAGACCGCATCATTTTAGCAACCAGAGCTCTCAGCATGAATGCAGCAGCACCGGCATCCATGAGGGACTCCAGTGAGGTTGAGTAGCCGTTGGTGGTAACCGAAACAGACACCAGGAGACGAAGGAACAGGGCGATCTGTTTCTATCATCGCCACTTTGGCTCGAATGCCCAAGGGAAACAGCACAGCCAGCAGTCCGTAGCAGCTGCTACCGCTGGTAACAGAAACAAACTGCTTTTTATCACGGACACACGTTCGGGGAGATGTTTCTTGGTGGACTCCAGCTCCCAGAAGAGTCTCATCCTGCTGGCCAGTGCAGACAGATGGGCAGCAGGCAGCGGTCTCAAGATTACGGCCGCCAACAGGTCTACCATCAGGACATTTGGTGAGCGAACACTGAAGATATGCTTACATGGACACAATTTTCAGTGGGACTTTGTGGTAGCTGCATGTTCTGCCCTCATTTTAGGCGCAGATTTTTTATGTGCTTATGGATTGTTAGTTGATGTTGCCAACAGACAGTTAGTGGACGCAGTGTCTTTCTCCTCACTGCCCTGCACAGCTCGGGGAGTGGGGTCAACAACACTGGCTAACGTTATAGCTCCAGGGGGTAAGTACCAGCATTTACTTGCACAGTTCCCAGCACTCACGGTCCCAACTTTTTCGGCTATAGTAACTAAACACGGGGTCGAACATTGCATAACCAAAAAAGGCCCACCGGTGTTTGCATGACCTCAGTGCCTGGACATGGCTTAACTGGCCAGCGCGCACAAGGAGTTTGCCAACTTAGAGTAGCTGGGCATCGTTAGGTGCTCCAACAGCCCGTGGGCATCCCCAGTACACACGGTGCCTAAGGCTGATGGGTTGTGGCGACCGTGTGGCGATTTCCGGCGCTTGAACAACGCCACGGAACATGATTGGTATCCCATCCCACACATCCAGGATTTTTCTGTGCACCTGGCCGGGACGCGTGTTTTTTCGAAAGTGGATCTTGTCCGAAGTTAACACCAGGTCCTGGTGCGCACGGAAGATGTTCCTAAAACAGTGGTAATAACTCTTTTTGGCCTTTTCGAGTTTTTATGCATGCCATTTGGATTAAAAGGCACTGCACAGGACTTCCGGTTATGGCTGCCACGTAGGACGGACGTGTCTCGCTCTGCTCTGCTCCTGGAGAAAAAAAATCGGCAAATAACTCTCTCATTTGGGACAGAACGTATCTCAGCATTTGGGCGAGGATATGTCGGCGAAGCCTAAGGCTGGAAAACCAGGAAAAGGAAAAAGCGAGCCGCCGAAACAGTCCAAATTAACGGACTTTCAGGTCTGTGACACAGCAAACAAAACTCCATATATGGCGGAGGAGGCTGGCAACGCTGCGATGTCTGCGCGGGGAGGCGCAGATGCGCTGATGGCTGCCATGAGTTCAATGAGAGCGGACTTTTCCTCTAGATTTGATGGGATTATGACAGCGTTGGAAGGAATAAGAAAGGAATTGGGTGACTGTGTAGAACGAACGGCGCAGATGGAGCTCCGTCTCGCTAGTGCTGAAGATGACGTCACCCGTCTTCAATTAAAGGTGCGCACTTTGGAAAAAAAAAATAAATCTCTGGAAGATAATATTTTGGATTTGGAATCTCGGTCGAGACAGAATAATTTGAGGCTGGTGGGTCTTCCAGAGGAATCAGAAGGTTGGGACGTATGTTCCTTTCTGGAAAAGTGGATTCCGGAGGTGCTGGGCAGCGAGGAGTTGCAATCAGCAGTGGTTCTGGAAAAAGCACATCGCATTGGCCCACGGAGAGATAAGGGACCGCCGAGGACCTTAATTATGAAGTTTCTTAGCAACAGAGACAGGATGAAGATCTTCAACGCTGCACGTGCTAAAGGAGAGATTAAACACCAGGACCAGCAGGTGCGGTTCTACCCAGATTTGGCCACAGGAATCCAGCAATTGAGGAAGCAGTTTGATCCCGTACGTAAGGAGCTGCGCAACCTTGGGATTCGTCATGGTGTAATCTATCCTGCGAGACTGCTGACCACGTATGAGGGCAGAACCCACATCTTCAAGACCCCAGAGGAGGCGCAGGAGTTCATCAAGAAGATCAAAGAAGAAGAAGAGACTGGTGGGAGCTAAGCATGAACAAAATATAAGGTAGAATAATTAAGCATTTGCACAGGCATCTGACTGACTTGAAGTAAATAGTAAGTTTACAAAATATAGATTGTATTATATATTAAAAAAACAAAACAAAAACAAAACAAACAAAAAAAAAACTATGATGTACAAAGTTGTTAAAAATTTTGGAGTTAAGTTGGAAAACTACAGAGGAGAGTTAATGTTACGTCATTAAAAGCAGTAGAGTTAGGGTGATTGGGAGGATGAAGAAGGAGTGGCTTAGGCTGTTCCCCGTGGGTGTGGAACGGTCGATGGCTATATCGGGAGACAGAATTTTTCTTTTGATTTTGGGGGGTTTGCCACAAGTGTGGGAAGGGGAAATTTGTTTGTGTGTAGTTTGTAGGATGAATGTTCAACCACTCATGTTTTTGCTTCTCTGTATGAGCATGTTTACACTGCAAGGTAATCCCAAACTCTCTATTGATCATGGACCAAAGTGTTAATCTTAATTTAACTTCATGGAATTGCAGAGGTCTACAAAATTTAAAAAAACTTAAACAAGTTATGAATAAAATAAAGGACATGGGTTCAAGAATTGTGTTTTTACAAGAAACTCATCTGATAGAGGAGGATGTTAAAAGAATTAGGAGTAGATGGCAGGGAAGTGTATTCACCTCTTCATTTTCATCCCGGGCCAGGGGAGTTATGACTCTCATACATAAATCAGTTCCTTTTCAAGTGAAAAATGTAATTGGAGACAAATTTGGAAGATATGTAATCATTCAAGGTTCTTTGCTATTAGAAAATATAAATCTTGTGAACTTATATGGTCCCAATATAGATGATCAGAAGTTCTTTGCTAATTTATTTCTCATCTTATCATCACTTACAGGGCAACATATAATAGCAGGGGATTTTAATTGTACATTGAATCCAGGTGTGGATAGATCAACAGGACTGGATTGTACGCACATTGGATGTAGGATGACTATTAATCATTTTATGAAAGAATTGAGATTGTTAGATATATGGAGAGAAATGAAACCACAAGTTAAAGCCTATTCTTGTTATTCCAGTACCTACAAGACATTCTCACGTATTGATTATTTTTTGATTTCCACAGAATTAAGGTCCAAGATTCAAAACTGCTTTTATGATAACATCGTGATCTCTGATCATGCACCCTGTTGTCTAATATATGTAGATAAAAAATTGACAAAGGAATCAGGCAGATGGCAATTTCAGCATAAATGGCTTCAGGATGAGGAATTTGTCAAGTATATAGAAAAACAGATAGACGAGTTCTTTGACATCAATACTACACAAACATCAGCATGTGTAAAGTGGGAGGCTTTCAAAGCTTTTATTAGGGGACATATTATTAGTTATACAGGATCAAAATCTAAGAAGACTCGAGAGGAGAGAGCTAAATTGGAACATAAAATAAAAAGTCTTCAGGAAAAAGTGTATGCAGGAAGAGATCCAAGGTTGGAGAATGAATTACTGATTTTGAGAGCTGAATACGACAAAAAATCAGCGAATAGAGCTGCCTCGAGTCTTCTAAGATTGAAACAATCTTTTTATGAACAAGGTGAAAAATCAGGAAAATTATTAGCATGGCAGATTAAACAATTGGAAATTAAAACACCAATAACCAGTATTATAAGTAACGGACAGGTAGTTATAGATCCTTTAGAAATTAATAGAGCCTTTAGAGATTACTATGAAAAATTATATGATACCAAAAATGAACCTGATTTAACAAAACTAAATGGGTTTTTGAACAAACTATCTATACCGTGTATTCCAAATGAAAACAGGGAGATATTGGAGTCTAAAATTAGTCAAGAAGAAGTTGGGCTAGCCATTGATAATATGAAATCAGGAAAAAGTGCAGGACCAGATGGTCTTCCAGTTGACCTTTATAAAAAATTTAAGAATAAATTAATAAAACCTTTTTTGGAAATGGTTTTAGAAGCATTTCAAAATAATAATTTACCATCATACATAAATAATGCCTTAATTATACTGCTGCCAAAACCAGGTAAGCCCTCTAATAAATGTGAAAATATGAGACCAATAAGCCTATTAAACGCCGACCTTAAGATAATCTGTAAAATTTTAGCAAGACGAATACAAGAAATTTTACCAAATATTATTAATCGAGATCAGAATGGCTTTATAAAGGGTAGACAAGGCTTCCATAATGTAAGAAGACTATTTAATATTATTTATTTTAATAAAGAAGCACCGGATACAGCTCTCCTATCATTGGACGCCGAAAAGGCCTTTGATAGAGTTGAATGGCCCTTTCTTTTTGAAGTCCTACAAAGGTTTGGACTTGGAAATAATTTCATAAAATGGGTTCAAATAATATACAATAATGCTACAGCAGAAATCCTAACAAATAACAATATTTCAAAACCAATAAAAATCAATAGAGGATGTCGACAAGGCTGTCCACTTTCACCTTTACTGTTTACTATGGCAATTGAACCTTTAGCGATAGCGATACGTTTACATTCACAAATATATGGAATTAAAGTTGGACCAACAGAACATAAAATCTCCCTGTACGCTGATGATATAATTTTGTTTATGTCGAATCTAAAAAAATCAATTCCAACCTTGTTGAATTTAATAAAGAATTTTGGGGAAATATCAGGATATAAAATAAATAAAACTAAATCTTCAATATTAATGCTGAATGAGACCCAGAGAAGTTACCCAGCCCCTGAGGTAAATCAATTCAATGTTGTAAATCAGTTTAGATATTTAGGAATCCAAATTGTGCCTAAGCTGGAATCAGTCGCCAGTGTCAACTATGAAGCCTTAATGTCGGATATCAATGAGTTAACTCAGAGATGGATGTCACTACCGATGTCGATGATCGGGAGAATCAATATACTTAAAAGTAATATTTTACCTAAAATACTTTATTTATTTCAATACATTCCCTTATCACCACCTTTAGATCTATTCTCAAGAATAAAAAAAAAGTTAGTGGAATTTATATGGAACAACAGGAGGGCTAGATTACGTTTGTCTTTATTATATTTACCATTTGATCGTGGAGGTCTGAAATGTCCAAATTTTATGTTGTATTATTGGTCGGCACAACTGAGGTCTATGACATATTATTTTTCATCAAATGATCTCCCTCACTGGACTGAAATGGAATCATACAATTTACCTTTACCTCTTCCCATATTCATATACTCAGATTCGGCAAAAAAATTACAAAAACAAGTTAAAAATCCATTTGTAAAGCATATGATCAAAATATGGTATGAAGCTAAAAACTATTTAAAAGAACCACAGTTATTGTCACAATTTAGTCCAATATGGGGTAATCAATATTTTAAACCAGGGAGAGCGGACGCTGTATTTAAAGTATGGAATTTAAAAGGGATACAAAAGATTCAGGATTTATATTTGCCATGTGCAGACAACATAATGTCTTTTGAAGAGCTGAGGATCAAATTTAATCTCAATAGAACACATTTTTTTAAATATCTTCAACTTAGAAACTTTATTCGATCAAATCAAAATAAAGCTCTCACTCGACCTATTTATTCATCCTTGGAAAAAATGATGATGAAAGATAGTAAAAGAAAGGGTATTATTTCAGAGTTTTATAACTCATTGACACTATCTTCAAGTGAAAATTCACTGAAAAGATTAAACTACTGGAAAGAAGATCTGCAAATTGAAATTTCAGAGGAACAATGGGAATTGGCTTGTACAGAAGCTCAAACCAAATCAATAAATGCACGCCTTAAATTGATACATTTCAAATGGTTAATGCGGATGTATGTTACACCGGAGGAGTTAAATAGATATAACAAAAATATACCAGATACATGCACAAAATGCATGGAAAGTAAAGGAACCCTATTTCATTGTTTATGGGAATGTAGATTAATAAGAATGTTTTGGGAAGAGGTGAGGGTAACAATTGAAAAAATAATCTCAAAACAAATCATATTGAATCCTAAACTGTTTTTGTTGGGTCTGTACCATCCATCCATCCATCCATCTTCTACCGCTTTTCCGGAGGTCCGGGTCGCGGAGGCAGCAGTTCAAGCAGAGAAGCCCAGACTTCCCTCTCCCCAGCCACCTGCTCCAGCTCTTCAGAGGGGATACCAAGGCGTTCCCAGACTAGCTGGGAGACATAGTCTCTCCACCGAGTCCTGGGTCTGCCCCGGGGTCTCCTCCCAGTGGGACGTGCCTGAAACACCTCAAGTGGGAGACGTCCAGGAGGCATCCTAATCAGATGCCCATACCACCTCAACTGACTCCTTTCAATGTGGAGGAGCAGCGGTTCTACTCTGAGCCTCTCCCGGATGACTGAGCTCCTCACCCTATCTCTGAGGGTGAGTCCAGCAATCCTACGGAGAAAGCTCATTTCAGCCGCTTGTATCCGCGATCTCGTTCTTTCGGTCATTACCCAAAGCTCGTGACCATAGGTGAGAGTAGGAACGTAGATTGACTGGTAAATCGACAGCTTTGCCTTAGAACTAAGCTCCCTCTTCACCACAACAGACCGGTACAACGTCCGCATCACTGCAGATGCTGCTCCAATCCGTCTGTCGATCTCTCGCTCCATTTTCCCCTCACTCGTGAACAAGACCCCAAGATACTTAAACTCCTCCACTTGGGGCAGGAGCCTGTCCCCAACCCGGAGAGGACAATCCACCTTTTTACGGCTGAGGACCATGGACTCGGACTTGGAGGTGCTGATTCTCATCCCAGCCGCTTCACACTCAGCGGCAAACCGTCCCAGCAAGAGCTGTAGGTCATTGCTGGATGAAGCCAACAGGACAACATCATCTGCAAACAACAGAGATGAGATCCTGTGGTCACCAAGCATGACACCCTCCATTCCCTGGCTGCGCCTAGAAATCCTGTCCATAAAAATTATGAACAGGACCGGTGACAAAGGGCAGCCCTGGCGGAGTCCAACTCTCACTGGGAATGACTCCGACCGAGTGTTGGCAATGCGAACTAAACTCTCACAACGGTCGTACAGAGACCGAATAGCTCGTAACAACAAGCCCGATACCCCATACTCCCGAAGCACCCCCCACAAAAATCCACGAGGGACGCGGTCAAATGCCTTCTCCAAGTCCACAAAACACATGTAAACTGGTTGGGCAAACTCCCACGAACCCTCAAGAATTCTCGAGAGGGTAAAGAGCTGGTCCGATGTGCCACGGCCAGGACGAAAACCACATTGCTCCTCCTGAATCCGAGGTTCGACCAACGGCCGGACTCTCCTCTCCAGTACCTTGGCATAGACCTTCCCAGGGAGGCTGAGGAGTGTGATCCCTCTAAAGTTGGAGCACACCCTCCGGTCCCCTTTTTTGAAGAGAGGAACCACCACCCCGGTTTGCCATGCCAAAGGCACTGCCCCCGACCTCCACGCAATGTTGCAGAGGCGTGTCAACCATGACAACCCAACAACATCCAGGGCCTTGAGGTACTCGGGGCGAATCTCGTCCACCCCCGGGGCCCGGCCACCAAGGAGATTTTTAACCACCTTGGCGACCTCAGCCCCTGTGATAGGCGAGTCATCCCCCTCGTCCCCAAACCCTGCTTCCTCTGTGGAAGGCGTATCAGTGGGATTGAGGAGATCCTCGAAGTATTCCTTCCACCGCCCGACGATATCCCCAGTTGAAGTCAACAGTGTCCCATCCGCACCATACACAGTGTGGACGGGGAGCTGCTTTCCCCTCCTGAGCCGCCGAACAGTTTGCCAGAATCTCTTTGAAGCCGACCGAAAGTCTTGTTCCATGGCCTCACCGAACTCCTCCCATACCCGGGTTTTTGCTTCAGCAACCACCCGAGCTGCACTCCGCTTGGCCTGCCGGTACACCTCAGCTGCTTCGGGAGTCCCACAAGCCAACCAAGCTTGATAGGACTCCTTCTTCAGCTTAATGGCCCCCCTCACCACTGGTGTCCACCACTTGGTTCGGGGGTTGCCACCACGAGATGCACCGACCACCCTGCGGCCGCAGCTCTGGGCTGCCGCTTCAACAACAGAGGTGGAGAACATGGCCCATTCAGACTCCATGTCTCCAGACTCCCTCGGAATGTGGTTGAAGTTCTTCCGGAGGTGGGAGTTGAAGACCTCCCGGACAGGGGCCTCAGCCAGACGCTCCCAGCACACCCTCACTATACGTTTGGGTCTACCAGGTCTGAATGGCTTCCTCCCCTGCCATCGGATCCAACTCACCACCAGGTGGTGATCAGTTGACAGCTCTGCACCTCTCTTTACTCGGGTGTCCAAGACATACGGTCGCAGGTCTGATGATACGATAACAAAATCGATCATCGACCTGCGGCCTAGGGTGTCCTGGTGCCAGGTGCACATATGGACACCCTTATGCTTGAACATGGTGTTCGTTATAGACAGACTGTGGTTAGCACAGAAGTCCAATAACTGAACACCACTCGGGTTCAGATCGGGCAGGCCGTTCCTCCCATCTGTACCTCCCGTCTGTACCCAGAAAAGCATAATTTTAATAAAAGTGAAAGAACATTCATAGACCTCAGTTTGCTTAATGCCAAAAAATGTATTGCACTATTATGGAAAAAGACTCATAGACCAGATGTGACTCAGTGGTTAAGACAGATGTTAACAAACCTTCCATTAGAAAGAATAACATATATACTGAAATCAAAGGAAATTGTGTTTGAGAATATATGGAGACCTTTTATTGATTATGTAAAAAATTTAAACATAACTCTTGAAGAAGAAGGTGAATGATGTGTGTGGACCTTGTAAATTCCAAACTGGTGAACATAATATGTATACTTATGTATTGGATTGTCTAGACTAAACAGAGGAGCATTGTTGAAGACTTGATTTTGTTGGTGGTTGTTGGTGTTTTTAGTGCATTTTTTTTTTTGTAGTACTTTAGTGTTAGTGTTTGATTGTTTGTATCATGTTTGTTAAAAAAAAAAAAAAGGTTCAATAAAGATATTGTGGAAAAAAAAAAAAAGGCACTGCACAGACCGTCCAGAGAATGGACGCAGTGCTCCATGACTTGTCTTTGGTTTTTGTCTACTTGGATGACATTCTGGTGTCTAGCGCGTCTGAGGTGGAGCACATCACCCATCTCAAGACAGTTTTCCAGAGGATGGAAGTGCATGGGCTTATAGTGAAGCTTATACTGTGCCAGTGATTGATTTTTTTGGGCCAGCGCATTTCGCTGAAGGGTGCAATTCTGCTTCCGGATAAGGTACACTCTGTGTTGGACTTTCTGCGTCCGCAGACCGTGAGGGCCCTACACGAGTTTTTGAGAATGGTCAACTTTTATAACCATTTCCTCCCACGGGTAGCCCAGCTGATGCAGCCAATGTATGCCGCGCTTAAGAAAAAGAAGCCCGCGGAAAACATCGACTGGACCCCTGAGTGAGTCCAGGCTTTCGCAGATGCCAAAACAGCGCTTGCTGATGCTGCTTTGCTAGCCCACCCTGACCTGTCAGCATGAATGGTGCTCTCTACGGACGTGTCTGACGTTGCCATAGGGGCAGTGGTGGAGCAGTACATCTCAGGTTCATGGCAGCCACTCGCATTTTTCAGTCGTACTTTGTGCGACAACGAATGCAAATACAGCACTTCCACCTGGTGACGCGCCATTTCCAGTTTTGGCTAGAGGGGTGCGAGTTCATCACGTTAACTGACTATAAGCCGCTAACAGACACGATGTCCAAGGTCTTGGAACCATGGTCGGCCCGGCAGCAATGGCATTTGGCCGCGATCTCGGAGTTTACAACCGACGTTCAACACGTTGCTGGTAATCTCAACGTCGTGGCTAATTGCCTGTCGTGCGCGTTAGTCTCCCTGGTCTACATGGGAATAGATTTCCCTGCCATGGCCGCAGAGCAAGCCAGAGACACGAACATTTGTGCACTTCAGTCTGCACCTACTGGGTTAAAGCTGGAGAACAGGGTGGTGCAAGAAGGGCGCCCTCCCTTGCTCTGTGACGTCTCCACCAGTCACCCGTGCCCGGTGGTTCCGAGCTCTTGGCACCAGTGCATTTTTGAGTCAGTCCACTTCATTTCATATCCTGGCGTGCACGCTTCAGTTAAACTGGTGGGGGCGAAATTTGTCTGGCCACGCTTGCGCAAGGACGTGAAAGAGTGAGCTGCAGTGTGCATTGCGTGCCAGCGGGCCAAAATGCACAGGCACACCATAACTCCCCTCGAGTCATTCCAAATCCCAGCCAGGAGGTTTGACCATGTCCACGTGGATTTGGTTGGACTCCTCCCACTGTCGCAAGGTTTCACATACCTTTTGACAATCGTGGACCGCACCACGCACTGGCCTGAAGTGGTCCCGCTGGCTTCCACAACATCCATGGAAGTGGCTTGTGCTTTTTTGTCGGCTTGGGTTGTACGGTTCAGATCCCTGTCGGACATCACTTCCAACAGGGGTCAGCAATTCATTTTGGAACTCTGGTCCACGATGGCCCAGAGCCTGGGGGTCAGAATTCACCACACTACCACGTACAACCCCCAGGCTAACGGGTTATGCGAGCGTTTTCATAGGTTGCTTAAGGCAGCGCTCAGACCTTCACTCACGGATGCAAATTGGGTCGACCGCCTGCCCTGGGTTCTTTTAGGGTTGCACTCCATGCCTAAGGAGGATCTGTCAGCCTCCCCGGCAGAACTCGTTTTTTCTCAGCCGCTGCGGATCCCCTGGAGTTTTTTCCGGAAAACCCCAGGGCCGATCCACCCAGGCAATTTTTGCACAGTACGGAGGCTGTTAACGTGCCCGGCCCGGCCCACCATTGTTTTCCCCACCTTCATCCTGAAAAGCTTACAGAATGCCAGTTTTGTCTTTGTCAGGCACAATGCGCACCGGACCCCGCTGCACCCACTACAGCGGACCGTTCAGGGTGCTGGAAACTTGGGCAGAGCATTTTGTGTTAGACTTGGGGGGGGGGGGGGCGTAGGGAGACCGTCTGCATTGACAGGCTGAAGCCCGCTTTTGTGTTGGCAGATGAGCAGGTGGTGTTGGCCCAAGCTCCCCAGCGCGGACACCCACCATCGGTGGCTCCACAAGTTGGTGTTCCCTCGGTAGAGACCTGCGCTCGCGAAGCTAACATGTCCCCCCCACCCTTTTTCCCACCACAGACTGACGTGCCCTCCTGCACACCTCGCCAGCAGGGTGTTTCGACCGGAGTGGCGACCCCCCACTACAGCCGCTATGGGCGCCGGCTCAAGCCCAAAGGACAGGGGCGTTAGTGCCCTTTCTGGGTTTTCATGGGGGGTGGCACTGTGTGGGGGATTCTCCACCCAGAGTCAGGAACCGGGGGGAAGAGGGAACAATGGACTGAAGGAGGAAGTGGTACCAGGGGGTCTCAGATGGAACAGAAGGACTAACCCCCCCCCCGGGTAGTTCAGGAGTCGCCAGAGCCACTAGAGGAAGAGAGGGTGTGAGAAGCGGGACTGGCGTTATATGATGTTAATGTTCCACGCATGTCTTTGTCCACTGAATGCATTGTTGCTGGGCTCCCTGGGTCTCCTGAGATGGAATTAAAGGTTATAAAAAGAAGGTGCCCTGAGACCTAGTTTGAGTTTTACTGTACTTGATGTTGGAAGGAGAATAAAGTTCGTGTGTCGTGCAGCTCGCTGCCTCATCTGCTTCCTTCTTCCACAAAGGGGGCAAACACTTTATCACATCACTGTATTTACAGATCCCCTAATAGTGATCTGGTGAATAATGTTCAGCTTTTAATTATTTAAGGAATATTAGCAACAGAAAGGAATACAGTCATATACTTACTTGTGGGCATTTTAACTGTCCGGATAGCAACTGGATTGATGATATTTCACGAGATAATACTGTTCATGTTGGCTTCCAGCTGTACAAGTGCATCAGAGACCGTTTTTTACTTAGCATGTTTGTAATTTTACACAGAGAAGAGGTCATCAGAGACCCACCCTGATTGATTTAATCTTCACTAATGAGGAGGGAATGACTGAGGACTTGAGAATTGATGCTCCACTTGGTAAGAGCCACATTGTGTGGGCATGGTGTTGGACTTCTCCACCCAGGGAACAACGGACCGAAAAAGGAGGTATCACCGGGGGGTACCAGACGAGACAGTAAGGACTATGCGCCCCCCCCCCCCCCCCCGGGGAAGAGGAGTAAAATGCCAGTGACGCTGGGAGAGGAAGAGTGTCGAAGCAGTGCCGGCGTGATGTTAATGTGCCACACAGTTCTTTGTTCAAACAACGTGTTATAGTCGGAAGTCCAGGTCTCGATGCATGGAAATAAAGTTATAAAAGAGGAATGCACAGAGACCTGGAAGAGCTCTTTTGCTGTAAATATGTTGAAGAATAAAGTAACTGTGCCGTCCAGCTTGTTGTCTTGCCTGCTTCCTTTCTCCACAATATCATCTTTCAATTACGTTGCAACTTGAGGATTAAATCATCCACAAAGAAGCCCCTCTATGACAAAGGTGATTTTGAGAAATTTAGACACAAGATGGTAGAGTATTTATGGGAGGACAACTTGAATGGATTATGTTGTGAGGATAGCTGGACTCTTTGAAGATAAAATGATCAAAGGGATTAAGGAGTTTATACTGCTTAAGATAACCAATTACAACAAACCTGGAAGACCACTTTGGATGAATGCCAATGCATTGAAGGAGGTTAAAATGAAGGCAGAAGCTTATAAGAGGTACACAAATGCACTGGAGGGACGACACTTCCTTCTGTATGCAAGGGCAATGAAAGAGGCCAAGTGGGAATGCAGGAAAGCAAAACGAGATTTCAAGAGAAAAATAGCAAAGGAATCTAAGAACAACCCTAAGGCATTTTACAAATATGTTGTGGAAGATGAAAGCAGACCAGACATGAGCTGACGACAAAGAAGTTTATTTCCCCTCCAACACAGGACAGACCAACTCTGAATGCCAAAGCGAACTGCTTTATACATTTTCTTCCCGCCTCTGGCACTCAGGGTAAACACATTAGCATACCAGTTACAAAGCGTGAACACGCATCAGCATACACATTAACATACACGTCACAGAGCAAGGCTTAGTACAATACATTCGCACCCCTGCAATCTCAGGTGTGAGCCTGGCACAGTGGGTGCGAAAGGCACATCTTTATTGACTTCGTACCCCCCAGCGCTCTGGCTCCCTTGGCTGGCCCCCAACACCCGAAGTACTGGGTGGAGTGCCATCTCCTTTGTGCCCCCCCCCCCCCGAACACCCAGAAGGGGTCCTAACCCTCTGGACCTTTGGGCTTGAGCAAGCGCCCGTAGTGGCTATAACATGGGCCTGTCAAGGCGGATAGGAGAAAGACTTGGTCTCTGGAGGGGGGAAAAGATGGGGAGGGGAAAAAAAGTTAGTTTCTTGAAAACAGTCCTCTGTAGGGGGAACACTAACCTGTGGACCCACTGTAGGTGGGCGCCCACACCGGGGAGCTTGAGTCAACACCACCTGCTTATCTGCCAACACATAAGCGGGCTTCAGCTTGTCTATGCAGATGGTTTTCTTACGCTCCCCCCCCCAAGTCTAACACAAAATGTTTCTCCCCAGTTTCCAACACTCTGAACGGGCCGTCGTACGGCGGATGCAGTGGGGTTCTGTGGGCATCGTGCCTGACAAAAATGAATTTGACGTTCTCTAAGTGCTTTGGAACAAAAGTACGGGGAAAACAATGGTGCACTGGGCCCAGAAGACTGGCAGCCCCTGTACCAGAAAAAAGGTGCGCGGGCGGATCAGTACCGGGCACAGGGCTCTCTGGCAAAAATTCCCACAGGATCTGCAATGGCTCAGAAAAAAACGAGTTCTGCCGGGGAAGCTGCCAAATCTTCCTTAGGTGTGGCGTGCAACCCCAATAGGACCCAAGCCAGGCGGTCAACCCAATTTGCATCCATGAGTGAGACTCTGAGTGCTGCTTTAAGTGACCTATGAAAGTGCTCGCACAAACAAAGCCTGCGGGTGGTATGTGGTGGTGCAGTGGATTTTGACCCGAAGGCTGTCGGCCATCACAGACCAAAGTTCCGAAACAAACTGTGGACCCCTGTCAGAAGTGATGTCAGACAGGTATCCGAACCTTGCGACCCAAGCTGACAAAAATGCCCGGGCTACCTCGGCAGACATGGTGGAACTTAGGGGAACCACCTCTGGCCAATGCATAGTGCAGTCCACGATTGTTAAGTGTGTGTGAACCCTTGCGACGGCGGAAGGGGACCACTAAATCCACGTGTACGTGGTTGAACCTCCTGGCTGGAATTTGAAAAGGCTCGAGGGGGGCTTTGGTGTGCTTGTGCACCTTAGCCCGTTGGCACGTTACACACACTGCAGCCCATTCTTTCACATCCCTGTGTAAGTGAGGCCAGACGAATTTGGACCCCACTAGCTTAACTGAGGCTCACACGCTGGGACGTGAAAGGGAGTGGACAGACTCGAAAATGCGGCGGTGCCAAGAGCTCGAAACCACGGGGCGGGTGTGGCCAGTGGAGATGTTGCAGCACCTTCTTGTACCACCCTCCACTCGAGTTTAAACCCGGTAGCTGTGAACTGGAGCGCGCGAATGTCTGCATCCCCAGTTTGGTCAGTGGCCATTGTGGAAAAATCGAAGCCCACGTATACCGGAGAGACCTGTGTAATGCCCATAAGGCATTTGTTTATTCTTTGCATAGATATTTCTCATTTAATAAATGTTTTGTCCTTTATTTTAGTTAAAATATAAAATAACTGTCGATAAGGTTTACTTGTTTGCACAGGTAACTTTGTTTTGAAGTGCCTCATCCGTTTACCTCACATCCTGTCTATTACTTCCTGTCTCTTTCCTGGCTCTCTTCAAGAGTATGGCAGACATGTTTTCCATGTTCTGAATTTAATCCATTGCCATCCACTGTTAAACATCACGAAAGCAATGCCGTAAGTTCATATATTTAACATTAAGGAGTTTAAGAATCATAAATATTAACGATTTGTTAAAAGGGTTGTAATTTTAATGACAGATTCGAGGAAGTTTATTTGCAGTTAAAAAACACGGTAAAAAACATGTAGAAACAGTTACACGATGTTAAGTAAAGTGCATATGTAATGTGAATTCAATGTTAAAGGATATGTACGGAGAAATTATTTGTAAAACAGAGACGTAACGTATATTTGTAATTTCTTGTTACAGTTTTCACCAAATGTTGATGAAGAAGTGTGGAAGTAAATAATGAACCTTGCATCGACTCTGTCTTCATTGACTACGGTTTAGCTTGGTGTTTAGTCAGCGTTCCAACACGCTGTACGAGAACACTAAAGTGAAAAGGCAGCATTTGATGTTTTAAAAGTGGCCAAGATGGCAACAAGTCACAGATCATCCCGTTCCAGCGTTGGAAGCACAAGGGCCTCAACATCATCGGCAAGTGCAGCCCAGGCCAGAGCCAAAGCGGAAGCTGCAAAGGTGAGAGCATCATATGCTAGCCAAGAAGCTAAACTTAAAATGGAAAGGCTGCAAGAGAAGCAGATGCAGCTATAGTAGTAGCACAAAGAGAAGCAGATGCAGCTATAGTAGAAGCACAAAATCAGTTGGAAGCAGCAAGAATTGATACAGAACTGGAGGTGCTGACACTGAAACGAGAAGCAGATGCAGCTATAGTAGAAGCACAAGTACTGGAGGAAGCTACAGTTACACAGTCTGTAATCGAAGAAGAAAAAACTGAATCTAAAAATATCAGAATTCAACGGACAAGCGAATATGTCCAGTCACAGATTGACCTCCAGAATCTATCACCCTCCACACGTTTATCGAACCCACCAGCCAAACACCAGTTGCATGCAGGATCAGGTGATAGCTACATTACATGGCATTCACCCCCTGACGCTCCAGAGCTGCAAGTTTCTACTAAGAGACCAAAGTTTAAAAGGGATAATGTAACTTACTCACATGAATATAACCCAAATAAGCAAATTAATGTAGAAACAAACTTTGAAGCCAAAAGACCAAATCCATCCATGAACGTACATGCTCCATTATATGTTCCCTCACGTGTTCACCCAGTCAGCACACAGTCTCAAACTGAACCATTGGCACAATATTTGGCACGACGAGATCTTGTTACTTCAGGACTGTATCAATTTGATGATAAGCCAGAAAATTTCCGGGCATGGCGGTCTTCTTTCACAAATGCAGCCGCTGAGGTTCAACTCACGGCGTCCCAAGAACTGGACCTCATGACCAAGTGGCTCGGAAAGGAGTCAGGTGAACAGGTGAAACGCATTCGCTCTGTCTATATTAACAACCTCAATTTGGCCTTACACAAAGCATGGGACAGATTACATGAGTGCTATGCCGCTCCTGAAATTATTGAGAGGTCACTGTTCCAAAGGTTAGACACCTTTCCCAAGATTTCAGTCAAAGACAATGCCAAGTTACGTGAACTTGGTGACTTGCTCATGGAGATCCAGGGTGCCAAAGAAGATGGATATCTCACTGGCCTCTCTTACCTAGACACATCTCGTGGAGTTGCGTCAATGGTCGATAAGCTTCCATATGGACTGCAGGAGAAATGGGTGTCTTCAGGGTCACACTACAAAGAAGAGAACAATGGTCGCTTCCCTCCCTTTGAATATTTCTGTGATTTTGTGTGTCGTGAAGCAAAGAAACGAAATGGCCCTAGCTTCATTTGTCAGAACACTACTACAACCGCCAAACACGATAAACCCACTATGAAGAGTTTTAATGCCCATAAGCCCATTACAGTCCATAAAACCAATGTTTCCCCAACCAATACGGCTCCTTATAAAAACTGTCCTTCGCATAACAAACCACACCCTCTTAAAAGATGCAGAACATTCAGAAACAAGTCCCTTGAAGACAGAAAGGCCTTCCTCAAAGAGAAAGGAATATGCTTCAAATGTTGTTCCTCGCCTAGCCACCTAGCCAAAGACTGCAAATTCCCTGTGAAGTGTTCTGAATGCGGAAGCACCAATCACGATGCAGCCATGCATCCTGGCCCTCCACCTCAAACTGAAAGGGCTCCTTCACCGTTGCGAAAGAACGGCGGGGAGGGGGAAGAGTCTAACATATTTGATGTTAGTACAAGTTGCACAGAAGTTTGTGGTCATGGTCAGTGGAGTCGTTCGTGCTCCAAAATATGTCTTACAAAGATATACCAGAAGGGCAACAAGGACAAGGCAATCAAAGCCTATGTAATTCTTGATGACCAGAGCAACCGCTCTTTAGCCAGACCAGAATTCTTTCAACAGTTTGGTGTGGATGGCGAACCATTCTCTTACCAACTCAGAACCTGTGCCGGAATAGTGAAAACATACGGCAAGCAAGCAGCAGGATTTCAGATCGAATCATTGGACGGCAAAACCGTCATCTCGCTTCCACCACTCCTCGAGTGCCAAGAGATTCCAAACAATCGGGCTGAGATCCCAACACCCAACTCTGTTTTGCATCAACCCCATCTCCATCACATCTCCAAATGTATTCCTGAGCTAGACCCAGAAGCAGAAATACTCCTGCTACTCGGAAGAGATGTGCTAAGGGTGCATAAGGTCAGACAGCAGATAAATGGACCACACAATGCTCCATTTGCCCAACTTCTAGATCTGGGTTGGGTAGTGGTAGGTGAAGTCTGCTTAGGCAACGCACACAAACCAACAGTTGACACATTCAAGACCAATATATGGGATGGTGGGCGCCATTCCATTTTCAAACCCTGTTCAAGCTCCATGTCTGTCAAAGAGACACAACAAAACTTTACCAGGCCTGGCAAATCACTGGAAAGGATGCTAGGACAGACTGTTTTCGACCGAACTGAGCACGACAACCAACTCGCTCCATCCA
This sequence comes from Pholidichthys leucotaenia, assembly GCA_020510985.1. Classification (NCBI taxonomy): domain Eukaryota; kingdom Metazoa; phylum Chordata; class Actinopteri; order Cichliformes; family Pholidichthyidae; genus Pholidichthys; species Pholidichthys leucotaenia. The sequence continues at coordinate 297,991,060 of CM035849.1, forward strand.
GGGAGGACATTCTCTTTCTAAAGATCATGGATGCAAATGTCTACAGGGACAACAGCAACAACTGGGTAGCTCCACTCCCGTTCAAAGAACCGCGTCAACGTTTGCCAAATAACAGGGAACAAGCAGCGATGCGGTTTCTCTCTCTTCAGCGAACCCTGCAAAGGAGGCCTGAGATGCAGGAGCAATATGTTGCATTCATGGAGAAAATTATTGCTAATGGGCACGCAGAGGTAGCGCCACCAATGGAGGAAAATGAGGAATGCTGGTATCTTCCTTCTTTTGGAGTCTATCACCCACAAAAACCCAATCAAATCAGGGTGGTGTTTGATTCCAGTGCCAAGCACTGCGGCCTGTCTCTCAATAATGTGCTTCTTGCGGGACCCGACCTTAATAACTCCCTCATTGGTGTCCTTCTGCGGTTCCGAAAAGAAAGAGTTGCGATCCTGGCGGACATCCAGCAGATGTTCCATTGCTTTTTGGTGCATGAAAACCACCGCAACTTCCTCCGTTTTTTGTGGCACAAGGACAATGATCTCAGTAAGCCTGTCATAGAGTACAGGATGAAGGTGCATGTTTTTGGCAACACACCATCCCCTGCAGTGGCCATCTATGGGCTGCGAAAGGCCATCAGAGAAGGGGCCCAAGAACATGGTGATGACACAGTCAAGTTTGTAGACAGACACTTTTATGTAGATGATGGCCTAATATCTTTGCCGTCCGAAGCAGAGGCCATTGACATTCTACAATGAACACAGGCTTCACTCGCTGAATCAAACCTTCGGCTGCACAAGTTTGTGTCTAACTCTAAGGTAGTCACTGAAGCCTTCTCACCTCAAGATTGTGCCCCAGTAATCAAAGACTTGGATCTCAATGGAGAAACAGTGCCCACACAGCGGAGCTTGGGTCTACTCTGGGAGATCAAGTCAGACACATTCACCTACTCCACATCAAACACAGACAAGCCATTCACGAGACGTGGAGTTCTTTCTACTGTTAATAGTATCTTCGATCCTTTGGGTTTGCTGGCACCCATTACAATCCATGGAAGAGCCCTTCTCAGGGAGCTTACCTCTGGACTATCCGACTGGGACACGCCAATCCCAGAAGACAAGCTGAAGAGTTGGGAAGCTTGGAGAGATTCCCTCCAAGGTTTGAAAGAGCTTCATGTTCCACGTATGTACACAACAACTTCCCTCACCAAAGCAGTGCACACAGAATTGTGTGTGTTCTCGGATGCCTCAAACAAGGCTATTGGAGCTGTTGCTTACCTGAGAGCAGTTCAAGAAGATGGGAAAGCTGAAGTAGGGTTCGTGATGGGCAAGGCAAAGCTAGCACCTCAGTTAGAACCAACAATTCCTAGGCTTGAACTTTGTGCGGCTGTTCTTGCCGTGGAGATGGCAGATCTCATCCAAAATGAGCTGGATCTCAAGATAGATACTGTACAGTTCTATACGGACAGTAAAGTTGTCCTTGGATATATCTGTAATGAGACCAAACGGTTCTACACATACGTCCACAACAGAGTACAACGTATCCTTCAGTCTTCAGGTCCTGAGCAGTGGAATTATGTGTGTACAGAAGAGAACCCAGCAGACCACGCATCCAGATCCTTGCCTGCTGCTCACCTTGTACAGACATCTTGGTTCACTGGCCCCTCATTCCTGCGTCAGTCATCACCAGCAATATCAAAAGACACTAAAAGGTTTGAGCTCATTGAACCTGAGAAAGACTCTGAAATCCGGCCACAAGTGCAAACTTATGTCACTCACTTGGAGAAGGCAGCTCTTTGTGCTGATCATTTCCAACACTTTTCCACCTTCACCTCGCTGGTAAGAGGAGTCGCTTTCCTTATCCACATGGCAAGAGCCCACAAACAGTTGAATCAAAACAGCAAGTGCAAAGGTTGGCATAAGTGTCATCTACCTCGTACTGCAGATGAAATGGCCCAAGCAAGAGATGTTATCTTGAAAGCGGCTCAAAGGGCAGCGTTTACAAGAGAACTGTCAGCACTACGATCTAACAAGGTATTGCCAACAAACAGCCCCCTGTTGAACCTGAGCCCGACCCTGGAGGGTGGACTGATATGTGTTGGAGGGCGGCTAAAGCATTCTGAATTGAATTCTGCAGAAAAGAATCCAGTAATTCTTCCCAAAGATAGCCACATTTCTCTGTTGCTTACACGACATCACCACAAGCAGGTAAAGCATCAAGGCCGCCATCTGACGGAAGGAGCAATCAGAGCAGCCGGTCTGTGGATTTTGGGTGGCAAGACACTGATCAACACAGTTCTTCACAAATGCATCAACTGTCGCAAATTGAGAGGGAAAACTGAAGAGCAATCCATGGCTAACTTACCACCTGAACGCCTTAAAGTTTGTCCCCCCTTTACTTATGTGGGGCTTGATGTTTTCGGGCCCTGGCCTGTTACAACTAGACGAACCAGGGGAGGACAGGCAGAGAGTAAGAGGTGGGCCATCATGTTCAGTTGTCTCAGTTCAAGGGCTGTGCACATTGAAGTGATAGAGTCAATGGACACTTCCAGTTGTATAAATGCCCTTAGACGCTTTTTTGCACTCAGAGGCCCTGCAAAGCAACTACACTCTGATTGTGGCACCAACTTCACTGGAGCATGTAAGGAGTTTGGTATGGACAAAACTGTGCAGAAGTACCTGAGTGAACAAGGATGCAGCTGGACATTCAACCCGCCACATGCCTCCCACATGGGAGGTTCTTGGGAGCGTATGATTGGAATTGCCCGGAGAATCCTTGACTCAATGCTGTTGCAACAGAAAACTCGCTTAACCCATGAAGTACTTTGCACGCTAATGGCAGAGGTCACGGCTGTCATCAATGCACGACCACTCTTACCTGTATCCACAGATCCACAACAACCCTTCATTCTTTCACCATCAATGCTCCTCACACAGAAGTCTGGTGTTCCACCTCCACTCAGAGATTTCACAGACAAGGACCTTTATACAAAGCAGTGGAGACAGGTACAGGCCCTTGCAAACCAGTTTTGGAGACGTTGGAGTCACGAGTACCTACCTACCTTGCAGCACAGACAAAAGTGGACTGTGCCACGCAGAAATCTTCAAGTTGGAGATCTTGTTCTTCTCAGAGACAAACAGACTGTTCGCAACTGCTGGCCAATGGCCAGAATCACCGCCACATTCCCTGGAAGGGATGGCCTCGTAAGAAAGGTCGAAGTGAAAACCACTGACCAAGGGACTCCAAAAACCTTTTTGAGGCCAGTTTCAGAAGTTATTTTACTTCTGCGCAAGGACTGATATAAAGTTATATGTTTTAGGCTCTCCAATATTCGAAGTGGCCTCACTGAGGCCAGGCGGGGAGTGTAATGCCCATAAGGCATTTGTTTATTCTTTGCATAGATATTTCTCATTTAATAAATGTTTTGTCCTTTATTTTAGTTAAAATATAAAATAACTGTCGATAAGGTTTACTTGTTTGCACAGGTAACTTTGTTTTGAAGTGCCTCATCCGTTTACCTCACATCCTGTCTATTACTTCCTGTCTCTTTCCTGGCTCTCTTCAAGAGTATGGCAGACATGTTTTCCATGTTCTGAATTTAATCCATTGCCATCCACTGTTAAACATCACGAAAGCAATGCCGTAAGTTCATATATTTAACATTAAGGAGTTTAAGAATCATGAATATTAACGATTTGTTAAAAGGGTTGTAATTTTAATGACAGATTCGAGGAAGTTTATTTGCAGTTAAAAAACACGGTAAAAAACATGTAGAAACAGTTACACGATGTTAAGTAAAGTGCATATGTAATGTGAATTCAATGTTAAAGGATATGTACGGAGAAATTATTTGTAAAACAGAGACGTAACGTATATTTGTAATTTCTTGTTACAGTTTTCACCAAATGTTGATGAAGAAGTGTGGAAGTAAATGATGAACCTTGCACCGACTCTGTCTTCATTGACTATGGTTTAGCTTGGTGTTTAGTCAGCGTTCCAACACGCTGTACGAGAACACTAAAACCTGCGAGTGTGACAAGCAGTCTGCCACAATGTTCAATTTACTGGCTACATGTTGGATGTCCGTTGTGAACTCTGAAATTGCGGCCAAGTGCCGCTGTTGCCAAGGTGGCCATGGTTCTGAGACTTTGGGCATCGCATAGATCAGTGGTTTATATGATTGACAAATGCGGTAAACTCGCAATCCTCAAGCCAGAATTGAAAATGATGCGTAGTGAGGTGGAGAGCCAACAACTCTCTGTTGAAAGCGCTATACTTATGCTTATTGTCATGCAAAGTATGGCTGAAAAAGGAGAGGGGCTGCCACGAACTGGAGACATAGTGCTCCACTACGGCTCCTACCGCGACGTCTGTGGTAAGTGCTATCTGTGCTGATGGGGCTGGGTAGGCCAGCAAAGCTACGTTAGCGAGCGCCCTTTTGCTGTTTGTGAAAGCCTGAGCCCACTTGGGGGTCCAGTCGATGCTATCTGCGGGCTTCTTTTTTTTTTTTTTGAGCACACTGTACAGCAGTTGCAGCTGCTGTGCTGCCCGGGGGAGAAAATGGTTGTAAAAATTAACCATCCCCAAAAATTCCTGCAGTGCCCTCACGGTCTGTGGATGCAGAAAATCTGACACCGCGCGCATTTTATCCGGCAGCGGGATCGTGCCATCTGACGAGATGTGGTGGCCCAAAAAGTTGATTACCAGCAGCCCAAAATGACACTTCGCTGGGTTAACAATCAGCCCGTGCGCTTCCAAACCCTGGAAAACTCGTTTGAGATGGGTGAGGTGCTCCTCCTCTGACGCGCTAGCCACCAAAATGTCGTCCAAGTAGACGAAAACGAACAGCAAGTCACTGAGCACCGCATCCATCATCCTTTGGAAAGTTTGTGCCACGCCCTTTAACCCAAACGGCATGCACAAAAACTCGAAGAGACCGAAGGGAGTTATTACTGCCATTTTGGGGACGTTCTCTGCATGCACCGGGACCTGGTGGTAACTGCCGACCAGATCCACTTTTGAAAGAATGCACGTTCCGGCCAAGTGCAAGAAAAAAAAACTGGATGTGCAGGATGGGGTAACGATCGTGTTCCATGGCGTTGTTTAAGCGTCGTAAATTGCCGCATGGCCACCACAACCCATCGGACTTGGGCACCATGTGCAACAGGTATGCCCAAGGGCTGTTGGAGCGCCTAACAGTGCCTAAGCATTCTAAGTTAGCAAACTCCTTGTGTGTGATGGCATGTTTAACCACATCCAGGTGGCGAGGGCGCGCAAACAAGGGTGGACCTTTCGTGGTGATAAAATGCTCGACCCCGTGCTTGGTTACTGTAGCGGAAAAAGTGGGCACAGTGAGTGCTGGGAACTCAGAAAGCAAACGCTGGTACTTACCCCCTGGAGCTAGAATATTTGCGTGTGTTGGTGGCCCAACTCCCCGAGCTGTGCAGGGCAAGGAGGAAAAAGATACAGCATCCACTAAATGCCTGTTGGCAACATCAACAAGTAGTCCATGAGCACACAGAAAATCAGCACCTAAGATGGGGACCGAATATGCAGCTGCCACAAAGTCCCACTGGTTATTACGTCCATGTATACATGCAGTCACCGTCCTTTCTCCAAACGTCCTGATGCGGGATCTGTTTGCGGCCATTAAAAACAGCCCATAGCCTTCGGCCAGCCTGTCTGTGCTGACTGGCAAAATGAGGCTCTTCTGGGAGCCAGAGTCTACCAGAAAACGTCTCCCCAAACGTGTGTCCGTGATGAAAAGCAGCTTCTCCCTGTCGCCAGTGGTCACAACTGCTACTGACCGCTGGCTGTCCCATTTCCCGGCTTCTTGAAGAGGCACGGTGGCAGACAATGTTGCACTTCCTTGTCAAAACGGCGGTGATAAAAACACAGGGTCCTGGTCCTGTTTCTCCAGGTAGCCGTCCCGGCCACCACCATCAGCTTCTTGACCTCGATGGGCTTCACCACAGATCCCGGTCTCACTGCCTGAACGCTGAAAGCCTTGTTTGCCAGAATGATGCGGTCTGCCTCCTCTGCCAGTGCACGGTAGTCCCTGGCCACCAGCAGTGGTGAGTTAGCGAGAATCGCTCTCGCAGAAGCTGGCAGGTTTCTGAGGAAGAAAAGGAAAAAGGAAAGGATCCATCGTCCGTGCCAATCAACGCAAACATGCTCTCCATCAGGCCCACAGCCGATGTGTCTCCTAGCTCCGAGCGGGTGAGGAGCGTTTCTGCCCACGGCGCAGCAGCAGTTGCTTGAGAGTGCTGCACTTTCCTTGGGCTGGCGGGGCTCGGCGTACACTCATGGCACGCTGTGTGGTGCACGCGTCCAGCGATGCCACCACATGGTGGTACTTTGTGTTGTCTGCCACGACTCCGCGGAGGGTGAACTGGGCTTCCACATGAATAAACCAAGCGGCCGGGTCGTGAAGCCAATAGTCCGGGAGTCTGACTGCAATGGTACATGCAGCGGTGGGAGACTCCAGCGGGTGTGTCTCCATGGTGGTGCTTGGTCCGTTTTCATTTCATGTCTCTAGGTCACCAATGTGGAGGATGAAGGCAGACAAGACACGAGCTGACGACACAGAAGTTTATTTCCCCTCCAACACAGAACAGACCAACTGTGAGTGCCAAAGCGAACTGCTTTATACATTTTCTTCCCGCCTCTGGCACTCAGGGTAAACACATTTACATACCAGTTACGAAGCGTGAACACACATCAACATACACATTAACATGCATGTCACAGTGCAAAGCTTAGTACAATACATTCACACCCCTGCATCCTCAGGTGTGAGCCTGGCATGGCGGGGGTAAAAGGCACATCTTTATTTACTTCATACCCCCCCAGCACTCTGGCGCCCTTGGCTGGCCCCCCAAAACCGCGAAGTACTGGGTGGAGTGTCATCTCCTTTGTGTCACCACAATGTCAGTGGTAAGTGTAAGATCAAGATAGGTATAGCGAACTTGGAGTCCGTACACAGGAAAGCCACGACCGATATTGAAAAGGCTGAGGCATTTAATAATTTCTTCACCAGTGTCTTTACCGAGGAGGATGCTACCCATGTACCGGACTTCCAGCTCAACCAAGATATTAGTTGTCATTTGGATGATCTGCATACATATACGTATCTTTTTTTTTTTTTTTAAATGACATTGACCTTTTGACCAATTGACCTTTTCCTGCTGATGACATCAGGAAAAGGCTTGATAAGCTCAACCCTGAGAAGTCACTGGGGCCTGATGGAATGCATCCTAGGGTGTTGAGAGAGCCGAGTGCTGTAATCTCTAGACCCCTTGCAACCATCATGATCAGATCACTAGAAGAGGGAGTGGTCCCCATGAGATGGAAAGAAGCCCATGTGTTGCCGTTTTACAAGAAGGGCCCGAGACCTGACCCTGGGAATTATAGCGCAGTAAGCCTTACATGTGTGACCTGTAAGATTATGGAAGCCATTGTTGGGGAACATCTGGTCATTTACTTAGATGAGAATCATTTATTACATAACTGTCAGTATGGCTTTGTCAGTGGCTGCACTCCTGTAGTACCCAACTTCTCTGCTGTTTGGACATTTGGACAAGTTAGGTTAATTGGCATCAAAACTGGGGATTCTAAATTGTCCTTAGGTATGACTGTGAGAGTGAATGGTTGTCTGTCTCTCTGTGTTGGCCCCGCGATGGACTGGCGATCTGTCCAGGGTGTACCCTGCCTCTCGCCCAAAGATGCTGGGATAGGCTCCAGCCCCCCCGCGACCCGAAAAGGATTAAGCGGAAGAAGATGGATGGATGGATGTTTGATGAAAACTGGCCCATCGATGTTGTCTACCTGGACTTTGCAAAGGCATTCGACAGGGTGCCCCATGAGAGACTCTTGGCCAAACTCAGGGCTACGGAATTACAGGAAAGTTCCTCACCTGGAGCTGGAGTTTTCTTATAGGAAGGAAACAACAGATAATAGTCAATGAGGCAGCATCTGGATGGATGCATGTACTGTCAGAAGTCCCCCAAGGTAGTGTATTAGGCCCCCTGTTTTTTGTCCTCTTTGTGAACGAAATGCCAGGAGCTGTGCATAATTATATTGCTCTGTTTGCAGACAATGCTAAGGTCTTCTCCTTTGTTAACAATGACTACCAACAACAGTCACTTCAGGAGGACCTGGAACAACTGCAGGCCTGGACCTAACATTAAAGGGCCTATATCATGCAAAATTGACTTTTTTGAGCTTTTAAGCATGTTATAATGTTAATTCCTCACCAAAAACACCCCCAAAGTGGTATTTTTCTCCATTCACGCACCTCTGAGTATTCCTCCTCAACCCTGCTCTCTGAGCTACTGCTCCGCCCTGTCCCTGATAATGATTGGGTCCCCACGTTCATTCGTATGAACGTGGGTGAGCCGTCCACTCCAGAAAGTGCCTGTGCTGCCAGCACCGCCCCCAGGCTAACGCACACACCCACTTTCTCTGCGCAGCTAACGAAGCGGTGATCGACAAAACTCTTTCACTTTAGCATTGACGCTGTGAAGAAGTAGTTCCTCTCGCACCTAATCTGCTCAGTGACAACAACTGTTTGCTTTTTTTACGTAAGACAATGTCTTCTAAGTGGCGTAAATGTGTCTTTGGCTGTGAGAGATTTAGGAGTTTGTTCAGTCTTCCTAAAGAAGAGCCTACTCGTCAGAAAAGGTTGGAGTTTATTTTCGGGAGCACGCATCAAACCAGCCAGCAGCCGGCTCAGGGGTTACGTCATGAAATGGGCGGCAGCCACAAGAAGGAGAGGTGGAGCCTCAGAGATCGAGGCATCATACTTCCGAGTTGGAAAAGTAGCTTGCGAAAATAACTCATATTTCATAAGAAATTCATTCTCCAGTGTACCAAAGGTAATATACTATCACATACATGCATATAGTTTACTCTGAAAGGCTTAAAATAGCATGATATAGGCCCTTTAAGTTTAATGCTACCAAATGTAAAGTGATGTACAGTGGGGTAAAAAAGTATTTAGTCAGCTACCAATTGTGCAAGTTCTTCCACTTAAAAGATGAGAGAGGTCTCCAATTTTCATCATAGGTATACCTCAACTATGAGAGACAAAATAAGAAAAAAAAAATCCAGAAAATCACATTGAAGGATTTTTAATGAATTAATTGGTAAATTCCTCGGTAAAATAAGTATTTGGTCAATAACAAAAGTTCATCTCAATACTTTTGTCATGCTCTGGCCCTCACGAGCCAGCATAAGACGCACACAACGTCACCAGTGAGTTTTTCAGTGAGTTTTATTACGGTGAAAAGGTGTTTACACAAGCTGCTGAGATAATGACAGAGTCTTTGCAACACAGGAAGCATAGGGCTAAAGCACACTACAGGTCCAGGGCAGGAGACAGTCACACACAGACAGGCTTGGTAATAAAAGCACTCGGGCTGCCAAAGCAGGGACTTACAGCACAAATAACACCGGAGGGAATAAGGCTAATACAGCTCACTTACTAGTGCCGGTGAAAGACGGTCAAGCCCTTAAGCAGCCGAGGTGTGAATATAGTCCAGACATCCGTGACGATGGGTGAACAGAATAGCGGTCAGGTTAGTGACCAGATGCGATCAGATTCGTGACCATTAGCGATCAGACACTGCTGCGTCTTAATGACGCCAGCACTCAGCTTAAATAACAAGGTACTAATGACAGATGACAAACAGCTGACCGACCGTTGACAGGCGGAAACCCCTCCGAGCACTTTCACAATAAGAGCCCGGAGAGGCCAGAATACCGCCCGCAGCTGTCAAGGTCGGCAGCGAGACAAAACTTTAACCCGAGCGCGATCAGAACCGACGCTCAGGTCATAACAGTACCCTCCCTCCACGGGCGGACTCCGGACGCCCCAAGGAACCACCCTGCCCCCCCCCCCCCAGGGTGGGAGGTAGGGGGACAGGTACGGAGGGAGAGAAACCAACCAAAAAACAAGACAAAGACCAAAACAAGAAATCCATACAAGAAATACATGACTCTGGGGAAAAAACAAAGAAAAGAAAATACATGACTAAACAAGGCTATGACAAGACTGAGACTCACAAGGGAAAAAAAAACAAGAGACAAAAATGCCCTAACTTGACTATGACAAAGATTCACAAGGTAACAAGAGGCAAACACAAATTGCCCAGACTTGACAAAGACTAAGGTTTACAAGGTAACAAAATGCTCGAACTTGACTAGGACAATGACTTACAAGAAAACAAGAGGTAAACAAAAATTGCTCAGACTGAACTATGACTATGACTTTGGAAACAAGAGGCAATCTAAAATTGCTCAGACCTGACAAAGACTATGACTTTGGGAAACAAGAAAAAAAACAAAAAAAACAAGAGGCAAACTAAAATTGCTCAGACCTGACTAAGACTATGACTTTGGAAACAAGAAAAAACAAGAGGCAATCTAAAATTGCTCAGACCTGACTAAGACTATGACTTTGAAAACACAACAAAAATTGCTAGATGTACAAGACAAGATTTGGCACCATATGGGCCCACAGAAAATCCCACAGTACATGAACAGTCAGGTGGCCTGCCCCAGTCCCATGCCCCCAGGAATACGTCCTCTGGTGGCCGAACCAGGTCACCCCGTAACACACACAGTTTATTGGGTGGCCAACCCAAGACGCCGAATGCTCCAAGCAGTTCCTCGGGTGGCTGACCCGCATACCACAACCAGCAGGACCGTGGAGGGATTGCATGCAGCCGCTCACCTGAAAATAACAAAACAGGAGAGCGCCGATCTGCCAAACAAAACCCACTAATGGCCCCCAGCTGGTGACTCCTGAGAGGGGGACAACCAAAACCCTGGACCCCCTCGAATCCTGATTGGGTCGCAGCCGCACCTGCGCTGGACCCCCACTGGACCTCGTCAGACCCAGATTGGGTCAGGACGGACCCAGATTGGGTCACCGCTGCACCCACGTTGGACCCCGACTGGGTCACCTCAGCCCATGCGTCGGACCCCGATTGGGTCAGGACGGGCCCAGATTGGGTCACCGCTGCACCCACGTTGGACCCCAACTGGGTCACCTCAGCCCATGCGTCGGACCTCGACTGGGTCAGGACGGGTCCCGATTGGGTCACCGCTGCACCCACGTTGGACCCCGACTGGGTCACCTCGGCCCATGCGTCGGACCCCGACTGGGCCAGGACGGGCCCAGACTGGGTCACCGCTGCACCCACATTGGACCCCGACTGGGTCACCTCAGCCCATGCGTCGGACCCCGACTGGGTCAGGACGGGTCCCGATTGGGTCACCGCTGCACCCACGTTGGACCCCGACTGGGTCTCCTCGGACCACGCGTCGGACCCCGACCGGGTCACCTCGGCCCAAACTACGGACCCCGACTGGGTCTCCTCGGCCCACACGTCGGACCCCGACTGGGTCAGGACTGCTCCGGCGACGACCTCCATCTCCGAACCTGGAACCCCCGGTCCCGTGACCTTGACTGGCTCTGGACCGGCAACGCTGTGGAGGTGCTCAGAACACAAGAAAGAACCGGGATCAGTTCCACTGGCAGCGCCAGAGCCCAGCAAGATGAGCTCGGGTGCAGCGGCTGGCTGCCCCTCACTCGCCTCCCCATGAGGCAGGCAAAAATGCTTTAATACACCATACAGGAAAACAAGAAAGAGCACTTGCCTGCACTCGGGCTCTGGAGCCGTCCAGGACTTCGCCGATCCAGGTTCAGGAAGACGCTCGTCGTCGGGATCCCACTCGGCTGCGTCGGGTTCCACAGCCGGCCTGATGGTCTCTGCAGCTGGATCCTCACACGCTGGCGTCCACGCCAATAACCCGCATGGCGTGGAGGGAGAGGACCCTGGACCTGCTGACTTGGGCTGCATCCCTGAGGAACCTTGGGGACGCTCTCTCGTCGGCTCTGGCTCCTCACTGCAGGCCGTTCTCCGCTGTCCAAAACAAGGCTGCAAGACCGGGATATCTCCCAGAGCTGCAGGCCTCCCCCTCGTTCGACGGCGTGGGACTGACGCCGAGGACCGCTCCGCAGGAGGAGACACAGAGGCAGCAGGTTTAATATAACAGGCTACAGCTGGGGAAAGAAACTCAGGGAGCTGTGAACCCTGAGTTTCACCCCCAGGAGTCAGACAAGACAGATCACTATTATTACTAGGAAAGTGAACTTGGACTTGCCTGTCTCCCGGGGGGAGGATGTTATCAGCTGTAGCGGACGTTGCTCCTTCCCTTGCTCGCTGGATGCTGAAGGATCCAAGAACGGAGCCCACCGGCGCAGGACTCAGCTCACTCTCAGCAGCTGGCTGGTTGAGGGGGTCATCCCGGCGGCCCGGAACTGGATCCGGAGCTGGAGCTTGCCGAAGATGCGCCCGGCCATGACGCCGACGCCTTCGCCGGCCCCCAGATGGTGCGAACTCCCGAAATGGATCCCTAGGCGAAGAGCAGGAGTGTCTCTTCACCTGCTTCATGCCGCGTTCCTCCTCCATCATCAGGAATAATTCGTGTTGTGCAGCGATGTCCTCCATCCTCGCGTCGACTTCCGGGTGTTTGGCGTAGCGGGGAGAGAGATTACAGAGTACATCTTCGGCGGCGTCCAGGTACCAATGTATGCCGTGGTCGTAGCCCAACATGGAAGCGGAGATGAGTAACTCATCTATGGCTTCCAAAACACACGTCAGCACGTGACTCTTCGGTGACGGCATTCCTCACATACACAGGTCCCAGACAGGGACAAACAACGTCCAAAACTCAACACACTGGTGAAAAGCGTCTCAAAATGGCGTCACCGTAAAACGCTGTTTGGGCAGCAGTGTACTGTCTTTATTACGGTGAAAAGGTGTTTACACAAGCTGCTGAGATAATGACAGAGTCTTTGCAACACAGGAAGCATAGGGCTAAAGCACACTACAGGTCCAGGGCAGGAGACAGTCACACACAGACAGGCTTGGTAATAAAAGCACTCGGGCTGCCAAAGCAGGGACTTACAGCACAAATAACACCGGAGGGAATAAGGCTAATACAGCTCACTTACTAGTGCCGGTGAAAGACGGTCAAGCCCTTAAGCAGCCGAGGTGTGAATATAGTCCAGGCATCCGTGACGATGGGTGAACAGAATAGCGGTCAGGTTAGTGACCAGATGCGATCAGATTCGTGACCATTAGCGATCAGACACTGCTGCGTCTTAATGACACCAGCACTCAGCTTAAATAACAAGGTACTAATGACAGATGACAAACAGCTGACCGACTGTTGACAGGCGGAAACCCCTCCGAGCACTTTCACAATAAGAGCCCGGAGAGGCCAGAATACCGCCCGCAGCTGTCAAGGCCGGCAGCGAGACAAAACTTTAACCCGAGCGCGATCAGAACCGACGCTCGGGTCATAACAACTTTGTTATATACCTTTTGTTGGCAATGACAGAGGTCAAACGTTTTCTGTAAGTCTTCACAAAGTTTTCACACACTGTTGCTGGTATTTTGGCCCATTCCTCCATGCGGATCTCCTCTAGAGCAGTGATGTTTTGGGGCTGTCGCTGGGCAACACAAGACTTTCAACTCCCTCCAAAGATTTTCTAGGGGGTTGAGATCTGGAGACTGGCTAGGCCACTCCAGGACCTTGAAATGCTTCTTATGAAGCCACTCCTTCATTGCCCGGGTGGTGTGTTTGGGATCATTGTCATGCTGAAAGACCCAGCCACGTTTCATCTTCAATGCCCTTGCTGGTGGAAGGACGTTTTCACTCAAAATTTCACAATACATGGCCCCATTCATTCTTTCCTTTACATGGATCAGTCGTCCTGGTCCCTTTGCAGAAAAACAGCCCCAAAGTATGATGTTTCCACCCCCATGCTTCACAGTAGGTATGGTGTTCTTTCTCCTCCAAACACGACAAGTTTAGTTTTTACCAAAAAGTTCTATTTTGGTTTCATCTGACCATATGACATTCTCCCAATCCTCTTCTGGATCATCCAAATGCTCTCTAGTAAACTTCAGACGGGCCTGGACATGTACTGGCTTAAGCAGGGGGACACGTCTGGCACTGTAGGATTTGAGTCCCTGGCGGCGTAGTGTGTTTCTGATGTAGTCTTTGTTACTTTGGTCCCAGCTCTCTGCAGGTCATTCACTAGGTCCCCTCATGTGGTTCTGGGATTTTTGCTCACCGTTCTCGTGATCATTTTGACCCCAAAGGGTGAGATCTTGCGTGGAGCCCCAGATGGAGGGAGATTATCAGTGGTCTTGTATGTCTTGCATTTTCTAATAATTGCTCCCACAGTTGATTTCTTCACACCAAGCTGCTTACCTATTGCAGATTCAGTCGTCCCAGCCTAGTGCAGGTCTACAATTTTGTTTCTGGTGTCCTTTGACAGCTCTTTGGTCTTGGCCATGGTGGAGTTTGGAGTCTGACTGTTTTGAGGTTGTGGACAGGTGTCTTTTATACTGATAATGAGTTCAAACAGGTGCCATTAATACAGGTAATGAGTGGAGGACAGAGGAGCCTCTTAAAGAAGAAGTTACAGGTCTGTGAGAGCCAGAAATCTTGCTTGTTTGTAGGTGACCAAATACTTATTTTACTGAGGAATTTACCAATTAATTCATTAAAAATCCTTCAATGTGATTTTCTGGATTTTTTTTCCTCATTTTGTCTCTCATAGTTGAGGTATACCTATGATGAAAATTGGAGACCTCTCTCATCTTTTAAGTGGGAGAACTTGCACAATTGGTGGCTGACTAAATACTTTTTTGCCCCACTGTACCTTGGGAGGAACAATGCCAAATACAAGCACAGATTAGGGAAAGTTACCCTAGAGGAAACTAAGGAAGAGAAAGATCTGGGAGTATGGATGGACAACCAGCTCAAGTTTGATATCCATGTGGAGAAGCAAGTGAACAAAGCCAACTGGCAGCTGGGACTGATAAGACGGTCGTTTGAATTCTTAGACAAAGAGATTTTCAATACACTGTATAAATCATTTGTCAGCATTTAGTTGGAGTACTGTAATACAGTTGTTTTCCCTATATACAGTGGTGTGAAAAAGTGTTTGCCCCCTTCCTGATTTCTCTTTTTTTGTATGTTTGTCACACATAAATGTTTCAGATCATTAAACAAATTGAAATATTAGACAAAGATAACACAAGTAAACACAAAATGCAGTTTTTAAATGAAGGTGTTTATTATTAGATTATTATTTATAATATTTATTATTATTTAGTTTATTAGTTATTATTATTTAGTTTATTATTATTATTATTATTTATAATTATTAGACTGTACAACCTAAGCAGGGCTGCTCGCAGAGATCGCAAAAAGACGTAACAACCTAATAGTTTTGGGTTTTTTTGAATGCAAAAGATGCAATAGACTTACACAATGGTCCCCTCCGGCATACAACTAGGAAAATACCGGTCGCTATGGAGGGTGAGAATATGTATGGGCACATAATCATACCATGTAGGATAACTAAGTAGACGGTTGTGCTGTTTCATCCCATTTAGCTACAATGCTCCGCACTGGGTGTGTTATATATCTACATATTATTCCATCTAGCTACAATGCTCCGTACTGTGTGTCTGTGTATATATATATATATATATATATATATATATATATATATATATATATATATATATATATATATATATATATAAATGCATATTATATATGCATTTATATAAGCACATATTTATATTAGCTGCTCTTGCTTGCTTGCTTTTTTCTTGCCTTCTGATTGTTGCTCTGAGTGTTGCTATCCCTGTGCTGTTGCAATCCTGGAATTTCCCCGTTGTGGGACTAATAAAGGCTTATCTTATCTTATCTTATCTTATCTTATTATGGGAAAAAAAAAAATCCAAACCTACATGGTCCTGTGTGAAAAAGTGATTGCCCCCTAAACCTAAGAACCGGTTGGGTCACCCTTAGCAGCAACAATTGCAATCAAGCATTTGCAATAACTGGCAGTGAGTCTTTTACAGCGCTGTGGAGGAATTTTGGCCCACTCATCTTTGCAGAATTGTTGTAATTCAGCCACACTGGAGGGTTTTTGAGCATGAACCGCCTTTTTAAGGTCATGTCACAGCATCTCAATTGGATTCAAGTCAGGACTTTGACTAGGCCACTCCAAAGTCTTCATTTTGTTTTTCTGAAGCCATTCAGAGGTGGACTTGCTGGTGTGTTTTGGATCATTGTCGTGCTGCAGAACCCAAGTGTGCTTCAGCTTGAGGTCATGAACGGATGGCCGGACATTCTCCTTCAGGATTTTTTGGTTGACGGCAGAATTCATGGTTCCGTTTACCACAGCAAGTCTTCCAGGTCCTGAAGCAGCAAAACAGCCCCAGATCATCACACTACCACCACCATATTATACTGTTGGTATGATGTTCCTTTTCTGAAATGCTGTTACTTTTACGCCGGATGTAATGGGACACACACCTTCCAAAAAGTTCAGTTCAATTCAATTCAACTTTATTTATATAGCGCCATTTCACAACAACAGTCATCTCATAGCACTTTCAACTGTAGGGGAAACCCCCAATATTGCAGAAAGACCCCAGCAATCAGGCGATCCCCTGTGAGCAAGCGCTTGGCGATGGTGGAGAGGAAAAACTCCCTTTTAACAGGAAGAAACCTCCAGCAGAACCAGGCTCAGGGAGAGGCAGTCATCTGCTGCGACTGGCTGGGGGGGGGGGGGGTGAGGGAATAGAGAAGATGAAAAGAACAGACATGTAGAGAGCAAACAGCACAATGGGGACTCAATCTATGGGAGAGAATAAACAGATGTTAATGACCAGCAAAAAAAAAAAAAAAAAATCATTGAGAGTGAAGAAAGGAGTGAAGCCCAGTGCATTATTGGAGGTCCCCCGGCTGTCAAAAGTTCAACTTTTGTCTCGTCAGTCCACAGAGTATTTTCCCTAAAGTCTTGGGGATCATCAAGATGTTTTCAGGTGAAACTGAGATGAGCCTTTGTGTTCATTTTGGTCAGCAGTGGTTTTCATTTTGGAGCTCTGCCATGCAGGCCATTTTTGCCCAGTGTCTTTCTTATGGTGGACTCATGAACACTGACCTTAACTGAGGCGTGTTGTGGGGTCTTTTGTGACCTCTTCGATGAGTCATTGCTGCACTCTTGGGGTAAATTTGGTCGGCCGGCCACTGCTGGGAAGGTTCACTACTGTAGCACCCTCAAGGATTGGCTTACGCACGAGGTTTAGGGTAAAACAGGGTTTATTCTTGGTCTTGACAACCCTTGACAACCCATGAGAACTGGTCACAAAAAGAAAATACATTGAAATAAATATAAAACTAAATTTTACAACTTACATCAATAAAATAAATTAAAGACATAAAACATGTAGTAAAACATATAAAAACATTAGACAAACCTTGTGAGTTGGCATCCACGAGGGGCTAAATGATCCTTTTTAACCTCCGTTTGTCCTCCTTATTCTTTTGTATTATTTTCTTTGTTTTAATTGTCCCTTTCACATGTTCGCCATCAATCTATGGAGCTTGGTGGCAAGTGTGGTGTGCTGCACTGCTTGGGCGGAAGTGCACAAGTAATTAAGGTTGGGCGGAACCTAAGGCCAAATAAATAGCTCCGTGTACACTAAAGTTGACCACTAGACTTCCGGTTATGGCTGCCACGTAAGACGGACGTGTTTCACTCTGCTCTGCTCCTGGAGAAAAAAATCGGCAAATAACTCTCTCATTTGGGACAGAACGTATCCCAGCGTTTGGGCGAGGATATGTCGGCGAAACCTAAGGCTGGAAAACTAGGTAAAGGAAAAAGCGAGCCGCCGAAACAGTCCAAATTAACGGACTTTCAGGTCTGTGACGCAGCAAACAAAACTCCATATATGGCGGAGGAGGCTGGCAACGGTGCGATATCTGCGGGGAGCGGCGCAGATGCGCTGATGGCTGCCATGAGTTCAATGAGAGCGGACTTTTCCTCTAGATTTGATGGGATTATGACAGCGTTGGAAGGAATAAGAAAGGAATTGGGTGACTGTGTAGAACGAACGGCGCAGATGGAGCTCCGTCTCGCTAGTGCTGAAGATGACGTCACCCGTCTTCAATTAAAGGTGCGCACTTTGGAAAAAAAAAATAAATGTCTAGAAGATAATATTTTGGATTTGGAATCTCGGTCGAGACAGAATAACTTGAGGCTGGTGGGTCTTCCAGAGGAATCAGAAGGTCGGGACGTATGTTCCTTTCTGGAAAAGTGGATTCCGGAGGTGCTGGGCAGCGTGGAGCTGCAATCAGCAGTGGTTCTGGAAAAAGCACATCGTATTGGCCCACGGAGAGATAAGGGACCGCCGAGGACCTTAATTATGAAGTTTCTTAGCAACAGAGACAGGATGAAGATCTTCAACGCTGCACGAGCTAAAGGAGAGATTAAACACCAGGATCAGCAGGTGTGGTTCTACCCAGATCTGGCCACAGGAATCCAACAATTGAGGAAGCAGTTTGATCCCATACGTAAGGAGCTGCGCAACCTTGGGATTCGTCATGGTGTAATCTATCCTGCGAGACTGCTGACCACGTATGAGGGCAGAACCCACATCTTCAAGACCCCAGAGGAGGCGCAGGAGTTCATCAAGAAGATCAAAGAAGAAGAAGAGACTGGTGGGAGCTAAGCATGAACAAAATATAAGGTAGAATAATTAAGCATTTGCACAGGCATCTGACTGACTTGAAGTAAACAGCAAGTTTACAAAATATAGATTGTATTATATATTAAAAAAAACAAAAACAAAACAAACAAAAAAAACTATGATGTACAAAGTTGTTAAAAATTTTGGAGTTAAGTTGGAAAACTACAGAGGAGAGTTAATGTTATGTCATTAAAAGCAGTAGAGTTAGGGTGATTGGGAGGATGAAGAAGGAGTGGCTTAGGCTGTTCCCCGTGGGTGTGGAGCGGTCGATGGCTATATCGGGAGACGGAATTTTTCTTTTGATTTTGGGGGGTTCGCCACAAGTGTGGGAAGGGGGAATTTGTTTGTGTGTAGTTTGTAGGATGAATGTTCAACCACTCATGTTTTTGCTTCTCTGTATGAGCATGTTTACACTGCAAGGTAATCCCAAACTCTCTATTGATCATAAACCAAAGTGTTAATCTTAATTTAACTTCATGGAATTGCAGAGGTCTACAAAATTTTAAAAAACTTAAACAAGTTATGAATAAAATAAAAGACATGGGTTCAAAAATTGTGTTTTTACAAGAAACTCATCTAATAGAGGAGGATATAAAAAGAATTAGGAGTAGATGGCAAGGAAGTGTATTCACCTCATCATTTTCATCCCGGGCCAGGGGAGTTATGACTCTCATACATAAATCAGTCCCTTTTCAAGTGAAAAATGTAATTGGAGACAAACTTGGAAGATATGTAATCATTCAAGGTTCTTTGCTATTAGAAAATATAAATCTTGTGAACTTATATGGTCCCAATATAGATGATCAAAAGTTCTTTGCTAATTTATTTCTTATTTTATCATCACTTACAGGGCAACATATAATAGCAGGGGATTTTAATTGTACATTGAATCCAGGTATAGATAGATCAACAGGGCTGGATTGTACGCACAATGGATGTAGGATGACTATTAATCATTTTATGAAAGAATTGAGATTGTTAGATATATGGAGAGAAATGAAACCACAAGTTAAAGCCTATTCTTGTTATTCCAGTACCTACAAGACATTCTCACGTATTGATTATTTTTTGATTTCCACAGAATTAAGATCCAAGATTCAAAACTGCTTTTATGATAACATCGTGATCTCTGATCATGCACCCTGTTGTCTAATATATGTAGATAAAAAATTGACAAAGGAATCAGGTAGATGGCAATTTCAGCATAAATGGCTTCAGGATGAGGAATTTGTCAAGTATATAGAAAAACAGATAGACGAGTACTTTGACATCAATACTACACAAACATCAGCATGTGTAAAGTGGGAAGCTTTCAAAGCTTTTATTAGGGGACATATTATTAGTTATACAGGATCAAAATCTAAGAAGACTCGAGAGGAGAGAGCTAAATTGGAACATAAAATGAAAAGTCTTCAGGAAAAAGTGTATGCAGGAAGTGATCCAAGGTTGGAGAATGAATTACTGATTTTGAGAGCTGAATACGACAAAAAATCAGCGAATAGAGCTGCCTCGAGTCTTCTAAGATTGAAACAATCTTTTTATGAACAAGGTGAAAAATCAGGAAAATTATTGGCATGGCAGATTAAACAATTAGAAATTAAAACACCAATTACCAGTATTATAAGTAACGGACAGGTAGTTATAGATCCTTTAGAAATTAACAGAGCCTTTAGAGATTACTATGAAAAATTATATGATACTAAAAATGAATTTGATTTAACAAAACTAAATGGGTTTTTGAACGAACTATCTATACCGTGTATTCCAAATGAAAACAGGGAGATATTGGAGTCTAAAATTAGTCAAGAAGAAGTTGGGCTAGCCATTGATAATATGAAATCAGGAAAAAGTGCAGGACCAGATGGTCTTCCAGTTGACCTTTATAAGAAATTTAAGAATAAATTAATAAAACCTTTTTTGGAAATGGTTTTAGAAGCATTTCAAAATAATAATTTACCATCATACATAAATAATGCCTTAATTATACTGCTGCCAAAACCAGGTAAGCCCTCTAATAAATGTGAAAATATGAGACCAATAAGCCTATTAAACGCCGACCTTAAGATAATCTGTAAAATTTTAGCAAGACGAATACAAGAAATTTTACCAAATATTATTAATCGAGATCAGAATGGCTTTATAAAGGGAAGACAAGGCTTCCATAATGTAAGAAGACTATTTAATATTATTTATTTTAATAAAGAAGCACCGGATACAGCTCTCCTATCACTGGACGCCGAAAAGGCCTTTGATAGAGTTGAATGGCCCTTTCTTTTTGAAGTCCTACAAAGGTTTGGACTTGGAAATAATTTCATAAAATGGGTTCAGATAATATATAATAATGCTACAGCAGAAATCCTAACAAATAACAATATTTCAAAACCAATAAAAATCAATAGAGGATGTCGACAAGGCTGTCCACTTTCACCTTTACTGTTTACTATGGCAATTGAACCTTTAGCGATAGCGATACGTTTACATTCACAAATATATGGAATTAAAGTTGGACCAACAGAACATAAAATCTCCCTGTACGCCGATGATATAATTTTGTTTATGTCGAATCTAAAAAAATCAATTCCAACCTTGTTGAATTTAAGATAAGATAAGATAAGATAAGCCTTTATTAGTCCCACAACGGGGAAATTCCAGGATTGCAACAGCACAGGGATAGCAACACTCAGAGCAACAATCAGAAGGCAAGAAAAAAAAAAAAACAAGCAAGCAAGAGCAGCTAATAAACATATGTACGTATTACTATAAAATATATATATATACACACACACACAGACACACAGTGCAGAGCATTGTAGCTGGATGGAATAAATCTATGAATATATGAACACACAGTGCAGAGCATTGTAGCTAGATGGAATAAATATGTAAATATATAAACACCCACAGTACGGAGCATTGCAGCTAGGTGGAATAAATATGCAAGTATATAAACACACACAGTGCGGAGCAATGTAGCTAGATGGAATAATATGTAGATATATAAATATATAAACACCCACAGTACGGAGCATTGTAGCTAGATGGAATAAATATGCAAATATATAAACACACACAGTGCAGAGCATTGTTGCTAGATGGAATGAAACAGCATAACCGTCTACTTAGTTATCCTACATGGTATGATTATGTGCCCATACATATTCTCACCCTCCATAGCGACCGGTATGTTCCTAGTTGTATGCCGGAGAGGACCATTGTGTAAGTCTATTGCATCTTTTGCATTCAAAAAACTATTAGTTTGTTACGTCTTTTTGCTATCTCTGCGAGCAGCCCTGCTTAGGTTGTACAGTCTGACAGCCGTTGGTAGGAAGGACCTACGAAACCTCTCGGTTGTGCACCTGGGATGATGTAGTCTGCTGCTAAATGAGCTCCTCAGTGCATTCAGTATGTCCTGCATAGGGTGGAACTCGGACTCCAGCAGAGATGACAGTTTAGCCACCGTCCTTCTCTCTCCTATCTCCTCCATCGGATCAAGGCGCTGCCCCAGGACAGAGCTAGCTTTCTTAATCAGTTTGTTCAGTCTCTTCCTATCGGCTGCAGTAATGCCACTGCCCCAGCAGACCACTCCAAAAGTGATGGCTGATGCCACCACCGTGTCATAGAATGACTTCAGCAGCGCCCCTTGTACACCAAAAGACCTGAGTCTCCTCAGCAGGAACAGCCTGCGCTGTCCCTTCTTGTAGAGTGCATCAGTATTGTGTGACCAGTCTAGTTTATTGTTCAGATGAATACCCAGGTACTTATAGGATGTCACCATCTCGATGTCTGTTCCCTGTATATTTACTGGTACTGTGAGGGGCTGCCCATGCCTGCGGCAGTCCACCACCAGCTCCTTAGTTTTCCTCGCGTTGATCTGGAGGCAGTTCCGATGGCACCAGTCCACGAAGTCCTGGATAAGCCCTCTGTACTCAGCTTCATCTCCATTGGAGATGAGGCCAACGATCGCAGAGTCATCAGAGAACTTCTGTAGATGGCAGTGTGTTGTGTTGTGTGAGAAGTCCGCAGTATAAAGAGTGAACAGGAAGGGAGCCAGCACCGTTCCCTGGGGGGCCCCCGTGCTACTGATGATCGTGTCGGACACACAGTCCCGGGTTCTCACAAACTGAGGCCGGTTCGTGAGGTAGTCCAGGATCCATGATGACAGGTGCTGGTCCACCCCTGCGCGCAGCAGCTTGTCCTTCAGGATCATCGGTTGGATGGTGTTGAAAGCACTGGAGAAGTCAAAGAACATGATCCTCACCATATTCCCGGGCTTCTCCAGGTGGGACAGAGAACGGTGAAGGAGGAAGATCACCGCATCCTCCACCCCAATGCCATGCTGGTAGGCGAACTGGAGTGGATCCATCGCTGGTTCCACCAGGGGGCGGAGGTGAGCAAGGAGCAGTCTCTCCAGGGTCTTCATCAAGTGGGACGTCAAGGCCACCGGTCTGTAGCTGTTCAGGTCTTTGGGGTGGGAAGTTTTTGGTACAGGTACCACACAAGATGTTTTCCACAGCTGTGGTACCCTCCCCAGTTTCAGGCTCATGTTGAAGATATACGTCACAATCCCACACAGCTGGTCTGCACAGGACTTGAGGAGCTTTGCGCTGATGCCGTCCGGTCCCGGCGCCTTCCTCGCCTTGATCTTCCTCAGCTCCGTCCTCACCTGGGTCCTGGTCAGGGTCAGGATGGGGGGCTGTGTGTTGGGAGTGGGGGGGTGTTGGTAGAGTGGGGAGTGGGCAGCAGGACTTGATTTCTTTAGAGGCAGCAGTGGTTGTTGTGCAGTCAGGAGGGAGGGCGGTTGGTCAAATCTATTGAAAAACAGATTCAGGTTGTTCGCCCACTCCCTGCCCCCTGTGGCCTGGGGGGAGGTATTCTGGAGCCCCGAGATGGTTTTGAGGTTTCTCCAGACCCCGCTGATGTCGCTCTGTTGCAGCTTGTCCTCCATCTTCTTCCTGAAGCTGTCCTTGCCTTCTCTGATCTTTCTCCTCAGCTCCCTCTGTACGGACTTCAGCATCTCCCTGTTCCCCGACCTGAAGATCCTCTTCTTCTCTCTCAGAAGTGTTTTTATCTCAGGGTTGATCCAGGGTTTGTTGTTTGAGTGACGCCGTATGGTCTTGGTGGGAACGGATTTGTCCACACAGAAGCTGAGGTAGCCCGTGAAGGTGTGAATGAGGCCATCGATGTCCTCACCATGTGGATCGCAGAGCTGCTTCCAGGCGGTGGCTTCAAAACAGCCCTTTAGGGTGTCCATTGTCTCCTCAGACCATAACTCCACAGTGTGCATGGCCGGAGGTTGTCTGTGCACTAGGGGTTTGTACACCGGCCGGAGATGAACCAAGTTGTGATCCGATCTCCCGAGTGGGGGTAGTTGTGATGAGGTGTACGCCTCCTTAGTGTTTGCGTAGAATAAATCCAGTGTTTTATTGTCTCTAGTGTGGCATGTGACATACTGGGTGAACGTGGGTAGAATGGGAGACAGTGAAACATGGTTGAAATCGCCTGAGATGAGGAGAAGAGCATCTGGGTGTTCTGTCTGCAGCCTGCTGGTTACTGAATGGATGACGTCACGTGCTGTCCCAGCGTTCGCCGTCGGATTTGCATAAACAACAATGCAGATCACGTGTGAGTGTTCTCTCGGGAGATATGTAGGCCTCATGCTAACAGCTAGCAACTCAATGTCTTTGCTGCAGTGTCGTTGTTTAACAGTGATATGTCCCGGTCTGCACCAGTTGTTGTTAACATACATGATCACTCCACCGCCCCTAGTTTTGCCACTGTCTGGTGTT
Organism: Pholidichthys leucotaenia; assembly: GCA_020510985.1. Taxonomy (NCBI): domain Eukaryota; kingdom Metazoa; phylum Chordata; class Actinopteri; order Cichliformes; family Pholidichthyidae; genus Pholidichthys; species Pholidichthys leucotaenia. The sequence goes on from CM035849.1 coordinate 298,015,475, forward strand.
CGGTCAGCTCGTATCATGTGAAAACCCTCCAGCTCAATGTTAGCATCTGCTGCTAGTTCAGTTAGCCACGTCTCAGTAAACAAAAGGAGAGAGCACTCCCGGTATGTGCTATCATAACGGGAGATAGCCGCTAGCTCATCTAACTTTCCCAGTATCGACCGTACATTTCCCATGACAACAGATGGAAGGGAGGGTCTGTACCTTATATTTTTTGTCCTCCGCCTTACTCCAGCCCGGCAGCCGCGGCGTTTTCGCCTCAGTTCACTCGGTATGTCGAGTTTTTCCAATGGGACCGGGTGGCGGTTGAATGCTAGCAGCTGTTCTCTGCTGTATCGTATAAAGAATTTAATTTAATAAAGAATTTTGGGGAAATATCAGGATATAAAATAAATAAAACTAAATCTTCAATATTAATGCTAAATGAGACCCAGAGAAATTACCCAGCCCCTGAGGCAAATCAATTCAATGTTGTAAATCAGTTTAAATATTTAGGAATCCAAATTATGCCTAAGCTAGAATCAGTCGCCAGCGTCAACTATGAAGCCTTAATGTCAGATATCAATGAGTTAACTCAGAGATGGATGTCACTACCAATGTCGATGATCGGGAGAATCAATATACTTAAAAGTAATATTTTACCTAAAATACTTTATTTATTTCAATACATTCCCTTATCACCACCTTTAGATCTATTCTCAAGAATAAAAAAAAAGTTAGTGGAATTTATATGGAACAACAGGAGGGCTAGATTACGTCTGTCTTTATTATATTTACCATTTGATCGTGGAGGTCTGAAATGTCCAAATTTTATGTTGTATTATTGGTCGGCACAACTGAGGTCTATGACATATTATTTTTCATCAAATGATCTCCCTCACTGGACTGAAATGGAATCATACAATTTACCTTTACTTCTTCCCATATTCATATACTCAGATTCGGCAAAAAAATTACAAAAACAAGTTAAAAATCCATTTGTAAAGCATATGATCAAAATATGGTGTGAAGCTAAAAACTATTTAAAAGAACCACAGTTACTGTCACAATTTAGTCCAATATGGGGTAATCAATATTTTAAACCAGGGAGAGCGGACGCTGTATTTAAAGTATGGAATTTAAAAGGGATACAAAAGATTCAGGATTTATATTTGCCATGTGCAGACAACATAATGTCTTTTGAAGAGCTGAGGATCAAATTTAATCTCAATAGAACACATTTTTTTAAATATCTTCAACTTAGAAACTTTATTCGATCAAATCAAAATAAAGCTCTCACTCGACCTATTTATTCATCCTTGGAAAAAATGATGATGAAAGATAGTAAAAGAAAGGGTATTATTTCAGAGTTTTATAACTCATTGACACTATCTTCAAGTGAAAATTCACTGAAAAGATTAAACTACTGGAAAGAAGATCTGCAAATTGAAATTTCGGAGGAACAATGGGAATTGGCTTGTACAGAAGCTCAAACCAAATCAATAAATGCACGCCTTAAATTGATACATTTCAAATGGTTAATGCGGATGTATGTTACACCGGAGGAGTTAAATAGATATAACAAAAATATACCAGATACATGCACAAAATGCATGGAAAGTAAAGGAACCCTATTTCATTGTTTATGGGAATGTAGATTAATAAGAATGTTTTGGGAAGAGGTGAGGGTAACAATTGAAAAAATAATCTCAAAACAAATCATACTGAATCCTAAACTGTTTTTGTTGGGTCTGTACCCAGAAAAGCATAATTTTAATAAAAGTGAAAGAACATTCATAGACCTCAGTTTGCTTAATGCCAAAAAATGTATTGCACTATTATGGAAAAAGACTCATAGACCAGATGTGACTCAGTGGTTAAGACAGATGTTAACAAACCTTCCATTAGAAAGAATAACATATATACTGAAATCAAAGGAAATTGTGTTTGAGAATATATGGAGACTTTTATTGATAATGTAAAAAATTTAAACATAACTCTTGAAGAAGAAGGTGAATGATGTGTGTGGACCTTGTAAATTCCAAACTGGTGAACATAATATGTATACTTATGTATTGGATTGTCTAGACTAAACAGAGGAGCATTGTTGAAGACTTGATTTTGTTGGTGGTTGTTGGTGTTTTTAGTGCATTTTTTTTTTTTTTGTAGTACTTTAGCGTTAGTGTTTGATTGTTTGTATCATGTTTGTTAAAAAAAAAAAAGGTTCAATAAAGATATTGTGGAAAAAAAAAAGTTGACCACTAGATGGCATAGTCACGAAGAGAGAGACAAACAACTAAATAAAGGCATAAATAGGGAGTAAATTAAGAGAGACTGTTACACTCCCACCAAATCACTTGTGATTTTAAGGACAAACGTATTACTTTTGAACTAATGAACAGATTATTAACAGTTAATTATGAACAAGCTATGAATTATGAATGAGTATTGCAATGACAGAGGGAGAGGTGAGGGGTCTTCATTCTGCTTCCACCAGGATTACTGTCTTCTGAATGGGCCTTTCCAAGTGGACAGGTTTGGAGATTCGCTTTCCATGTCCATCCAGGGTTGGATCACTCATCAGTAGCTTCATCTTCCTCACTCTTTCATCCTTACTAGGATACACTTCAACGACCTTGGCCAGTTTCCACTGGTTTCTTGGACTTATCTCATCTTGTAGGAGGACTATATCATTGATCTTGGCATTTTTGTGTTCTTTAGTCCATTTCTGTCTACTTTGTAGATTTAACCCCTTGCACTCCTGTCAATTTTCCTAAAAACGCCAAAAAATAATGTGCCCAAAGTAAATCGAAAGCTGTTCTTCAACCCTTTGCAGCATCTTCATGGGGTTGGTCTCATTTAAAAGAAAACACTTTGAATTTTTTGGCAAAACAGTCATAATCTCTCTAAGTGCTCCGGCCACTGAGTTACAGTCATCAAAACATACTGAACTTGAAGAAAATAAATTTGGCCTGGGTGTTTTTTTGGATACAAATGCTTGCAAATAACACACAGCTTCAGATCCGGGCTGAAACATGCGACAGAAATGTAGGACCAAGTGTTATCCAGCTGAGGTCCAAATTTTGTAACAATACCACAAAAAATGAATATATTACACAGCTTTTTCCTCAGGTAGTTCCCAGGCGTTTTGGAACTGTGCCAAATTGTGCCAAGTGGCACAGTTTGGAAAAACGTCTGTAACTTTTGAATGATTCAACGTAGAAGCTTCATTTTGGGCTCTAATGAACGTCACACTCAGGGCTGTGTCTGTGTGTGTGTGTGTGGGGGGGGGGGGTTGTCCCCCCCCCTCGCTACAGAGGACGGAGATCGGCCATCACTACATGACGGATTAGCCTCATGTGGGATGTGGGACAGCAGCTCAGTCACTGCGGCTTCCCCCCCCCCGCTACAGAAGAATAGTCAGGAATAAAGAATAATTTAGCTTATAACACCTTACCTCTTCACAGCAGCGTCCTGGCGAACTTCTCTTCCCCATTGTCAGTCGAACGCGACGCTGGTCCGCTCGTGGTTCTGGTCTCGTGACCCAATCAAAACATAATTCCATTATTGTGGTTTTGTGCTTCCATGATTGCGGTTTTTGGCGAACGATTTTTCAAAACAAATAACAGTAGTAATTAAAAAAAGACTGACGAAGGCGTGTATGTCACTCAGCCTTCGTCGTCAGCCTCCGTCGGTCTATGACCATGGAAGAAATCATAACGTCTCATAACGTCTAATCCTTTTTTTGATCCCCTCCAGCAGTCAGTCTTCACCCAGCCTTAAAAAAAACAGCTCGCAAACTTCTCTGCTTCAATTGGCTCACTGCATTCACAGCAGGCAGGTCCTTCTGGCTAGGTTTTCAGTCATTGGCTCTTCAAGGTTTCAGAAACCCAATTCAAGGCTCTTATTAGTCGAATGAGAGGTCAATCAGATGAACTAATCTGTTCGCGGCCGTGTCTGCAGCTTTTATTTTCAGTGCGCGCTTGGACGCCACTACATCACCATCACCACCTACATCACCATCTACACCATGCGTCCTAGAGCGCACGAGAGCGCCCTCGTGCGCTCTAGGATGTAGAGACTTGCCCGTCCGCGGTACAACGGAGCGCAAGAGGTTAACAAGTACTCCTTTTTCCACCTTGTCCAGAATGTATTGGCGAGAAGTTGAACACGACGCCATCTCTTCCTGAGATAAAGATCCTCTTTAAGAAACTTTCCTGGAGGTGGGGAGATGATTGTAGACTTCATGGTCAGTATGTGATTCGGTGTTAAGGGTTCTGGGCTTGATGGATCACATAGCTGGTCAGTAGTGAGTGGTCTACTGTTGATCACTGCCATGATTTCGTAAAGAAATGTCCTTAGAGAGGAACTGTCAAGTTGTTTGGCTGATTGTTCCAGGATTGACGTCAGTATACTTCTTATGGTGCAAATCTGTCTTTCCCAGACACCACCCATATGATTTGATGCTGGGGTGTTCATGAGAAACTTGCATTCTTGTTCTCCAAGTGTGGTTTGATCCATTTCCTTGAGGGCTTCAACAAACTCATTTCTGGTGCCGACAAATTTGTGCCTTGATCACATCTTATCTGCCGGACTGCACCTCAAATGACGATGAATGCACACAGAGCATTGGTGAAGGGGTCAGTAGTCAAATCATCAAGCATCTTGATGTGTACTGCCCTGGAGCACATGCAGGTGATTAACAAGCCATACCGCTTTAACTCCTTCCTGCCTTCCTTGACATAGAAAGGACCAAAACAGTCCATCCCGCAGTAGGTGAATGGTGGGGTGGTCTCCATCCGATCTCCCGAAAGGTCTGCCATCCTTTGCTGCTCGGTACATCTTCTGAACTTTCTGCACTTTATGCACTTGTCAATATGAGATGACACAACTTTGCTGCACCAGAGGATCCAAAGGCCATTAGCACGAAGCTCGTTCATGGTGATCCCTCATCCTTGATGGTACGTTCTCTCATGATAATGCTTGACAAGCAATGCTGACACATGGCTGTCTCTTGGCAGGACTGCTGGATGCTTAACATTGGGCTGTAAGGCAGCATGTGTGAGGCGTCCTCCGACTCAAAGAATGCCTTGATCATCCAGAAATGGGCATAACTTGTGCAACTTGTTCGCCTTGTCTTTGGTTTGCATCCCTTTATGATGTTGAAGGGACTTTATTTCTTGTGTGAAAGCTCTTTCTTGAACCATCTTGATGATTGTCAACTCTGCTTCTCTTCTCTCTTCCAAGCTGCTAACTTTGCAGGACCTTGGTTTGCGACCCTTTGCTTCTTTCACATAGCGCTTTAGTCTGGCAATGGCTTTGATCATTCTTGACCAGTCGGAGAACTTGTGTAGGCACCGTAAGAGTGACCATTGTTCTTTAGCTTGTGTCTTGTGAACTTGAACTTTCTTGACCTCTGGGTCTCTGCTTGATAGCTCTCCCACCTTGATTTCACTGCTGGATATGATTGGTTGCCAGAGAAGGTTTGGGCCTGCAAACCAGTTTGAGACAATGAGTTGCTCAGCTGTGAGGCCTCTCGAGGAATGGTCGGCCAGGTTTTCTCCGGATGCCACATACCTCCACTGTGTAGATTTTGTGCTTTGTTTGATGCGTTCCACTCGGTTTGCAACGAACACATGGAACCTCCTGGCTTCATTGTTGATGTATCCGAGTACAACCTTGGAGTCAGTCCAATATGTTTCTTGTGAGACTTGTACTTCAAGTTCCTTTCTTAGCATGTCACCAGTGTGAACAGCAACTACAGCCACTGACAGCTCAAGTCGTGGTATGGTTGTTACTTTGGAAAGTGGAACACTTGATCTTCTCATGACCAAGGAACAGTGGACTTCACCAGATGTGCTTACTGCTCTGAGGTAGGCGCACATGCCGTATCCAGACACACTTGCATCAGAGAAATGATGCAACTCATAGTGCTGGATCTTGAAGCCTGGTGGAATGTAGCATCTCTGAATTTTCACATCTGCAAGGTTTCTGAGGTCAAGAAGCCAAGATTCCCACTGGGGTCGAAGACTGTCAGGTAAGGTATCGTCCCAGCTGAGTTTATCTCGACACATTTGTTGCAAGATCTGCTTTCCCAGCAAAATAAAGGGCACGGCAAATGCAAGTGGATCAAACACTGAAGCCACTGTGGACAATACTCCTCTTCGTGTTAGTGGATTTTCCTTTACTGTTACTCTGAAATGGAACTGGTCTGATTCCACACACCATTGCACTCCGAGTGCTCTCTCCATATGCACTTCACCCAGCGCCATGTCGAGATCTTTGGTGGCTACAGCGCATTCTTCCTTTGGAAGTGAGGCTAGGACCTTGGTGCTGTTGGAGATAAACTTATGCAACCGAAGCTTTCCTGTACTACAGAGCTCACGGGCTTCTTTGACGAGCTGTATTGCTTGACCTTCGGTGTCAACACTTGCTAACCCATCGTCAACATAGAAATTGGTTTTAATGAACTTGACGGTGTCTTCGCTGAAACATCCTTCTCCTTCAGTTGCAAGGTGCTTGAGGCCATAGTTGGCGCAACCAGAGGAGGAAGCCACACCAAATAGGTGTACTTTCATCCGATAGATGGCATATGGGGTTTCAAGGTCGCCATTCTCCCACCATAAGAACCTTAAATAATCTTGGTCGCCAGCACACACGTGGAAGGCATCGAACACAACACGAATCTTTCCAGGTTTTTGTGGATGATACACCCCATGATGAGGGATGTACCAAGTTGGGGTCTTGTCAATGTCTTGCTCCATGAGGTCATCTCCATGAGCAATGATTTCTTCCATAAACTTCTTGTAGTCCATGTAGTACTGCTCGTTCCTTCTCAGCTTTCTTTCCAAGCATTTGAGACGATGAATGGCACACATCTTGTTGTCAGGCATGTTGGGCCTTTCACTCTTGAATGGGAGTGGCATCTCATAATGCCCATCCTCTTTGAGTTTAATGCCTTCTTTGATCTTTGTCAGGAATCTGAGATCTTCTTGGGAGATCTTTACATCTTCAGAAGCCTTTTCCACAAAATCTGACTCCAACATTTTGATTGCGTCATCAGGTGAGACCATTTCCTTTATCTGAGTTCTGTACACATAATGAACTTCACTGGTGAGGCTCGAAGAGGGCTGAATACCTGGCACCACTTGCTTTACAATGACTTGGTGATTCACTCTGATAACATCTCCATGATCAAGACATGGATTGCCGAAGCCCACAATACTCCATCCCAGATCAGTCCTTTGTGCAAATGGTTGACTTTCCTTGCCGGACACAACTTTTTGGGGAACAAGAGCTTGAGGAAAGTTGTAGCCAATTAGAAGGCCCACGTCACAACTTTGGAGAGGAGCAATCTCATCTGCGATGTGTTCGAAATGTGGCCATGCGTTTGCCGTACTTGGTGTTGGAATATGATCTCGATTTGCTGGAATAAAGTCTCTTGCATACGTCACTGGCAGGGATATGGTCTTATTGGAGTAAAACTCTCTTACTTGTAAACCAGATAGCTTGTGACAGGACACAACTGTGTTTCTTGAGGACATAGTAGTAAGCTTTAGCGGAACTGGTTCACTTTTAGTGTTCAGAGCTCTTGACGTTTCTTCGAGGATGAAGGTTGTGTCACTCTGTGTATCAAGGAGTGCATACACAAGAACTTTACGCTCTGGCTTACTTTTGGCTGACAGCCATACAGGAATGATGGAGGATGTGTGTGTGTCTTTGAGGTTCTGCTTTACTCTGTTAGACGTCATTTCACTTGTTGTTGGTGTAACACTGTCTTGCAAGACCTCTGTTCTTGACCTTGTCTTGTCAGTGCTTTTCACTTTATTAATCTTTGTCTGAGTTCTTTCTTCTTTAGTTCGATCATCATGAAGACATGTTGGATGTTTTTTCTTGCATGTATCACAAGTTTCTCTGCTTTCACAATCCTTTGAGCGATGGCCAGACTTCAAGCAACCAAAGCAAAACTTCTTCTCTTGTGTGATCTTGAGTCTCTCATCGATGCTCTCATTCATGAACTTCTGACACTTCTGTAAAATGTGACCTGCCTTCTCGCAGTAGACACAACTTGCATTGACAACTCTTTCAGTTGAGTTAGTCGCTAGGACCTTAGCTCCATGGCTTCTGTTCTTGAGGATCTTCCTTTCTGTCTTTTCACCTTCACTTGGTCTCAGAGCATGGAGAGATGTTATGGGGTTACATGCAATTTTGGCATCACGTGAGATGAACTCTACAAACTGGCTGAAACTTCAAAAGGTGTGGCTCATTTCTTGCACTTTTGTAACCTTTCTGTTCCATCTGGATGTAAGCCAGTCTGGAAGTTTTGCAAGCATTTTTTGGTTTTCGTTGCAGTCATTGAGCACTTCAAGTCCTTTAATCTGTGACATAGCTGCTTGACAGCTACGAAGGAAGTCAGCGAACTCTTGAAGTTCCATACTGCCTTTGGAGCTTATCTTGGGCCATGCATTGAGTTTGTCTCTGAAGGCTTTGGTGATGAGGAATGGATTGCCATCCCTGTCTTCAAGGAATGTCCACGCTGCATTGTAGGCCGACTCTGTGCCTAGCAGAAAGTAGCTCTCTATCACTTTCCTTGCATATCCGTTCACATACTTTCGCAGATAGTATGTCTTCTCTTCAGCTGGTATATTCTTTCTGTCAATGAGTGTCTGAAATGAGATCTTCCAGTCATTGTATCTGAGTGGGTCACCACTGAATACTGTTGGTTCTGGTACAGGAAGACGACTTGCACTGAGGGACTCTGCAAAGGCTCGGACAAGATCTGTAGTATTTACTTCTTGTGAATGTGTCATGTTTTGTGGTAGGTAATACAGTTTGAGGTGCTGGTTATTGTTTTCAGACTTGACTTCATTTTCTTCGTCCAAATTGTGTTGATGGAGTAGGTTGTATATTTCTTCATCTGAACATTCACTTTGCTCATACACTTGCTGTCTTGCTTTAACATCTTTCACTTTTTTGACTGTATCCAGTCGCTCCAGTTCTCTGCACTTTGCTTCCAGCTCTCTTTGCTGCCGTGCAATGTCTGCTTCTTGCCTTTCAATTTCCTTTAAGTGGTTTTCTTGTTCAAGCAGAACTTCCAAGGCAGCTTCGTTAGCCGCAACTTCAGCAGCTGCATCTTGTCTTTTTGAAGAGTGCCTGGATGAATGCTTGGATGGAACCTTTGAATGAGAAGAGTGACTTGCATGGTGAGATTTAACACTCGTCTTTACTGAGGTTGCAGACTTGAATACAGACTCTGTCTCCTTCCAGATTTCTTTGTCCCCTTGGCTTTCAACCTTTTCAGCCTTTAGGCACCTTTCAGCAGCTTTGATTATTGTCTTTGTCACTGCTTCACATGTGTCTATCCAACGTCTTGTGTCATGGTCAGGAGAGTCAATCCGTCTCAGCTCATCATAAGCTGTGTTCAGATTTATTGCAGCACTTGAAACTTTAGCAACATGTTCATTCAGCAGATCTTGTGGGCATTGCTGTTTCATAACTCTTTTGGCATCTTTAGTGACAGCCTTCCACTTCTCATAGCACGTAGTGAAACGATGTGCAGTTTTCCTTACCTGCTCATCGTGCAGCTCTTGGCCCTTTTCAGCCAACTTACGACTTCTTCGGCTCCTTTGTAGCTCTTGTGAGGTAGTGGGGATATCATCGCCTATGCCTTCAGCTCCTTGTGGTTGCTTATCTGCACAGAGTTGCTCTTTATTACAACAATCTTCACTGACTTCTGAATTGACTGCAAACTCTGCCATTGTTCGCTTTGGTTTGTCTTTGTTTACTTTAAATGAAAGATTTAACGCAGTAACTTAGTGTTGAATTTGATAATAAAATGGTTAAATGTTAATCTTGTTAAATGTTACTGTCACTTTAACTTAAACAGTAAACTGTCTTGTTGTTCTTCAAATGTAACTTTAAGTCAAAACTCAACTCACTACAAGCTGTAAGCAACCATTACATGTCTTGAATGAACCGGTAATATCCTTACTGTTACCGAGAATCACTGAATATACACAGTATTTAGGTTACTTAGTACAACACTGATGTGCACACTGTATGATGATCAATTCAGCTTCAACAGGAAAATGTAAATAAAGAAAATTATTTCAATGCAAATATTTCAGTCTTTGATTAACAACAGAAACGAAAATTATCTTATTTCTTGTTACAACGTCCTCTTGACTTCAATTATAGTTAAATCAAATAATATTAATGAGTCTCTTGTTTAGGGAAACATTCATTTTGGGAATCTGGAATTTCCCACGGTTGCTGAGTCTTGCGTCGTGCATTGGGCCATGGCAAGATGGAGGCGCCGCGCTGTCATCCCTCTCATCCCTGGCTCTGGCACATCACTCGTCCACCCATGCGTCGGAGCAGAGGAGTTCTCACTGTAGCTCCCTCAAGGATTGGCTTACGCACGAGGTTTAGAGTAAAACAGGGTTTATTCTTGGTCTTGACAACCCTTGACAACCCGTGAGAACTGGTCACGAAAAGAACATTTATTAAAATAAATATAAAACTACATTTTACAACTTAAATCGATAAAATAAATTAAAGACATAAAACATGCATAAGATAAGATAAGATAAGATAAGATAAACTTTATTGTCCCTCAAGGGGAAATTTGTCTTGGGCTTGTCACCCGTGTTGCAACCACACAATCCACACATACACAATGGATGTAGTACATAATGAATGAAATAAAACCCAATAAATAATACAAGTACATACATACATAAATATATTACAGCAGTCATTAAGAACAGGAGTTATAAGTGTCCCTGACCTATTTATCTGAGTTTAAAAGTTTTACTGACGTTGGGATAAATGAGTTCTTGTATCTATTGAAGTTGCACTTGGGGACTCTGTATCTCCTCCCTGAGGGCAGCCGCACATATTCATTGTTTAGTACATGGCTCATGTCACTGATTATTTTTTGAGCTCGTCTACAGGCTGCTTGTTCGTGTAAGATCTGCATGGGTAAATACTCTTTAACTCCAATAATTTCCCATGCTGTATGAATTAAACGCAACACTCTGTTCTTAAGTTTCACAGAGAGGTTGCCAAACCAAGCTGTAATGCTGTATCTAATACAGCTCTCCAACACAGCCTGGTAAAATATTAACATAATCCTTTTATCAACACCATGTATTCTTAATCTACGCAAGAAATGCAGCCGCTGTTGTAGTCTACTACAGCGGTAATCAATATGTGTGCTCCAGGTTAATGAATTGTCAATAAATACTCCCAAATATTTATAGGAACTAACCTGTGTTATAGTGTGGTTGTGGATGACCACAGGCCTGTGGTCACCAACCCCCCGAGGGTCAAACACCATCTCCTTTGTTTTATCAGTATTCAAAATGAGATGACTGTCATCACACCAATTGACAAACCTCTGAATTTCTATAAAATAGTTTGACAGATCATGAGTCTTTTGAAGTAGTGATAAAATAGCAGTGTCATCAGAAAATTTAATAATTTGATTGCCTGGATAGACACTTCTGCACTCATCAGTGTACGAGGTGAACAAAAATGGTGAACTAACACAGCCTTGGGGAGCTCCTGTGCTGAGGGTTCTGGATTTATGTTACGGGTCCCGGGGAGGTGGCCACAATAACAAAAAGAAATAGGTCTTAAAACGTGATCCTCCGTGTCTGCTCTTGGGTCTGGAAAATAAAGAAAGAGTCTTAGAAAGACAGAACACAGGACCACTCGTGTCTTTCTCCAGATAGCACTCTTATTTCCTTTTCATTTTCATTTATAGGCAGCATCACATTTTGTGCTTTATATGTCATTTTCTTTTACATACTGTAAATAATGTTTTTTTTCCTCAGTCACACAGTGCATGAACTACACTACATCTGACATCTCAAATTTACATACTTCACAAATCACAATTTACTTATACAGGACCTTCAATTACTAGACTGACTCCCATTAATTAGGACAAAACATAGGACTTAACTATGACCGTAGATTAGTCTAAACATTGCACTTAGATTAGCTGACCTGGACTTAACAAATTATTTTACAAACTTGACAATAGGCAAATATACACAGGACACACTCTGACTATTAATTAGCATCAGGAGACTTTTACATTCACACAGAGCAAAATATACTTGTATAAAGTAAAACATTTTACGCGAGCTAACAGTCTTTCCCAAAGTTAAGCTAGACTGGCGCGAAACCGCTACCGCGATGCGGCTCGCCTTTGATCTCCGGCGCTGGCCGCAGCTTAAACTTGTACAAAAACGTATCTGAACTACACACCAACATCACAGTATTACTCGTCGCGAAACACAGAAGTAACACGGAGCTTAAGGCTCTTATTTATGGCATTTTTAACCAAATACTGACCTGGAAAATAAAGAGTCTTAGAAAGACAGAACACAGGACCACTCGTGTCTTTCTCCAGATAGCATTAAAGGGGGGCCGGAAGCGCACCCTCATTGTTTACCTGGGGGGGGGGGGGGACCGCAGTGCCAAAGGTTCCGCTACTTACTCTTAAATATTTATACAGGGCTACATATCAAATGTTAATATTACTGATCGTCCACAATCTCAAAATATATTTAAATGCTCTTAAAATAAAAATAAAATAACAGTCTCTCTGAATTATTTCCGAATGTGGTGCACGATTTGGGTGTACCACACGCTCCCCAACAACAAAAGTGGCTCCTGACACTTAACAGTAACAAATCAAAATCTCAACACTAATAAAGTCTCTATTCAAAAGTCTCTGGAACGTCTTTCTTTTCAAGTGTCCTTAATCTTCAGGTATTATCCAAGATCTGGTCAGTTTAATAGCAAGGAATAGCATACTGACATGGCAAGTAGTTAGAGGTGAAAGGAGGAAGATAAAAAGGTTGAGGATAGAAAGAAGGGTAGCACATAAAAGGATATGGTGTTGACTGCTGAACACTGACAGTGTTCACCGACGGATGAGTCTGGAAGGCTGGCTGGCCCAGGGACGGATAGGTGAACACCATGTTGGGTCGTCTCTGCCTGGTGGACTGCCTCAGACGTGGTGGCGACTCAGGACGGCGGTCTGGCTCTGGACTGGGCACCGGCTCAGGATCAGCTGCAGGTCCGGGACTAGGAGCAGGAACATCTTGGTGGAGATGAAGCACTTCCCTGTCGTCGTCTGGTTGAAGTTGGTCCACGTTTTGTTCGCTTTCCCTTTGTATTTCTTGTCCTTCTTCCGTAATATTGTCTCTGTCTTGTTCAGATTGAATAGGAACTTGTACTTGTCTTTGCTGTGTTGTTTCCTGTCTTCTTTGTGACTCACATTGAACTTGGTCGACTGGACGTTGACTTTCTTGCAGGTGTCTGGGAACACGGAACCAATAGAGGGGTTCGTCTTCTTCTGAATCACTCGCTTCAGGACTGTTTGACTTTTCCAGTGTGTTTTGTCTGATATCGGTAGGTCTGTTGTTTCTCTTTTGTGACTTGGCAACTGGACTTTGAACGATGTCGACTGGTAAGTCGTTGACTTGGAGAAGCAAGTTTCTGTGCAGGGTACGGATGGGACGACCTCCTGTCTCTGGACTTACTTTGTAGACGGGGTTGTCTCCAACCTGCTCTCTCACAATGTAGACTGTTTGTTCCCAGTAGGGCCTTAGCTTGCCAGGACCACCTCTTTCGCCCAGGTTCCGTACAAGCACTCTGTCTCCTACTTGCAGGACTACACCTTTGCATCGTTTGTCATAGTTTGTCTTTCCTTTGGAGCTTGACTGTTGACTGTTTGCACTGGCGATCCTGTACGCCTCTGTCATTTTCCCTTTCCATTTCTGAGCGTATCCATGGGCTGTTTCTGTGTCTTCTTCTGTCATGAGGCCAAAGAGAAGGTCTACAGGGAGGCGAGGATGTCTGCCATACAACAGGAAGTATGGAGAAAAGCCAGTGGCCTCATGCTTAGTGCAGTTGTAAGCATGGATGGTGTGAGGCAAGTGTTCCTTCCAGTTCAGTTTCTCTTTCTCTCCCAATGTACGTAGCATCTACAACAAGGTCCGATTCAGCCTTTCGACCGGGTTACATTGGGGGTGGTAGGGAGAAGTCCTTGAGTGGCCAACACCTGCTAGCTCTCTGAGGGACTTGAATAACTCGTTCTCAAATTCACAACCCTGATCGTGATGAAGCTTGGAGGGGTAGCCGAATCTTGGAATGAAATCATTGAAGAGGCGGTCTGCTGCTGTCTTTGCGGCTTTGTTCTTGGTGGGGTAGGCTTGTGCAAACCTGGTGAAATGGTCGACCACCACCAAGATGTACTCAAACCCGCCTTTACAGGACTCTAGATGCAGGAAATCGATGCATACTAACTCGAGTGGGAAGTTGGATGTTATACTGCCCATCGGTGCTCTCTCATGCGTTGCTGGCTTTTTCTGTTTTATGCATGGGCACTTCCTGGTGACATACTCCTCGATCTCTCGCTTCATGAAAGGCCAATAGAATCGCTCACGGGCTAAGCTCAAGACTTTCTCCACGCCGACATGGCCCATGTTGTTATGGAGATGGGTGAGAGCTACTTGTCTGCAGACAGCGGGCAGAACTAGCTGCTTGCGTTCTGTGGTCTTCCTGTAGAGAAGGCCATTTTCAATGTGCATCCGACTCCACTCTCTCAACAGTCTTTTTGTGCTTATGTCAAACTTGGCTTTGTCGTCTTCGGTTGGCATCATGTCTTTTTCCTTCATCTCCATGACTTTCCCGATGGCTGGATCTGCTCTTTGTTCTTGGACTAGTTTATCGTGGTCGATGGAATGCAGTGGCTCCTTGAGGGGTGAACTTGGTGAAGCAAGGTTGAGGGCTGCAATCCATGCTACATCACCTTGCTTGGCTCTTCTGCTCCCTTCCCATACTGCACCGACGGCTTCCTCTGACAGTTCTCCTGTACACTCTTGCATGAAGGCTTCAATGTTGAGTGGACAACGGGATAGTACATCAGCGTCAATGTTTGTTTTTCCGGGGCGATATTTTATGTCAAAGTGAAAATCTGCGAGCTGTCCCACCCAACGATGTCCTACGGCGTTGAGCTTGGCAGTGCTGAGGACATACAGTATGTCAAGGGGTTATTGTCCATAAAAACTGTGAAACTTGGGGCATAGTAGAGATAGTCTTTGAACTTGTCGCAAACTGCCCACTTGAGGGCGAGAAACTCGAGTTTTCCGCTGTGCAAGTGGTAGTTTTGTTCGGCAGGTGTTAGTGTGCGTGACCCGTACCCAATCACTCTCATCTTATTGTCTTGGTTTTGATAAAGGACCGCGCCAAGGCCTTTCTGGGACGCGTCCGTGTGGAGTACAAAGGGCCGGGTGAAGTCAGGATACGCTAACACAGGTGGCTGGGTCAACATGTCAATCAAGCGTTCAAGGGTCTCTTGGTGTTCCTTGTCCCATTTCACTGGAGCTCGGGAAGACTGCTGTGGGTACTTTGCTCTGCCTTTGGATGGCTTGGACAGCAGTGTGTCAGACTTTACCTGGAGCAAGTCGTACAGGGGTTTGGCAATGCGCGAGAAGTCTTGCACATACGTCCGATAATAGCTCAGGAACCCCAAAAGTTGTCTGACTTCTCCAACTATTTGTGGCCTTCTGTGTTTGAGTGCCTGCACAGCTTCGATGTCCTTGGGGTCCACCCTCACTCCATCTTCTGACACCAGGCGACCGACATGCCGAACCTCTTTGCGGAACAACTCACACGTCTCAGGCTTCAGCTTCACCCCATGGCGTTGCAAAGCTTGGAGAACTTTCCTCAGCACTTGGACATGTTCATCAAACGACTTGGAAAAACAGAGCACATTATCAAGGTAGGGTATGCAGCACTCATCACGGAGCATGTCCAGCATTTCTTCCATGCTCCGCTGGAAGGCTGCGGGTGCATTGGACAGCCCGAAGGGTATTCTCACCCATTCGTAGAGACCCCACGGGGTGGTGAATGCAGTCAGGTACCTTGAGCCTTCTGCGATGAAACCTTGATGGTAAGCTTTACCCTGGTCCAAGATCGAAAACCAGCTGTAACCACCGAGGGAGTCTGTGAGGTCTTGGATCCGGGGAAGCGGGTGTCTGTCGGGCACTGTTTTGTTGTTTAGGAGGCGGTAATCAACACACAGACGTAAAGATCCGTCCTTCTTCCTGACACAGATAACTGGGGCTGCGTAGGGTGACTGAGACTTTACGATCCATCCCTTCACTATCAGTTCCTGAATGTACTCTTTTACTTCCCTATACAGGGGCTTGGGGATGGAGGCGTAAGCTCTCTGAACTGGCGTGTCATCTTTGAGTCTGATTTCCATTTGCAAAGAAGGGATACAGCCAATATCAGTGCTATCGCGAGAGAATGCCTCACACTCTTCCATCAGAACCTTTTCGACTGACTTTTGCTGATCTGGGCTTAGATGACTGAGATCGACTGGTGGCAACCAAGGCTCGGCAGGAGAGTCACCTTGGGCGGTCTTACTTAGTACCTCTGCTGTAGTTGCTAATGTCAGTATGGACTGGGTTTCTGGTGGCTCTAGTGTATCAGTTTCAATGACTTTGGCGACATGTTCGATGGTGCCTAGGGCTGTTCTTTTCGGCAGGATTACTTCATGTTTGGAATGGTCGGAGATGGGGATCTTTACAAAAGGTCTTTGGGAATTGTTAATCTCTAAAAGTCCTTCCCCCACACTCAAATTTCTCAAAGCAATGTTCTCCTCAGCAGGTTCGTAAAGTACAAGAGGGTCAGAGATGTCAAAGTTCTGGGGCACCCTGCAACATATTTGTACTGCTTTGCCAGCTGGGATAATCATGTTGTCTTTACCGACTCTGAGTGTAACAGGATCACAGTCTGTTCTTTGCGGCACTTCAATGAAGTTTACCATGGCCACTACCTGGTCTTCGTCCATTCCAAAAGCTCTGCGCAGTAGACTATACAGTACTGTACTGGCTTCCTCATCTGTCTCTTGGCCTTGTATAATCGCTCCCAGCACATTAGCTCCAACTAGTGGTTGGTTCAGTGACAGCTTACTGACTAGGAATGGTGCTTGTGCAGTGAGATTGGGATCCCCGTGACCCGCTAAAGTGACTGTAAGCTCGACCCACCCGTCATATGGAACTGCTTGGCCATTAACTGCATAAACCTCAAGCTCGTCGTTCAGCAGATCTTGGAGTGGTCTTACCACAGTGTTGGGTATGTACCTTTTGACCCATTGCCTGTCAACTATACTCACTTGTGAGCCAGAGTCAAACAGCACTGTTACAGGATAACCACCGATTAGACATTTCAGCAGACTTTTCTTACCGACAAGGGGAGCTTGGCATTTGGTGGCACTCTGACAGGAGGGAATCTGACCTTTCCTTCTGTTGCATTTGACCTGCTTTCTCAGCTGCTTGCTCTGGTGCTTGGGGCGCGGAGTTGAAGCTTCGGCAGAGGAGGAGTTTACTGGCTGGGACTTTGACTCTGTACCGATCTCTGGCTGTCCCTTGACAGAGACTGTTTCCCGTTTCCCTGATTCTTGGGGTCGCTTCAGACATCCAACCGCTCTGTGTCCCGACTCACCGCATACAAAGCAATGACTGCACTCCTGTAAGCTTTGTTCAGTACATTTCGGACAGAGATAGGTTTTCTTTTGGTTGGCTGGAGGCTGAGAACGCTGAGGGGAGGAGTTTACAGCTTTCTGTTCCATGAAAGTTGCCACCATCTTGGTTAGAGTCTCTACTTGTGCAGCAAGTTGTTTGATTGTCTGTGAGGCTTGTTGGTCTTTGGCTGTCGTGTCCTTTGTTGCAATCACAGCGCTTTGTGCTGACTTCTGACGAGGGGTTTGCCCTAACCTTCGCTGGTGCTCATTCTCATCACTGATTATCTTTGTGACCTCACTAAGAATCTCTTCATCTGTTACATTGTTGTTTGATGTAAGAGGTCTTAGTCGTTGCTGCAGGTCTGCATACTTCACTCCCAGGCCTTGATAGACTGTGTGCAGAAACACTTCCTGAATTGTCCTTGGGTCATACGAGATGTCTGCATTGGCTTGTTTTGACTGAAAGATAAGTTTCTGTTTGAGTCCAATCATGCGATACAGGAATTGCTGAGGGGACTCCTGCTCAGTTTGTCGGGCGCACATTAACTCCTGGAACATCTCTGTTGTTGCCTTTTCTCCAAGGTGGGATCGGAGAAAGCCCTGAAGTTCAGAAAGAGCCAGTTCATCTTTGAGCATGAGCATGTCCCTGAACGTGCCAGGCTTTACAATTCTCAGTACCCCCCTCACGATCTCTGCTTCAGAAAATCCTTCTTTTAATCCTTCATTGATCTGTCTCATGAGACTGTTATAACTGATTTCAGAGCTGTTGTCTCCAATTTGTCCTCCAAAAACCTTGAATTCTCTCCAAGGCAGGTAGGAAAGGTCTTTGAAAGTGACATGTCTTTCTAGACTACCTTGTTCCCTTGGATGCGGTTGTGAGTGGCTCTGACGACTGGGTGCTGCAGGTGGTTGGAGTGTCACAACTTCACACAGTCTTAGTCTTTCACCCAGTGTCTCATATGCTTTCCTCAGTTCCTCTACAGACTCTGCGTTTGCGTTCACACTAACTTGAATGCCTGGTGGAACAGCAGATGGTGATGGTGGATCTGGCAACATATTGGATGGATGAGGACTTGACTTGGTTGGTGTTGCAGCCTGATCAGCTGGATGCGTGGTGGAGCCACTCGTTTGTATCACTTTAGTTAGCAGATCATCCAACATTAGCAACTGACTCATTCCCTCATCTTCAAGTTTCAGCAGAGTTGGGGACTGTAGATAGGAATTGACATAGTCCATACAGCTCTCATTATTGCCTTCACTGAACTGTGTGTCTTTGTCTCCAGCTGCAAGGCTCTTTGCTAACCCAAAAAGATCCTTACTTGAGAGGGCAAACAAGCGTCCTCTGATGCTCCATATCAGTTCTTTCCGTGCTGTCGACATGGTACTTTAGCTATCTGTAGTTCGAGTGTTGTATTGTCCAGAAAATCACATTGAAGGATTTTTAATGAATTAATTGGTAAATTCCTCGGTAAAATAAGTATTTGGTCAATAACAAAAGTTCAACTCAATACTTTGTTGTATACCCTTTGTTGGCAATGACAGAGGTCAAACGTTTTCTGTAAGTCTTCACAATGTTTTCACACACTGTTGCTGGTATTTTGGCCCATTCCTCCATGCAGATCTCCTCTACAGCAGTGATGTTTTGGGGCTGTCGATGGGCAACATGGACTTTCAACTCCCTCCAAAGATTTTCTATGGGGTTGAGATCTGGAGACTGGCTAGGCCACTCCAGGACCTTGAAATGCTTCTTACGAAGCCACTCCTTCGTTGCCCGGGCGGTGTGTTTGGGATCATTGTCATGGTGAAAGACCCAGCCACGTTTCATCTTCAATGCCCTTGCTGATGGAAGGAGGTTTTCACTCAAAATCTCATGATACATGGCCCCATTCATTCTTTCCTTTACACAGATCAGTCGTCCTGGTCCCTTTGCAGAAAAACAGCCCCAAAGCATGATGTTTCCACCCCCATGCTTCACAGTAGGAATAGTGTTCTTTCTCCTCCAAACACGACAAGTTGAGTTTTTACCAAAAAGTTCTATTTTGGTTTCATCTGACCATATGACATTCTCACAGTCCTCTTCTGGATCATCCAAATGCTCTCTAGCAAACTTCAGACGGGCCTGGACATGTACTGGCTTAAGCAGGGGGACACATCTGGCACTGCAGGATTTGAGTCCTTGGCGGCGTAGTGTGTTACTGATGTAGCCTTTGTTACTCTGGTCCCAGCTCTCTGCAGGTCATTCACTAGGTTCCCCCGTTCTCATGATCATTTTGACCCCACGGGGTGAGATCTTGCGTGGAGCCCCAGATCGAGGGAGATTATCAGTGGTCTTGTATGTCTTCCATTTTCTAATAATTGCTCCCACAGTTGATTTCTTCACACCAAGCTGCTTACCTATTGCAGATTCAGTCTTCCCAGCCTAGTGCAGGTCTACAACTTTGTTTCTGGTGTCCTTTGACAGCTCTTTGGTCTTGGCCATAGTGGAGTTTGGAGTCTGACTGTTTGAGGTTGTGGACAGGTGTCTTTTATACTGATAACGAGTTCAAACAGGTGCCATTAATACAGGTAACGAGTGGAGGACAGAGGAGCCTCTTAAAGAAGAAGTTACAGGTCTGTGAGAGCCAGAAATCTTGCTTGTTTGTAGGTGACCAAATACTTATTTTACCGAGGAATTTACCAATTAATTCATTAAAAATCCTTCAATGTGATTTTCTGGATTTTTTTTTTCTCATTTTGTCTCTCATAGTTGAGGTATACCTATGATGAAAATTGGAGACCTCTCTCATCTTTTAAGTGGGAGAACTTGCACAATTGGTGGCTGACTAAATACTTTTTTGCCCCACTGTATATATATATACACAGACACACAGTGCAGAGCATTGTAGCTGGATGGAATAAATATATGAGTATATAAACACACAGTGCAGAGCATTGTAGCTAGGTGGAATAAATATGTAGATATATAAACACCCACAGTACGGAGCATTGTAGCTAGATGGAATAAATATGTAAATATATAAACACACACAGTGCGGAGCATTGTAGCTAGATGGAATAAATACAGTATATAGATATATAAATATAATACACCCAGTGCGGAGCATTGTAGCTAGATGGAATAAATATATAGATATATAAATATAACACACCCAGTGCGGAGCATTGTAGCTAGATGGAATAAATATGTAAATATATAAACACACACAGTGCAGAGCATTGTTGCTAGATGGGATGAAACAGCACAACCGTCTACTTAGTTATCCTACATGGTATGATTATGTGCCCATACATATTCTCACCCTCCATAGCGACCGGTATTTTCCTAGTTGTATGCCGGAGGGGACCATTGTGTAAGTCTATTGCATCTTTTGCATTCAAAAACTATTAGGTTGTTACGTCTTTTTGCTATCTCTGCGAGCAGCCCTGCTTAGGTTGTACAGTCTGACAGCCGTTGGTAGGAAGGACCTGCGAAACCTCTCGGTTGTGCACCTGGGATGATGTAGTCTGCTGCTAAATGAGCTCCTCAGTGCATTCAGTATGTCCTGCATAGGGTGGAACTCAGACTCCAGCAGAGATGACAGTTTAGCCACCGTCCTTCTCTCTTCTATCTCCTCCACTGGGTCAAGGCGCTGCCACAGGACAGAGCTAGCTTTCTTGATCAGTTTGTTCAGTCTCTTCCTATCGGCTGCTGTAATGCCACTGCCCCAGCAGACCACTCCAAAAGTGATGGCTGATGCCACCACCGTGTCATAGAATGTCTTCAGCAGCGCCCCTTGTACACCAAAAGACCTGAGTCTCCTCAGTAGGAACAGCCTGCGCTGTCCCTTCTTGTAGAGTGTGTCAGTATTGTGTGACCAGTCTAGTTTATTGTTCAGATGAACACCCAGGTACTTGTAGGATGTCGCCATCTCAATGTCTGTTCCCTGTATATTTACTGGTGCTGTGAGGGGTTGTCCTTGCCTGCGGCAGTCTACCATCAGCTCCTTAGTTTTCCTCGCGTTGATCTGGAGGCAGTTCCGATGGCACCAATCCACGAAGTCCTGGATAAGCCCTCTATACTCAGCTTCATCTCCATTGGAGATGAGGCCAATGATCGCAGAGTCATCAGAGAACTTCTGTAGATGGCAGTGTGTTGTGTTGTGTGAGAAGTCCGCAGTATAAAGAGTGAACAGGAAGGGAGCCAACACCGTTCCCTGGGGGGGCCCCCGTGCTACCGATGATCGTGTCGGACACACAGTCCCGGGTTCTCACAAACTGAGGCCGGTTCGTGAGGTAGTCCAGGATCCATAATGACAGGTGCTGGTCCACCCCTGCGCGCAGCAGCTTGTCCTTCAGGATCATTGGTTGGATGGTGTTGAAAGCACTGGAGAAGTCAAAGAACATGATCCTCACCACATTCCCGGGCTTCTCCGGGAGGGACAGAAAACGGTGAAGGAGGAAGATCACCGCATCCTCCACCCCAATGCCATGCTGGTAGGCGAACTGGAGTGGATCCATCGCTGGTCCCACCAGGGGGCGGAGGTGAGCAAGGAGCAGTCTCTCCAGGGTCTTCATCAAGTGGGATGTCAAGGCCACCGGTCTGTAGCTGTTCAGGTCTTTGGGGTGGGAAGTTTTTGGTACAGGTACCACACAAGATGTTTTCCACAGCTGTGGTACCCTCCCCAGCTTCAGGCTCAGGTTGAAGATGTACTCCACAATCCCACACAGCTGGTCTGCACAGGACTTGAGGAGCTTTGCGCTGATGCCGTCCGGTCCCGACGCCTTCCTCGCCTTGATCTTCCTCAGCTCCGTCCTCACCTGGGTCTTGGTCAGGGTCAGGATGGGGGGCTGTGTGTTGGGAGTGGGGGGGTGTTGGTGGAGTGGGGAGTGGGCAGCAGGACTTGATGTCTTTAGAGGCAGCAGTGGTTGTTGTGCAGTCAGGGGGGAGGGCGGTTGGTCAAACCTATTGAAAAACAGATTCAGATTGTTCGCCCACTCCCTGCCCCCCGTGGCTTGGGGGGAGGTATTCTGGAGCCCAGAGATGGTTTTGAGGTTTCTCCAGACCCTGCTGATGTCACTCTGTTGCAGCTTGTCCTCCATCTTCTTCCTGAAGCTGTCCTTGCCTTCTCTGATCTTTCTCCTCAGCTCCCTCTGTACGGACTTCAGCATCTCCCTGTTCCCCGACCTGAAGATCCTCTTCTTCTCTCTCAGAAGTGTTTTTATCTCAGGGTTGATCCAGGGTTTGTTGTTTGAGCAACACCGTATGGTCTTGGTGGGAATGGATTTGTCCACACAGAAGCTGAGGTAGCCCGTGAAGGTGTGAGTGAGGCCATCGATGTCCTCACCATGTGGATCGCAGAGCTGCTTCCAGGCGGTGGTTTCAAAACAGTCCTTTAGAGTGTCCATTGCCTCCTCAGACCATAACTTCACTGTGCGCATGGCCAGAGGTTGTCTGTGCACTAGGGGTTTGTACACCAGCCGGAGATGAACCAAGTTGTGATCTGATCTCCTGAGTGGGGGGAGTTGTGATGAGGTGTACGCCTCCTTAGTGTTTGCATAGAATAAGTCCAGTGTTTTATTGTCTCTAGTGTGGCATGTGACATACTGGGTAAACGTGGGTAGAATGGGAGATAGTGAAACATGGTTGAAATCGCCTGAGATGAGGAGAAGAGCATCTGGGTGTTCTGTCTGCAACCTGCTGGTTACTGAATGGATGACGTCACGCGCTGTCCCAGCGTTCGCTGTGGGATTTGCATAAACAACAATGCAGATCACGTGTGAGTATTCTCTCGGGAGATATGTAGGCCGCATGCTAACAGCTAGCAACTCAATGTCTTTGCTGCAGTGTCGTTGTTTAACAGTGATATGTCCCGGTCTGCACCAGTTGTTGTTAACATACATTATCACTCCACCACCCCTTGCTTTGCCACTGTCTGGTGTTCGGTCTGCCCGTATCATGTGGAAACCCTCCAGCTCAATGTTAGCATCTGCTGCTAGTTCAGTTAGCCACGTCTCAGTAAACAAAAGGAGAGAGCATTCCCGGTATATGCTATCGTAGCGGGAGATAGCCGCTAGCTCATCTACCTTTCCCAGTAACGACCGTACATTCCCCATGACAATAGATGGAAGTGAGGGTCTGTACCTTATATTTTTTGTCCTCCGCCTTACTCCAGGCCGGCAGCCACGGCGTTTTCGCCTCAGTTCTCTTGGTATGTCAAGTTTTTCCGTTAGCACCGGGTGGCGGTTGAGTGCTAGCAGCTCCTCCCTGCTGTATCGTCTCCTGCTATAAACAGTGGCTCCGTCCACCGGCTCAGGAGACATTTGGGACGATCTGTGTGTCCGTGATATAAATGGAGTGGAAAAAAAAACGGATCAAAAAAGAGAGGGACGGAAAAAAAGACTCAGAATTGAGCCGCTGTTGCAAAGGGCGGCTGACTCGTGTGGCGCCGGAAGTCAATAATAATAATAATAATAAACACCTTCACTTAAAAACTGCAATTTTGTGTTTACTTGTGTTATCTTTGTCTAATATTTAAATTTGTTTGATCTGAAACATTTAAGTGTGACAAACATCCCAAAAAAAATGAGAAATCAGGAAGGGGGTAAACACTTTTTCACACCACTGTATGTCAGGCAAGCGAAACCTCTCGAGGGCATTCAAAGACGCGTGACAAAGCTGGTCCCAGGACTTCAGCATCTAGCATACGCTGATAGGCTACATGAATTGAAACTTCCAACACTGCAGTATCGACATGCTTGGGGAGACATCATTGCAGTATATAAGTACAGTGTGGGGATCACGAAATGATGAGACTGGATTATTTCTCAGTATCGGTTTATTGCATTTCTCATCCCCAGCTCTCTCTCTCAGTCAGGAAAAAAGAGGAAGAGCTGCGGTAAACCCCCCACATTTATACCAGCACATCAAAGAACGAATCACACACTCAAGTCAAATCCTTCTATTTACAATTAATCACTTCAGAGTCCTCCTTGCTCTTCCGTCTGACCCCAGAGGGTCAGACAACCCTTTCAGGATCTCGCCCCCGATCCTCCGTCTTCCTTCCAAGTCCGCAGGTGGTCCAGACCCATTGTCCATCTGAGGCGTGATGTCAATACACACTGCAAGCTTAAAGTCTCTCTGTGTTTGAGCCTATGCAGTCAAATATGTGAGCTACATAAGGTTACGATTATGGGCGCTACATCACTCCCCCCCAAACGCCAAAGAATGGACACACAATAACAGTATCCTAATGGGTGGATCTACAGCACAACCTAAACAGTCTGCTCAAAACACATCACTCTGCACGTAGTCTGGGCTTCAACCTCCTCCCGAATCTGCTGTACGCAGGTTTCGCAGTCTGTGTTGTGCCGTCCTGCGGCGAATCTGTGGAATGAGGGGGAGAAAGGTTATTTGTCCCCTGCGGGGGCTCCAGGGGCCGTTCCCTGGGGGATCTGCCGCGTCGAGGCGCCCTCGCCGGTCGTACAGATTCGTCGTGCAACACAAAGGCAGGCTTTAATCTATCAATACTGATTGTTTCTTTCCTGCCCCCCAAATCCAGCACAAAATATTTATCCCCGGTTTCCAGCACTCGAAATGGACCGTCATATGGCGGGCGGAGACTGTGTCGCTGAGCGTCGTGCCTGACAAAAACAAATTCAGCGTTTTGTAAAGCTTTGGGAACAAAAACACGCGGAAAAGTGTGATGAACGGGGCCCGGGAGCATTTCTGCTCCCGTGCCAATCAGAGGTCCCCGTGCCGGGGGGCGCCCTGGTGCCACATGAGCTGGCAGGAACTTGCCGGGCAGCCTGAGAGGTTGTGCAAAAACTAATTCCGCGGGTGAGGCATCTAAGTCCTCTTTGGGCGCCGAATGCAACCCCAATAAAACCCATGGTAGTTTGTTTACCCAATCTGCATCCGTGAGCGACGCTCTGAGGGCTGCCTTCAAAGACCTGTGAAAACGTTTGCATAAACCGTTGGCCTGTGGGTGATAAGCTGTAGTGCGGTGGACTGCCGCTCCTAAGCTGCTGGCCATTGCTGACCACAGTTCTGACACAAATTGAGGTCCCCTATCGGACGTAATATCCGACGGAACCCCGAACCGCGCTACCCAGGCTGTTAAAAAAGCACGAGCCACCTCTGCCGCTGTGGTCGATGTTAACGGGACCACTTCCGGCCAACGTGTGGTTCGGTCCACCATTGTCAAGAGATGTGTGAACCCTTGTGACGGCGGCAGGGGGCCCACTAGGTCTACGTGTACATGATTGAACCTCTTAGCCGGAATGTGGAATGGTTCTAAGGGGGCCTTCGTGTGCCTGCGGACTTTGGCCCGTTAGCAAGCCATGCAGGCTTTCGCCCACTCTTTCACGTGCTTGCGCAGGCTCGGCCAAACAAACTTCTCCGCTACCATTTTCACAGAAGCGCATACTCCCGGGTGCGCCAGGGAGTGCACCGCGTCAAAAACGCGACTGCGCCACCGGGCGCAGTCGCCCGGTGGATACATCACAGATTAGGGGGGGCGAACCGGTTTGTAAATTCCTGCTCTCCAGCCTTAACCCTGTTGGTCCAGACAGGAGCGCGCGCACGTCTGCGTCTCTGCTCTGTTCCGCCGCCATGGCTGCATAATCTATCCCCACGTGGACAGGGGCCGCGTGCGCGTCCGCGCTGTTACTCCGCCCCGCGGCTGCGGTAGTAAAATCTGCATCCGCGCGGGCAGGCGCTGTTACCGCGCATGAGAGGCAGTCCGCTACTACATTGAGCTTGCCGGCTACGTGCTGAATATCAGTGGTAAATTCCGAAATTGCGGCCAGCTGGCTCTGCTGCCGTCCTGACCACGGTTCTGAAATTTTGGACATTGCAAAAGTGAGCGGCTTGTGGTCAACGAACGCGGTGAAACGCCGCCCTTCCAGCCAAAACTGGAAATGGCGAATGGCCAGGTGGAGCGCTAGCAGCTCCCTGTCAAACGCGCTGTATTTCCGCTCAGCGTCGCGCAAGGATCTACTGAAAAAAATGAGCGGCTGCCAAACCCCGGCGACCTGCTGCTCCACAACGGCCCCTATGGCCACCTCTGACGCGTCGGTGGTTAGCGCTATGCGGGCTGATGGGTCTGGGTGAGCCAGCAGTGCTGCTTCTGCAAGTGCTTTTTTAACCTCCGTGAATGCACGCTCCCGCTCCGGGGACCACTCGATCACATTGGAGGGCTTCTGCTTTTTAAGCACGGCGTATAACGGCTGCATAAGGTGCACTGCATGGGGTATGAAACGGTTATAAAAATTTACCATTCCTAAAAATTCTTGCAACGCTTTGACCGTTTGTGGCTGGGGAAACTCTGCCACTGTGCGTACTTTGGCCGGTAGAGGGACTGCTCCCTCTGGGGAGACGCAGTGTCCTAAAAAATCGATTTGCGCCACGCCAAAATGGCACTTGGCCGGGTTAATTATCAACCCGTGTGCTCCTAACCTCTGAAAAACCATCATGAGGTGTCTTTCGTGTTCCTCCTCGGAGGCACTGGTGACTAAAATGTCGTCCAAGTAGACAAAAACAAAAGGGAGGTCGCGCAACACGGCATCCATCATTCGTTGGAAGGTTTGTGCGGCGCCTTTAAGGCCAAAAGGCATGCGTAAAAATTCAAAAAGTCCGAATGGGGTTATTACCGCTGTTTTGGCAATGTCCTCTGGTCGGACTGGGACCTGATGATAACCGCGGACCAGGTCTATTTTAGAAAAAATGCTTGCTTTCGCTAAATGCACCGAAAAATCCTGGATGTGCGGAATTGGGTAGCGGTCCTGTGCTGTGGCATTGTTTAACCTGCGGTAATCGCCACAAGGTCTCCACGAGCCGTCAGCCTTAGGCACCATATGTAGTGGTGATGCCCATGGGCTCTTCGAGCGGCGAATTATGCCCAACCTTTCCAGGTTGGCGAACTCCTCGCGCGCAATGGAGAGCTTCGTTGCATCCAAGCGCCGAGCTTTCGCAAAAACTGGTGGGCCAACTGTGGTGATAAAGTGCTCCACCCCGTGCTTCGCAACCTTAGCTGAAAACATGGGAACTGTGAGTGCCGGGAACTGGGTTAGAAAAGTGTGAAACTTACCACCTGCTGTGGCGACGTTGGTCTGTACTGGCGGCGGGGACACTCAAGCTGCACAAGGGATAGAACAAAAAGAGAGTGCATTAACCAGGCGTCTATTAACCAGATCCACTAACAAGCCATGTGAGCACAAAAAGTCAGCGCCTAACATGTTGAAACTCACCGCCACTACTATGAAAGTCCATTCATAGGTGCGGCCGTGCAAGGACAGGCGCAGAGTCCTTTCCCCGAAAGTTTTGATAGCCGAGCCGTTCGCCGCCGTTGCCCCGTCTCCGCAGGGCCCAGCCACACGGTCCGCATAGGTCGCGGTGATGAAACTCCTCTGGGCTCTGGTGTCCACAAGGAATTGCCGCCCGGAGCCCGCATCTGTCAGATAGAGCAGCTTGTTCTGTTCACCGAGAGTCGAAGCTGCTAACGACTCCCGGCCCGGGCGTTTCCCTGTTTCTTGAAACTGCACGGCGGGATGCATCTGTACGCCTTCTCAGCGAAGCGTTGATGGTAAAAACAGAGGCTGTCCCCTCCTCTGCTTCGGGACCGCGCTGCTGCCGTCGTCGCTGGGGTTGCTGCTGCTGCCTCCGGCTCCTCACTGCCCCCGGCCGCCGCGCCAAGGTCTGCTG
This sequence comes from Pholidichthys leucotaenia, assembly GCA_020510985.1. Taxonomy (NCBI): domain Eukaryota; kingdom Metazoa; phylum Chordata; class Actinopteri; order Cichliformes; family Pholidichthyidae; genus Pholidichthys; species Pholidichthys leucotaenia. The sequence continues at coordinate 298,043,686 of CM035849.1, forward strand.
CTGCCACGGAAGGCTCCTGCTCGTCGCAGGCGTCGAGGAGCCGCTGCGCTTCCTTGGCCAGCGCACGGAAGTCTTGCTGGTTCACACACCTCATGCCGGACAGGGTACCCGTCATGTGTGCTGGGAGGGTCCTCAAGAAGATGTGTTTGAACAGAAACGCATCGTTGTCTGTCCCGATCAGCTGCAGCATGTCCTCCATGAGGTCGGTCGGCCTGCGTCCTCCTCTGTCGCGCAGGTCCAGAAGCTGCCTGGCCCTCACCTCGGCTGATGGCACGAAACTCTCGATGAGGGCGGCTTTCAGCGCATCATACTTGCCAGCAGCGGGCGGCTGCTGCACCAGGCTCCGCACACATCGAGCTGTGCGGCTGTCGAGTCTTGCGATGACATTGTGAAACTTGGTGTCATCTGCTGATATTCCCCCAAGCACGAACCGTGATTCTGCGTGTTGGAACCATGAGTGCGGGTCATCTTGCCAGAACTCGGGGAGCTTAACCGAGCCTGCACTCGTGCGGGCGGTCTCTGGTGAATCCGGGTCAGGGTCATGTTCCCCGGGCATCTTACGTCTTGGTCACCAATGTGGGGATCACGAAATGATGAGACTGGATTATTTCTCAGTATCGGTTTATTGCATTTCTCATCCCCAGCTCTCTCTCTCAGTCAGGAAAAAAGAGGGAGAGCTGCGGTAAACCCCCCACATTTATACCAGCACATCAAAGAACGAATCACACACTCAAGTCAAATCCTTCTATTTACAATTAATCACTTCAGAGTCCTCCTTGCTCTTCCGTCTGACCCCAGAGGGTCAGACAACCCTTTCAGGATCTCGCCCCCGATCCTCCGTCTTCCTTCCAAGTCTGCAGGTGGTCCAGACCCATTGTCCATCTGAGGCGTGATGTCAATACACACTGCAAGCTTAAAGTCTCTCTGTGTTTGAGCCTATGCAGTCAAATATGTGAGCTACATAAGGTTACGATTATGGGCGCTACAACAGTACCTTTATAGCATTTACAGGGTTGTTCCCTGTTCATTGGAGCTGGATGATAACTCTGCGTTATGAGAGCAGTGAGAAGTGAGGTGTGTGCATCCCTTTAAGAGGAGAGAGAGAGAGAAGGTGCGCTGTGATGACGTGTGTGGTGGTGCGACAGTGTGGTGCCCACCTGTAATTCGGGGACAGTGAGAAGCGTGGATGTATTGACAGGAGCAGGTTAGCACATAAGAAAACCATTGTAAAGGTATTGGAAGAAGTGTTGGATAGGTGGTGAAATAAACTCACTCTAAATGAGCTGTCTGCCTGTCTGTGACCTACTACTGGTCTGACCAGTGATGACATGTTTAGCCGCTCGTCATCCTTGAACCGCTGGCTGTCTGTGTGGTGTCCTGCAAATGACGTTGGCTACATTGACAATTGGAGCTCTTTTTGGGGAAAACCTGGTCTTATGAGACGAGACAGCATTCATCCCACTTTGGATGGTGCTTCTCATTTATCTAACAATCTGGCATCTTTTTTATCCAAATTTCCAAAACCCTGACTACTCAGAGTTGGGACCAGGAAGCAGAGTTGCAGTCTTACACGCCTCTCTGCAGCTCCTCTTCATCCGCCACCCCTCAGCTTAGCCCCTGTCTTCCCCATCAGAGAATCGTTGTCTGCTCCCTCCAAAGTAAATAAAAATATAATATATAAGCATCCCAAAGTGATAAAGCAAAATATTGGTAAAACTCAAATTAAACATAAAGCCTCTAAATTGAATGATTTGGCTTCTGTTCCTCCTCATAATTTAAAAATTAAATGTGGTTTATTAAATATTAGGTCTCTAACTCCCAAGTCTCTGTTAGTCCATGATCTGTTAATTGATCATCAGATTGATTTAATTTCCCTTACAGAGACTTGGTTAGGACAAGAGGATTATGTTGGTTTAAATGAATCAACTCCCTCTGGTTATTTAACCACTTGCACTCCGGGCAATTTTCCTAAAAATGCCAAAAAATAACGTGCCCAAAGTAAATCGAAAGCTGTTATTCAACCCTTTGCAGCATCTTCATGGGGTTGGTCTCATTTAAAAGAAAACACTTTGAATTTTTTGGCAAAAAAAACATAATCTCTCTACGTGCTCCGGCCACTGAGTTACAGTCATCTAAACATACTGAACTTGAAGAAAAAAAAATTGGACACAGTGTTTTTTTGGATACAAATGCTTGTAAATAACACACAGCTGTCCGATCCGGCTGGAAAATGCAACAGAAATGTAGAACCAAGTGTTATCCAGCTGAGATCCAAATTTGGTAACAATACCACAAAAAATGAATATTTTACACAGCTTTGTTCTCAGGCTGTTCCCAGGCGTTATGGAACTGTGCCAAATTGTGCCAAATGGCACAGTTTGGAAAAACGTCTGTAACTTTTGAATAATTCAATGTAGAATCTTCATTTTAGGCTCTAATGAAAGGTCACACTCAGGGCTGTGTCTGTGTGTGTGTGTGTGGGCGGGGGGTCGTCCCCCCCCCCGGCTACCAAGGACCAAATTCGGCCCTCGCACATGACAGAATACACTCTTTTTTTTTTTTCCTTGCATGTTTTCACAGCGGCCCCCCCCCCCCCCCGCTACTGTGTGTGTGTGGGGGGGGGAACCGTGAACGGACCGTGAACGCCCCCCCCCCTCGCTACAGAAGAGGGCCATCACTACATGATGGAATAGACTGATATCCCTTACAGAGACTTGGTTAGGGCAAGAGGATTATGTTGGTTTAAATGTCAACTCCCTCTGGTTATTTAAACTGTCAAAATCCCAGAAGTTCTGGTCGTGGAGGAGAAGTAGCAACAATTTACCATTCCAAATTACTAGTTAATGTAAAGCAAAAAACATGTTATAATTCCTTTGAGGGCCTGGTCCTCAGTATTGGGCACTTTAGCAATTTTAGGTTAAACCCAATTTTATTTGCCATAGTTTATCGTCCCCCATCAACCTACTCAGAATCTTTATCCGAATTTGCTGATTTCTTAGCTGATTTAGTGCTGAAATCTGATAGAATAATTATAGTAGGGGACTTTAATATACATGTGGATGTAGATAGTGACTGCCTTAATGTGGCATTTAATTCAATATTAGACTCGATTGGGTTTTCTCAGAAAGTAGGAAATGCTACTCATTACCTCCACCATACATTGGACCTTGTTCTGACATATGGCATAGAAATAGAAAATCTTGTAGTGTCTCCTCATAACCCTGTACTGTCAGACCATTGTCTGTTAACCTTTGATTTTACTATTTCTGACTATTTGGCTCCTAAAGAAAAATATTATTACAGTAGATGCCTCTCAGATGATGCTGTTTCCAAATTTATGCAGATTGTTTCCTCTATGCCATGTGTCAACACAACGGAAATAAGCTATAGACAGCTTGCTCCTTCTGTAATTGATAACATGGTGGATAGTGTTTCAGCTTCTCTGCATCAGACTCTAGACTTGGTGGCCCCCTTAAAAAAGAAAAAGTCTAATCAGAGATTTCTAACTCCTTGGTTCAACACAGAAACTCGTAGCTTAAAACAGAAGACTCGTCAATTAGAAAGAAAATGGCACTCCACTAATTTAGATGAAATCTATTTAGCTTGGCGAAATCATCTTTTAATTTATAAAAAATCTCTTAGAAAAGCTAGAACGAGTTATTACTCTGCATTAATAGAAGAGAACAAGAATAATCCCAGGTTTCTTTTCAGTACTGTAGCCAGGTTGACAAAGAGTCAGGACTCTGTCAATCCTAGCATTCCCTTAGAGTTTACTAGTCAGGACTTTATGAACTTTTTCAGTAATAAAATTTCATCCATCAGAGATAAAATCAATCAGATTCTTCCCACAGTTAACTTAAATACTGTAACTACTACAACTCCTTCTATTGATGTCTGTCTTGATGAGTTTACTCCAATCGACCTTTGTGAGTTAGACAAAATAGTTTCCTCATCCAAACCTTTAACTTGTCTTTTAGACCCTATTCCTACCAGGTTATTTAAAGACGTCTTCCCACTTATCGGTAGCTTTATTCTTCATATAATCAATTCTTCATTAACTTTAGGCCATGTACCGCAGGCTTTTAAAACGGCTGTAATTAAACCCTTACTCAAAAAGCCAAAGCTAGATCCAGGAGCTTAAGCTAACTATAGACCAACCTCTAATCTCCCTTTCATTTCAAAAATCTTAGAAAGAGTTGTTGCTATGCAATTATTTGACCACCTGCAGGGAAATGGTTTACTTGAAGAGTTTCAATCTGGGTTTAGAATCCATCATAGTACTGAAACAGCCTTAGCGAAGGTCACTAACGACCTCCTCATTGCATCTGATAATGGACTAGTTTCTGTACTTGTCCTTTTAGACCTTAGTGCAGCTTTTGATACTATCTGTGGGCTATATTAATCATATATTCCATAACCTACATATGTTGAAGCATGTGGGAATGTTTGGTGATTACATATGTAAGGCAACTTCACACCTCTGAAAGGACAAAGACTCTCAACCGCCAAATGAAGAACAAAGACGTTCCCAGACACTGCGGTGGAGACCGGAGGAGCTACCCTCACCCCCCTAGGGCGAAGAGAGGAAGTACCAAGACAATGGGGGGATTAAGATAATGAGGGATGTCAGCCTTTGATATGCATGTCTTTTGTTATGTGCAAGTGTAAAGTCAGAGAGCCGGAGATATTCGGTCTCTTTTTCCTTCTGCTACCTCTGCACTAGATGAGACTTGTTAGGAGAGCTGATAAATAAACTTTGGTTTATATATCAAATCGCCTCATCATTTCAAGCTCTTCTACACTGGTGACCCCTGACGCGAGTATGGACCTGAGGCGTTCCCCCGCAATCGACTCATCTGTGGCGACCCAGGCAGACGCCAGCGCCCACGCAGACAGGGGAACAGATGGACGACTTTCCCCCCCTGCAGAAGGGATTGAGAGGGCTCAACCGAGCACCAGCGCCGCTGAGAGAGCTGAAGCAAGGCACTCTCACCCTGCGGACACAGCAGTGATGGTCTACACGAATGCCGTCGCTGTCAAGCTGCCGGACTTCTGGCAGGAAGACCCCGCCTCGTGGTTTCAACAAGCTGAAGCCCAGTTTGCACTGGTGGGCATCATGGCTGACGATACGAAATTCTATCATATCGTCTCCAAACTCGACGCCGCCACTTCGAGGTGTGTGCGGAGCATGATCCGGCGGCTGCCGGCCCAAGACAAATATGAAACACTAAAAGCAACCATCGTGGCAAATTACATCCCCTCAGCTGAAGAGAGAGCCGAGAAGATCCTGGCGGTCTACGGCCACAGAGGGTGCAAACCTAAAGCCCTCATGGAGGATTTGCTGCAGCTTAAAGAAGAGGACAACGACAACTTCCTCTTACAATTCATATTCCTCAGTACGCTGCCGCCACACATGAGAGGGACACTCGCCAACATGAGATGCAGCACCCAGCAAGACTTCCGCGTGCTCGCCAACGAAGCTCAACGGCTCGTCAACGCCTGCAAGGAGCAGACACCCACAGCAGCATCCGCAGACCTCAACGCTGATGCCCAGAACCACGAAGAGCCACAACCCACTGAGCAGATCCAGCCCGCGGTGACAGCGACACGGCCAAAACGTAACAGACGGAGCGACGTCTATTATTATCACCACCGTTTCGCCGAGAAGGCTCACAAATGTGTTCCCCCCTGCAAATTTAAATGCCAAAGCCGAGAGCCGTTAACGGCAGCGGTTCTCGGCGAGAAGAGTAAGCTGTTATATGTGACGGATGGACACACCAGCAAGCAGTTCCTTATTGACACAGGAGCTCAACTGAGTTTCGTCATGCCCTCCCAAGCAGATCGAGCCATGGGCACACGGGGCAACGGAGCGGTGGCAGCCAACAGCTCCAGCATTGACACCTTCGGCGAAAAGAGCCTGCACCTCCACATCCACGGCCGCAACTACAGATGGACATTTGTTGTAGCGGCGGTGAGGTTTAACTTGTTAGGCGCAGATTTTTTGTGCGCACATGGGTTATTAGTGGATCTAGCGAACAGGCGCTTGGTTAATGCACTGTCTTTTGCTTCTATTCCCTGCTCAGCCCGAGTTTCTCCACCACCTGTGCAGGCCAGCGTCACCACGGCAAGAGGTAAGTTTGATCAACTCCTCACCCAATTTCCAGCACTCACAATTCCCAAATTCTCAGCCACTGTGGCTAAACACGGGGTTGAACACTTTATTCCCACAACAGGCCCACCCGTATTTGCCAAAGCTCGCCGCTTAGATGCGGCCAAGCTCAACATAGCTCGGGATGAGTTTACTACCCTTGAAAAATTAGGCATTGTTAGACGCTCGAAGAGCCCTTGGGCCTCACCACTTCACATGGTTCCAAAACCCGACGGTTCTTGGAGACCGTGCGGAGATTACCGCAGATTAAACAATGCGACAGTGCATGACCGCTACCCAATTCCTCACATTCAGGATTTTTCACTACATCTGGCGGGTGCGCGCATTTTTTCAAAAATAGACCTGGTTCGCGGTTATCATCAAGTCCCAGTTCGAGCAGAGGACATTCCTAAAACAGCGGTAATAACCCCTTTCGGCCTTTTTGAATTCCTGCAAATGCCTTTCGGCCTCAAAGGCGCTGCTCAAACTTTTCAGCGGATGATGGACGCGGTATTGCGCGACCTTCCTTTTGTTTTCGTCTACCTCGACGACATGCTGCTAGCCAGCTCGTCTGAGGAAGAACACGAGCAGCACCTCACTACGGTTTTTCAGAGGCTAGAAGAGCACGGGTTAATAATCAATCCAGCCAAATGCAAATTCGGTGTGTCACAAATTGATTTTTTGGGACACAGAGTCTCTCCGAACGGGGCAGTTCCACTTCCAGACAAAGTTCAAGCGATAAAAAGTTTCCCACGACCACAAACGGTCAAATCGCTGCAAGAATTTTTAGGAATGGTTAACTTTTACAACCGTTTCCTCCCCCACGCAGCTCAGCTCATGCAGCCCCTATATGACGCACTCAGAAAAAAGAAAGCTTCCAACGCGGTCGAATGGACCCCGGAGCGCGAACGCGCCTTCGCGGAAGTAAAGAGCGCCCTAGCTAATGCCACATTGTTAGTTCACCCCGATCCCTCGGCCCGCATTGCGCTAACCACAGACGCTTCGGACCTAGCTATAGGGGCAGTTGTAGAACAACATGTCAGCGGGATCTGGCAACCTTTAGCATTCTTCAGCAAATCGCTAAATCAAACTGAGCGTAAGTACAGCACTTTTGACAGGGAGCTGCTAGCGCTTCATTTATCCATCCGCCACTTCCAGTTCTGGTTAGAAGGGCGGAGTTTCACGGCTTTTGTAGACCATAAACCGCTCACCTTTGCTATGGCCAAAATTTCAGAACCATAGTCAGGCAGGCAACAAAGACAGCTGGCTGCGATTTCAGAGTTCACCACAGACATTCGACATGTGGCAGGCAAACTTAACGTGGTAGCAGACTGCCTCTCTCGCGCTGTGACATCACCAGAGCGCGAGGAGACAGATTATACTGCCTCAGCCGCAGAACTTTTCACTAACGTGGACACATACGCAGCACCTATCCATGCAGGGATAGATTATGCAGCCATGGCAGAGGAACAAAGCAGCGACGCGGACGTGCGCGCACTCTTGTCTGGACCAACAGGGTTAAGGCTGGAGGAAAAGGGTTTACGCGACGGCGTGCCCCCCCTAATATGCGATATTTCAACCGGCCGACCTCGCCCGTTAGTACCAGCCACATGGCGCCGCCGTATTTTCGACTCAGTTCACTCCCTCGCGCACCCAGGTGTGCACGCCTCGGGTAAAATGGTCGCCGAAAAGTTTGTGCGGCCGGGCCTGCGCAAAAACGTAAAAGAATGGGCAAAAACTTGCATTTCTTGTCAGCGCGCCAAAATACACAAACACACTAAAGCCCCTCTGAAGCCTTTTCCAATCCCTGCTAGAAGGTTCGACCACGTTCATGTTGACCTCGTGGGGCCACTACCTTCCTCCCAAGGTTTCACACACCTGTTAACAATGATAGAGCACACCACGCGCTGGCCAGAGGCAGTCCCTCTAGCGTCAACTACAGCGGAGGAAGTCGCTCGCGTTTTTTTTGACAAACTGGGTGGCACGTTTTGGCGTCCCGTCGGACATCACGTCCAATAGAGGACCTCAATTTGTCTCAGAGCTTTGGTCAGCCATGTCCAGCAGCTTAGGGGCAACAATTCACCGCACCACCGCTTATCACCCTCAGGCTAATGGGTTATGCGAGCGTTTTCACAGGTCTTTAAAGGCCGCCCTCAGAGCCTCACTAACGGATACAAATTGGGTAAATAAACTTCCCTGGGTTTTATTGGGGTTGCGTGCTGCGCCTAAAGAGGATCTAGACGCCTCTCCAGCAGAATTAGTTTTTGCACAACCTCTCAGGCTCCCAGGTGAATTTTTACCAGAGAACCCAGAGCCAGGGCATCTTCCAGTCCCAAGGTTTTTAGGCAGCAACGGACCAGACTCTCTCCCCGGTCCAGCTTATCACTCCTTTCCACGGGTTTTTGTCCCTCAAGCTTTAAAGAACGCTGAGTTCGTTTTTGTTAGGCATGAAGCTTTAAAACCAACTTTCCGCCCAGCATACGATGGGCCATTCAGAGTGCTGGAACCTGGTGATAAACACTTTGTGCTTGATTTTGGGGATAGAAAAGAAACAGTCAGCATTGACAGACTTAAACCTGCCTTCTTGTTGAAAGACGAGCCTGCACAGTTGGCGAGAGCACCTCGGCGGGGTAGACCCCCCAAGAGAAAAGACTCAGCCCCCCTGCAGGGAACAATTAACCACTCTCCTTCCCACACTGCAGATTCCTTACAAGAAGGTCCCAGCAGGACGCCTAAACAAACCCACAGCAGTTTTGGGAGAAGATTAAAACCCAGACAGCACAGGGACTGATGCAAACTACTCCACAGTTGTTCACTGATTGTGCTGCAACAGTTTAGGACTGACTTATGATTTTACTATGCTGTTATGATTACCACTGAACTCTCTTAGGGGCATGGCTGCTGGAAAGTTTCTTCTGTGGCAAGAGATGTAACACTTAGTATGTCATAGTAATTATCTTAGACTGTGAATTTTTCTATTGTCCTTTCTTAGTCGTTTGGGGGGGCTGTGGGCTATATTAATCATATATTCCATAACCTACATATGTTGAAGCATGTGGGAATGTTTGGTGATTACATATGTAAGGCAACTTCACACCTCTGAAAGGACAAAGACTCTCAACCGCCAAGTGAAGAACAAAGACGTTCCCAGACACTGCGGTGGAGACCGGAGGAGCTACCCTCACCCCCCTAGGGCGAAGAGAGGAAGTACCAAGACAATGGGGGGATTAAGATAATGAGGGATGTCAGCCTTTGATATGCATGTCTTTTGTTATGTGCAAGTGTAAAGTCAGAGAGCTGGAGATATTCGGTCTCTTTTTCCTTCTGCTACCTCTGCACTAAATGAGACTTGTTAGGAGAGCTGATAAATAAACTTTGGTTTATATATCAAATCGCCTCATCATTTCAAGCTCTTCTACACTATCGATCATAATAATCTACTTGATAGATTAGAACACTATGTTGGACTTAATGGAACTTCGTTGCAGTGGTTTAGATCTTATTTATCTGATAGGTTCCAGTTTGTTCATGTAAATAATGAGTTTTCTTTCAACTCAAAGCTTAGTCATGGAGTTCCACAGGGATCTGTGCTAGGCCCTACTCTTTTTAGTTTATATATGCTTCCGTTAGGCAACATTATTAGAAAGCACTGTATACATTTTCATTGTTATGCAGATGACATACAATTATACCTGTCAATGAAGCCAGATGATAGTAATCAATTAGCCAAGTTAGAAGCCTGTCTTAAGGAAATCAAAGCTTGGATGACTTGTAATTTCCTGCTATTAAATTCAGATAAGACTGAAGTCATTCTTGTTGGTCCAAAAAACCTTAGAAATTCCTTTCCAAATCAAACTTTCAGTTTGGATGCAGTTACTCTTTCTCTTAATAGCTCTGTGAGGAACCTTGGAGTTATTTTTGATCAGGATTTGTCCTTCAATTCACATATTAAATTTGTTTCTAAGACTGCCTTCTATCATTTGCGTAATATTGCCAAGATTAGGAGCATCTTGTCTCAGAGTGATGCTGAGAAACTGATCCACGCTTTTGTTAGCTCGAGATTAGATTATTGTAATTCTTTATTATCAGGCTGTCCTAAAACATCTTTAAAAAGTCTTCAGCTGATCCAAAATGCTGCAGCAAGAGTTTTAACAGGTACTAGAAAGAGAGATCATATCTCTCCGGTTCTGGCCTCCCTTCATTGGCTTCCCATAGAGTTTAGAATTAAGTTTAAAATCCTTCTTCTTACTTACAAAGCTCTAAACAATCAGGCTCCTTTTTATTAAAAGATCTGATACTACCGTATTATCCTAACAGAGCACTACGCTCCCAAAATGCAGGATTACTTGTAATACCTAGAATCTCCAAAAGTACAATGGGAGGCAGAGCCTTCAGTTATCAAGCTCCTCTCCTGTGGAATCAGCTGCCAATCTGGATTCGGGAGTCAGACTCGATCTCTGTTTTTAAGAATAGGGCTAAAACCTACCTTTTTGATATAGCCTACAATTAGGGAGGGATCATGTGTTTCTGAACCCTCCCTTAGTTATGCTGCTAATAGGTTTAGTCAGCCGGGGGACCTCCAGTAATGCACTGGGCCTCACTCCTTTCCTCACTCTCTATGAAATATTTTTTTTGCTGGTCATTAACATTTGTTTGTTCTCTCCCATAGATTGAGTCCCCATCGTGCTGTTTGCTCTCTACATGTCTGTTCTTTTCTTCTTCTCTGTCCCCTCACCCCCCCAGCCAGTCGCAGCAGATGACTGCCCCTCCCTGAGCCTGGTTCTGCTGGAGGTTTCTTCCTGTTAAAAGGGAGTTTTTCCTCTCCACCGCCGCCAAGTGCTTGCTCACAGGGGATTGCCTGATTGCTGGGGTCTTTCTGCAACTGTGGGGGTTCCCCCTACAGTTGATAGTGCTATGAGATGACTGTTGTTGTGAAATGGCGCTATATAAATAAAGTTGAATTGAATTACTGTGTGGAGTAGCTTTTGGTTGGGTCATTGAACCTGAAGTGGGCCTCCATCTTCAGCCCTGGAGGACAGCAAGGTATCCTTCCCTATGCTCTCTGACCACGGTCAGAGGGCAGAGTAGAAAAGTTCAACACTGGCGACCATGAAGGGACTCTCAAGCCTAAATAAAGCAACAGTGGTGAGCATTAAACAGTGGAATCCTTACGGACAATAAGTGCTATCAAGCTAACAAGTTACTGAGCCAGATGCTAAGTAAAATGGAAGCTGCTAGTCGATGTCCTGCTAGCACTAATACCAGTGGCGCACCTGGGAATGGAACAAATTAATCCAACCCGTTCATGACATTTACTGCAGTTGGCAGGCAGCAAGAGGACAGTGTGAGTGAACAAAATAAAAGACATGGAAGTACTAATCTCTTTCTCTGTGAGGAGGAGTGGTTTGAAATGAGGCAAGAAGCAACACAAACACCATGTGAACCAAAGTTTTCAAGCACAAGCCTCTTTATTGATAAAAATTATTGCTTCCACAACTGATACGCTGAATAAAGTCCTGTGCAATCAAACGCATAATCAGTCATTAAAATTGCAGCGCACAACGGCGGCCCCAGCTGCTGTCTCCACAAACCTCTTCTCCTCTGTCAATATGGGGAGTTTCCACCAGAGTACACCAGTGTCACACCACCCCCACACCCCACATGCTCAGAACTGTGGGCCTTGTGCTGTAGCCTGCCAATAAACTTTGACTGTGAATATTCACCTGAGCAAAGACCCAGTCAGACTGTGCAGCTAAAGAGCCTTTCCCTCAAATCTGTGCAGCCAAGATCACATGCACGTCAGGCTTGCTGGGCACATTACCAGGTTTCACTGAAGAGTGAGGACGACTATGATCAGAGAGAACGAGTTCCAACATTACACCCTGGTCAATATGATGGCACCACCCTGTGGAAAGAGTTTCTGCACAGGTTTGAAAGTTGTGCCAAAGCAAACTGTAGGTCGGAGAAGACTAAGGCCAACCATTTTAAGTCCTGCCTAGTGGGTGCAGCAGGAGCAACTGCACACAGAAACCTCCGATCTTCACAGTGGGATTACTGCTGCCTGGTGGAGGAATTGTAAACTGCATATGGCCCCTCTTCAGAGCATGCAGCTGCAGTGGCGACTGAGCTGAGACAGAGGGTATGCAAATCAGGTGAAGCTCTTCATGTGCTGAAAGATAAAATTTATGAAAAAGTGTCAGTGGTCTACAACAACAGGACTGAGACTGAGCAGGTCGCCATAGGCGTTGAAGTTTTCACCATTGCTGTAGGAGATATTGAAATTGTACAGAAACTGTTGGAGAAATGGCCCCAAACACTAGCCCAGGCCTACAGCATAGCCCACTGTCACAAGACCACCAAGCAAGCAGCATCATGTTACAGTTGTCATGCAATCGGGAGTACACACCATGAATGAAAAGAAGACCTGCACTGCTGTAATCAGGGCAGGCACAGAGGAGGGGCAAATAGAGACTTCCATATCCCCACAAGCAGCCAGATGGGAACCTGGATCCCCTAACCTCAGCTCCCATCTCCAACCAACCTCCCCTGATTTGAAAAATAAGCCAGGTAAGGGGAGAGGCCGTCAAAACCCAAACTGGGAGGAAATTCATTGTCACAACTGTTCTGGTTTGGGCCATATGAGGAGAAATTGTCCATCACCAAACAACACTAACAAAGTCCACATTTCAGTGGCTTCCTCCAGAACCCAAATCCCTGCTGTGTTTCACCTCACAGCGGCAACTCCCAAAATGAGCATTCACATGAGAGTGCATGGCCTGGATGCGTGTGCCATGTTGGACAGTGCAGCTCAGAGAAACGTGTTGCCACTGTGCTACTACAACCCCACTAACCCTAACCCTAACCGACCAGATGGAGCAGGCCATTGGCAGCACCCCTGCTGTTCCCCCACATCTACAGGAGCTCCATTCCCGGAGTTTCACTGAACTAACAACAGAAGAGCAACTCCAGTTAGCCCAGCTCCTGTGTGCCTATAGGGTGTGTTCTTGACCGGTCTCAATGACCTTAGCCGCACTAATCTGGTGCAGCATAACACTGTAATCCAGCCAGGCGCCCCAGTCAAGCAGCCGCCACATCGGATGGCAGCCGAAAAACAGCAAAGTGCCAACCAGCAAATCCAAGAGGGCCTAGAGGCAAGGGTGGCCCGTCACAGCAGCTGGGCATCTCCAATAGTGATGGTGCGTAAAAAGGATGGAACATACCATCTTTGCATAGACTATAGAGCCCTGAACGACACCACCATTAAGGATGCAGATCCACTGCCCTGCATCCAAGACACGCTTGACACCCTCTCCACGGCCAAGTGGTTCAGCACACTGGATCTTGTCTCCGGCTACTGGCAGGTTGAGCTGACCCCCAGAGTGCGTAAGGCAGCTGCCTTTTGCACCAGGAAGGGCCTTTTTGAGTGGAATGTCATGCCTTTCAGACTGTGCAATGCACCAGCAACTTTCCAATGTCTAATGGACCGCATCTTGACTTGCATGCAGTGGGAGACCTGCCTTGTTTACCTCGGCGACATCATTGTGCTGTGCAGGAATGTGCCGGAGATGCTGCAGCGCCTGGCCTGGGTTTTCGACCGGCTCCGTCAGGCTAACCTCAAATTAAAGCCCGCCAAATGCTGTCTCTTCCGCTGCCAGGTAGCCTACCTGGATCACATTGTTTCAGAGGACAGTGTGGCCCCTGACCCCAGCAAGATTCAGAAGGTGAAGGAGTGGCTGACACCTACATCTACCCAGGAGGTCCATCAGATTGTCGGCCTTGCTTTGTACTATCCGCGCTTTGTGAAGGATTTTGCTGCTGTGGCTGAGACCCTCCATGCCCTTAATAGGAAATATGCCTGGTTCCAGTGGAGTGTAGGGTACTAAGCTGCATCTGAAGAGCTTAAACACTGGCTGACCACAGCCCCTGTCCTGAGCTACCCACTCGTCCAAGGCGACATGATACTGGATACCGATGCAAGTGATGTGGGCATTGGCACTGTGTTCTCACAAATCCAGCAAGGCGAGGAGCGGGTGCTAGCCTACGGGAGTTGCAGGTTGTCAGAAACTGAGCAGAACTACTGTACTACAAGGTGTGAACTGCTGGCCGTGGTAGAGTTCACAAGACATTTTCGGCAGTACCTTTTGGGCCGGCCCTCCATTGTGCACACAGACCACAGCAGCCTGCGGTGGCTCACAAAGCTGAAAGAGCCTGAAGGACAGCTCACCAGGTGGTTGGAGAGGCTTGCTGAATACGACTTGGTAATTCTTCATCGCCCAGGCAGGGTGCACACCAATGCTGACAGCCTCTCTAGGAGACCATGCCACCAAAATTGTCCATGTCAGCTCCCAGACCCCTCCCTTCACCCAGGAAATGTCAGTCATCAGGCTGTGCAATGTGACTTGGACCCTGACATCAGCCATGTGATGTTGGGTCCAGTGGGGGTAGAGACACACACAGCTCCATCAGTAGTGACCCCAGTGGGTGTAGGTGAACCTTCACCCACTCGTGTGGACAGTTCAGGGCCCACTGAAAGAATCTGCTGGACTCAGACCGATAACTCCGAGCTATTCAGTGGCTGGTCTCCAGAGGAGCTGCGTCAACCACAGGAAGCTGATATAGATATTGCACCTATCAGAACATGGATGGAGGCCAGTGAAGAGTGGCCACCATGGCTAACAGTCTCAGCATGAAGCCTGGCTACAAAGACATATTGGAGCCAATGGAAGCAGCTTTATATCAGAGATGGCATGCTGGTCAGGCACTTCTACTGCCTCGACGACACCCAGTTCTACCCACAGGTTGTGCTGCCCCAGGCCTTTCAGTCCGGTGTCATGAAAGAAGTGCATGAGGGACAAGTAAGTGGACATTTTGGAGTAGAGTGAACTGTAGCCCGCTTATGAACCCGTTACTACTGGTACAGAATGAGAGAGGATGTTTTTTTTTTTGTTTTTTTTTTACTTATTTTGTACCCGTAGGTAGATTTGTTTTGCAGTCCGGTGACAAGCCACCAGCTGCCGGTCGCTGAATGCGCAAGCGCCCCATATCCCTAACCTGCATGTTTTTGGCATGTGGGAGGAAACCGGAGAAATCCCGGAGTAAACCCACGCAACACAGGGAGAACATGCAAACTCCACACAGATCACTGTTGGCCGGGGGCAGGGATCGAACCCACGATCTCATGATCCCCGCGATCCCCCTGCCGAGGGTAAACTGTGCTGCCGCAGTGCTAACCACTGCGCCACCATGCAGCATCTGTATGAGCTGTGCAGCCAAATCCCAGCCCCACTAAACACCACAAGCGTCCATGAGTACTGTTAGAGTTGGGGCCCCCATGGAGCTCATCGCCCTGACATCATGGGGCCATTGAATGAGACAGAAGTCAAAAATTCATATGTGCTTGTGATACAGGACTATTTTACAAAGTTTGTGGAAGCTTTTCCTCTACCTGATCAACAGGCTGTAATGGTGGCCAGAGTTTTGGCGTCTGAGTGGGTGTGCCAGTACGGAGTGCCACAGGCGCTACACAGTGAACAAGGCCAAAATTTCGATTCAGAGGTGTTTCAGGAAATGTGCAAGCTGTTTGGTATCGAGAAAACACACACTGCACCTTTTCGACCTCACTCCAATGGCCAAGTCAAGAGATTCAATGCCACCTTACAAAGGATACTGGCCACAACAGCTGAGTGCTGCCACTCTGATTAGAGCCTTATGATTCCTTATGGTGTGATGGCCTACAGGGCGACAAAGCACAAGCGCAACTGGGTTCACTCCCAACTTCATGATGTTTGGTCGAGAAGTAAGTGAACCAGTGGACCTGGTGGCCGGCCTGCCCCTGGACTCTGATACAGCCCCGCCAACACCGGAATTTGTCGAACAGACCCGAGAATGCCTGGAGCTGGCTCAGCAAATTGCCAGAGAGGCTCTTGGAGATTCTGTACAACGTGCAAAGAGACAATATGACAAAAACTGCTGTCACACACAATACAGGATTGGTGATGCTGTGTGATACCTGATTAAAGGTACGCAAAATAGTCAAGAACAAAGTCAAAAAGTTCCTCCCATCTTATGAGGGACCTTACTTTGTCCTGGGAAACTTAGATGATCTGGTATATCGTATCCAGAAAGGCCCAAGGACCAAGACAAAAGTGGTTCACCACAATCAACTGAAGCCGTACTGGAGCCGCGACCCACTGGACAATGCTTGGGTACTGGAGCGGGCTCTCAGTTGGGCTCCTATGGAGGTGTCACCCCCAGTGTTGGACATTTCTTCATCATGCAATCTGATGAAGAAGCCCCCCTTGGCTGAGATCGTCACTTCCTTGTGGTAACGTATCGTCACTTCCTGTTTTGCTGTCTGCCTCTGTGGTTTGCTCTCCAGCTCTCCAGCCACTAGCTATGGCTACTACCTCTCTTTCCTCTCCTCCTCTGGTGTGCTCTCTCTGTCAGATGTTTAGCTATACCTCTGCCTCTTTTAGTGATAACGGTAAATGTAATAAATGTTGTCTTTTTGAGGCGCTCGAGGCGAGGTTGTCTGATTTGGAATCCCGGCTCCGCTGCATTGAAACACCGTCTGCGCCAGTTAATCTCGACGGACGCCCCTTAGCTGCAGCGGAGCTAGCTAGCTTAGGTCCCCCTGTCACCGGTTCCCCGGCTCTCCTCTGCAGCGAGGAGACTGGGTGGGTGACGGTGAGAAGGAAGCCTAGTCGCAAAGCCCCGGTTCACCACCAACCTGTTCACGTTTCTAATCGTTTTTCCCCGCTCAGCGACACACCCGCTGAGGAAAAAACTCTGATCATTGGCGACTCTGTAGTCAGAAACGTGAACCTAGAGACTCCAGCGGCCATAGTCACATGCATTCCTGGGGCCAGAGCAGGCGACATCGAGTCAAATTTGAAAATGCTGGCTAAAAGTAACTGTAAATATTCCACAATTGTTATTCACGCCGGCATTAATGACATCCGTCTCCGGCAGTCGGAAGTCACGAAACTTAATGTAGAATCGGTGTGTGACTTTGCAAAAACGATGTCAGCCACTGTAGTATTCTCTGGGCCCCTCCCCAATCTGACCAGTGATGACATGTTTAGTCGCTCGTCATCCTTGAACCGCTGGCTGTCTGTGTGGTGTCCTAAAAATGACGTGGGCTACATTGACAATTGGAGCTCTTTTTGGGGAAAACCTGGTCTTATGAGACGAGACAGCATTCATCCCACTTTGGATGGTGCTTCTCATTTATCTAACAATCTGGCATCTTTTTTATCCAAATTTCCAAAACCGTGACTACTCAGAGTTGGGACCAGGAAGCAGAGTCGCAGTCTTACACGCCTCTCTGCAGCTCCTCTTCATCCGCCACCCCTCAGCTTAGCCCCTGTCTTCCCCATCAGAGAATCGTTGTCTGCTCCCTCCAAAGTAAATAAAAATATAATGTATAAGCATCCCAAAGTGATAAAGCAAAATATTGGTAAAACTCAAATTAAGCATAAAGCCTCTAAATTGAATGAATTGGCCTCTGTTCCTCCTCATAATTTAAAAATTAAATGTGGTTTATTAAATATTAGGTCTCTAACTCCCAAATCTCTGTTAGTCCATGATTTGTTAATTGATCATCAGATTGATTTAATTTCCCTTACAGAGACTTGGTTAGGACAAGAGGATTATGTTGGTTTAAATGAATCAACTCCCTCTGGTTATTTAAACTGTCAAAATCCCAGAAGTTCTGGTCGTGGAGGAGGAGTAGCAACAATTTACCATTCCAAATTACTAGTTAATGTAAAGCAAAAAACATGTTATAATTCCTTTGAGGGCCTGGTCCTCAGTATTGGGCACTTTAGCAATTCCAGGTTAAACCCAATTTTATTTGCCATAGTTTATCGTCCCCCATCAACCTATTCAGAATTTTTATCCAAATTTCCTGATTTCTTAGCTGATTTAGTGCTGAAATCTGATAGAATAATTATAGTAGGGGACTTTAATATACATGTGGATGTAGATAGTGACTGCCTTAATGTGGCTTTTAATTCAATATTAGACTCGATTGGGTTTTCTCAGAAAGTAGGAAATGCTACTCATTACCTCCACCATACATTGGACCTTGTTCTGACATATGGCATAGAAATAGAAAATCTTGTAGTGTCTCCTCATAACCCTGTACTGTCAGACCATTGTCTGTTAACCTTTGATTTTACTATTTCTGACTATTTGGCTCCTAAAGAAAAATATTATCACAGTAGATGCCTCTCAGATGATGCTGTTTCCAAATTTATGCAGATTGTTTCCTCTCTACCCCCTCATGGATCGTCACCTTATCGTGGTGGGGGGGTTTGCGTGCCCCAGTGATCCCAGGAGCTATGTTGTCCGGGGCAATTTGCCTCTGATAGGGTCTCCCAAGACAAACTGGTCCTGGGTGAAGGGCCAGACGAAGAACGATCCAACAGACTCTCATGATAAATTGTATATCAAGGATTCAGTGTACCCCGCCCGGTATGGGGTTACCGGGGCCCCACCCTGGAGCCAGGCCTGGGGGAGGGGCTCGAAGGCTAGCGTCTGGTGGCCGGGTTTCCACCCATGGGACCCGGCCGGGCTCAGCCCGAAGGAGTTACATGGGTCCGCCCTCCAGTAGGTTCACCACCTGCAGGAGGGATCATGGAAGTCCGGTGCTATGTGGATTAGGTGGCAGTCAAAGGCGGAGACCTTGGCGGACTGATCCCAAGCTTTCTAAACTGGCTTTTGGTACGTGGAATGTCACCTCTCTGGTGGGGAAGGAGCCTGAGCTGGTGTACGAGATTGAGCGATACCGGCTAGATATAGTCGGCCTCACCTCAACACACAGCTCCGGTTCCGGAACCAGTCTCCTGGAGAGGGGCTGGAGCTTGGCCTTTTCTGGAGTTGCCCCGGGCGAGAGGCGACGAGCAGGGGTAGGTATTCTTGTATCGCCCCACCTTGCTGCCTCTATATTGGAGTTTTCCCTGGTGGACGAAAGGGTTGCTTCTCTGCGCCTTCGGGTTGGGAAACGGGTCCTGACCATCATTTGTGCCTATGCACCAAATGATGTTTCAGAGTACCCACCCTTTTTGGAGTCTGTGACTGGGGTGCTGGAGGGTGCTCCTCCTGGAGACTCCATTGTCCTACTGGGGGACTTCAATGCGCACGTGGGCAACGACAGTGAAACCTGGAGGGGGGTGATTGGGAGGAACGGCCTGCCCGATCTGAACCCGAGTGGTGTTCAGTTATTGGACTTCTGTGCTAACCACAGTCTGTCTATAACGAACACCATGTTCAAGCATAAGGGTGTCCATATGTGCACCTGGCACCAGGACACCCTAGGCCGCAGGTCGATGATCGATTTTGTTATCGTATCATCAGACCTGCGACCGTATGTCTTGGACACCCGAGTAAAGAGAGGTGCAGAGCTGTCAACTGATCACCACCTGGTGGTGAGTTGGATCCGATGGCAGGGGAGGAAGCCATTCAGACCTGGTAGACCCAAACGTATAGTGAGGGTGTGCTGGGAGCGTCTGGCTGAGGCCCCTGTCCGGGAGGTCTTCAACTCCCACCTCCGGAAGAACTTCAACCACATTCCGAGGGAGTCTGGAGACATGGAGTCTGAATGGGCCATGTTCTCCACCTCTGTTGTTGAAGCGGCAGCCCAGAGCTGCGGCCGCAAGGTGGTCGGTGCATCTCGTGGTGGCAACCCCCGAACCAAGTGGTGGACACCAGTGGTGAGGGGGGCCATTAAGCTGAAGAAGGAGTCCTATCAAGCTTGGTTGGCTTGTGGGACTCCCGAAGCAGCTGAGGTGTACCGGCAGGCCAAGCGGAGTGCAGCTCGGGTGGTTGCTGAAGCAAAAACCCGGGTATGGGAGGAGTTCGGTGAGGCCATGGAACAAGACTTTCGGTCGGCTTCAAAGAGATTCTGGCAAACTGTTCGGCGGCTCAGGAGGGGAAAGCAGCTCCCCGTCCACACTGTGTATGGTGCGGATGGGACACTGTTGACTTCAACTGGGGATATTGTCGGGCGGTGGAAGGAATACTTCGAGGATCTCCTCAATCCCACTGATACGCCTTCCACAGAGGAAGCAGGGTTTGGGGACGAGGGGGATGACTCGCCTATCACAGGGGCTGAGGTCGCCAAGGTGGTTAAAAATCTCCTTGGTGGCCGGGCCCCGGGGGTGGACGAGATTCGCCCCGAGTACCTCAAGGCCCTGGATGTTGTTGGGTTGTCATGGTTGACACGCCTCTGCAACATTGCGTGGAGGTCGGGGGCAGTGCCTTTGGCATGGCAAACCGGGGTGGTGGTTCCTCTCTTCAAAAAAGGGGACCGGAGGGTGTGCTCCAACTTTAGAGGGATCACACTCCTCAGCCTCCCTGGGAAGGTCTATGCCAAGGTACTGGAGAGGAGAGTCCGGCCGTTGGTCGAACCTCGGATTCAGGAGGAGCAATGTGGTTTTCGTCCTGGCCGTGGCACATCGGACCAGCTCTTTACCCTCTCGAGAATTCTTGAGGGTTCGTGGGAGTTTGCCCAACCAGTTTACATGTGTTTTGTGGACTTGGAGAAGGCATTTGACCGCGTCCCTCGTGGATTTTTGTGGGGGGTGCTTCGGGAGTATGGGGTATCGGGCTTGTTGTTACGAGCTATTCGGTCTCTGTACGACCGTTGTGAGAGTTTAGTTCGCGTTGCCAACACTCGGTCGGAGTCATTCCCAGTGAGAGTTGGACTCCGCCAGGGCTGCCCTTTGTCACCGGTCCTGTTCATAATTTTTATGGACAGGATTTCTAGGCGCAGCCAGGGAATGGAGGGTGTCATGCTTGGTGACCACAGGATCTCATCTCTGTTGTTTGCAGATGATGTTGTCCTGTTGGCTTCATCCAGCAATGACCTACAGCTCTTGCTGGGACGGTTTGCCGCTGAGTGTGAAGCGGCTGGGATGAGAATCAGCACCTCCAAGTCCGAGTCCATGGTCCTCAGCCGTAAAAAGGTGGATTGTCCTCTCCGGGTTGGGGACAGGCTCCTGCCCCAAGTGGAGGAGTTTAAGTATCTTGGGGTCTTGTTCACGAGTGAGGGGAAAATGGAGCGAGAGATCGACAGACGGATTGGAGCAGCATCTGCAGTGATGCGGACGTTGTACCGGTCTGTTGTGGTGAAGAGGGAGCTTAGTTCTAAGGCAAAGCTGTCGATTTACCAGTCAATCTACGTTCCTACTCTCACCTATGGTCACGAGCTTTGGGTAATGACCGAAAGAACGAGATCGCGGATACAAGCGGCTGAAATGAGCTTTCTCCGTAGGATTGCTGGACTCACCCTCAGAGATAGGGTGAGGAGCTCAGTCATCCGGGAGAGGCTCAGAGTAGAACCGCTGCTCCTCCACATTGAAAGGAGTCAGTTGAGGTGGTATGGGCATCTGATTAGGATGCCTCCTGGACGCCTCCCACTTGAGGTGTTTCAGGCACGTCCCACTGGGAGGAGACCCCGGGGCAGACCCAGGACTCGGTGGAGAGACTATGTCTCCCAGCTAGTCTGGGAACGCCTTGGTATCCCCTCTGAAGAGCTGGAGCAGGTGGCTGGGGAGAGGGAAGTCTGGGCTTCTCTGCTTGAACTGCTGCCTCCGCGACCCGGACCTCCGGAAAAGCGGTAGAAGATGGATGGATGGATGGATGTTTCCTCTATGCCATGTGTCAACACAACGGAAATAAGCTATAGACAGCTTGCTCCTTCTGTAATTGATAACATGGTGGATAGTGTTTCAGCTTCTCTGCATCAGACTCTAGACTTGGTGGCCCCCTTAAAAAAGAAAAAGTCTAATCAGAGATTTTTAACTCCTTGGTTCAACACAGAAACTCGTAGCTTAAAACAGAAGACTCGTCAATTAGAAAGAAAATGGCGCTCTACTAATTTAGATGAAATCTATTTAGCTTGGAGAAATCATCTTTTTTTTTTCCACAATATCTTTATTGAACCTTTTTTTTTTTTTTAACAAACATGATACAAACAATCAAACACTAACACTAAAGTACTAAAAAAAAAAAAATGCACTAAAAACACCAACAACCACCAACAAAATCAAGTCTTCAACAATGCTCCTCTGTTTAGTCTAGACAATCCAATACATAAGTATACATATTATGTTCACCAGTTTGGAATTTACAAGGTCCACACACATCATTCACCTTCTTCTTCAAAAGTTATGTTTAAATTTTTTACATAATCAATAAAAGGTCTCCATATATTCTCAAACACAATTTCCTTTGATTTCAGTATATATGTTATTCTTTCTAATGGAAGGTTTGTTAACATCTGTCTTAACCACTGAGTCACATCTGGTCTATGAGTCTTTTTCCATAATAGTGCAATACATTTTTTGGCATTAAGCAAACTGAGGTCTATGAATGTTCTTTCACTTTTATTAAAATTATGCTTTTCTGGGTACAGACCCAACAAAAACAGTTTAGGATTCAATATGATTTGTTTTGAGATTATTTTTTCAATTGTTACCCTCACCTCTTCCCAAAACATTCTTATTAATCTACATTCCCATAAACAATGAAATAGGGTTCCTTTACTTTCCATGCATTTTGTGCATGTATCTGGTATATTTTTGTTATATCTATTTAACTCCTCCGGTGTAACATACATCCGCATTAACCATTTGAAATGTATCAATTTAAGGCGTGCATTTATTGATTTGGTTTGAGCTTCTGTACAAGCCAATTCCCATTGTTCCTCTGAAATTTCAATTTGCAGATCTTCTTTCCAGTAGTTTAATCTTTTCAGTGAATTTTCACTTGAAGATAGTGTCAATGAGTTATAAAACTCTGAAATAATACCCTTTCTTTTACTATCTTTCATCATCATTTTTTCCAAGGATGAATAAATAGGTCGAGTGAGAGCTTTATTTTGATTTGATCGAATAAAGTTTCTAAGTTGAAGATATTTAAAAAAATGTGTTCTATTGAGATTAAATTTGATCCTCAGCTCTTCAAAAGACATTATGTTGTCTGCACATGGCAAATATAAATCCTGAATCTTTTGTATCCCTTTTAAATTCCATACTTTAAATACAGCGTCCGCTCTCCCTGGTTTAAAATATTGATTACCCCATATTGGACTAAATTGTGACAATAACTGTGGTTCTTTTAAATAGTTTTTAGCTTCACACCATATTTTGATCATATGCTTTACAAATGGATTTTTAACTTGTTTTTGTAATTTTTTTGCCGAATCTGAGTATATGAATATGGGAAGAGGTAAAGGTAAATTGTATGATTCCATTTCAGTCCAGTGAGGGAGATCATTTGATGAAAAATAATATGTCATAGACCTCAGTTGTGCCGACCAATAATACAACATAAAATTTGGACATTTCAGACCTCCACGATCAAATGGTAAATATAATAAAGACAAACGTAATCTAGCCCTCCTGTTGTTCCATATAAATTCCACTAACTTTTTTTTTATTCTTGAGAATAGATCTAAAGGTGGTGATAAGGGAATGTATTGAAATAAATAAAGTATTTTAGGTAAAATATTACTTTTAAGTATATTGATTCTCCCGATCATCGACATTGGTAGTGACATCCATCTCTGAGTTAACTCACTGATATCTGACATTAAGGCTTCATAGTTGACACTGGCGACTGATTCTAGCTTAGGCATAATTTGGATTCCTAAATATTTAAACTGATTTACAACATTGAATTGATTTACCTCAGGGGCTGGGTAATTTCTCTGGGTCTCATTTAGCATTAATATTGAAGATTTAGTTTTATTTATTTTATATCCTGATATTTCCCCAAAATTCTTTATTAAATTCAACAAGGTTGGAATTGATTTTTTTAGATTCGACATAAACAAAATTATATCATCGGCGTACAGGGAGATTTTATGTTCTGTTGGTCCAACTTTAATTCCATATATTTGTGAATGTAAACGTATCGCTATCGCTAAAGGTTCAATTGCCATAGTAAACAGTAAAGGTGAAAGTGGACAGCCTTGTCGACATCCTCTATTGATTTTTATTGGTTTTGAAATATTGTTATTTGTTAGGATTTCTGCTGTAGCATTATTGTATATTATTTGAACCCACTTTATGAAATTATTTCCAAGTCCAAACCTTTGTAGGACTTCAAAAAGAAAGGGCCATTCAACTCTATCAAAGGCCTTTTCGGCGTCCAATGATAGGAGAGCTGTATCCGGTGCTTCTTTATTAAAATAGATAATATTAAATAGTCTTCTTACATTATGGAAGCCTTGTCTACCCTTTATAAAGCCATTCTGATCTCGATTAATAATATTTGGTAAAATTTCTTGTATTCGTCTTGCTAAAATTTTACAGATTATCTTAAGGTCGGCGTTTAATAGGCTTATTGGTCTCATATTTTCACATTTATTAGAGGGCTTACCTGGTTTTGGCAGCAGTATAATTAAGGCATTATTTATGTATGATGGTAAATTATTATTTTGAAATGCTTCTAAAACCATTTCCAAAAAAGGTTTTATTAATTTATTCTTAAATTTTTTATAAAGGTCAACTGGAAGACCATCTGGTCCTGCACTTTTTCCTGATTTCATATTATCAATGGCTAGCCCAACTTCTTCTTGACTAATTTTAGACTCCAATATCTCCCTGTTTTCATTTGGAATACACGGTATAGATAGTTCGTTCAAAAACCCATTTAGTTTTGTTAAATCAGGTTCATTTTTGGTATCATATAATTTTTCATAGTAATCTCTAAAGGCTCTATTAATTTCTAAAGGATCTATAACTACCTGTCCCTTACTTATAATACTGGTAATTGGTGTTTTAATTTCCAATTGTTTAATCTGCCATGCTAATAATTTTCCTGATTTTTCACCTTGTTCATAAAAAGATTGTTTCAATCTTAGAAGACTCGAGGCAGCTCTATTCGCTGATTTTTTGTCGTATTCAGCTCTCAAAATCAGTAATTCATTCTCCAACCTTGGGTCACTTCCTGCATACACTTTTTCCTGAAGATTTTTTATTTTATGTTCCAATTTAGCTCTCTCCTCTCGAGTCTTCTTAGATTTTGATCCTGTATAACTAATAATATGTCCCCTAATAAAAGCTTTGAAAGCCTCCCACTTTACACATGCTGATGTTTGTGTAGTATTGATGTCAAAGAACTCGTCTATCTGTTTTTCTATATACTTGACAAATTCCTCATCCTGAAGCCATTTATGCTGAAATTGCCATCTACCTGATTCCTTTGTCAATTTTTTATCTACATATATTAGACAACAGGGTGCATGATCAGAGATCACGATGTTATCATAAAAGCAGTTTTGAATCTTGGACCTTAATTCTGTGGAAATCAAAAAATAATCAATACGTGAGAATGTCTTGTAGGTACTGGAATAACAAGAATAGGCTTTAACTTGTGGTTTCATTTCTCTCCATATATCTAACAATCTCAATTCTTTCATAAAATGATTAATAGTCATCCTACATCCAATGTGCGTACAATCCAGTCCTGTTGATCTATCCACACCTGGATTCAATGTACAATTAAAATCCCCTGCTATTATATGTTGCCCTGTAAGTGATGATAAGATGAGAAATAAATTAGCAAAGAACTTCTGATCATCTATATTGGGACCATATAAGTTCACAAGATTTATATTTTCTAATAGCAAAGAACCTTGAATGATTACATATCTTCCAAATTTGTCTCCAATTACATTTTTCACTTGAAAAGGAACTGATTTATGTATGAGAGTCATAACTCCCCTGGCTCGGGATGAAAATGAAGAGGTGAATACACTTCCCTGCCATCTACTCCTAATTCTTTTAACATCCTCCTCTATCAGATGAGTTTCTTGTAAAAACACAATTCTTGAACCCATGTCCTTTATTTTATTCATAACTTGTTTAAGTTTTTTTAAATTTTGTAGACCTCTGCAATTCCATGAAGTTAAATTAAGATTAAC
Source organism: Pholidichthys leucotaenia (assembly GCA_020510985.1). NCBI lineage: Eukaryota > Metazoa > Chordata > Actinopteri > Cichliformes > Pholidichthyidae > Pholidichthys > Pholidichthys leucotaenia. Next base: position 298,069,770 of record CM035849.1, read on the forward strand.
ACTTTGGTCCATGATCAATAGAGAGTTTGGGATTACCTTGCAGTGTAAACATGCTCATACAGAGAAGCAAAAACATGAGTGGTTGAACATTCATCCTACAAACTACACACAAACAAATTTCCCCTTGTGGCAAACCCCCCAAAATCAAAAGAAAAATTCTGTCTCCCGATATAGCCATCGACCGTTCCACACCCACGGGGAACAGCCTAAGCCACTCCTTCTTCATCCTCCCAATCACCCTAACTCTACTGCTTTTAATGACGTAACATTAACTCTCCTCTGTAGTTTTCCAACTTAACTCCAAAATTTTTAACAACTTTGTACATCATAGTTTTTTTTTGTTTTTTTTTTGTTGTTTGTTTTGTTTTTGTTTTTTTTTAATATATAATACAATCTATATTTTGTAAACTTACTATTTACTTCAAGTCAGTCAGATGCCTGTGCAAATGCTTAATTATTCTACCTTATATTTTGTTCATGCTTAGCTCCCACCAGTCTCTTCTTCTTCTTTGATCTTCTTGATGAACTCCTGCGCCTCCTCTGGGGTCTTGAAGATGTGGGTTCTGCCCTCATACGTGGTCAGCAGTCTCGCAGGATAGATTACACCATGACGAATCCCAAGGTTGCGCAGCTCCTTACGTATGGGATCAAACTGCTTCCTCAATTGCTGGATTCCTGTGGCCAAATCTGGGTAGAACCGCACCTGCTGGTCCTGGTGTTTAATCTCTCCTTTAGCACGTGCAGCGTTGAAGATCTTCATCCTGTCTCTGTTGTTAAGAAACTTCATAATTAAGGTCCTCGGCGGTCCCTTATCTCTCCGTGGGCCAATACGATGTGCTTTTTCCAGAACCACTGCTGATTGCAACTCCTCGCTGCCCAGCACCTCCGGAATCCACTTTTCCAGAAAGGAACATACGTCCCGACCTTCTGATTCCTCTGGAAGACCCACCAGCCTCAAATTATTCTGTCTCGACCGAGATTCCAAATCCAAAATATTATCTTCCAGAGATTTTTTTTTTTTTTCCAAAGTGCGCACCTTTAATTGAAGACGGGTGACGTCATCTTCAGCACTAGCGAGACGGAGCTCCATCTGCGCCGTTCGTTCTACACAGTCACCCAATTCCTTTCTTATTCCTTCCAACGCTGTCATAATCCCATCAAATCTAGAGGAAAAGTCCGCTCTCATTGAACTCATGGCAGCCATCAGCGCATCTGCGCCATTCCCCGCAGAAATCGCAGCGTTGCCAGCCTCCTCCGCCATATATGGAGTTTTGTTTGCTGCGTCACAGACCTGAAAGTCCGTTAATTTGGACTGTTTCGGCGGCTCGCTTTTTCCTTTTCCTGGTTTTCCAGCCTTAGGCTTCGCCGACATATCCTCGCCCAAATGCTGGGATACGTTCTGTCCCAAATGAGAGAGTTATTTGCCGATTTTTTTTTTTTTTTTTTTTTTTTTTTCCAGGAGCAGAGCAGAGCGAGACACGTCCGTCCTACGTGGCAGCCATAACCGGAAGTCGAGAAATCATCTTTTAATTTATAAAAAATCTCTTAGAAAAGCTAGAACGAGTTATTACTCTGCATTAATAGAAGAGAACAAGAATAATCCCAGGTTTCTTTTCAGTACTGTAGCCAGGTTGACAAAGAGTCAGGACTCTGTCAATCCTAGCATCCCCTTAGAGCTTACTAGTCAGGACTTTATGAACTTTTTCAATAATAAAATTTCATCCATCAGAGATAAAATCAATCAGATTCTTCCCACAGTTAACTTAAATACTGTAACTACTACAACTCCTTCTATTGATGTCTGTCTTGATGAGTTTACTCCAATCGACCTTTGTGAGTTAGACAAAATAGTTTCCTCATCCAAACCTTCAACTTGTCTTTTAGACCCTATTCCTACCAGGTTATTTAAAGAAGTCTTCCCACTTATTGGTAGCTTTATTCTTCATATAATCAATTCTTCATTAACTTTAGGCCATGTACCGCAGGCTTTTAAAACGGCTGTAATTAAACCCTTACTCAAAAAGCCAACGCTAGATCCAGGAGCTTTAGCTAACTATAGACCAATCTCTAATCTCCCTTTCATTTCAAAAATCTTAGAAAGAGTTGTTGCTATGCAATTATTTGACCACCTGCAGGGAAATGGTTTATTTGAGGAGTTTCAATCTGGGTTTAGAATCCATCATAGCACTGAAACAGCCTTAGCGAAGGTCACTAACGACCTCCTCATTGCATCTGATAATGGACTAGTTTCTGTACTTGTCCTTTTAGATCTTAGTGCAGCTTTTGATACTATTGATCATAATATTCTACTTGATAGATTAGAACACTATGTTGGACTTAATGGAACTTCGTTGCAGTGGTTTAGATCTTATTTATCTGATAGGTTCCAGTTTGTTCATGTAAATGATGAGTTTTCTCTCAGCTCAAAGCTTAGTCATGGAGTTCCACAGGGATCTGTGCTTGGCCCTACTCTTTTTAGTTTATATATGCTTCCGTTAGGCAACATTATTAGAAAGCACTGTATACATTTTCACTGTTATGCAGATGACACACAATTATACCTGTCAATGAAGCCAGATGATACTAATCAATTAGCCAAGTTAGAAGCCTGTCTTAAGGAAATCAAAGTTTGGATGACTTGTAATTTCCTGCTATTAAATTCAGATAAGACTGAAGTCATTCTTGTTGGTCCAAAAAACCTTAGAAATTTCTTTCCAAATCAAACTTTCAGTTTGGATGCAGTTACTCTTTCTCTTAATAGCTCTGTGAGGAACCTTGGAGTTATTTTTGATCAGGATTTGTCCTTCAATTCACATATTAAATTTGTTTCTAAGACTGCCTTCTATCATTTGCGTAATATTGCCAAGATTAGGAGCATCTTGTCTCAGAGTGATGCTGAGAAGCTGATCCACGCTTTTGTTAGCTCGAGATTAGATTATTGTAATTCTTTATTATCAGGTTGTCCTAAAACATCTTTAAAAAGTCTTCAGCTGATCCAAAATGCTGCAGCAAGAGTTTTAACAGGTACTAGAAAGAGAGATCATATCTCTCCGGTTCTGGCCTCCCTTCATTGGCTTCCCATAGAGTTTAGAATTAAGTTTAAAATCCTTCTTCTTACTTACAAAGCTCTAAACAATCAGGCTCCTTTTTATTTAAAAGATCTGATACTACCGTATCATCCTAACAGAGCACTACGCTCCCAAAATGCAGGTTTACTTGTAATACCTAGAATCTCCAAAAGTACAATGGGAGGCAGAGCCTTCAGTTATCAAGCTCCTCTCCTGTGGAATCAGCTGCCAATCTGGATTCGGGAGTCAGACTCGATCTCTGTTTTTAAGAATAGGGCTAAAACCTACCTTTTTGATATAGCCTACAATTAGGGAGGGATCATGTGTTTTCTGAACCCTCCCTTAGTTATGCTGCTAATAGGTTTAGTCAGCCGGGGGACCTCCAGTAATGCACTGGGCCTCACTCCTTTCCTCACTCTCTATGAAATATTTTTTTTTTGCTGGTCATTAACATTTGTTTGTTCTCTCCCATAGATTGAGTCCCCATCGTGCTGTTTGCTCTCTACATGTCTGTTCTTTTCTTCTTCTCTATCCCCTCACCCCCCAGCCAGTCGCAGCAGATGACTGCCCCTCCCTGAGCCTGGTTCTGCTGGAGGTTTCTTCCTGTTAAAAGGGAGTTTTTCCTCTCCACCGTCGCCAAGTGCTTGCTCACAGGGGATCGCCTGATTGCTGGGGTCTTTCTGCAACTGTGGGGGTCCTCCCTACAGTTGATAGTGCTATGAGATGACTGTTGTTGTGAAATGGCGCTATATAAATAAAGTTGAATTGAATTGAATTGAATTGAATTTACCCTGCAGACGCTACCCTGGGTCTGTCTCAGCTGTTTGACAGCACTGACCCCTCTGCCGAGGAGGATCCCAGCCGCACCTCATTGCATCCAGCTGTAGACCCTCCTGCAGCCACAACGCCTCTTCCCTGCACCCTGCTTCCGGACTCTGCTGTTCCCGGGGGTTCTCAGGTTAGTGGGGGGGGGGGGGGGGGCAGCAGAGCCATTGTTCCCTGAGGCCGTGCCGCCAGAGAGGGCCACCTGTCCGGTATGGTGAATGGGTGGACTGAATCCATGGTTCATAGACAATGTTCATGAGCAGTTCATTTGTTTAAAAAAAAAAAGAAGAAGAAAAGAGTTCTGGGATTTAAGTGTTTAAACGTTGCATTGTGACTAAGTTGCACCGTTGGTGTCCTACTTGCTGTTCAAGCTGAAATTTTGAGTAGTACTGACCTCTAGTTCGAAATATTCTGCTACTGCTACATAGGACTTCAGATGCAACGGTTTAACCCATTGAGTTACTGTGTGAGTGAATGCATTCCTAGTCACAGTGTGACCACCCAATATAACGTCCCAGGCTGGAATGATGTCGTTAGCGAGGCTCACACAGCTGCTCGGGATGCTTTTTTGTGGTGGAGGAGTAATAGCAAACCACGTTCTGGTCCAATATTTGAAAACATGAAAAATTGCAGGGCTAGGTTCAAATATGCTCTACGAGCATGCAGGCGCAATGAAGAAAGTATCAAATGTGACCAGCTAGCTAATCACATGAGTGAACTGAACATGGTAGAATTCTGGAAACAAATGAAGGCTATGAGCTCCCACCGGTCTGTCAGATCAAACACTATTGATGGTGTGACTGGTGACGTTAATATTGCTGAAAAGTGGAAATGTCATTATGAAGCTATTTTCAACTCAGTCAAGAATGTTTCAATGAAGGATTCGGTTATGCATGATATTCATCTGTATAACGACATGTTTGATGCCTCTGATATCTCTGCTGTTACTCCTGTTGAAGTTGATTCACTGATCAAAGTTCTCAAGAAAGGCAAATCAGCTGGCCCTGACTGTCTCACCAGTGAATGCCTCATCAACGCTGATTTCAATTTGTGTATTTTGTTGTCATTGTGTTTTAACTGTATGTTTGTTCATGGTTACATGCCAGATATGTTGATGGACTCTGTTATTATTCCTTTAGTGAAAAACAAGTGTTCCAGTCTTTCTGATATGAACAACTACAGACCTATAGCTATTGCAAATGTTATATCTAAACTGTTAGAGGGTTTATTCCTGAACAGAATTGAGGATTATCTGTGGACAAACGACAATCAGTTTGGTTTCAAATCAGCTCTTTCAACTGACAAGGCTGTTTACCTACTCCATGAATTTGTTGACTACTTCAGAAGCCATTCCACTAGTGTCTATGCTACGTTCCTAGATGCTAGCAAAGCTTTTGACAGGATTAACCACTGGTGTTTGTTCAGAAAACTGATCGATCGAGGTATTCCTATTTACATTGTTAGCATCCTGCTATACTGGTACAGAAGGCAGTCTATGGTTGTTAGATGGGGCAATGTCACCTCATCCAAATTTCATGTGACCAATGGTGTTAAACAAGGTGGTATACTGTCACCCTTGTTGTTTAATGTCTATGTTGATGATCTCAGTATACTGTTGAACAATACTAATGTGGGCGGCTCCTTTAACGGTGCACTGTTAAATCACATTTTCTACGCTGATGACCTCTGTTTGTTAAGTTTGTCTACTGCAGCGATGCAACATCTCCTTTCGGTTTGTGAAAAATTTGGTGAACAAAATGACATCCTGTTCAACTGTACTAAATCTATGTGTATGGCTTTCAAACCAAAGGGTGTCAATACGTCGAATCCTGTTATGCCACTTTGTGGTAATAGCTTGAACTTTGTTGAAAAAGTCAAATATCTAGGTGTGTGGATTGAATCTGATAAGACCAATGTTGATTGTAACAGGCATCTCAGGAAACTATACGCTCAAACAAATTTACTGTTGAGAAATTTCCATAGATGTTCTCCTGATGTCAAATGTATGTTGTTCAAGACCTTCTGTACCTCAATGTACTGCTCGCCTTTATGGTTTAATAGCAATGTTGCTGTTAGGAACAAAATCCGCATTGCATATAATAACTCCCTAAGAAGATTGTTAGATGTACCACGAAGGTCGAGTGCAAGCAAGATGTTTGTGTCTGTGAACATTCCGTCTTTTGGCGAATTGATACGTAAGAATGTTTACAGTTTTTTGAGAAGGTTGCTGGCATGTAACAATCATCTTATATCAGCAATTGTCAACTCGTCACTCACACTTCATTCCAGCATTTGGAAGTGGTGGTGTTCCATTTTATACTGAGCCCATTATTGTATGTTATTGTTGTTACAAGAGCGCCGAGTGTCTGCTGATCTGTATATACTTTATTTATTTATTTATCTATTTTCTACTCGTTTTTAGTTTTGCTCATAATATGAACCCTGAGTTTGAAATAAACGTTTGAATTTGAATTTGAATTAATGCTTTGCCACCTTCAGGTTGAATGCTCCACTACAAAGTGTTGTAAAATGTGTACTGTTATGGAGTGGAATTACGTAAATTGCCATTCATAGTGGGGGTAGTGTTATGAGAGCAGCTGAAAGTGAGGTGTGTGCGTTCCTTAAGAGAAGAGAGAGAGCGAAGGTGCGCTGTGATGTGCGCATGTGTGATCTGGGGACAGAGAGAAGTGTGGAGGTACTAACAGGAGCAGGTTAGCGCATAAGAAAACCACTGTGAATGTATCGGAAGAAGTGGTGGATAGGTGCTGAAAGAAACACACCGCAAATGAAGGCACAGCTGTGCGCCTGTCTGTCACCTGCTGCTGAGCGGAGCAGCTTTTGGTTGGGTCACTGAACCTGCCCTGGAGAACAGCAAGGTATACTGTCCCCTATGCCCCCCGACCATGGTCAGAGGGCGGAGTAGGAAAGTCCAACACCTGTATTCATCAGAGGACATAGTTTGAAGTTTAAAAAAACCCAAACTATGATGCTGCAAGAGCAGGCGACAGAAACTTTTATCCAACAGAGTGACTGAAACCTGGAACAGACTGAAGATGTGACTGCTCCAACAGTGAACACACTGACAGCAAACTTCATGGCCACTCATCTGCACTCCAGTACTCCCTGGAGCACGTGCTTTTAGTTGTCCAACTCTTGCCTGATTTTTTTTTTTTTGATGTTACTCAGTGAAATGTAAGAAGTGAAAATCAGTAATAGGTCAGTGACCTACGAAGACAGAAGAATAAAATCAAACAAAATGATTAAGGATTATGTTTTGTGGCATATCTGTATGTTCACATCTAAATTTATGAATTAATAACTTAGCTGATAAACATTATGAAGTGTATCTTTGTTTGTGTTTTGGTCAATGAGAACTGAAATTGATACAATGTTGCATTTTAATGCTTCTCCATATTGTGACGTTGTGAGGATTCACACGAGACAGGAGAGATGACTGTGACGACACAGGCGTTCTTCATACATACGCCTGAACACAGACAGGAGGGACGTCATTCACACGGACCCCCGTCTCACTGACGGCGACACGAACACGTGATCATCACTGCTCTGACTGGTCTTAGAACCCTGCTGTGTCATCATAACAACGAAGTTATAATGACACAGCAATAACACTTTAGAACATGCGAATAATAATACTGTTTGAATCCTCCGCGGCCCAAGCATGCCGGGAGAATCCCCGCCCCCTTAACACAGCGCCGACGCTACAATGTAAATCAGTGCCGAAAACGTATGAGAATTCGTTCCAAATATGTCTGAAGATAGAGTTGAGGTTCGATTGGACCCAACAATGATGATAGGACGACAGCTGCTGACCAGGTAGAGTGATGATACGTGGCGGTGATGCACCTGTAAGCTGGTTGCCAACCACAAATCAAATCTAAAAGATGAAGAATTAATTCCAAATATGACGTATTATTTAGTGGCCGGAAGTGTCTGCAGCGCCCCAGAGGATGGCCGGGGTGTTGAAGAAGGTAAGTGTAGAGGTCATGGTGTTATTCTGTTTTAATGGCCATGGACAAGCCGGCACCGTTAAATCTACTAATATCAGGTCACCGCGTGCCGGTGTGTGAACGGGCGTGACGTGTTTGTAGTTTCAGAGAAGCTGCTTACGTCTGTTAGCATGCTAATGCTAAAGTGTCTCAGCTGCGGTGTGTTGACGCCAGAAAGGTAAATTGAAACAAAATATGCAGTATACACAGTACTTGCAGTACTCTTACCCAGTATAGTATTAAGTAGAACATGCCAATGTCACGGAGAACTGCAGCAGATTGTCACGTTAAACTGCTGTAGGCGTGGGGAGAACAGCCGCTGGTCCTGGAGCCTCATGATGGGCCACTTATTTCTGTAACCGGGGATCCAGCAAAGGAGCAAAAATATGAGAAAGGACGCGAATTTACAATTTTAAAAAAGGCACAGCTTTACAATTTAAGAAAAGTCACTAATTTGTTACGGAAAAAATCCCGACAAAATTTGTGAACAGAATAGCATTTATGATTAAGATAAGATAAGATAAGCCTTTATTAGTCCCACAACGGGGAAATTCCAGGATTGCAACAGCACAGGGATAGCAACACTCAGAGCAACAATCAGAAGGCAAGAAAAAACAAGCAAGCAAGAGCAGCTAATATACATATGTACATATTACTATAAAATATATATATACACACACACACACACACACACACAGTGCAGAGCATTGTAGCTAGATGGAATAAATATGTAAATATATAAACACCCACAGTATGGAGCATTGCAGCTAGGTGGAATAAATATGCAAGTATATAAACACACACAGTGCGGAGCAATGTAGCTAGATGGAATAATATGTAGATATATAAAAACACAGTGCGGAGCATTGTAGCTAGATGGAATAAATATATAGATATATAAATATAAACACACACAGTGCAGAGCATTGTTGCTAGGTGGGATGAAACAGCATAACCGTCTATTTAGTTATCCTACATGGTATGATTATGTGCCCATACATATTCTCACCCTCCATAGCGACCGGTATGTTCCTAGTTGTATGCCGGAGAGGACCATTGTGTAAGTCTATTGCATCTTTTGCATTCAAAAAAAAAAAACAACTATTAGTTTGTTACGTTTTTTTGCTATCTCTGCGAGCAGCCCTGCTTAGGTTGTACAGTCTGACAGCCGTTGGTAGGAAGGACCTACGAAACCTCTCGGTTGTGCACCTGGGATGATGTAGTCTGCTGCTAAATGAGCTCCTCAGTGCATGTATGTCCTGCATAGGGTGGAACTCGGACTCCAGCAGAGATGACAGTTTAGCCACCGTCCTTCTCTCTCCTATCTCCTCCATCGGATCAAGGCGCTGCCCCAGGACAGAGCTAGCTTTCTTAATCAGTTTGTTCAGTCTCTTCCTATCGGCTGCAGTAATGCCACTGCCCCAGCAGACCACTCCAAAAGTGATGGCTGATGCCACCACCGTGTCATAGAATGACTTCAGCAGCGCCCCTTGTACACCAAAAGACCTGAGTCTCCTCAGCAGGAACAGCCTGCGCTGTCCCTTCTTGTAGAGTGCGTCAGTATTGTGTGACCAGTCTAGTTTATTGTTCAGATGAACACCCAGGTACTTATAGGATGTCACCATCTCGATGTCTGTTCCCTGTATATTTACTGGTGCTGTGAGGGGCTGCCCATGCCTGCGGCAGTCCACCACCAGCTCCTTAGTTTTCCTCGCGTTGATCTGGAGGCAGTTCCGATGGCACCAGTCCACAAAGTCCTGGATAAGCCCTCTGTACTCAGCTTCATCTCCGCTGGAGATGAGACCAACGATCGCAGAGTCATCAGAGAACTTCTGTAGATGGCAATGTGTTGTGTTGTGTGAGAAGTCCGCAGTATAAAGAGTGAACAAGAAGGGAGCCAGCACCGTTCCCTGGGGGCCCCCCGTGCTACTGATGATCGTGTCGGAAACACAGTCCCGGGTTCTCACAAACTGAGGCCGGTTCGTGAGGTAGTCCAGGATCCATGATGACAGGTGCTGGTCCACCCCTGCGCGCAGCAGCTTGTCCTTCAGGATCATCGGTTGGATGGTGTTGAAAGCACTGGAGAAGTCAAAGAACATGATCCTCACCATATTCCCGGGCTTCTCCAGGTGGGACAGAGAACGGTGAAGGAGGAAGATCACCGCATCCTCCACCCCAATGCCATGCTGGTAGGCGAACTGGAGTGGATCCATCGCTGGTTCCACCAGGGGGCGGAGATGAGCAAGGAGCAGTCTCTCCAGGGTCTTCATCAAGTGGGACGTCAAGGCCACCGGTCTGAAGCTGTTCAGGTCTTTGGGGTGGGAAGTTTTTGGTACAGGTACCACACAAGATGTTTTCCACAGCTGTGGTACCCTCCCCAGTTTCAGGCTCATGTTGAAGATATACGTCACAATCCCACACAGCTGGTCTGCACAGGACTTGAGGAGCTTTGCACTGATGCCGTCCGGTCCCGACGCCTTCCTCGCCTTGATCTTCCTCAGCTCCGTCCTCACCTGGGTCTTGGTCAGGGTCAGGATGGGGGGCTGTGTGTTGGGAGTGGGGGGGGTGTCGGTGGAGTGGGGAGTGGGTAGCAGGACTTGATTTCTTAGAGGCAGCAGTGGTTGTTGTGCAGACAGGGGGGAGGGCGGTTGGTCAAATCTATTGAAAAACAGATTCAGGTTGTTCGCCCACTCCCTGCCCCCCGTGGCCTGGGGGGAGGTATTCTGGAGCCCCGAGATGGTTTTGAGGTTTCTCCAGACCCCGCTGATGTCGCTCTGTTGCAGCTTGTCCTCCATCTTCTTCCTGAAGCTGTCCTTGCCTTCTCTGATCTTTCTCCTCAGCTCCCTCTGTACGGACTTCAGCATCTCCCTGTTCCCCGACCTGAAGATCCTCTTCTTCTCTCTCAGAAGTGTTTTTATCTCAGGGTTGATCCAGGGTTTGTTGTTTGAGTGACGCCGTATGGTCTTGGTGGGAACATTTTATCAACATTATTATAACATTATCAACATTTGTGAAATTTCACAAATTTCTGACGGGGGAAAAATGTTTGAGTGAAAAAGTCAAACTTGCATAAGTTACTTAATTATGAGGGAAAAAGAAAGCTGGCAAAGCGGCTATACGTTTACAGTAAGATGTAAATTTAAGGAAAGTGGCTGTAATGATGGCCATTTTACTGTTCTAATGTGGATGCTTTTATCGCCTGTAATACACAACACAGCGCAGTTTAGAAAGATTTTACTTTCATTTTAATGTCAAATATGTTTTATGTAATGAAAGACCACAGTGATACCTGTTTCCATGACTGCATTAATAATACACTTAATAGATCTTAGAAATTTATGCAAAGAGTCCTATTTATACCCAGAGGTTGGTAGAAATTGTACTGAAGTAAATAAAGCAGAAGTTTTAATCATTGGTCCTGAAGACAGAAACTTCTACCTAAATTGCTCGGTCTAAAACCTACATATTGTGTCAAGAACCTGGGCGTTCTTCTAGACTCTGACTTTAATTTTATTTCACACATTAAAAATGTAACAGAAATCAGATTTTACCATCTTAGGAATATAGCCAGAGTCCACCCTTTTCTCTCTCTTGCTGGCACGGAGGTCTTGATGCATGATTTTATTACTGGCCCTATAGACCATTGTAACGCCCCGCTCTCTGGTCTTCCTCAAGAAACAGTATCACATCTCCAACTGCTCCAAAATTCAGCAGCACGAGTGTTAACGAGGACCAGGGTGCGGGCGCATATTACACCAGTTTTAGAATCGCTGCATTGGCTCCCCGTGCATTTTAGGATCGATTTTAAGGTTCTCTTAGTTTTTAAATGCCTCAGTGGTCTTGGGCCTTCTTATTTATCTGAGCTGCTTTTATCTTATGAGCCCTCATGGACCCCGAAGTCCTCTGGTACTGGTCTTTTAATGGTTCCCAAAATCAAGACCAAGACCTCTGGTGAAGATTCCTTTCACTATTATGGTCCTTGTCTGTGGAACAGCCTGCCAGAGAGCCTCAGGGCTGCAGAGTCAATAGATGTTTTTCAGAACAGGCTCAAGACCCACCTTTTTAATTTGGCTTTTAACCCCTTGCACTCTGGTCAATTTCCCTAAAAACGCCTAAAAATAACGTACCCAAAGTAAATCAAAAGCTGTTCTTCAACCCTTTGCAGCATCTTCATGGGGTTGGTCTCATTTAAAAGAAAACACTTTGAATTTTTTGGCAAAACAGTCATAATCTCTCCAAGTGCTCCGGCCACTGAGTAACAGTCATCTAAACATACTGAACTTGAAGAAAATAAAGTTTGCCTGGGTGTTTTTTTGGATACAAATGCTTGCAAATAACACACAGCTTCAGATCCGGGCTGGAAAATGCAACAGAAATGTAGAACCAAGTGTTATCCAGCTGAGGTCCAAATTTTGTAACAATACCACAAAAAATGAATATATTACACAGCTTTGTTCTCAGGTAGTTCCCAGGCATTTTTGAACTGTGCCAAATTGTGCCAAATGGCACAGTTTGGAAAAATGTCTAACTTTTGAATGATTCAATATAGAAGCTTCATCTTGGGCTCGAAAGGTGAATGAAAGGTGACACTCAGGGCTGTGTGTGTGGGGGGTTGTTTATTCATTCATGAATGAATGAACAAACAAGCCCCCCACACACAAAGAAGCATGCCACGTAAAAAATGTGTGGCTTTTTTTTTTTACAAGAAAAAATAACCTACAGTGCACTAAAAATTATACTAAAATATCTGCAGTGTAGAGGATAACAACTCTACCCCCCCCCCCCCGCTACAGAGGAGCGTGGCGCACAAAAAAACGGTCCGTCAAGTGGCGATGACGCACAGTTGTAATTATCGATCGGTCAAAAGTCATTTTTATTACTATTTTCAGTGATAAAGAATAATTTAGCTTATAACACTCACCTGTCCACAACAGCAGTGTCGCTGGCGAACTTCTCTTCCTCGTTGTCAGACGAACATGACGCTGGTCCACTTGTTACGACTCGTGGTTCTGGTCACGCGACCCGGTCAAACCATGATTCCATTATTGCGGTTTTGCGCTTCCATGATTGCGGTTTTGGCGAACGATTTTTCAAAACAAATAAGAACAGTAGTAAGAAAAAAAGACTGGCGAACGCTACCGTTACACACAGCGGCTTACACAAAACAGATTTTACGCACGGGACGCACGCTTTCAGTCGTCAAACTTCTCTGCTTCAATTGGCTTGCTGTATTCGCAGCCATTGGTAGGCGGGTCCTTCTTGCTAGGTTTTCAGTCATGGGTTCTTCAAGGTTTCAGAAACCCAATTCAAGGCTCTTATTAGTCGAATGAGAGGTCAATCATATCTAAACCAATCAAAGCACTCCTTTGGCTTTCTGTTCGCGGCTGTGTCTGTAGTGGAAGAACAGAAATGCAGCTTTTTTTTTTTTTCAGTGCACACTGAGACGCACAGTGTGCACTAGGACGCAGAGACGTGACCGCCCGCAGTATCCTGGAGTGCAAGAGGTTAATAAACCTGTTTAGGGCAGCACGGTGGCGGAGTGGTTAGCACTGCGGCAGCACAGCAACTCACCCTTGGCCGGGGGATCCTGGGTTCGATCTCAGCCCCCGACCAACAGTGGTCTGTGTGGAGTTTGCATGTTCTCCCCGTGTCTGCATGGGTTTACTCTGGGATTTCTCTGGTTTCCTCCCACATGCCAAAAACATGCAAGTTAGGTTAATTGGCATCAAACTGGGGATTCTAAATTGTCCGTAGGTATGACTGTGAGAGTGAATGGTTGTCTGTCTCTTTGTGTTGGCCCTGCGATGGACTGGCCATCTGTCCAGGGTGGACCCTGCCTCTATCCCAAAGATGCTGGGATAGGCTCCAGCCCCCCGTGACCCAAAAAGGATTAAGCAGAAGAAGATTTTTTTTATTTTTTTTTTTGTTACTTATTTGTACCCGTAGGTAGATTTGGTTTGCAGTCTGGTGACAAGCCACCGGCTGCCAGTCGCTGCGTGCGCGAGCGCCCTAAACCTACATGTTTACCTACCATACAAGATGAATGAATGAATAAACCTGTTTAACTATTATTGAAGTACTCATTTATGTTCCATTGTTTTACATTCTTCTTAGCTCCATTTGCTTTTAGATTTTCTTATTTTGATGTGTTCTTAGCTCAGTTTCTAAGTATGGGTCTTTAGTTCCCTTTGCTCTGTGTGTTCTTAGTTTTATCTTGTATTTTATGTGTTTGAGCTCCAGTGTTTCCTCAGTGGAGCCCCTCATGCCGGATGCTGTCTGAGCATCTGCAGTGGTCTTGGTCTCGTGGGTCGCTCTAGCTTGGGTGGGTGGGGGCTTTATACCGCTGCCTACAGCTGTGGTGCGGGCCCTGGCCTGTCCTGGTTGGGGCGGCCTTTGTGGCACCTTCTGTGGTTATTGGCTGTGCGGTATCCCGGCGTGGGGGGGCTCCACAGTATGGTTGCTCCTTCATGTGGTGCCTTGGGGCCGAGCAATGTCTCTTATTTTATACAGTGGGGCAAAAAAGTATTTAGTCAGCCACCAATTGTGCAAGTTCTCCCACTTAAAAGATGAGAGAGGTCTCCAATTTTCATCATCGGTATACCTCAACTATGAGAGACAAAATGAGAAAAAAAAAATCCAGAAAATCACATTGAAGGATTTTTAATGAATTAACCCCTTGCACTCCGGGCAATTTTCCTAAAAATGCCAAAAGATAACGTGCCCAAAGTAAATCGAAAGCTGTTATTCAACCCTTTGCAGCATCTTCATGGGGTTGGTGTCATTTAAAAGAAAACACTTTGAATTTTTTGGCAAAAAAAACCATAATCTCTCTACGTGCTCCGGCCACTGAGTTACAGTCATCTAAACATACTGAACTTGAAGAAAATAAATTTGGACACAGTGTTTTTTTGGATACAAATGCTTGCAAATAACACACAGCTATCCGATCCGGCTGGAAAATGCAACAGAAATGTAGAACCAAGTGTTATCAAGCTGAGGTCCAAATTTTGTAACAATACCACAAAAAATGAATATTTTACACAGCTTTTTCCTCAGGTAGTTCCCAGGCGTTTTGGAACTGTGCCAAATTGTGCCAAATGGCACAGTTTGGAAAAACGTCTGTAACTTTTGAATAATTCAATGTAGAATCTTCATTTTAGGCTCTAATGAAAGGTCACACTCAGGGCTGTGTCTGTGTGTGTGTGTGTGTGGGGGGGTTGTCCCCCCCCCCCGCTACAAAAGACGGAGTTTGTCCCTCGCTACATGATGGATTACACTCCTTGCATGTTTTCACAGTGGCCCCCCCCCCCCCCCGCTACTGTGTGTGTGTGTGTGTGTGTGGGGGGGGGGGTCCTCGCTACAGAAGACGGCCATCGCTACATGAAGAAATAGACTCATATGCTTCCCCCCGCGGACCGGGGGGCGTTCGGACCGTGAACGCCCCCCCCCCCGCTGCACGGTCCGAACACGGCAAATGAACCGTTTATCGCGGCGCACGTACTTCGTGCGCAGTACAGTTGTAATTTACCGATCGGTCAAAAGTCATTTTTGGATTACAGTTTTCAGGGAGAAATAATAATTTAGCTTATAACACCTTACCTCTTCACAGCAGAAGAGTCCTGGCGAACTTCTCTTCCCCATTGTCAGACGAACGCGACGCTGCTCCGCTCGTGGATCCCGATCAAAACATAATTCCAATATTGCGGTTTTGGTGAATGATTTACGACCTTTGTCGTCGGCCTCCGTCGGTCTATGATGACGGAAGAGAATCCTAAACGTCTATTCTGCTGGAATGAGTGCAGGTCCCACTTGTGGGTGGTCTCCATGCTGCGGGGTCTGTAGCAGATTCGTCCAGCGTCCTTTGTTTTCATCTGCTGCAGCAGTAAATCTCTCTTCACCCAGCCTGAATTTCTGTGCTTCAATTGGCTCCTGCATTCACAGTAGGCGGGTCCTCCTTCCTAGGTTTTCATTCATTGGCTCTTCAAGGTTTCAGAAACCCAATTCAAGGCTCTTATTAGTCGAATGAGAGGTCAATCAGATGAACTAATCTGTTCGCAGCTGTGTCTGCAGTTTTTTTTTAGTGGCGCTTGGACGCCACTACATCACCATCACCACCTACATCATCACAATCTGGACTATGCGTCCGAGTGCGCACGAGGGCGCACTGCGCCCTCGTGCGTCCTAGGACACAGAGACTTGCCCGCCCGCGGAACAACGGAGCGCAAGTGGTTAATTGGTAAATTCCTCAGTAAAATAAGTATTTGGTCACCTACAAACAAGCAAGATTTCTGGCTCTCACAGACCTGTAACTTCTTCTTTACGAGGCTCCTCTGTCCTCCACTCGTTACCTGTATTAATGGCACCTGTTTGAACTCGTTATCAGTATAAAAGACACCTGTCCACAACCTCAGTCAGACTCCAAACTCCACTATGGCCAAGACCAAAGAGCTGTCAAAGGACACCAGAAACAAAATTGTAGACCTGCACCAGGCTGGCAAGACTGAATCTGCAATAGGTAAGCAGCTTGGTGTGAAGAAATCAACTGTGGGAGCAATTATTAGAAAATGGAAGACATACAAGACCACTGATAATCTCCCTCGATCTGGGGCTCCACGCAAGATCTCAGTGAGCAAAAATCCCAGAACCACACGGGGGGACCTAGTGAATGACCTGCAGAGAGCTGGGACCAAAGTAACAAAGGCTACCATCAGTAACACACTATGCCGCCAGGGACTCAAATCCTGCAGTGTCAGACGTGTCCCCCTGCTTAAGCCAGTACATGTCCAGGCCCGTCTGAAGTTTGCTAGAGAGCATTTGGATGATCCAGAAGAGGATTGGGAGAAGGTCATATGGTCAGATGAAACCAAAATAGAACTTTTTGGTAAAAACTAAACTTGTCGTGTTTGGAGGAGAAAGAACACCATACCTACTGTGAAGCATGGGGGTGAAAACATCATACTTTGGGGCTGTTTTTCTGCAAAGGGACCAGGACGACTGATCCATGTAAAGGAAAGAATTAATGGGGCCATGTATTGTGAGATTTTGAGTGAAAACCTCCTTCCATCAGCAAGGGCATTGAAGATGAAACGTGGCTGGGTCTTTCAGCATAACAATGATCCCAAACACACCACCCGGGCAACGAAGGAGTGGCTTCGTAAGAAGCATTTCAAGGTCCTGGAGTGGCCTAGCCAGTCTCCAGATCTCAACCCCATAGAAAATCTTTGGAGGGAGTTGAAAGTCCATGTTGCCCAGCGACAGCCCCAAAACATCACTGCTCTAGAGGAGATCTGCATGGAGGAATGGGCCAAAATACCAGCAACAGTGTGTGAAAACCTTGTGAAGACTTACAGAAAACATTTGACCTCTGTCATTGCCAACAAAGGGTATATAACAAAGTATTGAGTTGAACTTTTGTTATTGACCAAATACTTATTTTACCGAGGAATTTACCAATTAATTCATTAAAAATCCTTCAATGCGATTTTCTGGATTTTTTTTTCTCATTTTGTCTCTTGTAGTTGAGGTATACCTATGATGCAAATTGGAGACCTCTCTCATCTTTTAAGTGGGAGAACTTGCACAATTGGTGGCTGACTAAATACTTTTTACCCCACTGTATGTGTGTAAGAGAAGGAGGGGGTGACGTATGTGCCTGTGTGTGTTTTTGGGTATGTTTATGGGAGGGTTGGAAGGGGTGGGGTGTATCGTATAAAATATGTAACTAAATGTCTGTTTTTATCTATGTAAAGCACTTTGCACAGCATCTAATGTTTAAAAAGTGCTATACAAATAAAGTTTGATATATTTGAGCAGTTGTGATCATAAGACAGGTGGCCTCATGTAAGAAGAACATGCTAATGTTAGTAAGCCACGCTGGTACGACTGAGCCACTCCAGATTCAACAAATTCTCACATGTCCTACAAATGTTGAAAGAGCGGGTGTGAAAATGCTGAATTCCGCCTGTGTGAACGTGGGTCGAACAGAATTAAGAGACTTGCATAATTGACGCCTAAAAACCTCCCATATAAGGTCACACTTCCTGCAGTGTCTGACCAGAATGTTCAGTCACAAAAATGGCTTCAAAGTTTAATAGGAAAAAAAAACTTAACGAGCAAAATAGAAGTTCTCCTGTCTGCAATCCAAAATGGGAAAAAATATAAGTAGAATCAGTGAGATTATAGAAGATATTTCATTGTGTTTGCTGCAGATGTTCCTTCTGACAGCAACCAACATGAAGACGCAGCATGTGATGAAAAGGCCTGAAAGTGATGCTATGCTGTAAAAGACTTGGAACCGCATCATTTTGAACGACTATGGCATAAAATCCAGCTGGGGGCTAGACGAGGACGGCACACCTGGCTGTGCTCAGCTCAGCAACACCGTTGGAACATGAAACACATGAAGACTGGTGATGCTGAAGAATACTGCCGTGGATGTGAAGTTCCATTGAGTTTGGATGATTACATCAGAAAATGCATTCCAAAGACAAACTGTACCATCTCACTGTCCTGTAAAATCAAAAACAAATTATCATTTTGATAATTTTAACAACTTATGCACCATATTTTTTGAAATATGGTGCAGAAAACTTCATTTTTAGAGCATAAGACAAGTGGAGTAAAGTCGCGTTACATTTCATAGAATAATTAGTTTTGAAACTAGGCCAAGTCATTGATATTTTCAAAAACATGGCACTGGTTATTATTTCGGGCAGCGCGGTGGCAGAGTAGTTAGCACTGCCACCCTTGGCCGAGGGATCCTGGGTTCGATCCCCGACCAACAGTGATCTGTGTAGAGTTTGCATGTTCTCCCCGTGTCTGCGTGGGTTTACTCCGGGTTTCCTCCCACATGCCAAAAACATGCAGGTTAGGTTAATTGGCATCAAACTGGGGATTCTAAATTGTCCTTAGGTCTGACTGTGAGAGTGAATGGTTGTCTGTCTCTCTGTGTTGGTCCTATGATAGACTGGCGATCTGTCCAGGGGGTACCCTGCCTCTCGCCCAAAGATGCTGGGATAGGCTCCAGCCCCCCCTCTGCTGCGACTGGCTGGGGGGGCTGGGGGGTGAGGGGATAGAGAAGAAAAGAACAGACATGTAGAGAGCAAACAGCATGATGGGGACTCAATCTATCGGAGAGAACAAACGGATGTTAATGACCAGCAAAAATATTTCATTGAGTGAAGAAAGGAGTGAAGCCCAGTGCATTATTGGAGGTCTCCCGGCTGTCTAAACCTATTAGCAGCATAACTAAGGGAGGGTTCAGAGACACAGGATCCCTCCCTAATTGTAGGCTATATCAAAAAGGAAGGTTTTAACCCTATTCTTAAAAACAGAGATCGAGTCTGACTCCTGAATCCAGATTGGCAGCTGGTTCCAAAGGAGAGGAGCTTGATAACTGAAGGCTCTGCCTCCCATTGTACTTTTGGAGATTCTAGGTATTACAGTAATCCTGCATTTTGGGAGCGTAGTGCTCTGTTGGGATAATAGGGTAGTATCAGATCTTTTAAATAAAAGGGGCCTGATTATTTAGAGCTTTGTAAGTGAGAAGAAGGATTTTAAACTTAATTCTAAACTCTATGGGAAGCCAATGAAGGGAGGCCAGAACTGGAGAGAGATGATCTCTCTTTCTAGTACCTGTTAAAACTCTTGCTGCAGCATTTTGGATCATCTGAAGTCTTTTTAAAGATGATAAGATAAGATAAGATAAGATAAGCCTTTATTAGTCCCACAACGGGGAAATTCCAGGATTGCAACAGCACAGGGATAGCAACACTCAGAGCAACAATAAGAAGGCAAGAAAAAAAAACAAGCAAGCAAGAGCAGCTAATATACATATGTACATATTACTATAAAATATATATATACACACACACACAGACACACAGTGCAGAGCATTGTAGCTGGATGGAATAAATATATGAATATATGAACACACAGTGCAGAGCATTGTAGCTAGATGTAATAAATATGTAAATATATAAACACCCACAGTACGGAGCATTGCAGCTAGGTGGAATAAATATGCAAGTATATAAACACACACAGTGCGGAGCAATGTAGCTAGATGGAATAATATGTAGATATATAAAAACACAGTGCGGAGCAATGTAGCTAGATGGAATAATATGTAGATATATAAAAACACAGTGCGGAGCATTGTAGCTAGATGGAATAAATATATAGATATATAAATATAAACACACCCAGTGCTGAGCATTGTAGCTAGATGGAATAAATATGTAAATATATAAACACACACAGTGCAGAGCATTGTTGCTAGGTGGGATGAAACAGCATAACCGTCTATTTAGTTATCCTACATGGTATGATTATGTGCCCATACATATTCTCACCCTCCATAGCGACCGGTATGTTCCTAGTTGTATGCCGGACAGGACCATTGTGTTAGTCTATTGCATCTTTTGCATTCAAAAAAACTATTAGTTTGTTACGTCTTTTTGCTATCTCTGCGAGCAGCCCTGCTTAGGTTGTACAGTCTGACAGCCGTTGGTAGGAAGGACCTACGAAACCTCTCGGTTGTGCACCTGGGATGATGAAGGACAACCTGATAATAAAGAGTTACAATAATCTAATCTAGAGCTAACAAAAGTGTGGATCAGTTTCTCAGCATCACTGAGACAAAATGCTCCTAATCTTGGCAAGATTATGCAAATGATGGAAGGCAGTCTTAGAAACAAGTTTAATATGTGAATTAAAAAACAGATCTTGATCAAAAATAACTCCCAAGGTTCCTCACAGAACTATTAAGAGAAAGAGTAACCGCATCCAAACTAAGAGTTTGATTTGGAAAGGTATTTCTAAGGTTTTTTGGACCAACTGGAATGACTTCAGTCTTAACTCAATTTAATCGCAAGAAATTACAAGTCATCCAAGCTTTGATTTCCTTAAGACAGGCTTCTAACTTGGCTAATTGATTACTATCATCTGGCTTCATTGACAGGTATAATTGTGTGTCATTTGCATAACAATGAAAATGTATACAGTGCTTTCTTATAATGTTGCCTAACGGAAGCATATATAGACTAAAAAGAATAGAGCCTAGCACAGATCCCTGTGGAACTCCGTGACTGAGCTTTGAGTTGGAAGAAAACTCATTGACATGAACAAACTGGAACCTATCAGATAAATAAGATCTAAACCATTGCAACGAAGTTCCATTAAGTCCCAACACCAACAAGGTGTTCTATTCTATCAAGTAAAATATTATGATCGATAGTATCAAAAGCTGCATTAAGGTCTAAAAGGACAAGTACAGAAACAAGTCCATTATCAGATGCGATAAGGAGGTCATTAGTGACCTTCACTAAGGCTGTTTCAGTACTATGATGGATTCTAAACCCAGATTGAAACTCTTCAAATAAACCATTTCCCTGCAAGTGGTCAAATAATTGCGTAGCAACAACTCTAAGATTTTTGAAATGAAAGGCAGATTAGAGATTGGTCTATAGTTGGCTAAAACTTCTGGATCCAGCGTTGGCTTTTTGAGTAAGGGTTTAATTACAGCAGTTTTAAAAACCTGTGGTACATGGCCTAAAGTTAATGAAGAATTGATTATTTGAAGAATAGAGCTACCAATAAATGGGAAGACTTCTTTAAATAACCTGGAAGGAATAGGGTCTAAAAGACAAGCTGAAGGCTTGGATGAGGAAACTGTTTTATCCAACTTGTTTTTGCACATCTGGACAGTGTCAGAGTAAACGTCTGAAGTGATCACTGCTTTAGTGACTGAACTCAGCCAGTGTTTCTCCTGCTCTTGTCTTACAGACGACGGGCCTGGTCGGCCTGGCCGTGTCCCAAAATCCACATGAGGTGAGTAGCTGACAGTGAGTGTACCACTCAGTCCTTCTGGCTTAGGGCTGTATGTTAACATTTTTGGTTATAGCACTGGTGCTACAGAGGTTCATCGTCATGTAGCACAAGACAAAAACTTGTAGCATGATAAAAACATCTTTTACGTCTCTAAAATTGACTGCAAGGATAAGGACCTGATGCGAGTTCAGTTCACAAACAGTTCGCTGAACATAGTTTACAAGGCAAACAAACCTAAATGAATGGGCAGTTCTTGGCAAATGGTTTTTCCTGTTTGGCTTGCTTATTCTGTAGTTGTGTAGATCCATGGTCCTCCATCAGCTGGTTAGAGGATACGTTAACTATGGCGTAGACTGTAGCCTACTTCAGCTTCATATTACCTAAGAATTCTCCGTTGTACCCCCACCAAAAACAATATTTTATGCGTGGTATTGTTTTACTTACAAACTGACATAACCTCTACTCTTAAATTGATGGAATTGCTCCAAAAGGGCAAAAAAAAAACCCAAAACAAAACTATCTTACCTAGCCGACATCTTTGTTCGCTATTAAAATCACCTCCCTGAGGAGTTTGGCCAATGAGAAAACTGTTCATGGTGACAGTGTCGTTCAGTTACGGAGACTAACGAACACTTCCAAACGGTTTTGTCAACTGAATGCAGGGCTGTACTTATAGCACTTTTCTAGTCTCAAAGACCACTCAAAGTGCTTCACTAGTACTAACCTCTATTCTAAGGGCCTATCAGAGACGGATACCTAGGGACCATTTAGAATCACTAATTAACCTAACATGCATGTCTTGGATTGTGGGAGGAAACCAGCTCACCTGGAGTAAACCCACAGGAACAGGGAGAACGGTTCCTACTCCTGCCAGCCTGGGGACTCGAACCTGGAACCTTCTAGCTGTTGGGCAACAGTGCTAACCGCTGTACCACTGTGCAAATAGTGCAGTTTAATTATTAAAAATATAGTTTCATGATTGAAAACTTGTCAAGATCTACCAGACGATGTGCTGACAGAAACCAACAAAACACTGGCATGAGGTGGGAAGTGTGGCGCAAAAGTCTACTGTTGACCATCAAAATGGGTCCTCAGTGTTTCACACATCAACGTTACTGCAGTCAGAGACCTCTGTGTGGCTATCTGTAGGGTCCTGACACTCTGCTCTCCTCTCAGCACCTGAGGGTTCTTTACACAAAGATCTTGACCACGCTGCAGAAAATGCCGCAGGACGCCGCCTACAGGAAGTACACCGAGCAGCTGGTCAATGAGCGGTTCGGTCACGTGAAAACAGTGAGCATTGCTGGAAAGTTGATAACTGATAATTAGGCTAGCACAGTTTGGCAACCTGAAAGTGTTTGTGTTCACAGGAACCAGACGTAGAGAAGCTGGAGAAGAAAATCAACTGTGGTCAGATTGAAGAAGTCATTTTCCAGGTAGGCCACAGGACCCAGAACAGGTCCAGTTTCTGGTTGGGAGGAGGATTACTGACACTCAGTCCATATTCATGCCCAGATAGAGCCTGATTTCTACATCCACGTGAAATCAAAACCCCGTTTAACAGTCCTCAGAGTGGTGTGCACCTCTCCAGAAATGAAACGTCATGGTGACAGACTTCCACACATGCGATTGGCCGATTGCTGAATGTCCTTTCCTGCTTCTTCCCCATTTCAAAGTGAGATGGATAAACATAAGACCAAACTGAAGAGATTAACTGAGGAATTTTGCAAACTGGCAAATTTGCGGAAATAAATGTTGACCTACATCCGTTTGCTAACAACGTGATGCAGGAGCGTCATGTTTGGACTTTTGTCCAAGACGGGACAATGCCACCTACTGTTGTGGAGCTACAGCTGAATCTGTTTCAGACCCCCTGCGTTTATTTAAAAAAGTCACATCTGCTTTAAAAAACTGTCCACATGGAAATGAACAAACGGCGTTCTGATGCCTGTGCTGATAAGATAACTCTACACTTGTGTGTGTCAGTAAGTTGGATTGTCATGATTTGGCATGTAACTTTAGAAAGTATGACCATAATCACAATTAAAAACTTGGAAATATTTTCCCGTATGCATAAAGTTTACCTTTTTTTAGGACAAAAATCAGCTTTTTCACCATCATCACATTTTGGAGTTGCACTAATATGTGCAAATGTACTAAAACCCTGTTAAAGATGGCAGCACAATTGTTACTGCTGCATTGGCCGTTGCCATGAAAACAAAGGAGATAACGGCACGTTTTTGTGATGTCAGATTAGAGTGATGGTGGCACATCCCTGATGTCAGAAGCCCTTTCATTGTGAAAGGAAGCAGTCAGCTTCAGGTAGTTACTGGAAGAGGCGAAACGCTGCACCAAGTCACTGCTGGACTTGGCTGCTTTCTAGTGATGTTCAAACCGAGGCCTCATGAAATGAGACGGCTGCTTCATGAGCTACCATGTTATGAAACCTCTAATAAAGGCTGCCATCTGGTGACTGACTGTCAAAACTGCACTTTGTCATTTTCTCAGACAAGGGTGTAAAAATTCTGTCAAATCAAGTTACGATTTTAATTGACTTGAATTAGATTACCCTCCATATAATCTTTGAAATGATGCAGCTTTCAGAATTTGTAGTCATTGCTGGAAAAACTGTGTGGAAGGACAGTTTTGAGTGAGAGTGAGCAGGGCTTGACATTAACAGTGGCTGGTGGATTTCAGCAGTGGTCGTTAACACAGCTACACTCTACAGCCACTTTGGTCATGTGCAGCCATGAAGGCATGTCCCAGTCTGTAGGGGTGGTGATGTTACGCCGGACACCGCCCACTCACCACTGATTCATGCAATATAAAGTGGAAGGGTCATGAGCAGTTTTTTTTTTTTTAATAGAACAAAATACAGCATACAAACTCTCGATGAGGATGAAGGTTACAGATGAGTTACAAAATCAGAACTTTAACAAAAAATATACAAACTTCACATTCCAATTAAGAAAAAAGGGGTATATTGAAAGAGAGGAAAGAGCACATTTCTCTGATAGTCTTTTATTATAGTAACAGGAGCTGTCCAATGTCTCTTGCATTTTTTTTTTTGCATCATGAGCAGTGCATCGAGTGCTGTTTCAGCACACCCACAGTCACGTGACCGTAGCAAGCGAGGCCTCATTATGTCGGTCATATCATGTGACTTGAGAGCTCGTGGGAAATTTGAGAGGGTTCTATTGGATTTTTTTGTTGTTGCTTTGTTTTGTTTGTTCCTGCCATCCAACTTTGAGTAGACCTCGGATGGGCAAATGCTCAAAAGTATTGATTTTTTTTTCTGGTTTTCTACTCAGATGCAGTTCTGATACTCAGTCAGCAGATGGCACTCTTTATTAAATGTTTCATAACACTGTCGCTCATGAAGCTATTGTTTTATAAGGCCTCAGTTTCACCATCACTAATGTATCTATGTGGAATATTTAGTACATCTAATGTATTGTTTAATGTTCCATCCATCTTCTTCTGCTTAATCCTTTTTGGGTTGCTGGGGGGGGGGGGGGGGGGCTGGAGCCGATCCCAGCATCTTTGGGTCCATCGCAGGGCCAACACACAGAGACAGATCCATTCACACAGTCATACCTAAGGACAACTTAGAATCCCCAGTTTGATGCCAATTAACCTAACTTGCATGTTTTTGGCATGTGGGAGGAAACCAGAGAAATCCTGGAGTAAACCCACGCAGACACGGGGAGAACATGCAAACTCCACACAGATCACTGTTGGGCAGGGGCTGGGATTTGAACCCAGGATCCCCAGGCTAAGGGTGAGTTGCTGTGCTGCCGCAGTGCTAACCACTCCTCCACCGCGCCGCCCCTTGTTTAATGTTGCTAAACCTAATTCTAACTTGTGTAATACTGTCCCTGACTTCTGCTCAAATAGTGAATGCAACAATAACAAATCTCCTCTCAAAAACCCTCAGCTTGAGTGATGAATCAGACCTTTTAAATCCTTCACTATTGACGTGTGCAACGCCCAGGTTTCAAATCACATGATGCGACGAGGCCTCGTTTGCTACGGTCACATGACCGTGGCCATATTGACACAGTGCTCGACACTCTGCGCGTGACACTTCTGTGTTATATTGGTCAAATCAGTGTCAAGTGGGCGGTGTCGTGCATAACTACATCTGACCCAGCTCTTATGATCATGAATGAGATGAGTGTTGGTGACTGCCGGTTGTGTCTGCAGGCGGAGTGTGAGCTGGCTCTGTCCAGGAAGATGTCTGAGTGGAAGCCGTGGGAGCCGCTGATGGAGGAGCCGCCCCCAAACCAGTGGAAATGGCCCATCTGACTTAGAGCTCTGCTTCTCATAATGAACTTTATTAAAGTCCTGTGATGATCTCCGTTTGTTCTCAGGAATGACTATTATTGATGTGTAACACAAACATTTGAGCGTGGACTGTTTTCTGTTAATTAAAAATAACCTGATGAAACAACATAGTTCTCCATTGGTTTGGGTTTTATTCTTCATTACACTGGTCAGGTGCACAAACATCCCCACACTCATTAAAATAATGTCAGCTGGACCTTCTTCACCCCCCACAGATGTCCCGTTAACCAGTGGTGCCTCTCTGTAAGAGCTGGAGCATGATGGGATAGATGGGAGCGAACTCCTTCCCCTGCCGGGCTCTGACTGACTGCACGTAGGCCTCCAGAGCGCCCCTGACAGGACAAAATCGATAGTATGTTATGATCACAATTCATCTCCAACCCAAAACCAGTCAGAATGGGAAATACTCTCAACTACAGTTGGTCAATAAAAATGAAGAACTGGCTACACAACACAGGCCTGCCACTAGAGGGCAGTCATTCTCCAGTCAGAGCTCCAGCGAGCCCAGAGCAGGGTCTGCAATCTGCGGCTCCCGGGGAAGGAGTGGTACATTTCCAAGAAAAGCAATACATTTACATGAAAAAGGCAGCAGTCATGAGGAAAATATCCTCAAAAGCAGAAAATGTGGAGAACTTGTGCCCCTGCCCCCCTCCTCCCAAAAATAATCAAATTTAACCGAAAAGAGGTCACAAAATTTCTGGGAATCACAAAAACAGGAGGGAAAAAGTTGTCAGATGCTGCAGTTTCACCCATGAAAGCTAAAACAATAAAAATAATAGATTTGTGAGAATAGCTGAACATTTATTAAAAAATAATTTCTAAATTTAAGGAAAGTATTTTTTTTTTTGAGAAAAAAAAACCCAAATTGGCAAGAATGTCACAAATTCACCCCAAGATGCTACAATTTTATTAAAGAGTTGCAGACGTACAGTGGTGTGAAAAAGTGTTTGCTCATTTTTTGTATGTTTGTCACACTTATGTTTCAAACAAATGTAAATATTAGATTATGGCGATGCATAGTGGTGATATAGCAATGTATATTGTGGTTGTGTCAGCAGACAGCGTCTCAGGAGGCAGTGCTTAGACACGAGAGAACAATAGGCAGGGACCTCATGGGGAGTTGGCAGGAAGAGAGAGCTGGGGGTTTGAGGAGAATGTATGGTGGAGGTGAAATGTCATGCAGATGTGAGATGATCTGTGGAGTTTTAAGGGATGAAACCTGGTTTGGCAGTTCAGTGCTTTCTGTGTATGATGTTGTGAGAGTGTGAATAAACTTGGTCTGATCGTAACTTGGCCTCATCATTTCCACAAGACAACAATAACACATGGATACACAAAATGTAGCTTTTAAATGGTGGTTATTATTAACAGTTAAAAAAAATCCAAACCTACATAGCCCTGTGTGAAAAGGTGATTGCCCCCCACCGTTAAAACATAAATTAACTAGTTTATCACCTCTTTGGAAAGCTTGAGTTCAATTTCTCTAGCCACACCCAGGCCTGATTACTGCCACACCTGTTCTTAATCAAGAAATCACTTAAATAGGACCTGCCTGACAAAGTGAAGTAGTCCAAAAGATCCTCAAAAGCTAGACATCATGCTGCGATCCAAACAAATTCAGGAACAAATGAGAAAAAGTAATTGAGTTCTATCAGTCTGGAAAAGGTTATAAAGCCATTTCTAAAGCTTTGGGACTCCAGTGAACCACAGTGAGAGCCATTATCCACAAATGGTGAAAACATGGAACAGTGGTGAACCTTCCCAGGAGTGGCCGGCTGACCAAAATCACCCCAAGAGAACAGCCAACAACTCATCCAAGAGGTCACAAAAGACCCCACAACAACATCCAAAGAACTGCAGGCCTCACTTGCCTCAGTTAAGGTCAGTGTTCATGACTCCACCATAAGAAAGAAACTGGGCAAAAATGGCCTGCATGGCAGAGTTCCAAGACGAAAACCACTGCTGAGCAAAAAGAACATAAAGGCTCGTGTCAGTTTTGCCAGGAAACATCTTGATGATCCCCAAGACTTTTGGGAAAATACTCTGTGGACTGATGAGACAAAAGTTGAACTTTTTGAAAGGTGTGTGTTCCATTACATCAGTGTAGAAACAACAGCATTTCAGAAAAGGGACATCATACCAACAGTATAATATGGTGGTGATAGTGTGATGGTGTGGGGCTGTTTTGCTGCTTCCAACCATGAATTCTGCTGTCTACCAAAAAATCCTGAAGGAGAATGTCTGGCCATCTGTTCTTGACCTCAAGCTGAAGCGCACTTGGGTTCAGCAGCAGGACAATGATCCAAAACACACCCGCAAGTCCACCTCTGAATGGTTTAAGAAAAAGAAAATGAAGACTTTGGAGTGGCCTAGTCAAAGACCTGACCTGAATCCGATTGAGATGATGTGGCATGACCTTAAAAAGGTGGTTCAGGCTGGAAAACCCTCCAATGTGGCTGAATTACAACAATTCTGCAAAGATGAGTGGGCCAAAATTCCTCCACAACGCTGTGAAAGACTCATTGTCAGTTATCACAAACGCTTGATTGCAGTTGTTGCTGCTAAGAGTGGCCCAACCATTTATTAGGTTTAGGGGGCAATCACTTTTTCACAAAGGGCCATGTAGGTTTCGATTTTTTCCCCCTTAATAATAAACACCTTCATTTAAAAACTGCATTTTGTGTTTACTTGTGTTATCTTTGTCTAATATTTAAATTAGTTTGATGATCTGAAATATTTAAGTATGAAACATACAAAAAAATGAGAAACCAGGAAGGGGACAAACACTTTTTTCACACCATTGTATGAAAAAAGCAGCATTTTTACCTGATAAGGGTAACAATCAGATTAAGACTATCTTTGAGAATAGGCAGAAGATTATGTCAGAAATATCATATTTATGAAAAAAGCTCATAGCTTTACTGGAAAAAGTCTTCAGCTTTACTTAAAAAAGGTTTTAAATTTGATAAGAAAAATATGCCAAATTTAGGGGGAAAAAAGCAAAACATTTATGCCAAAAAAATAGTTTGAGGGAAACACCCACACAGTTTTAGAAGGAAAAAAAACTATTTGCAAATAATCAAATTACCAGAAAAAGTAGCAATTTCATGAGAAAAAGGTAACAAATTTACAGTAAACCCTCTTAATGCTGACGGTGGTTGCCGAGCCTGAGCCTAGACGATGCTGTCCAGCCCACCAGCAGAGCTGCCTCACCAGTGCTGGGTCCAGTTCAGCTGCAGCTGCCAGGAAGGCAAATCAGGACTTTTTCAGGCCGCCTGATCAAGACTTCACAAATCTCAAAAAAAATCTGTGACCACATTACAATTAATCTTGCCCAGTTATTTACATGAACTGAAATTACTGAACATTCCGGGTCTTTAATTTTCACATTGAATTTGGACTTCAACAGGATTCATGTTGGTACAAAATCATCAAGCTATTCAAGCGGAATACCTGAAGCTAGACTTGATCTCCACAACCAAAACTGGCAATTTAACAGGAAAAAAAAGTCACAAATTTATGAAGAAAAGTAAAATTTAACAGAAGTTCTACACAAATGTAAGAAAAAACAAATTTATGAGGATAATGTAAAAGTTCCTTATTAAGAAGGGGCAAAATCACAAATTTTCCCCCTGGTGGGCCCGTCATGGGTAAAACTATTTAAATCAAGTATTAACAGTTATTACAAGGAGTCTATAAATAATATACAGTACATAGATAGGTACCATATAAAGCTCCTTTGGCAAAGTAAATTGGTTTGGGCAACAATAACGAAAGCAGATTCTCTTCTGCTCACCTCGCTGCTTGACAGGACAAGGGAAAAAAATCACAAATTTACACAAAACATTTCCAGTTTATGAGAAAAAAGTTTCAAGTTTACAAAATGGCAAATTTCTAAGGCAAAAACATTTAAATTTATGAGGATTTCACCCCCATACACCACAAGTAATTCAACGTCTCAAATTTCCAGAAGAAATTATAATTTAAATGAGCAAATGACCTCAAATTTTCAAAGATATACAAAAATAGCAAATTTACATGATAAAAGTTTTAACAGACAAATTGGTTCCACCTTGATTTTTATTTGTGGCTCCTTGCAAAAGTCAGTGGAGTTTGACGAGCGCAGGGGTGCCATCCTAAGGTGCCTTACCTGATGAGGGTGAGCCGGTCCTCTCTCTGACGGGTGCCTCATCGAGCCACTGGGAGTAGCGCGCGATAGACCACTCTGCTCTCTGTGGAGGAAACGTGCTCGGTTAATCTGGGTTTCCCACGCACACTGCAGCTGTCAGTGAGTGAGTGTGCTGACCTGGTGAGGTGACCTGAGCTCTGACGGCGCTCGAGAGAAGAGGAAGTGCAGCAGGGTGCTGTAGGGGATCAGGGTCGCCCACAGCTGGACTGCTGGCTATCAGCTCACTGGTCTGAAACAGTAAGGGTCTAAAACACAGAGTGTGCTGGGTGTGAATCACAGTCCATCTCTGCTGTGGTTCAGAGTGATTCAGCCACAGACACCGTTAATGTGAGGCACACTGGAGCACTTCTCCACAGTTAACTTCCCTGGTGTCAGAACACACCAGGATGGCGAGTATAGCTCAGATATTAACACCACTGACTACCACTGACTCAGCTCTGAGTGACTCAGCTTTGGAAGGCCGCGCTGATCCAAGCAGCCCGAGCACAACACTTCACAGATCAGCGCTCACATGGTCAGAAACCCCATGTCCTTCTAAATGTGACCAAGCTAGAAACACTTGGAACTGACTGGAGCAACGATCCTCTGCTCAGGTCAGTGGTCAGCAACCTCTACTGTGCAATGACAAATTTTGTCCCCCAAAAATCTGCATGGAGCTGAAGACTTGTTTGAGGATTAAATTGAAGGTAAAACAGCTGAGTTAGATGAACAAGCTAGGAGAGTTTTAGCTAGGATCTACGAGGGGGGAGGCTGAAAAGTTCAGTGGTCAAATTTGACCCAAATGTGGTTTATGTTTCAACATAGCCTTCCCTTCGCTCCACACACTTCTTCCATCGGTGTTGCAGAGGATCACTGTGTGTGAGTTTGCTAAGCATCAGAGCAATTGCCTAGGAGGAGTAGCAGTTTTCTAAAATGTGGATGGGTAGACAGATGCAGGATCGTTGCATTAGCTCTCTTCAGTTGAGCCAGATTAGCTAACCAAAAAGAATATTTTAGTACGCTGATGCATGTTCAATGGTCTGTTTTTTGGATCAATTAGCTTATTAATTGGGTATTTGCTAAGGAATATCAGACACTGTCAAAATCTTTTCGATTTGAAATGAAACAAAACTGCAGGTTCATTTGGCTCTA
Organism: Pholidichthys leucotaenia; assembly: GCA_020510985.1. NCBI lineage: Eukaryota > Metazoa > Chordata > Actinopteri > Cichliformes > Pholidichthyidae > Pholidichthys > Pholidichthys leucotaenia. The sequence goes on from CM035849.1 coordinate 298,101,170, forward strand.
AATCTCTTCCACTCAGTGCTACTACTCTCCATGCACGTTTTACTGTCATGTTATCACTATGAGGAGATTAAACATTATAATTTAGGACTTCTACAATTCAATTTTATTAACAGTATCGAGTAGGAAATATATAACATGTGCAACACATGCTGGAGCTTTTCTACCAGGCCTGTTCTTGCCAGCGCCACCTTCTTTGCCTGCTGTCTGTTGGGGTAGCAGTATCAGAGCCAGCAACACCAACAGACAAGATTATCAAGAGGGCTGGCTCTGTGATTGGTCCTAGGCCGGAGACCTTTGAGACTGTGGTGGGAGAGGAGAACACTGAACAAACTGTTATCCATCATGGACAATCTGATCACCCCTCCACCACACACTGGACAGACAGTGGAGCGCTTTCTTCAGCAGACTGCTACAGCTTCACTGCCAAATGGTCAGGTACAGGAAATCTTCCTGCTCAGGCCATTTCTCTGCTACAATAACTCACTATGATGTTGATTCTTGTCATAACAATGCTGTCATACTGCACCTTACAGACTAATTGGTACCTCACATTTCACCCTGCACCCGATAGTCCTACATTGTACAGCGGGTATGACGCATGTACAGCGGGGAAAATAAGTACTGAACACATCAACATTTTTCCCATTAAACATATTTCTGATGGAGCCACTGACCTGAGATTTTCGCCAATATCAGTCACAACCCAAGTATCCATACATACAAAGAAATCAAGGCAACTGTGTTCACAAAACAAGTTATATTTAATAAAGTGGAATGACACAGGGAATAAGTATTGGAACACACAAAGAAAAAGAGGTGCAAAAGGCACAGAAAGCCAAGAAACCATCTGAAATCATCAAATTTAGGAATCCATCAACCCCCATCAGTGCAAATTAATTTCAGCTGCTTAAGTCCTGACTGATAGCCTTTAAAAAGGTCTGTGAATATCAGATTGCCACAACAACAAATAACTCTGATGGGTAGAAGCAAACAGCTCTCTCCTAGACCTTCACAACCTGATTGTTACAAAACATAATGATGGCATTGGATACAGTGCATTTCTAAACTGCGAATGTTCCAGTGAGCACTGTTGGAGCATCATTCAGAAGTTGAAAGAACATCATTTTACCATAAACCGGCGATGACCAGGAGCTCCTGCAAGATTTCTGACAGAGGAGTCAAAAGAATTATCAGAAGAGTTATCCAAGCACCAAAGACCACTCGTGGAGAGCTCCAGAAAGACCTGGAGTTAGCAGGTACTGCTGTTTCAAAGAAAACAATGTGATGCACTCAACCAACATGGGCTCTATGCCCGCTCACCTCACAAGACTCCATTGCTGAAGAAAAAGCATGTTGAAACTCATTTAAGGTTTGCTGCCAACATTTGGGCAAGCCAGTAAAATAGTGGGAGAATATAGTCTGGTCAGATGAGACCAAAATTGAACTTTTTGGATGCCACAGGTAGCATCAACGTCTCCTTAGGCCAATCCAGGAGATCACTTTTCTTCATTTTAAAGAAATTACACTTTTCTTCATTTTAAAGGAACTCTCACTCAAGGTCTGGTCAAGAATGCTGTGTGTCTTCAACAGGACCCCATTGTAAACAATTTCACTTTTGTAGAGAGACTTGATAAGGATTTGCTTTTAAAGGCTTAAGTGGACCATAAACTCTTGGAGTCAAATCCCCAACTGGACAGTTCATGCTGATAGTACTCCATTTGTGCCAGAACTGATACTCATAAAAAGTCGAACGTCTTAAACGGCTAGATATATGGCCTTCTTCCTCTCTTAGACCATTTCCCAGAACCCTCTAGGCCCCTGCTGACATTCAAGAGACATAAAAATTATCTACAGCTCAACAGTACCTCCTAGTGGACATCTACGGAATATATTTCATTGTGAATCTGACTAAACATTACGCTTTTCTTCCAGCTATCATCTCCTCGTATTCTAAGGACACTGTGAAAATCATCACCCTTTTTTGATCACCAACAATGGTTTTGCAGTAATTCATTAATCCTTGATTTAAATGTAAGTGCATGTCTTAGGAATGTTTTATTTTCATGAGTGTTATTCAAATGAATGTTAAAATTATTAGTAATGGTATAAATGCATAGTCACTGAATATTAGCCTTGAATCACTTAAATTAGTTAGATTTTATATTGAGTATATAATTCCATAAGAACTGAATGTTTTATGAATCTCTGTCCGTCTTCCCTCTCGTGAAAACCAATCACCATGCTGCCTTTCTACTGGATAACGTACTGGTATCTGATTAACTGTTCACAAACAAAGAAATGTTCCCTCATTGGACAAAAGCCCATTCAAACTCCTCTTTACGGAAGATGATTGGCCCGTTTTGCGGCCGGCCCCATTTTATGACCCAGCAGCGCGCTTCAGTTAAAAGCTTCAGAGTGCCCTGATATGACGAGATCGAGATTGAAAAGAACAAAAGAAAGTTTTTGTTTTCACTTCTTCTTTGTACTTCTTGCAGTTTTTTTTTGTCTAAATTGTTCTGTGAGTTTTAAGAAGTCTTTTGTGTGTGTGAACTTGGTCACATCTCGTTAACTTTCCTAAATCGTCTTTTACTTGTTTTTGGTTAACTGAGGAGAACTCCTTTTTCATGAGCTCGTCTTTAAAGAGAGTTAACACGCAAATCTTTTTTTCCTTCACTTCAGAAGCCATTCTTACTCTATTCAGATGTTTTTTTTTTTCTTGGACCTTTTTTGACTTTTCATGCAGTTAAAGTGGACTTTTTAAATTTTCCTGTTTTAAAGTGAACTGAGAGGTTTTTGGACATTTCTTTTCCGGCTTCATCCACGTCTGACCCCGTAAAGAAATGAGGAGCTTGTGGGTGAAACTGACTAAAACATTCTTCCTTCAGTCTTTGGGTTTGTTCTGCAGGCCGGAGACATCCTAAATTCGGACTGGTTGCCAGAGGACTCCACGCCTGCCCGGTGTGAGCCCCCAGCCGAGTTTATGCTTCTCACAGCTGTGAACGATCTGAAAACCGACCAGCAGTCGCTTTCCCCCGGTGTTCCAAACACTGTCTGGAAGAGCTGCTGAGCCTTCCTAAACTTATACCACCGGCTGGCGCTGACCACCTGGACCTACAGCTGTTCATAAGGGAGACTCCCATTTTCCTATCTGCTGGGTTTAAATGTGATGTCCTAAAATATTAATTACAATTGAACATAACCAATATTTCATGGTACAATTAGTCCCTTAGCCGTAGGACAAAGCTATAAACTGAAGGAAAATCCGTATTCATTTTTAAGTAACTTCCTTTCATTTTTGTAGATTAATTCAGAAATTCCTTTTTAGATAATCAGCTTATGGAATTTTTCCCCATAAAATTGTGTTCTGATTTTGTTAAGATACTTCAGCCTTCCATTGCATTACAGTTGAAACATAAAATCTGGTTTCCTTTTGGTTCCACAAAGGTTTAACTATAGATTTTATGCCCACGAATCCACTAACAGTTGATGTGATACTGAACACCTGTTTATCATTTGAATCTGTTTATTCATCATTTGAATGCTATGTCATGTAACCTGAATAAGTTTCATTTAATAAAATTGTAAATGAGAGAAGTTGAAGTGTTTTTCCTTTGCATATATGTTTTCTAGATCATGGCAGTAAAAGAACTCACTAAATTTTGAGACTGATTCATTAAGTAATTGAAGGTACGGAAATTAATTAATTGAAATTAATTCATTAACAAGTTGTTCTTTTAGAACTGGTTTCCCTTTTTTACGAGTGCTTTTCTATTTTATTTAGTGAACGTGGGGTGACGGTTTAACTCTGTCCCCTCGCACACCCACTATTAAATAAAATAAATAATTCCTGTACCTTATTACACTATATTTTATTAAATATCACTACACACAACACACAGCATGTTTGGAGGAGAAATGGCATTGCACATCCCATCATGGTGTGGGGGTGTTTTTCAGCACATGGTACAGGCAGACTTCATATAATTGAAGGAAAGATGAATGGACAAATGTACAGAGGCATCCTTGATAAGAACCTGCTGCCATCTGCCAAGATGCTGAAGATGATGAGGAGAGCTAAATCTGTGTATTCTGAGAAACTCCAGCAGCAGTTCACTGCTAATGACTCGGCTTCTGTGTGGAGAGGACTGAGGCAAATCACCAACTATCGGCCTCAGGCTTCTAAAGGTCAGGATGACAAAGCCCTTTGTCAAAAAACTGTCCCAACATTACGCCCGTTTTGACACCTCATCAGCTGTGTCCAACTCACCCACTCCACCCAGCTCCACTGCCTCCTCAGCCCCTAATTCATCAAAAGCGGAGAGTTTCAGAATATCCCCCCCCCCCTCCTCCTCCTCCTCCCCCCCTCCCCTTGTCATCAGTGAGCAGGACGTGCACAGACAGTTCTCCAGACTGAACCCGCGCAAGGCCCCCGGGCCGGACGGTGTGTCTCCCTCCACCCTGAGACACTGTGCAAAAGAGCTGGCTCCTGTCTTCACAGACATTTTTAACACCTCCCTTAAGCAATGTCACGTGCCGACCTGCCTCAAATCCTCCACCATCATCCCTGTCCCCAAGAAGCCACGGATTGCTGGACTTAACGACTACAGACCTGTAGCGCTCACCTCTGTAGTCATGAAGTCCTTTGAGCGCCTGGTCCTGTCTCACCTCAAGTCCATCACCACACCCCTCCTAGACCCGCTGCAGTTTGCCTACCGTGCTAACAGGTCTGTGGATGACGCAGTCAACCTGGCCCTCCACTCCATCCTGCAGCACCTGGACTCCCCGGGAACCTACGCCAGGATTCTGTTTGTGGACTTCAGCTCCGCATTCAACACCATCCGCCCCGATCTGCTCCAGGACAAGCTGTCCCTGCTCAACGTGCCTGACTCCCTCTGCAGGTGGATCACCGACTTCCTGACGGACCGGAGACAGCATGTGCGCCTGGGGAAGTCTGTCTCAGACTCTGTTAGCATCAGCATTGGATCACCCCAGGGCTGTGAACATTAAGTGACTTTTTGACTCTCGTGCACTATGTACAGCAGCTCAACCAGACTCACGTCATTCATCACTGTTTTCTGTTGCATTATCGACTGCATTATGTGGTACTTCACATTATCTGCTACTTGCTAATTTTTTAAAACTGCCTTGACTAGTACTACTCATTATTACTAGTATTGTTATTATTATTATTATCATTATTACTTATTATTACTTATTTTTCTACACTTATTGCACGTTTTCAGTCCTTTAGTTTTTTTTTTTTTCCACAATATCTTTATTGAACCTTTTTTTTTTTTTTAACAAACATGATACAAACAATCAAACACTAACACTAAAGTACTACAAAAAAAAAAAAAATGCACTAAAAACACCAACAACCACCAACAAAATCAAGTCTTCAACAATGCTCCTCTGTTTAGTCTAGACAATCCAATACATAAGTATACATATTATGTTCACCAGTTTGGAATTTACAAGGTCCACACACATCATTCACCTTCTTCTTCAAGAGTTATGTTTAAATTTTTTACATAATCAATAAAAGGTCTCCATATATTCTCAAACACAATTTCCTTTGATTTCAGTATATATGTTATTCTTTCTAATGGAAGGTTTGTTAACATCTGTCTTAACCACTGAGTCACATCTGGTCTATGAGTCTTTTTCCATAATAGTGCAATACATTTTTTGGCATTAAGCAAACTGAGGTCTATGAATGTTCTTTCACTTTTATTAAAATTATGCTTTTCTGGGTACAGACCCAACAAAAACAATTTAGGATTCAATATGATTTGTTTTGAGATTATTTTTTCAATTGTTACCCTCACCTCTTCCCAAAACATTCTTATTAATCTACATTCCCATAAACAATGAAATAGAGTTCCTTTACTTTCCATGCATTTTGTGCATGTATCTGGTATATTTTTGTTATATTTATTTAACTCCTCCGGTGTAACATACATCCGCATTAACCATTTGAAATGTATCAATTTAAGGCGTGCATTTATTGATTTGGTTTGAGCTTCTGTACAAGCCAATTCCCATTGTTCCTCTGAAATTTCAATTTGCAGATCTTCTTTCCAGTAGTTTAATCTTTTCAGTGAATTTTCACTTGAAGATAGTGTCAATGAGTTATAAAACTCTGAAATAATACCCTTTCTTTTACTATCTTTCATCATCATTTTTTCCAAGGATGAATAAATAGGTCGAGTGAGAGCTTTATTTTGATTTGATCGAATAAAGTTTCTAAGTTGAAGATATTTAAAAAAATGTGTTCTATTGAGATTAAATTTGATCCTCAGCTCTTCAAAAGACATTATGTTATCTGCACATGGCAAATATAAATCCTGAATCTTTTGTATCCCTTTTAAATTCCATACTTTAAATACAGCGTCCGCTCTCCCTGGTTTAAAATATTGATTACCCCATATTGGACTAAATTGTGACAGTAACTGTGGTTCTTTTAAATAGTTTTTAGCTTCACACCATATTTTGATCATATGCTTTACAAATGGATTTTTAACTTGTTTTTGTAATTTTTTTGCCGAATCTGAGTATATGAATATGGGAAGAGGTAAAGGTAAATTGTATGATTCCATTTCAGTCCAGTGAGGGAGATCATTTGATGAAAAATAATATGTCATAGACCTCAGTTGTGCCGACCAATAATACAACATAAAATTTGGACATTTCAGACCTCCACGATCAAATGGTAAATATAATAAAGACAAACGTAATCTAGCCCTCCTGTTGTTCCATATAAATTCCACTAACTTTTTTTTTATTCTTGAGAATAGATCTAAAGGTGGTGATAAGGGAATGTATTGAAATAAATAAAGTATTTTAGGTAAAATATTACTTTTAAGTATATTGATTCTCCCGATCATCGACATTGGTAGTGACATCCATCTCTGAGTTAACTCATTGATATCTGACATTAAGGCTTCATAGTTGACACTGGCGACTGATTCTAGCTTAGGCACAATTTGGATTCCTAAATATTTAAACTGATTTACAACATTGAATTGATTTACCTCAGGGGCTGGGTAATTTCTCTGGGTCTCATTTAGCATTAATATTGAAGATTTAGTTTTATTTATTTTATATCCTGATATTTCCCCAAAATTCTTTATTAAATTCAACAAGGTTGGAATTGATTTTTTTAGATTCGACATAAACAAAATTATGTCATCGGCGTACAGGGAGATTTTATGTTCTGTTGGTCCAACTTTAATTCCATATATTTGTGAATGTAAACGTATCGCTATCGCTAAAGGTTCAATTGCCATAGTAAACAGTAAAGGTGAAAGTGGACAGCCTTGTCGACATCCTCTATTGATTTTTATTGGTTTTGAAATATTGTTATTTGTTAGGATTTCTGCTGTAGCATTATTGTATATTATTTGAACCCATTTTATGAAATTATTTCCAAGTCCAAACCTTTGTAGGACTTCAAAAAGAAAGGGCCATTCAACTGTATCAAAGGCCTTTTCGGCGTCCAGTGATAGGAGAGCTGTATCCGGTGCTTCTTTATTAAAATAAATAATATTAAATAGTCTTCTTACATTATGGAAGCCTTGTCTTCCCTTTATAAAGCCATTCTGATCTCGATTAATAATATTTGGTAAAATTTCTTGTATTCGTCTTGCTAAAATTTTACAGATTATCTTAAGGTCGGCGTTTAATAGGCTTATTGGTCTCATATTTTCACATTTATTAGAGGGCTTACCTGGTTTTGGCAGCAGTATAATTAAGGCATTATTTATGTATGATGGTAAATTATTATTTTGAAATGCTTCTAAAACCATTTCCAAAAAAGGTTTTATTAATTTATTCTTAAATTTTTTATAAAGGTCAACTGGAAGACCATCTGGTCCTGCACTTTTTCCTGATTTCATATTATCAATGGCTAGCCCAACTTCTTCTTGACTAATTTTAGACTCCAATATCTCCCTGTTTTCATTTGGAATACACGGTATAGATAGTTCGTTCAAAAACCCATTTAGTTTTGTTAAATCAAATTCATTTTTAGTATCATATAATTTTTCATAGTAATCTCTAAAGGCTCTATTAATTTCTAAAGGATCTATAACTACCTGTCCATTACTTATAATACTAGTAATTGGTGTTTTAATTTCTAATTGTTTAATCTGCCATGCCAATAATTTTCCTGATTTTTCACCTTGTTCATAAAAAGATTGTTTCAATCTTAGAAGACTCGAGGCAGCTCTATTCGCTGATTTTTTGTCGTATTCAGCTCTCAAAATCAGTAATTCATTCTTCAACCTTGGATCACTTCCTGCATACACTTTTTCCTGAAGACTTTTCATTTTATGTTCCAATTTAGCTCTCTCCTCTCGAGTCTTCTTAGATTTTGATCCTGTATAACTAATAATATGTCCCCTAATAAAAGCTTTGAAAGCTTCCCACTTTACACATGCTGATGTTTGTGTAGTATTGATGTCAAAGAACTCGTCTATCTGTTTTTCTATATACTTGACAAATTCCTCATCCTGAAGCCATTTATGCTGAAATTGCCATCTACCTGATTCCTTTGTCAATTTTTTATCTACATATATTAGACAACAGGGTGCATGATCAGAGATCACGATGTTATCATAAAAGCAGTTTTGAATCTTGGATCTTAATTCTGTGGAAATCAAAAAATAATCAATACGTGAGAATGTCTTGTAGGTACTGGAATAACAAGAATAGGCTTTAACTTGTGGTTTCATTTCTCTCCATATATCTAACAATCTCAATTCTTTCATAAAATGATTAATAGTCATCCTACATCCATTGTGCGTACAATCCAGTCCTGTTGATCTATCTATACCTGGATTCAATGTACAATTAAAATCCCCTGCTATTATATGTTGCCCTGTAAGTGATGATAAAATAAGAAATAAATTAGCAAAGAACTTTTGATCATCTATATTGGGACCATATAAGTTCACAAGATTTATATTTTCTAATAGCAAAGAACCTTGAATGATTACATATCTTCCAAGTTTGTCTCCAATTACATTTTTCACTTGAAAAGGGACTGATTTATGTATGAGAGTCATAACTCCCCTGGCCCGGGATGAAAATGATGAGGTGAATACACTTCCTTGCCATCTACTCCTAATTCTTTTTATATCCTCCTCTATTAGATGAGTTTCTTGTAAAAACACAATTTTTGAACCCATGTCTTTTATTTTATTCATAACTTGTTTAAGTTTTTTTAAATTTTGTAGACCTCTGCAATTCCATGAAGTTAAATTAAGATTAACACTTTGGTTTATGATCAATAGAGAGTTTGGGATTACCTTGCAGTGTAAACATGCTCATACAGAGAAGCAAAAACATGAGTGGTTGAACATTCATCCTACAAACTACACACAAACAAATTCCCCCTTCCCACACTTGTGGCGAACCCCCCAAAATCAAAAGAAAAATTCCGTCTCCCGATATAGCCATTGACCGTTCCACATCCACGGGGAACAGCCTAAGCCACTCCTTCTTCATTCTCCCAATCACCCTAACTCTACTGCTTTTAATGACGTAACATTAACTCTCCTCTGTAGTTTTCCAACTTAACTCCAAAATTTTTAACAACTTTGTACATCATAGTTTTTTTTTTGTTTGTTTTGTTTTTGTTTTTTTTTAATATATAATACAATCTATATTTTGTAAACTTGCTGTTTACTTCAAGTCAGTCAGATGCCTGTGCAAATGCTTAATTATTCTACCTTATATTTTGTTCATGCTTAGCTCCCACCAGTCTCTTCTTCTTCTTTGATCTTCTTGATGAACTCCTGCGCCTCCTCTGGGGTCTTGAAGATGTGGGTTCTGCCCTCATACGTGGTCAGCAGTCTCGCAGGATAGATTACACCATGACGAATCCCAAGGTTGCGCAGCTCCTTACGTATGGGATCAAACTGCTTCCTCAATTGTTGGATTCCTGTGGCCAAATCTGGGTAGAACCGCACCTGCTGGTCCTGGTGTTTAATCTCTCCTTTAGCTCGTGCAGCGTTGAAGATCTTCATCCTGTCTCTGTTGCTAAGAAACTTCATAATTAAGGTCCTCGGCGGTCCCTTATCTCTCCGTGGGCCAATACGATGTGCTTTTTCCAGAACCACTGCTGATTGCAACTCCTCGCTGCCCAGCACCTCCGGAATCCACTTTTCCAGAAAGGAATATACGTCCCGACCTTCTGATTCCTCTGGAAGACCCACCAGCCTCAAGTTATTCTGTCTCGACCGAGATTCCAAATCCAAAATATTATCTTCTAGACATTTATTTTTTTTTTCCAAAGTGCGCACCTTTAATTGAAGACGGGTGACGTCATCTTCAGCACTAGCGAGACGGAGCTCCATCTGCGCCGTTCGTTCTACACAGTCACCCAATTCCTTTCTTATTCCTTCCAACGCTGTCATAATCCCATCAAATCTAGAGGAAAAGTCCGCTCTCATTGAACTCATGGCAGCCATCAGCGCATCTGCGCCGCTCCCCGCAGATATCGCACCGTTGCCAGCCTCCTCCGCCATATATGGAGTTTTGTTTGCTGCGTCACAGACCTGAAAGTCCGTTAATTTGGACTGTTTCGGCGGCTCGCTTTTTCCTTTACCTAGTTTTCCAGCCTTAGGCTTCGCCGACATATCCTCGCCCAAACGCTGGGATACGTTCTGTCCCAAATGAGAGAGTTATTTGCCGATTTTTTTCTCCAGGAGCAGAGCAGAGCGAGACACGTCCGTCCTACGTGGCAGCCATAACCGGAAGTCCAGTCCTTTAGTTTTTTAGTTTATCTCTTTTTCTCATCATGTTTTTAATGTTGCAGCATGGCATCGAGACAAATTCCTAGTTTGTGTACTACATGAACAATGGCAATAAATCTGATTCTGATTCTGATTCTGATGAAACGAGGGTGGACATTTCAGCAAGACAATGATCCCAAACACACAGCCAAGAAAACTCACAACTGACTCCAGAGAAGGAAAATAAAGCTGCTAGAATGGCCCAGTCAGTCACCTGACCTGAATCAATTCAAAATCTATGGAACGAACTGAAGATCAGAGTTCATAGAAGACACCCATGGAACCCTCAAGATCTGAAGACAGTTTGTGTGGAAAAATAGGCTAAAATCACTCCTGAGTAATGCCTGCGCCTAGTTTCCTCCATACGGGGAGGCACCTGGAAGCTGTTATTACCAACAAAGGCTTTTCTATTAAATGAATTTCACTAGCGGTGTTCAATACTTATATCCCTGAGTCATTCCACTTTATTATATATAACTTGTTTTGTGAACACAGGTTGCTTGATTTCTTTGTATGTGTGGGATTACTTGGTTGTTACTGATATCTGGCAAAAATCTCAGGTCAATGGCTCCATCAGAAATATGTTTAATGAGAAAAATGTTGACGTGTTCAATACTTATTTTTCCTGCTGTATCTATACGAGCCAGCTATTCATCTGTGATGTATATAAAGTTATCTAGGCAGCTTTGCTTTCCCTGGGTAAATCCCTTTTCTATTATGCTGTGTGTGTTTCTGTCGTTTTGGTCATGTACTTTCATGCTGCTGTTACAGTGTAATTTCTCAGTTTGGGATCAATAAATTATCCATCCACTGATCTATTGATAGTATGTGAAAAAGTGTTTGCCCCCTTCCTGATTTCTCATTTTTTTGTATGTTTGTCAAACTTAAATGTTTTAGATCATCAAACAAATTTAAATATTAGCCAAAGATAACACAAGTAAACACAAAATGCAGTTTTTAAATGAAGGTGGTTATTATTATGGGGGAAAAAATCCAAACCTACATGGCCCTGTGTGAAAAAGTGATTCCCCCCTAAACCTGACAACTGGTTGGGCCACCCTTAGCAGCAACAACTGCAATCAAGCGTTTGCAATAACTGGCAATGAATCTTTTACAGCACTGTGGAGGAATTTTGGCCCACTCATCTTTGCAGAATTGTTGTAATTCAGCAACACTGGAGGGTTTTCGAGCATGAACCGCCTTTTTAAGGTTATGCCACAGCATCTCAATTGGATTCAGGTCAGGACTTTGACTAGTCCACTCCAAAGTCTTCATTTTGTTTTTCTTAAGCTATTCAGAGGTGGACTTGCTGGTGTGTTTTGGATCATTGTCCTGCTGTAGAACCCAAGTGGACTTCAGCTTGAGGTTACGAACAGATGGCTGGACATTCTCCTCCAGGATTTTTTGGTAGACAGCAGAATTCATGGTTCCATTTACCCCAGCAAGTCTCCCAGGTCCTGAAGCAGCAAAACAGCCCCAGACCATCACACTACCACCACCATATTTCACTGCTGGTATGATGTTCCTTTTCTGAAATGCTGTGTTACTTTTACACCAGATGTAATGGGACACACACCTTCCAAAAAGTTCAACTTTTGTCTCGTCAGTCCACAGAGTATTTTCCCAAAAGTCTTGGGGATCATCAAGATGTTTCCTGGCAAAACTGACACGAGCCTTTATGTTCTTTTTGCTCAGCAGTGGTTTTCGTCTTGGAACTCTTCCATGCAGGCCATTTTTGCCCAGTTTCTTTCTTGTGGTGAAGTCATGAACACTGACCTTAACTGAGGCAAGTGAGGCCTGCAGTTCTTTGGATGTTGTTGTGGGGTCTTTTGTGACCTCTTGGATGAGTTGACGCTGCGCTCTTGGGGTAATTTTGGTTGGCTGGCCACTCCTGGGAAGGTTCACCACTGTTCCATGTTTTCGCCATTTGTGGATAATGGCTCTCACTGTGGTTCACTGGAGTCCCAAAGCTTTAGAAATGGCTTTATAACCTTTTCCAGACCGATAGATCTCAATTACTTTGTTTCTCATTTGTTCCTGAATTTGTTTGGATCGCAGCATGATGTCTAGCTTTTGAGGATCTTTTGGTCTACTTCACTTTGTCAGGCAGGTCCTGTTTAAGTGATTTCTTGATTGAGAACAGGTGTGGCAGTAATCAGGCCTGGGTGTGGGTAGAGAAATGGAATTCAGCTTTCCAAAGGTGTGATAAACCAGAGTTAATTTATGTTTTAATGGGGGGGGGGGTCACTTTTTCACACAGAGCCATGTAGGTTTGATTTTTTTTTTTTTACCCTTAATAATAAGCACCTTCATGTAAAAACTGCATTCTGTGTTTACTTGTGCCATCTTTGGCTAATATTTAAATTTGTTTAATGATCTGAAACATTTAAGTGTGACAAACATACAAAAAAATGAGAAATCAGGAAGGGGCAAACACTTTTTCACACCACTGTATGTGTACTGCTGGGGCACTTTCAGTTGTGTAATATGATGAATATTGAACTATGGATCTACATTTATTAATACCACAGCCCTGCTCATGTAATATTTCTTAATTATAGGAATTCCGGGGTTTCTGACCTGGTAGTTTCACTGTCCCACAGCATGGCAGGGCTTTCCTGGGCTGCGCAAACTCACCTGAAGGAACGCAGCATCCTGTACGGCTTCCCCAAATCTGACACTCTCCTGCACAGCGGGGCCACCGCCAGCTCCATCTGACGCACACACAAACATGTCAGTCAGTCCACAGTGATTCAGCTCTTCCTCCCCCCGTGTGATCAGACCTGGGTCACAGCTGTCCCTCACCTGCGCAAAGTCAGCGGCCAGCCTCATCTTCCCGCCCTCGCCCAGCGGACGCAGAAGGCTGGCGTGGCGGATGAACAGCTCGATTGCTCTCTGAGCAATGAACTCGGTTCTCTCGTAGATGAAGTCCACACAGAGGAAGTGTCTGAAATATTCGGTCATCACTCTGGAGATAAAACCCTGCAGCTCCTTCATGTACAGAGAACATGGAACATCTGGCTTATCGGGGCTGGACACTGGTCTGCAACACACACACACACACACACACACACACACACACACACACACACACACACACACACACACACACACACACCGTGTCAAATAAAACAGACACTGCAGCTTCTCTGTCGGGTAGGAGTGGGACAAAAGATCAATTCAGTGATGGATCACGATACTTGATGGTAATGACGACACGTCGATCCCTAAAAGCATGGATTGATCTTTTATTAATTACAGACATGGACAAAATTGTTGGTACCCCTCTGTTAATGAAAGAAAAACCCACAATGGTCACAGAAATAACTTGAATCTGACAAAAGTGGTAATAAATAAAAATTCTATGAAAATTAACCAGTGAAAATCAGACAATGCTTTTTGAATTGTGGTTCAACAGGATTATTTTAAAAAACAAACTCATGAAACAGGCCTGGACAAAAATGATTGGTACCCTTAACTTAATATTTTGTTGCACAACCTTTTGAGGCAATCACTGCAATCAAACGATTTCTGTAACTGTCAATGAGACTTCTGCACCTCTCAGCAGGTATTTTGGCCCACTCCTCATGAGCAAACTGCTCCAGTTGTCTCAGGTTTGAAGGGTGCCTTCTCCAGACGGCATGTTTTCAGCTCCTTCCACAGATGTTCAATAGGATTTAGATCAGGGCTCATAGAAGGCCACTTTAGAATAGTCCAATGTTTGGCTCTTAGCCATTCTTGGGTGTTTTTAGCTGTGCTTTGGGTCATTATCCTGTTGCAAGACCCATGACCTGCAACTGAGACCAAGCTGTCTGACACTGGGCAGCACATTTCTCTCTAGAATACCTTGATAGTCTTGAGATTTCATTGTACCCTGCACAGATTCAGGACACCCTGTGCCAGATGCAGCAAAGCAGCCCCAGAACACAACAGAACCTCCTCCATGTTTCACAGCAGGGACAGTGTTCTTTTCTTGGTATGCTTCATTTTTGCGTCTGTGAACATAGAGCTGATGTGCCTTGCCAAAAAGTTCCAGTTTTGTCTCGTCTGTCCATAGGACATTCTCCCAGAAGCTTTGTGGCTTGTCAACTTGCATTTTGGCAAATTCCAGTCTGGCTTTTTTATGATTTGTTTTCAACAGTGGTGTCCTCCTTGGTCGTCTCCCATGAAGTCCGCTTTGGCTCAAACAATGACGGATGGTGCGATCTGACAATGATGTACCTTGACCTTGGAGTTCACCATGAATGTGTTTAGAGGTTGTTCTGGGCTCTTTTGTTACCATTCGTATTATCCGTCTCCTCCTGTGGCGACGTCCAGGGAGGTTGGCTACAGTCCCGTGGATCTTAAATTTCTGAATAATATGTGCAACTGTAGTCACAGGAACATCAAGCTGCTTGGAGATGGTCTTATAGCCTTTACCTTTAACATGCTTGTCTATAATTTTCTTTCTAATCTCCTGAGACAACTCTCTCCTTTGCTTCCTCTGGTCCATGTTTAGTGTGGTACACACCATGTCACCAAACAGCACAGTGACTACTTGTCACCCTTTAAATAGGCCGACTGACTGATTACAAGTTTGTAGACACCTGTGATGTTAATTAGAGGACACATCTTGGTTGAACATGTCCCTATGGTCACATTATTTTCAATCTTTTCTAAGGGGTACCATCATTTTGTCCAGGCCTGTTTCATGAGTTTGTTTTTTAAAATAATTCTCTTGAACCACAATTCAAAAGCATTGTCTGATTTTCATTGGTTAATTTTCATAGAATTTTTATTTATTACCACTTTTGTCAGATTCAAGTTTATTTCTGTGACCATTGTGGGTTTTTCTTTCATTAACAGAGGAGTACCAACAGTTTTGTAAGTCCCTTTACCATTTAAAAAATGTATTACAAAAGCAATTGATGAGATATGTTAATCAGATTTGTTCTGTGTACTCAGTGGTTATCAAAGTTTTTAAATCACATTGCATTTGTGTATTTCAATGTTCACTTGCTTTTGTAATAAATTTGTTAAACTGTAAAAGAGACTTTATGGACGCTCTGTATATATTCATGTAAATGTTGCATACTTTTGGGTATTGATCAACCAATTGCATGTTCATTTGACCAAATGGTACAAAGCAAGCACCCAGTCAAGTTAAGTCATATCTTATCTCATGAGATTTGAAGCCAGCTTTGAAAGTTAGGAAGCAGTTGGATGCGCCGAAAAGTTAGCTCAAATGTTGGGCCTTTTTTGGATTTTATAACAAAGATGGAATGAAAGACCTTGACATGACACACAATCTGCAAGAAGCACTGCATGAAAAAAACCCCAACAACACTCACAACATGCAGGCCAGAACACATCTCAGAGCAGCGTTAGCAACAGCTAAGCTAAAAACACTCTAGCATGCAGCTTGCTTTTTCTCCAAGTGGTGCTGACCAGCCAACACCTGACACCTTTTACCATCAACCTCAGAATGAGCCAAGTAAATAACACCGTCCACCGCCCTCCCTGTGTGCAGAGATGTGTCTCCGCAGAAAATGAAGCTCCGAGAATGTGGGCAGCAGAAAGGACCACAGCAGCTGGAGGACAGAGCCCGCAGCCACCAAAAGAAAAGTGGCCATGGTGAGTTGACAACAGTTAAAACTTATATGAAACTGACATTGACAGTAGTTCTTTTGGGACAAAATTTGATGTTGACGTGGGAAGGGGGATATGTGGTATCACGATGGATCGTAATAGTGATGGGACCATGAGAGATCGTGAACCAAGTATTGCAATCTGAAGTGGATCATGAGGTCCCTTGTAATTCTCACCCCTAGTCATGGGGGGCATGATTAGGATCGTGCCCCACTCTGTGTTTTCATGTTAGACTTATTAAGTCCGTTTTGTTTCTGAGATTATGCTTCCCTCATGTCTTCCCTAACTAGTCTTAGTTTTTCTGAGTTTTGGTTTAATTTTGAAGTACTTCCTGTTTTGTTCCTGTTTAGTTTTATTGTGGTGGTTTCCCTTCCTGACAGTTATGATTCACATTTTATGTTTCTGTTATGTAACTCTGTTCAGCCGTTTTCCATTGCCTCATTATTAGCGTGTGTAGTTTGTTTTGAGTTTCCTGACGTCGTTATCCTTACCTGTTTTCTGCCACTTGTTATTTTTCTGCACCATTCCATCTGGTACGTGTCTGTTTATTCTGCACTTGAAACCTCTTATTTATGATTCAGCCCATGAGTTGTTTTTTTCTGTTATTAATAAATAACTGTTGGGCTGGTATTGCCTGCGTTTGGGTCCGTCTACTCTGCCTACCTGGTAGACTAATAGGCTATTCTCCCCCTCGCACTCTGCGTAAAGATTGAAATGAACTGGATATTGTAGTTTATAGAATATTTGGTATCATTCGATTCAGCTTCTCTCCGTGCATCTCTCTTTGGCATCCTCATCTCGAAGAGGCGATGGTTAGCGCATCAAGGGTTGGAGCAGCGCATGAAATGACTATACAGCCCAATCCTTGAGCGGCAGTCTTAGGAGCAATTGGCACAGATGAAGATTGATGGTGCACGTGCTGATGCTGCACGTGCTTTCCTCGCCACACGCTTCATTGCCATCTGGACTCTCATATTCGCTTCCATCTTGAGAACACCCTTTTTGACACTGTGGTGCCAGGTGGCTCGATCTTTGGCAATAACCTCCCAGTTACTGGTGTTGATCTGTGCACACCACATGTTGCGTTTGCAGACATCTTTAAAACGCAACAGTGGTTGGCCCACACGGCAGACGCCCACCCGCAATTCTCCGTAAAGGATTTCTCTCGGCAGATGGTCAAGCTCCATGCGGTGCATGTGGCCGAGCCACCGGAGTCGTCTCTGGCTGATAAATGCAGGGATGCTTGGCAAGTCAGCGCGCTCAAGGACCTTGGTGTTGGGGACTCTGTCCTGCCACTTGATGTGCATAAGGCGCCGAAGACAGCAGAGGTAGAACCCGTTTAACCACTTCTCCAGCCTGGCATAGGCTGTCCAGGACTCGCTGCCGTACAGGAGAGTGGACAGGACGCAAGCTTGGTATACGAGTAACTTGGTCTTCAAACTCAGCAGACTGTTGTTCCACACACGCTTGTTTAGTTTGGCCATGACAGCAGCTGCTTTGGCGATTCTGGAGCTGATCTCGGTGTCCAGCGAGAGTGTGTTTGAAACAGTGGACCCTAGGTAGGTGAAGATGTCCACAACCTCCAGCTGTGTGTTGTCAATGGTAATGACAGGACAGGAGACAGCATCTTGTGCCATGATGTTGGTTTTCTTAAGGCTGATCATGAGCCCAAACTCCTTGCAGGTGTGGGACAGTTTGTCGACCAGGTGCTGCAGGCCATCCTTGCTGTGCGATGCTAGAGCAGTGTCGTCTGCAAACAGCAGCTCATGTATGAGGACCTCGTACTTTGGTTTTAGCACGAAGTCTTGCAATGTTGACGAGTTTTCCATCTGATCTCGTGCGGACGTAGACACCTTCAGGACAGTCGCCGAAGGTGTAGTGGAGGAGCATTGAGAAAAAAATCCCAAAGAGAGTTGGTGCTAGAACGCAACCCTGCTTCACTCCACTGCTAACTGGGAAGGCATCTGAGGTGGCTCCATCAAAACAAACAGTATTATGCATGTCCATGTGGAAGGAGGAGATGATTGCAAGGAGCTTTGTGGGACAACCAATCTTTCGCAGGATCTGGAAGAGCCCGCTTCGACTAACTAAGTCAAAGACTTTGGTCAGGTCCACGAACGCAAGGAACAATGGCTGCTGCTGCTCTCAACACTTCTCCTGCAGCTGATGGAGGGAGAAGATCATATCCACTGTGGACCTTCCGGCTCTAAAGCCACACTGGGACTCAGGATAGACTCGCAAAGCAAGGCTCTGCAGGCGGAACAAGGTGACCCGGGCGAAGACTTTGCCAACTATGCTCAGAAGAGAGATGCCGCGGTAATTGTTGCAGTTACTGCGGTCGCCTTTGTTCTTATACAGCGTGACTATGTTGGCATCTCTCATATCTTAGGGAATGTGACTTTGCTCCCAGCAAAGGCAGAGGAGATCATATAGTGGTTGTAAGATGGCTGTTTTCCCATGTTTCAGAACTTCTGGGGGGATACAGTCTTTCCCTGGAGCCTTGCCACAGGCGAGGTAGTCTACGGCTTTGCTGAGCTCTTCCAGCGTGGGCATTTCATCAAGCTTTTCCATGACTGGTAGGCCAGGCAAGGTGTTGAGGGCAACGTCTGTCACAATGTTGCATAGGTCTACAAAAAATGGCTGCTCTGTTGCTGGATTTTTCTTCTTTTTCCTTCTTTTCTATCATCTTAAATGCCACGGGTTCAGCCCTACGACATTTAAAAATCATTTCTACTCGTTAATGTTTGCACAGAAATATACTTTCTTATTTTGTGAACATTATGCAAGTTAGGTTAATTGGCATCAAACTGGGGATACTAAATTGTCTTTAGGTATGACTGTGAGAGTGAATGGTTGTCTGTCTCTCTGTGTTGGTCCTGCGATGGACAGGCGATCTGTCCAGGGTGGACCCTGCCTCTCGCCCAAAGATGCTGGGATTGGCTCCAGCCCCCCCCCCCCCCCCGCGACCCGAAAAGGATTAAGCGGAAGAAGATGGATAGATGGATGGATGAACTAAACTTTGAGCAAGAGCTGAAGATAAACATCATTGTCCTGTTTAATATTTTTTATATGAGGTGATTATATCTGTACATTTTTTGACCCTTGTTAGGGTTAAGATAAATTTACGTTACTTGGCTCAGGAGTCGTTACCCAAGCTAGGAGCTAGCCAGCTAAGATTAGCAATAGTGACATAAGAAGAAGGGCGGAGTTAACTGCAGCTCTTGGGCATTTAAAAGAGACATGCATTGAAAGGGGCTGTTCTGAGGAAGGCTGCAAAAGATGATTCACAATGATGCTGCAATAATTAAAGAAAATCTGACCAAAATATGTCACAAACATTTCATTAAGCCCTGTGGGAGTTGTAAATGTGACCTTTAATCTCTTCCAGACTGGACTATTGTAATGCCCTTTTTACTGGGATTCACAGCAAAAACCTCCAGCAACTTCAACATCTCCAGAATACTGCTGCGAGAATCCTGATGAGAGTATGGAAACACGAACACGTCACACGCTTCACTGGCTTCTGGTCTCTTTCAGAATTCAACATAACATCTGCCTGCTGGCCCATCAGTGCATCCATGGCCAGGCCCCACAATACCTCAAAAACATGCTTTCCATCCGTACCTCGACAAGAAGCCTACGGTCTGTTGACACAAACCTCCTCCTTTCCCCCAACATCAAACTGCGCACCGTGGGAGGTGGAGCTTTGTGTTCGGCAGCCTCCAGTCTGTGGAATGTGCTCCCTGATCACCTGAGAGCTCCACAAGCAACTGACACGTTTAAAAAAGGCCTAAAAAGCTTCTGTTTAACAGGGCCTTTTCCTACTCTTAGCCAAGTTTTTAAGTATATTTTAATAGTATTTTTAACTTTTATTCTACTTTATATTGTAGCACTTTGACATTGCCCATAATGAAAAGTGTGTTACAAATTTAATGTATTATTATTTTTTATCACTATTATTATTCTTTAAAGAAAAACATAAAAAGAAAAAAAAGGAGGGGAACAAACTGAATGTAAAATAAAAAGAAAATGATCAGGAAAAGAAAAAGGAGAGTAAAAGGAAACGTTAGATACAAATAAAAAGGAACAAAGTAAAAAATATATATAATAGAAAAATAAAAAGGAATGAAAAGCGCAATAAAAATAAAGGACAAAAAGATGAAAACAAAGGAAGAATGAAAATAAAGACAGGACAAAAAAGGTTAAGAATACACAGGAAATTAAAGAAAATATAGGAATTAAATGATGTAAACAAAAATGATACAAAGGAAATAAAGCAACAAACAAAAGCAAATACAAGGAAAGAGAACAAGGAAGGATGAGGAGAAGAGAATGTAGAGAAGCATTCGTGTAGCTTCCTGTGTTAGAGAGACTGGTGAGGCCTAAAAACAAGCAGCTGAGGTCTCACTGTCCCACACGGAGCCGTGCTGTGGGCAGAGAGGGAGTACCAACCCGGAGAAGTCCTCCTGGTGCAGGGTGATGATGATGGCCTCTATGGAGTCGCTGACTGACTGCAGGAGCGGCTGAACAGCATGCTTCATCAGGGCCTGAACTTCCTGCAGCACACACACAGGAGCACCGTGAGTCCAGACAGCACATCCACACACATCTGAGGGCAGCATGCTGCCATGGCAACGTAGGAAGTCAGGTGACTAGAGGGTTTATACATTATGATGACGGGTCTACAGGTAAGTAGGAGGAGAAGGCAGCCAGTGCTACATCACACCTACCAACCCACTGTCATGGCGATTAGCACTGACAACTAATGCAACACGTCTGCATTAAAAACAGAGAGTGTGATTAAAACAAGCTCACCTTAATGCATAATCAGTGGAGCCCTGAGCTTGTCACTGGTGAATGACTCTTTAAACCTTATTCAATCTTTGAACCTGGTGGACCTACACATGAACACCACCATGTTCTCTCACCGTTTGTCTGTGTTTAACCTGGAAATTGTATTTTCTGAACATACACCGGTTTTATTTGATGTTGTTTTATCCTCTACCAAAGTTAAAACCTGTGCTCCCGCTCGCCACCATCGGATTTTTAACCCCTCCACTGCTGGTCAGTTTTCCTCTGCTTTTACCCAGCTCTGTGCCCCCCCCCCCCCGATTCTACTTCGTCTGATATGAAGGACCTCAGTTAATGGTTTTACTCCTCTCGCCAAACAGTCCTAGACTCTGTGGCTCCATTAAAAATTAAGCAGTCCAGAGCCAAACTCAACCCGTGATTTAATGACGTAACTCGGGCAGACAGAGGGGAGTGCCGCAGAGCTGAGCGCAGGTGGAAGGAGGACAAGTTGCAGGTATCATTTCAAATTTTAAAGGAATGCTGGCATCACTATCAGAACTGTGTTAAAGCGGCTAAAAGGGAACATCTATCTAATATTATTGCAGTAAACTGTCATGACCCACATGCGTTATTTAAAACTATTGACTTTGTTCTTAATGCCCCACCGTCTGTCAGTATGGAAGCATCATCTGTAACATGCAAAGACTTTTTACATTTCTTTCTTGATAAGGTCCCCGCCATTAGGGCTCTCATCCCAGCTCCTGCCTCTGACCCTTCTGTGTCTGTCCCTTGCTCTGCTGTCTTTAGTCAGTCTGAGCCTGTGACCCTGCAATAACTGGCATGTGGCTGAACATATTAAGCCAGGTATGGGCAACTTTGGTGGTAGTGAGGGCCACAAAGTTTTTTCCTCACTTCCCGAGGACCAGATTTACATGTAAACCTTCCGGGGGGTATTATTTCCTGCAAAGTCAAAAGTTTCACAATTGAAACTGAAAAAGAAAATAATAGGTACTCAGTGTTTTATCACATCAGAATTAAAATTACTGATTAAATTATACAGCCGTGGACAAAATTGTTGGTACCCCTTGTTGTGTGTGTGTGTCTATATATATATATACTGTATATATACGTATATATATATATATATATAGACACTACCGTTCAAAAGTTTGGGGTCACTTAGAAATTTCCTTATTTTTGAAAGAAAAGCACTATTTTTTTCAATGAAGATAACTTTAAACTAATCAGAAATACACTCTAATATCTAATATACATTGCTAATGTGGTAAATGACTATTCTAGCTGCAAATGTCTGGTTTTTGGTGCAATATCTACATAGGTGTATAGAGGCCCATTTCCAGCAACTATCACTCCAGTGTTCTAATGGTACAATGTGTTTGCTCATTGCATCAGAAGGCTAATGGATGATTAGAAAACCCTTGTGCAATCATGTTAGCACAGCTGAAAACAGTTTAGCTGGTTAGAGAAGCTATAAAACTGACCTTCCTTTGAGCAGGTTGAGTATCTAGAAAAAATTATTATTTCAAATACAAATCATTATTTCTAACCTTGTCAAAGTCTTGACTATATTTTCTATTCATTTTACAACTCATGGTGGTAAATAAGTGTGACTTTTCATGGAAAACACAAAATAATTGTCTGGGTGACCCCAAACTTTTGAACGGTAGTATATATATATATATATATATATATATATATATATATATATATACAGTATATATATATATACAGTATATAGTAATATGTACACATGTATACTAGCTGTTCTTGTTTTTTCTTGTCTTCTGATTGTTGCTGTGAGTGTTGCTATCCCTGTGCTGTTGCAATCCTGGAATTTCCCCATTGTGGGACTAATAAAGGCTTATCTTATCTTATCTTATCTTAATGAAAGAAAAATCCACAATGGTCACAGAAATAACTTGAATCTGACAAAAGTGGTAATAAATAAAAATTCTATGAAAATTAACCAGTGAAAATCAGACAATGCTTTTGAATTGTGGTTCAACAGAATTATTTTAAAAAACAAACTCATGAAACAGGCCTGGACAAAAATGATGGTACCCTTAACTTAATATTTTGTTGCACAACCTTTTGAGGCAATCACTGCAATCAAACCATTTCTGTAACTGTCAATGAGACTTCTGCACCTCTCAGCAGGTATTCTGGCCCACTCCTCATGAGCAAACTGCTCCAGTTGTCTCAGGTTTGAAGGGTGCCTTCTCCAGACGGCATGTTTCAGCTCCTTCCACAGATGTTCAATAGGATTTAGATCAGGGCTCATAGAAGGCCACTTTAGAATAGTCCAATGTTTCGTTCTTAGCCATTCTTGGGTGTTTTCAGCTGTGTGTTTTGGGTCATTATCCTGTTGCAAGACCCATGACCTGCGACTGAGACCAAGCTGTCTGACACTGGGCAGCACATTTCTCTCTAGAATACCTTGATAGTCTTGAGATTTCATTGTACCCTGCACAGATTCAGGACACCCTGTCTCAGATGCAGCACAGCAGCCCCAGAGCATAACAGAACCTCCTCCATGTTTCACAGTAGGAACAGTGTTCTTTTCTTGGTATGCTTCATTTTTGCATCTGTGAACATAGAGCTGATGTGCCTTGCCAGAAAGTTCCAGTTTTGTCTCGTCTGTCCATAGGACATTCTCCCAGAAGCTTTGTGGCTTGTCAACATGCAGTTTGGCAAATTCCAGTCTGGCTTTTTTATGATTTGTTTTCAACAGTGGTGTCCTCCTTGATCGTCTCCCATGAAGTCCGCTTTGGCTCAAACAACGACGGATGGTGCGATCTGACACTGAGGTACCTTGACCTTGGAGTTCACCATGAATGTGTTTAGAGGTTGTTCTGGGCTCTTTTGTTACCATTTGTATTATCCGTCTCCTCCTGCGGCCACGTCCAGGGAGGTTGGCTACAGTCCCATGGATCTTAAATTTCTGAATAATATGTGCAACTCTAGTCACAGGAACATCAAGCTGCTTGGAGATGGTCTTATAGCCTTTACCTTTAACATGCTTGTCTATAATTTTCTTTCTAATCTCCTGAGACAACTCTCTCCTTTGCTTCCTCTGGTCCATGTTTAGTGTGGTACACACCATGTCACCAAACAGCACAGTGACTACTTGTCACCCTTTAAATAGGCCGACTGACTGATTACAAGTTTGTAGACACCTGTGATGTTAATTAGAGGACACATCTTGGTTGAACATGTCCCTATGGTCACATTATTTTCAATCTTTTCTAGGGGTACCATCATTTTTGTCCAGGCCTGTTCCATGAGTTTGTTTTTAAAGTAATTCTGTTGAACCACAATTCAAAAGCATTGTCTGATTTTCATTGGTTAATTTTCATAGAATTTTTATTTATTACCACTTTTGTCAGATTCAAGTTATTTCTGTGACCATTGTGGGTTTTTCTTTCATTAACACAGGGGTACCAACAATTTTGTCCACGTGTGTATCTGTCCTGCAATGGACTGGCGATCTGTGCAGCATGTACCCTGCCTCTGGCCCAAAGATGCTGGGATAGGCTCCAGACCCCCCCCCCCCCCACGACCCACAAAGGATTAAGCAGTAGAAGATGGATGGATGGATAAAATTACATCATGACCTAATTTTTAAAACTCTCTCCATCAAAATGATGACCAAAGAAATTCCGGATGATAATTAAAAAAAAAATGCCAAGAAGAAAAGGAAATACAGTGATCCCTCACTTATCGCGGTTAATGGGTTTCAGAACCGACCGCGAAAAGTGAAAAACCGCGAAGTAGCGTCACCCCTAATGACGTCACCCATAAATAATACATACGTTCATTCTCTCACTCACTCTCTCATATGATACGTGTGTGTGTGTGTGTGTGTGTGTGTGTAAGTGTACATACATACATAGATGTAAATAAAGTGTACATAAATATGTTTTTAGAACTCTTTTATTCTTGTAACAAGATACGTAACTCAAGATGAAGATGATTTACTGCACAGGTTAATGAGAGCTTTACTGCTCCTCAGGTGACGCCTCATCGTGAGGTGCTAGAGGCGCAGCATCGTCGAGGGCAGCTTCCGATAGAGCTGGAGAAGCTGCAGGAGGCGGCGTAGTGGCTCGACGGGAAGACTATTTTGCACAAAATGGCACAAGAGAACAGCAAAAAGTTCCACGCGGCGAGACTAAGCAACACGAGCGATAAAGAGCAATGAATGCGGTCTTCCTTCGCTGGGCATGGGCGTTCGGCAGGGAGAGAAGGTGGGTGAAACGTCTCGGCCAATCAGCTTGCGGGGTGAAACGTCTCGGCCAATCAGCTTGCGAGATTTCCGAGCCGAGCCAACACGAGAACAGCGAACAGAGAGGTGGATTTTTGAGTTGTGCGGCTCTCCGTGTTGATACCTGATGTTCTAATGTAGTCTCCCTGCCTTCTGCTAGCGCCCGCCCATTATTTCTCAATTTTGAATTTTTGATGAATATTTTTGAAAAATCCGCGATGCACTGAGGGCGCGAAAGGTGAAGCGCAAAGTAGCGAGGGATCACTGTATGACAAGGCTTAGCTTGCTCTTGGATTCACTGGTATGGAGGGGCAGAGAAATAGCTGTGTTTAGGTGGACTTGTTAATGGTCTGGCTCCCCAAAATGGAGAATAAAAAAAAAGTCTAAGAGCCACTGGTACTGTATAAATGAAAAACAAAAAAACAGCAGATTACAACGACCACAGTCTCTGAACTTTTACTGCTGACATGGAATTGAAACCATCAGTGCTTCAATCCACTCTTTAGAATGAAACGTCAAAACTTTGAATCTTTTTCTGCACAATTAGAAGAAAAGCCTCCGAGCTGCATGAGACTTCACCTGCCAAACAAGAATAAATGCTACAGCTTCTCAGTAGTATTTATTCTTGTTTAAAAGCAGCCTACTTTGTACATTTACTGCTGTTTACAGCCTATTAATGCAGTCTTAGCAGACAACATACCTTAAACATGTTCTCTGCCAGTGCACTGGCAGCATGGCTCCCTCACTCTCATCTTCACCACTTGCACACAGAGTGGCACCTAGATTTAAATTAGTGCTCCCTCTGCTGGCAGACTCTATAATTGCATTTAAGAATGCGGTTCCAAATACAGCAAACATGATATAAATAATTAATTGATTTTTTGAAATGGACTGGTGGGCCGCAGTGGATGAGGGGGGCCACCAATTGCCCATCCCTGTATTAAGCCCTCAGATTCCCCTTGTGATGCTATCCCTCCTTGATTTTTCTAAAGAAGTCTTTCCTAACATAGGTCAGTCAGTTTTAATGATTTTAAACAACAGTTTATCTTCTGGTGTGGTTCCTGCAAATTTTAAACATGCAGTAGTTAAACCCCTGATTAAGAAATCTGGTCTTGACCACACTGTGCTGGCTAATTTTAGGCCAATCTCTAAGTTGCCTTTTATCTAAAAAAAAATTGGAGAAAATAGTTTATTTCCAGTTGAAGGCCTTTTTGGATGAGTATGATATCCTGGAGGAGTTTCAGTCTGGGTTTAAAACCCTACATAGTACAGAGTCAGTATTATTAAGGGTTTTCAATGACATCCTTTTGATGTCTGATTCTGCTGATTATGTGATTCTTGTTCTGTTTGACCTAACTACCGCTTTTGATGCAGTGGACCATGATGTTTTAATTTCTTGCCTGTCGCAACTTGTGGGTATTTCTGGTACTGCATTGAAATGGTTCAGGTTGTGGGGGGACACAGAGGCGACATCCTCCACCCAGACAGTGAAGTGGAGGCTGACCGGGGGGTCGAGTGGAGACATTTGAGGGCAGACACTGGCTAGAGCGAAGAGGAAGAAGCAGCACGCCAGTGAGTGTTATAATGTGGGGGGGGGATGTACTATGTCATGCTAATGTGCCGCACAGACTGTTGATTCAATGTGGATTGTGGTGTGAGTCTCCAGGTCGCTAGGCAAGGGATTAAAGTATAAAAGAGGGAGAGCCTGCGACCTGGGTTTCATTCTTAACTCGACTTGTGGAGAAAGGAAATAAAGTCTGTGCTGTTCAGCCCGTTGTCACGCCTGCTTCTTTCCCTGCAAGGTCCTATTTAGCTGACAGAACCGTGTGTAAGCCTTGCTGGCTCTGAATCCTCCTCTGCTTCCCTGTCATGTGGGGTCCCACAGGGCTCAATTTTAGGGCCCCTGCTCTTTTCACTTTATCTGCTTCATCTGGGTTCAATTCTTAGAAAGCGTGGTATCTCCTTCCACTGTTATGCTGATGACTGTCAGGTTTATGTTCCATTAAGGCAGAGGGAGACCTTCTCAATTAAATCACTTCTTGAATGTGTTAACGACATTAAAGACTGGATGGCAGTGAACTTCTTAAGTTTTAATGAAAAGAAGACTGAAGGGATTGTGTTTGGACCCAGTGGCTCCTGTGAGTCCCCCCTATTGACCTGGGCCCCTTGGCAGGGTTTGTTCAACCTACTGTTACTATTCTGGGTTTTAAGATGGACAGTGATTTTAAATTAGACCTTCAAATTGCTGCTGTAGTGAAGTGCAGCTTTTTTCAATTAAGGCATTTGGCAAAGGTTAAACCCCTGCTTTCTAAACAGCACTTTGAAACACTAATTATATTTATATGGCGCTTTACATGTCAAGTGATATCTCAAAGTGCTTACAGTGAGTCCATTATTCATTCACTCCAGACAGACATTGGTAGTGGTAAGCTACTACTGTAGCCACAGCTGCCCTGGGGCAGACTGACGAAAACGTTGCTGCCAATTCTTGCCAACGGCCTCTCTGACCACTACCGAACATTTATACACCTTCATACCCAGTGTTATGGACACTGGAGACAAGGTGGGTAAAGTGTCTTGCCCAGGGACACAACGGCAGGATGGCTGGGGAGAGCGGGATTCAAACCGCCAACCCTCTGGTTATTAAATGACTCGCTCTACCTCCTCAGCCACTGCCGCCCATGTTTCCCTCCTCCATTCCATTTTTGCTGAGCACCAAGCTGGATGGCAGGAAGTTCCACTTTTATATGGTCTTTGGCATGACCTGGCTGGGACTTGAACCCCGACCTCCTGGTTGTGGGGCGGATGCTCTACTTCTAGGCCAGCATTCCGGTGGTGCCCTAGAGGTAATCCACTAATCCATGCCTTCATCACGTCTTGGCTGGATTACTGTAATGCACTTTATTTTGGAGTCAGCCAGTCTCCCGTCTCCAGTTGGTTCAGAATGCTGCTGCACATCTTTTAACTGGAACACGTAAGCGGGACCACGTTACACCCACTTCAGTTTCCCTTCACTTTAGGGTTCATTTTAAAATTCTTTTATTTGTTTTGAATCATTAAATGGCCTCGCCTCACCTCTCTGAGCTTCTTCACTTTCACGCTCCTGCTCGGTGTCTCAGGTCAGCTGATCAGCTGCTCCTGGAGACGCTGAGATCAAAGAGGAAGCTCAGAGGGGACAGATCTTTTTCTGTCGCTGCCCCTAAACTGTGGAACAGCCTTCCTTTGCCTATTAGGCAGACTCCTTCTGTCATTTTTACCTGTCCTGTTTTATACTTTTTAGTTGTATTTTATTGCATTTATCTGTTTTTATGTTTTACATGTCTTTCACATTTTATTTATTCCTGATGTACAGCACTTTGTGTCAGCTGTAAGTGCTTTAGAAATAAAGTTGGACTGTATTGATTCCCCACACTGAGAGGGACACATCTGCTGTGCCATCATTGGATCTTTTCCCCTTTTCTAAAGAAAACTCTCTACACACGACTGTTTTTAACTCATTTTACCAAGCTAGCTTGTGGCTTTAATATCTGTGCATCACTGCTGGCTACTGAGACAGGTGTGTGTCACACTTGCACATTTTACAACACATTCATGTTGCAGGGTACAGTACACCATGCTGACAACATGTCCCACATTATTTTTGATCACCAAACTTCTGAAACTGCTTCTCTCAATGCAAACACAAATTTTGTACCATGATTGGAGACTTTTGGTCATCTTACATTTAGGGTCTTAAACAACAGTACCCAGATCTTCAAAGATAAATCCTTACTCCAGTACAAGGGACGTGTGCAAATGCCATGTGACTGTCCAACATACTGGCAGGGCTGTGGCACCAGAACAATAAACCGGATCCAAGACAAAAGTGAGTAACACTAAGGGCCAGGTGTTTGCGTGTACAAAAACATGAGCAAATCTGATATGATCCACAAAAAAAAGCAAACCAGATTCATTTACTATAAATGCACATTGTCTTTCAAATGTCCAAAGTAGAGCACACTCAGGGGCAGTGCACACAACGTTTTCACCCCAAACTGTGGAAGTTCATGCCCAGTTTAGCTGTCCACTGTCGTACTACGGCAGCTATCTGGAGGTGTGAAGGTGGAGAGATTTGAAACCAGTCTCCAGAACGGAGAGGTTTTCATGGCACCGATTTCTGTGTGCACAGAAAAAAAGACCTACGGCATGACAGAGTCCCGATTTACAATAGATTTCAACCAATCCATACAGCAGGGAGCATTTAATTCTCACAGAGAAATACAAATATGGAGCTTGCATTTCCGCATTTCTCACAGAAATACAAGCTCCGTGATTAAACGATAAGCTTGACGTGTTTATAGTAAGGATTAGGTTAAAAAAGGCTCTTAATGGTATCTGTAAAACTGCTTTTTTTTTTTTTACACAACAGATGCAGCCTTATACAGAAAAATAATCATCAAAATTATAACCAAGAAGGACCCCTACCTTTGCTGAATGATGAACAGATCACCGTGGGAATCCAGTTTTGTGCTGCTGCCCAAATGATGTGACGTCTGCTGCAGCTGACATCACATCATTTCACTTTTTTTCTTACTTGTAATGTTTTTGTAGAAGTTATGACTGAAGACTTCTTATCAAATATTCAAACCAGCTGTCAGTAAGTCAGACTATTTTATTGCCTGCAATTATACAGGTTATTTATTTATTGGCCTATTTATTTAATTCAATTCACAATAAGAGTCATCTCATTGTGCTATTTATTTATTTATGACTCCCTCATTCTTTCACCTTAAAAAATGAATATAAATATTTCTTGCAGATGGAGTGTGGTGTTTACAGTAATAATCCAGAGCCCCTAGTAAAACTTCTACTTGCCATCCACGAGTTCCAGCAGCAGTTTTCACACCGTGTGCATGTGTGGCTGCTTCTGTGCACGCAGATGTTCCTCTCTGGCTCTACCAGGCCTGAGTATTTTGTGCCTCTGCTTACTGAATATGTAAAATGGGGAATTTCGGCCCCTGTGTGCAAAATACTGGGAGAAGAAAATGCAAAAATGCAGAACATCTGATCACAGGAAAAGCTCTTTGCCTGTTTTTAAAAAGTATTATTTTTCTTTATTTTGGACAACATTATTATTTGACTAATTCTCAAACTTGAGGATCTTAAATACTTCATGACAGACTGAAGCTGGGACCACAGGAGTACTTTTTCATTGTTCATTCACTATTCATGCTTCTTAAAATGAAATTAAGCCTTTTATCTATCCATAAAAAAATAATTTTTCCATCTGTTTTTCCTCCTTTTCCTCCATTCTTATAGATGGCAGGGCGCAATATTTAACAAACCAAGATGCTGAACTGTGTCGCCAAGTGTAAGTCAGTCCATCCATCCATCCATCTTCTACCGCTTTTCCGGAGGTCCGGGTCGCGGAGGCAGCAGTTCAAGCAGAGAAGCCCAGACTTCCCTCTCCCCAGCCACCTGCTCCAGCTCTTCAGAGGGGATACCAAGGCGTTCCCAGACTAGCTGGGAGACATAGTCTCTCCACCGAGTCCTGGGTCTGCCCCGGGGTCTCCTCCCAGTGGGACGTGCCTGAAACACCTCAAGTGGGAGGCGTCCAGGAGGCATCCTAATCAGATGCCCATACCACCTCAACTGACTCCTTTCAATGTGGAGGAGCAGCGGTTCTACTCTGAGCCTCTCCCGGATGACTGAGCTCCTCACCCTATCTCTGAGGGTGAGTCCAGCAATCCTACGGAGAAAGCTCATTTCAGCCGCTTGTATCCGCGATCTCGTTCTTTCGGTCATTACCCAAAGCTCGTGACCATAGGTGAGAGTAGGAACGTAGATTGACTGGTAAATCGACAGCTTTGCCTTAGAACTAAGCTCCCTCTTCACCACAACAGACCGGTACAACGTCCGCATCACTGCAGATGCTGCTCCAATCCGTCTGTCGATCTCTCGCTCCATTTTCCCCTCACTCGTGAACAAAACCCCAAGATACTTAAACTCCTCCACTTGGGGCAGGAGCCTGTCCCCAACCCCGAGAGGACAATCCACCTTTTTCCGGCTGAGGACCATGGACTCGGACTTGGAGGTGCTGATTCTCATCCCAGCCGCTTCACACTCAGCGGCAAACCGTCCCAGCAAGAGCTGTAGGTCATTGCTGGATGAAGCCAACAGGACAACATCATCTGCAAACAACGGAGATGAGATCCTGTGGTCACCAAGCATGACACCCTCCATTCCCTGGCTGCGCCTAGAAATCCTGTCCATAAAAATTATGAACAGGACCGGTGACAAAGGGCAGCCCTGGCGGAGTCCAACTCTCACTGGGAATGACTCCGACCGAGTGTTGGCAATGCGAACTAAACTCTCACAACGGTCGTACAGAGACCGAATAGCTCGTAACAACAAGCCCGATACCCCATACTCCCGAAGCACCCCCCTCAAAAATCCACGAGGGACGCGGTCAAATGCCTTCTCCAAGTCCACAAAACACATGTAAACTGGTTGGGCAAACTCCCACGAACCCTCAAGAATTCTCGAGAGGGTAAAGAGCTGGTCCGATGTGCCACGGCCAGGACGAAAACCACATTGCTCCTCCTGAATCCGAGGTTCGACCAACGGCCGGACTCTCCTCTCCAGTACCTTGGCATAGACCTTCCCAGGGAGGCTGAGGAGTGTGATCCCTCTAAAGTTGGAGCACACCCTCCGGTCCCCTTTTTTGAAGAGAGGAACCACCACCCCGGTTTGCCATGCCAAAGGCACTGCCCCCGACCTCCACGCAATGTTGCAGAGGCGTGTCAACCATGACAACCCAACAACATCCAGGGCCTTGAGGTACTCGGGGCGAATCTCATCCACCCCCGGGGCCCGGCCACCAAGGAGATTTTTAACCACCTTGGCGACCTCAGCCCCTGTGATAGGCGAGTCATCCCCCTCGTCCCCAAACCCTGCTTCCTCTGTGGAAGGCGTATCAGTGGGATTGAGGAGATCCTCGAAGTATTCCTTCCACCGCCCGACGATATCCCCAGTTGAAGTCAACAGTGTCTTATTTCATAAAAAGATGCCGACCTCTGGTCAGTTTGTAGCTGAGAATTTCATTAAGTGCTGGGTTTTGGGTCCGGTACAACCAGAACTGTGACAAGCTGAGCCTGATACGGGCCTGACTCTAGGTTATTTAGGAGAAGCACTCTAAATCCCCATTGCACCGTTTTCATTTTTCCTTCGTATATGACCTGCAAAATGCTCACCAACAAAATATTTGGATCTTTGTACTTTATATATAGTGGCTTCCTTTATGTAATATTAGAAAATACTGCATAAATATCCACTGTTATGCAGATGACACACAATTATACCTGTCAATGAAGCCAGATGATAGTATTCAATTAGCCAAGTTAGAAGCCTGTCTTAAGGAAATCAAAGCTTGGATGACTTGTAATTTCCTGCTATTAAATTCAGATAAGACTGAATTTATTCTAGTTGGTCCAAAAAACCTTAGAAATACCTTTCCAAATCAAACTCTTAGTTTGGATGCGGTTACTCTTTCTCTTAATAGCTCTGTGAGGAACCTTGGAGTTATTTTTGATCAAGATCTGTTTTTCAATTCACATATTAAACTTGTTTCTAAGACTGCCTTCTATCATTTGCGTAATATTGCCAAGATTAGGAGCATCTTGTCTCAGAGTGATGCTGAGAAACTGATCCACGCTTTTGTTAGCTCTAGATTAGATTATTGTAATTCTTTATTATCAGGTTGTCCTAAAACATCTTTAAAAAGTCTTCAGCTGATCCAAAATGCTGCAGCAAGAGTTTTAACAGGTACTAGAAAGAGAGATCATATCTCTCCGGTTCTGGCCTCCCTTCATTGGCTTCCCATAGAGTTTAGAATTAAGTTTAAAATCCTTCTTCTTACTTACAAAGCTCTAAATAATCAGGCCCCTTGTTATTTAAAAGATCTGATAGTACCTTATCATCCTAACAGAGCACTACACTCCCAAAATGCTGGATTACTGTAACACCTAGAATCTCTAAGGGCACATTCACATGGCCACTGTTTGGTCTGGACCAAAGGAACTCTGGTCCACTTCTGTGGATAGTTCGGTTCGTTTGGTGCTGTCTGAACGCACATTTGAATTCTGGTGCGCACCCAACAAGTGAACTCTGGTCCGCCTGAAAACTGGGGTCTCGGTTCTCTTGTAAACGAAGTCTGGTGTGCTCCACTTGCAGTGTGAATGCAAATGGGAGTATCCAGCGGATCAAAGGGCGGAAGTGCCCCTCAGTGTTTGTGTAACCATAGCAACATGTAGCCTGAGAAGAGGAAGTGGAGTTTACTGTAGTACATTTTGGGTAGAAAATAAAGACAACCACGTGGATTCAAGAAATCCTTTTACCAGAGAAAGCTAAGGAGAAAAGTTAAAAAATGTCTCATTTGTGGCAGACAAACAACCCGGCTGAAGGGAACGGATTACTGTTTTCAGTCCTGGCCAATCGATGAGCCTGATTTTTCTTCTTCGCCGAGATTTTTTCTTCCTGGTCAGTGGTGGTTTCGGCTACAGCACCTCAAACAAGCAGCTGTTGTAACTGCGTGATGTTGTCCAGGCAGTTTGGTCAGCTGCAGTGTGAATGCAAACCAAACCAAACGAAGGTGTGAAAATTCTCGGCATTCCCCGCCCAGTCGAACTAAGACCACCGGACTATTCTGGTCTGAATGCAGCCTAAGAGTACAATAGGAGGCAGAGCTTTCAGTTATCAGGCTTTTCTCCTATTATATCAGCTGCCAATCTGGATTCAGGAGTCAGACTCCATCTCTGTTTTTAAGAATAGGGTTAAAACCTTCCTTTTTGATATAGTCTATGATTAGGGAGGGATCAGGTGACCCTGAACCCTCCCTTACTTATGCTGCTAATAGGTTTAGACAGCCAGGGGACCTCCAATAATGCACTGGGCTTCACTCTTTTCTTCTCTCTCAAAGAAATATCTTTGCTGGTCATTAACATCTGTTTGTTCTCTCCAATAGATTGAGCCCCCATCGTGCTGTTTGCTCTCTACATGTCTGTTCTTTTCTTCTTCTTCTCTATTCCGTCACCCCCCAGCCAGTCACAGCAGATGACTGCCCCTCCCTGAGCCTGGTTCTGCTGGAGGTTTCTTCCTGCTAGAAGGGAGTTTTTCCTCTCTGATTGTTGGGGTCTTTGTGGAACTGTAAGGTCTTTGCCCTACAGTTGAAAGTGTTATGGAATGACTGTTGTTGACAACTTGTGCTATATAAACAAAGTTTGAATTGAATGCTTCATAAATTAGTCGCTAAATATGTTCTGGTTGATATAAACCAGCAGTCATGCTACAGTTGTGTCTCTAAATTGTGACTAAATAATGACAGAGTTAAGGATGAAAGAACCTCAGCAAACAAGCTGACATACCCCACACGTCTCAGATCAGAGTTCTCACTGAACAATGTACTGCATGCCCTCATCTGATGGGAATATAAACCTCACATGGAGCCAAAGGAACTGGGGTCTTTTTCAACAGAAAACAAGTTCTTATTCAAGTCCTTTCAGTTGTTGGCTAAGCCCTCATTAGATGTACGTCAAAATCAAATTTAAAATAAATACATTTGAAGTCAATCCAATCACATGTGTAGAAGCTTTACTGGTGACAACAGGGAATGTCAAATGGACAGCTGGACGGGTCGAAAACATCATACCATCTGCAATTTTGTTGCGTGGTGTATAATAAAGGGTTTAAACTATGAAATGAAACTCTGAAACGAAAAAATCTGTAAAGTGGGTCTCCTATAATTATTACAAGTTTCCACTGAGATTTCACTGCTCGAGTCCTAGTTTCTAATTCAAAATTGTGATAAAAGCATCCAAGGCTCAGGCCTTTTGTAAACTGACTTCATCTTCAATCTTCCTTCAAAATACTGAAGCCAACAGGACTTTTCTGGAATATGTTAGAGTCAGTGGAAGAGAGTTTTTCTTCCAGCACTACACGTGCTGTACTCCATCACATCAAACAGTGCATGTTCAGCTACGCTTCTACATGGTTTCTGCAGCTATAAGGAAGTTAGCTTTAAGACTTTTTCAGACCTTTTTAAGGCTGCCTGAATGAAATGTGAGATCTTTAAAGAAACGAAAGTATGCGATCATGTTATAATTAGCTGTCTTCAATTATCTGCAAATTTGCGGTCAATAATCTAGCTCTCATTAAATTTGGACACTGCCAGGATAGATGCTGGCACTTGATAATTATTAAGTTATTGAAATAAAACAATGAAAACTAGCCCATAGTGCCACAAGCTAAAGCTGCAACTTAACAGGAAAAAACAGCCAAAAATTAACAGAAAAACATTTACAAATCTATGAGAAAAAGTCTCAATTAAAAAAAAAAGCTTGGAAATGAGATAAGAAAAAGTCACAAAGTTATGAGACAAAAAAGCTGTTTTAAGGGGATTTATATCCACTGCGGTGCCTCTAAGGCTCTGTGACCATCCAGTTTTGTGAGTTTAGAGGAGTACACAGCACATAAACACGCATACCTCCAGAGAAGAAGAGAGGGCCTCTGCAGCAGCTGGTGGACTTGAACCCAGACCTGCAATGACCTGCAAACACCAAAGACACAATGGGTGAGAGGGACAAATCCTACCACAGCGCAATACCAAAGTCAGAATTACAGCTCCATGTTTCAATGAACACTGCAGCAAACAGAAGAGGAAATAATGATTTTTCCACTTGTTTCATTCAACGTTCTTAGAAGAGAAAAGGAGATCTAGAGGTTGGATTTAGGGGATTTATCACATTCCTGTAATACGATTTAAATTAGTTTGAATTCAAAAAGGTATGGAACACCAGTCAGCAAAAAAGTGTGATGGCGTTCAGGAGTGACCTTTGACATGTTAGTTCAGGCATCTGCAACTTAATGACTTTTTCCCATGATCTTGATGCCAGTGGCTTTGACAGACAACATGGCACACTCACAAGAAAACGTAGTACTATTAATGCAAAGCAAGTCCAACTCTACAAGAATAAAGTTCCAAATTTAGGATGATGACAAAAGCCACTTCTATTAAGAAAATTTACAAGAAAACAGAAGTAAATTGAAAGAAAAAGTCCCCAATTTTAAAGGCTCTACCTACTGTAAATACTATTTTAGAGATCAAAGACAAAGTATTTCAAAATATGATGAAACGTTTCACTGAGTTTCTTCTTTGAAACAAGGATTTAACTCAGCATGTGGCAGCTTCTTCAGAACAAAACTAGCTTAACTCTTCTACAGTTCAAAGAAGCATGATGAGCAATAGTCTTCATGGAAAGGATGGAGCCAAGGAGCAAGTTTTCTAGAAGGGGACCAGGTCAAAAAGGCCAAGATATGCTAAAGGTTCAAAAAACTGAATTAAAATGTGATGGAAAGAAGTATTCAAGATGGAGCTTTCTGGTTTTAAACTTCAACAACATGAAAAAGGAGCAGCAAGAGCATTAGGTCTGACCCAAACCCAGTCTGACAAGCTCAGTCACATCCATAATAATAATACATTTTACTTCAAGGCACTCAAGGTAACCTTACGTTGTTTTAAGTGCCTTCATGGAGTTGCCCACGTTTGGTGAACTGCCCGCCACTTTGATCCGTTTCCTGCGCCACTCCACGTGCGCCTCACAGGCCAAGGTTGAAGTTGTTGAGGAAGGTTTTATTCTGCCCACCAGGGGTGCGTTTTCTAACAAACTTTCCACTTAGGCTCAGGTCTTCAAGCACGTCTTTTGTTATTGAGTCGGCAAGAAACTTCAGCTCTCTCTCCATTCCAACTCGTTGTAGAACCCCTTTATTCTTTGTGACTTGATCCACATATGAGACCCTGAGCATGCGGCAGTAAGACCACATTTCTGCTGCAGCAACATTTGAGTTTCCGCTGTGAAGGTCCAAGAGTCACACGTGTACGTAACAGTACACCAGACGAAGGTTTTGAGTAGTCGGATTTCGACAGAGCACAAGTTTTCTGTCACTGGACTAATCCTTCTTCGGGCTTCCTTTTGACAACGGGCATCTGAGGTGGCTAGAGTTTGGAGGTAATTGAATCTAGAGACCTCTTCGTCAGGCTCCCGCGTTGCAGACGGCCACGAATTCCATCTTTATAGTCACAAAGCAGTCATAGTTGTAATTGACAGTCGATAACATATCTTGCGCCATTCTGGCTTATGTTGTTATATTTTTGCCGTGAAGCTACATTGAGCTCTGTTAGCATTAACTTGGCTAGGTGGTCTGTATCAGTCACCTAAATGGCAGGCCGCCTAGCATTAGCTTAACTGTTGATCCAGTCGGTTTGGATCACCATTTTCTATAAATTCTATTCATTTCCACTGGAATCCTTGATCATCTACCAACACTTGCCCAAATATGTTCTTCTTAGACCTTATTTTGAGTGGCTAGCTAACACCAGCTAGTTGCTAACGTCAGCTAGCCGATACTCATTAGCGAATGTTTCTGTGCTTATTGTACTCCATGGACCGGTCATATCCTGTAAACCACTGAAACCACACACTCCTGTCAACCAGTGATGTTTTAGTTCATTCATTCTTTAAGACAAATGTTAGTTGGCTCAGGGGTAACAGATCAAGTTGGCCCTGGGATCCCAAATGGTGCAAGCAGAAGGTTACTGGACAGTCCGTACCCTTGCCACTCTGTCCCAAGTCACCACAACATTTTGGCTTGGTAAGTATTTAATGACGCAGGCGCAGAAGTGGGTATGGAATGTCTAGGGTACGTTGAGATTTGGGTATGGCATGACTTGGGACGGAGTGGCAAAGGTACCAAGTGTCCTGATACCCAAGCAGAGAACTCCCGTAAAACTGTTTAAAAGACTTTTCTCATTCACCAACAAATGGGAGTTTTACAGAAATTCTCCGTCCGTGCCACAAAAGACCCCAGGGCCGACCCAACACATATTCAGCTCAGGATACAACTGAGCTAAAGGCTAGGAGCTAGCCAGTCAATGTTAGCAACAGTGATGTAAGAGGAAGGGCGGAGTTTAACCCAGTCTGAAGATTTAAAGGTATATACACTGTACCAGGCCAGTTACAGGACGGTGGGAAAAACAAAAAACACATTTGCTGCAATAATTCAATAATTAAAGAAAGTTTCAACAAAGTAATTAAGACATCAGTGAGCTGTTAAAATGGTGAAAAAAGTGCAATGACCCCTCTGATCATAAATTCAAATGGAAACCAAAGATCATCATCAATAAAATTAGCCATGACAAAGCTATTTTTAAAAGTTTGCTGAGAGAAGCACAAAGATGCTCGTCAAAGTGAAAAAGCTCGTCTACAGGTGCGTCTTCAGGGTAGAACTGAATTGGTTTATCATGACACCTGCAGCTGAACAGGGAGTTTAAAAAAATACGACTTGTTATAAGGCCACTTGATTTTCACACTCAACATTTGCAAAAGTCTGCGACCATTTTAGAATTGGTTTTCACTTTCTCAGAACTCACTCCACATTTTTGCTAACTGACCCATCTCACATGAAACCTGATAATCAGCTTCAGTAACAGTCCTGAACCCATGAACAGTAAAAAGGTCACAGATTTACAAAGCAAAAAGTCATAAACTGATAAGGAATAAAAGCAATATATTTACAAGAAAAAAAGTGGCATTTCACTCTTCACTTTCAGTCATGCTAAAATAATGATTTAAAAACGTACAAGAAAACATCTATTGTCTGTATCTGTGGTATTTTTAAGACTACTGAAAGGCAGATTTTAGGACTGACTGATGCCTTAATGCTGCGAAGCAAATTTCAGACTGTGTGTCTGATAACCCTTGAAAACAAAATGAACAAGTGAACTGATGTCCAGATGTTGGATGTGGGGTGGGAGAGGTTCAACAGTGTGTGAAGAAGATGAGATCTTACAGCGAAGTAGGGGGGTGGAGATGAGCAGCAAGTCTGTGGTGTGAGGGTTACTCAGCGGCGTATACTTAGCTGGGAGGCACATTCAGGGATGACTGTGTTATGTAATGCAGTACAAATCAGAACCAACACCACATCTGAGCAGCAGGTTAATTACAGAGATCTGTAGGGAGGCACACGCGGTTTTCATTCCCACCTTGGCTACGGCTTGCTGCAGTCGATAGAGAGAGTTGACCACGGCGACGTTCCTCCTCTGGCCCTCTGTCAGCGGACCAATCACCTGACTGGCGTCGCCCTGGGTACACAGCTGCAGCCAGACAAGAGTGACAGGATGGAAAGCAAGAACGCATCCAAGGTGGTAAAGAAAAAAATCATGCTAACAGGGCCGTGTCTGCATTTTTTTGAGGTGTCCCTATTTTTGTAATGAGGAAGAGTTCAAACTGTTTAAAATGGGGAAAAAAGCTCTCCCCTCCCCCAAAATATTTACTGAAAAAGAGAGGAAAAAATACATAAAATGAAAAAATATATGAACTTTAGTAAATGAACAAAAAAGGCACAAATTTACAAGGAACAAGTTGACAATTTCAAGATGCAAATTTCCAATGAAAACTTGTGAATTTACAAGTCACAGATTTACTAGAAAAAAGTTGCAAATTTATGGAGAAAAAACTTGCAAATTTCTGAGAAAAAAGATGCAAATTTAGAAGAAAAAATGGCAAATTTCTGAGAAAAAAGATGCAGATTTAGAAGAAAAAAAGCTGCAAATTTAGAAGAAAAAA
Organism: Pholidichthys leucotaenia; assembly: GCA_020510985.1. Taxonomy (NCBI): domain Eukaryota; kingdom Metazoa; phylum Chordata; class Actinopteri; order Cichliformes; family Pholidichthyidae; genus Pholidichthys; species Pholidichthys leucotaenia. The sequence continues at coordinate 298,141,327 of CM035849.1, forward strand.
TGGCAAGTTTCTGAGAAAAAAACCTTTCAACTTTAGGAGAAAAACTTGCAAGTTTAGGCAAAAAAAGTTGCAAATTTACAAGAAAAAAGTTGCAAATTTATGTGAAAAAAACTTGCAAGTTAAGGAGAAAAAAGTAGCAAATTAGTCATTAAAAAAGTAGCAAAAAAGTTGATGCTAATTCTAATCCCCCCCTCCAAAAAAACCAAAAAGAATGTTGAGGTTGAACTTGTAGCTTGTGGGCCCCCTTGTGGCTGAGGGGAGCTGCTGCATTTGCTGCACACGTGCAAAAGCATACGCACCAGCTGCTCAGACTTGACACAGAAGAGTTGGACGGTCTTGGCAGCATTCTTGGCCACAGCCAGAGAGAGGTTGGCATCCACCGACGCCACATTCAGCTCACTGTAAGAAAAATCAGTCAAAGCTAGTGCACAGGGTAGTTCTCACATGCAGCTTATCTGAGTGTGTTTGCAGTCAATAATTCAGGCCACGTAGCTTTTAATGAAGCTGCCACACCATCATCTCACCTTCTTCCATGTATCTAGCAAACCAAACTTATTTTTCAGTAAATAAGTGGCATATTCAGACTGAATTAATTGTCTCCACCTTTCTGCTTTTGGCATCACAGTGCTGCTATCTTGGTTTGACATTTGGTCCCAAGTGCTGAAAGTGCTGCTATTTTAGTGAGAGCCAAAATTAGTGAACAAACTCAGCTGTGGCTGACATTTGAACAGAGAATATGACACTCCATTAGTGAAGGGAAACAAAAGCTGGGGCAGTAATTGAGGATGTCACTGTTACTGTGCACAAAGCCACAGGAATGTTGAGAAAAGCATATTAAAAGAAACAACTGCTAAAAAGAAACTCGGCTGAATTTACAGATTTCACTGCTGCAGCATCTTCATCCACCTTGGTCCGACTTAATGGACTCCATGTCCCTCACTCTTAATATAATTTAATCACACTTCTAATAATTAGGGATGCACCAATTGTGAATTTTGGGCTGATACTGACGTTGAAAATGAGAAGTTGGACAATGGCTGACACCCATTGTTTCTTCTTTTCATCTATTCCATCTTCATTGTGTGGCATACAAAGATGTCCGTACAGACTATAAAAACTGAACTGAATACTTTAAACTGTTTCAGTTCTGGATGTTTCTGTGAGGTTGCAGCTGTAGTCTACGGTTGTCTGTTTTGAGGCAATTAAAGCTACCTGACTGGGACAACAATGGACAAATATGAGCCACTGATGATATCTTATTTGCCCAGAGCTGATATCAGTCAAGCCAGTGTACTCCGAGGACCAATCCCAAGCCCAGGTAAATGGGGAGTCTTGTGTGAGGAAGGGCATCTGGCATAAAACCTTTTGCCAAATCAAATATGCAGATCATCACAATTGCGACTTTCATACCAGATCGGTCAAGACCCGGGTTAACAACAACTGCCACCGATGCTGTTAACTGACAGGGTGCCGTCGAAAACTGAGCAACTGTTTCTCAAAGATCTTGGAAGAAGAGAGGGGTAAGGTATGTTTGGAGGTAGAAAGAGAAAAAACAAAGGGCGAAGTGTGGAGGTGAGAGCAGGGATGTTAAATACAGGGACTATGACTGGTAAAGGCAGAGAGTTGGCGGATATAATGGAGAGAAGAAAGGTAGATATACTGTGTGTTCAAGAAACCAGAAGAAGGTCGCACAGAGTTCAGGAAGGAGCTGATACAGGCTCTGGGTGGTAGGGAAGAATTACCAGATGACTGGGAAAGTACAGCTAAAGTATTGAAGGAAACAGGTAGAAAGGTATGTGGTGTATCCAGTGGAGAGAGGAAGGAAGACAAGGAGACTTGGTGGTGGAATGAGGAGATACAGGAACGTATCCAAAGGAAGAGGTTAGCAAAGAAAAAGTGGGATAGTCAGGGAGATGAAGAAAGTAGAAGTATTTTGAATCTAGGCGCATCACAAAGAGAGAGGTGGCACAGGCAAAGGAAAAGGCATATAGTGAGTTGTATGAAAGGCTGGACACTGAGGAAGGAGAAGAGAACTTGTATCGACTGGCTAGACAGAGAGATGGAACGGATGTGCAGCAGGTTAGGTTGATTAAGGACAGAAAAGGTAATGTACTAACAAATGAGGAGACTGTGTTGAGAAGGTGGAAGGAGTACTTTGAAGAGCTGATGAATAAAGAAAATGAGAGAGAGAGGAGGATGGATGAAGGAAAGATGGTGAACAAGGAAGTCCCGAGGATTAGCAAGGCAGAAGTGAGGGCAGCTTTGAAGAGGATGAAGAATGGAAAGGTGGTTGGTCCAGATGACATACCTGTGGAGGTATGGAGATGTTTAGGAGAGATGGCAGTGGACTTTTTAACCAGAATGTTTAACACAATCTTGAAGAGTGAGAGGATGCCTGAGGAGTGGAGAAGAAGAGTTTTGGTACCAATTTTCAAGAACAAAGGTGATGCTCAGAGCTGTAGTAACTACAGAGGCATAAAGTTGATCAGCTACACTATGAAGATATGGGAAAGAGTTGTTGAAGGCAGGTTCAGAGGAGAGGTGACAAGTGAGCAGCAGTATGGTTTCATGCCAAGAAAGAGTTCTACAGATGCAATGTTTGCTCTAAGAGTGCTGATGGAGAAGTATAGAGAAGGTCACAAGGAGTTGCACTGTGTCTTTGTAGATCTAGAGCAGGGGTCCTCAAATGTTTATGCCAGGGGTCCGCATTTGTTTCTTCCAGTGGACCAGAAGTCTGGAGCACGCCAATATGCTGCATGGGTGGATATTTCATTTTTATGTTGGGAGGGACAATAAACAGAGCATTTTCTTCAGAGTAAATATTGAGGGGACACTATTAGTATTATTGTTGTCAGTCACAAATTTATGAGAATGTCCAAATGTACACTTATGGGGAAAAAGCTGCAAATTTACAAGAAAAAGGTCATAAACTGAAAGAAATTTGCAAATTTAAAAGAAAAAAATTGCAACATTTACAAAAAAGTCAAGTTTACTAGAAAAAAGTTTCAAATTTAGTGAGGAAAAAATATGTAAATTTACAAGAAAAAAACATCTATTATAAAAAGCTACAAATTTACAAGAAAAAAGTTACAGATTTAGCAAAAACAGCAGATTTATGAGGGTAAAGTGAAAAATTTAAAACAAAAAGTTTTACATTTACAAATAAATGTAACTTAATGAGAAAAACTTACAAATTTATGAGAAAAGTTGCAAATTTTAAAGACCCCGCCCCCCCCCCCCCCCGACCCACTTGATTTACGCCCATGTCACCAGGCTGTTCTGCTGTGGGAGGAGCTGCTGAAGGCAGAACAGACTTTCAACTCTGCTGCTTTTTGTCATGTCATAGATGTAACAAGAATTATCATCAATCATCATCAGAATCATCAATTCATTGTCCCCTTTTCTTTTAGCGGGGAACTTGGAACATGCTGTTTTTGTTCAATCTAGGCTCCCACTGCTGGCTACTGCTCCGAAAGGGAAAGTAAAATAGTGCTGCTCGCACTGCAGCCACTGGCGCACTGACAGGCTTGAACTCACCATGGACGAACAGACGGCAGAACACATCTGTCCCCACTCTCAGCGATCAGATCATTGGGACAACTGACTCTGATCCCCCGCTGTCTGGGCGGAGTAACCCCAACATCAGCTCCTACCTCTGTGGTTAAACACGAGTAGTTTTAGAGCAAGAAGCTCCCATTTAATGTCCACAGTTGTGCAAATGTAAGTTTTCTCACAACACAGAGAAAAAGCGACTGTACTTTGATTTGTTGCTGTAAAAAACAAATGAAGCTTCTTCTAAGGTGAACTTTCATTTATCTGTGCTTTATATATTTATTTTATCTTATTCATTTTACATGCTGTTGTGATATGCGAATATGTGACCCGTGCTGGAAAAATGAGTCACAGTGAGGAAATTTTCAAAATGAGGTAACGTTATTTTCATATTCTGTATTGAAAGACCTTCAAAATGATATTTAATTTGTAGGAATTGGGCAAAAACTGACCAGCAACAAGCCAATTTTGTTTATATTTTGGCTGGTTTGAAAACTCGCATTCGATCGGTCCTGAGTTACGTCTTCCGCAAAAACATATATTTTTAGAAAGTAGGAGTTCCAAGCTTTACAATGAAACCAGGCAATGACGGGGGTTTTCCCGGGACTTGCCACCAGCAAACAAAGAAACAATCATGATTTATGACTTCACTTGCCTGTAGCTCGTAATTACCCGGTGCACATTCCAACTCATTTTGTCAGCACGTATCACATATTTCATGGAAGTTCATCCATCCATCCACCCTCTACCGCTTAATCCTTTTCGGGTCACCGGGGGGCTGGAGCCTATCCCATCGTCTTTAGGTGAGAGGCAGGGTACACCCTAGATAGATCACCAGTCCATCACAGGGCCAACACAGAGAGACAGACGACAATTTAAAATCCCCAGTTGATGCCAATTAACCTAACCTGCATGTCTTTGGCCTGTGGGAGGTGTGATGGCCCCTGTGCAGACTGTGTAGATGACCCACTTTCTGGCCAAGGCCAGAATCGCCTACTAATCCTGGGATTGCCAAAGTCCGTTTCGACCCTCAGTCAAGGTGGACAGACCCAGTTATTTTCGCCCTTAGGCAAGGTAGACGTGCACCTTCTAAGTCACTTTCACACACAGGCAAGGTAGACGTGCACCTCCTAATATCCCAGGCAGAGATTCAAACCCATGACACCACGATCTCAACAGCTCTGCTCTACCACTGAGCCAAAGAGGAATTCCTCACTAGCTCTCAGCTAGTAACGCAGGTGCACTCTAAGGTGTCAGAAACTGCACCACTGGCTAATTCACTACGGAGGGGTGCATAACACCTCCCCCCTTAAGGAAGTGGTGCAGGTGTCATTACCCGGACGAGCCCCAAAAACATGTCCAGATCATTAAGGGAGTCTCAATTTTTCAACTGTCCATACAGTAAACCAGAATCAGAATCAGATTTATTGCCATTGTTCATGTAGTACACAAACTAGGAATTTGTCTCGGTGCAATGCTGCAACATGATGCTGCAACCATCATCTGACTCTGGCACACTGCTGTCTTCATGCACACCAAATACAGGACCAGCCACCAACGCAGGACACACGCACACTGTGAGGACCAACCTGATCGCTTTCACATTTATAGTATGGGTTTAAAAGGTTTACGTGACAGAGTTGGTTCAATTTTTTTCCTCCCCGGTCTTGCAATTAGATAATTGAGATCCGAGATCTTCTTGGTAAGGATATAAGGTCCAGAATTCTTTGCCTGAAACGGTGAACCAATGATAGGCACGAGAGCCAGAACCTGGTCTCCTGGACTGAATTGATGATGCCCTGCATGACAATCATACAGCATCTTCATTTTTGCCTGCGATACCTGTAAATTGTCCCTTACCATACAACCTGATACAAAGAGACGATGTCTAAATCCATTTACAAAATCAAATAAGTTTTTAGGTGGATTTGCCTCCAACAGACCACCTTTTAATACAGCAAGTGGACCCCTGACTGCATGTCCAAAAACCTTGTACTTTCCTGTACAGCCTCCCTTGCCGATAATAGCAGCCATGGAAGTCCTTCTTCCTACTCTATTCAATTCAGTGCAATAAGCACACAGGAGAGACCTCAGGGTTTGGTGGAAATGCTCCAGCGCTCCCTGGCTCTGTGCATGGTACGCTGATGACTGACTGTGTATTATCCTCAAAAGTTTAAGCACCTGATTGAACATATGCAATGAAAAATTGGAACCTTGATTGGTTTGAATGACTTTTGGGATACCAAACACTGTAGTGAACTGTGTCGGAGCCTTCACTACTGCTTTAATGGTAATAGATCTCAATGGATAAGCAGCAGGATATCTTGTACTCTGACATATTACAGTGAGTAAATATTTACAACCAGACTTTGAACTTGGTAAAGGACCCACACAGTCAACAATGAGATGCTCAAAGGGTTCACTTACAGGTGGAATTGGCTGTAGTGGAGCAGGTATAAAGCCTTGATTTGGTTTCCCGGTTAACTGACACACATGACATGTCTTAATATATCCCACCACATTGTGTTTTACATGTGGCCAAAAGAAATATTTCAAGACATTCATGTATGTTTTTCTCACACCAAAATGTCCACTTTGATCATGGGCAGTTTTCAGCACCAAATCTCGAAACGTCACTGGTACCACCACCTGAAAAACAGCATCTCTCACAAAATCTTGACTCATCAAGACTCACTTCTTCAATAACAGGCCCCTGTGTAAAAAATAAATACAGGTGGCACTGGAGACATCGGTGGTGGGCAAAGCCTGATCAAACAACTGTTCAAGTGAGGAGTCACTCTGCTTGTTCACAGATACGGCAGCCACACTCCTCCTCCGGCCGCCCGTACATGCCAGGTCTGTGATCGCTACCGTGGATGTCACCATGTCTCAATCCAGGAAAAAACAGCGTGTCAGTAATGTTACTAGTGGTTCTCAAACCATACTGAAGAGTCTGTTACCGGACAACCAATCTGAAGGATGCAGGGAAGATGGTCAGTATGTAGAGGGACCCCTACTCTGCATCACCATGAAAAACTTCCTGACCTATGACTACTCTGTGGTCACTCTTGGACCTAATCTGAACATGACTGTTGGGGCCAGTGGAACTGGAAAGTCCAGCATTGTGTGTGCCATCTGTCTGGGACTGGCTGGCAAGACTGCTGTTGCCAGCCAGTGAAGCTGGAGGAGGCCGGGGCTATTCGCTTCTCCAGAGTGCATCGCCTCGGAAGGACCAAAGCTGACCAACAGAGAAGACCCCGTCCTATTGTGGCCAAAACCACTGATTCCAAGATGAAAGCTGCCGCCATGTCCAAGGGTAAAGAGCTAAAAGGTACCAACTACTCCATCAATAATCAGTTTCCACCTGAGATCATGGGGGGCAATGGATCAGCGTTCTCGTCGCGCCCTCCGCCAGTACTCGGGCTCGCCTGGGGAAGCTAATGATCCTACCAGCAGACTAAATTCGAAGAGACGACGCCTCTGTGCCAAGTCAAAGAAGAATCCTAGTCACAGTCCTAAAGCCGAAAGCAAACAGCCCCAAGAGCACTTTGTGGTAGGCTCTGCCCTTCGCATATTACAACTAAACGTTGAAGGCCTATCTGCAGCCAAGCGAAGCCTTATCGAAGTCCTCGCCTTCCAACATTCGATTGATGTAATCTGCCTCCAAGAGACTCATATTGGCACAGAGGAAGCTGGCCGCTTCACCATCAAAGGCTTTGACCTCCTGTGCTGTGTTCTACATGCTAAACATGGACGTGCCACCTATGTGCGTTCTGACATAGTTGAAGCAAATCACCTGATAACACATTTCTCAGACACCATAATCATTGGTGGCTTCCATATTGTCAATGTGTACAAGCCCCCTAATGCCAACTGGGATCTGCAGGTCTTACCCACCCTACCCCACCCTGCCATCTATGTGGGGGACTTTAACAGCCATCACCCTGACTGGGGGTACCCAGCAGTGGATAGTGATGGGGAGGCACTTTCAGACTGGGCATCCAGAAATGACCTCGCTTTGATATACGACCCCAAACAAAGAGGAACCTTCCACTCTGCTAGGTGGAAGAAGGACTATTCTCCTGACCTGTGTTGGGTCAGCTCTTTGAATGGGGAGCCATATCCTACACAGATCCTCATTCTTGATGATTTTCCACACAGCCAACACCGGCCCCTGCTTGTACACATTGGCCTACAACTTCCAGTCATATACAGCCCAAGGAAAATGCGCTGGAACTTCCGCAAAGCCAACTGGAAGAAATTCAGTGAAACTCTGGACTGGAGCGTTGTTACCATCCCACTCCACACCATCACTGTAGATGAAGCATACAACCGCTTCTGCAGCGCAATCTTCAAGGCTGCCCGTACTGCAATCCTACGAGGCTACCGACCCCTCTATGTCCCATGTTTGGACGGAGAAAGTGCTGCCCTCCTACAATCCTATCAAACATCAGGGGACCCAGAGATAGCAGACCATCTCATTGAATCGCTAAATACAGCCCGGCGAAAGAAATGGGAGGAGACAGTTGCTGACCGGAGCTTTACCCACTCTAGTAGGAAATGTTGGAGCCTCATCCGTCGCCTAGGAGCTGCACAGAAGCCCCCTAGCCAAAGCCGAGCATCCGTCACACCCAACCAAGTTGCATCCCACCTACTGACTATCGCCAAAGCACCCCAAGACAAAGACACCAGAAGAGCAGTTACAACTGAGCTAAAAAAACACCAAAAAATGCCTGTAGAGGAAACGAACCCTGAACCCTTCGAGGCTGCTGAACTGGAGAAAGTCCTACAGGGCCTGAAATGTGGAAAGGCAGCAGGATACGATAACATCTTCCCAGAATTCATGAAAAATCTTGGCCCCCGAGCCCTAACCTGGTTGACACAATTCTACACAAGGATCACACAAACAAACTCGATCCCAAAGAAATGGCGGACAGCAAAGGTCATTGCCATCCCAAAACCTGGCAAAGACCACAAACTACCAGCAAGCTACCGCCCAATCTCCCTACTCAGCGTTCCTTACAAAATCTTGGAGCGCCTAATGCTGCAACGCATTTCCCCAGAAATAGAGGATATTCTAAGTGTGGATCAAGCAGGTTTCCGCAAGGACCGCAGTACAGGAGAACAAGTGCTGGCCCTAACCACCTTCATCGAAAATGGCTTCGAGAGCAGACTGAAGACAGGGGCTGTGTTTCTCGATCTTACAGCCGCCTATGATACGATCTGGCACAAAGGCCTCCTCCTGAAACTTATAAAGGCGATCCCTGCTTGGGCAACAGCAATTATAAAAACCCTGCTGACCAACCGAAGGTTCAGAGTCCACCTCAGTCAGAACACAAGTGCATGGAGAATGCAGAAAAACGGACTCCCACAAGGCTCAGTTCTAGCTCCAACTCTGTTCAACCTCTACATAAACGACCTGCCTACTACAAAATCCCGCAAATTCATCTATGCAGACGACATCTGTTTGGCATTCCAAGTACCAGACTTTGAACCACTGGAACGGGTGCTCACGGAAGATCTTGCCAAACTGGACCAGTTCTGCAAAATCTGGCGCCTAAAACCAAGCCCAGCAAAAACCGTCTCCAGTGTATTCCATCTCCACAATGCAAAAGCTGCCAGAGAACTAAACATCCACCTGAGCGGACTCAAGCTTAAGCATGCCCCAAATCCAACTTATCTTGGAGTGACCCTTGATAGGACCTTATCCTTCAAGGAACATCTAAAGGGGACGGCTGCTAAGGTGAAGGTACGAAACAACCTGCTCTGCAAGCTCGCTGGTGCAAAATGGGGGGCGACAGTCTCCACCCTGCGCACCTCAGCACTGGCTCTTTCATACTCTGTAGCAGAATATTGTGCCCCTGTCTGGTCCAGGTCATCTTACACACACAAATAAACTAATCTACTACTACTACCATGTAGACACCCAGCTCAACTCAACCATGAGAACTATAACTGGAACAATCCGCTCAACACCACTCCCCTGGCTCTCTGTACTGTCAAACATAGCCCCTCCACACATCCGGCGAGCAGCATTAACTCAAAGGATGCTCCAAAAAGTTAAAGATTCTCCTCACTTACCAATCCATGCAGATATCTACACCCCACCCACTGCCCGACTTTCATCCAGACGGCCGATTTGGAAAAACCCTCCCCCAGCTGACTTTACCATCCAGACAGCTTGGCAAGAGGAATGGGAGACCAAGGAGGTCCCAAACAAACAGCTGGTGATAAACCCCAACCAACAGGTCCCGGGCACCAACCTTCCAAGGAGACAGTGGTCTACACTCAATCGCTTCAGGACTGGACATGGCCCCTGCTTGGCCAGCCTTCACAGATGGGGCAATAGCCCTAGCCCACTGTGCGCATGTGGAGAGGAGCAAACAATGGAACACATCATAGAGGCTTGCCCGCTCCAAAGACTGGAAGGAGGATTACACACCCTCCATACAGCAAACCAGGAGGCAACTGCTTGGCTTAAGGACTTTGCATTCGCTAAATAAATAAAACCTGAGATCATGAACAGATGGCGGCTGCTCTACCCGATCATGATGAAGGCAAGAAACGGTAAAAGGAACGCTCGTCTGTTCTTTGATAAACTTTACATTGATGGAAAACTGTATAGGAATCCCCAAATCACATATTGGCTAACTGGAGGCGACCAAAACATCACTGCTGAACCTCAGGAGGAGCCACCGGGAGTTTTGCACGCTGCCTCTATAGCAGTGTAAACACAGATGCGCGATGATGATGTCATCAACACGTCCCTGCTGCCATGACAACTGATGAATCTGAAAGACGGTGAATGATTTACTTTATTACTCACTTTCCATCTTCCTTCTACCTCTCCCTCCTATCCGTATTTTCATTTTGGTTTGGGAATTGGCCTAAATTCTGCTCGTTTGACTGGGTAGGTCTGCTGCCTGGTGTGACGAGGCCAGTATCTGTGTGCTCTCAGACTAATGGACTGTTGTGCTGACATGTATCTTTGTGTATTTGAGTGTGTGTGTGTGATTGTGTGTGTGTGTTTGTCCGACCATCTTCCGTATGGATGAGGGTTTGTCTATGTCTCTAAGTGTGTATTGTTGCTGTGTGATCCCAGTAAATTTTATCAACTATCGTGCATAATGATCTTCAATGAATCTAATGAAGAAAGAGTGGATGTGACACAATTTATGGACTATAATAAGAATATAAGCTGTGATCAGTATATTCCTGAGCAATTAACATCTTTTAAAAACCAATACAATTATTCTTTCATGCATTTAAACATCAGGAGCTTGAATAAACATCATCATGATCTAGCTACTTTCTTACCAGTACAGGCTGCAGCTTTGATGTAATTGGTTGTAGTGAAACTTGGCTGTACGATAAGTCATACATAGACATCTTAAACCTTGATGGTTATAAACTGTTCACAAAGAACAGATGTGGCAGATCTGGTGGTGTCTGTCTGTATATCTCTTGTAGACATGATAAGATAAGCCTTTATTAGTCCCACAATGGGGAAATTCCAGGATTGCAACAGCACAGGGATAGCAACACTCAGAGCAATAATTAAGATTGGTGGCTCAGTTGGTAGAGCACCTGCCCCACACCCGGGAGGCAGGGGTTCAAATCCCGGCCGGGTCATGCCGAAGACCATATAAAAGTGGAACTTCCTGCCGTCCAGCTTGGTGCTCGGCAATAATGGAATGGAGGAGGGAAATCTGTGGCGGCGCCTTGCATGGCAGCGGCCCTCTGATTCTGCACTGGGGTGTGTGTGATTAACACAGTAGATAGGTAAAACACAATCTCGTTCTACTGTACATGATTGGTTGTACGGTTGAATGACAATAAGGGTGATTTAATTTAATTTAATTTAATTTAAGAAGATACGGAAGATATAAATAAGAGCAGTGGATATCGGTGTTTATGATGATATTGTCATGGAAGACTGTCATATTGACTCTCTTTTTGTTGAGATACATGTCAAAAATGGGAAAAGTTTAATTGTAGGTGTGATTGATCTTCCCCTGGACACCGACCTTAATATTTTCACAACCAAACTGGAAGAAATTTTATTCTCAATCAACAACAAAAATAAAAGTTGTATTCTCCTTGGAGACTTCAACATTGACCTCTCCAGGAGTGATGCAGCTAAAAATGACTTTATCATGGTGTCTGCAGGTTTTAACAAGTGCAATTTTAGACTTTTTTAGACCTTTTTTAGACCATCATGGATTAAATTTACGACCTTCACGAAGTATTAAAAAAAGAAAGAACAAACCCAGATTGCGGTCAATTGACGTTTATTGTCAATGAAACGAACATATATACACCCATTATTTTCATTATTTTACATGCTTCTAAGCTCTGCACTTTTGGTGGCAATTTCGTCCTCCAGAACCTTAAGCTGGGAGAGTTTGTCTTTAGCAGCCCTCCTCAGAGCATTTGATATTGAGAGGAGCTGTGCCATTTTGCTCCCAGCCTTGCCCTCTGCTTGCTCTGCCAACTCATCTGCATCTTTGCCCAGGCTCTCAATGACTGTATGCAGACTGTCCCTCTTGACTTTCAGGTCTTGTAACTGCTCCTCCGCGTGTGCCCTTTTCTTTCCTTGTGTCTCTGCCTCCTTCCTCTTCCTCTCTTCGTCCAAATGCACACGGTACCGTGACCTGGCAGCTATGACAGATTTCATTAAGTCAGGTGTAAGTGGAACCCTGGTAACGCCCCCATGTATTGCAACGTAGTCGCAAACAAGTCTGTGTGCAAACCTTTGAGATACAATCTTTCTTGACGAACTCTGCTACTCCAAATCGGATGATATAGACGGTCTTGTCTCTCCCGCATTGGAATGTTTTGGCTACTGTCGAGTCGGGAAACATTGCTTGAAACAGTTCCCTGATGTCGTCATTAGCTCTGTATGACTGGTGTTTAGCCACGGTGTTAAGCGCCCACAGAACTTCTGCCTTCATCGTTTCAGTCGAGCCCATTAGATCGCGAATATCATTTGTATTATTTCTTGACGTGCTGCTTGCAACCGAACAGAACTGAGCAATTCCATGAGAGCTGCGTGCTGCATTTGCTGATTCCTGGTGTTTGCTAGCTTTGATGTGTGACTCCAGTGCCCTGACACCCAGGGTCCCGAGTTTAAGTGTTCTTTTGCACAACGTGCAGTACGCCTCAGTGTCGTCGTTGGGAACGCGTTTGAGCCAGTCTGCAAAGTCATCTCTTGAGAGCCAACTGTCATTAAATTTACATTTGCCCATCTTTTTAGTTTTGTCCTGCTAGCTTTCTCTCCTGCCATTCGCACATTACTTCACAACTATTCCCGCCTTGCTCGCGCACACAGCTCATTCAGACCAGAGCCAAAATGCTTGCTCCAGCATCCTGTAACAACAGTACATTTCCGTTTCACATCTGTAGTTTTATTGTGCGTTCCACTAACAGCAACATTTCATGTAGAACAGGGGTCGGGAACCTTTTTGGCTGAGAGAGCCATGAACACCACATATTTTTAAATGTAATTCCGTGAGAGCCATACAATATGTTTAAAACTAAAAATACAAGTAAATGGGAACTTCCGGTTATGGCGGCCGCCTAGAAGGACACGTATCACTCTGCTCTGCTCCTGGAAATAAAAATTCGGCAAATAACTCTCTCATTCGGAACAGAACTTTTCCCAGCGTTTGGGTGAGGATATGCCGGTGAAGACTAAGGCTGGGAAATCAGGAGGGGGAAAAATTGAATCGCCGAAGCAGTCCAAATTAACGGACTTTAAAGTTTGTGGCGCAGTAGAAAAAGCTGCGGATATGGCGGATGAAACTAGCGGTGGTGCGGTAACTGCTGCTGCTGACGGTGGCGGCACAGGTGCAGTGCTGGCTGCCATTAGCTCAATGAGAGCAGACTTTTCCGCTAAACTTGATGGGATTATGGCAGCGTTGGATGCAATGAGAAAGGAGTTGGGTGACTGCGTGGAGCGAGTGACGCAGACGGAGCTTCGTGTTTCAAGTGCGGAGGATGAAATTAGTGGACTTCAAATAAAGGTGCGCACTTTGGAAAAAAAAAATAAAGATCTGGGAAATAGCGTTCTGGATTTGGAATCTCGGTCCAGACGGAACAACCTGAGGCTGGTGGGTTTACCGGAGGGAGCCGAAGGTCGTGATTCATGCTCCTTTTTGGAGGGGTGGATCCCGGAGGCGCTGAACAACGCGGAGCTAAAATCATCAGTCGTCTTGGAAAGCTCCCACCGAATTGGCCCACCGAGAGGTAACAAGGCAGCACCGAGGACGTTAATTATGAAGTTTCTCAGCTACAGAGACAGGATGACGATCTCCAACGCGGTGCGGGCCAAAGGAGAAATTAAATATCAAGATCAGCAGGTGCGGTTCTACCCAGATTTGGCCTCAGGAATCCAACAATTAAGGAAGCAGTTTGACCCCATCCGCAAAGAACTGCGCAACCTTGAGATTCGTCATGGAGTGATTCACCCTGCAAGACTTCTGGTCACATATGAGGGCAGAACACACATCTTCAAGACCCCCGAGGAGGCGCAGGAGCTCATCAAGAAGATCCAGGAAGAGACTGGTGGGAGCTAAGCATGAACAGAATATAGGGTAGAATATTTGAGCATTTAACTGATTAGAAGCATATAACAAGATTACAAAATATAGATTGTATTACATATTAAAAAAAAAAAAAAAAAAAAAAAAAGTACAAAATTGCTAAAAAATTTTGGAGTTAAATTGGAAAATTACAGAAGAGAGTTAATGTTATGTTATTAAAAGCAGTAGAGTTAGGGTGATTGGGAGGATGAAGAAGGAGTGGCTTTGGCTGATCCTCGTGGGTGTGGAACGGTCGATGGCTATATCGGGAGACGGAATTTTTCTTTTGCTTTTGGGGGGATTGCCACAAATGTGGAAAGGGGGAATTTGTTTGTGTGGAGTTTGTAGGGTGAATGTTCAACCACTCATTTTTTTGCTTTTCTGTTTGAGCATGTTTACACTGCAAGGTAATCCCAAACTCCCTATTGATCATAAATCAAAGCGTTAATCTTAACTTAACTTCATGGAATTGCAGAGGTCTACAAAATTTTAAAAAACTTAAACAAGTTATGAATAAAATAAAAGACATGGGTTCAAAAATTGTGTTTTTACAAGAAACTCATCTAATAGAGGAAGATGTAAAAAGAATTAGGAGTAGATGGCAAGGAAATGTTTTCACCTCATCATTTTCATCCCGAGCCAGGGGAGTTATGACTCTCATACATAAATCAGTCCCATTTCAAGTGAAAAATGTAATTGGAGACAAATTTGGAAGATATGTAATCATTCAAGGATCTTTGCTATTAGAAAACATAAATTTGGTGAACTTATATGGTCCCAATATAGATGATCAAAAGTTCTTTGCTAATTTATTTCTTATCTTATCATCACTTACAGGGCAACATATAATAGCAGGGGATTTTAATTGTACATTGAATCCCGGTATAGATAGATCAACAGGACTGGACTGTACGCACAATGGATGTAGGATGACCATTAATCATTTTATGAAAGAATTGAAATTGATAGATATATGGAGAGAAATGAAACCACAAGTTAAAGCCTACTCTTGTTATTCCAATACCTACAAGACATTCTCACGTATAGATTATTTTTTGATCTCCACAGAATTAAGGTCCAAGATTCAAAACTGTTTTTATGATAACATCGTGATCTCTGATCATGCACCCTGCTGTCTAATATATGTAGATAAGAAATTGACAAAGGAACCAGGTAGATGGCAATTTCAGCATAAATGGCTTCAGGATGAGGAATTTGTTAAATACATAGAAAAACAGATGAGTTCTTTGACATCAATACTACACAAACATCAGCATGTGTAAAGTGGGAGGTTTTCAAAGCTTTTATTAGGGGACACATTATTAGTTATACAGGTTCAAAATCTAAGAAGACTCGAGAGGAGAGAGTCCAACTGGAACATAAAATAAAAATTCTTCAAGAAAGAGTATATGCAGGAAGAGATCCAAGGTTGGAGAACGAATTACTGATTTTGAGAGCTGAATATGACAAAAAATCAGCGAATAGAGCTGCCTTGAGTCTTCTAAGATTGAAACAATCTTTTTATGAACAAGGTGAAAAATCAGGAAAGTTATTGGCATGGCAGATTAAACAATTAGAATCTAAAACACCAATTACCAGTATTATAAGTAACGGACAGGTAGTTATAGATCCTTTAGAAATTAATAGAGCCTTTAGAGATTACTATGAAAAATTATATGATACCAAAAATGAATCTGACTTAACAAAACTACATGGGTTTTTGAACGAACTATTTATACCGTGTATTCCAAATGAAAATAGGGAGATACTGGAATCTAAAATTAGTCAAGAAGAAGTTGGACTAGCTATTGATAATATGAAATCAGGAAAAAGTGCAGGACCAGATGGTCTTCCAGTTGACCTTTATAAAAAATTTAAGAATAAATTAACAAAACCTTTTTTGGAAATGGTTTTAGAAGCATTTCAAAATAGTAATTTACCATCATATATGAATAATGCCTTAATTATACTGTTGCCAAAACCAGGTAAGCCCTCTAATAAATGTGAAAATATGAGACCAATAAGCCTATTAAATGCCGACCTTAAGATAATCTGTAAAATTTTAGCAAGACGAATACAAGAAATTTTACCAAATATTATTAATCGAGATCAGAATGGCTTTATAAAGGGAAGACAAGGCTTCCATAATGTAAGAAGACTTTTTAATATTATTTATTCTAATAAAGAAGCACCGGATACAGCTCTCTTATCACTGGATGCCGAAAAAGCCTTTGATAGAGTTGAATGGCCCTTTCTTTTTGAAGTCTTACAAAGGTTTGGACTTGGAAATAATTTCATAAAATGGGTTCAGATAATATATAATAATGCTACTGCAGAAATCCTAACAAATAACAATATTTCAAAATCAATAAAAATCAATAGAGGATGTCGACAAGGCTGTCCACTTTCACCTTTACTGTTTACTATGGCAATTGAACCTTTAGCGATGGCGATACGTCTACAGTCACAAATATATGGAATTAAAGTTGGACCAACAGAACATAAAATCTCCCTGTATGCCGATGACATAATTTTGTTTATGTCGAATCTTAAAAAATCAATTCCGACCTTGTTGAATTTAATAAAGAATTTTGGGGAAATATCAGGATATAAAATAAATAAAACTAAATCTTCAATATTAATGCTAAATGAGACCCAGAGAAATTACCCAGACCCTGAGGTAAATCAATTCAATGTTGTAAATCAGTTTAAATATTTAGGAATCCAAATTGTGCCTAAGCTAGAATCAGTCGCCAGCGTCAACTATGAAGCCTTAATGACAGATATTGATGAGTTACTTCAGAGATGGATGTCACTACCAATGTCGATGATCGGGAGAATTAATATACTTAAAAGTAATATCTTACCTAAAATACTTTATTTATTTCAATACATTCCCTTACCACCACCTTTAGATTTATTCTCAAGAATTAAAAAAAAGTTAGTGGAATTTATATGGAACAACAGGAGGGCTAGATTACGTCTGTCTTTATTATATTTACCATTTGATCGTGGAGGTCTGAAATGTCCAAATTTTATGTTGTATTATTGGTCGGCACAACTGAGGTCTATGACATATTATTTTTCATCAAATGATCTCCCTCACTGGACTGAAATGGAATCATACAATTTGCCTTTACTTCTTCCCATATTCATATACTCAGATTCGGCAAAAAAATTACAAAAACAAGTTAAAAATCCATTTGTAAAGCATATGATCAAAATATGGTGTGAAGCTAAAAACTATTTAAAAGAACCACAGTTATTGTCACAATTTAGTCCAATATGGGGTAATCAATATTTTAAACCAGGGAGAGCGGACGCTGTATTTAAAGTATGGAATTTAAAAGGGATACAAAAGATTCAGGATTTATATTTGCCATGTGCAGACAACATAATGTCTTTTGAAGAGCTGAGGATCAAATTTAATCTCAATAGAACACATTTTTTTAAATATCTTCAACTTAGAAACTTTATTCGATCAAATCAAAATAAAGCTCTCACTCGACCTATCTATTCATCCTTGGAAAAAATGTTGATGAAAGATAGTAAAAGAAAGGGTATTATTTCAGAGTTTTATAATTCATTGACACTATTTTCAAGTGAAAATTCACTGAAAAGATTAAACTACTGGAAAGAAGATCTGCAAACTGAAATTTCAGAGGAACAATGGGAATTGGCTTGTACAGAAGCTCAAACCAAATCAATAAATGTACGCCTTAAATTGATACATTTCAAATGGTTAATGCGGATGTATGTTACACCGGAGGAGTTAAATAGATATAATAAAAATATACCAGATACATGCACAAAATGCATGGAAAGTAAAGGAACCCTATTTCATTGTTTATGGGAATGTAGATTAATAAGAATGTTTTGGGAAGAGGTGAGGGTAACAATTGAAAAAATAATCTCAAAACAAATCATATTGAATCCTAAACTGTTTTTGTTGGGTCTGTACCCAGAAAAGCATAATTTTAATAAAAGTGAAAGAACATTCATAGACCTCAGTTTGCTTAATGCCAAAAAATGTATTGCACTATTATGGAAAAAGACTCATAGACCAGATGTGACTCAGTGGTTAAGACAGATGTTAACAAACCTTCCATTAGAAAGAATAACATATATACTGAAATCAAAGGAAATTGTGTTTGAGAATATATGGAGACCTTTTATTGATTATGTAAAAAATTTAAACATAACTCTTGAAGAAGAAGGTGAATGATGTGTGTGGACCTTGTAAATTCCAAACTGGTGAACATAATATGTATACTTATGTAATGGATTGTCTAGACTAAACAGAGGAGCATTGTTGAAGATTTGATTTTGTTGGTGGTTGTTGGTGTTTTTTAGTGCATTTTTTTTTTTTTTGGTAGTACTTTAGTGTTAGTGTTTGATTGTTTGTATCATGTTTGTTAAAAAAAAAGGTTCAATAAAGATATTGTGGAAAAAAAATACAAGTAAATGTGTGCATTTTATGTAATTTCAACACTTTTAAAGTACAACAAGTCTCTGAATTCTTTTTAATAACATTGTTATGCTGTTGCTAATCAATGATGAGTATTTCTTACCATTAATGCGACTTCTGGTGCTCAATATTGGCTGAGCCTGGATACCCGGATGTGCAGCGGCTTTTGGGATATTCAAATTCAAACGTTTATTTCAAACTCAGGGTTCATATTAAATGCAGAACTGAAACGAGTAGAAAATAAATAAATAAATGCTTAAATTCAGCGTGCTGTCTCGTGTGATCTGAGCTCATAATGGCCCGTAATGGATCTGAGCTCGTAATGGCTGTGTGGAAAAGACATAAGAACAATACTTTAAAAAAAAACATTAATCCTTTATCGATATTTTGCATTGAAATGTAGGTCTTAAATTACTCAAACTCAATTTTAGACTCACAGTGCAAAATATCCCTGTATTTTAGACTTTTTTAGGCCTAAAATTGAAAATGTGTAATTTTAGACTTTTTTTTAGACATCGTGGGCACCCTGCTTTATGAATACACTACACTCTTCTTCCTTCTTCCCTACCATTAATACCTATACTAGAATCACTCACTCCACCAAGTCCATTATTGATAATATCATTACTAACATTCACAATTCCACACTGGTATCTGAAGTCGTGCTCTCTGAGATTTCTGATCACTTCCCCAATGTTCTGTTTCTTGACCTTGCCGTTAGGCCCTCAATCTCGCGACATAAACTAAAAATAAAAATACTTAATGAAGAAACCTTACAACGACTGAGTGAGGACTTGCATGTCAAGGCATGGGACAGAATCTACAATTGTAGTGATGCGGACGCTGTGTTTGACGCCTTGACCAAGGAAATAACAGAATCCATCCAGAGGTCAATTCCTGTCAAGACTGTCACATGTAATCGGATCTATTCAACATCCATGGCTTTCTAAGGACATAATGAAATCTATTAGGTACAAAAATAAATTACATAAACGCTACATAAAAAATCCCAATATTAACAATAAAAATGTATATACTAATTATAGAAATAAATTAACACACTATTATAAAGAGTAAGAGTAATTACTATGCAGAACTTATAAATGAATCATCCTGGCGAGTACTAAATAAGGTTCTGAATAGGGACCAAAAAGCCCCCACACTTCCGAACAATAACGCGGTCAGTAATCTCACCAGTAATGCCACTCTTGCTGACAAATTTAATAATTATTTTGTTTCCATTGGAGAAAATTTATCTAATAAAATTAACCAACCCCAGCCTGCCTCTTTCAAACACTATCTATCAGGAAACTACCGGAATTCTTTCTTCCTGAAGCCAACTGATTGTGAGAAAGTCTGGAAAATCATCAAGGACATGAAGTACTCAAGCTCTGCTCGAGCTGATGAAATTTCCAGCAACATTTTGAAAAGTATCATTAATCTAATACTGGAACCACTTACCTACTGCATTAATCTGTTTCTAATCTCCAGAGTAGTGCCACAAATAGCAAAAACTGCACAAATTATACCAATTTATAAATCAGGTGATAAGAATGATTTGACTAATTATCGTCCAATATCCATTCTGCCTACTCTCTCAAAGGTTTTGGAAAGAGTAGTTTATAACAGTCTTACCAGTTATCTTGAAAAGTTCAACATTATTATCCCATCTCAGCATGGCTTCAGAAAGGAACACACTACCTATATGGCAATACTTGACTTAACTGAAAAAATCAATGATGCAATTGAAAGAGGCAACTATGGTACTGGCATTTTTTTTTAGACCCATCTAAAGCTTTTGATACCATTAACCATGACATCCTAATTAATAAATTACAACATTACGGTATCAGAGGCTTTGCATTAGATTGGTTTATTAATTATCTGTCTGGAAGATTTCAATATGTTTATATAAATAACCACAAGTCATCATATAAATCCATCGATCATGGGGTTCCCCAGGGTTCCAATTTAGGACCAGTTCTATTCATTTTGTATATAAATGACATTGCTAACTCCTCGTCTCTACTACATAAAGTACTGTTTGCTGATGACACTAATTTATTTTTGCTCACCAGAATCCAAATGAACTTGAACAGATAAAATAGTGAACTTATGAAAATAGACACTTGGCTTCAGTGTAACAAACTTTCACTTAACCTCTTGCACTCTGTTGTACCGCGGACGGGCAAGTCTCTGTGTCCCAGAGCGCACGAGGGCGCTCTCGTGTGCCCTTGTGTGCTCTTGGACGCACGATGGAGCTGCGGGAGCTGCATATTCGTTCTTCCACTGCAGACACAGCCGCAAACAGATTAGTTCATCTGACTGACCTCTCATTCGACTAATAAGAGCCTTGAATTGGGTTTCTGAAACCTTGAAGAACCAATGACTGAAAACCTAGCAAGAAGGACCCGCCTACCAAAGCTGTGAATGCAGTGAGCCAATTGAAGCAGAGAAGTTCGCGAGCTGTTTTTTTTAAGGCTGGGTGAAGACAGACTGCTGCCTGCAGCAGATAAAAAAAGGACCCGCAGGAAGAACCCCACAGACCCAGCAGCACAGAGACCATCCACAAGTGGAACCTGTGTGACAGCGACTGCCATTCGCGCAACGGCATGTTCGGCCAGGCGGTGCTTTTTTTGTTTTTGTCCCAGCAGAATAGACATTAGGATTGTCTTCTATGGTCATCATAGACCAACGCAGGCCGACAACGAAGGCTGAGTGACACACACGCGTTTGCCAGTCTATTTTTAATTACTACTGTTATTTGTTTTGAAAAATCGTTCGCCAAAAACCTCAATCATGGAAGCGCAAAACCGCAATAATGGAATTATGTTTTGATCGGGTCGCAAGACCAGAGTCGCGTTCGTCTGACAACGAGGAAGAAGTTCGCCAGCTCCGCTTCTGCTGTGAAGAGGTAAGGTGTTCTAAGCTAAATTACTCTTTATCCCTGAAAATTGTAATCAAAATGACTTTTGACCGATCGGTAAATTACAGCTGTGCGTCATCGCTGCATGACGGACCATGGCACAACGGGCGATGTCTTTCCTCTGTAGCGAGGGGGGGGACAAACCCCCCCCCCCCACACACACAGACACAACCCTGAGTGTGACCTTTCATTAGAGCCCAAAATGAAGCTTCTACATTGAATCATTCAAAAGTTACAGACGTTTTTCCAAACTGTGCCATTTGGCACAATTTGGCACAGTTCCAAAACGCCTGGGAGCTACCTGAGGAAAAAGCTGTGTAATATATTCATTTTTTGTGGTATTGTTACAAAATTTTGACCTCAGCTGGATAACACTTGGTTCTACATTTCTGTTGCATTTTCCAGCCCAGATCTGAAGCTGTGTGTTATTTGCAAGCATTTGTATCCAAAAAAACACCCAGGCCAAATTTATTTTCTTCAAGTTCACTATGTTTAGATGCGTTTTTAGGGAAATTGACCGGAGTGCAAGGGGTTAATATCAGTAAAACTAATTATATTGTATTCCGTTCCAATAAAAAGCCAGACACCAAGGAACTTTGCCCCAGAATTAATGGACAGAATATTACAAGAGTTAGCTCTATAAAATTCTTGGGGGTCCTCATTGATGAATTTCTCAATTTCAAATGTCACATTGACGATCTAACCAAGAAACTGGCCAAATACGCTGCTCTGTTTTTTAAAGTGAGACATTTTCAACCACTTTCAGCACTTCTCACTCTATATAAAACTTTATTTGAGCCTCACTTACATTACTGCAATATCATATGGGGTAACACATTTCTAACTCACCTAAAAAAAGCTAGAAATTCTCCAAAAGAAAGTCATACGTGCCTTATCATGGTCTGAATATAATTCTCCTACTAGTCATCTTTTCCATCGTTATAATCTTCTAAGACTTGCTGAGCAAAATTACTTCCAGAATGCCTGTATAATGTATCAGGTTGTCCACAAACTCAACTATAAATTATGTGAACTCATTCCAACCTGCCTTCCCATGCACACTTATACCACTAGAAATAAAAAAAATCTTATTACTGGGAAAAAACGAAGACTAAAGTCCACCAGGTTTAGTATTGTGTGCAGAGGACCGCAGATTTGGAATGAGCTTGATGAGAACCTAAAAATGTCACCTTCCATCTCCATCTTCAAGAAAAAAACTAAAAACACAACTCCTATCATTATATAATTAATCTGCTATTTGTTACACAAACTTGCTTACTGATGAGCTGTTACTCCATTGTAATTTTGTTTTATATGGTGATTCACTCCAATATTATTTAATAACTTGACTACATATTTTGAACTCACCTACTATTTCAGTGTAAACAAATACTGGGATTAGGTGCTATATGTTTGTCATATGTTTGTTTGTTCTTTCACACAAAGACATTAGACTGACTTCCGTCATTATTTCATTGTAGAATTGGGCTACCTACTAAAAGTTTTAAAGAGCTTATTTGGGATGACCCATTCACCCTCCAAAACAATGTAAAAAAAAGCCTATTGTATACTGCTAATCACGCTGTTGATAACTCATATTGTAATTCATTCATGCTGTTGATAATGTGTGATGTGTGTGTGTGTGTGTGTGAATACACTAAACTGAAACCGTTCTGGGTAGAGGTGACGAGGTTGGGCTCTATGTGAAGCATGGCTGTCATAAAGGCCATATTGAGATTGAACTAGATTAAAGAAGTGGTAACTGATGGCAATTTTCCACTAGTACCTACTCAGCCTTACTCACCTCCATTCTACTCGGTTTGTTGGGACCTATTTCAATGAGGTTCCAATCATGCTGAGTTAAGCTGAAAATGTGACGTCAACAGATTGCAGGCCACTGACTGGCCAGGGTGTAATGTCAGTGGAGGAGAGCGAAGTCTTCACAAGATTCAAAACCACCATTTGTATATTCATGAGTTTTTAGTAAATCTGTGACAATCAAAGAAATAAATAGCTACACAAAAATCAACACCGTCACAAAACACTCTCCATCTTCCCCATGAACAGCCATCAGCTCGGAGACCTCCTGGTATTTCACTTTAGAACACTCCGCCGGTGCTGAAAAGTTCATAGGCTGAAAAGTGGCTGCACGGTGGCGCAGTGGTTTAGCACTGTGGCAGCACAGTTTTACCCTCGGCCGGGGGATCATGGGGATCATGAGATCGTGGGTTCGATCCCAGCCCCCAACCAACAGTGAGCTGTGTGGAGTTTGCATGTTCTCCCCGTGTTGCGTGGGTTTACTCCGGGATTTCTCCGGTTTCCTCCCGCATACCAAAAACATGTAGGTTTAGGGCGCTCGCGCACGCAGCGACCAGCAGCCGGTGGCTTGTCACCAGACTGCAAACCAAATCTACCTACGGGTACAAATAAGTAACAAAAAACAAAAACAAAAAAAAAGTTCATATAGTGGTCAATTTGACCAAATGTGGTTATTTTTAAGCAGTCTCCCCGTCAGTGCACACAGATCCGCCATCGGTGTTGCATTGCTTGGATCCCTGTGGTTGAAAAACAAACTACATTTGGTCAAATTTGACAACTATGAACTTTTCAGCCCCATCGGCCCTGCTGCAGTGGAGCGACCCCAAAATGAAAAAGTATGCCAGGAGGTCTCCAAGCTGATGGCTGCTCATGTGGAAGATGGTGAGTGTTTTATGATTTTAAGCATCTTTTACGTTATTTATCAGTGAAAACATCAGCATGTAAACAACATGACGGGACAATGGGCCATCTTCTTGTAATGAACTCAACCCC
Source organism: Pholidichthys leucotaenia (assembly GCA_020510985.1). NCBI lineage: Eukaryota > Metazoa > Chordata > Actinopteri > Cichliformes > Pholidichthyidae > Pholidichthys > Pholidichthys leucotaenia. The sequence continues at coordinate 298,165,667 of CM035849.1, forward strand.
ACCCACTTGGTGGTACTCAGCTGAAATAGAAAACCAATCACACCGTGTCGAGCCGAGCAGAGTCGAGGCGAGTCGAGCTAAGTAGGTACTAGTGAAAAAGGGGCTATAATGATCTTCAGAGAGATTCACGTGGAGAACAACCAGTCTCTGTGGATGGTGAATGGAAGACAGTGCACCCAGAAAGTTGTGGAGGAGGTGGTCAAGGCTCTTCATATTCAAGTCAGCAACCTCTGTCAGTTTCTGCCTCAGGAAAAAGTAGGAGAGTTTGCCAAGATGTCCAAGATTGAGTTGCTTGAGGCCACTGAGAAGTCTGTGGGACCACAGGAGGTGTATGAATACCACTGTGAGCTCAAAAACTTCCGCAACAAAGAACAAGACCTGGAGAATGTTGTAAAGGAGAAAGCAAGCTTTCTGGAGAAGGCCAAACAGAGACATGCGAGGAACAACCAATGTAAATTGCTACTATGAAAAGAAGAGGCATCTGGACGTGACTGAGTTGCTTGAGAAAAAGAAACCATGGGTGGAGTACAAAACCACCCGTAAAGAGCTAGAAGTTGTAAAGAGAGAGCGAGAGGAAACCAAAAAAGTACTTTCTACCCTGAAGCAGACCCAGACACTCATACTAAGGAAAATCTCAGCCGTAAATTCCCAAAAGGCGACCATAGTCACTGCATTCATGGAGCAAATGGAGATGAGAGCCAAGCTGACAATCGAGAAGGTGTATCTGGTATCAGAGACAGTGGGGTTGACTGCAGAAAGGACCAAGTTGGAGAACGATTGTAGAGAAGGAGTCTCTAGTTTGAAGCACATGGAGCAAAAATGTAGTTGCCTCGAGCATAAGATTCAGCTGACAGAACAATGCAAAGGCATGTTAAAGAGGACAAAGTCCATTTGTAGGATGCAGCCTGATGAGTCATTTCCTGACGATCTGTGCAAGGCTTTCAGCAAGCTGCCTGATACACCATACACCATGCTAATGAGGAGCAGTCCAGAGCCGAGTGCGTCACTGGGTTTAGTGAAAATGTTGAAGAATACAACTTGAGGGAGCAGGAGCTCAAACAGCTGAGCTCCATGCTTCAGGCAATCACCTCAGTCAATTGGATCCACCTCCTCCAGCACACCTTGAGACAAAGACAATTAGTAAAAGGTATTACCCAGTCTACACAGGGGCCATCACAGAGGAAACCCATGCAGACATGGGGAGAACATGCAACCTCCACACAGAAGGGTCACTGATGGTCAGGGGGTGGGCGTGAACCCACGACGGTCAGGAGTGGAATCAATCCCGTGACCTTCTTGCTGTGCTGCCACAGTGCTAACCGCTGCTCCACCGAGCTGCCCATATTTTATGGAAGTAAATCCTCTAAATATGTATTTTTAATGGGCTGGTCCAGACGTGTCAAATGTATGGCCGTGGGCCAAAAACGGCCCACCAGGGGGTCCAAATTTTTCTCTGTAAATTTACAGCTTTATTTCTAGTCAATTTCTGACTTTTCCTATTGTTTAGAATAGTTCATATAAATTTGAGAAATTTTTCTGTGAGATGAGACTTTTTTTCTCATCAGTTTTCTTTTTCTCACGAATGAATGAATGAATCTTTATTTCGGATAGATTAAAAGTAAAGATTAAAAAAAAGGAACAGAATAATATAACAAAAGAGCAAGAAAAAAATCTAACAAGGTCAAATTAGACAATAACTCCTCTGATTATACAGTTCAACATAAGTTATCCGAAATGGGTGATGGCTGAAGCCGCAGCTTATATTGCCCACCCATATTCCATCCAAGAATTCAAAAGAAAAACAAACAAGAGTGATTACAATTCAGAAAAAAAAAGAAAAAATTAAATCACCCTTTATTGTCATTCAACAGTACAAGTAATCATGTACAGTAGAACTAGATTGTGTTTTACCTGTCTACAGTGTCAATCACACACACCCCAAGTGTAGAATCAGAGGGCCGCTGCCATGCAAGGCGCCGCCACAGATTTCCCTCCTCCATTCCATTTTTGCTGAGCACCAAGCTGGACGGCAGGAAGTTCCACTTTTATATGGTCTTCGGCATGACCCAGCCGGGATTTGAACCCCTGCCTCCTGGGTGTGGGGCGGATGCTCTACCAACTGAGCCACCACTCCGGACAACAAAGCTAAGACGTGACCAAAAAAACTAAGCAACAACACAACACAGGCTGGATATGACAATCCTTATGTGATTTTACATGTCATCTTGTATATACACTCACCGGCCACTTTATTAGGTACACCATGCTAGTAACGGGTTGGACCCCCTTTTGCCTTCAGAACTGCCTCAATTCTTCGTGGCATAGATTCAACAAGGTGCTGGAAGCATTCCTCAGAGAGTTTGGTCCATATTCACATGATGGCATCACACAGTTGGCGCAGATTTGTCGGCTGCACATCCATGATGCGAATCTCCCGTTCCACCACATCCCAAAGATGCTCTATTGGATTGAGATCTGGTGACTGTGGAGGCCATTTGAGTACAGTGAACTCATTGTCATGTTCAAGAAACCAGTCTGAGATGATTCCAGCTTTATGACATGGCGCATTATCCTGCTGAAAGTAGCCATCAGAAGTTGGGTACATTGTGGTCATAAAGGGATGGACATGGTCAGCAACAATACTCAGGTAGGCTGTAGCGTTGCAACGATGCTCAATTGGTACCAAGGGGCCCAAAGAGTGCCAAGAAAATATTCCCCACACCATTACACCACCACCACCAGCCTGAACCATTGATACAAGGCAGGATGGATCCATGTTTTCATGTTGTTGACGCCAAATTCTGACCCTACCATCCGAATGTCGCAGCAGAAATCGAGACTCATCAGACCAGGCAACGTTTTTCCAATCTTCTATTGTCCAATTTCGATGAGCTTGTGCAAATTGTAGCCTCAGTTTCCTGTTCTTAGCTGAAAGGAGTGGCACCCGGCGTGGTCTTCTGCTGCTGTAGCCCATCTGCCTCAAAGTTCGACGTACTGTGCGTTCAGAGATGCTCTTCTGCCTACCTTGGTTGTAACGGGTGGTTATTTGAGTCACTGTTGCCTTTCTATCAGCTCGAACCAGTCTGGCCATTCTCCTCTGACCTCTGGCATCAACAAGGCATTTCCGCCCACAGAACTGCCGCTCACTGGATATTTTTTCTTTTTCGGACCATTCTCTGTAAACCCTAGAGATGGTTGTGCGTGAAAATCCCAGTAGATCAGCAGTTTCTGAAATACTCAGACCAGCCCTTCTGGCACCAACAACCATGCCACGTTCAAAGTCACTCAAATCACCTTTCTTCCCCATACTGATGCTCGGTTTGAACTGCAGGAGATTGTCTTGACCATGTCTACATGCCTAAATGCACTGAGTTGCCGCCATGTGATTGGCTGATTAGAAATTAAGTGTTAACGAGCAGTTGGACAGGTGTACCTAATAAAGTGGCCGGTGAGTGTATGTTTGGAGTATTTCTTCCTTTAGTTTTTGTTTAAATTGTCCAAGTGTTGTACATGATTTTAATTCAGGTCCAAAATCGTTCCATAATCTGACTCCTTGCACTGAAACACAGTGTTGCTTGGTGGTAGTTCTCACTGAAGGTTTTTGAAATATCCATGTTCCTCTGAAATGATATTGTTTCTCCCTTATTTAGATAAGATAAGATAAGATAAGATAAGCCTTTATTAGTCCCACAACGGGGAAATTCCAGGATTGCAACAGCACAGGGATAGCAACACTCAGAGCAACAATCAGAAGGCAAGAAAAAAAACAAGCAAGCAAGAGCAGCTAATAAACATATGTACGTATTACTATAAAATATATATATATACACACACACACAGACACACAGTGCAGAGCATTGTAGCTGGATGGAATAAATATATGAATATATGAACACACAGTGCAGAGCATTGTAGCTAGATGGAATAAATATGTAAATATATAAACACCCACAGTACGGAGCATTGCAGCTAGGTGGAATAAATATGCAAGTATATAAACACACACAGTGCGGAGCAATGTAGCTAGATGGAATAATATGTAGATATATAAATATATAAACACCCACAGTACGGAGCATTGTAGCTAGATGGAATAAATATGCAAATATATAAACACACACAGTGCAGAGCATTGTTGCTAGATGGAATGAAACAGCATAACCGTCTACTTAGTTATCCTACATGGTATGATTATGTGCCCATACATATTCTCACCCTCCATAGCGACCGGTATGTTCCTAGTTGTATGCCGGAGAGGACCATTGTGTAAGTCTATTGCATCTTTTGCATTCAAAAAACTATTAGTTTGTTACGTCTTTTTGCTATCTCTGCGAGCAGCCCTGCTTAGGTTGTACAGTCTGACAGCCGTTGGTAGGAAGGACCTACGAAACCTCTCGGTTGTGCACCTGGGATGATGTAGTCTGCTGCTAAATGAGCTCCTCAGTGCATTCAGTATGTCCTGCATAGGGTGGAACTCGGACTCCAGCAGAGATGACAGTTTAGCCACCGTCCTTCTCTCTCCTATCTCCTCCATCGGATCAAGGCGCTGCCCCAGGACAGAGCTAGCTTTCTTAATCAGTTTTCTTAATCAATTTGGAACAACTTTTGGATATTTGCGGGCAGTGATAGATTCTTCACTTTAAACATTATTATTGCAGTTTTAAAGTCAACCAGATCTTTCAACTTGAGAGCTTTTAATTTAAGAAAAAGTGGGTTTGTTGGTTCCCTGTAAGCTGCTTTGTTTATTATTCTAATAGCTCTCTTCTGAAGCATAAAGACTGGATATATGTTTGTTTTATATGTATTTCCCCATACTTCAGTACAATATGTCATGTATGGGAGTATTAATGAATGATACAAGGTATATAGTGTGGGTTGATTCAGCAAATATTTCACTCTGTGTAGTATTGTGATTGATTTGGATATTTTACCTTTAATATAATTAATATGTGACTTCCAACACAGTTTATTATCAATTATTACTCCAAGGAATTTAATTTCGGATACCCTTTCAATCTCAACACCATTTACACTGAGTTCAGATACTAAGTTGTTGTGGTGGTTGTTAAAAACTATAAATTTTGTCTTACTTAAATTGAGCGTTAATTTGTTTGAATCAAACCACAGTTTAAGCTTTCCTAATTCCTTTCCGAGTGTATCCAAAAGTTGTTCCAAATTGCTTCCACTGCATAACAAATTAGTGTCATCTGCAAACAATATTAAATCCATTTTTTCCCGAAACTTTACATATATCATTTATATACATATTGAATAACAATGGCCCCAAAACTGAACCCTGTGGGACTCCGCAAGTAACCTTCAGTAACTGCGAGTTTTTGTTACCAACACATACATACTGATATCTGTACTTTAATTAACTACATAACCAGGACAGTGCTACCCCCCAATACCATAATTTTGTAGTTTCTTTAACGATAATTTATGATCCACCGTATCAAATGCTTTTTTAAGATCCAGGAATACCCCAACTGAATACTCTATTCTCAAGAGCAGTCGATATTTTTTCTATGAATTCCATTACAGCAAATGCAGTTGTCCTCTTGTGTCTGAACCCATATTGCTGCTCACACAATAAATTATTCTTCATTATGAAGTTGTCAATTCTCTCATAGAATATTTTTTCAAGTATCTTGGAAAATTGTGGCAATAGTGAAATAGGTCTATAGTTTGAAAATTCCCCTCTGTCACCCGTCTTGTATATCGGAATTACTTTAGCTATTTTCATTGCATTGGGAAATATACCTATTTGGAGTGACAGGTTACAGATACAGTATATGTCAGTGGCTTCACTAAGTATTCATTGATAGTTTTGACTAAAAGCCAGTAATACCATCACAATCCGTAGATGTTTTACTTTTAAACGATTTAACAATTTCAATGACTTCTCTCTCATCTGTGTTCTTTACTAAATGAAGTCTTTTATAGCAGTGTTATTGCTTACTGTATCACCCGTAGGTGCCGTAATGGGTATTTCTCGAGCCAAATTAGGACCAATGTTAACAAAAAATTTATTAAATTCATCTGCAGGTGAGACTGCATTCAGTCATTTTTTTTTTTGAAAGATTGGTTGGGTTGCTTGTATTTCTGTCTTTGTTTCCAAGAATATTGTTAAGTATTGTCCATGTATTTTTAATGTTATCTCCGTTTTTCTCCAGTTCTTTACTATAATAGTCTTTTACTATATCTTATTATATACACTACCGTTCAAAAGTTTGGGGTCACTTAGAAATTTCCTTATTTTTGAAAGAAAAGCACTGTTTTTTTCAATGAAGATAACTTTAAACTAATCAGAAATACACTCTAATATCTAATATACATTGCTAATGTGGTAAATGACTATTCTAGCTGCAAATGTCTGGTTTTTGGTGCAATATCTACATAGGTGTATAGAGGCCCATTTCCAGCAACTATCACTCCAGTGTTCTAATGGTACAATGTGTTTGCTCATTGCGTTAGAAGGCTAATGGATGATTAGAAAACCCTTGTGCAATCATGTTAGCACAGCTGAAAACAGTTTAGCTGGTTAGAGAAGCTATAAAACTGACCTTCCTTTGAACAGGTTGAGTATCTGGAAAAAATTATTATTTCAAATACAAATCATTATTTCTAACCTTGTCAATGTCTCGACTATATTTTCTATTCATTTTACAACTCATGGTGGTAAATAAGTGTGACTTTTCATGGAAAACACAAAATAATTGTCTGGGTGACCCTAAACGTTTGAACGGTAGTGTATATTAACTTATTTTTGTATGTTTTATACCGCTGCTCTGCTTCTTTTGTCCTTCTCTTTAGAAAAGCTTTATATAATGAATTTTTCTTTTTACACGCTTTTTGTAATCCTTTGGTTAACCATGGCTTATCGGCAAATTTATGTTTAAGCTTTTTCTTTACTAATGGACAATTTTTTTCATAAAGAGTGGTTACAATGTTCATAAATGTGTCATAGGCTTCATTTACATCTGATACATAGACTTCTGTCCAGTCCTGCTTCAGCAAGTCTTCTTTAAAAGAACTGATTGCATTTGGTGATTTGTATCTGAACGATTTTAAAAGTTTTTTCTGTATTGGTCCCCATGTGGCCATGGATAAGTGCAAAGGTTGGCAAATGGTCACTTATATCATTTATCAATAATCCACTTTCTATTTTCTTATCAATAATATTAACAAACAGGTTGTCAATAAGTGTAGCAGTGTGAACTGTGATTCTACTGGGATGTGTTATTGTGGGATATAGACTCATACTGTACACAGAATTCATGAACTCTGTTTTCTTTTTCTTCTTTTTTTTTGATGAGAACAAGGGATGGGGTAGCGGAAGGGGAACAAAGGAGAACTGGGACAGACCCCAAACCTACCTATACTTCACTCCCATATTGCAAATATTTTTCTCGACTGTTTTACAGTATTTACTGCTGTTAATAACTAATTAAACAGACACCGTTTCTCTTGCTATTTTTATGTATGTATAAGGGTCATTTACATTTAAAAAGGTTGTACATTTAATACAACTAAATTTTAGCATGCAATGGTCAAGCTTGATCATATTAAACATAATTTTCCAAATACAAAATTGTGGGTAGTGAAAAGGCTAAGGGGCTAGTAACTTTGGAAAATTACTAGCCACAGTGGCCGGTGAGCAAAAAAGTTAATGTCAAGCCCTGGTTGTCAACCATGCGTCACATCCAACAGTGGCTCACATGTCTCTGATCCTGTCTGTGCAACGCACGTGGAGAGCACGGAGCACCCTCGATAAGACATGAACAGATCCACAAAAAGTAAAATCACAGAGGAAAATAGAGAGTTTAATTCCGTGTGGACAGATTCATTTGCGTTCATGTATGATTGTTACGTGGAGATAATTTCTCCATGAGAACACAAACAAGGAGAAAAACATCCACCTCATCAGTGTCTACAGGTCCATAAAAAGTCTTTACCCTTTAACTGCCAAATTTGCCAAATGGCACCCAGGGAAACGCAAGGCAACTCAAGGCCCCCCTAGTGGTCAAGAGTGGTAAAAGATTGTCAGTAAAATTGTTCAGATTTCCAAGACTATAACTTGAAAGTTACAAGAGATAATGGTTTACTGTCAATTAGAAAGACATAGAATATGATCCAATGTTTCAGATAGGAATAAATTTATGCATCTAATTTGCATAATGTCGTGGCACCTATATAGATTACATAACAGTCAAAAGTGGACTTTGGACACATTTACATAAAGAATGGTCTGGTTGTTTTGACGCCGATTTGTCTACAGGGGTATGTTTTTATCTAATCTTCAAAGTATATGAACCAGAAAATCAATAAAATGTCAAAAAAACATATTTTTCTTTTACCTGTTACTGGGAGGGGGGCATGCTCGCCCACATGACCGGTCCGTTTTCATCCATTGTAGCCGATGTTTGTGTGTTTGCTCAGCCATTTACACCGTGTACCACATCTACAAACTCTTATGATATCCCACGTGAATTTCATTTGTATTACGTGGCTGTTTTTTCTGTTTGGTGCATTATTCCTGTGGGAATCCATGCTGCCCGTGGGTGCCGCCATCTTGGTACGGGGAGCTCAGTTTTTTTTGCTACATCGACCTCGATGTAACACGTTCACTTAGTAATTTACACCCGTGTACCACATCTACAAACTCTTATGATTATCCCATGTGAATTTCGTTTGTGTTATGTGGCTATTTTTCCTGTTTCATGCACTTTCCATCATCATCGCTGACACGATGACCAAACACGGTGGCATCCACATTGGTGTGTGAGCTCAAAGTGGAAAAAGGAAGAATAATAATGAGGATTTCTCCTTCTTTGCTATATTCCATGTCAGCCATGATTCCTTCGGCGCGTGTCTGCCACCTTCTAAACTGTCAGATCAATAGAGATTAGTACAAATTCTCAGTATAGCCGAGGGACGTCAATAAGTTGACATGTGCAGTTGCTGCGCTGTGCCACTGGGGGCGCGTGACCCATCCATTTAATCTGGGCAGTTAAAGGGCTAAATGTGATTTTCTAAAATCAATGCCTTAATTGTCCTTAAAACTGAGCAACAATCCTTGAATTCCTGCTCAGTAACCTTAAAATTAGTCACCTGGGCTATAAATGCTGGATTCACCAGACATGACCGAAGTATGAATTAGTGTGAATGTATTTTTACCGTCACAACTCAATACTTCCTGAGTTATGTAAAAATAAAAGCCCTCTATAGCAATTACATTTTAAGAATGGTTGTGTCTGTTATGTGCTATTATTGTGAAATGCCGTCAACACGATATACTTGCCTAAAATAAGACCTACAGCTGACAGTTTTCCCTCACAATTTGTAAATTTAAAAAAAGAGAGCAGAGAAGATTGTCTAACAGTGATGTAGAGGTGAGCCTTTTATTTTAAGGATGTTTTCAGCTTTTTGTCTGTAGGATAACTGCTAGTTTGTTACCTGTGGGGTTTTGGACAGTGAATTATAAGTGCAGACTGTCTATCAATGCTACACATTTTTTAAAAATTCTAACCAACACTTAGCTCAGCACAAGAACATATTTTTAAACTTTTTTTCTACTCTGCTGTAATTATTTCTAATAGGCTTAATTTGCACCAAATGATTTTTAAAGTTATATTACAGTGATCCCTCGCTACTTCGCGCTTCACCTTTCGCGCCCTCAGTGTATCGCGGATTTTTCAAAAATATTCATCAAAAATTCAAAATTGAGAAATAATGGGCGGGCGCTAGCAGAAGGCAGGGAGACTACATTAGACCATCAGGTATCAACACGGAGAGCCCGCACAACTCAAAATCCACCTCTCTGTTCGCTGTTCTCGTGTTGGCTCGGCTCGGGAATCTCGCAAGCTGATTGGCCGAGACGTTTCACCCACCTTCTGTCCCTGCCGAGCGCCCATACCCAGCGAAGGAAGACCGCATTCATTGCTCTTTATCGCTCGTGTTGCTTAGTCTCGCCGCGTGGAACTTTTTGCTGTTCTCTTGTGCCATTTTGTGCGAAATAGTCTTCCCGTCGAGCCACTACGCCGCCTCCTGCAGCTTCTCCAGCTCTATCGGAAGCTGCCCTCGACGATCCTGCGCCTCTAGCACCTGACAATGAGGCGTCACCTGAGGAGCAGTAAAGCTCTCATTAACCTGTGCAGTAAATCATCTTCATCTTCAGTTACGTATCTTGTTATAAGAAAAAAAGAGTTCTAAAAACATATTTATGTACACTTTATTTACATCTACGTATGTATGTACACTTACACACACACACACACACACACACACGTATCATATGAGAGAGAGAGTGAGAGAATGAACGTACGTATTATTTATGGGTGACGTCATTAGGGGTGACGCTACTTCGCGGTTTTTCACTTTTCGTGGTCGGTTCTGGAACCCATTAACCGCGATAAGTGAGGAATCACTGTATTTAGAAAGTTGTTACAATTCTTTTTGTTTTATTCCAAAACAAATAAAGAAGAATATTAGACAACTAATCCACTAGATGTCAAATTGAGAGTCTGGAGAACAGGTGAAGGATACAGATTTATATTATATTAATACATCTGAATAAGGAGCATTATGAAGAAACATAAAAATGATGAAAAGTAGCTTCTTCTAAATAAAACTTTTGTCTAATTTATTCAAATATCAGGAACTAGAGCTGTGTGATCACTGTTGAAAGCAGGAGATGGATGATTTTTTGGGATTTAAACAATTTATGAATGTGCTGATAACTGAAAAACTACACAAAAAATATGGTCAGATATTCACATTATTATATTATTATTATTATTATATTCACATTGTTTTCAGCACAAAATAATTCTTAATTTTTAATATTTGTAACACTTTCTTCATGAATGACGCTACATATAAAGCTTGACAGTTTTTTTCCACTGTTGTAGTATGAATTCATTAATGCCATATAATATTCAAAGCTATGTATATAAAAAACTTTGTAAGCAGCACAATCTTTATTTTAAAGGTCAAATTGCTGTTGCGGCCCTCAGCTACTTCTATTTTAGTCAGAGATGAGTAAAACGGCTCTTCGGCTGGTAAAAGTTGCAGATCCCTGAGTTAAGTGCTCTACTTTAATTTTAGGTCATAAATATCCAGGAGCCACAGCCTTCCCTTTATTATGATTGGTGGATGAAAGGCAATATTGACATGGACCTTGAGCGAAGCAGGAAATCAGCTGCACGCTGAGGGCGTTTCTGCATCAAGGACATTGAGCGCCGTCAACGCTGCACTTTATAGGATTGGTATTAAAAATAGACACCTGCCTGTAGACACAGATACAGACAGCAACTGCTGATCCAGAACTGTCAGGTTGTATCGTCAAGATCTGGACAGACAACCAGAGGTGGGTAGAAAAGCCAGACAAAAAGGTTAAAAAGGTTACTCGAGTAGAAAATGTAAACCTACAGAACAAACAGGTGACTGAAATGCTGGGATAAATGTACATCCTTCACAGCCAGAGGACAAGCCGAGGCAGCGCTGAGTGGTTTCAGTCACCTCCAGCTGAGAGGCAGCCAGCTGGCGTGGACCGTACTTGCCTGCTGATGGTCTTGATGATGCTGTCCAGCTCATCATTGGAGGGCGGGTTCCGGCCCCCCATGGGGAACACCAGGTTGATGGGATCAAACAGGCGTGAAAGGGACTTGGAGAGGTAGGCGGCCTCGTACGTCTGTAGGGAGTCTTTCAGGGCCTTCTCAGGGCTGGATGCAAAGAGGAACACACACAAAGAGCACATGTAAAACTAGACGAGATGCAAAATACAAACAGGTGAGTGATGCAGGGTAGAAGAAGACATTCACTCTTTAAACCTGATATTTTCATCCATTTAAAATACAACTCCCCACAGTAACAGGATGCCCTGATGTATTTGGCGTCTCACGATAATGTGTATCATCCTCTTACTGTCTGGAATATTTGTGTCGGCATTTATTAACGCAGCACTTAAACTGCACACATAAATGGAAGCAAAATGTCACCACGTCTCATCCTGTTACCATCCAGTTGCAGACTTGTAAGTATGCATGTGGGTGTTTTTAATTGAATTTCATCATCAATATCACACAGCAACTATTATATACAAAAATAAAATTAGTTAAAGGGGACGTACACCACCGTTCAAAAGTTTGGGGTCACCCAGACAATTATTTTGTGTTTTCCATGAAAAGTCACACTTATTTACCACCATGAGTTGTAAAATGAATAGAAAATATAGTCAAGACATTGACAAGATTAGAAATAATGATTTGTATTTGAAATAATATTTTTTTCCAGATACTCAACCTGCTCAAAGGAAGGTCAGTTTTATAGCTTCTCTAACCAGCTAAACTGTTTTCAGCTGTGCTAACATGATTGCACAAGGGTTTTCTAATCATCCATTAGCCTTCTGACGCAATGAGCAAACACATTGTACCATTAGAACACTGGAGTGATAGTTGCTGGAAATGGGCCTCTATACACCTATGTAGATATTGCACCAAAAACCAGACATTTGCAGCTAGAATAGTCATTTACCACATTAGCAATGTATATTAGATATTAGAGAGTATTTCTGATTAGTTTAAAGTTATCTTCATTGAAAAAAACAGTACTTTTCTTTCAAAAATAAGGAAATTTCTAAGTGACCCCAAACTTTTGAACGGTAGTGTATGTACTTTTTCACACAGTTCAGAGGTCTTAATGAAATGTCCCCGAGACGCTTTGGTCAAAATACATCAGGCTTTAATTATTTCAGCACCATTTTCACCCCATTTTAAGCAGGCTTCCTCAGAACAGCTCATTTCAGAGAATGTTTCTCTCAATCCTTGTGAGCCCCAGTTCACCCCACCCATCCCTCTTTTGTCACACTGATAAATTTGGTTTATATGGGACAGGTGGCATTTTGAAGCTAATGTTAGCTTGTTAGCTGTTAGCTGCAAATGGCAAAGACAGAGCGAGCTAATGAACATAACTAACAACATAATGTGATAATGCTCAAATAACACATTATCAGGCACAGGGGTGTAGTGTGAGTGGTTGAAAGGATATGACAGATGCCTGTGGTACAACAGACACTGAAACAACGGTCAAATATTCCTTCATTGCATATTTTAATATTACACTTTGTTTCTGATATTCCTAAACACAGTATATCATGATTTTACACCATGAAGTCTGGCCCCAAGGTCAGACTTACAGACATCTGGGCTCTGCTTTGCACAGAACGGTCTGTTTACTGCTGACTCAGCATTCCATGCTTATCTGTCTGTAATAAGCTCTGTACTCTCTCTGGGACTCTGAAAGATCTTCCCGTGGTACTGTCTGCTGTAGCACTATGTGTCTTTTTCCTTCTTGGCCAAGATGAAAATAAATCATTAAATATGCATCTTTGGATTACAGCTTTTTTTATTTATTCACCAGACCAAAGGGACATTTATAGGTAAAGGTTAAAATCCCTGAATGAGTAAATGGCTGATTCTGTTAATGCTAGATGGGCTAATTTATCATCCTCTTCTTGCCAAGGCAATCTCAAAGGAGGCAGATCAGCTGACCTTGTCCAACTACCCAAGGTGCTGATGGACTAATGTGCTAGCCTTAGGCCTGTAACATAATTGCTAAATTGATTAATCATATGATAAGAAAACACAAACTCGGTAAGTTTTCTGGTCTCAATATATTGCCGTTTACGTTTGTGTGTTTACAAAATCCACCAACAGCTCTGCTGGTGGCACCGCTTCTGTCCTTCTCCTGTCAGTCTGCACCTTCTCTGTGGAGGCAGGACCATGCGCACAGCTGGAGAAAGAGAAGCAACCAGCAGAAGAGTCTGCTCACACTAACGTTTGTCCCAAGCAAGCCTAAAACTCAGCTTCTTTTTAATAGTGTGAAAGCATTGCGCTGCAAAGCCCTCCGTTCTGGCTGAAATGGACATGTTGGTTACTCATGTACGAGCACCTGTTTACCTGAAGTGACTATAATGTATGCGCCGTGTGTGCTGTTCTAAAAACATGTAAGCAGGATCGCTCTTGGCTAAGTTTCACGACAGCTGCGCAATTCCAGAAAGTTTGGAAGAATAAATGGAAAACCGAATTCCAAAGCTCCAATGTGGGAGCATTTTGGATTGAAGCCGAATGAGTGAGGAGAGCCCAGTAATGTCAACGAGCCAGTATGCTCTCTAGAACTGAAAACAGCTGCAACGGAAACTGGCAATACAACGAATCTGAACGTTCATTAAAGACAAAACTATCCCACTCAGTTTTTCCAGGTGGGAACAAAACTGCGCTCAGACATGGACAGCCTCCATTTCCCCACAGTCTGGTGTTGGTGCGGCAGAGCGGGTCATTCAGTAATCAGAGGGCTGGCGGTTCGAATCCTGATATTGTGTCCCACCTTGCCTCCAGTGTTCATGACACTAGGGGTGAGCGATACCAGCATTTTTCCTTCTGATACAATATCATTAATTTATGGGACTTTGTCTTCGATACCGATACTTTTTCCCCCAAATCACATGATTGCAGTTTCATTAACAACTTTATTCCAAGGACAATATGAAATATGAATAAAACTCATAAACAAACACTTGAAAGAAATGCTTATAAAATGACAATAAAATAGAACAATGAGCAAAGTTAATAAAAATATATATTTTTTTAATTATAATAAAAGTAAGACAAAATGAATGCAAAATTAATTCAATTTCTTAATTTGATGAAGATTCTTACTGGATTCAAATATTTTTTACTTCTGAAATGTTGCACCATTCATATATGTGTAATTTTTTTCACAATGCAACTTTTTTTTAAATTTTTAATTAATTATTTGTTTTATTTTTACACTGTTATTTTACAAACTTAAATTGTGCTTATTTTGTTTATTTTTCAAATTTTATCCTGCTTGGTATCACCATAGAATTTGGATGAAGGGTGGAACATTTTTGCTGCCCCCGACGCTGCTGAGCTCCCTCTGCACAGGAGTGAGTACTTGGTTGCAGTGAGTCTTCAGTGCCGACATCCGATAGGCTGCCATAATCATGTGACATGGCAGACCATCTCTAAAATATGTGTGGGCTGGTTTTTCACCAGTTTACACACAAATGTAATGCCTAAAACTCTCAGAAGTGAAAACAAATTGCACATTTTGTATTAACATAGTGGTATCACGATATTTTAAAAAGTATCGACTCCAAAGTATCAACCAGCTGGTATCGATACTTGGTATCGATACGCCCATCTCTACACGACACTGGGTATGAATGTGTATAAATGTTCAGCAGTGGTCAGATTGCTGGCGCGGATTGGTAGCCATGTTTTATCACTGTTACATTGCTAGCTAGCGTATTACATTCAGGATCTAAAATAAGCCAGGATGATGAGAGATCACTGCTTGTGGATCAGTGAACTGTCCCAGATATCTAGTGACAGTATACAGAACACATACAAAAAAAGTGATAGCTAGGTAGGCTGATCCATCAGCTTCTGTCTCACCGAGGCGCTCTCCATGGCAGTAGATGATGTTCTAGTCTACAGTATTACATCCACAATATCACAAAATAGGCCAGAATGACAGATATACACACGTGGACAAAATTGTTGGTACCCCTCTGTTAATGAAAGAAAAACCCACAATGTAACTGAACAATGTAACAAACCATTTCTGTAACTGTCAATGAGACTTCTGCACCTCTCAGCAGGTATTTTGGCCCACTCCTCATCAGCAAACTGCTCCAGTTGTCTCAGGTTTGAAGGGTGCCTTCTCCAGACGGCATGTTTCAGCTCCTTCCACAGATGTTCAATAGGATTTAGATCAGGGCTCATAGAAGGCCACTTTAGAATAGTCCAATGTTTGGCTCTTAGCCATTCTTGGGTGTTTTTAGCTGTGCTTTGGGTCATTATCCTGTTGCAAGACCCATGACCTGCAACTGAGATCAAGCTGTCTGACACTGGGCAGCACATTTCTCTTTAGAATACCTTGATAGTCTTGAGATTTCATTGTACCCTGCACAGATTCAAGACACCCTGTGCCAGATGCAGCAAAGCAGCCCCAGAACATAACAGAACCTCCTCCATGTTTCACAGTAGGGACAGTGTTCTTTTCTTGGTATGCTTCATTTTTGCATCTGTGAACATAGAGCTGATGATGCCAAAAAGTTCCAGTTTTGTCTCGTTTGTCCACAGGACATTCTTCCAGAAGCTTTGTGGCTTGTCAACATGCAGTTTTGCAAATTCCAGTCTGGCTTTTTTATGATTTTTCAACAGTGGTGTCCTCCTTGGTCGTCTCCCATGAAGTCCACTTTGGCTCAAACGACGACGGATGGTGCGGTCTGACACTGATGTACCTTGACCTTGGAGTTCACCATGAATGTGTTTAGAGGTTGTTCTGGGCTCTTTTGTTACCATTCGTATTATCCGTCTCCTCCTGCAGCCACGTCCAGGGAGGTTGGCTACAGTCCCGTGGATCTTAAATTTCTGAATAATATGTGCAACTGTAGTCACAGGAACATCAAGCTGCTTGGAGATGGTCTTATAGCCTTTACCTTTAACATGCTTGTCTATAATTTTCTTTCTAATCTCCTGAGACAACTCTCTCCTTTGCTTCCTCTAGTCCATGTTTAGTGTGGTAGACACCATGTCACCAAACAGTACAGTGACTACTTGTCACCCTTTAAATAGGCCGACTGATTACAAGTTTGTAGACACCTGTGATGTTAATTAGAGGACACATCTTGGTTGAACATGTCCCTATGGTCACATTATTTTCAATCTTTTCTAGGGGTACCATCATTTTTATCCAGGCCTGTTTCATGAGTTTGTTTTTAAAGTAATTCTGTTGAACCACAATTCAAAAGCATTGTCTGATTTTCATTGTGTAATTTTCATAAAATTTTTATTTATTACCACTTTGTCATTCATCTTCTTCCGCTTAATCCTTTTCGGGTCGCGGGGGGGCTGGAGCCTATCCCAGCATCTTTGGGGCGAGAGGCAGGGTACACCCTGGACAGATCGCCAGTCCATCGCAGGCCAACACAGAGAGACAGACAACCATTCACTCTCACAGTCATACCTAAGGACAATTTAGAATCCCAGATTTTGATGCCAATTAACCTAACTTGCATGTTTTTGGCATGTGGGAGGAAACCGGAGAAATCCGGAGTAGACCCACAGAGACACGGGGAGAACAGCAAACTCCCACACAGATCACTGTTGGTCGGGGGCTGAGATCGATCCAGGATCCTCCGGCCAAGAGTGAGTTGCTGTGCTTTTGTCAGATTCAAGTTATTCTGTGACCATTGTGGGTTTTTCTTTCATTAACAGAGAGGTAACCACAATTCTGTCCACGGCTGTATTTTCAACTGTGCTTATAAACTGGGGTGGGAACAGGGATGTGTTAGTGGGGTGAATAGAAGAAGCAATAAAGCTGCAGTCCCCCAAGCTGACTTTGTAGGCAGGCTAGCAGCCACAGT
Organism: Pholidichthys leucotaenia; assembly: GCA_020510985.1. NCBI lineage: Eukaryota > Metazoa > Chordata > Actinopteri > Cichliformes > Pholidichthyidae > Pholidichthys > Pholidichthys leucotaenia. The sequence continues at coordinate 298,183,125 of CM035849.1, forward strand.
TGCATCTGACAGTGTGGATTTGGACCTTCAGCGATTGTCCCATTGGCACATGAAACCATGGTTTAAGGGAGACAAAAACCACAAGTTGCTGAACCCTAACAACAAAGTGTATAATGCAAAGTCAGCTTGGTTCCCGGTTCAAAATACATATGTTGCTATTACACTATACTATGTGCGCAGTGACCTTCCATTTTGATAGTGGATTGGTCGCTCGATGAGGTTTGAGTGGGCTCACTTGTATCCTAGTTTTCCATCGTGTGAAGAGGTCCTGGTTGTCTGCCTCTGCAGCAGTGATGTCCAACACTGTGTCTGTCCCTCCGCTGCTGCTGGGCGCCCCCTGCAGGCTGGCACTGTACTGCTGAAGGCGGCGCCACAGCTCATTGTACAGTCGCAACAGTTTAGGATACTCCCCCTCAAACGCCTGCTTCAAGAAGGATGAGGCTGCAAATGAAGGGAAACGTACATTCTTATGTACATTCTCAAAAAACCTCACCTTGACCCTTCAGTTTTATCTAATTTTAGACCTATTTCTCATTTGCCTTTTTTATCTAAGGTTTTAGAAAAAGTTGTTTTTATACAGTTGCAATCTTTTTTAGAAAACAATTCTATTTTTGAGAAGTTTCAATCTGGGTTTAGATCTCGTCACAGCACTGAGTCTGCCCTGCTAAAGGTGCACAATGACATTATGATGTCTGTTGATGCCAAGTGCCCCGTTGTTTTAGTGCTGCTAGATCTTACAGCAGCCTTTGACATGGTGGACCATACTATTCTTTTGTCACACCTGAATCACCATGTTGTTATCCATGGCACTGCACTTAAGTGGTTTGAATCCTACATAACAGAACTTTTTCTGTAATGATTGGTGACATGTCCTCATCCAGTCCCTCTCTCTCCTGTGGGGTCCCACAGGGCTCTATCCTTGGCCCTATTTTGTTTTCATCAAAAAACAGAATGTACTATGTTTGGGGATACTGTAACAGCTGGCTTTGGTACCCTGTCCTTTAAGGCTCAGTTCAGCTGTCAGAAATTTTGGGGTGATTTTTGACAGCCATTTAAAATTTGATAAACAGATTGACAATGTAGTCAAGCTGAGCTTCTATCAGTTACGTCTGTTATCCAAAGCCAAACCTTTCCTGAGCCGTCATGACCTTGAGATAGCCATCCATGCTTTAATCACTTCTCGATTTCATTACTGCAATTCACTTTATGTTGGCATCTTTCAGTCTTCTCTCGGCCACCTTCAACTTGTGCAAAATACAGCGGCCCATCTTTTAACCAACACTAGGCAAGAGCATATTACACCGATTCTTTTTTCACTTCATTGGCTTCCAGTCCATTTTAGAATTAATTTAAAACTTTTACTTTTTGTTTTTTAAGCTCTTAATGGTCTTGCGCCGGCTTACTTATCTGAGATTTTAACTGTCCGTGACCAAGGCAGGGCTTTGAGGTCATCCAATCAGCTTTTGCTGGATCTGCCTAGGTTGAGGTATAAACATTGGGGTGACCGAGCCTTTTCTGTTGTCACCCCCAGGCTCTGGAATAATCTCCCCCCTGACCTACGTGCTATCTCTGACCTGGCCCTTTTTACATCAGAACTTAAAACATATTTGTTTAGGATGGCTTTTAATACCCAGTAGCAGCGACATCTGTTTTGACATCTGTTTTTATTTTTAGATATTTACGCTTATCTCTTTATGTAATTTGTTTTTATGCTGTGTGTGTTTCTAGTGCTGTTTAATTTCTGTAAAGCACTTTGGTCACCTACGGGTTGTTTTAAAGGGCTATATAAATAAAGTACATTACAAGTACATTCTTCATGTGCTTACAGAATAATTTTTCAGCAGTTAAATGTATTCAATTTCTTCACTTACATGCGATAAACCTACCTGAGCATGACTGGAGAGACGGGGAAACAGCTAGTCTGTGTTCAACACTGAGAACAGACCTACCTCTAACCACAGACGGTAGCCAAGCAGAGCAAAGCTCAGGTGGGACTGCCGTCACCGGTGAGTGGGCATTTAGACTCAAGTTAGATGTTGTAGCATATGTGTACAAGAGCACTCTGAGGCGAGTGCAACAGCCTCCGCCTCAGTTTTCTTTGATGACTCCAATACTTACTGACAGAGAGCAGTTTTCAACTTTTCAATATAATTACTGTGGCAGAACCAAATTATGATAAGCCCATCACCCACAGATATACAACACGTATACAACCATAATTGTAGGTCAGGATCCTAAGGTGAACCTGTGTAGCAAGTCTGGTGACCCTAGCTTCCTTTGGTGCTGAGATATAGTTTATAAGCCATTTTGATGTTGACCTTTGACCTTGCAATCCCAAAACCATAGTCACACTTCAGGGTCACAGGGTGAACATGTGCACCAAGTTTGGTGACCCCAACTTTACTCGTTGTACAGTAGTAAGGCATCAGGAATGTTAACCTTGACCTCTGACCCCAAACCCATAGTGAGCAGTCAGGATCCCAAGCTGAACCTATGTACCAGGTTTTGTTGCCCTAACTTTACTCATTTTATAGCAATAGTGTAAATGGAATGCTAATCATGACCTTTGACCTTTTAACCCCAAAGCCATAGTCAGAGGTCAAGATCCCAAGGTGAACCTGTATACCAGGTTTGGTGGTATACCAGGTTTGGCACTGAAAGGCCAAAAGAAGCAGGAAGAACTTAAGACAGGAAATGGATGAAAACTTGAAAGACTGGGACAGCAACAATTCAGAGAATGACATACAGTAGAAGAGAAATGGGCAACACTGAAGGATACGGTGTACCAGACTGCGAGTGATGTATTATGCTACCCTGAGAGGACACATCAAGATTGGTTTGATGAGCACGATGAACACCTGAAGAAACTACTAGAAGCAAGGAATACAGCTAGGCAAGAAAACCTACAGTGTAACACAAGGTTGAAGAAGATGAAATACCCAAAGGCTCAGAGTGAGCTACAAGAAGTACACTAGAGAGATGAAGTCCACCTGGTGGGATGAAAAAGCGGAGAAACTTCAAACTGCAGCAGACAGGAATGACATGAAAACATTCTTCACAGGTTTAAGAGAAATCTACAGCCCTAAACCAAGAGGATTGATCCAACTCAAGGCTATGGATGGTGAAACGGTTTTGCAGGAGAAAGACAAGATCCTGGATAGATTTGCAGACCACTTTGACCAACTACTAAACAACCCTGGAGATCTCACTGAAGAGGCTAAAGAAGCTCTAGTGCAGTGACCAGCTGTATCAAGTCTGGATAAACCACCAAATTTTGATGAACTAATGGCAGCTATCAGGACAACACAGGATGGTAAAGATCCAGGAAGGGATGGAATTCCAGCAGAAGTGTGGAGATTTGGTGGTGTTCAGCTGACCAACTGCCTGCACAAGCTCAGCCAAGAGATATGGGATGCCCAGAAAGTACCTCAAGACTGGAAGGATGCAAGTATTGTGCCTTTGTTCAAGAAAGGTGACAGGAAAGATTGTGGAAATTACCGAGGTATATCACTGCTAGCCACTGTTGGTAAGATTCTCTCACGTGTACTACTTAACAGACTCAGTGAATACATCTCGCAGAATGTACTACCGGAAACCCAGTGCGGCTTTAGAAGTGGAAGAAGCACAACGGACATGATTTTCTGCTTGAAACAGGTTCAAGAAAAGTGTATCAAACAGAACATGCCGCTTTATGTAGTCTTCATAGACTTCAGTAAAGCCTTCGATACCGTTTCACGACAAGGACTTTGGCAGGTACTCAAAAAATACGGTTGTACAGAGAAGTTTGTCAGCCTGATCGAGGCACTCCATACAGGTATGCAAGCAAACGTAGCAATGAGTGGTTCAGTATCTAAAGACTTTTCAGTAAGCAACAGGGTGAAACAAGGGTGTGTGCTGGCACCTACACTCTTCTCACTATATCTGGCAGCCATGCTTGAGGTGGCCTTCAAAGACACTTCAGAAGGAGTATACATACAAACAAGGAAAGAAGCAGACTTGTTCAATGTGTCACAGTTTAAAGCCAAGAGTAAGACATCGATAAAGGTAGTAAGAGAAATGCTCTTTGCCGACGACAGTGCTCTAGTTGCACACAGTGTGGAAGATATGCAATCTTTAGTGGAGAAATTTGCAAGAGCAGCTAGCCAATTCAGCCTCCAAATCAACATCAAGAAGACAGAGTGCCTTAATCAACCACCAAAGTTCCAGTTATCAACATCACTACCAGAAGAGATCAGCATTGGTACAGAGCCACTAGTCAAGCGCAAGACTTTCAAGTACCTAGGGAGTACTGTTTCAGAGAATGCTAGGCTGGAGGATGAACTATCTCTCAGAATGGGAAGAGCGAGTGCTGTGTTTGGAAACTTGAGGGAGAGACTGTGGAACAATCGACATGTCTATCCATGTGAAATGCAAAGTGTACAGAGCGACAGTACTGGCTACTCTATTATACGGTGCTGAAACTTGGACTGTCTACAGAGTGCAGGTGAAGAAACTCTACGCTTACATGATGAGACACCTTCGAGCCATAATGAACATCTCATGGAAAGACAAGATAACCAACATAGAAGTGTTGAAACGAGCAGGTCTACCATCAATGGAGGACATGCTAATACAGATGAACCTGAGATGGCTCGGACATGTTGAGAGGATGGACCACAAGCGTCTCCCTCAGCAGTTACTCTACTCACAGTTATGCGAGGGCAAACGCAATCAGGGTAGACCAAGGCTCAGATTTAGAGACACTGTAAAAAGAAACTTGAAGAAGTTGGACATAGACGGGCGTTCCTGGCAGCGGAAGGCTAAGGACAGAGCTGTGTGGAGGAATCTGATCAGACCTAAATGAAACAGTCATTGTCACCCACGACAGACTGCTATGATGATGATGATAGCTGCCGAGGCATTATGCAAATTAGATGCATAAATTCACTCCTATCTGAAACTTTGGATCATATTTCACATCTTTCTAATTGACAGTAAGCCATTATATATCTTACCACTTTAAAGTTATAGCCTTGGAAAGTTCTGACATCTGATCTGACTAGTTTCTTGAAAAAAATCTTTACCAATGTTGACCACTAGGGGTTATGTCTCAGTTTGGCGACAGCCACACTCAAACGGTTAAAATGACTGGGTAGACAGACGTAGACCTTTGCAAAAGGGTGGGACTTCCAGGTCACGGATGTAAAATTTCTTGTCAAACAATGCTTCATTATGGAAATTAAGGTATCCACAACATTACTTGGCATGGAATTTTGTGCTATAACTGCCAAAATGCTGAAGATGGGCGGAAACTGCACAATCCAATGGGCTCACCCCACATCATCAGTCATGTTTGGGGTGACAGAGCAGATCCCCAGGTGACTGGACCAGGGGCATCATCCACCCCTTCTGGAAAGGAAAGGGCGACAAACTCATCTGCAGCAATCACAGAGGCATCACCCTTTTGTCCATTCCTGGTAAGCTTCTTCCCCGTGGATCCTCCTCAGAATCGTGCCCTTCCAGCTATCAGAGGCGGCCGTTGTCCTCAGCAGGCAGACTTCATGCCCAACCGCTCAACCTCAGACCACATCTCTGCTGTTCGCCTATTAATAGAGAAGGCCTATGAATTCAGCAAGGACCGCTATCTCTATACAGCCTTTATAGAGCTTAAGGCTGCCTTCGACACCGTGGACCATGCTTCTCTTGGGAGTATGCTGCAGACCCTCGGAGCCCCACCCAAGATCGTAGCCCTGTTTAAGCGGCTCTACAGCAGTTTGGAGAGCTGTGTCTGTGTGAATGGAAAAGGAGTCCCGCTCGTGGGCCATCACACAGGTTGCCGACAAGGGTTGTGTGGTCCGCTCCTGATCTCTTTCAGTTGTGTTCACAGCACTACCTGATGACCAACGTCTGCAACTGGGTCCCTGGACATACAGTTTGGCAACCACCATCTGGCTGACGTGCTTGAATATGCTTGTGATACCATCCCTAGTTCAAGCCCATCCTGCGGTCAGCTGAGAGATGCTCTAGGTTGTCGAAGAGGGGCAGCAAAGCTGGGCCTTCAGGTGAGTTGGATGAGAGCTAAGCCTAATCCATGTCGGGTATAAGGGACTGGGACCCGACCCCCATATACACTTCGGTAATGATGCCGTTGGAGTTTGTCATTCTTTGTGTATCTGGGCTCCACAGTGACCAACAACAGACCCATGAAACCAGAGATCAACCGCAGACGTGGCCCCACTGCATCAGCCCTGCAGGCACTATGGAAACCCCTATGGCGCCATCGCTCAATCTCCCAAAAGACAAAGCTCTGCATATACAATGCGTCAGTCCTCTCCATTCTACTCTATGGGTCAGAGACATGGCCACTGAATAAGACTCTGGCCTGGAGAGTAGATGGGTTTGGGCCCTCAGAACCATTGAGAACATCAGGTGGCCACAGTGCGCTTCTAACAACCTGCTCCAAGCCCGCACACATCAGCCTACAGCATCCCACTTTGTTACACAGCGACGTATCAAATGATTTGGCCATGTCCTCCGTCTCCCACCAGAACACCTGACAAAAGCCATCCTCATGTTCAACCCCAGGGCCTCAGGGTGGAAAAGACCTTGGAACAAGCCAGGCACGAGATGGTTCAATGTGGTGGAGAGAGACCTTCGACAGCTCAGAGTCGCTGTTGACGATGCAGAGGAGCTGGCCCAAAACCGACAATGTTGGCAAGCACTGGTTAACCTGACTGGCTCTATGCATGGTGATGGCCACCAGCCCTCACCCCACAGGAGTAGTAAGTAAAACAGTACTGCAATTTTCAGAAAGTTGACAGAAAAATACTGTTAGTAATTAATGTTACTAGAACACCTTTGAAGCGGAGTGATACATACTCAGTGAAACTGGAGTGCAATTATCATGGATTATATTAACTCCTGGAATCCCTATTGTCCAATCAAATTACTCTGTTGGAACTAACTGTTGTATAAAATTAAATAACTAATGAATTACAACAAAACAATTCAAAATTATCAAGTAAAAGTGGGGAAACCAAGAACAAATGGCTAAATACAGACTTATGCAATCATGCACCCATATTGCTCATATGTTAACACTCCATCCCTCTCTCGTCTTTTTTTAAATCCTGAATGTATTCATGTACATATGCACATGGCACACAAACAGAAATGGCAGGGGTTTTTTTTTATTAGTCAAGAGCAAGTTTAAAGCCAAGAGTGTTCACAAGCAGCCAAATCCGCCTCTCGTGTTCTCACTTTGTTATTCTCTGTAATCAGACAGCTCTCCACTGAAACGCATCCATGTGATGAGAAGGAAGCATGGCATTGTTGCAACAATTAAGTCTTCCATTTTTCTAAAACCTACACTTTTAAAAGATTCCCCCACATTCAATCATTTATTTATTCTTTAACTCTGGGGGTGCTGGAAGGGATCATTGCTTCATTTGAAAAAAAAAAAAATCAGCATGAAGGGAGCAGTGAGAGTGTGATGGAGGAACAAAAGATGGATGATTACGCTGTTGAAAAACACATGCAGCTACAATCTTGGAAACACTTGAGACATTTTTGTTGTAACCACCGACTTCACCTGAAGATGTGAACACAGTTTATTACACCAAACTGTTCATAAGAAAAAAAACAATGTTCTTTAAAAACGGCAAATAGCCACTGATAATAATGATTTTTAAAGCAGCAGAAATGGAGTTACAAACTTACCACACTGGCAGTCTCTGCCAGGTTTATTGTGTAGGAAGATACTGTAGATAAAATCTTTGAAATTACTCCATCAGTTCTTTCAGAAAATCAATAGTATTACTGTCACCTTTATCCGGGGCCTCATGGAATTCATTCATTAACAAATTAACTGCACATTTTTCTATAATTAATTGCAATTAATTGCTAAGCTTGCATAACAATGAAAAAGAAGTATACTTTCTACGTATCTATAAATGCAGCACATCTCTGTCTGTGTGTGTGTCTGTTCCACGCATATCTCTTGAACCGTTGATCAGACTGGCCTAAGATTTTATACGTGCTTTGCTGAGGTTAAGAGAGTGTGCATCGCCGAGTATGGAGTTGTTCAGTCAAAATATGTAATTTTTATCAATAAATCCAGGGAACAGACATTGAGATGGTGACATCATACAAGTACCTGGGTGTTCACCTGAACAATAAACTGGACTGGTCACACACCATCATGCTCTACAAGAAGGGGCAGCACAGGCTGTTCCTCCTGAGGAGACTCGGGTCTTTTGGAGTGCAAGGAGCACTCCTGAAGACCTTCTATGATTGGGTGGTGGCATCAGCCATCACATTTGGAGTGGTCTGCTGGGGCAGCGGCATCACGGCAGTGGACAGGAAGAGACTGAACAGACAAATCAAAAAAGCTAGCTCTGTTCTGGGGCGACGCTTCAACCCAATGGAGGAGACAGGAGAGGAGGAGGAATGGTGGCTAAGCTGTTATTTCTGCTCAAGTCCAAGTCCCACCCCTTGTAGGACACGCTGAACGCACCGAGGAGCTCATTTAGCGGTAGGTTGTGCCATCATAGGTGCACGACGGAGTGGTTTTGCAGGTCCTTTCTACCTACAGCTGTCAGACTTTATAACCTAATCAGGGCTGCTTGCAGAGGTCATATTAAATGTACTAAATGTAACAACTTTGCACAAGAGAGACTGTCCCCTCCAATACACAACTAGGACAATAATCATTATTGAGGATGGCAACAACACTGTTGATTCACATGCGAAACATACTGTCTGGGTACATATTCATATTCTGCAGGGTAATTTAACAAACCATAATGCTGTTTATTTCATCTAGTGGCAATGCTCCTGCACTGTGTATATATCTGTGTACATGAATGAATGGAAGGAATGGAAGGAATGAATGTGTTTGTTTATAGTGAGTGACGAAGGGAGGGAGACCTGAAATAGGCAAATGTGAACCAGGATTTTATATTGTGTATTTATAATCTTGTTTGCATTGATGTATGTGGTTATTGTTTATTCTGTTTTCATTTTTTCTTTTCCTTATCCTTCTTTCTTTTTACCTGTTTCTTCTTTCTAAAGCCCATCCAGGGACAAGAGTTGCAAATTAGCTAATAGCTATACACTCTTTGTGCAACACATTAGATTGATTGTCATTTGATTAATTGTCTATGTTTATTGCACTGTCCCTGTCAAATAAACAAATAAAATAAAAATAAAATATGTATATTCACTTACCGCTTTGGCTAACCAGTTCTTAATATCTTATTTACTATTGCTCTGAGTGCTGCTATCCCTTTTCTGCTGTAATCCTGGAATTTCCCCATTGTGGGACTAATAAAGGCTTATCTTATCTTAAAAGTTAAGCCACCGCTCTGGCTTCATGCCCCGGCTTCAGGAAGTGTGGGTGGGGTTTCGGATTGACTCCGTGTTGATTGGATAATACGCGGCATCATGATCATGCTGATTGGATAATATGCGGCATCACAACCATGCTGACTGGCTAATACGTGGCATGATGACCTTTCAGTCACCACAGTGTTCCCTGGACAAAATAAGGAAGTGAAAAATGACACATTTGACTAGAAAAAGATAAAACTGAATATTTAATGCTTAAAAAAATTATACCATAAAGTTTCCGTGATTGTGTGGGTTTAAAAGATAATTTGCCATATGTGGAGAACATGAGGCGCGGGAGCAGACTAGCTGGAGCATCAGCGGGGACAAGGGCTGACAAAGAACACCAGTGTATCGACACACAACATTCCGGGAGAAGCAGCGGCCCGATCGGGCGGACCATGGTACTTCACGGGGATGCACGTCCAGCCTTCCCAGTCAGTGGTAGATGGGAGTCCCTGCTTCATCTGTGTGGTACCACTGTACTTTGCAGGACCGTGAGTCCCCCCTCCTGCGTGAGTAATTAAAAATTAAAAACTTAATACTGCCATGACTGTGGAGTGGAATGGCCGGAATAACTTAACGACTAAACGTAGGACACAAAAATGCCCAAGTAACGAAATAAACCATTTTTAGTTAAATATTTACTGACAAATTGGCAACATTGATGTCACCGTTGCTGTCAAATGGGTCCTTCTGCTGTGTATAATAATAGATGGATACAGTGGTGTGAAAAAGTGTTTGCCCCCTTCCTGATTTCTCTTTTTTTGTATGTTTGTCACACTTAAATGTTTCAGATCATCAAACAATTTAAATATTAGACAAAGATAACACAAGTAAACACAAAATGCAGTTTTTAAATGAAGGTGTTTATTATTATTGGCACACTGGGACCTTCCTGTGGTAACATATCGTCACTTCCTGTGTTGCTGGCTGTCTGTGGTTTGCTCTCCTCATTCTCCCGGGGATTTTGCCTTTAATTGTATTTTAATCACTTTTTTCCATCTACAGTTAGCTCTCACTTCTGTTTATTTTTTTTTTTTTATTTTTTTTTGTTACTTATTTGTACCCGTAGGTAGACTTGGTTTGCAGTCTGGTGACAAGCCACCGGCTGCTGGTCGCTGCGTGCGCGAGCGCCCTAAACCTACATGTTTTTGGTGTGCGGGAGGAAACCGGAGAAATCCCGGAGTAAACCCGCGCAACACGGGGAGAACATGCAAACTCCACACAGCTCACTGTTGGTCGGGGGCTGGGATCGAACCCACGATCTCATGATCCCCGCAATCCCCCGGCCGAGGGTAAAACTGTGCTGCCACAGTGCTAAACCACTGCGCCACCATGCAGCCCAACAACAGCCTCTTGGCTGTTGTATGGTGCAGAGATTGTTTTCCCACTCCTATGATAACAAAATGAACTTGAATAGGCCCATACATGCACTCTGTGTCTTAGACAATAGACTGGTGACTAGACCATTGTAATATGGCCCTTTGTCTCTCAGTTGACTTGGGAACACCTCAGTGTGTCTCTGAAGAGCTACAGGAGGTAGCTGGAAACAGGACAGTCTAGAATTCTGCAAAGCCTAGTCACTTGCAGACCATAAGATGCACTACATAGATGGATTTATGTTTATTATTACTATAATAAAATAATTAGTCTTCACTTGGACCTTCTAACAAAACATTTGAAAAGTTTTTATTGCTTTTTAAAATTCTGATTTTTTTTTTCCACAAATCTGTTGACTGTTGACTCAAGCCTCTTGCACCTGTGTGCCCACTTAGTGTCACCTAATCACCCTCTTTATCCTTCTGTTCACCAGTGGCTCAGGGGGTAGAGCAGGTTGTCCAATAACCGGATAGTTTGCGGTTCGAATCCCGCTCTCCCCAGATATCCTGCTGTTGTGTCCCTGGGCAAGACACTTTACCCCCAATTGCTCCTGGTGAGTCTGGACAGCGCCATGTTGGGCAGCTATGCCGCCATCAGTGCGTGAATGTGTGTTGTGAGTGGGTAGATAGCAGGATCTGTAAAGCGCTTTGGTCATCTAGAGATGAGAATAAAAGCGCTATATAAGTGAATGCCATTTACCATTTTCATCTGTGTTTTTGTTAGCTTCAGGTTAGCCACTAGCTATGGCTACTAGCTCTCCTTCCTCTCCTCCTCTGGTGTGCTCTCTCTGTCAGATGTTTAGCTACACCTCTGCCTCTTTTAGTGATAACGGTAAATGTAATAAATGTTGTCTTTTTGAGGCGCTCGAGGCAAGGTTGTCTGATATGGAATCCTGGCTCCGCTGCACTGAAACACCGTCTGCGCCAGTTAATAATGACGGACGTCCCCTAGCTGCAGCGGAGCTCCCTAGCTTAGGGCGGCCTGCTAGCGGTCCTCCGGTCCTCCTCAGCAGCGAGGAGACTGGGTGGGTGTCGGTGAGAAGGAAGCCTAGTCGCAAAGCCCCGGTTAACCACCAACCTGTTCATGTTTCTAATTCCTTTTCCCCGCTCAGTGACACACCCGCTGAGGAAAAAACTCTGATCATTGGTGACTCTGTAGTCAGAAACATGAACCTAGAGACTCCAGCGGCCATAGTCAAATGCATTCCTGGGGCCAGAGCAGGCGACATCGAGTCAAATTTGTAAAATGCTGGCTAAAAGTAACTGTAAATACTCCACAATTGTTATCCACGCCAGCATTAACGACATCCGAATCTGGCAGTCGGAAGTCACAAAACTTAACGTGGAATCGGTGTGTGACTTTGCCAAAACAATGTCTGCCTCTATAGTATTCTCTGGGCCCCTCCCCAATCTGACCAGTGATGACATGTTTAGCCACTTGTCATCCTTCAACCTCTGGCTGTCTGTGTGGTGTCCTGCAAATAATGTGGGCTACATTGACAACTGGAGCTCATTTTGGGGAAAAGATTAAGATTAAGATAAGCCTTTATTAGTCCCACAATGGGGAAATTCCAGGATTGCAACAGCAAAACCTGGTCTTATTAGATGAGACGGCGTCCATCCCACTTGGATGGTGCGTCTCATTTATCTAACAGTCTGGCATCATTTTATCCAAATTTCCAAAACCCTGACTACTCAGAGTTGGGACCAGGAAGCAGAGTCGCAGTCTTACACGCCTCTCTGCAGCTCCTCTTCATCCGCCACCCCTCAACTTAGCCCCTTGTCTTCCCCATCAGAGAATCATTGTCTGCTCCCTCCAAAGTAAATAAAAATATAATGTATAAGCATCCCAAAGTGATTAAACAAAAAGTTGGTAAAACTCAAATTAAACATGAAGTCTCTAAATTGAATGGTTTGGCCTCTGTTCCTCCTCATAATTAAAAAATTAAATGCGGTTTGTTAAATATTAGGTCTCTAACTCCCAAGTCTCTGCTAGTCCATGATCTGTTAATTGATCATCAGACTGATTTAATTTCCCTTACAGAGACTTGGTTAGGGCAAGAGGATTATGTTGGTTTGAATGAATCAACTCCCTCTGGTTATTTAAACTGTCAAAATCCCAGAAGTTCTGGTCGTGGAGGAGGAGTAGCAACAATTTACCATTCCAAATTACTAGTTAATGTAAAGCAAAAAAACACATTTTAATTCCTTTGAGGGCCTGGTCCTCAGTATTGGGCATTTTAGCAATTTTAGGCTAAACCCAATTTTATTTGCCATAGTTTATCGTCCTCCATCAACCTACTCAGAGTTTTTATCCGAATTTGCCGAATTCTTAACTGATTTAGTGCTGAAATCATCCTATAGACAGCTTGCTCCTTCTATAACTGATAGCATGGTAGATAGTGTTACAGCTTCTCTGCATCACACTCGAGACTTGGTGGCCCCATTAAAAACGAAAAAGTCTAATCAGAGATTTCTAACTCCTTGGTTCAACACAGAAACTCGTAGCTTAAAACAGAAGACTCGTCAATTAGAAAGAAAATGGCGCTCCACTAATTTAGATGAAATCTATTTAGCTTGGAGAAATCATCTTTTAATTTATAAAAAATCTCTTAGAAAAGCTAGAACTATTTTTCTGCATTAATAGAAGAGAACAAGAATAATCCCAGGTTTCTTTTAAGCACTGTAGCCAGGCTGACAAAGTCAGGACTCTGTCAATCCTAGCATTCCCTTAGAGCTTACTAGTCAGGACTTTATGAACTTTTTCAATAATAAAATTTCATCTATCAGAGATAAAATCAGTCAGATTCTTCCCACCGTTAACTTAAATACAGTAACGACTACAACTCCTTCAACTGACATCTGCTCGGATCAGTTTACTCCAATTGACCTTTTAGAGTTAGGCAAAATAGTTTCCTCATCCAAGCCTTGAACTTGTCTCTAAAACTCTATTCCTACCAGATTATTTAAAGAAGTCTTCCCATTTATTGGTAGCTCTATTCTTCAAATAATCAATTCTTCATTAACTGTCGGCCATGTACCGCAGGTTTTTAAAACTGCTGTAATTAAATCCTTACTCAAAAAGCCAACGCTAGATCCAGGAGTTTTAGCTAACTATAGACCAATCTCTAATCTCCCTTTCATTTCAAAAATCTTAGAAAGAGTTGTTGCTACGCAATTATCTGACCACTTGCAGGGAAATGGTTTATTTCAAGAGTTTCAGTCTGGGTTTAGAATCCATCATAGTACTGAAACAGCCTTAGTGAAGGTCACTAATGACCTCCTGATCGCATCTGATAATGGACTGGTTTCTGTACTTGTCCTTTTAGACCTTAGTGCAGCTTTTGATACTATTGATCATAATATTCTACTTGATAGATTAGAACACTATGTTGGACTTAATGGAACTTCGTTGCAGTGGTTTAGATCTTATTTATCTGATAGGTTCCAGTTTGTTCATGTCAATAATGAGTTTTCTTTCGACTCAAAGCTCAGTCATGGAGTTCCACAGGGATCTGTGCTAGGCCCTACTCTTTTTAGTTTATATATGCTTCCATTAGACAACATTATTAGGAAGCACTGTATACATTTTCATTGTTATGCAGATGACACACAATTATACCTGTCAATGAAGCCAGATGATAGTAATCAATTAGCCAAGTTAGAAGCCTGTCTTAAGGAAATCAAAGCTTGTATCCAAGATGGTGCCGCGGATGGCAGCCACTGGCTTCTGCTCTCTGATGTTTTTGATAATTTTGTGTGTTTTTTTGGACTTCTGCTCTTCTGTCCGAATCACCTATTCAAGGGAGGAACTACTTTCACTCAGACTACCTCCCAATGCAACTTCTCCGCCAGTTGCTGCTGCTGATCTGAAGTTTTTTCAGTCGATCTTAGCTGTGGGAGCAGCGGCTATTGGCGCTGGCCGGAAACGAAGGCGGCGTGGTAAACGTGCCGGTGCACTAGTCAGGCTGAAGAAACGAGGATTTCGCACGCCGCTCCCATCGATCCATCTGGCAAATATCCGCTGTTTGGCGAACAAAATGGATGAACTGCTGCTCCTGACTCACAAAAACCGGGATTTTAGCAGATCTGGCGCCCTTTGTTTCACGGAGTCCTGGCTGAGTGAACACATCCCGGACAGCGCGGTCCGCCTGGACGGATTCCAGCTGTTTCGCGCTGATCGCAGCCGAGAATTCTCTGGAAAGACTAAAGGTGGTGGAATCTGCTTCTACATAAACGAAGGTTAGTGTACTGATGTCACAGTGTTGAAGAAGTTTTGTAGCCCTAACCTAGAGTCACTGTTCATAAACTGTAAACCCTTTTTTTCACCACGAGAGTTCTCCTCATTTATTCTGGTCGGAATTTATATCCCGCCTGCTGCTTCTACAACAGAGGCCCTGCAGCACCTCGCTGACCAGATAGCAGACGTGGAGGAAAAACATCCAGACTCTCTGCTTATCATTCTGGGTGATTTCAATAGAGCTAATCTCACAAATGAGCTTCCTAAATACAGACAGCATATTAAATGTCCCACCAGGGACACAAATACACTCGACCACTGTTACACAGTTTTAAGAAATGCCTATCATGCCGTCCCCCGTGCAGCTCTGGGTTTTTCTGACCACTGTCTGCTCCATCTTATTCCAACATACAGACAGAAACTAAAAACTTCCAAGTCTGTTGTAAGGACTGTGAAGAAATGGACTGAGGAATCAAAGCTGAAGTTACAAGCCTGCTTTGACTGCAAAGATTGGGAGTGTTTTTGAAGCTGCAGCCATTAACTTAAATGAACTCACTGACACTGTGACATCATACACCTGTTTCTGAGAGGACATGTGTGTGCAGACCAAGACCTTCTGCACATACAACAACAATAAACCCTGGTTCATTCCTAAACTGAAGCAGCTACGTCAGACCAAGGAGGAGGCCTACAGGACTGGTGACTGGACTCTGTACAAGTGGGCCAGAAACATGCTGACGAAGGAGATCAGGCTTGCTAAGAGGAGCTACAGTGTGAAGTTACAAAAAAACTTCTCAGCCAACAACTCTGCTTCTGTCTGGAGAGGCCTGCAGAATATCACCAACTACAGGAGACCATCCCCCCACCCTGTGGAAAACCTCCAGCTGGCTAACGACCTAAACAGCTTTTACTGCAGGTTTGAAAAGAACCTACAGTTCAGAATCAGAATCAGGTTTATTGCCATTGTTCATGTAGTACACAAACTAGGAATTTGTCTCGGTACAATGCTGCAACATTAAACATGATAAGATAAGAGAAATAAACTATACATGTAATAAAGTGTAGGATAAGATTAAGTGATACTGGTCAACAGTTAAAATATATATTAGCCAGCAGCAGATACTGTGGAGAACTATATAGTGCAGTCGGTAATGCAGGAAGAAAACAGTGATGATTGACATGAGTCTGGTTGAGCTGCTGTACATGGTGCACGAGAGTCACTTAGTGTTCAGCAGTCTAATGGCAGAGGGGAAGAAGCTGTTCATGTGACGGGAGGTTTTAGTCTGGATGGACCGAAGTCTTCTACCAGAGGGGAGGGGGGCAAACAGTACGTGACCAGGGTGTGAGGGATCGGCTATGATCCGGCCAGCACGCCTCCGGGTCCTGGAGATGTACAGATCCTGGAGAGATGGGAGCTTGCAGCCGATCACCTTCTCAGCAGTGCGCACGACGCGCTGCAGCCTTAGTCTGTCCCTGGCAGTGGCTCCTGCGTACCACACGGTTATGGAGGTGGTGAGGATGGACTCGATGATGGCTGTGTAGAACTGCACTAACATCTTGGTGGGTAGCTTGAGCTTCCTCAGCTGCCGCAGGAAGAACATCCTCTGCTGGGCTTTTTTGATGAGTGAGCTGATGGTCAGCTCCCATTTGAGGTCCCTGGTGATGGTAGTGCCTAGGAAGCGGAAGGAATCAGCAGTGGTGATGGGAGAGCCTGAGAGGGTGAGGGGGGGCAGAGGAGTAGTGACTTTCCTGAAGTCTACAATCATCTCCACTGTCTTCAGAGCGTTCAGCTGCAGGTTGTTATTGCTGCACCAGGACGCCAGCTGGGCCACCTCTCTCCTGTAGGCGGACTCGTCGCCGTTGGAGATGAGCCCAATGAGGGTGGTGTCGTCCGCAAACTTGATCAACTTGACAGACTGGTGGCTGGAGGTGCAGGAGTTGGTGTAAAGGGAGAAGAGTAGGGGGGAAAGTACACAGCCCTGGGGTGATCCGGTGCTGATGCTAGTATAGTCTGAGACAGTCTTTCCCAGCCGCACATGCGGCTGGGAAAGACTGTGGGAGTGGGTGGGAGTTCTCACCTCCCACCCACACAAAAGGATTATCTGCAGCCCCAGGAACTCCATCCCTCCTCCACTCTGACCTCCCACCAGCACTAACGATCTGTGAAGAGGAGGTGCGCCGGGTCTTTCAGAGACAAAAGATCAAGAAGGCTGCAGGACCTGATGGTGTGTCTCCGTCCTGCCTGAGAGTCTGCTCCAACGAGTTGGCCCCCATCTTCACCAGGATCTTTAACAGATCACTGGAGCTGTGTGAAGTACCTTCCTGCTTCAAACGCTCCATCATCATTCCAGCTCCCAAGAAACCCTCTGATACAGGATTAAACGACTACAGACCTGTTGCCCTGACCTCTGTGGTCATGAAATCCTTGGAGAGATTGGTGCTGAACCACCTGAAGGTCATCACAGGCCCCCTGATGGACCCACTGCAGTTTGCCTACCGGTCAAACAGGTCAGTGGATGATGCAGTGAATATGGGACTACATTACATCCTGCAACACCTCGACTCCCCAGGGACGTACGCCAGGATCCTGTTTGTCGACTTCAGCTCAGCGTTCAACACCATCATCCCAGGCATTCTTCATCAGAAACTCCTCCAGCTCAAGGTGCCCCCCTCCACCTGCCAGTGGATCTCCAGCTTTCTGACTGACAGGTGGCAACAGGTGAAGCTAGGGAGATTTACATCTAGCTCCCGAAAAATTAGTACTGGCGCCCCCCAAGGATGTGTCCTTTCCCCACTGCTCTTCTCCCTCTACTCCAATGACTGCACCTCAGAGGACCCTTCGGTGAAGCTCCTGAAGTTTGCGGACAACACCACAGTCATCGGTTTGATCCGGGATGATGATGAGTCTGCATACAGGCGGGAGGTGGAGCAGCTGATCCTCTGGTGCAGCCAGACCCATCTTGAACTTAACCCAGCCAAAACGGTGGAGATGACTGTGGATTTCAGGCGACACCCCCCTTCATTCCCCCCACTTACCATCCTCAACAGCACAGTGTCCACTGTGGACTCCTTCAAGTTTCTGGGTACCACAATCTCCCGGAACCTGAAGTGGTCCTCCCACATAGACACTGTCCGGAAAAAGGCCCAGCGAGGTTGTTTTTTCTGCGTCAGCTCAAGAAGTTTGATTTGCCTCAGGAGCTGCTGGTTGTCTTCTACACCGCCATCATCCAATCTGTCCTCTGCTTTTCCATCACTGTCTGGTTTGGATCTGCCACTAAACAGGACAAGACCAGACTGCAGCGGATCATTAAGTCTGCGGAGAGGATCATTGGTACTGACCTACCCTCCATAGAGAACTTATATCGGTCCATAACCAGGAAACGGGCGGGAAACATCTGTGCTGACCCGTCACACCCCGGCCACAAACTGTTTGAACTTCTATCTTCTGGTCGTCGTTACAGATCACTGAAGGTCAAAACCACCCGTCACAGGAACAGTTTCTTTCCTCAAGCCATCACTCTGATGAACTCCTAACATTCACCTAGTCCTACCTGTTGCTGTACTCATGACTTTTCATCCATTATTACATTGCACATAACTCTCACACTGCTTTTTACTTCATTCACATTATATCACTGAATCTGAGTTCACATTGAAATACTGTGTGACTGTATATTTTTTCATATATTTCTGCAAAGTGTGGTTAGTCTGAGTAAATAACTGCATATATTCCTGTATATATTTGCATCCTTTTATAGAAACGTGGACAGACTGTAATTTACTGTACATACTCTGTTGTCATTGAATCCTTATTTAAATCCTCCACCTGAACAATGAGAGCAAGTTTTTAGCCAAAGTCAAATTCCTTGTATGTGTTGTGCATACTTGGCCAATAAAGCTGATTCTGTATGACTTGTAATTTCCTGCTATTAAATTCAGATAAGACTGAAGTCATTCTTGTTGGTCCAAAAAACCTTAGAAATACCTTTCCAAATCAAACTTTTAGTTTGGATGCAGTTACTCTTTCTCTTAATAGCTCTCTGAGGAACCTTGGAGTTATTTTTGATCAAGATCTGTTTTTCAATTCACATATTAAATTTGTTTCGAAGACTGCCCTCTAACATTTGCGTAATATTGCCAAGATTAGGAGCATCTTGTCTCAGAGTGATGCTGAGAAACTGATCCACGCTTTTGTTAGCTCTAGATAAGATTACTGTAACTCTTTATTATCAGGTTGTACTAAAACATCTTTAAAAAGTTTTCAGTTGATCCAAAATGCTGCAGCAAGAGTTTTAACAGGTACTAGAAGGAGAGATCATATCTCTCCGGTTCTGGCCTCACTTCATTGGCTTCCCATAGAGTTTAGAATTAAGTTTAAAATCCTTCTTCTCCCTTTCAAAGCTGTAAACAATCAGGCTCCTTTTTATTTAAAAGATCTGATACTACCCTATTATCCTAACAGAGCACTACGCTCCCAAAATGCAGGATTACTTGTAATACCTAGAATCTCCAAAAGTACAATGGTGGCAGAGCCTTCAGTTATCAAGCTCCTCTCTTGTGGAACCAGCTGCCAATGTGGATTCGGGAGTCAGACTCGATCTCTGTTTTTAAGAATAGGGTTAAAACCTTCCTTTTTGATATATCCTACAATTAGGGAGGGATCATGTGTTTCTGAACCCTCCCTTAGTTATGCTGCTATTAGGTTTAGACAGCCAGGGGACCTTCAATAATTGCACTAGGCTTCACTCCTTTCTTCACTCCCAATGAAATATTTTTTTTTGCTGGTCATTAACATCTGTTTGTTCTCTCCCATAGATTGAGTCCCCATCGTGCTGTTTGCTCTCTACATGTCTGTTCTTTTCATCTTCTCTATCCCCTCACCCCCCAGCCAGTCGCAGCAGATGACTGCCCCTCCTTGAGCCTGGTTCTGCTGGAGGTTTCTTCCTGTTAAAAGGGAGTTTTTCCTCTCCACCGTCGCCAAGTGCTTGCTCATAGGGGATTGCCTGATTGCTGGGGTCTTTCTGCAATTGTGGGGGTTTCCCCTACAGTTGAAAGTGCTATGAGATGACTGTTGTTGTGAAATGGCACTATATAAAAAAAGTTGAAATGAATTGAATTAAGGGGGAAAAAATCTAAACCTACATGGTCCTGTGTGAAAAAGTGATTGCCCCCTAAACCTAATAACTGGTTGGGCCACCCTGAGCAGCAATAACTGCAATGAAGCGTTTGCGATAACTGGCAATGAGTCTTTTACAGTGCTGTGGAGGAATTCTGGCCCAGTCAACTTTGCAGAATTGTTGTAATTCAGCCACAATGGAGGGTTTTCCAGCATAAACCGCCTTTTTAAAGTTATGCCACAGCATCTCAGTTGGATTCAGGTCAGAACTTTGACTAGACCACTCCAAAGCCTTCATTTTGTTTTTCTGAAGCCATTCAGAGGTGGACTTGCTGGTGTGTTTTGGATCACTGTCCTGCTGCAGAACCCAAGTGTGCTTCAGCTTGAGGTCACGAACAGATGGCTGAGTATTCGCCTTCAGGATTTTTTGGTAGACAGCACAATTCATGGTTCCATTTACCACAGCAAGTCTTCCAGGTCCTGAAGCAGCAAAACAGCCCCACACCATCACACTACCACCACCATATTTTACTGTTGGTATAATGTTCCTTTTCTGAAATGCTGTGTTACTTTTACGCCGGATGTAATGGGACACACACCTTCCAAAAAGTTCAACTTTTGTCTCGTCAGTCCACAGAGTATTTTCCCAAAAGTCTTGGGGATTATCAAGATGTTTTCTGGCAAGACTGAGATGAGCCTTTATCCTCTTTTTGCTCAGCAGTGGTTTTTGTCTTGGAACTCTGCCATGCAGGCCATTTTTGCCCAGTTTCTTTCTTATGGTGGAGTCATGAACACTCTTTTGGGTTGGCCAGCCACTCCTGGGAAGGTTCACCACTATTCCATGTTTTTGCCATTTGTGGATAATGGCTCTCACTGTGGTTCGCTAGAGTCCCAAAGCTTTAGAAATGGCTGTATTGTGGAGAAAGGCAATAACCAGACCGAGCTTTCCGAGCAGATGAACTTTATTGCTCTCTCACATCTTCCAGAGCCAGAAAACATCAACTTCATGTTGTAGGGACTCTCTTTTATATCCCAACACTCACACGTCCCTGCTACCTGAGGTCCTGCATTCACCATTCACTCCCCCATGACAATTCCCCTTGTCCCCCAGCCCTTTGATCTCCATGCTCTTCCGTCAGAGGAAAACTACTGCATCTCCATGCCTTTCAGTCTGAGAGGAAAACTACTGAGAGGAAAACTACAGCATGGGTCCCCCACACCATAACCTTTTCCAGAATGATAGATCTCAGTTACTTTGTTTCTCATTTGTTCCTGAATTTCTTTGGATCACAGCATGATGTCTAGCTTTTGAGGATGTTTTGGTCTACTTCACTTTGTCAGGCAGGTCCTATTTAAGTGATTTCTTGATTGAGAACAGGTGTGGCAGTAATCAGGCCTGGGTGGGGGGGAATCACTTTTTCCACACAGGGCCATGTAGGTTTGGATATATATTTTTTTTTTTTACCTTTAATAATAAACACCGTAATTTAAAAACTGCATTTTGTGTTTACTTGTGTTTGCTTTGTCTAATATTTAAATTAGTTTGATGATCTGAAACATTTAAGTGTGACATACAAAAAAAAAAGAAAAAAAAAGAAGAGAAATCAGGAAGGGGGCAAACACTTTTTCACACCACTGTAAATGTACTTTATTGATGTTGGGTGTTTTGTAGATAATTTGGTTGATTACAGTTTTAAAAAAACTTTAAATAACAAAATATTTGCTAAAATATAAACTGATGCACTACAATGGGTCTCAAATATTTGTAAACGTGTCCTGTTATAGTACTGCATGAGTTTATTGATGATACACAGAAGAAATTCAGTATTACACTGAACTCCATCACTGAACAGTGATATAAACTAAAATAATTATAATGGTGACTGAACAACTCCAAAGTGCAAGATACAGTATTATGAATATGTGATAAAAGATCAGACAAATAAGTGATCTGACAAACAAATTAATAAGGGATCTGAAACAGTCACTAATATTGGATGTCCTATTCATTTTCAATAATTCTGTAATTAATATTCACACAGTCAAAATAAATCTTAGTGTTCAGTCCCTTTTATATTTGTCAAAGTCTAACATGTGATTGCCTACATATAGGCTACACCTCTTTGTGTTCCACTTTCAAATACAGCCTACATTTGGGTCTGGAAAGCCTGATTGGGATCCCTGTTTCAGACAGGAAGATTTGCGTTCTACAGGCAATGCACTAGTTCAATTAAAACATTTTACAATTTATGATAGCAATTTGTAATATTCTTTCAGTTCATTATAAAGAGGGAGTCGATTACTCTGCAAAACTTCTACTTCTCTCTCTTCCGGGGTCGCCACAGCGGCTCATCACCCGATGTTGTGATGGTCCGCATGTCGATTTGGCAAGGATTTTTACGCCGGATGCCCTTCTTGACACAACCCTGCCCATTTATCCAGGCTTGGGACCGGACTGAGTAACCAACTTTCCTTCCTCCATTCTATTATGCTGAGCACCAAGCTAGAAGGCAGGAAGTACCATTTCTATATGGTCTTTAGTGTGACCTGGCTGGGACTTGAACCCAAGACATCCCGGTTTGTAAGGTGGATGCGCTACCAACTAACCACCACTCCAGTTACTCTTCAAAATGACCATTTTTTATTACTGTTGTCACATTTCTTGTATTATTTTGAAGTAGCCAGAGAGGAAGTCAGTGCTTCTACTTAAGGTAACTTTCTTAATTATCTCAGTTGTTAAAAGTACAAATGGAGCAATTCTTAATTTATCTCCACAGCTCCTGACCTGTGAATAAAAGTGAAGCTTTTATTCCCTTTATATTGGAGTGTGTTTTTCTTTGCTCACCCTGACAGAAACACTCACTCTTTTGATTCTTTTGAGTGAGCAGTCCCAATGAATGACACTACATCAGGTGTGTGTATGTGCTTTAAGTGGGGTGTGTGTGCAGGATGAGGTCACCCTAAGTAACGGAGGATCAGTTTAGTTAGTGTGGTGTAAATTTAAACACGGGAAAACAAGGCTACTCTTGTTTTAAGTCAAGCCAGCTGCTGAAGTTAATGCATTAAAATTCAAAGCCACAATTATTGGTAACTTTTTAAAATATTCATAATGTTTTTGTTGATTTCTGAATGTGTCAGCAGTCTGTAGCAGACCTTCAGTGACAGAGAGACCCAATGACTATCTTGACAAAAGACTTAAGATAAGATAAGATAAGATAAGCCTTTATTAGTCCCACAACGGGGAAATTCCAGGATTGCAACAGCACAGGGATAGCAACACTCAGAGCAACAATCAGAAGGCAAGAAAAAACAAGCAAGCAAGAGCAGCTAATATACATATGTACATATTACTATAAAATATATATATACACACACACACACACAGACACACAGTGCAGAGCATTGTAGCTGGATGGAATAAATATATGAATATATGAACACACAGTGCAGAGCATTGTAGCTAGATGGAATAAATATGTAAATATATAAACACCCACAGTATGGAGCATTGCAGCTAGGTGGAATAAATATGCAAGTATATAAACACACACAGTGCGGAGCAATGTAGCTAGATGGAAATAATATGTAGATATATAAAAACACAGTGCGGAGCATTGTAGCTAGATGGAATAAATATATAGATATATAAATATAAACACACCCAGTGCAGAGCATTGTAGCTAGATGGAATAAATATGTAAATATATAAACACACACAGTGCAGAGCATTGTTGCTAGGTGGGATGAAACAGCATAACCGTCTATTTAGTTATCCTACATGGTATGATTATGTGCCCATACATATTCTCACCCTCCATAGCGACCGGTATGTTCCTAGTTGTATGCCGGAGAGGACCATTGTGTAAGTCTATTGCATCTTTTGCATTCAAAAAAAACTATTAGTTTGTTACGTCTTTTTGCTATCTCTGCGAGCAGCCCTGCTTAGGTTGTACAGTCTGACAGCCGTTGGTAGGAAGGACCTACGAAACCTCTCGGTTGTGCACCTGGGATGATGTAGTCTGCTGCTAAATGAGCTCCTCAGTGCATCCAGTATGTCCTGCATAGGGTGGAACTCGGACTCCAGCAGAGATGACAGTTTAGCCACCGTCCTTCTCTCTCCTATCTCCTCCATCGGATCAAGGCGTTGCCCCAGGACAGAGCTAGCTTTCTTAATCAGTTTGTTCAGTCTCTTCCTATCGGCTGCAGTAATGCCACTGCCCCAGCAGACCACTCCAAAAGTGATGGCTGATGCCACCACCGTGTCATAGAATGACTTCAGCAGCGCCCCTTGTACACCAAAAGACCTGAGTCACCTCAGCAGGAACAGCCTGCGCTGTCCCTTCTTGTAGAGTGCGTCAGTATTGTGTGACCAGTCTAGTTTATTGTTCAGATGAATACCCAGGTACTTGTAGGATGTCACCATCTCGATGTCTGTTCCCTGTATATTTACTGGTGCTGTGAGGGGCTGCCCATGCCTGCGGCAGTCCACCACCAGCTCCTTAGTTTTCCTCGCGTTGATCTGGAGGCAGTTCCGATGGCACCAGTCCACAAAGTCCTGGATAAGCCCTCTGTACTCAGCTTCATCTCCGCTGGAGATGAGACCAACGATCGCAGAGTCATCAGAGAACTTCTGTAGATGGCAATGTGTTGTGTTGTGTGAGAAGTCTGCAGTATAAAGAGTGAACAAGAAGGGAGCCAGCACCGTTCCCTGGGGGGGCCCCCGTGCTACTGATGATCGTGTCGGAAACACAGTCCCGGGTTCTCACAAACTGAGGCCGGTTCGTGAGGTAGTCCAGGATCCATGATGACAGGTGCTGGTCCACCCCTGCGCGCAGCAGCTTGTCCTTCAGGATCATCGGTTGGATGGTGTTGAAAGCACTGGAGAAGTCAAAGAACATGATCCTCACCATATTCCCGGGCTTCTCCAGGTGGGACAGAGAACGGTGAAGGAGGAAGATCACCGCATCCTCCACCCCAATGCCATGCTGGTAGGCGAACTGGAGTGGATCCATCGCTGGTTCCACCAGGGGGCGGAGATGAGCAAGGAGCAGTCTCTCCAGGGTCTTCATCAAGTGGGACGTCAAGGCCACCGGTCTGAAGCTGTTCAGGTCTTTGGGGTGGGAAGTTTTTGGTACAGGTACCACACAAGATGTTTTCCACAGCTGTGGTACCCTCCCCAGTTTCAGGCTCATGTTGAAGATATACGTCACAATCCCACACAGCTGTCTGCACAGGACTTGAGGAGCTTTGCGCTGATGCCGTCCGGTCCCGACGCCTTCCTCGCCTTGATCTTCCTCAGCTCCGTCCTCACCTGGGTCTTGGTCAGGGTCAGGATGGGGGGCTGTGTGTAGGGAGTGGGGGGGGTGTCGGTGGAGTGGGGAGTGGGTAGCAGGACTTGATTTCTTAGAGGCAGCAGTGGTTGTTGTGCAGACAGGGGGGAGGGTGGTTGGTCAAATCTATTGAAAAACAGATTCAGGTTGTTCGCCCACTCCCTGCCCCCCGTGGCCTGGGGGGAGGTATTCTGGAGCCCCGAGATGGTTTTGAGGTTTCTCCAGACCCCGCTGATGTCGCTCTGTTGCAGCTTGTCCTCCATCTTCTTCCTGAAGCTGTCCTTGCCTTCTCTGATCTTTCTCCTCAGCTCCCTCTGTACGGACTTCAGCATCTCCCTGTTCCCCGACCTGAAGATCCTCTTCTTCTCTCTCAGAAGTGTTTTTATCTCAGGGTTGCTCCAGGGTTTGTTGTTTGAGTGACGCCGTATGGTCTTGGTGGGAACGGATTTGTCCACACAGAAGCTGAGGTAGCCCGTGAAGGTGTGAATGAGGCCATCGATGTCCTCACCATGTGGATCGCAGAGCTGCTTCCAGGCAGTGGCTTCAAAACAGTCCTTTAGAGTGTCCATTGTCTCCTCAGACCATAACTCCACAGTGTGCATGGCCGGAGGTTGTCTTGTGCACTAGGGGTTTGTACACCGGTCGGAGATGAACCAAGTTGTGATCCGATCTCCCAAGTGGGGGGAGTTGTGATGAGGTGTACGCCTCCTTAGTGTTTGCGTAGAACAAATCCAGTGTTTTATTGTCTCTAGTGTGGCATGTGACATACTGGGTGAAAGTGGGCAGAATGGGAGACAGTGAAACGTGGTTGAAATCGCCTGAGATGAGGAGAAGAGCATCTGGGTGTTCTGTCTGCAGCCTGCTGGTTACTGAATGGATGACGTCACGCGCTGTCCCAGCGTTCGCCGTCGGATTTGCATAAACAACAATGCAGATCACGTGTGAGTGTTCTCTCGGGAGATATGTAGGCCTCATGCTAACAGCTAGCAACTCAATGTCTTTGCTGCAGTGTCGTTTGTTTAACAGTGATATGTCCCGGTCTGCACCAGTTGTTGTTAACATACATGATCACTCCACCGCCCCTAGTTTTGCCACTCTCTGGTGTACGGTCAGCTCGTATCGTGTGAAAACCCTCCAGCTCAATGTTAGCATCTGCTGCTAGTTCAGTTAGCCACGTCTCAGTAAACAAAAGGAGAGAGCACTCCCGGTAAGTGCTATCATAACGGGAGATAGCCGCTAGCTCATCTAACTTTCCCAGTATCGACCGTACATTTCCATGACAACAGATGGAAGGGAGGGTCTGTACCTTATATTTTTTGTCCTCCGCCTTACTCCAGCCCGGCAGCCGCGGCGTTTTCGCCTCAGTTCTCTCGGTATGTCGAGTTTTTCCAGTGGGACCGGGTGGCGGTTAAATGCTAGCAGCTCTTCCCTGTTATATCGTATCCTGCTATAAACAGTGGCTCCGTCCACCGGCTCAGGAGACATTTGGGATGATCTGTGTGTCCGTGATCAGAATCAGAATCAGGTTTATTGCCATTGTTCATGTAGTACACAAACTAGGAATTTGTCTCGGTACAATGCTGCAACATTAAACATGATAAGATAAGAGAAATAAACTATACATGTAATAAAGTGTAGGATAAGATTAAGTGATACTGGTCAACAGTTAAAATATATATTAGCCAGCAGCAGATACTGTGGAGAACTATATAGTGCAGTCGGTAATGCAGGAAGAAAACAGTGATGATTGACATGAGTCTGGTTGAGCTGCTGTACATGGTGCACAAGAGTCACTTAGTGTTCAGCAGTCTAATGGCAGAGGGGAAGAAGCTGTTCATGTGACGGGAGGTTTTAGTCTGGATGGACCGAAGTCTTCTACCAGAGGGGAGGGGGGCAAACAGTACATGACCAGGGTGTGAGGGATCGGCTATGATCCGGCCAGCACGCCTCCGGGTCCTGGAGATGTACAGATCCTGGAGAGATGGGAGCTTGCAGCCGATCACCTTCTCAGCAGTGCGCACGACGCGCTGCAGCCTTAGTCTGTCCCTGGCAGTGGCTCCTGCGTACCACACGGTTATGGAGGTGGTGAGGATGGACTCGATGATGGCTGTGTAGAACTGCACTAACATCTTGGTGGGTAGCTTGAGCTTCCTCAGCTGCCGCAGGAAGAACATCCTCTGCTGGGCTTTTTTGATGAGTGAGCTGATGGTCAGCTCCCATTTGAGGTCCCTGGTGATGGTAGTGCCTAGGAAGCGGAAGGAATCAGCAGTGGTGATGGGAGAGCCTGAGAGGGTGAGGGGGGGGCAGAGGAGTAGTGACTTTCCTGAAGTCTACAATCATCTCCACTGTCTTCAGAGCGTTCAGCTGCAGGTTGTTATTGCTGCACCAGGACGCCAGCTGGGCCACCTCTCTCCTGTAGGCGGACTCGTCGCCGTTGGAGATGAGCCCGATGAGGGTGGTGTCGTCCGCAAACTTGATCAACTTGACAGACTGGTGGCTGGAGGTGCAGGAGTTGGTGTAAAGGGAGAAGAGTAGGGGGGAAAGTACACAGCCCTGGGGGTGATCCGGTGCTGATGCTAGTATAGTCTGAGACAGTCTTTCCCAGCCGCACATGCTGCCTCCGGTCCGTCAGGAAGTCGATGATCCACCTGCAGAGGGAGTCAGGCACGTTGAGCAGGGACAGCTTGTCCCGGAGCAGAGCGGGGCGGATGGTGTTGAATGCGGAGCTGAAGTCCACAAACAGGATCCTGGCGTAGGTTCCCGGGGAGTCCAGGTGCTGCAGGATGGAGTGGAGGGCCAGGTTGACTGCATCGTCTACAGACCTGTTGGCTCGGTAGGCAAACTGCAGCGGGTCCAGGAGAGGGGTGGTGATGGACTTGAGGTGGGACAGGACCAGGCGCTCAAAGGACTTCATGACTACAGAGGTGAGCGCTACAGGTCTGTAGTCATTAAGTCCAGTGATCCGTGGCTTCTTGGGGACAGGGATGATGGTGGAGGATTTGAGGCAGGACGGCACGTGGCATAACTTAAGGGAGGTGTTAAAAATGTCTGTGAATACAGGAGCCAGCTGTTTCGCACAGAGTCTCAGGGTGGAGGGAGACACGCCGTCTGGGCCGGGGGCCTTGCGCGGGTTCAGTCTGGAGAACTGCTTGAGCACATCCTGCTCACTGATGATAAGGGGAGGGGGGGGAGGTGGGGGGGGTGCCTTAAATGAAGTAGGGAATGTGGAGGCTGTGGAGCTGGAGGGAGGGGGGGAGTTGGACACAGATGACGAGGTGTCAAAACGGGCATAGTGTTGGGACAGTCTCTGACAAAGGGCTTTGTCATCCTGACCTTTAGGAGCCTGAGGCCGATAGTTGGTGATCTGCCTCAGTCCTCTCCACACGGAAGCTGAATCATTAGCAGTGAACTGCTGCTGGAGTCTCTCTGAGTACACAGATTTAGCCCTCTTCAGCTCTCTGTTAAACCGGTATTTAACCTCCCTGTAGCAGTCCCTGTCTCCACTTTTCAGCGCTGCTTCCTTCTCCTTCCTGATCTGTCTGAGCTTAGCTGTGAACCAGGGTTTGTCATTAGAGTAACTCACCCTGGTGCGTGATGGAAGAATGTTCTCTTCACAAAAGTGGATATATGAGTTCACAGTGTCCGTGTACTCATCCAGATCATGCGTGGCTCCTTTAAGCATGCCCCAGTCAGATATTTCCATGCACGTTTCCAGCTTCTCCTCAGCATCACTGGTCCGTATCTTCGTAGTGCTCACAACAGGTTTAGTGAGCTTCAATCTCTGTCTGTATGTGGGAATGAGGTGAACCATCACGTGATCAGATAATCCCAGCGCAGCTCGAGGGACAGCGCGATATGCGTCTTTCACTGTGGTGTAACAGTGATCCAGTGTGTTTAATCCTCTGGTGGGGCATTTAATAAACTGTTTGTAGCGGGGGAGATCGTGGCTCAGATTGCACTGATTAAAGTCGCCAGCCACAATAATCAGCGAGTCTGGAAAACTCCGCTCTGTGTGTTGAATGTGATCCGCGAGCACGCGCTGAGCTTCGCGCGTGTCCGCGTCGGGAGGGGCGTACACAGCGATCAGTATAAAAGAAGCAAACTCCCGTGGGGAATAAAAAGGCTTGCAGTTGATAACAAGAAATTCCAAGGCAGGAGAACAGTGTTTGGAAATTTCCGTTACATCAGAGCACCAGCTACAGTTGATGTAGAAGCAGACACCGCCTCCTGTGGTCTTGCCGGAAAGCTCTGTGTCACGATCAGCACGGAAGAGCTGGAAGCCGTCGAGGCGCAGCGCGCTGTCCGGTATATTTTCCCGGAGCCAGGTCTCAGTAAAGCAGAGGACAGCTGAGGAGGCGAGGTCCTTAAAACGCATCAGCAGTCTCAGTTCATCCACCTTGTTAGAGAGAGAGTTGGTATTGGACAGAAATATGCCAGGCAGCGCCGTTCGCGAGCCTCTCCTGCGAAGTCGCACGAGAGCGCCCGCTCGTCTTCCTCTCTTCCGCCGTCTCACTTTCCGAGCCAAACAATAAACCAGATCGGCGGCAGGGGCTAGAAAAACTGGGAGGAGGTCCGTGGGGGTCAAAGTCCTGATATTTAAAAGTTCTTCACGGGTATAAGTGCAAGCAGACACACAATTGACAAACAAAAACAAACAAAGAGCGCAGCGAAGCACCATGTCGACCGCTGTGGGCGCCATCTTGGGTAAACACAAGATGTTTATAAGTGTTTACAAGATGTGATATAAGTGGGGTGAAAAAAAAAAGTGATCAAAGAGAGAGGAAGGGAAAAAAAACTCGGAATCGAGCCGCTGTTGCAAAAGGCAGCCGACTGGTGTGGCGCCGAGAGGAGAAAAAAAAAAAAAAAAAAAAAAATTGTTTGCATGACAACAAACAATATTTCCTAATTGCTCTGTTAGAATTGATAACTAAATGGTTTCAGCCAAATCCACTATCACCAAAAGCTAAAAGGCCATTTCTTTGGCAGCATGGCTCTGTTCTGAGAATTTCCTGTGCATACCTGGAGAGTTGGCAAGAGGAAGAAAACCAGACCATCAGTGATTAAGTAGCTCATTCCGGCCTCATGAACACCACAAGATCAACAAGACCCTTTTGCTTCTCTATATATTCATGCATCTTGAAATGACCTACTTGTGATCTTTGATATTTAGCACAACCTCAGGTGGGTCTGCATCCTGGCTGATCACAGTGTGCAAGTTTGGTGAGCAACAAGGTAACTGCTTAGTCAGAAGTAGCAATTCTTATGATTTGTGAACAGACACAAGAGGGATGACAGAGTCATGGTATTAGCTCATTTGCCCTTGCTAGAATGAGCAAAAACAGCATTAAATAAGACAATCATCAAAAAAAGTGATTGAGTAAGACAGAAACCATCAATAAAAGAGCTGGTGTGGGGGTGGGTTGCAGAAGAACTTCCTCGTGCAACTGCTGTGGGTGAGCAAAATCAGCTGGGATAGTGTGCTCTACTCAAGATTTCCCAACTTCCTGCAAAAAACAGGTATGACTGGAAAAGATGATGATTTACAGACCCTGATCTGGAACACATCCTGGTTGCAGGCCTATCTGAGGATCATTGTGTGCGAGTTTGGTGACCATCAGGGCAACTGCCAAGAAAGAACAACAATTCTTGTACATTGTAGAGAGCTGGCTAGATGGACAGATGGATGTGCTACCTTCCACACAAACAGTCCACTGCTCTCCAGCCTTTTTCTTGTAAATATCAGATCCCATACCAACAAGATGGACAAGCTGAGTTTGGATTTGTTATCACAATCAGTCGATCAGACCGACACAGAAATGTGGTTCAGGGAATCCCAAACGCCGCTATCAAGAACTAGCTAAGCTAGCAGGTTACTCAACCAAAGCAACCGGAAGGATGGACCCTGGAACGATGTACATACAATGGTGTGAAAAAGTGTTTGCCCCCTTCCTGATTTCTCTTTTTTTTTGTATGTTTGTCTCACTTAAATGTTTCAGATCATCAAACAAATTTAAGTATTAGACAAAGAAAACACAAGTAAACACAAAATGCTGTGTTTAAATTAAGGTGTTTATTATTAAAGGTAAAAAAAAAAAATCCAAACCTACATGGCCCTGTGTGAAAAAGTGACCCCCCCCCCCCCCCACACGCACCATTAAAACGTAAATTAACTGTGGTTTATCACATCTTTGGAAAGCTGAGTTCAATTTCTCTCGCCACACCCAGGCCTGATTACTGCCACACCTGTTCTCAATCAAGAAATCACTTAAATAGGACCTGCCTGACAAAGTGAAGTAGACCAAAACATCCTCAAGCTAGACATCATGCCGCGATCCTTAGAAATTCAGGAACAAATGAGAAACAAAGTAACTGAGATCTGTCAGTGTGGAAAAGATTATACAGCCATTTCTAAAGCTTTAGGCCACCAGCGAACCACAGTGAGAGCCATTATCCACAAATGGTGAAAACATGGAACAGTGGTGAACCTTCCCAGGAGTGGCCGACCGACCAAAATTACCCCAAAAGCGCAGCGACGACTAATCCAAGAGGTCACAAAAGACCCCACAACAACATCCAAAGAACTGCAGGCCCCACTTGCCTCAGTTAAGGTCAGTGTTCATGACTCCACCATAAGAAAGAGACTGGGCAAAAATGGCCTGCATGGCAGAGTTCCAGAATGAAAACCACTGCTGAGCAAAAACAACATAAAGGCTCGTGTCAGTTTTATCAGAAAACATTTTGATGATCCCCAAGACTTTTAGGAAAATACTCTGTGGAGTGACGAGAAAAAAGTTGAACTTTTTGGAAGGTGTGTCCCATTACATCCGGTGTAAAAGTAACAGCATTTCAGAAAAGGAACATCATACCAACAGTAAAACATGGTGGTGGTAGTGTGATGGTGTGGGGTTGTTTTGCTGCTTCAGGACCTGGAAGACTTGCTGTGGTAAATGGAACCATGAATTCTGCTGTCTACCAAAAATCCTGAAGGAGAATACTCAGCCATCCGTTCGTGACCTCAAGCTGAAGCGCACTTGGGTTCTGCAGCAGGACAATGATCCAAAACACACCAGCAAGTCCACCTCTGAATGGCTTAAGAAAAACAAAATGAAGACTTTGTAGTGGCCTAGTCAAAGTCCTGACCTGAATCAGATTGAGATGCTGTGGCATGACCTTAAAAAGGCGGTTCATGCTGGAAAACCCTCCATTGTGGCTGAATTACAACAATTCTCCAAAGTTGACTGGGCCAGAATTCCTCCACAGTGCTGTAAAAGACTCATTGCCAGTTATCGCAAACACTTCATTACAGTTATTGCTGCTCAGGGTGGCCCAACCAGTTATTAGGTTTAGGGGGCAATCACTTTTTCACACAGGGCCATGTAGGTTTGGATTTTTTCCCCCTTAATAATAAACACCTTCATTTAAAATCTGCATTTTGTGTTTACTTGTCTTATCTTTGTCTAATATTTAAATTTGTTTGATGATCTGAAACATTTAAGTGTGACAACATACAAAAAAATGAGAAATCAGGAAGAGGGCAAACACTTTTTCACACCATTGTACAGTCGTGAAAAAATTAGGACACCCTAAAAAAGCCTGTGCTTTTTTTTTTTTTAACATATTTGGACATATGGATACTTAATATCAATTTTAACAATACTGGGAGATTCAAGTAATCAGATCTCTGTCTGTTCCTCAGCTATCTCCCAAACCATTCATCAGACCGACCTCAGATTTTATAAGGGCTTTGCCGAGGTTACGAGGGCATGCATCCCCGAGTATGGAGTTGTTCAGTCAAAATATGTAATTTTTATCAATAAAAGTTTAGCCACCGCTCTGTTTCCTCATGCTCTGGCTTCTAGAAGTGTGGGCGGGGTTTTGGATTGACTCCGTACTGATTGGATAATATGTGGCATCATGACCAGTCACACCAGAGTGCTCCGTAAACAAAACAAGGAAGTGAAAAGTGACAAATTTGACCAGAAAAAGAGAATACTGAAGATTTAATGCTTAACAAATATACTATAATGTTGCTGTGATTGTGTAGGTCTAAAGGATAATTCGGCATCTGTGGAGAACACGAGGTGCGTCGGTGTGCTGGGGGGAAGGGGGCGCAGGAGCCGGACCAGCTTATCGCAGTCCTTCATAGGGAGCCAAGCCCAGTCTGCCCGACTAACGGGAATCTCAGCTGCTGCTTCACCCGTGTGCCACCGCTGTCCTTTGCAACACCACAGGTTCAACATGGCGCACCTCCCGGTGCTAGTGTGCTGGCATAGTTTCTGGACACTCCGTACCCTTGCCATTCTATCCCCAAATCCTAACGTACCCTAGACATTTCGTACTTGCGTAATTAAATACTTAGCAAACCAAGATGTTATTTTTAATATCAAAATGTGATTACTAGCTTATCGAAAGTGTTCCGTACCATCTATCTAAAAATTAGTTTATTAGTTAATAATACTACTACCATGATTGTGGAGCAGAATGGCCAGATCAATTGCACATCATATGCAGACACATATGCACGCTTTGACTAAATGACGACCGTGACCAAACACACAAAATTGCCCAAATAACAAAATAAATCATTTTTTATTTACTAACAAATGGACAACACTGATGCAACAGTTGCAGCCAAATGCCTCCTTCTGCTGTGTATAATAATGTTCAATGTTTTGTACTTATAATATTGCTAAAATATAAAAGGATGCACTACAATAGGTCTCAAATATTTGTAAATGTGTCTTGTTATAGTACTGCATGAGTTTATTGATGATAGACTGTAAACTACACGTATAAAGTAAATTATAACGGTGACTGAACAACTCCCATTCTCCAAGGTACAAGATACAACACTTACGAATATAACTCATAAAAAAAAATCACACAAATAAGTCTGACAAACAAATAAACAAGGATCTGAAACAGTCGCTAATATTGGATGCCCCATTCGTTTTCAATAATTAGGTATTCTGTAATTAATATTCACACAATCAAATAAATCTTAGTGTTCAGTCCCTTTCATATTTGTCAAAGTCTAACATGTGGGATTGCCTACATACAGTCGTGTAAAAATTAGGACATCCCATTAAATATTCAGTTCTTTAATGAGAAATGTTCACGTATCTATGTCTAATCTTGTTTTTGTTTTATTTGCATTTTTTTAACATTTATTTTAGCCATTTTAAGTGGGAATGAATGTTGGGGTGTCCTAAAAAAGACAGAGGGTGTCGTAATTTATTCCTCACTATTTGTTAGGAACTACATTTTACAGAAAAACTGAAAAAGTCTTGAATTCATTTTTAATTGTTTAGTTATATTACATGAATCTCGCAGTATTTTTAACATTAATATTAAATATCTATAGGTCCAAATATGTTAAAAAACACACAGGCTTATACAGGGTGTCCTAATTTTTTCACATGACTGTATACGTTACACCTCTTTGCATTACACTGTCAAACACAGCCTACGTTTGGGCCTGTAAAGCCTAACTGGGCTACCTGTTTTCAGACAAGAATACTTGCTTTCTATGGGCATGCAGTAGTATAACTAAACAATTACAACTGAAGAAAAGACTTTTTAAAATTTTCTGTAAAATGTAATTCTAAAAATGTGCAATTTCTGGTGAGGAATAAATTAGGACACTCCCACATTTATTCCCACTTAAAATGGCTAAAATCACACACAGGTGTATCACATCAGGTGCACATGATTAGAACATTGTTACTCAGAATTTTGAAGGAGGCTTGTCCTATTTAAACCTCAGACATTTAGTTTGGTGTGCTCCTGACTGTTGAAGTGAGAGTGAACACCATGGTAAGATCGAAAGAGCTGTCTGAGGCCTTCAGACAGAAGATTGTAGCAGCTTATGAGTGTGGTAAGGGATTTAAAAAGATCTCAAAATAATTTGAAATCAGCCATTCCACTGTCCGGAAAATAGTCTACAAGTGGAGGACATTCAAAACAACTGCCAACATGCCCAGGTCTGGCCGTCCAAGCAAGTTCACCCCGAGAGCAGACTGCAAGATGCTAAAAGAACTAACTAACTAACTAACCTGCACTTATATAGCGCTTTTCTAGTCACAAAGACCACTCAAAGCGCTTTCATTAATACTAACCCTCTATTCTAAGGGCCTATAGGAAACAGATATCTAGGGACAATTTAGAACAGCCAATTAACCTAACATGCATGTTTTTGGCATGTGGGAGGAAACCGGAGAAATCCCGGAGTAAACCCACGCAACACGGGGAGAACATGCAAACTCCACACAAATCACTGTTGGTCGGGGGCTGGGATCGAACCCACGAACCCACGATCCCCACAATCCCCCGGCCAAGGGTAAACTGTGCTGCTGCAGTGCTAACCACTGCGCCACCGTGCAGCCCAAAAGAAGTCTCCAAAAACCCTAAAATGTCATCACGGGACGTACAGCAGCCTGTTGCTACTGTTGATGTGAAAGTGCATGCCTCTACAATCAGAAAGAGACTGCACAAGTTTAACTTGCATGGGAGGCATGCAAGGAGGAAACCTTTGCTTTCTAAGAGAAACATGAAGGCCAGATGGAAGTTTGCCAGAGAGAACGTAGACAAAGACCAGGACTTCTGGAATAATGTTCTTTGGACAGATGAGTCTAAAATTGAATTATCTGGACACCAGAACAGAGGACATGTTTGGCGCAGACCAAATACGGCATTCTGGGAAAAAAACCTCATACCAACTGTGAAGCATGGAGGTGGAAGTGTCATGGTTTGGGGATGCTTTGCTGCAGCAGGACCTGGCCAGCTCACCATCACAGAATCCACCATGAATTCTACCGTGTACCAGAGGATACTTGAGGACCATGTGAGACCATCTGTAAAAAAATTAAAGCTGAAGCAGAACTGGACTCTGCAACATGACAATGACCCAAACCATACTAGTAAATCCACCAAGGACTGGCTGAAAACTAAAATGAAGAGTCCTGGAATGGCCGAGTCAAAGCCCACATCTTAATCCCATTGAGATGCTGTGGGGTGAATTGAAACGTGCTGTACATGCAAGAAACCCCTCAAACACCTCACAGCTGAAAGAATTTTGCATTGAGGAGTTGGGCAAACCTTCCTCAGACTGATGTCAGAGACTGGTAGATGGCTACAAGAAGTGTCTCACTGAATTTATTTTAGCCAAAGGGCGTAACACTAGCTACGAGGCGGTAGGGTGTCCTAACTTTTTCCTCAGTTAGAATATGCATTTTTGCTGATATCTTTTGTTTAATGAGTAAAACAAGGTTAATTTTTGTTATTTACCTGCACTTAAATCACCTTCTTTTCCAGAGGTGAATAAAAACAAGATTAGACATCAATATGTGAACATTTCTTAATAAAGAACTGAATATTTAACGGGGTGTCCTAATTTTTTCACATGACTGTATATTTATAAATCATAATGGATGGATTATAGCAAATTTTGTTGAACATGTATTAAAAAAATGTCAACAAAGCTACTAGTAACATCAAGTGTAGCAGTCGGGGACTAGTTGTTCCTGCATTGTGACACTAGACTTGGTGGATAAACAACACTGAACAAACAACTAACCATTGTCTGTTACAGCTTATTACTATCAACTTATAAGCTGTATTCCATGTCCTGTTGCTTAAGTCTATAATTCTGGTAGCTCTTTTACAAGCAGTGACAATTCAGGCTTGTGGACTTAGACAGGGCATTTGACCGTATCCTTATAGTTTCTTGTGGGGGTGCTTCTGAAGCAGGCGTGGGCAATCATGTGCCATGGAGGGCCATTCTGTTGCAGGTTTTCTGTTCCACCCAGTCTCTTCAGCAGATGTTTTCAATGATTAGCAGTCCTTGAAGATGATCAGAGCAAACACCTGCAGAAGAGACTGGGTGGAACAGAAAACCTGCAGAGAAATGGCCCTCATTGCCCACTCCTTTTCTGGAGTATGGGGTATCGGCCTTGTTGGTACAAGCTCTCTGGGCTCTTTACAACTGCTGCGAGAGTCTGGTTCATATTGCCAACAATCAGTCAGGGCTGCCCTTTGTCACCAATCCTGTTAATAATTTTTATAGAAGGGCAGCCAAGGAACAGAGGGTGTCATGTTTGGCGGTCACAAGATCTAATCTCTGCTGTTTGCAGATGTTGTGGTTCTGTTGATTTCATCGAGCAATGACCTACAGGTCTTACTGGGACGGTTTGCCACTTGAGTGCGAAGCAGCCGGGGTAAGAATCAGCACCTCCAAGTCTTAGTCGATGGTCTTCAGCCGGAAAAGGGTGGATTGTCCTCTCTGAGTTGGTGATGAGCTTCTGCCCCAAGTGCAGGAGTTCAAGTTATATTAGGATTTCATTCAGGCGTTGGGGAGAATGGAGCGGCTGAATCTCAATCTCCACCCTTGCAGACTCGACTTGCAGGTGTGTTCACAGTAAGTGTTTGAGGGTTGAGGGCTGTCCCAATGTGAAATAGTGAAGTGGTTAAGGGGTCACTTGCTGACTTTTTGAGTCCTTTATGCTCCCTTTCCCTACACTGACTTAGGGTAAAGGAAATACCAGTGCTGGAGGACTCGAGTCCAGGTTTTCCCGGCCTTGGCCTCATCTCGGGAGGGTAATGACTCGGTCTCATCTTTGGCCTCAAGACCTATGGTCTCGATAACTTGGCTGAGGCTGGCTTGAGGCGATGCAATTTTAACATTATTTTTTAATTTTTCTAGATTCAATTCTCCTTAAATGATTTACAGATATTACTTTTTGATGAATATAAATCAAAATTCACATTGTAATTTTGGAAAATGTAACATTTTTCATAATCTGACAATCCCCCCCCTGCCGGCCAAAGATTTGGTATGACCCAGCCTGTTCTTTCCCGGCTCTTCGCCTGTCAGTCACTGACTACAACAGGTTTGATCGTTTGCATGTTCTCCCTGTGTCTGCGTGGGTTTACTCCAGGATTTCTCCGGTTTCCTCCCACATGCCAAAAACATGCAAGTTGGGTTAATTGGCATCAAACTGGGGATTCTAAATTGTCCTTAGGTGTGACTGTGAGAGTGAATGGTTGTCTGTCTCTCTGTGTTGGCCCTGCCATGGACTGGCGATCTGTCCAGGGTGGACCCTGCCTCTCGCCCAAAGATGCTGGGATAGGCTCCAGCCCCCCCGCAACCCGAAAAGGATTAAGCAGAAGAAGATGGATGGATGGACATTTATATTTTGTCCAGTTTCTTCAGCAAAGCTCCTCATCCTGCCCCTCTCCTGACAGGTGTGTGCTCTGTCTTGCTGTGCTGCTCCACTGAGACCGGAGGAGGAGCGGTTCTAGTGTGCAGTCAGACTTGGCACCTTCCTTGTATCTGAACTAGAAATAATTGACCAATAATGTTGTTGAAGAGTCTGTGATGCTCTGGGGAGATTTTCACAGATTCACCTGCCCTCTGTTCTGATTAGCTCAGCTGCTGCCTGCAGCACACTCACAGACAGCTAAAGACACGTACTTGCTCATTTAGCAGGACGTGTCGGGGACTGTCAGAGCAAACTTAAGTGTAATACTTTCAAGCTACAGGATATTATAAAGGCTATTTAGCCTTTGCCTTTGAGGATTATTACAAGTAGCTGCGAGTCTACAAATCAACTGCTTATTGACAACAATGAGGATACGGATTAGACACCAAGACAATGATGTTCAACTTCTTCTGAAAGCACCTGGACAGGTGGGTGTGCTGAAGTTGAAGCTAACCTTCAGCTAATGCCAATTCAAACTAGATCACATATCCAAAAAACAGAGCAAAAACAGAGAAAAATAAACAGGAGAAATTAAGTTGAGGACTGAATAATTTATGGCATGATATATGAATAAACATTCATGATAAGAGAATATTCTATTTTTAAAAATATTGCTCTGGTTTTTAAAATGGTATTGACTAGCCTACAGGAGCATGAGTTTAATTTTAATTTGACATTTTTCTCAATTTTTGCAAGTTTTTTTTTTTTTTTTATTTAAGTTTTTGTAAAGGGTATACAGGTCGTTACAGCAATGCATTGTTTACATTTTCATCACATGTTCCCTTATTTTCTGATATCTGACAACATTGGAAGATTAATTCTTACAACACCCCCTTTTTTTTTCTTAAAGTGAAAGAAAAAGTGAAATTAAAGAGAAAAAAAAAACAAAAAAAAACAAAAAAAAAACAAACAAACCAGCAAAAAAACAAACAAAAAGAAAAAGTAAGTAAATAAAGGTAAAAGAGCATCTGAGTAGTGTTGGAACAAAGAGCGGAACCATTATTGAAATGGTATTTGTCAAAGATTAGATCTAATGGAAGACACATATGCGATCCAGGGTTGCCAAAAGTTCATGAACCCATCCATGTCCTGTCTCAGTGCGAATGTCAACTTTTCCATCGAGTAAATGTCTTGGATCACGTTAATCCAATCTTCAGGTGTAGGACAGTCCTTCAACATCCATTTTTTAGTTAGAGCTTTTTTGCTTGCCAATATTAAAACACTGAATAAGTATTTTTCTCCTCGTCTTTCCAGTGAGTCCGGTAGTAAACCCAAATACAAAGTTACAAAAGAAAAGGGAACTGTTATTTTGAATATTTTCCCCAATATTGTCTGTACCTTGGTCCAATATTGGTGGATAACTGGGCATGACCAAAACACATGAAAATGATTTGCAGTCTTTTCACCACACAAGCGCCAACAGTTCAATCCCTTATGGGTAAATTTGTTTTGTGCAGGTGTTCTGAAAAATCTTACCAAGTTTTTCCATCCAAATTCTCTCCACTGCAGGGATGAGGTACTTTTCCATTGCTGTTTATTTAGCTTTTCCCATATTTCCAGTTGTAAAGTGAAATTCCCCTCTTTTTCCCATCTCTCTTTTATATAAGATGTGTTGTCTCCTTTTAAGTCTTGAAGACCTTGGTATATTTTAGAAATGTATCTGATCCCTGGGATCCCTTTATATGCCATTAAGAAGACCTTCAGAACACCTGACTGGGCCCTTTCCAAAACCTCCTTTTTAAGTATATTGTTTATGTGGTGTCTAAGCTGGAAGAACCTGTAAAGGTCTTGATTTATTAGGCCTTGTTTTTTCAAATCTTCAAAACTTCTTAAGATTTGCCCTTTAAAAAAATCGTAATATTTTATCAGCCCTTTCTCCTTCCACTTTTTAAATCTGGTGTCTGTTTTATTAGGAGTAAAGTCCTGATCATAGGCAATCCATTGCAGAAGTCGATAGGGCTCTTTAGTTTGATTCTCTCTGACTATCTTAAACCAAATTTTTAGCGGGGTCTCTATCCACGGGTTAGTGTTATTCAAAAGCTTAGGTAAGGCATTGTTCCCTATTATCGCCTGTAGGGGGATGTCACTTGTTATTTGGCATTCGATCTCCTTCCATTGTGCAGTGTAGACTGGGTTACATATCTCTACTAAAGTTTTAATTTGTGCGGCTTTAAAGTAGTCCCTGATATTTGGCAGCGCAAGCCCACCTTTGTCTTTGTTTAGCTGTAGGGTTCTATATCTGATTCTAGGTCTCTTGCCCTGCCATGTGAATCTTGAGATCCTTCTGTCCAGCTCCTGCCATGTTTTTTTGGGAGGTTCTACCGGTATTGTTTGGAAAAGGTATAGAAGACGTGGAAGTATATTCATTTTGACTGCTTCAATTCTTTGTGCAGTACCCAAGAATGGTATCATATTCCATCTTGCTAGGTCAGATTTTATTTTTGTCACCAGTGGATCATAGTTTAGTGATATAATTTTGTTGAGTTGTTTCGGGATATTGACCCCCAGATATTTCATAGATTCCGACTCCCAGTTAGTTTTGAGTTTGCTTAGTGAATAATG
This sequence comes from Pholidichthys leucotaenia, assembly GCA_020510985.1. NCBI lineage: Eukaryota > Metazoa > Chordata > Actinopteri > Cichliformes > Pholidichthyidae > Pholidichthys > Pholidichthys leucotaenia. Next base: position 298,224,380 of record CM035849.1, read on the forward strand.
ATTTGGGTCATAGTTGAATGTTAAAACTTGGGTTTTATGCATGTTTAATTTGTACCCCGATAAATCTCCATACTCTGAAAAAACTGAGGTTAGTTCTGGTAAAGAAGTGTCCGGCTGCCCTAGGTATATTAAAATGTCATCAGCAAAGAGTGCTATTTTATGTTCCTTCTGACCAAGTGTAATACCTTGAATTTTTTGATTTTGTCTTATCCATTGGCTCAGAGGTTCTATGAAGATTAATTTTTGCAAGTTTTAACATTTAAAAAACCCACAACAGGTACTTAGGCCCCAGTTTTATAGCCTTTAAGTATTTTGTGTAAAGCTTTACAAAATATTTGCAAGTGAACAATCTGACTTTTTTCTGCTTTTTCACCCCCCAAAAATCAAATGTTTGTACATTTCCATCTGGCTGGAAAAAAGCTGTCATCATACCAGTTCATAAATCAGGCAGTAAAGACGATATATGCAATTACCGCCCAATCTCTATTTTACCAGTCCTGTCTAAGGTTCTTGAAAAAGTTGTAGCTACACAGCTGATAGACTACTTACAAGACAGTCAACTTCTTCATCCACATCAATTTGGTTTTAGACCAGGATACTCAACAGAAACAGCAAATTGTTGCCTTATTGAAAACGTCAAACAGTCCTTGGACAGGGGTAATGTGGTAGGAGCTGTTTTTCTAGATCTCAAAAAGGCTTTCGATACTGTAAACCACAGTTTGCTTTTATCCAAAATGGTATCTTTTAACTTCTCCCCAGATACATTAGAATGGTTTGCATCTTATCTCCAGAATAGAGAACAGTGTGTAAAAGTTCACCAGGATAAATCCTCATTTTTAAACAACCGCATGGGTATCCCACAAGGGTCCGCTCTTGGTCCTTTACTTTTCAGCATTTTTATTAATGACTTGCCGTTACACTGCTCAGCTGCAACATGCCAACTTTATGCAGATGATGCAGTTATTTACACAGCTGCCAAGACTCCAGCACAGGCTGCAGATGTACTGTCCACAAGTATGGTTGATGTCCAAGAGTGGCTCCTCCAGAACCATCTATTGCTGAACCTTCAGAAAACAGTCTCAATGTGCTTTTCAATCAAAAAATGTAACCTGCAACGTTTTAAAGTTAATATACATGATCATGACATCAGTTTAGCTACAGAATTCAATTACCTTGGCATTGTACTAGATCCTCAACTCAAATTTAATCTTCATATAAAGAAAATTTCAAAAACAGTAAAAAAAAATCTGAACTGATTTAAATTAATTAGATATTACATACCTTACGAAGCAGCTGTACTGTATATGCATTCTATGGTTTTTTCTCATATATCATACTGTTTGACAGTCTGGGCTCAAGCAACCCCTTCCACAATAAGACATATAGGTTCATTATATAATCAAACCCTAAAAATCTTGGACAAAAAGCCCATTAGGTGGCATCACTGTAATGTTTTAAAAAAATACAACCTATTGAGTTTTGAGAGTTTCATTGACCTCTGTTTTCTGAAATTAACGTTCAAATGTTTCCATAAATCAGCACCCGAGCCACTTGCTGGTTTCGTCCAAAGACAGGACAGCAGCAGAGCCACCAGGAGTTCTGTTAACAATAACTGTAAAATATTCCACCGCAGAACCACATTTGGACAAACAGCTTTCTCTATAAAGGGCAGTCACATCTGGAACACAATGCCAAATGTAATTAAAATAATAACGGACTTTAAAACATTCACTAAAAAGGTTAAAAACTGGCTGAAAAATAAACAAGAATGTACTCATGTATGAATTGATTGTCTGCAAAGTGAGAGTGAATGAAGGGAAGGAATGAATGTATTTGTTTATAGTGAGTGACGAAGGGAGGGAGGCCTGAAATAGGCAAATATGAGTCAGGTTGTTATATTTGTGTATTTATAATATTTATAATTGTGTATTTATAATCTTTTTGCATTGATGTATGTGGTTATTGTGTATTTTTTTTTTCTTTTCTTTACTTGATTCTCTTTTCTAAAGCCCATCCAGGGACAAGAGTTGCAAATTAGCTAATAGCTATACACTCTATGTGCAACACATCAGATTGATTGTCATTGATTAATTGTCTATGTTTATTGCACTGTCCCTGTCAAATAAACTAATCTATCTATCTATCTATCTGTTTTGTTTGCCTTGGCTACTGACCCACAAAGGTTGTTGATTTCACACACTGCCATGTCTCAGACCCAGCCGCTTACAAACTGGTTGTAAGCTTCTAGACCTTTGTAGGATCTTAATTGTTTCAGAGTGTAAGCACTGGTACTGTACAGTAATAAATTAAAAATGTATGGATAGGTGATGCTAGCCCACTTCTCCATGTCTTTTGACCAGTTTCGCTTTGGAATGAGATAGACGGCCTGCTGTTTTGACTATTTTTTTAGATTTTTTTTTTAGATTTAGTATACTTTATTGATCCCCAGAGGGGAACTTGAGGGTCATCCACCACCTGGATGGATGAAGCAGCCACGATACGCCGCTATCCCTTAACCATTCACACACACATTCACACCTAGGGCCACTTTAGAGTCTCCAATTAACCAAACCTGCATGTTTTTGGAATGTGGGAGGAAACCGGAGAAATCCTGGGGTAAACCCACGCAGACACGGGGAGAACATGCAAACTCCACACAGATCACTGTTGGTCGGGGGCTGGGATCGAACCCACGATCCCCCGGCCAAGGGTAAACTGTGCTGCCGCAGTGCTAACCACTGCGCCACCGCAGTGGTTAATTTCTGAGAAATGATCTTTCTCTCTCAAGCAAATCTGGTCTTTATGTTGTGCTAATGACAGGGTGTGGTGTGCTGTGTTCATAATGTCTCTGCAGGCAGGATAACTGTTACCCTTCTCACTGACTAAATCACAGACTTGTCCGTAGTTCATCTGCTTGGTGAGAAACAGCCACAGAGTGAAATGGTGATATGATATATTAATGAAAAAACATTAGTCCTGTCAGAATAAATGTGTTAATCGCCACAATTGATTAATAACTAAATAAAATGAGTTAAGAATAATGGTGGTTAATCACAGGTGACCCGATTAAGCCTCATCCACATTCAGCGGCTGCATTAACCTCAGTTGATTCTGCTAAGAGGGAAGGATGGGATTTTTTTAAAATATTTTTTTACATCTTTCCAAGTTTTTTTGGTGTAGGAAAATCTAGTGTGAATTATATCCTCCAAAACTGTCAGTGAAGTACCTCTTTTAAACCATTTGAACAATAACTGAGCTTATTATCAGGAGGAGCATGAATGTGGCAGCAGCAGGATCAAGAAAGAGGGAGGGAGAGAGAGAGACAGCACTGATGACTAGAGAGAGAGAGGTGGCACAGGAGGCACACTGTGACCAGGTAACAATAGTGAAAACTTGCTTGTCTGATTTCTGCCAGTGCTGAAATACTTAACACATAACAGGTATTAAGTAGGTCTGCTGCTTCACGGTAGCATAAATAGACCATTACAAGGGTGAAGATATGTTTGGTAAATGACTTAAATTCTTTTTACTAATGTTAATAATATTAGAATGGTAAAATAAAGACGTAAATTAGCCTTGTCCTTTTATCAATGACTTTGCACTCTTCCTCCACACTAGGACACATATGCTGACTTTTTTTGCTTTAAAAAAATCCTTATATGGGCAGAGATATTAAACCCCCCCCAATGTTTTGTCTTCCAAATCACAAATTAATTCCCGAAGAAAGCAATAAGTCTAAAATAATAAAAAGTCTGAGACCCACAATAGTTGGTCACATGTTTTAATGTTACAGAAATTAAATGTATGGCTAAAAAATAATGTAAAAAATATATTCTTATTAAAATGGTAACACTAAAAATGAGACCTAATTTGAACCTCTTTATTTCAATAGGAAAATTACATTCATAAAAATAAATGGGCAAAATTGAAGAATGCAATAAAATTCCAGTTCTGTTTTAAATTATTTTTAAAAAGTTTCACAGACTGAAAATCACCGCTAAAGACACTGGACAAAGACACAGCTTTGAACTTCCAGGATCATCTTCTTTGATCCTTTGTTAATACACCCGTTTGTTTTTATTTTAGTTTTGTCTTTGATCTGATTTTATTTTGTCCCGTGATTTTGTTGTTTTTTGTAATAATCTATTTTATATATGCTATTTTTGTTTCCTAATTCATTAATAAAGTTCTTTAAAAAAAAGACTTGCAAACTCAAGCACGACTGATGGAGGCAGCCTATGTCTGCAAGGGTTCAGGGTTTGAGGGTCTAGACGAGGAGACTGTGATATGGCCTTTGTCTCCCGGCTGGCCTGGGAAGGCTTTGGTATCCTCCCTGAAGAGCTGGAGGAGGTGGCTGGGGAGAGGCAAGTCTGGGCTTCTCCATTTACACTGCTGCCCCCAAGACTTGGATCTGCAGAAAAGCAGTAGATGATGGATGGATGGATCACCACAGTTCAACACTGATTTGAGTGCTCCTGTAGCTCCATGAACAGCAGTCCGTTTATTACTCGCAGACTCACTGATTTTCTGCGGTTAACTGAGCTCTCATTACAGCCTGACGATCACAGACAATATCATCAGCTCACTAGAGAAACGTCCTACTAGTTCTCTGTGTCGCTGAATCTCCCATCTCTCCAAGACAAACCGTACAGTAGTAATCTAGTTTGGATTTGAAATTTAAACATTTGTAGTGAAGTCAACAGACAATTCCACTGCAATTCATTTAGTTTAGACTAACAGATGATGATTACCATTGTTCACTGTTCAAATCCTCTGGCTTGCAGGAGTCTTTCTGAGCAATTTGTCTATTTGTTAGCAGGATTATGCAAAAACTACTAGACGGATTTTGCTAAACTTTTTACCAGAGGTGGCCCTGAGGCTACAGGTGAACCCATACAATTTTGGAGGTGATCCCCCTGCCAAAACCCTGTCCCACAATTGATGCAAAATCCATATCCTGTCCCGGATCACCTCCAACATCTAATGGGTTCATCCGTAGCCCAAGGGCCACTTCTGGTGAAAATTTCAGCAAAATCTGCCCAGCAGTTTTTGAGTAAACCTGTCAACAGAAAAACAGACAGACCTTGGCAGAGGTATCTAGTTCTACCTGTACCTCTGAGAGTTCTCCATTGTTCTCCTGATATACCTGATAGATTAATAGCGATTCTATTGTGTTTATTGTACGAAGTGATCATAAAGACTGGAAAAGCTTGATCTACGAACAGGTTATTTCCATAAGACACAAAGTTTTAGATGCAGAACAGTTTGGGTTCAAGCAAACTTCATAAAAACAAACGAAGATGAGTCAACATAAAGTCACACAGACTGACAGTTCACTCACTGAACAGATAAAAATAGATGGTACACACAGTAATTGCACTAAGGTACAGATGACAGCACGAAGGTTTATTGCTGGATTCTCTGTGTGCTTTGACATGAAACAGTCATTTTAACCATCATAATAGCAGAACGCAGCCTTTATAACCTCCACAAAACAAACGACGTGCAGCCAGTGCGACATAATAAATCACACTAAAGTGGACTCTGACACCTCGACAGCACGTGGACATATTTCTAAGTGACAAACTCGAAGATAATTATCTGCAAGAATCCAAAGGATGTGACATTTAGGTTTGCTTTCCCTCTGTGCTTCCCGTGCTCAGCCTCGCAGCATTCTGGATACTGTGAGGGTTTGGAGTTTGATGGCGTGTGTGCCAACTCCACACAGAAAGGTTCAGTGGACTCTGTGATTAAAGTTCTGAACATTCTAGCTTTGAGGTGACAGCGTTAACCACTACACCACTGTGGACAAGTTTCTCCACACTACTGTAATTACACTGTTACCACCACAGACCAATGTGACCAAGGAGGAGTGTGAACCTTCTCACATTGGTTCGCTGTGAAGCTCTGTGGAAACAGACGCTGAGCAAACAGGCTCACGGTTCACTAATTTATCAAGTGAACAGAACAAGTCGTGTGTAAAAGCTGGAAAAGGACAAGTATTACCTTCTGTTGCTCTGTGAAACTCATCACTGAGAGTGTTGGTTATGTCGGTCCAGAAGGTGTAGAGGATATCAGGTTGACCATCCTGTCAAAGACAAGACATCAGGGAAACACTGTCACCACCACTGAAGCGTTGTTTTAGTAAGTTTCATTGCTTATAACTGTGTTAGAAAAGACAATTCTGCACACTTTTACAATAGTCTAGTTCAGGTGTTTGCAACCTCTACTATGAAAAGAGTCACTCTGAGCAAATTTTGTCCCCAAAACTCTGTAGGAAGCCACAAAATAGGTCTCTCAAAATTATCTTTTTTCCTCATAAATCTGACTCTCTTCAAAAATTTGAAGCTTTTTTCTTGAAAAAATGTTCACTTTTCTTAGAAATCTGGGTGTTTTTCTTGTAAATTTGCAACTTTTATCATAAATTCTTGATTTTTTCATGTGTATTTGCAGCTATTTATGATTATATCTGTAATCTTTTCTATGATAAATTTCTGAGTGTTTTTTGTTGTCTGAAACTTTTTTTCTGAAAATTTGTGACTTTCCACATTTCTCCATATAGATTTCAAAATTTCCTAATCTTTCTAATTATTCAAAGGTGTGGTTTGGGTTTAACATGCAACAAACCAATCAGCATGGCCACGGTAGATGGCGGTGATGTGCTACCAAACTGACTTGAATCAAACAAAATAAAGAGGAAGAACGTGAAGGCAGCTCATTTTTTTTTTCCACAATATCTTTATTGAACCTTTTTTTTTTTTTTTAACAAACATGATACAAACAAACACTAACACTAAAGTACTACAAAAAAAAAATGCACTAAAAACACCAACAACCACCAACAAAATCAAGTCTTCAACAATGCTCCTCTGTTTAGTCTAGACAATCCATTACATAAGTATACATATTATGTTCACCAGTTTGGAATTTACAAGGTCCACACACATCATTCACCTTCTTCTTCAAGAGTTATGTTTAAATTTTTTACATAATCAATAAAAGGTCTCCATATATTCTCAAACACAGTTTCCTTTGATTTTAGTATATATGTTATTCTTTCTAATGGAAGGTTTGTTAACATCTGTCTTAACCACTGAGTCACATCTGGTCTATGAGTCTTTTTCCATAATAGTGCAATACATTTTTTGGCATTAAGCAAACTGAGGTCTATGAATGTTCTTTCACTTTTATTAAAATTATGCTTTTCTGGGTACAGACCCAACAAAAACAGTTTAGGATTCAATATGATTTGTTTTGAGATTATTTTTTCAATTGTTACCCTCACCTCTTCCCAAAACATTCTTATTAATCTACATTCCCATAAACAATGAAATAGGGTTCCTTTACTTTCCATGCATTTTGTGCATGTATCTGGTATATTTTTGTTATATCTATTTAACTCCTCCGGTGTAACATACATCCGCATTAACCATTTGAAATGTATCAATTTAAGGCGTGCATTTATTGATTTGGTTTGAGCTTCTGTACAAGCCAATTCCCATTGTTCCTCTGAAATTTCAATTTGCAGATCTTCTTTCCAGTAGTTTAATCTTTTCAGTGAATTTTCACTTGAAGATAGTGTCAGTGAGTTATAAAACTCTGAAATAATACCCTTTCTTTTACTATCTTTCATCATCATTTTTTCCAAGGATGAATAAATAGGTCGAGTGAGAGCTTTATTTTGATTTGATCGAATAAAGTTTCTAAGTTGAAGATATTTAAAAAAATGTGTTCTATTGAGATTAAATTTGATCCTCAGCTCTTCAAAAGACATTATGTTGTCTGCACATGGCAAATATAAATCCTGAATCTTTTGTATCCCTTTTAAATTCCATACTTTAAATACAGCGTCCGCTCTCCCTGGTTTAAAATATTGATTACCCCATATTGGACTAAATTGTGACAATAACTGTGGTTCTTTTAAATAGTTTTTAGCTTCACACCATATTTTGATCATATGCTTTACAAATGGATTTTTAACTTGTTTTTGTAATTTTTTTGCCGAATCTGAGTATATGAATATGGGAAGAGGTAAAGGTAAATTGTATGATTCCATTTCAGTCCAGTGAGGGAGATCATTTGATGAAAAATAATATGTCATAGACCTCAGTTGTGCCGACCAATAATACAACATAAAATTTGGACATTTCAGACCTCCACGATCAAATGGTAAATATAATAAAGACAAACGTAATCTAGCCCTCCTGTTGTTCCATATAAATTCCACTAACTTTTTTTTTATTCTTGAGAATAGATCTAAAGGTGGTGATAAGGGAATGTATTGAAATAAATAAAGTATTTTAGGTAAAATATTACTTTTAAGTATATTGATTCTCCCGATCATCGACATTGGTAGTGACATCCATCTCTGAGTTAACTCATTGATATCTGACATTAAGGCTTCATAGTTGACACTGGCGACTGATTCTAGCTTAGGCATAATTTGGATTCCTAAATATTTAAACTGATTTACAACATTGAATTGATTTACCTCAGGGGCTGGGTAATTTCTCTGGGTCTCATTTAGCATTAATATTGAAGATTTAGTTTTATTTATTTTATATCCTGATATTTCCCCAAAATTCTTTATTAAATTCAACAAGGTTGGAATTGATTTTTTTAGATTCGACATAAACAAAATTATGTCATCGGCGTACAGGGAGATTTTATGTTCTGTTGGTCATCTTTAATTCCATATATTTGTGAATGTAAACGTATCGCTATCGCTAAAGGTTCAATTGCCATAGTAAACAGTAAAGGTGAAAGTGGACAGCCTTGTCGACATCCTCTATTGATTTTTATTGGTTTTGAAATATTGTTATTTGTTAGGATTTCTGCTGTAGCATTATTGTATATTATTTGAACCCATTTTATGAAATTATTTCCAAGTCCAAACCTTTGTAGGACTTCAAAAAGAAAGGGCCATTCAACTCTATCAAAGGCCTTTTCGGCGTCCAATGATAGGAGAGCTGTATCCGGTGCTTCTTTATTAAAATAAATAATATTAAATAGTCTTCTTACATTATGGAAGCCTTGTCTACCCTTTATAAAGCCATTCTGATCTCGATTAATAATATTTGGTAAAATTTCTTGTATTCGTCTTGCTAAAATTTTACAGATTATCTTAAGGTCGGCGTTTAATAGGCTTATTGGTCTCATATTTTCACATTTATTAGAGGGCTTACCTGGTTTTGGCAGCAGTATAATTAAGGCATTATTTATGTATGATGGTAAATTATTATTTTGAAATGCTTCTAAAACCATTTCCAAAAAAGGTTTTATTAATTTATTCTTAAATTTTTTATAAAGGTCAACTGGAAGACCATCTGGTCCTGCACTTTTTCCTGATTTCATATTATCAATGGCTAGCCCAACTTCTTCTTGACTAATTTTAGACTCCAATATCTCCCTGTTTTCATTTGGAATACACGGTATAGATAGTTCGTTCAAAAACCCATTTAGTTTTGTTAAATCAGGTTCATTTTTGGTATCATATAATTTTTCATAGTAATCTCTAAAGGCTCTATTAATTTCTAAAGGATCTATAACTACCTGTCCATTACTTATAATACTGGTAATTGGTGTTTTAATTTCCAATTGTTTAATCTGCCATGCTAATAATTTTCCTGATTTTTCACCTTGTTCATAAAAAGATTGTTTCAATCTTAGAAGACTCGAGGCAGCTCTATTCGCTGATTTTTTGTCGTATTCAGCTCTCAAAATCAGTAATTCATTCTCCAACCTTGGGTCACTTCCTGCATACACTTTTTCCTGAAGATTTTTTATTTTATGTTCCAATTTAGCTCTCTCCTCTCGAGTCTTCTTAGATTTTGATCCTGTATAACTAATAATATGTCCCCTAATAAAAGCTTTGAAAGCCTCCCACTTTACACATGCTGATGTTTGTGTAGTATTGATGTCAAAGAACTCGTCTATCTGTTTTTCTATATACTTGACAAATTCCTCATCCTGAAGCCATTTATGCTGAAATTGCCATCTACCTGATTCCTTTGTCAATTTTTTATCTACATATATTAGACAACAGGGTGCATGATCAGAGATCACGATGTTATCATAAAAGCAGTTTTGAATCTTGGACCTTAATTCTGTGGAAATCAAAAAATAATCAATACGTGAGAATGTCTTGTAGGTACTGGAATAACAAGAATAGGCTTTAACTTGTGGTTTCATTTCTCTCCATATATCTAACAATCTCAATTCTTTCATAAAATGATTAATAGTCATCCTACATCCAATGTGCGTACAATCCAGTCCTGTTGATCTATCCACACCTGGATTCAATGTACAATTAAAATCCCCTGCTATTATATGTTGCCCTGTAAGTGATGATAAGATGAGAAATAAATTAGCAAAGAACTTCTGATCATCTATATTGGGACCATATAAGTTCACAAGATTTATATTTTCTAATAGCAAAGAGCCTTGAATGATTACATATCTTCCAAATTTGTCTCCAATTACATTTTTCACTTGAAAAGGAACTGATTTATGTATGAGAGTCATAACTCCCCTGGCTCGGGATGAAAATGAAGAGGTGAATACACTTCCCTGCCATCTACTCCTAATTCTTTTAACATCCTCCTCTATCAGATGAGTTTCTTGTAAAAACACAATTCTTGAACCCATGTCCTTTATTTTATTCATAACTTGTTTAAGTTTTTTTAAATTTTGTAGACCTCTGCAATTCCATGAAGTTAAATTAAGATTAACACTTTGGTCCATGATCAATAGAGAGTTTGGGATTACCTTGCAGTGTAAACATGCTCATACAGAGAAGCAAAAACATGAGTGGTTGAACATTCATCCTACAAACTACACACAAACAAATTTCCCCTTCCCACACTTGTGGCAAACCCCCCAAAATCAAAAGAAAAATTCTGTCTCCCGATATAGCCATCGACCGTTCCACACCCACGGGGACCAGCCTAAGCCACTCCTTCTTCATCCTCCCAATCACCCTAACTCTACTGCTTTTAATGACGTAACATTAACTCTCCTCTGTAGTTTTCCAACTTAACTCCAAAATTTTTAACAACTTTGTACATCATAGTTTTTTTTTTTTTTTGTTTTGTTTTTTTAATATATAATACAATCTATATTTTGTAAACTTACTATTTACTTCAAGTCAGTCAGATGCCTGTGCAAATGCTTAATTATTCTACCTTATATTTTGTTCATGCTTAGCTCCCACCAGTCTCTTCTTCTTCTTTGATCTTCTTGATGAACTCCTGCGCCTCCTCTGGGGTCTTGAAGATGTGGGTTCTGCCCTCATACGTGGTCAGCAGTCTCGCAGGATAGATTACACCATGACGAATCCCAAGGTTGCGCAGCTCCTTACGTATGGGATCAAACTGCTTCCTCAATTGTTGGATTCCTGTGGCCAGATCTGGGTAGAACCGCACCTGCTGATCCTGGTGTTTAATCTCTCCTTTAGCTCGTGCAGCGTTGAAGATCTTCATCCTGTCTCTGTTGCTAAGAAACTTCATAATTAAGGTCCTCGGCGGTCCCTTATCTCTCCGTGGGCCAATGCGATGTGCTTTTTCCAGAACCACTGCTGATTGCAACTCCTCGCTGCCCAGCACCTCCGGAATCCACTTTTCCAGAAAGGAACATACGTCCCAACCTTCTGATTCCTCTGGAAGACCCACCAGCCTCAAATTATTCTGTCTCGACCGAGATTCCAAATCCAAAATATTATCTTCCAGAGATTTATTTTTTTTTTCCAAAGTGCGCACCTTTAATTGAAGACGGGTGACGTCATCTTCAGCACTAGCGAGACGGAGCTCCATCTGCGCCGTTCGTTCTACACAGTCACCCAATTCCTTTCTTATTCCTTCCAACGCTGTCATAATCCCATCAACTCTAGAGGAAAAGTCCGCTCTCATTGAACTCATGGCAGCCATCAGCGCATCTGCGCCATTCCCCGCAGAAATCGCAGCGTTGCCAGCCTCCTCCGCCATATATGGAGTTTTGTTTACTGCGTCACAGACCTGAAAGTCCGTTAATTTGGACTGTTTCGGCGGCTCGCTTTTTCCTTTTCCTGGTTTTCCAGCCTTAGGCTTCGCCGACATATCCTCGCCCAAATGCTGGGATACGTTCTGTCCCAAATGAGAGAGTTATTTGCCGATTTTTTTCTCCAGGAGCAGAGCAGAGCGAGACACGTCCGTCCTACGTGGCAGCCATAACCGGAAGTCGAAGGCAGCTCATTTTAGTATAAATAATGGTATATGACAGGGGTCTACAACCTGTGCCTCTGAAGCCACATGTGGCTCTTTTGCTCATAGCCAATGGCTCCCTGAGTCATTGAGAAAAACTCACAAATTTCCAAGAAAAGAAGCAACAATTTTTTAAGAACAAGAGCACTCTGAGACGAGTGCAATATCCCCACCGCCATTTTCTTTGAAGATCCCAATAGTTACTGAAAGTGAGCAATTTTCAACTTTTCAATTACTGTGGCAGAACCAAATTATGATAAACCCATCATCCATGAATATACAACTAAGTGTACAACCCATAGTTGGAGGTCAGGCTATTACAGTTTAATGGAGGAAAGCACCTACACAAACTTCCAAGAAAATAAAAATCACCAATTTGTGCAAATAATCATAAAAAATACCAGAAAATATAATTCTGTGAGAGAAAGGGAATAAAAAAGCTGCAACTTTATGAGAAAAAAACATTTAATTCTAATATTGTCCGGCCAGATTGCAGTTTTAACTCTGTTGTTTTACCTTACTTTTCAGGCTCATGTTTTTGTGGCTCCATGCAGATTTTTTAGACAAAAATCACTCAAAGCAGCTCTGTGTAGTACAGGTTACAGACCTCTGGTACAGCGGGGAAAATAATAATTGAACACGTCAACATTTTTCTCAGTAAACATATTTCTGATGGAACCATTGACCTGAGAATTTCACCAGATATCAGTAACAACCCAAGTAATCCATACATATAAAGAAATCAAGGTAACTGTGTTCACAAAACAAGTTATACTTAATAAAGTGGAATAACGGGGAATAATATTTAGTAGAAAAGCCTTTGTTAGTAATAATAGCTTCCAGATGCCTCCTGTATGGAGAAACTAGGTGCAGGCATTGCTCAGGAGTGATTTGAGCCCATTCTTCCACACAAACTGTCTTCAAATCTTCAAAACTGGGTGTCTTCTCTGAACTCTGATCTTTAGTTCGTTCCACAGATTTTCAATTGGATTCAGGTCAGGTGACTGACTGGGCCATTCTAGCAGCTTTATTTTCTTTCTCTGGAGCCAGTTGAGAGTTTCCTTGGCTGTGTGTTTGGGATCATTGTCTTGCTGAAATGTCCACCCTCGTTTCATCTTCAGCATCTTGGCAGATGGCAACAGGTTCTTATGAAGGATGTCTCTGTGTATTTGTCCATTCATCTTTTCTTCAGTTATATAAAGTCTGCCTGTACCATGTGTTGAAAAACACCCCCACACCATGATGCTCCCACTTCCAAACTTCACTGTTGGTATGGTGTTTTTGGGGTGATGTGCAGTGCCATTTCTCCTCCAGAGATACTGCGTGTTGTGACATCCAAAAAGTTCAATTTTGGTCTCATCTGACCAGACTATATTCTCCCACTATTTTACTGGCTTGCCCAAGTGTTGTGCAGTAAACTTTAAACGAGCTTCAACATGCTTTTTCTTCAGCAATGGAGTCTTGCAAGGTGAGCGGGCATAGAGCCCATGTTGGTTGAGTGCATTACTTGTTTTTGTTTTTTTTTAAACAGCAGTACCTGCTAACTCCACGTCTTCTCTTGGATAACTCTTCTGATAATTCTTTTGACTTCTCTGTCAGAAATCTTGTGAGGAGCTCCTGGTCATGGATGGTTTATGGTAAAATGATGTTCTTTCCACTTCTGAATGATGGCTCCAACATTGCTCACTGAAACATTCAGCAGTTTAGAAATGTGCCTGTAACCAATGCCATCATTATGTTTTGCAACAATAAGGCTGTGAAGGTCTAGAGCAGGCATCTCCAACACATCGCTCATGAGCTACCAGTAGAGGTCTTTTCCAGTAGCTTGCCAAGGGGTTAATAATATAACAAAACAAATTTGATTCGTCACTTGGTAAATCAGGTCTAAATTACCGTCCAATCAAAATTACAAGTGTCCCACCCCCCTCCTGAGATCAAACTGTGGTGGCACGAGTGGGGGATTATCCACCTAGAGACGGCAGCTGGGGAAAGAGGGAACAATGGGCTGAAGGAGGAAGTGTTACCAGGGGGTCTCAGACGGGACAGTAAGGACTATTCGCCCCCCGGGGAGAGGAGGACGCACCAGAGCCGCTGGAGGAGGAAAGGGTGTGAGAACCGGGGCTGGTATTATGTTATGTTAATGTGCCACACATATCTTTGTTCCACACAATGTATTACGGTCGGGATTCCTGGGTCTCAATGCATGGAATTAAACGTTATAAAAAGAGGATGCACAGAGACCCAGAAGGATTTTACTGTACTTGATGTTGGAGAAGGAATAAAGTTCGTGTGTCGTCCAGCTCGTTGCCTCGCCTCCTTCCTTTCTCCACAAAACGGTTATTTGTCAACTATCTGTCAATCAAACATTTGAGCTGGTTTGCTGTCTGTCATTGAAGCAGGGTGGGGGGAGCAGGCTGACCAGCCAGGCGCCAGGCTGGTAGCGGGTTAACCCAGCAATAATGTCAGCAGGAGAGTTCAGTCATGCCCGTAAGAGGCCCAAAACTTATTATTTTCACCAAGCCTGGGAAATGGACTTCTGTTTCACAAATGTCAAAGACAAGTGTGTGTGTCTGATCTGTGGTGTGACCCTGGTAGTCAGTAAAAGATGCAACGTGGAGCGGCATTTCACCAAAGTTCACAGCAACTTCTCTTGAGACTTTCCAGCGGGATGTAGACTCCGTAATGAGAAGGTACAAAAGCTTAAAGCTATGCTCCCAAAACAACAATCTCTGTTCACTAAACCAACTAAAACGGCTAACGTTTCAACCAAGGCATCATTTAAAGTGGCACACATCCTGGCCAAGCACAAAAAGCCCTCACTGATAAGATAAGATAAGATAAGCCTTTATTAGTCCCACAACGGGGAAATTCCAGGATTGCAACAGCACAGGGATAGCAACACTCAGAGCAACAATCAGAAGGCAAGAAAAAAACAAGCAAGCAGAGCGGCTAATATACATATGTACATATTACTATAAAATAAATATATACACACACACACACAGACACACAGTGCAGAGCATTGCAGCTAGGTGGAATAAATATGCAAGTATATAAACACACACAGTGCGGAGCAATGTAGCTAGATGGAATAATATGTAGATATATAAAAACACAGTGCGGAGCATTGTAGCTAGATGGAATAAATATGTAAATATATAAACACACACAGTGCAGAGCATTGTTGCTAGATGGGATGAAACAGCATAACCGTCTACTTAGTTATCCTACATGGTATGATTATGTGCCCATACATATTCTCACCCTCCATAGCGACCGGTATGTTCCTAGTTGTATGCCGGAGGGGACCATTGTGTAAGTCTATTGCATCTTTTGCATTCAAAAAACTATTAGTTTGTTACGTCTTTTTGCTATCTCTGCGAGCAGCCCTGCTTAGGTTGTACAGTCTGACAGCCGTTGGTAGGAAGGACCTACGAAACCTCTCGGTTGTGCACCTGGGATGATGTAGTCTGCTGCTAAATGAGCTCCTCAGTGCATCCAGTATGTCCTGCATAGGGTGGAACTCGGACTCCAGCAGAGATGACAGTTTAGCCACCGTCCTTCTCTCTCCTATCTCCTCCATCGGATCAAGGCGCTGCCCCAGGACAGAGCTAGCTTTCTTAATCAGTTTGTTCAGTCTCTTCCTATCGGCTGCAGTAATGCCACTGCCCCAGCAGACCACTCCAAAAGTGATGGCTGATGCCACCACCGTGTCATAGAATGACTTCAGCAGTGCCCCTTGTACACCAAAAGACCTGAGTCTCCTCAGCAGGAACAGCCTGCGCTGTCCCTTCTTGTAGAGTGCGTCAGTATTGTGTGACCAGTCTAGTTTATTGTTCAGATGAACACCCAGGTACTTATAGGATGTCACCATCTCGATGTCTGTTCCCTGTATATTTACTGGTGCTGTGAGGGGCTGCCCATGCCTGCGGCAGTCCACCACCAGCTCCTTAGTTTTCCTCGCGTTGATCTGGAGGCAGTTCCGATGGCACCAGTCCACGAAGTCCTGGATAAGCCCTCTGTACTCAGCTTCATCTCCATTGGAGATGAGGCCAACGATCGCAGAGTCATCAGAGAACTTCTGTAGATGGCAGTGTGTTGTGTTGTGTGAGAAGTCTGCAGTATAAAGAGTGAACAGGAAGGGAGCCAGCACCGTTCCCTGGGGGGCCCCCGTGCTACTGATGATCGTGTCGGACACACAGTCCCGGGTTCTCACAAACTGAGGCCGGTTCGTGAGGTAGTCCAGGATCCGTGATGACAGGTGCTGGTCCACCCCTGCTCGCAGCAGCTTGTCCTTCAGGAACAAGGTGGTATAATTAAAGAGGCTATGACCACAGTGGCGGAATCATTATTCTGGGACCATAAAAATAAGACTGAGATTCTGTCCACTACTGCTGATGTCCAGCTTGGTGCGAACACTGTAGCGCGGAGGGTGTGTGCACTATCTGCGGATGCAGTCAGACAGATGGAGTCGGACCTAAACAGGTGCCTTTGGTTTTCACTCCAGTGTGATGAGTCTGTAGACTCCAGTGATCCAGCACAGCTGGCTGTTTTCATACGGATGGCGTTTGATGACTTTTCCGGTAAAGAGGAGTTTTTGGCACTACTCCCACTGAAAACCACCACCAAGGGAGTGGATATTTACAACGTTATAAAGCAGTACTTTGTGCAAAAAAAGGTTCCCATTGAAAAACTGGTCTCAGTAACAACTGACGGGGCACCAACTATGATGGGACGTCACTCAGGATCTGTTGTTCACTGCAAAGCAGACCCAGACTTTCCAAAATTCCTGAATTATCATTGCATCATCCACCAACAGGCTATCCGTGCAAAGGTCATGGGATTTGACCATGTCAAGACGCCAGTTGTTAAAATCATCAATTCCATTCGTCCAAAGGCCAAGCAGCACCGGAGCTTCAAGGTTTTCTTGGAGGAACGTTCAGCAGAATATGGAGGTCTCCTCCTTCACACTGAAGTCAGATGGCTGAGCAGGGGCAAGATACAACGCCTTCTTTCTTTGTTCTGTGAAATCAAGGCTTTCATGGAAACTGGGGGGGGGGGCGCACCACATTACTAAATGATGCTGAGTGGCTGTTGGATCAAGCTTTCCTAGCAGCTGTGACTGAAAAAATGAACCTCCTGAACCAGCCGTTGCAAGGCAGAGACCAAAAAATACGTCACATGATCAGTGCTGTAAAGGCATTCACAGCAAAAGTCTCATTTTACATCCGGCAAATAGAAAACAAAAGATTTCAGCATTTTCCTTTGGTTGCAAATATGATGGAAAGCCAATCAGAGGCACAAAAAGTGTTAAAGGTGCACAGATATTGTGATCTGTTGTCCAAGCTGGGACATAATAATAAGAAGCCAACTTTATTGTCATTCAATCCATACAGTCATGTACAGTAGAACAAAATTATGCTTCTCCTATCTACAATGCTAATCACATCTAGAATCAGAGGGGCCGCTGCCATGCAAGGTGCCGCCACAGCATAGAAATAAAGTTGATAAATCATTTATAGACAACAATAAATATACTAAATAAATAAAGGACTAATGTGCACTCACACATTTTTAAAACATATTACTTAAATGGCAAACGGTAATGTGCTGCTGACTTCGTGCGTGGTTTTTCCTGGTCAAAAGCGCAGTGTCACAGCACTGCCGTAAACCTGCAATGTGCCAACTTTGTGCCCAGCCACACCGTTTTTAAAAAACACCACTACTGTGAAAAAGTGCATACAAAGTGATTTGATATCCAGTCCCTCCAGGATTTTGTGGGATTTCTTCTATTGTTGCGGTAAGTTGCGGGGCTGTCCTTGGGGATTGCCTGAATCGCACACTGGCTCATGTCCAGACCAGAGAGTCCCAACCTTAAAACTCACTGACAAGATGTAGAAGTGACTTTTACCTCTAAAGACCTAAACTGTTACAACACTTGCTGTAATATTAGACTCACTTGTGTTTTGTATGGTTTCACGGTGTGTCTGGGCGCACGCGCTCTCGAGACGGCGGTGCTTTCAGGCAGGCGGATGTTTTTCAACAGAAACCCGCCACTTCATACACGCGGTCATTACGGAAACTCGAGGAGACGTTCACCGGTGGGCTGGGGGAGACGGAGGAAGGAATGATGTGGGAAAACTCGCAGGTGAGCGTGTTTTTTTAATCACACACTGTTTTTTGCTGATGTGCTCGGCATATACTCACTGTAAACACAGAAGTGAGCGCGGTGCAGCGCCGCATTTGATTGGTCAGACTGATGACGTACACATCTGCGTGCTACTGAGAGACAAATCTGACTGGCGAAACTGGCGGAAGTTGACAATAATTGGCCAAAATTGCGGTAAAGTTGCAGTGACTGGACACAATTCAAATTATGTAGGACCTGCTGAAGTCGCGGGAACTGGTAGAATTGCAACATTGTGAAATCCTGGAAGGTCTGGTTATCTGGACGATGAGAGCTCAAAGCATGAAAATGGGAAATGCATCACCAGAAATGACCAAAACCACTGGTGGAAGGTGCAGACTGTGGTGCAAATGTGTGCCTTAAATTGTCTTAATAGGGCCCTTTATTGATTGTGATTCAATTTATAACAGCAATAAAAGTGGAAAAACATCAGTGGTTAAATGCTTTTTAATAGCACTGTATACTCCTGTAATAACATGGTAACTGCCACATCATTTCCACATCCAGTGAAATGCATGAAAGACTAAAAATAATCTTTATTGGTAATCCTTGAGCTATAGCGTCTGATTCACACTTTAATCTACATCTTATTCATCAATTATAGACTAAACAGGCTTGTAAAAACTGCGGAGAAAGAGCAGGATGTAGCTGCAGACAGAAAACACAAACACTCTTCAACACGCAGAGCCTGACTAAGAGAAGTGCTTTAATTATTTAATAGGGTTGGACATGCATGTCTGTGTACTGTCCATTAGAGAAGGCTGCTGCAGGTCTGCTGCACAGCTGTCCCACCTCTCCTCCTCGCTTACACTGCAGCCTCACTTCCTCCACTTTCTGCACTCCTCTAATTCACTTTCTCTTTCTTAATGGACTAACTACAAGTATGAAGAAAAGGAAAACAACAAATGTATGTTTGGAGCTGCATTTTCTCTTCTATAAATGCTATTTTATTGCTAATGTGTACAAGGACTATTATGCGGTGTAATAAAGAGACTCCCCTGACTCTCACATTCCTCTGACATTCTGGACTGATTTCTGTGTGAAGGATTTGGGTCTGTATTTGTGTTAGGTAAGACTCTTTGCCTCTGCTTCTTTTAAGGGCAGCCAGCACTCATCCCAAAATAAAATGTGCATTTTCAACTATTTATCTCCTTCAAACACACAATAGTGAAAAACTATAAAGATAAATAACATGAGCATTCTGAGGCAAGTGCAGTATCCACCACCTCGGTTTCCCTCTGAATACTCATTTTTTAACTGAAGGAGAGCAGTTTTCAACTCTTCCATATAATTATTGGGGCAGAACCAAATTATGATGAGCCTATCATTCATGAATATGTCACGAGCTGAGCTCTGGAAGTTCTGCCAGACTCAGTCTCGTGGCTTTTTCCTTACATTCATTTATAGTTGTTGTATTTTGTGCCTTTTGAGTTTTATTACTGCCTTCTATTTTTCTGTTTAGGCATCAGTTTTTGCTATGCTCATGTTTCATTTCAGTTTGTAATTATTAGTCTGTTTTTGGTTTTAATCTGTTCATTAGAACAGCACATGTAAAAAAAAAAAAAAATTGCATATACATTACAGCTTTTTTTTTTTTTATAAACACACAGAACACCCCGCTATGTCCCTGTAACAGTGCAATTAAAACAAATCAAAAGTTCGCATTAACTTAAAATTAGCTGTACTGAAATAATTTGAAAATAAACATTGCAAAGTTACACTGTTGCACTCATGACATTAATTGAAAAGAAAAAAAAACCTGGGGAGGAAATATAAACATATGAAAAGAGTGAAGATAATTTACAATGCTTGCAAAGAGGTGAAATAATCAATAAAGTTGTTCCATTTCTGGAAAAAAGTTCTGAATTACCTCTAATTGTGGAATTGATCTTATCTATTTTGATTAATGACACAATGTCTTTAAGCCACATGGAGACAGATGGAGGTTTAGGAGATTTCCAGAAGAGCAGGACACAGCGCCTCACTAACAGAGAAGTGAAGGCCAATATTTTATGTTGTGTGGGAGTTATTGAGAGAGGAACACGAGGAATCCCAAAGACAGCAGTGTAAGGGTCCATTTGAATCTGGGTTCTCAGAACTGTGGACAAGGTAATGAAAAAGTCCGTCCCAAAAGTCTGCAGCTGACTACAGGAATAAAACATGTGTGTCAGGTTACAGGGTGAGGCATGACATCTGTCACACTGGGCCACTATGTTGGGATCAATTTTTGACAGTCTAGACTTTGAGAAATAAACTCTGTTGAGAACCTTAAACTGTATTAATTGTAACCGGACACAAGGTGTACATGATCTAGCAGAGACAACAGCATTATCCCACCTATTATCGCTTATCTCAATTCCCAGCTCCTGCTCCCAGGCCTGTTTATTACCTCCGCCAGGCCGAAAAGGCCAGGAGGAGGTTATGTTTTTGCCGGGGTTTGTCTGTGTGTTTGTTTGTCTGTCTGTCTGTTTGTCTGTTGGTTAGCAAGATAACTCAAAAAATCTTGGACGGATTTCCATGAAACTTTCAGGCGTTGTTGGAAATGGTACAAGGAAGAACTGATTAAATTTTGGGGGTGATCCGGTTCACCGTCTGGATACAGGAATTTTTTAAAGCATTTTTCATTCAACACTGTGATATACAGCCATTTTCAACATGTGCGCAGGCGCAATGGAGGGCGCTGGTCGTCGTGTCTGCAACACAAACTCTGCGTTCTTCAACGTTTTAGGCACAAAAGGACGCGGAAAACACTGCTGGCCTGGGCCCGCCAGCGTGCCTGTGTTTGCGCGCAACTGCAAAACCTCACACGGGCAGCTGTCCGCTGACGGATTCTTTGGCAGAAATTCCCCAGCCAGCCGTAGGCGCTGCGCAAAAACGAGCTCTCTGCCGGCGAAGCTTCTAAATTATCGTTTGCCGCGGAGCGCAACCCCCCAAAAAATAATATTGTAGCGAACTCAATATGAGCACCCTACTTGGCTTGCCAAGTGGGTTGACCCTATTGGCGACACAGGTAGAGTGCGGGACTCCGGAGCAGGAGGCGTGAGTTCGAACCTCCCGGTGGGACGTCGCCATGTCGAGCAGCACGTTACAATATAATATAAAACCCACGGCAACCTGTCTACCCAATTTGCATCCGTCAGTGGAGGAGATGGACGCAACACTTCAGTTTATTACCTCCGCCAAGGAGGCAATGCTTTTACAACTGAACCACTAATCCTATCACTATCAGATTGATTGTCATTGATTAATTGTGTGTTTATTGCACTGTCCCTGTCAAATAAACAAATAATCATTGTGAATCCAATTGCTAGTCATATGTTTACATGCTCAAGGAATCTGAAAACGTACACACAAACACTGTATGGGGGGAATTGTGGCGCTTGGCGGAGGTCTGCGCTCTCCGAGTGCTTTTCTAGTTTTTTACTGCAGTACAAGAATCTAGAGCCATGAGAGAATTCTAAACTTTGGAGATGACAGATTTTTGACCAAGTCCAAGTGCTAAAAGGTTGTCCCATGGTTGATCAGAAGGGAGTGAAGGAAAGCAAGGAAAAAGAGACGAGACAAAGTGTCTAAGCTGAAAATAAAGAAATAGGTGGGAAACAGGGAGATTAAAGTCAGTGGCAAGATCAGAAAAATTTGTAAAGATGCCATCTTTATAAAGATCACTAACAATTCTAATCCCTCTGTTGTGCCACAGAAGATATGAAGCATTATTAAGAGAAGGAAGAAATAAATGGTTTTTGAATAGTGGCATCTTCACAGACGGAGACGGGAACTTGAAATAACGTCTAAACTGTGACCAAATCTTGAGAGTGGACGAAACCACCAGGTTCTTTGTAAACTTAGCTGGGTTAAAAGGTAACGGAGATGTTAGCAGTGCTGCAGGTGAAGAAGATCAAAAAGACTGAATTTCAAGTCTTCACCATAACTGTTCAGGAAAATGAAGCCAATATAGCAATTTATGAGTATGTGAAGACCAATAATACAGAAGAAGATTAGGGAGGGAAAGACCCCCATCAGAAGTAAATTTCTGTAATAACGATAAACTTAGTCTAGGGGTCTTCCCTCTCCATAAAAATGAAGAGATAATCTGATCTAAAGGTTTAAAGACGTGTTTGGGTAGGAAAAGAGGAAAACACTGAAATAGGTAGAGACACTACGGCAAGACATTCATTTTAATGGTATCAATTCTACCTATGGATGATAGAGGAAGAGAGTTCCACCTCTGACAGTCTGCCTTAATCTGGGCAATCAAGGGGGCAAAATTAGCTGAATAAAGTGATGATAAAGAGCAGATGATGTTGACCCCCAAATATTTAAACCCCAATGGGCAAATTTTGAAAGGAATGTCAACTTGGGTAAGCTTTAAGGCCAAAGAATTTACAGGAAAGCATACACTCTTGCCAAAATTTACCTTATAGCCCAGGGGTGGGCAGTGAGGGCCATTCCACTGCAGGTTTTCTACTCCACCCAGTGTTTTCAGCAGGTGTTTTCAATTATTAGCAATCCTTGAAGCTGATCAGAGCAAGCACCTGCTGAAATCACTTGATGGAACAGAAAATCTGCAGTGGAATGGCCCTCCGTGGCACATGATTGCCCATCCCTGTTATAGCCGGAAAAAGAGCCAAACTTCTCTAATAAGGACAAAACTGGTGGCACACTAATCAATGGCCTGGACACATATAAAAGAAGATCATCCGCATAAAGAGATAGCTGAAGTTCAATGCCAGAGTGAAAAAGACCATGAAATGAAGGAAGACATTTTAAAGCCACTGAAAGTGGCTCTATGACTAAAGCAAACAAGAGAGGAGACAAGGGACACTCCTGTCTTGTGCCACGAGATAAGCTAAAATAATCAGAATGTGTGTTGTTTGTAACAATGTTAGCCTGGGGAGAAGTGGATAAAAGCTTATTCCATGACACAAACTTCCTCCCAAAGCCAAACTTGTTCAACACTGCAAAAACATAATTCCACTCGACACGATCAAATGCTTTCTCTGCATCCAACGAAATAACTTCAGGATCTAGAGAAGAGTGATCAGAGAAGATGGTGTTAAAAAGCATGCAAACACTAAAAAACAGCTGACGCCCCTTAATGAAACCGTTCTAGTCCTGAGATATAACTTCAGGAAGGACTTTTTCCAGTCGGGTTGCTAACACTTTGGCGAGAATCTTCACATCAACATTGAGAAGCGAAACAGGTCTGTAGGAAGTACAAGATGTGGGATCCTTATCTTTTTTCAAAAGGAGAAATATAGACGCCTGGGTCAGCGTAGGTGGCAAAACACCTTGCTCTAAAGATTCATTATAAACGGCACAAAGAAGAGGAGACAGCTTAATAATAAACATTTTAAAAAATTCAACAGGAAACCCGTCAGGGCCGAGTGCCTTCTGATTGTGCATGGATTTAATTGCACACGTAATTTCTTCTAAAGTGAGTGGTGCACCAAGCCCCTCAGCAATCTGTGGAGCTATAATGGGAATATCCAGATTCTGAAGGAAAGCAATAATTTCACTCGTATCTGTGGAGGACTGAGATTTATAAAGGTCTGAGTAAAAATCTTTAAACATTTCATTTATTGCCGTCGGGTCTGAAACTATATTTCCAGATGAGTTTTTTGATTTGAGGGATTAATCAAGCAGAAGCTTGGCATTTTAGTTGGTGAGCTAAAAGTCGGTTTGGTGTCTCTCTGTGTTCATAATAATTTGCCCGAGATCGTAATATAAGACGTTCAGCCTCATTTGTTGTAAGAAGGTCTAGTTGTAATTGAAGGTCTTGTTGTTTCAATAGTCTCTGTGATGGATTAGAAGCATTTTTTTCTGTCAATATCCTGAATATTAAATAGCAAGTCAACTTGTTTTTTTCAGTTCTACTACGATGTGTTGAATAGGAAATGAGTTGCCCTCGTAGATAAGCTTTAAGCGTTTCCCACAATACAGAGGAAGAAATTGAGTCGCTACTGTCAGTAAATAAAAATCATCAATTGCCGATGTGATGAAAGTGTTAAATGTGTTGTCCGATAATAATGAATTAAACCTTCATGGTGAAGAAAAGCGAGGGTAATTTTTAAATGTTATGTTGAGGCTGTGAGGGCCATGATCTGAAATGACAACTGGATGATACTCAGTGGACGTCACCCGAGATAATAAAACCCATCAACAAAAAAATAATCGATACGGAAATAGGACTGATGCACCTGTGGAAAAAAGAGAATAAACTCTGGCATGCGGATTCAAAAGTCTCCAGGGGTCAACATAGCCATTCTGTAACATAAAATCAGATCTTGATTTGGTCATGCGAGACTGTGTAAAGGATCTGAGACTAGAGCGATCCAGAGATGGATTATTGCGCAATTAAGATCACCACCTAGAATAAGACAATGAGTGTTAAGAAGAGGGACAGAATGTAATAATTTGTCTGCAAAATCTGAACTGTCAAAATTTGGAGCATAGATGTTTACTAAAAGAACAGGATTATTAAGTAACACACCTGCAATTATCAAATATCTGCCATTTTTGTCTACTGTCATTTCAGAGATAGTGAAATTGACACTTTTACTGATTAAAGTAGCTACTCCTCTGGCTTTTGAGTTAAAGGATGAGTGAAATACCTGACCAACCCATGGACATAAGTCTAAAATGTTCACCATCTTGTAAATGTGTTTCTTACAAAAATATTATGTCAGCTTCCATCCGTTTCAGATGAGCGAACACCTTCACTCGCTTAACTGGGTTATTCAGACCTTTCACATTCCAACTCAAAAATCTGAAAGAACAACCTCCACCTAAACTCGGTGAGCTCCATGAATCATGGTCAGTCATTCACAAATAGCCACTGAACATAGAATTCTCCCCTAAAATAACAAAACAAAAGACCATCAGGGACATAGCTAAAAGAACACCCCAACCCCCCCCCCCCCAATAAACACCTTCTCTGTATCCAACCCCAAACGTTAGAACAGCAGTGTAGACTCCAACAGGAGTCATCCTCTAAGTAGCACTTACAGTTAGAACTACAGCTAAAAATAGCAGATGGAACCTGCAGAGTAGAACTAAGCAGCATTCAATATTTGGTACTTTGCCATAGTGTTTAATATGACAAATTGCAGAAACAAGCCAGTTGCTTAATTATCTAAAACAAACAGCACCCTAAAAATAACAAAAAATAAGTGAAAGATAAGTAAACAATACTACAAAAATGTGGTTGCCAAACAAAAAAAAGCTGTTTTCACACACAGAAAACCCTGGGTGGACATAAACTATCTACAATGTACAGAACAATATATGGTACTTATGACTAAATATATTTGTCTCTTATATCTTAATTTAGATAAAAACATGTCTGTAGATGAGGTCACCTCTCTTGGGCATAGACCAAAATAGCTACTGTACATAACTAAAATTCAAACCTCTGAAGTGTGTGTGACATAAAACTCACCAGTATTAAGGCATTAAATTAAAAAAAAAAAAAAAGTTAAACATCAGCCAAAAATAACATACAAAGTAACTTGGGTTACTTTGTATGTTTGAATTACTTGGGTTGTTCCTGATATCTGGTGAAAATCTCAGGTCAATGGCTCCATCAGAAACATGTTTAATGAGAAAATGTTGACATGTTCAATACTTATTTTCCCCACTGTAAGTGCCCAGATCGCTTGACCTTGACCGCAACCTGGGAGCAGACCCAACTGAGGATCACTGTGAGTGAGTTTGGTGAAGACTGGGGAAAACTGCCCAGGAGTAGCAATTCCAGTGAAATGTAGACTGACGGACGGACAGCTGGACAGATGCTGCGTCATCGCATTAGCTCCTTTCAGCTTCATTAGAATGAGCTAAACTGTAGGAGGAGTTGATTCTATCATGATGGCTTTAACAATAATGCACTGTGGAAATGCTAAGTTTTTCTGATCGCTCATTCTTACTACTAAGTGAATGGTGAGTTGTTTTTTGCCATATGAAGAGTAAGAGATTCAAGGGGGAAAATGCATGAGGAGGATGCACGAACTCAAATGTGAGTGAATACAAAGTCCTGCGGATAGGTGTAACAGCCATTTCTGAATTTGCAAGTTTTCCCCAAGTTCACAAAGACGCTAGCATGTGAAAAGTTCATGGGCGGCGTTAGGCCTCTTTTAGGGGTGCTGTAGCACCCTTAAATTTAAACCTGGCACCCACTAAAAATTGGAGTGAGAAAAGTTGTGATCATAACATCAGCCGCACTGTGAAGATGTGGGAAAGAGTTGTTGAAGCCAGGTTAGGAGGAGAGGTGACAATCAGAGAGCAGCAGTACAGTTTCAGGCCAAGAAAGAGGACTACAGATGCAATGCTTGCTTTAAAGCCTTATTCATGCTGCATTTCCCCTCTGGTCTGCGTGTGCTTTGGACAAGCCCGGCGCGCACAGGGCATTGTACATGCTCACTTTTTTCGTCTACCAGGCCAAGCGGTTGACGCATGCACACAGCTGTTATCTGTAATTTTGCCCCAGCCCTATGGGTAGCGCAAATGCACTAACACACCAGTTTGTTCACCGGCTATAAACACGAGAGCGACGTACACTTTTTTGTAGTAACAACAATGGCGTCGTTTCAAGGAAAAGTAGGAATTACTGTTTTCCAGTGCTCTTCTCTGCTCAAGCTGCTGCTGCTGCAAAAGGATTCATGTATGTTTAGCCTCGTCTTCCACGTCCTTGTTGTCTTCTTTGTCTACTTTGTCTTTATATGCTGTGTTGGTAGCGCCACCTCGTGAATGGGACATTCAGTCTTGTGCATGCACTGTCAACGTGTTCAGGTTGTGGGCAGGCCGTGCAGTCATAAAATTTGGGCTGCACGCGGTCGTCCACAGAAGAGCCCTGTGGATACTAGCGGACGGGAGATGATGACATAAATTTCATCACACAAGGTTTACGGTTGCACATATGCGGACAGCAGAGGTGCAGCATGAATCCAGCTTAAGAGTGTTGATGGAGAAGTATAGAGAAGGTCAGAAGGAGTTGCACTGTGTCTTTGTGGAGCTAGAGAAAGCATATGATAGGGTGCCAAGAGAGGAAGTGTGGTACTGTATGAGGAAGTCAGGAGTGGCAGAGAAGTATGTGAAGGTGGTGCAGGACATGTACGAGGACAGCGAGACAGTGGTGAAGTGTGCTATAGGAGTGACGGATGGATTCAAGGTGGGGGTGGGGTAACATCAGGGATTAGCTCTGAGCCCCTTCTTGTTTGCCATGGTGATGGACAGGCTGACAGACAAGATCAGGCAGGAGTCTCCATGGACCTTGATGTTTGCAGACAACGTTGTGATCTGTAGTGAGAGT
Source organism: Pholidichthys leucotaenia (assembly GCA_020510985.1). NCBI lineage: Eukaryota > Metazoa > Chordata > Actinopteri > Cichliformes > Pholidichthyidae > Pholidichthys > Pholidichthys leucotaenia. The sequence goes on from CM035849.1 coordinate 298,252,107, forward strand.
AGGGAGCAGGTGGAAGAGAACCTGGAGAGGTGGAGGTATGCTCTGGAGAGAAGGGGAATGAAAGTTAGGAGAGGCAAGACAGAATATATGAGTGTGAATGAGAGGGAGGCAGGTGCAATGGTGAAGATGGAAGGAGTAGAGGTAGTGAAAGTAGATGAGTTTAAATACCTCGGGTCAACCATTCAAAGCACAAGAGAGGTGAAGAAGAGAGTGGAGGAAAGGTGGAGTTGGTGGAGACGAGTGTCAGGGGTGATTTGTGACAAGGATAGCAGCTAGCGTGAAAGGGAAGGTTTACAAGATGGTAGTGAGACCTGCTATGATGTATGGTTTGGAGATGGTGGCGCTGACAAAAAGACAGGAGGCGGAGCTAGCAGAGTTGAAGATCCTAAGATTTTCATTGGGAGTGACTAGGAGGGACAAGATCAGAAATGAGTATATCAGAGGGACAGCTCACATTGAGTGGTTTGGAGACAAAGTAACACAGGCAAGGCTGAGATGGTTTGGACGTGTGCAGAGGAGGAATAGTGGAGGTATTGGACCAAGGATGTAGAAGATGGAGCTGCCAGGTAGGAGGAAAAGAGGAAGACCACAGAGAAGATTCATGGATGTAGTGAAGACGGATATGGAGAGGGTTGGTGTTACAGAGGAAGATGAAGGGATAGGGTGAGGTGGAGGCAGATGATCCACTGTGGAGACCCGTGATGGGAGGAGCAGGAAGAAGAAGAAAAACAATTATTTTAAACTGTTTTTATTTCAAACATGATTTTCTGTTGTAATAAAGTATAAACTCGACTTTAAAGAAGCCAAACCTTTTTAAAGAAAATGTTTGATTAAACAAAGATGAATCCACAAATTTCTGATAAATTCTCTCTCTCTCTCTCTGAATGGGGCATCCGATATTAGCGATTGTTTCAGATCCCTTGTTTATTTGTCAGATCACTTATTGGTCTGATCTTTTTTGACTTATAAGTGTTGTGTTGAATGGCAGTGTTTCAGTCATCATTATAATTATTTTAGTTTATATCGTTGTTCAGTGATGGTATAATACTGAATTTTTTGTGTGTATCGTCAATAAACTAATGCAGTACTGTAACAGGACATGTTTACAAATATTTGAGACCCATTCCAGTGTTTCCTCTGGATTAAAGACCTTGGTGCGGTGGCAACATATTTTCCATACCGGAATATTCTAATTTTATACTATTTATTTCTTTTTAAAATTTTACACAGTAACGTTGCATATGGAACTTACCATTTGAAGTATTATACAACCGAGGCTTGAATATTGGGCCAGTTGGGTCCCACCCAGACGTCCTGTGTTTAGACTTTTTAGTGGTGTTCTCCTTCTCTCCTTCCTCTGCCTGAACCCTTTCCTCTCCTTGGCTCCTCTCTTCTGTCTCATCTTTCCCTCTCTGAGCTCTGTCTAATTCAGCTTCTCTCTCTGTCTATGGTGGGATACAAACAGGTTAGAAAATATCAAGTGTCATGTTTTGTCCTGCAGGATTTTTTTTGTCATGGTTTACATAAATGACAAAAATATGTGTATTTTTTGTATTTTTATTCTAGTGTTTCTTTTTTCCATTGAGAGAGTAGGGAAGGGAAAGAAACATTCATAATAGTAATGTACTCATGCATACTTAAATTATATGATCAGGTGGGTATAGTAACCAGAAATTCTACTCATGTAAAAGCAGTGCTTTGGAATTAATAATTAAAAGCAGAAAACCAAAAATTTCTAATTGAGTTAAGGGTACAAAGAGCAGCCACTTAAAAACTTGAGTAATGACTTCAGTCTTGAAGGTTTGAGGTTTTTCTCCAAAATTTTTAACAAGTTTCTTATAGTTTTCTACTTTTCTCTGTAAATCTAAAGTTGAAACCATGTTCCACAAATGTGTAATTTCCTCTTGTAAAATTGACTTTAATTGTACATTTGAAACTTTATTCTATTATAAATTTGTGGATTATTTTATGTCTAATTTTTGTCTGTTTTTTAAAATAAATGATTTTTTTTTAGATAAATCTGAAACAGACTGTGGCAATTTTTTTTTTTACTTTTTCCTTATAACAATTTACATTTTTGACCATAATCTTGCAGTCATAACAGAACAATAATTTAACTCTGATTACAAAGAAAAAACATTAATAAAGTTGTATTTAATAAAATAAATTAACTTGAATGATCAAGGATGCCGTTATTTCTGTTATAACATTTCTTTATATTAATAGTTTTGTTTTGTTTTGTTTTTTTTCAGAAATCTCACCACCCAGACAGCAGGAAAATCCTCCCTTATTTTGAAATCAAATGTTGACACGTTTAGTTTGTCTGAAGGCTGCTGACAGATTAAAGTCATTGACTTCGTGAATTTTGGTCATCTTAACCTGCCAGGTACATAACAGGGAACTGTAGCGGACTCTAAAGACATAATTCACCACAATATGTGTTCATGTACAGAATGATCTGTTTAGGCAGTTATAGTTGTGCTCTCAGGCTTTCTCATCAGGCACCTTTCTAGGCAGCCGCTGAAGGACCTCAGTTTAGAGCTAGCGTTTTTAGCTGTTGCTTTTTGTCACTGCCACTGGAGAATAAAAACAGCACACCTGCTCGTACAAGAAAAGAGAGAAATTGCCAGTCTCTTCATTCCTGCATTTCCTACAGAACATAACTTAATATTGTAGTGGCTGGTGAAATATATCCTTAGCAGTTCATCAGTCCCCCTTGTCTTTCCCTTCATATGAAGCGGCTGCATATGAATTCTAACCACATCTCTTAGCTAAGTGACTCTTCCATTATTGCTCCCATTTCTAGAGGGTTAAAACCATGATAAACGCCAGTGCTTACACACCTCTTCTGATTTTTTTTCCACGTTTGAAGTACTTTAATAAACTTATGTTTCTGTCGGACAGTCACGCTTAGCGAGACACCGTTTGCTGATTGACTGGAAAACTTGTGTGAGCAGGGCACTTCTAGACTCCCCGCGGATGACGGCCACACGGGTTGTTCATGTGCATGCTTGCGGAAACTCAGTGCTTCATATATTTTTCTTAGTACATTCATATGGCCTTGGGGTGGCGGTAAAATTTCTGGTGTGGTGGGCCGCCACCAGGAAATGTTACCAGAGGAAACCCTGCATTCTAGTGCTTCATTTTATATTTCATCAATATTATAAGTACAAAACACCCAACATTATTATACACAGCAGAAGGAGGCATTTGGCTGCAATCGTTGCATCAGTGTTGCCCATTTGTCAGTAAATGTTTACGTAAAAAGGATTTATTTCATTATTTGGGTGTTTTTGTGTCCTGTTTGGTCACAGTTGTCATTTAGTCAAAGCGTGCATATGTAGCTTATATGATATGTAATTGATCTGGCTATTCCACTCCACAATCACGGCAGTATTATTATCAACTTTTAATTTTTAGATAGCTACGCGAGCACATCTGGAGGACTGGCATCGGGGACTCGCGGTCCTGCAGAGGACGGTGGTAGCACACGGGTGAAGCAGCAGCCGGGATGTCTACCACTGACAGGGCAGGCTGGGCATGCCTCCCCGTGAAGGACCGCAGTCACTCGGCATGTGCTGTGTTGGATACACGGTGTTCTTTGTCAGACCCCGGGTCCTCGCTGGCGCTCCTCCCATTGTACTTGCGCACCTCATGTTCTCCACATACTGTATGACGAATTATCCTTTAGACCTACACAATCACAGCAACATTATAGTATAATTTTTTAAGCATTAAAGTATTATCAGTATTCAGTATTATCTTTTCTGGTCAAACTTGTCACCTTCCACTTCCTTGTTTTGTTCAGGGAGCACTCTGGTGATTGGTCGTGATGCCACATATTATCCAATCAGTATGGAGTCAATCCAAAACCCTGCCCACACTTGGTGGCTAAACTTTTATTGATAAAAATGACATACAGTATTTTGACTAAACAACTCCATACTCAGGGATATACAGTGGTGTGAAAAAGTGTTTGTCCTCTTCCTGATTTCTCATTTTTTTGTATGTTGTCGCACTTAAATGTTTCAGATCAAACAAATTTAAATATTAGACAAAGATAACACAAGTAAACACAAAATGCAGTTTTTAAATGAAGGTGTTTATTATTAAGGGGAAAAAAATCCAAACCTACATGGCGCTGTGTGAAAAAAGTGATTGTCCCCTAAACCTAATAATTGGTTGGGCCACCCTTAGCAGCAACAACTGTAGTCAAGCATTTGCGATAACTGGCAATGAGTTTTTTACAGCGCTGTGGAGGAATTTTGGCCCACTCATCTTTGCAGAATTGTTGTAATTCAGCCACATTGGAGGATTTTCGAGCATGACCCGTCTTTTTAGCATCATACTACAGCATCTCAATCGGATTCAGGTCAGGACTTTGACTAGGCCACTCCAAAGTCTTCATTTTGTTTTTCTGAAGCCATTCAGAGGTGGACTTGCTGGTGTGTTTTGGATCATTGTCCTGCTGCAGAACCCAAGTGCGCTTCAGCTTGAGGTCACAAACAGATGGCCGGACATTCTCCTTCAGGATTTTTGGTAGACATCAGAATTCATGGTTCAATTTACCACAGCAAGTCTTCCAGGTCCTGAAGCAGCAAAACAGCCTCACACCATCACACTACCACTATCATATTTTACTGTTAGTATGATGTTCCTTTTCTGAAATGCTGTTACTTTTACGCCGGATGTAATGGGACACACACCTTCCAAAAAATTCAACTTTTGTCTCATCAGTCCACAGAGTATTTTCCCAAAAGTCTTGGGGATCATCAAGATGTTTTGTGATTTCTTGATTGAGAACAGGTGTGGCTGTAATCAGGCCTGGGTGTGGCAAGAGAAATTGAACTCAGCTTTCCAAAGATGTGATAAACCACAGTTAATTTATGTTTTAACGGGGGGGCAGTCACTTTTTCACACAGGGCCATGTAGGTTTGGATTTTTTTTTTACCCCTAATAATAAACAGCTTCATTTAAAAACAGCATTTTGTGTTTACTTGTGTTATCTTTGTCTAATATTTAAATTTGTTTCTTCCGGTTCCGGCGCCACACGAGTCGGCTGCCTTTTGCAACAGCGGCTCAATTCTGAGTCTTTTTATCTTCCTTCTTCTTTCTGATCCGGTGATAACTTTCTGATCTGGCACACCTTTCACTCTATATATATCACGGACACACAGATCGCCCCAAAGGTCTCCCGAGTCGGCGGACGGAGCCTCTGTTTACAGCAGGAGATGATACAGCAGGGAAGAGCTAGCTAGCATTCAACCGCCACCCGGTGCTAACGGAGAAACTTGACATACCGGGGAACTGAAGCGAAAACGACACGGGTGCCGGGCTGGAGTTTAGGCGGCGTGCAAGAAATATAAGACAGAATAATAAAGAGCGATGGCAAGAACCAAGCAGACCGCCCGTAAATCTACTGGAGGAAAAGCCCCCAGGAAGCAGCTGGCCACCAAGGCTGCTCGGAAAAGCGCTCCGGCCACCGGTGGAGTGAAGAAGCCTCACCGTTACAGGCCCGGTACCGTGGCTCTGAGAGAGATCTGTCGCTACCAGAAATCCACGGAGCTGCTCATCCATAAGCTGCCCTTCCAGCGCCTGGTGAGGGAGATCGCTCAGGACTTCAAGACCAACCTGCGCTTCCAGAGCTCCGCCGTCATGGCTCTGCAGGAGGCCAGCGAGGCCTACCTGGTGAGTCTCTTCGAGGACACCAACCTGTGCGCCATCCACGCCAAGAGGGTCACCATCATGCCCAAAGACTTCCAGCTGGCCCGCCGCATCCGCGGAGAGAGAGCTTAGACTTTCTGCTGCACATCCACCAACCACAATGCTCCGCACTGTGTCTATATATATATATTTATATTAATATGTACACATGTATACTAGCTGCTCTCGTTTTTTCTTGCCTTCTGATTGTTGCTCTGAGTGTTGCTATCCCTGTGCTGTTGCAATCCTGGAATTTCCCCATTGTGGGACTAATAAAGGCTTATCTTATCTTATCTTTTCTTATCTTATGATCTGAAATATTTAAGTGTGACAAACATACAAAACCATGAGAAACCAGGAAGGGGGCAAACACTTTTTCACACCACTGTAGATAGATAGATGTACTTTATTGATCCCAAACTGGGAAATTACAGGATGCACACCCTTGTATCCTCAGCAAAACACGTATAAAATCGGAGGTCAGTCTGACGACCGGTTTGACAGATATGTGAGGAACAGACACACAGATTCCTTGCATTTATAGATAGACCAAAACATGTCTGCTGCTGTATGTGGTGTAAACCCAGCTCTAGGTTGTGCCAAATCATGACTGTAATTATCTGTTAAAGGTACAGTGTCTAAAATTTTGCATAATCTGAATTCTGAAATTTAGTGCAGCATACAATCTAAGCTGTGACTTCATTGCTATGTAATCACTCTAGGGTAAAATTAGTTTCATTTTCTGTACCTTAAAAGTCTTTTTTTTTTTTTTTTTACACATGGGAAGAGGGTCCGTCTCCATGTAGGTGGCCATCTTGGATCATCATAAATCTCTCCCGGTATATGCTTCGAAAGAGGGTTGATGAGCAACTGATTGCATTTTGAAACCTGACTTAGATGGAGCTGAATATTACACACATTACCTTTAACATCACCTGTTTGATGGGCCATTTACGACATCACTAGCCCTAAATTGGCCCCTCTCCCATTTTTTTTAATATAACGGAGGACTGAAATGCAGGCATAGATATAAATCAGGGTTGTCCAATCATGTGCCACAGAGGACCAAGACCCTGCAGGTTTTCTTACTAGCCAGTCACTAAAGCAGGTACCTTTAATGATCAGCTAGTCGTGCAAAAGAGTTCAGTGAGATCACCTGTTGAAGAACCCGGCTTGGCCATAGCGCATGACCGAACACCCCTGATGGAATAAAGCTAGCCAGCCCAAGCCTTAAGTATCCTGTGTTCATATGGTCTGCAATGAAATACAAGTCTAATAAAACCACAGAATCACCGTGTTGTTTTCCAGTTTGGGGCTGCATGTGTATCTGAAGCTTCTTTATGAACAGGCATTTTGTCGGGGAGGCTGGTGGTGCATTTAGACATGTCATTAGGTCTCAAACTCACACCTCTGTCTCCGGGTAATTGGTGAGAGCTTTGTTTCCATAGTAACATTTTCCCGCTCTGATTTCTACAACTAGTTCTCTGTGGGGGGTAAGGCAGTGCTGGATATGGTGATCAGTTATGACTACCAAGAGCAGCATTGCTCCACTTATTCAAGCAATCTGATGAATTACAGGTCACGACATCCCTTCCTCATGGACTAAACTGTACAACCGATGTGAAGATGCAGTTATTTTCCTGACAAAGACATTTGGAGCAACTATTCTATAGTCAGAGAGCACGCAAACTTACATGCTGCATCTGTGCCATTGTGTTGGGTGATGTAATCATTTCCTTTTTAACATGAGCAGCCTGTGCAACAATCATGCTGTTTAATCAGCGTCTTCATACATCACACCTGTCAGGTGGATGAGTTATCTTGGATAGAAATCAATGTTTATTACCAAACGATCCTGCTATGGTCAAAATTGATCAGAAATACTCCTTCTTTGTGCTTACATGAGAGTTAGACTTGTTCTACAAATCCCAATTCCAGTGAAGCTGGGACATTGTGTAAAACAAATAGACAATACAATGGTTTAAAAATCCTTTACAACCTATTTTCATTTGAGTACAATACAAAAACAAGATACTTAATGTCCAAACTGATAAGCTTTGTTTTTACCAAATATTCACTCATTTTGAATTTGATGCCTGGAACACGTTCCAAACAAGCTGGGAAAGGGTCATGTTGACTACTGCATTACATCACCTTTCCTTTTAACAACACTCAATAAGCGTTTAGGAACTGAGGACACTAAAAGTGGTGAAGCTTTGCAGGTGGAATTCTTTCCTATTTTTGCTTGATGAGTGACTTCAGCTGCTCAACAGTCTGAGGTCTCTGTTTCATAATGCAAAACACATTTTCAATGGAAGACAGGTCTGGACTGCAGACAGGCCAGTCTAGTACCCACACTCCTTTACTATGAAGCCACGCTGTTGTAACAAGTGTAGAATGCGGCTTGGCATTGTCTTACTGAAAGAAGCAGGGACATCCCTGAAAAAGACACTGCTTGGATGGCAGCAAAACCTGTATGCACCTTCACAGGTTACCCATGCCATGGGCACTAACACACCCCCATACCATCACAGATGCTGGCTTTTGAACTTAACGCCAATAATAATCTGGATGTTCTTTTTCCTCTTCAGCCCGGAGGACACAACGCCCATGATTTCCCAAAACAATCTGAAATGTGGACTCATCAGACCACAGCACACTTTTCATCTTTGTGCCAGTCCACCTGAGATGAGCTCAGGCCCAGAGCAACCGGTGGTGTTTCTGGGTGTTGTTGATATATGACTTTGGCTCTGCATGGTAGAGTTTTGACTTGCAGATGTAGAGACGAAATGTGTTTACTGACAGCTAGCCCCAGCTGGATCAGAGCTCAACTACAGCGGTGGTAAGCGGTGGGGCTAGCAGCAGAGGGGCTAGCTGAGGCCCCAGCCGGATCTGAGGTCAGCTGGACCAGATACCGGCAACACCAGCAGAAATTATCCTGCTATCATCAGGTCAGTAAAAAATGCCACCAAAGAAAGAGGAAACTGAAGAGATTAAAAAAATCTCTGAACTTCATGTCAGAAGAACTTACCAAAGTGGCCAATCAACAGTCCAAATTATTAGGGCTAATGGAGGAAATCCGAGAGCTGAAATTAACAATTAAGGAAAGAGACAAAAAAATTGCAGACTTGGAGCGACGCATCGAGGATCTTGAACAATATACTCGTATGGATGATTTAATCATTAGTGGACTAGACATTAAATATCAATCATGCTCATGCTACAGCAGGAATGAGAGGTGAGGAGGCCCCCCAAGTGAATCAGTCTCCCTGGAAAACCAGGTGCTTCAGTTCCTTGAAAGCAGAAACATAAAGGTTGATGTAAATGCAATTTCAGCCTGTCATACTTTACCCAGAAAGGATAATAAAACAAAGAAATCAATTGTGATACGCTTTGTGAACAGAAGGGTAAAGAATGACATACTGAGGCAGGCCAGAAAGCTACGGGGAACAGAAGTTTACCTACATGAACATTTGACAAAGACTAATGCTGAAATAGCACGGCAAGCACGGATGCTGAAAAGACAAAACAAGATACAGGCAACATGGACAAGAAACTGTAGAGTCTGGATTAAACTAAATGAAACACCTGAGGAAGCAAAGGCCATAATAATAAGAGATCTCACTGACTTAAATAAATATAGATGAACACTGATTAAGAAAATTAGGAGACTACGATAATCCATATCCACACACACGGCAAGAACAGTCCTTTTGTGACATAACATGATAATGTACTTTAAAAAACAAAACAAAAAAAAACAACAACTCATGACTGACTTTAGTATACATCAATCATCCCCAGTTGGAGGAAGTCATTTGACACAGAGAGAGGAAATTCAAACTCTGAATATATCTCATTATGCTGAACATAAACTACAAGAGATGGAGAATGATACTGATCCTGATAACCACTTCTTCAATAATATTCATAATCATTGTGAATATTACACTGAAAAGCACTTCAAAAGTCAAGTGCAAGTAGATGGTAAACTATCAATAATACACTTCAACAGCAGAAGTCTTAACAAAAACTTTCTACAAATTCACGACTATTTACAACAGCTAGATAGTAAATTTACAGCTATCGCGGTCTCTGAAACTTGGCTCAATGAAGAGCAGGCTTCTTTGATGGCAATAGATGGATATCTGATGTTTTATATTAATAGAGCTCAAAAAAAGGTTGGTGGTGTTGCACTGTACACTGATGACCTGTATAGGTGTAAACTTGTAAATGGAATGTCCTTTGCACTACCACCAATTCTGGAATGTGTTACTGTTGAGATTGACCAAGATAAAACAAAAAATCTAATATAGTTATGTTATGTTATCGTTATGTTAATATATATAATGAGATGTAGTAAAAGAGACTATTACAGTAAAGAACTGGAGAAAAACAGAGATAACACTAAAAATACATGGACAATACTTAATATTCTTGGAAATAAAAGCAGAAATACAAGCTACCCAATCAATCTTTCAAAAAAAAAAAATACTCAGTGTGAATGCAGTCTCACCTGCAGATGAATTTAATAAATTTTTTGTAAACACTGGTCCTAATTTGGCTTGAGAAATACCCATTACTGCACCTACAGGTGATACAATAAGCAAAAACACTGCTATAAAAGACTCCCTTTTCATAAAGAACACAGACGAGAGAGAGGTCATTGAAATTGTTAAATCATTTAAAAGTAAAACATCTACGAACTGTGATGGTATTGACATGCTCTTAGTCAAAACTATCATTGAATGCTTAGTGAAACCACTGACGTATATCTATAACCTATCTCTCCAAACAGGTATAGTTCCCAATGCAATGAAAATAGCTAAAGTAATTCCGATATACAAGACGGGTGACAGACGGGAATTTTCAAACTATAGACCTATTTCACTATTGCCACAATTTTCTAAGATACTCAAAAAAACATTCTGTGAGAGAATTGACAACTTCATACTGAAGAATAATTTATTGTGTGAGCAGCAATATGGGTTCAGACACAAGAGGACAACTGCATTTGCTCTAATGGAATTTACAGAAAAAATATCAACTGCTGTTGACAATAAAGAGTATTCAGTTGGGGTATTCCTGGATCTTAAAAAAGCATTTGATACAGTGGATCATAATTTATTATTAAAGAAACTACAAAATTGTGGTATTAGGGGGGTAGCACTGTCCTGGTTATGTAGTTACTTAAAGAATAGATATCAGTATGTATGTGTTGGTAACAAAAACTCACAGTTACTAAAGGTTACTTGTGGAGTCCCACAGGGTTCAGTTTTGGGGCCATTGTTATTCAATGTATATAAATGATATATGTTAAGTTTCAGAAAAAATGGATTTAATATTGTTTGCAGATGACACTAATTTATTATGTAGTGGAAGTAATTTGGAACAACTTTTGGATACACTCGGAAAGGAATTAGGAAAGCTTAAACTGTGGCTTGATTCAAACAAATTAACGCTCAATTTAAGAAAGACAAAATTTATAATTTTTAACAACCATCACAACAACTCAGTATCTAAAATCAGTGTAAATGGTGTAGAGATTGAAAGGGTATCTGAAACTAAATTTCTTGGAGTAATAATTGATAATAAACTGTGTTGGAAGTCACATATTAATTATATTAAAGGTAAAATATCCAAATCAATCACAATACTACACAGAGCGAAATATTTGCTGAATCAACCTACACTATATACCTTGTATTATTCATTAATACTCCCATACATGACATATTGTACTGAAGTATGGGGAAATACATATAAAACAAACATATATCCAGTCTTTATGCTTCAGAAGAGAGCTATTAGAATAATAAACAAAGCTGCTTACAGGGAACCAACAAACCCACTTTTTCTTAAATTAAAAGCTCTCAAGATGAAAGATCTGGTTGACTTTAAAGCTGCAGTAATAATGTTTAAAGTGAAGAATCTATCACTGCCCGCAAATATCCAAAAGCTGTTCCAAATAAGGGAGAAACAATATCATTTCAGAGGAACATGTACAGCCGTGGACAAAATTGTTGGTACCCCTCTGTTAAAGAAAGAAAAACCCACAATGGTCACAGAAATAACTTGAATCTGACAAAAGTGGTAATAAATAAAAATTCTATGAAAATTAACCAATGAAAATCAGACAATGCTTTTGAATTGTGGTTCAACAGAATTATTTTAAAAAACAAACTCATGAAACAGGCCTGGACAAAAATGATGGTACCCTTAACTTAATATTTTGTTGCACAACCTTTTGAGGCAATCACTGCAATCAAACGATTTCTGTAACTGTCAATGAGACTTCTGCACCTCTCAGCAGGTATTCTGGCCCACTCCTCATGAGCAAACTGCTCCAGTTGTCTCAGGTTTGAAGGGTGCCTTCTCCAGACGCCATGTTTCAGCTCCTTCCACAGATGTTCAATAGGATTTAGATCAGGGCTCATAGAAGGCCACTTTAGAATAGTCCAATGTTTGGCTCTTAGCCATTCTTGGGTGTTTTTAGCTGTGTGTTTTGGGTCATTATCCTGTTGCAAGACCCATGACCTGCGACTGAGACCAAGCTGTCTGACACTGGGCAGCACATTTCTCTCTAGAATACCTTGCATAGTCTTGAAATTTCATTGTACCCTGCACAGATTCAAGACACCCTGTGCCAGATGCAGCAAAGCAGCCCCAGAACGTAACAGAACCTCCTCCATGTTTCACAGTAGGGACAGTGTTCTTTTCTTGGTAAGCTTCATTTTTGCGTCTGTGAACATAGAGCTGATGTGCCTTGCCAAAAAGTTCCAGTTTTGTCTCATCTGTCCATAGGACATTCTCCCAGAAGCTTTGTGGCTTGTCAACATGCAGTTTGGCAAATTCCAGTCTGGCTTTTTTATGATTCGTTTTCAAAAGTGGTGTCCTCCTTGGTCGTCTCCCATGAAGTCCACTTTGGCTCAAACAATGACGGATGGTGCGGTCTGACACTGATGTACCTTGACCTTGGAGTTCACCATGAATGTGTTTAGAGGTTGTTCTGGGCTCTTTTGTTACCATTCGTATTATCCGTCTCCTCCTGCGGCCACATCCAGGGAGGTTGGCTACAGTCCCGTGGATCTTAAATTTCTGAATAATATGTCCAACTGTAGTCACAGGAACATCAAGCTGCTTGGAGATGGTCTTATAGCCTTTACCTTTAACATGCTTGTCTATAATTTTCTTTCTAATCTCCTGAGACAACTCTCTCCTTTGCTTCCTCTGGTCCATGTTTAGTGTGGTACACACCATGTCAACAAACAGCACAGTGACTACTTGTCACCCTTTAAATAGGCCGACTGACTGATTACAAGTTTGTAGACACCTGTGATGTTAATTAGAGGACACATCTTGGTTAAACATGTCCCTATGGTCACATTATTTTCAATCTTTTCTAGGGGTACCATCATTTTTGTCCAGGCCTGTTTCATGAGTTTGTTTTTTAAAGTAATTCTGTTGAACCACAATTCAAAAGCATTGTCTGATTTTCATTGGTTAATTTTCATAGAATTTTCATTTATTACCACTTTTGTCAGATTCAACTTATTTCTGTGACCATTGTGGGTTTTTCTTTCATTAACAGAGGGGTACCAACAATTTTGTCCACGGCTGTATATTTCAAAAACCTTCAGTGAGAACTACCACAAAGCACTGTGTCTCAGGGCAAGGAGTCAGACTGTGGAACAATTTTGGACCTGAATTAAAATCATGTACAACGCTTTGACAATTTAAACAAAAACTAAAGGAAGAAATACTCCAAACATATATACAAGATGACACGTAAAATCACATAAGGATTGTCATATCCAGTCTGTGTTGTGCTGTTGCTTATTTTTTTTTGTCACATTTTGTCTTAGCTTTGTTCTGATTTGTAATCACTTTTATTTTATTTTATTTTTGAATTCTTAGATGGAACATTTTTTTTTTTAGATTTAGTATACTTTATTGATCCCCAGAGGGGAAATTGAGGGTCATTCACCACCTGGATGGATGAAGCAGCCACGATACGGCGCTATCCCTTAACCATTCACACACACATTCACACCTAGGGCCACTTTAGAGTCTCCAATTAACCTAACCTGCATGTTTTTGGCATGTGGGAGGAAACCGGAGAAATCCCGGGGTAAACCCACGCATACACGGGGAGAACATGCAAACTCCACACAGATCACTGTTGGTCGGGGGCTGGGATCGAACCCACGATCCCACGATCCCCTGGCCAAGGGTAAACTGTGCTGCCGCAGTGCTAACCACTGGAACATGGGTGGGCAATATAAGCTGCGGCTTCAGCCATCACCCATTTCGGATAACTTATGTTGAATTGTATAATCCCAGGAGTTATTGTTTAATTTGACCTTGTTGGATTTTTTTTCCCCCCTTTGTTATATTATTCTGTTCCTTTCTTTTAATCTAATCTATCCGAAATAAAGATTCATTCATTCATTCAATGATTTTCTGAAGTTTTCTGGCATTCACGTGGCAATGTCCTTCACAGAATGATGTCGGTTTTTAATGCAGTGCCACCTGAGGAATGGAAGGTCAGGGTCACTGAGTGTTGGTTTTTGGCCTTGCTGCTTACTGTACATGCAGAAATTTCTCCACATTCAATCTTTTGGTGATATTATGGACTGCAGATGAAATCCCTAAATTCCTTGCAATCGTACATTGAGAAGTGTTCTTAAGCTGTTGGACTATTTGCCCACACAGTTGCTCACAAAGTGGTGAACCTCACCCCATCTTTGCTTGTGAATGACTGAGTCTTTTGGAGATGCTCCTTTTATACCCAATCATGACACTCACCTGTTTCCAATTAACCTGTTCCTCTGTGGAATGTTCTAGAAAGGTGGTTTTTGAGCATTCTTCAACTTTCCAGTCTTTTGTTACCCCTGTCCAAGCTTTTTTGGATTCCAACTCATTCAAAATGAGTCAATATTTGGAAAAAACTAAAACAAAGTTTATCAGTTTGAAAATGAAATATCATGTCTTTGTAGTATATTCAGTTCAATATAGGTTGAAAAGGATTTACAAATCATTGCATTCTGTTTTTATTTACATTTTACAAAATGTCCTAGCATTATTGGAATTGGGGTTTGTGCTTAAACTTGTTAAAAAACACACAAAATGTACATTATTGGTTGAGTACTAGTGCTGTATTTGACACACAGCTATATGGTGATACTGATCTAATAGCTCCAACTGGCCCTTATTCTCTAATAGTGTTAAGAAGCAACATACATAACAATATAGTCAATTATCCATTCATCTATAAGTCTTCCATTTCACCATTTCTTAAAGGGTACCTGTGGTGGTCGTCTAAACGCATTCAACTTGAAAACATTAGGCAAATTATTCGTTATTTGGTTAAATAATTATTGCCAGCCAAATACCACCAGAGAAATATGCAAATACGACTGCAGGCATGGCCAGCCAATGAAAACTCTGAGCGCAGCCATGACACATGCGGATGTGACGTCACTTCGTTGATACTCAACAGTCAATGCTCCGCCTGTATGACAGACTAGGGTGCTGTTGTGAGTGTTTTTATTCTATTATGGCTGAATTGTCGGACTCTGGGGAAGAATTCGTCCAACATGGCTACAGGTTTGAGCCAGAAAGGTCTTCTGAGGGTTAAAGTGATGAAGTGGTCCTCACACACAACGCAATTTCGTCTGAAAGGATTCGTCTGTGCCCTGTTTCCGCTCCGATCTTCTGACAAGGTGAGCTGGGTTTGGGTACACAAAAGAAGTGTTTATCTTTGTTTTTTCGCTTATTATTGAGACATCCAAAGGCTTTACATTCCGCCATGTTACGATATCCATATCGCATTGTATGTTTTTGTTGTTACAAGAGCGCCGAGTGTCTGCTGCTCTGCTCTGCTGCTCTGCTCTGCTGCTCGCTCTCTCTGCTGCTCCCGCGGCGAGGGAGGAGCCCAGCCCGTCTCGCGGCTGTTACGAGCTCAGATCAGACGAGACAAGCCGCTGAATTTAAGCATTTATTTATTTATTTTCTACTCGTTTTAGTTCTGCATTTAATATGAACCCTGAGTTTGAAATAAACGTTTGAATTTGAATTTGAATATCCCGAAAGCCACTGCACATCCAGGCACTGCAGGCTCAGCCAATACTGATCCAGATCGCGGTGTCAACAAAATTACGTCACAGGAAGCGTCCTGGCAGGCCATGTAGCCGCTAGTATGGCTGCACCCATGTTTTGCTGACATAGCTGAACCAGCACATCAGCAATGGATTTATATCAAATTGCTTTGAACATGAATTTCAACTTAAACTTGAACTAGAACGTGAGACAGGGGCTCAATATAATATCTTTTTTTTCACGACCACCACAGGTACGCTTTAAATTACATTTTCATTTAGTTTCCATTTCATTTCCGTCCTGAAAAAGTGGTGGTGGCAGCCATCTTTCCTCTGATCTTACATCTCTGACGGGCCTCTCTCACACTGAGCTTGATTGAATTATTTATGATTTGTGTTTATGTATCTAGCACCTTGAGATGACTTTTGTTGTGACAAGGTGCTATACAAATAAAGTTGAATTGAATTGAATTGAATTGTATCACAATGCACCAGCTGCTGTGTGAGTGAGAGATGCTTACAACGAGTCAGAAATTCTTTTATGTTTTAATGAATTAAAAAAAAAATTCCTTCCTGCTACTAGTTCCAGCAACTGTTGTCGGGAATAGACCCTTCCCTGATAAAATCCCTGGTCCTACTGATTTGCGTCACTAAGCTAGCTATGCTAATGGTCCTGGTACCCGTGACATACCAGAAGAAAAAACTACATAAATAAGGCAGAATGAGAAGCTATATTACTGACAACCAAAGTCCCAGATGTCCAAGTGGGGCTACCAAAATTTACAGAGAAGAGCTGAGCTAACTCACTAGCTAAGCTAGATGCATTGTAGAGTTCCGAGGTTCAGTGGGAAGTGTGCCTCCATTTTGTCAGAGGAGAGAGAGTGCCATAGTAGCCAAGGGGCCGGTGTGTAGCGGCTCTGTAGACTTATGATGTGAAAGCTCCATGGAAGAGAACAGTAAACCCAAACGAGGTGTTCGGGGCAGAGTTGTAGTCCTACGTTTCTCTGGGAGAGGAGGGCTCCTGTGCAAGCAGACTTTGGGCAGTTTGGCTTTACAGATCACAATAACTCTACGTAAAGCACTAAGATAGAGGGGAAGCCCAAAAAAAGCAGAGGGGGGATAAGCCGCACTGCTGCTGTAGTATGTGGTGTAACCCATAGTGGGAGGGTCAGCCTTCTGGTACGGTCGTTGGTACGACTGGAATGGCCAACCTCCCAGCTTTGGAGTGAAGGCTCTACCAGTAGACCTCCAACAAAGTACAACAGTGTATAACAACTGTATAAATTTCACTGAAGGCATTACCTTTGAATTGACTGAAATATTTAATACAATAGTGTAAAACTCTCTCATAGTCCAGCTACCAGTATGTATTAAACAAGCCAACACCCAGACTTTAATGAGCATCTGTTTCTCTGGAGCCTCCATCTCTATTTTTAGGACTCAGAGACATTCAGGTCATTTTCTATGCAAAAATCATGGAAGTTCTAACTTTATACTGAAACTGAAGCTTCTGTGTGTATTGTAGAAAGGCATTAATTGAGCAGCTGTCTGTGAATGTCTGACGCTAATTTAACTGTAAACTTAAAGCAGGGCACCTTGATGATTTCATCGATGAAGCACACGTGAGTGACAGGGTCCCTCTTCTTCACCAGGATCTTCTGCAGGTGCTGCACCTGATAAATAAGCACAGCCAACACAGCCCCAGATGAAATTCATCAGCTCTGGCAGCTCCTGTGGTTCTGACTTTCATTCAACACCCCAGCTGTACAGTCAGGATTTAGTGTGCACGTACCTGTCGGCACGCAGCACATATCTGGTCCATCAGTTTCTCCAGATTGGTCCACAGGGCAGCACGGAACGCTGCTGTGTTGCCTGGTGTTGGTAGCACTGCTCTGCCGGGGGCACCTAGAGAGGATGCATTTGCAGCTGTCATGAACACCAAGCCACCAGTATAACTATATGCTCACTGCCTAGGGAGGCACTGGCAAGTTCCATACATATTTTCAAGAGCTACTTTAAAGTTTGTTTTCAATTGTTCCCTATACTGCCTTTGGCTTTTATTTTTAGTGCCTGTGCAACAAACCAGAACAGATATCCTCCTTCTGTTTCAGCTACATAAATAATGCTAATAACAATACTACTAATACTACTAATACTACTAATACTTATGCTAATGTACTTTGATGATTTTATATCTTGAACAATTTTTTTTGCATGAAAGGACATTTTAGGGTGAAAACAGTTTATACATTACTATAAAAAGTTCATAATTATATCAACTGAATGCTGATTTCTGTTAATGAACACTTGTGATTGGGGTGGTTTGTTTGTCTGTCGGCAGGATTATGCAAAAACTACCGGATGGATTTGGATGAAATTTTCACCAGGACTGGCGACTGCACTACGGAAGAACCCACTACCCCCATGCTGGCAAACATGGCAATTTTTGGGTTCTGTCACGTTCATTAAAGGCCGCCAAACAGTTCCCAAACAGTTTTTCTTGTCCAAAAAAGAAAACGTTTTTTGCCCAATGTATTTTTCTGCAAACAGCTGTAACACATATCGCTAAAGTTCTTTTTGGTTCTCCGAGTAGCAAACACTGGCAACTGTTTAAGACCCTTTATGACAAACCTCTTGATGACCTTAAAACCTGTGTGCAAACTCTTCTGCAACCCTTTATGAACCCTAACGAAACCCAAAAAGCATAGCATTCTTGAACGTTCCTCAGCATTTGCTGCTCCCTGAGATACTAGCTTGATTTTCAGCAACATTTGTCAGAAAAGTTAATGAATTTAAAAAAAATTGCCACGTTTGTCCACTTTCGCCACTCCTGAGATGCTGCCTGGAGATTTTTAAAGGTGATTCATGAGCCCATACCTTGCCCTTTCTCACGTTGCAGAGATGGCGGTACGGACAGAACGATGGATGAAGGAAGGAAGGGAGCCTTGGCGAAGGTATGCGCTTTCTGAGTGCCCTCTAGCTGACTTTAAAACCCTAACTTAAATACGATGGACCAGCAAATGCTTTTAAAATTGTCTTTAAAAGACCAAAGAAAACAGCACTCAGCACTCAGGGACAAAGTCATTGCTTCTGATCCAAAAATTCATTCCAGCCTAATGAAACCACCACTAGAGTGTTGAGATCTCCTGACCGTTGACTTTGAGCACAACCTGGACACAGACCCACCAGAGGATCACTGTGAGTTTACTGAGCACTGGGGAAATTGTTTAGGAGGAGGAGTGATTTTTGTGAAATGTAGACAGATGGACGGATGCACGCACGTCCAGCATCATCCAGGTCACTTCCGCCCTCCAAAGAGAGCAGACGCCTTTTTTCTTCTCTCCTGCTCTGACTTATCTCCTCCTCCCCTAACTAACTGGATCCCAGCTTGCTGTCGTCTGTCTGCGTGTCTTTACTGCTGATTATCGAAAGAAATTATGGAATTAATAAGCTGGGCTTTGAACGCAATTGACACTATCTTTTCAACGAGGAAAAGTGCCCCGGGGGAGGTTGTTTGCCCCGCAGGAACGGCTGCTGCGGGCTATTTACGGGAAACAAGTAATTGGAAACTCTTGTGCCTGACTGATCTTTCCATCGAAGATGTAGAAGATTTGTACGTCTTCGTAGTAATGGTGATTGGGATCGTTCTGATTGGATCTGGGATTGTCCTGGTGTACCACAAATTGATGAAGATGGACACAACCTATCAAAATGCTGGCCAGGCGAGGTTCAACCATCAAATTGAAAAAATGGAGAGGACTCTGATAGCGGCAAATGGAGAACTGTCTCGGAAGGTGGATTACATCATGATCATTCTTCCATCATGCACCAGGGTGAGGTACTCTAATGACAAACCCTGGTTCACAGCTAAGCTCAGACAGATCAGGAAGGAGAAGGAAGCAGCGTTGAAAAGTGGAGACAGGGACTGCTAAAGAGAGGTCAAATATCGGTTTAACAGAGAGCTGAGGAGAGCTAAATCTGTGTATTCTGAGAGACTCCAGCAGCAGTTCACTGCTAATGATTCGGCTTCTGTGTGGAGAGGACTGAGGCAAATCACCAACTATCGGCCTCAGGCTCCTAAAGGTCAGGATGACAAAGCCCTTTGTCAAAGACTGTCCCAACACTATGCCCGTTTTGACACCTCGTCATCTGTGTCCAACTCCCCCCCTCCCTCCAGCTCCACAGCCTCCACAATCCCTACTTCATTAAAGGCACCCCCCCCTCCTCTTATCATCAGTGAGCAGGACGTGCTCAAACAGTTCTCCAGACTGAACCCGCGCAAGGCCCCCGGTCCGGACGGCGTGTCTCCCTCCACCCTGAGACACTGTGCGAAACAGCTGGTTCCTGTCTTCACAGACATTTTTAACTCCTCCCTTAAGCTATGCCACGTGCCGACCTGCCTCAAATCCTCCACCATCATCCCTGTCCCCAAGAAGCCACGGATCACTGGACTTAATGACTACAGGCCTGTAGCGCTCACCTCTGTAGTCATGAAGTCCTTTGAGCGCCTGGTCCTGCCCCACCTCAAGTCCATCACCACCCCTCTCCTGGACCCGCTGCAGTTTGCCTACCGAGCCAACAGGTCTGTAGACGACGCAGTCAACCTGGCCCTCCACTCCATCCTGCAGCACCTGGACTCCCCGGGAACCTACGCCAGGATCCTGTTTGTGGACTTCAGCTCCGCATTCAACACCATCCGCCGCGCTCTGCTCCGGGACAAGCTGTCCCTGCTCAACGTGCCTGACTCCCTCTGCAGGTGGATCACCGACTTCCTGACGGACCGGAGGCAGCATGTGCGGCTGGGAAAGACTGTCTCAGACTCTACTAGCATCAGCACCGGATCACCCCAGGGCTGTGTACTTTCCCCCCTACTCTTCTCCCTTTATACCAACTCCTGCACCTCCAGCCACCAGTCTGTCAAGTTGATCAAGTTTGCGGACGACACCACCCTCATCGGGCTCATCTCCAACGGCGACGAGTCCGCCCACAGGAGAGAGGTGGCCCAGCTGGCGTCCTGGTGCAACAACAACAACCTGCAGCTGAACGCTCTGAAGACAGTGGAGATGATTGTGGACTTCAGGAAAGTCACAACCCCTCTGCCCCCCCTCACCCTCACAGGCTCTCCCATCACCACTGCTGATTCCTTCCGCTTCCTAGGCACCACCATCACCAGAGACCTCAAGTGGGAGCCGACCATCAGCTCACTCATCAAAAAAGCCCAGCAGAGGATGTTCTTCCTGCGGCAGCTGAGGAAGCTCAAGCTACCCACCAAGATGTTAGTGCAGTTCTACACAGCCATCATCGAGTCCATCCTCACCACCTCCATAACCGTGTGGTACGCAGGAGCCACTGCCAGGGACAGACTAAGGCTGCAGCGCGTTGCGCGCACTGCTGAGAAGGTGATCGGCTGCAAGCTCCCATCTCTCCAGGATCTGTACATCTCCAGGACCCGGAGACGTGCTGGCCGGATCATAGCCGATCCCTCACACCCTGGTCACGTACTGTTTGCCCCCCTCCCCTCAGGTAGAAGACTTCGGTCCATCCAGACTAAAACCTCCCGTCACATGAACAGCTTCTTCCCCTCTGCCATCAGACTGCTGAACACTAAGTGACTTATTGACTCTCGTGCACCATGTACAGCAGCTCAACCAGACTCATGTCAATCATCACTGTTTTCTTCCTGCATTACCGACTGCACTATATGGTTCTCCACAGTATCTGCTGCTCGCTAATATATTTTAACTGCTGACCAGTATCACTTACTCTTATTCTACACTTTATTGCATGTATAGTTTATTTCTTTTATTTTATCATGTTTAATGTTGCAGCATTGCACCGAGACAAATTCCTAGTTTGTGTACTACATGAACAATGGCAATAAATCTGATTCTGATTCTGACTACGCTTAGAGCCATCCATGAAGGATTCAACGTCCAGCAATGAAGGATTAAGTACTGAATCTGTAAGAGAATATAAAGTTTTTTCTCTCTGTGATCAGTACTATTCGACGAAATCTGACTCCCTCACACAAATCCTCCAGATTATCTGCAGCTTTTTGTTTTCAAAACATTGAGCTCACGGCCTTCGGACAGGCAGCTGCATGGCTCAAGGACAATGCCAGCAGCTAGACAAAACATCTCCTGCCAAAGAGACCTTGTTGTTCTTAACTGATACAAACACCTACATTCAACATTACACCCATACTGATTCACAAAACTGATGATAAAGATGATTCACTCACTGCTCTCTCTGTGTCCTTGTGAACTTTTTTTGACTGCTGACTGTGCATTGAGGGCTTTTTTTTTTCTTGTAATCATAATATTGATCATATATGACCACTATTCTGACAATCAATGGTTTTTTTGCTCCTTCCTATTGTATTATCCTTTCTTCCCATGCATCCTGTACCCTTCTGTTGACAGGCGCGTTCACAGATGCAGCCGTGTCACCGGAAATGCAGGTCGTTTTCTGTGTCAAGTCAAATCCCTCGTATGTTATCAGTGATCTGTTATCAGTTATCTGTTAATGTACTTGGCAATAAATCTTTTCTGAGTTCTGAAATTACACTTGATATAAAAAGTCTACAAACCCCTGTTGAAATGGCAGGTTTCTGTGATATAAAAAAGAGAGACCAAGATAAATCATTTCAAAACTTTTTCCACCATTAATGTGACCCATAACCTGTACAACCCAATTGAAGAACAAATTGAAATCTTTTAAGGGGAAAAATAAAAAAACTACAATAACCTGGTTGCATAAATATGCACACCCTGTTATAACTGGGGATGTGGCTGTGTTCAGAATTAACCAATCACATTCAAACTCATGTTAAATGGGAGTCAGCACACACCTGCCACCATTTAAAGTGCCTCTGATTAACTCCAAATGAAGTTCCGCTGTTCTAGCAGGCTTTTCCTGACATTTCTGTAGTCACATCTTACAGCACAAGCCATGGTCCACAGAGAGCTTCCAAAGCATCAGAGGGATCTCAATGTTCAAAGGTATTAGTCAGGTGAAGGATACAAAAGAATTTCCAAGGCATTAAATATAAATATATAAATTAAATATACCATGGAACAGTCCGCCAAGGTCTCCGCCTTTGACCGCCACCTGATCCACATAGCACCGGACCCCCATGATCCCTCCTGCAGGTGATGAGCCCACTGGAGGGTGGACCCATGTAACTCCTTCGGGCTGAGTCCGGCTGGGTCCCATGGGTGGAAACCCGGCCACCAGACGCGAGCCTTCGAGCCCTTCCCCCAGGACTGGCTCCAGGGTGGGGCCCCGGTAACCCCATACTGGGCAGGGTACACTGAATCCTTGATATAGAATTTATCATGAGAGTCTGTTGGATCGTTCTTAGTCTGGCCCTTCACCCAGGACCAGTTTGTCTTGGGAGACCCGATCAGAATCAGAATCAGAATGAGATTTATTGCCATTGTTCATGTAGTACACAAACTAGGAATTTGTCTCGGTGCAATGCTGCAACATTAAACATGGAGTAGCACTAAAGATAAAATTAAAAAACTATGCATGCAATAAAATGTAGAATATGAATGAGTAATACTAATCTATGCAATTTTTAAATATATTAACAAGCAGCAGATATTGTGGAGTTCCACATAGTGCAGTCGGTAGTGCAAAAGAAAACAGTGATAATTATCATGAGTCTGGTTGAGCTGCTGTACATAGTGCACGAGAGTCTAATAAGTCACTTAGTGTTCAGCAGTCTGATGGCAGAGGGGAAGAAGCTGTTCATGTAGCGGGAGGTTTTAGTCTGAAAGGACCGAAGTCTTCTACCTGAGGGGAGGGGGGCAAACAGTGCGTGTCCAGGGTGTGAAGGGTCGGCTATGATCCGACCTGCACGCCTCCGGGTCCTGGAGATGTACAGGTCCTGGAGGGATGGGAGCTTGCAGCCGAACACCTTCTCAGCAGCGCGCACAACGCGCTGCAGTCTTAGTCTGTCCCTGGCAGTGGCTCCAGCGTACCACATGGTGATGGAGGTGGTGAGGATGGACTCGATGATGGCCGTGTAGAACTGCACCAACATCTTGGTGGGGAGCTTGAGCTTCCTCAGCTGCCACAGGAAGAACATCCTCTGCTGGGCCTTTTTGATGAGGGAGCTGATGGTCGGCTCCCACTTGAGGTCCCGGGTGATGGTGGTGCCCAGGAAGCGGAAGGAATCCACAGTGGTGATGGGAGAGTCTGTGAGGGTAAGGGGGGGCAGAGCGGCTGTGACTTTTCTGAAGTCCACGATCATCTCCACTGTCTTCAGAGCGTTCAGCTGCAGGTTGTTGTGGCTGCACCAGGACGCCAGCTGGGCCACCTCTCTCCTGTAGACGGACTCGTCGCTGTTGGAGATGAGCCCGATGAGGGTGGTGTCGTCCGCAAACTTGATCAGCTTGACAGACTGGTGGCTGGAGGTGCAGGAGTTGGTGTACAGGGAGAAGAGCAGGGGGGAAAGTACACAGCCCTGGGGTGATCCGGTGCTGAGCTAACAGAGTCTGAGACGGTCTTTCCCAGCCGCACATGCTGCCTCCGGTCCGTCAGGAAGTCGGTGATCCACCTGCAGAGGGAGTCAGGCACGTTGAGCAGGGACAGCTTGTCCTGGAGCAGAGCGGGGCGGATGGTATTGAATGCAGAGCTGAAGTCCACAAACAGGATCCTGGCGTAGGTTCCCGGGGAGTCCAGGTGCTGCAGGATGGAGTGGAGGGTCAGGTTGACTGCGTCGTCCACAGACCTGTTGGCTCGGTAGGCAAACTGCAGCGGGTCCAGGAGGGGAGTGGTGATGGTCTTGAGGTGGGGCAGGACCAGGCGCTCAAAGGACTTCATGACTACAGAGGTGAGCACTACAGGTCTGTAGTCGTTAAGTCCAGTGATCCATGGCTTCTTGGGGACAGGGACGATGGTAGAGGTTTTGAGGCAGGTCGGCACGTGGCATGACTTCAGGGAGGTGTTAAAAATTTCTGTGAAGACAGGAGTCAGCTCTTCCGCACAGTGTCTCAGGGTGGAGGGAGACACGCCGTCCGGACCGGGGGCCTTGCGCAGGTTCAGTCTGGAGAACTGTCTGTGCACGTCCTGCTCACTGATGACAAGGGCAGGGGGGGAGGGGGGCGCCTTTGATGAAGTGGGGACCATGGAGGCAGTGGAGCTGGGGGGAGGGGGGAGTTGGACACAGCTGACGAGGTGTCAAAACGGGCATAGTGTTGGGACAGTCTTTGACAAAGGGCTTTGTCATCCTGACCCTTAGAAGCCTGAGGCCGATAGTTGGTGATTTGCCTCAGTCCTCTCCACACAGAAGCAGAGTCGTTAGCAGTGAACTGTTGCTGGAGTCTTTCAGAATACACAGATTTAGCTCTCCTCAGCTCTCTGCTAAACCGGTATTTGACCTCCCTGTAGCAGTCCCTGTCTCCACTTTTCAACGCTGCTTCCTTCTCCTTCCTGATCTGTCTGAGCTTAGCTGTGAACCAGGGCTTGTCGTTGGAGTAACTCACCCTGGTGCGCGATGGAAGAATGCTCTCCTCACAAAAGTGGATATATGAGGTCACAGTGTCCGTGTACTCATCCAGATCATGCGTGGCTCCTTTAAACATGCCCCAGTCAGTTACTTCCAAGCACGTGCGCAGCTCGGAGGAGCTGACCCTATCTGAGGCAAAGTGCCCCGGACAACATAGTTCCTGGGATCACTAGGGCACGCAAACCCCCCACCACGATAAGGTGATGATCCATGAGTGGACGCCTCCCACCTTGAGGTGTTTCAGGCACGTCCCACTGGAACTAGACCCCGGGGCAGACTCAGGACTCGGTGGAGAGACTATGCCTCCCAGCTGGTCTGGGAACACCTTGGTATCCTCTCTGAAGAGCTGGAGCAGGTGGCTGGGGAGAGGGAAGTCTGGGATTCTCTGCTTGAACTGCTGCCTCCGCGACCCGGACCTCCGGAAAAGTGGTAGAAGATGGATGGATACCATGGAACACAGTGAAATCATCATCAAGTAGAGGAAATATGGCACAACAGTGACATTACCAAGAACTGGAAGTCCATCCAACATTGATGAAAAGATTAGAAGAAAATTGGTCAGAGAGGCTGCCAAGAGGCCAACAGCAACATTAAAGGAGCTGCAGGAATTTCTGGCAAGTACTGGCAGTTTAGTACATGTGACAACAATCTCCTGTCTTCTTCATATGTCTGGGCTATGAGGTAGGGTGGCAAGATGGAAGCCTTATCTTACGAAGAAAAACATCCAAGCCCAGCTACATTTTGCAAAAACACATTTGAAATCTCCCAAACACATGTGGGAAAATGTGTCATGGTCCGATGAAACCAAGATTGAACTTTTTGGCCATAATTCCAAAAGGTCTATTTAGCGCAAACAACACCGCTCCTCACCAAAAGAACACCATACCTACAGTGAAGCATGGTGGTGGCAGCATCATGCTTTGGGGCTGTTTTTCTTCAGCTGAAACTGGGGCCTTAGTCAAGGTGGAGGGAATTATGAACAGTTCCAAATACCAGTCAGTGTTGGCACAAAACCTTCAGGCTTCTGCTAAAAAGCTGAAGATGAAGAGTAACTTCATCTTTCAGCACGACAATGACCCAAAGCACACATCCAAATCAACAAAAGAATGGCTTCACCAGAAGGAGATTAAGGTTTTGGAATGGCCCAGCCAGAGTCCAGACCAGAATCCAATTGGACATTTGTGACCTGAAGAGGGCTGTGCAAAGGAGATGCCCTCGCAATCTGACAGATTTGGAGCGTTTTTGCAAAGAAGAGTGGGCAAATATTGCCACATCAAGATGCGCCATGCTGATAGACTCCTACCCAAAAAGAATGACTGCTGTAATAAAAGCAAAAGGTGCTGCAACAAAATATTAGTTTAAGGGTGTGCATATTTATGCAACCAGGTTATTTTAAGTTTTTTATTTTTCCCCTTGAAAGATTTAATTTTGTTTTTCAATTGGGTTATACAGGTTATAGGTCACATTAATGGTGGAGAAAGTTTTGAAATGATTTATCTTGGTCTTACTTTTTTACATCACAAAAACCTGGCATTTGAACAGGGGTGTGTAGACTTTTTATATTCACTGTAGCTCCTTTTGGCTTCACTGGAATGAAAAAACATTCAAAAATGTATATTTTCCACTTGCAATAAGTTAGAGTGTAGCTTCTAATCAGAGGGAAAGAGTGCATTTATCTGGGACTACTTTCAGGAGCTGACTAACATTTGGTGACAGCAGCAGAGTGTCTGCAGGAGAATGTTCATGTTAATGGAGAAGTATATCAGTCACTGCAATTGTGTGAGTCAGTGATGAGTTTTAAATAGTTTGGAAAGACAGAAGAGCCTCATGGCACAGATGGAGTCCATATTTCAGGCCTGGGCACACATACAATTTGTGTTAGGAGAATACTGCATTCAGAAATAAGGCAATCAAATGATGTTTGATTGAGCAACACAACCTAATTAAATAATGCCACAACTAACCATTATTTTTATTACCATCAATCTGCCAATTATCATAATAATTAGCTGGCCAATTATTTGGACATTTATGGGTTTTGTTTTTTCAGAAATGAGCATTTTTTAAAATACTCCTGTTAATTTTTCTGCTTTTTACATGCAAGTTTGTGAAATTCCTTGTAAGTCCTTGTAAATTTGCAAGTTTCTTAATGGTAAATCTGCAGCTTTTTCCCCCCCAAAATTGGTCATTTTAAGATAAGATAAGATAAGATAAGATAAGCCTTTATTAGTCCCACAACGGGGAAATTCCAGGATTGCAACAGCACAGGGATAGCAACACTCAGAGCAACAATCAGAAGGCAAGAAAAAACAAGCAAGCAAGAGCAGCTAATATACATATGTACATATTACTATAAAATATATATATACACACACACACAGACACACAGTGCAGAGCATTGTAGCTGGATGGAATAAATATATGAATATATGAACACAGTGCAGAGCATTGTAGCTAGATGGAATAAATATGTAAATATATAAACACCCACAGTACGGAGCATTGCAGCTAGGTGGAATAAATATGTAAGTATATAAACACACACAGTGCGGAGCAATGTAGCTAGATGGAATAAATATATAGATATATAAAAACACAGTGCGGAGCATTGTAGCTAGATGGAATAAATATATAGATATATAAATATAAACACACCCAGTGCAGAGCATTGTAGCTAGATGGAATAAATATGTAAATATATAAACACACACAGTGCAGAGCATTGTTGCTAGGTGGGATGAAACAGCATAACCGTCTATTTAGTTATCCTACATGGTATGATTATGTGCCCATACATATTCTCACCCTCCATAGCGACCGGTATTTTCCTAGTTGTATGCCGGAGAGGACCATTGTGTAAGTCTATTGCATCTTTTGCATTCAAAAAACTATTAGTTTGTTACGTCTTTTTGCTATCTCTGCGAGCAGCCCTGCTTAGGTTATACAGTCTGACAGCCGTTGGTAGGAAGGACCTACGAAACCTCTCGGTTGTGCACCTGGGATGATGTAGTCTGCTGCTAAATGAGCTCCTCAGTGCATCCAGTATGTCCTGCATAGGGTGGAACTCGGACTCCAGCAGAGATGA
The DNA here is from genome assembly GCA_020510985.1 of Pholidichthys leucotaenia. NCBI lineage: Eukaryota > Metazoa > Chordata > Actinopteri > Cichliformes > Pholidichthyidae > Pholidichthys > Pholidichthys leucotaenia. The sequence continues at coordinate 298,280,512 of CM035849.1, forward strand.
CAGTTTAGCCACCGTCCTTCTCTCTCCTATCTCCTCCATCGGATCAAGGCGCTGCCCCAGGACAGAGCTAGCTTTCTTAATCAGTTTGTTCAGTCTCTTCCTATCGGCTGCAGTAATGCCACTGCCCCAGCAGACCACTCCAAAAGTGATGGCTGATGCCACCACCGTGTCATAGAATGACTTCAGCAGCGCCCCTTGTACACCAAAAGACCTGAGTCTCCTCAGCAGGAACAGCCTGCGCTGTCCCTTCTTGTAGAGTGCGTCAGTATTGTGTGACCAGTCTAGTTTATTGTTCAGATGAACACCCAGGTACTTATAGGATGTCACCATCTCGATGTCTGTTCCCTGTATATTTACTGGTGCTGTGAGGGGCTGGCCATGCCTGCGGCAGTCCACCACCAGCTCCTTAGTTTTCCTCGCGTTGATCTGGAGGCAGTTCCGATGGCACCAGTCCACGAAGTACTGGATAAGTCCTCTGTACTCAGCTTCATCTCCGTTGGAGATGAGACCAACGATCGCAGAGTCATCAGAGAACTTCTGTAGATGGCAATGTGTTGTGTGAGAAGTCCGCAGTATAAAGAGTGAACAGGAAGGGAGCCAGCACCGTTCCCTGGGGGGCCCCCGTGCTACTGATGATCGTGTCGGAAACACAGTCCCGGGTTCTCACAAACTGAGGCCGGTTCGTGAGGTAGTCCAGGATCCATGATGACAGGTGCTGGTCCACCCCTGCGTGCAGCAGCTTGTCCTTCAGGATCATCGGTTGGATGGTGTTGAAAGCACTGGAGAAGTCAAAGAACATGATCCTCACCATATTCCCGGGCTTCTCCAGGTGGGACAGAGAACGGTGAAGGAGGAAGATCACCGCATCCTCCACCCCAATGCCATGCTGGTAGGCGAACTGGAGTGGATCCATCGCTGGTTCCACCAGGGGGCGGAGATGAGCAAGGAGCAGTCTCTCCAGGGTCTTCATCAAGTGGGACGTCAAGGCCACCGGTCTGTAGCTGTTCAGGTCTTTGGGGTGGGAAGTTTTTGGTACAGGTACCACACAAGATGTTTTCCACAGCTGTGGTACCCTCCCCAGTTTCAGGCTCATGTTGAAGATATACGTCACAATCCCACACAGCTGGTCTGCACAGGACTTGAGGAGCTTTGCGCTGATGCCGTCCGGTCCCGGCGCCTTCCTCGCCTTGATCTTCCTCAGCTCCGTCCTCACCTGGGTCTTGGTCAGGGTCAGGATGGGGGGCTGTGTGTTGGGAGTGGGGGGGGTGTCGGTGGAGTGGGGAGTGGGCAGCAGGACTTGATTTCTTAGAGGCAGCAGTGGTTGTTGTGCAGACAGGGGGGAGGGCGGTTGGTCAAATCTATTGAAAAACAGATTCAGGTTGTTCGCCCACTCCCTGCCCCCCGTGGCCTGGGGGGAGGTATTCTGGAGCCCCGAGATGGTTTTGAGGTTTCTCCAGACCCCGCTGATGTCGCTCTGTTGCAGCTTGTCCTCCATCTTCTTCCTGAAGCTGTCCTTGCCTTCTCTGATCTTTCTCCTCAGCTCCCTCTGTACGGACTTCAGCATCTCCCTGTTCCCCGACCTGAAGATCCTCTTCTTCTCTCTCAGAAGTGTTTTTATCTCAGGGTTGATCCAGGGTTTGTTGTTTGAGTGACGCCGTATGGTCTTGGTGGGAACGGATTTGTCCACACAGAAGCTGAGGTAGCCCGTGAAGGTGTGAATGAGGCCATCGATGTCCTCACCATGTGGATCGCAGAGCTGCTTCCAGGCAGTGGCTTCAAAACAGTCCCACCTGAACTGTTTTTCTTCGCAAGTCTGTAAAAGTTTTCTTAAATTTGCTACAGTTTTATACAAAATTTGTGTTTGGGGGGTTCTTTTAAGTGTGCAACTTTTTTCCTTGTAAATGTGCAACTTTTTTCTGATAAATTTGCCCTTTTTTCCATCAGAATCACTTTGCTACTTTTTCTTATTTTAAAAATGTGTGACTTTTCTTGAGACATTTGTACATTTTTTAAAAAATCTCATGATAAGGAACATTTTTTTCCACGTAAGTTTGCCACGTTTTTTTTAAGGCGACTTTTTGTCAGTACAGGGCTATTCAGTTACAAAATCAGTTGGGCCACAAGTTGAAATCAAGACGTATAACTGGGCCGCACATGTTCAGCGATCTGTTGAATATGACAAATTTCAAACCAACACAGATCAATATGATGAAAAATATGCACTTTTTATTTATTGTCTTGATTTTAAATGCGCGCTTGGCACATGTCAAAGGCACATCAAAAGTGCATAAAAACACAATAACAGTGCTGGGGGTTGAGCAGGACTTGAAGTAGTAGAAATATTTTTCCTCTTGAACAACAATTACCTAAATAGGCTGAAAAAAATTCTGTAAATAACCATTTTGGTCTCATCTCAAAGTGCACAAAAACTCAATGTGCACCGCTAGTAGCATTAACATTTGTTTCCCTTTTGAAATAAAATATACTACATCCTGGTCATAACCGACCTTAGCACATCAGAAAGTGCATTTAGCTGAAAAAAAAATGAACTGTCAAACACTTCAGTGCACCCCACCCCAAGAAAAGATTGATGACATTAACAAACACTGCACATCCACCATTGTGGTTTGTTTTGCTTTAAATCACCATATGTGTGAATGGGAACCTCTTTTTAGAACTACACATTCCATTACACACACATATCAGTCAACCAAATATTTCTAGTAGAGTTAGGCTGCATGTCCACCAAACATGTTTTTTTGTCACCTGACTGCCCTGAACGTCTTTTTTTCAGCGCTTGTGTGCTGCACTCTGGGGAAAAAAAAAAAAGTCTGTATCCTGTATTCCAGCAACAGCTTGTCACTCTCAGCTCAGCACTTCTAATTTTTCTATGTTCAGACTTTCTACTTTTTTTTAATAGCAGTCTCTAAATAACAATGGACAGGAAACTGTCCAATTGTCCACACATCACAGCCTGCCTCCCTGCATCACACAACCCGCTCCAGTTTGCATATCGTTCAAACCGCTCCACGGAGGATGCTATAGTCACCACCCTACACTCTGTCATCACCCACCTGGACCAGAAAGACACCTACGCCAGACTCCTGTACATTGATTTCAGTTCAGCATTCAACACCATTATTCCCCAGAGACTGATAGAGAAATTACTCCTTCTCGGTCTGAACACCGCCACATGTCTCTGGATCCTGGATTTCCTGACTGAGAGACCTCAGTCTGTCCGGGTTGGAAACAACATCTCCAACTCTGTCACGCTGAGTACCGGAACCCCTCAAGGCTGTGTACTCAGTCCACTGTTGTTTACACTTCTAACACATGACTGTGTATCCAAACACGAGGGGAACCAGATTATTAAGTTTGCAGATGACACCACGGTGGTGGGACTTATTCAGAGGGATGAGGAATCAATGTACAGGGAAGAAGTGAGAGACCTGGAGGGCTGGTGCAGGGAGAACAATCTGGTGCTCAACGTGGACAAAACGAAGGAGATGATTATCGACTTCCGGCGGTCACAGCCTGAGCACGTCCCCCTCAGCATCGGCGGCCGTTTAGTGGAGAGAGTAGAGAACATCAAGTTCCTCGGAGTGCAGATCTCGCAGGACCTGACCTGGAGCAAGAATTCCTTGGAGATCAGGAAGCGGGCTCACCAGAGACTACACTTCTTGAGGAAACTCAAACAGGCCTCTCTCCCCATCTGCATCCTCAGGACCTTCTACAGAGGTGTGGTGGAGAGTGTTCTGACGTACTGCATTGTTACATGGTACTCCAGCTGCAGTATGTCAGACAAAAAAGCCCTGCAGAGGATAGTCAAGGGGGTGGAGAGGGTAATTGGAGTCTCCCTCCCCTCTGTCCAAGAACTTTTTCAGAACCGTTCTAGGAGCAGGGCACTGAACATTGTCAAGGACCGTTCTCACCCTCTGCATAAACACTTTGAACTTCTTCCATCTGGTAAACGATTCCGGAGCATCAGAGGCAGAACCACCAGACTGATCAACAGCTTCCTCCCACAAGCTGTCAGGATGCTGAACAGTTGACCCGGAATCTCACATACACACTACTGCACCTACGGACATTTTGTATATTATAGTTAGTTATTCTTTTTCCCCAAGTATGTCTCAGGGATGTGTGAATGGATGGGGGGGTGGGGGTGGGGTGGGGGGTGGAGCTATGTGGGAGTGTGTCTTAATCATGCTGCTTGATCATGCTCAGCACTGGGTGTGTTTATATTTATATATCTATATATTTATTCCATCTAGCTACATTGCTCCGCACTGTGTGTGTTTATATACTTGCATATTTATTCCACCTAGCTGCAATGCTCCGTACTGTGGGTGTTTATATATTTACATATTTATTCCATCTAGCTACAATGCTCTGCACTGTGTGTTCATATATTCATATATTTATTCCATCCAGCTACAATGCTCTGCACTGTGTGTCTGTGTGTGTGTGTGTATATATATATACTGTATATCTTATAGTAATATGTACATATGTATATTAGCTGCTCTTGCTTGCTTGTTTTTTTTTTTTTTTCTTGCCTTCTGATTGTTGCTCTGAGTGTTGCTATCCCTGTGCTGTTGCAATCCTGGAATTTCCCCGTTGTGGGACTAATAAAGGCTTATCTTATCTTATCTTATCTTCTTATATGGATGCCGAGAGAAACGCAATTTCATCTTGCCTGCACTACAGTTGTATGTACAGCAATATGACAATAAAGTTTGATTTGATTTGATTTGATTTGAAACGTGTTTTAGCAGCTCTGGATGTAAAATACGATGTCACGGAAAGAGGAGTCTGAGTAGAGACTGCATCAGCGTCCCATGTCCCGCCCTTCCTCAATTCTGATTGGTTGTTTAGAAAGGTTTGACATTGACGAGCTCAGCTGCAGTCTGAAAAGTTGAGCTTTTTTCAACGCTGAGCACTGCAACAAAAAACGGCCACTGCTCAAAGCGTTTCAGTGCCGAGGGCACTCAGCGCTGTAAATGCTATACTACAGAGAATGAATGGAAAATAGTCGCCCAGAGCTGAAGAAGCACGTTTGGTGGACACCCAGCCTTAAGGATGCAAAAAGCCCCCACTTAAAAACCTGAATAATGACTTCAGTCTTGAAGGTTTGAGGTTCTTCTCAACAATTTATAACAATTTTCTTATAGTTTTCTACTTTTCTCTGTAAATTTATCTAAATTTTAAACCATTTTCCTCAAATTTGTAAGTTCCTCTTGAAAAATTGACTTTTCTTGTACATTTGAGACTTTATTATAAAATCTGTGGATTTCTTTATGGCTAATTTTTGTTTATTTTTTTAAAAATAAAATTACTGTTTTTTTTTCTTTTTAAATAAATTTGAAACAGACTGTGGTAAAATTTTGACTTTTTTTCCTTATACAATTTAGACTTTTGACCATAAGTGTCATGTGTCTGAGCGTCTGTCCTCAGAGCTCAGACTTCGTAGTTTTTGAGTATTTTCCTGTCTGCTATGATTATGTTGTCAGTTCTGTGTATGTTTTGGTTTGCTTTGTCTCTGAGCCCTTTCCCTCTTGCCAGTCACACCACCCAGGCTGTCTCCCTGCCAGCTCAAGCTGCATTTAATTGATTAATCAGGTCACTGGCTCACTCTGCTCCCCACACCTGTGCCTCATTTATCTGCTCGTTATTTAAGCGCTGTCTGCTCTTTGTTCCTCGCGGCAGTCTAATGTGAATGTTTCTGGACTATTCCTCGGTTTTTCTCCTACCTGCACTCGCGGGGCGAGTTCAGCTCCGGAGTGTGTTGCCTGTAAGTGATCCTTATTTGCCTTTTTGGTTGTCATGCACTGTTTGGCTTTTTAGGCCCTTTTCCACTAGCACGCTTTAGCGCGACACGGGACGGCTCAGCACGCTTTGTACGCTTTTCCACAAGCCCCAACACGGTTTAACAGCCGCGATTCTCAGCCCTGCTCAAGGGCAGGGTACAGCAGTGCTGAGCTGGGCCGTGTTGTGACGTTAACAGACTGGTCGCCGCTGATTGGTCAGGTCGTAACCGGCGCTGATTGGTCAGGTTGTAACCGCCCCTCTCCTCCTCTGCCGAATCTTCACGACCTTCTTAATAACGTTTTTGAAAAAAAAAACAAAACAAAAAAAAGAATCTTCATGACCGCCATTACTCAGCACGCAACCACTGTTGGCGGTTTCTTTTCAGTGTATTGCTGTGCTATTTTCATTTATTCTCTATCAAAAATGGCTTCGCGTAATAAGGGTGTTCCATGGACCAATAAGGAGCTGCAGTGTCTGCTCACTGCATTGTCAGACGAACGTATCCAGCGCGAGTTAGACGGAGCCACCCAGAATGAAAAAATATACCGGGAGGTCTCGACATCGGAGTCCTTTAACGGTGAGTTTTAATTTTTTTTTATTGTGCGTTTTTTTGCAAATATATTCGGTAAGACGCTCAGTTTATTTATGCAATAAAAATGCTGTTCATTTGTGGATGACGATCGCTGCTTTATCGCAGCACACTGCGGACTCGCTTTTCTTTTAATTATTCATGTGAACAATACGCTGAAATAAGCTTATGTAATCTTGTTAAAAACTATTGTCTTTTCTGTATATCTTGCACTTTCGTGCTGTATTTTATTGTGTGCATTTTCCTTGTAGAATCATCCCACGCGTCCGCCGCGCCAGCACGCCCAGATTCTCCAGTGTGAATCTGTCCCGCCACCAGGCGCAAAATGTATTCAATGATAAATATTTGCAACATTTAAATGAGGTTGCAGAAAACGCGAGGGTATCCCTGGAGCAGGCAGAGACGGCTTCATTCAACCAAGCCTTCCTGACCCAGTTTGGGAAGCTGGTGTGGAGGCACTCAGTGGTCGGCGTGTATAAAATGTCGATTAACCTTCATGTTGTGTTGCAAAGTTTTTTTTTTTATTTTAATATTTTGTATATAATAAAATGGAATTGTTTTGGAAAGTGTGGTTTGTCTGTTATAACACTGAATTATAAAACAGTATAATTACATAGAAATTCCATTGCCTAGTCTGATGAAAATGATGCTGATCATCCTGTCAGGGGTCAACCATTGTAAAGGTAATGTAATTTTTAACTAGACCAAAAAACAAATGTTTTTGTAAGCTTTCTGTTCTTTTTATTGAAATATCATAAAAAATTAGCACCACATGATCCAGTTGTAAACTTTGGGTACATTTTTTTATGTTAACTTATAAGAAGTTGCACAGTTGGACTTTTAAAATGCAGCAGGAGAGGGACTTCCGGTTATGGCTGCCACGTAGGACGGACGTGTCTCGCTCTGCTCTGCTCTTGGAGAAAAAAAATCGGCAAATAACTCTCTCATTTGGGACAGAACGTATCCCAGCATTTGGGCGAGGATATGTCGGCGAAGCCTAAGGCTGGAAAACCAGGAAAAGGAAAAAGCGAGCCGCCGAAACAGTCCAAATTAACGGACTTTCAGATCTGTGACGCAGCAAACAAAACTCCATATATGGCGGAGGAGGCTGGCAACGGTGCGATATCTGCGGGGAATGGCGCAGATGCGCTGATGGCTGCCATGAGTTCAATGAGAGCGGACTTTTCCTCTAGATTTGATGGGATTATGACAGCGTTGGAAGGAATAAGAAAGGAATTGGGTGACTGTGTAGAACGAACGGCGCAGATGGCGCTCCGTCTCGCTAGTGCTGAAGATGACGTCACCCGTCTTCAATTAAAGGTGCGCACTTTGGAAAAAAAAAATAAATCTCTGGAAGATAATATTTTGGATTTGGAATCTCGGTCGAGACAGAATAATTTGAGGCTGGTGGGTCTTCCAGAGGAATCAGAAGGTCGGGACGTATGTTCCTTTCTGGAAAAGTGGATTCCGGAGGTGCTGGGCAGCGAGGAGTTGCAATCAGCAGTGGTTCTGGAAAAAGCACATCGTATTGGCCCACGGAGAGATAAGGGACCGCCGAGGACCTTAATTATGAAGTTTCTTAGCAACAGAGACAGGATGAAGATCTTCAACGCTGCACGAGCTAAAGGAGAGATTAAACACCAGGACCAGCAGGTGCGGTTCTACCCAGATTTGGCCACAGGAATCCAGCAATTGAGGAAGCAGTTTGATCCCGTACGTAAGGAGCTGCGCAACCTTGGGATTCGTCATGGTGTAATCTATCCTGCGAGACTGCTGACCACGTATGAGGGCAGAACCCACATCTTCAAGACCCCAGAGGAGGCGCAGGAGTTCATCAAGAAGATCAAAGAAGAAGAAGAGACTGGTGGGAGCTAAGCATGAACAAAATATAAGGTAGAATAATTAAGCATTTGCACAGGCATCTGACTGACTTGAAGTAAATAGTAAGTTTACAAAATATAGATTGTATTATATATTAAAAAAACAAAACAAACAAAAAAAAAAAACTATGATGTACAAAGTTGTTAAAAATTTTGGAGTTAAGTTGGAAAACTACAGAGGAGAGTTAATGTTACGTCATTAAAAGCAGTAGAGTTAGGGTGATTGGGAGGATGAAGAAGGAGTGGCTTAGGCTGTTCCCCGTGGGTGTGGAACGGTCGATGGCTATATCGGGAGACAGAATTTTTCTTTTGATTTTGGGGGGTTTGCCACAAGTGTGGGAAGGGGAAATTTGTTTGTGTGTAGTTTGTAGGATGAATGTTCAACCACTCATGTTTTTGCTTCTCTGTATGAGCATGTTTACACTGCAAGGTAATCCCAAACTCTCTATTGATCATGGACCAAAGTGTTAATCTTAATTTAACTTCATGGAATTGCAGAGGTCTACAAAATTTAAAAAAACTTAAACAAGTTATGAATAAAATAAAGGACATGGGTTCAAGAATTGTGTTCTTACAAGAAACTCATCTGATAGAGGAGGATGTTAAAAGAATTAGGAGTAGATGGCAGGGAAGTGTATTCACCTCTTCATTTTCATCCCGAGCCAGGGGAGTTATGACTCTCATACATAAATCAGTTCCTTTTCAAGTGAAAAATGTAATTGGAGACAAATTTGGAAGATATGTAATCATTCAAGGTTCTTTGCTATTAGAAAATATAAATCTTGTGAACTTATATGGTCCCAATATAGATGATCAGAAGTTCTTTGCTAATTTATTTCTCATCTTATCATCACTTACAGGGCAACATATAATAGCAGGGGATTTTAATTGTACATTGAATCCAGGTGTGGATAGATCAACAGGACTGGATTGTACGCACATTGGATGTAGGATGACTATTAATCATTTTATGAAAGAATTGAGATTGTTAGATATATGGAGAGAAATGAAACCACAAGTTAAAGCCTATTCTTGTTATTCCAGTACCTACAAGACATTCTCACGTATTGATTATTTTTTGATTTCCACAGAATTAAGGTCCAAGATTCAAAACTGCTTTTATGATAACATCGTGATCTCTGATCATGCACCCTGTTGTCTAATATATGTAGATAAAAAATTGACAAAGGAATCAGGTAGATGGCAATTTCAGCATAAATGGCTTCAGGATGAGGAATTTGTCAAGTATATAGAAAAACAGATAGACGAGTTCTTTGACATCAATACTACACAAACATCAGCATGTGTAAAGTGGGAGGCTTTCAAAGCTTTTATTAGGGGACATATTATTAGTTATACAGGATCAAAATCTAAGAAGACTCGAGAGGAGAGAGCTAAATTGGAACATAAAATAAAAAGTCTTCAGGAAAAAGTGTATGCAGGAAGTGACCCAAGGTTGGAGAATGAATTACTGATTTTGAGAGCTGAATACGACAAAAAATCAGCGAATAGAGCTGCCTCGAGTCTTCTAAGATTGAAACAATCTTTTTATGAACAAGGTGAAAAATCAGGAAAATTATTAGCATGGCAGATTAAACAATTGGAAATTAAAACACCAATTACCAGTATTATAAGTAACGGACAGGTAGTTATAGATCCTTTAGAAATTAATAGAGCCTTTAGAGATTACTATGAAAAATTATATGATACCAAAAATGAACCTGATTTAACAAAACTAAATGGGTTTTTGAACGAACTATCTATACCGTGTATTCCAAATGAAAACAGGGAGATATTGGAGTCTAAAATTAGTCAAGAAGAAGTTGGGCTAGCCATTGATAATATGAAATCAGGAAAAAGTGCAGGACCAGATGGTCTTCCAGTTGACCTTTATAAAAAATTTAAGAATAAATTAATAAAACCTTTTTTGGAAATGGTTTTAGAAGCATTTCAAAATAATAATTTACCATCATACATAAATAATGCCTTAATTATACTGCTGCCAAAACCAGGTAAGCCCTCTAATAAATGTGAAAATATGAGACCAATAAGCCTATTAAACGCCGACCTTAAGATAATCTGTAAAATTTTAGCAAGACGAATACAAGAAATTTTACCAAATATTATTAATCGAGATCAGAATGGCTTTATAAAGGGTAGACAAGGCTTCCATAATGTAAGAAGACTATTTAATATTATTTATTTTAATAAAGAAGCACCGGATACAGCTCTCCTATCATTGGACGCCGAAAAGGCCTTTGATAGAGTTGAATGGCCCTTTCTTTTTGAAGTCCTACAAAGGTTTGGACTTGGAAATAATTTCATAAAATGGGTTCAAATAATATACAATAATGCTACAGCAGAAATCCTAACAAATAACAATATTTCAAAACCAATAAAAATCAATAGAGGATGTCGACAAGGCTGTCCACTTTCACCTTTACTGTTTACTATGGCAATTGAACCTTTAGCGATAGCGATACGTTTACATTCACAAATATATGGAATTAAAGTTGGACCAACAGAACATAAAATCTCCCTGTACGCCGATGATATAATTTTGTTTATGTCGAATCTAAAAAAATCAATTCCAACCTTGTTGAATTTAATAAAGTATTTTGGGGAAATATCAGGATATAAAATAAATAAAACTAAATCTTCAATATTAATGCTAAATGAGACCCAGAGAAATTACCCAGCCCCTGAGGTAAATCAATTCAATGTTGTAAATCAGTTTAAATATTTAGGAATCCAAATTATGCCTAAGCTAGAATCAGTCGCCAGTGTCAACTATGAAGCCTTAATGTCAGATATCAATGAGTTAACTCAGAGATGGATGTCACTACCAATGTCGATGATCGGGAGAATCAATATACTTAAAAGTAATATTTTACCTAAAATACTTTATTTATTTCAATACATTCCCTTATCACCACCTTTAGATCTATTCTCAAGAATAAAAAAAAAGTTGGTGGAATTTATATGGAACAACAGGAGGGCTAGATTACGTTTGTCTTTATTATATTTACCATTTGATCGTGGAGGTCTGAAATGTCCAAATTTTATGTTGTATTATTGGTCGGCACAACTGAGGTCTATGACATATTATTTTTCATCAAAAGATCTCCCTCACTGGACTGAAATGGAATCATACAATTTACCTTTACCTCTTCCCATATTCATATACTCAGATTCGGCAAAAAAATTACAAAAACAAGTTAAAAATCCATTTGTAAAGCATATGATCAAAATATGGTGTGAAGCTAAAAACTATTTAAAAGAACCACAGTTATTGTCACAATTTAGTCCAATATGGGGTAATCAATATTTTAAACCACGGAGAGCGGACGCTGTATTTAAAGTATGGAATTTAAAAGGGATACAAAAGATTCAGGATTTATATTTGCCATGTGCAGACAACATAATGTCTTTTGAAGAGCTGAGGATCAAATTTAATCTCAATAGAACACATTTTTTTAAATATCTTCAACTTAGAAACTTTATTAGATCAAATCAAAATAAAGCTCTCACTCGACCTATTTATTCATCCTTGGAAAAAATGATGATGAAAGATAGTAAAAGAAAGGGTATTATTTCAGAGTTTTATAACTCATTGACACCATCTTCAAGTGAAAATTCACTGAAAAGATTAAACTACTGGAAAGAAGATCTGCAAATTGAAATTTCAGAGGAACAATGGGAATTGGCTTGTACAGAAGCTCAAACCAAATCAATAAATGCACGCCTTAAATTGATACATTTCAAATGGTTAATGCGGATGTATGTTACACCGGAGGAGTTAAATAGATATAACAAAAATATACCAGATACATGCATAAAATGCATGGAAAGTAAAGGAACCCTATTTCATTGTTTATGGGAATGTAGATTAATAAGAATGTTTTGGGAAGAGGTGAGGGTAACAATTGAAAAAATAATCTCAAAACAAATCATATTGAATCCTAAACTGTTTTTGTTGGGTCTGTACCCAGAAAAGCATAATTTTAATAAAAGTGAAAGAACATTCATAGACCTCAGTTTGCTTAATGCCAAAAAGTGTATTGCACTATTATGGAAAAAGACTCATAGACCAGATGTGACTCAGTGGTTAAGACAGATGTTAACAAACCTTCCATTAGAAAGAATAACATATATACTGAAATCAAAGGAAATTGTGTTTGAGAATATATGGAGACCTTTTATTGATTATGTAAAAAATTTAAACATAACTCTTGAAGAAGAAGGTGAATGATGTGTGTGGACCTTGTAAATTCCAAACTGGTGAACATAATATGTATACTTATGTATTGGATTGTCTAGACTAAACAGAGGAGCATTGTTGAAGACTTGATTTTGTTGGTGGTTGTTGGTGTTTTTAGGGCATTTTTTTTTTTTTTTGTAGTACTTTAGTGTTAGTGTTTGATTGTTTGTATCATGTTTGTTAAAAAAAAAAAAGGTTCAATAAAGATATTGTGGAAAAAAAAATGCAGCAGGAGAGACTGATCAAGCTTACAAGTCAAAGTAGGTAAAAAAAGTAAGTATATGTAAATTGAATGTTCTATCGGCATTCCAAATTCAGAGAATTACAATACTTTAGAAGGAGTGTAGCATCATCTAAATGGAAAATAATAATACTGTTGTTCCAAACGTTGACCTGAAGGTGAAAAACATGAATTTTTTTTATTCAGTACATCCAAAATGCCCTAGGATGTAAAAAATAATACAATTTGGTGTTGGCCAGTGTGCCACTGTCTCATTATTTAATACGAATAAAAACACGTTTCAGCTCATTATTTCTAGATCATTTGGCAGTTAATTCAAAACAAAAGTGACTTGTGTTGTTGCAGCTTTTTTATCAGAGAGTTTCTCCAGTTTTGGAGCATATAATCATCCGTCCCTTAACTGTTAAACATTAAATAACAGCAGACAGATTGGCAAAGGATACACAATTGTGTTGCTGTTGCCCAAAACCGCTGTGACCCACTGCTTGTGGTGCTACCTTTCATGTGTGCGCTTTTTATGAATATTCACATGTTTTTGTAAGTACAAGTGGGATAGTATTAAATTGAAATATTCATTCATATTTCATCTCGCTGCCTGTACCCTTGTCTGGCGGTCCTTTTTGGCGTTTACGGTGAAAAAAAGCCACAGACCGAGGAGTGGCCTTGTACAGCTATGTGGTATGTTTTGCTTGGGTCTTCTCAATAAAGTTTTGGAAAAAAAAATGTTTTGCTTGGGTCGCGTGCGTTACGTCATGGGAGTGTGGCACTGCCTCGCTGTTATAAACCCACCCACCCCAGCACAACACCCATGCCCAACACCGTGCTAATGGAGACAGAAGCATGCCGAGCCGTACTGAAGTGAATCGAGCCGTACTGAGGTGTGCTGGGCTAGTGGAAAAGAGGCTTTTGTTATTAAATGTCTCACTACAATCCTGTGTGTGAGCCTGTCTTTCTGCCCCGGAGGGGCGCATTCATGACAAAAAGTTTCCAGAGCCAGAACAGAATAATAATTTAACTCTGATTTCAAAGAAAAAATATTAAGAAAATTATATTTAATGAAATAAATTAACTGAAATGACCAAAGATGCAGTTATTTCTGTTACATTTCTATATATTTATAGTTTTTTAGAATTCTCCTCACCACGAAGACAGCAAGAAAAACCTCCCTTATTTTGAACTCCAAATGTTGGCACGTTTAGTTTGTCTGAAGGCTGCTGACGGATTAAAGTCATTAACTTCATGAATTTCGTCATTTTAACTTGCCAACTACTACAATATCCATCCACCCTGCCTCTCGCCCAAAGATGCTGGGATAGGCTCCAGCCCCCCGTGACCTGAAAAGGATTATGTGGAAGAAGATGGATGGATGGATATTGTAGTAGCTGGTGAAGTCAATCCTAAGCGATTCAGTCACTCTTGCCTTTCCCTGCATATAAAGAATGTTAGCTAAGCGACTCTTCATCATTGCTCCCGTTTCCAGTGGGTTAAAACCACCATAAATGCCTCCACTGCTTACATACCTGTTGTGATTTTTCTCCACGTTTAAAGTACTTTAATAAGCTCATGCTTCTCTAGGACAGCAACGCTAGAAAACCTCTGCCTGCCAACTGGAACGCTCACGTGGGCGGGGAGCTTCGGAACTCTGCATGGATGACTGTCACGCACGTTGTTCACGTGTGCGCTTGCGGACCGTCATTCCTTCATACTTTTTTCTTCAGTTTATATTTCCTTGGCGTGGCCTGGGCCACTGAGGTTGGCTCTGGGCCACTAATTCAACAGGCCTGCGTCAGGACATTTATGATTTTTTTGTAAATTGGCAACTTCTCCTAAAATGTTTTTTTTTTTCCCCTCTCAGAATTTTCTTTTGTTCCTCAGAAGCTGGAGATGGAAAAGGGTGCATAGGTGATTAGTCAATTATCAGATTAGTTGTTGATTAATTTTCTGCTAATTAATCAAGTCATCGTTGCAGCACTCAAACGGTTGTGGGAATAAGCCAAAGATGGACCTTCTCCACCCAAGTCTGGCTATCTGAAAACACTGTTAACTGGAGCATTGAAATAACTGTCAGAACGGACTACTCTCTGTGGCTGCGGTATACTGATCTATTTTAGATCCTGCCAACTGATGAACTAGGTTAAATGAGCAGAGGCCGCTGTCTGACATCATGTAATGAGAGTAGCGAATTCGCTGTGTGAGCGTGGAAAGAGCACCTCCTCTTCGGGTCTCACCTCTAGGGTTGGTCGGCTGCGTCAGTCCTTTGATGTCAAGAGCGCTGGTGATGTTGTCCTGAATGGCAGTCCGGTATCCCCCCACTACAGAGCTGATGGTCTCCCTGAGGGTGCCAAGGTTATAGAAGACTTGCAAGGCCGTGCCAACCTGGGTCGGATTCTGACAGACAGGAGGGGGAAAAAAAAATCAAGGAAAAAAATGTTAAGCTGGCAGTTGTCTGTGGCATATATATATATATATATTTTTTTTTTTTTAAAGAGAACGGAATCTATTTAATGGGTTTGATAGATTCACACATAAACCGTGGGATTACCAAGAAGTGCAGGGGTGACAGGGGCAGCTAAAAATACACCTTACACTGAATTAATGAGCGCGAGCTGTGAAGATGCAGTAAGGCAACGCCAGGAAGAGGCGAGGGATGCAGAAATGGAGAGATTATTGTGACTGAAGGAAGACAGTCCTAAGAGCTCTTTTTATGTGGGGGAAACATTAAACAGGGAAAAACTCAGATGTTGTGGGGAATCTCTGAGGTTGTGAGGTTATACGACATGCTAATCCACTGCGGGTGTAAGGCAGAGGACAGAAGGCAACGCGCCCCAGTTAGGAGACGTGAGCTTAAAGATACGATGGAAGAATTTCATATTAAAACAAGGTTTCCAAAATCCTTTTGATTCATGCCACATTCGATTCTCCATTTGAGTCGATGTCGTGTGCTCACTTGGGCCTCTTCTTGTTGTACGGCGTGCTGTGAAAATGAAGCTGCTAACGTTACCCGCTTCGTGGCTGCTGTTTTAGGGCCATTTTTTAGGGCCTTTTCCATGTGCCCACTTGGCACATACACGCAAAATAAATTAAAACAGGTCGGAGGAGCGAGTTGGCTCTTAATGTAATTCATTTGATTTCTAATCATTTTAGTTAGTCAAGTAGTGATAATGAATGAAGTTAAAGTCATCAGGTGTATTTTATTACATTACCTTTGGTGTCTTGGATTTTCAGATCATGACTAATCTGAAATATTTTTACTAAGAAGCAAACAGGTTAAATCAGGCCAGGATGGCTGCAGGTCGACGCTGAAATTTTCACTGATTTAAACTAACAGCTAATGTATATCTGTAGGTGACAGCCAGGGAACATTTTCTCATTTTCAGGCATTTTTTATGTTATGTTCAGTGTTTCCTCTGGTTTAAAGACCTTGGCACAATGGGGGGGGGGGGAGCAGAAAACACATACAGTATGTATGAATATGGTAATTTTATACTATTTATTTCTTTTTTAAAATTTTGCACAGTAACTTTGCACATAATAATGCATCAGATTTATATAGCGCTTTATCATAGACACTCAAAGATGCTTTTTACAGATACATTATTCATTCACTCCAGACAGACAATGGTAGTGGTAAGCTACTACTGTAGCCACAGCTGCCCTGGGACAGGCTGATGGACACGTGGCTGCCAGTCTGGGCCAACGGCCTCTCCAGCCACCACCAAACATTTATACCTAGTGTTATGGACACTGGAGCCAAGGTGGGTAAAGTGTCTTGCCCAGGGACACAATGGCAGGATATCTGGGGAGAGCGGGATTCAAACCGCCAACCATCCGGTTATGGGACGACCCACTCTAGCTCCTGAGCCACTGCCGTGCATATGGAACTTACAATTTGAAGTATTGTACAACCAAGGCTTGAATGTTGGAATACTGGGCCAGTTGGGGTCCCACCCAGACGTCCTGTGTTTGGACTTTTTACTGGTGTCGTCCTTCTCTCCTCCCTCTGCTCTCACCCCTCCTGGACCCTCTGCTGAACACTTTCCTCTCCTTGGCTCCTCTCTTCTGTCTCATCTTTCCCCCTCTGAGCTCTGTCTAATTCAGCTTCTCCCTCTGTCTATGGTGGGATACAAACAGGTTAGAAAATATCAAGTGTCATGTAAATTAAAGGAGACAACCAGAAATTTCTAGTTAAGGGTACAAAGAGCAGCCACTTAAAACTTGAGTAATGACTTCAGTCTTGAAGGTTTGAGGTTTTTCTCCCAGATTTATAACAATTTTCTTATAGTTTTCTACTTTTCTCTGTAAATTTATCTAAATGTGAAACCATTTTCCTCAAATTTGTAATTTCTGCTTGTAAAATTGACTTTTCTTGTACATTTGAAACTTTATTATAAATTTGTGGATTATTTTATGGCTTATTTTTGTCTGTTTTTAAAATAAAATTACTGTTTTTTAAATAAATTTGAAACAGAGTGTGGTATTTTTTTTTTACTTTTTCCTTATAACAATTTATATTTTTGACCATAACTTTGCAGTCAGATCAGAACAATATTTTAACTCTCATTACAAAGAAAAAAATATGAATAAAATTGTATTTAATGATTTAAATTAACTTAAATGACCATGGATAAGATAAGATAAGATAAGATAAGCCTTTATTAGTCCCACAATGGGGAAATTCCAGGATTGCAACAGCACAGGGATAGCAACACTCAGAGCAACAATCAGAAGGCAAGAAAAAAAAAAAGAGCAGCAAGTATACATATGTACATATAAATATAAATATATATATATATATATACATATAGACACACAGTGCGGAGCATTGTAGCTAGATGGGATAGATATATAAATATATAAACACAGTGCGGATGCTGTTATTTCTGTTATAATATTTCTATATATTTATAGTTTTTTTTTTTTAGAAATCTCCTCACCACCAAGAAAAACCTCCTTATTTTGAAATCCAAATGTTGGCACGTTCAGTTTGTCTGAAGGCTGCTGATGGATTAAAGTCATTGACTTTATGAATTTCAGTCATCTTAACCTACCAGGTACATAATTGGTTCAAATCCCGGCCGGGTCGTGCCGAAGACCATATAAAAGCGGAACTTCCTGCCGTCCAGCTTGGTGCTCAGCAATAATGGAATGGAGGAGGGAAATCCGTGGCGGCGCCTTGCGTGGCAGCGGCCCTTCTGATTCTAAAATGGGGTGTGTGTGATTTACACTGTAGATAGGATAAAGCACAATTTCGTTCTACTGTACATGATTGGTTGTATGGTTGAATGACAATAAAGGGTGATTTAAAATAACTTAATATTGTAGTGGCTGGTGAAATATATCCTCAGCAACTGCATTTGAATTCTAACCACATCTCTTAGCTAAACGACTCTTCCGTTATTGCTCCCGTTTCCAGTGGGTTAAAACCATGATAAATGCCTCCAGTGTTTACACACCTCTTCTGATATTTTTTTCTGCATTTAAAGTACTTTAATAAACTCATGTTTGTCGGACAGTCAAGCCTTATTCATGCTGCATTTCCCCTCTAGTCCGCCTTGGTCCACGTACGCTTTGGATGAGCCTGGCATGCACGCGGTGCTGTACATGCGCACTTTTTTCATCTACCCAGGCCAAGCGGTTGATGCATGCACACAACCATCATTTGTAGTTTCACTCCCACCTGATAGGTAGCGCCAAGGCGCTAACGCGCCAGGATTTTCACCAACAAAGAAACGGCAGACTTCTTCACAAAGTTTCTCTTCAAATAGAGTCCATTTCTGCTGTTTGACTTCCTGCTTTTCACGCCTTGTCCACAAAGATGCTGCTGCCGCTAGCAAGACACTGCCTGCTGAGTGACTGTAAAGCTCGTGTGGGCGGGGCGCTTCTAAACTCCGTGCGGATGATGGCCACGCGCGTTGTTAGTGTGCACGCTTGCGGAAAGTCATTGCTTCATGTATTTTTCTTAAATTCATATCTCCTTATTGGCGTGGCAGTAAATTTTCTGGCGTGGCGGGCTGCCACCCAGAAATGTTACCAGAGGAAACCTTGATGTTTTTTGTTTTTTTTTAACTCTTCTCCTCTGGCTCAGGAAATATTTAACTTATTGATGTTTACTTTTAGTCGTATGATATGATTTAGAAGAAAAACCTGAAATTTATGAGAATCAAGTCTCAAATGCACATTACAAAACTATTTCATAACATTGCAAAATTATGAGGGAAAATAGTACATGTAAAAAAAAGAGATGGTCCTTTTTATGTGATTATCTAAAGTGCAGAATTTACAGAAAACGTATATTGTGATATATCTCGTCATCGTGATATAAGATGACTTTGTGGTGACCCACCACAATCTACACGAGCATCCTTCCCACTCAGCAGGGCTGGAGGAAACAGAAGACAATTGGCATACAGAGGACAATGCACAGATGGACAAAGAGCCACAGGAGGCAGTCAGACGGGACTGTGTGCATGTGTCCTTGAGCCAACCAATGTCATGCTAATCGTGTATTGACTGTTATGCTAATGTGCCATGCATTCTCTCTTCCCGTATCACTGATAAAAGAGCTTGTGTGGCATGTCTCAATAGCACAGGAGCTCAGAGCTACGATATGTGTGTCTCATTTTGATGGAGGAATTAAAACTCTGCAACCTTCCAGCTCGTCTCATCTCACCTGATCATATTCCTCCACAACTTATATCATGATATGAATTTTGTCGTCATATCGCACAGCCCTATTATACCGGCGTTATCGATATGGCACACCCTTGGCCCACAATCATTTTCCAACTTCCTCTAGCTTTGGCCACTCCAGAGTGCACTTCTGTGATCTTTCCTCGGGGCAGGGAAAGGTGGTGACCCCCACCACCCCACCCCCAAGTCCACCAGTGGGACTTCTGCGTCTGCGGTGTAGTTTAAAGGCAGTCTGAAGAACCGGGACATGGTATTGTGGGAACCCTCCCAAAAGATTATGAATGCATATTGGAGCCACTAAAATACACCGATTATTAATTTCTGCAGAAAAAAAAAAAAATCATCTCAAAGAGAGGAGAGGAGGTGGTTTTCTATGTGGGTCAGCTGAGCTCCCACTCAGCAGATGGGCTCCGGGGTCTCTGCTGGCAAAATCAGCGCGCCGAGGTGAAACTGGCTCCCACACAGCTCGGGCATTACGGCCAAGCGCTTACATAAGACTCACAATAAACAACTCCCCAGACTGATAAGAAGCTGTCACTGCATGTGCATACAATGGCTCGTGTTTGTGTATACATGCGGGGTGAGACCTATATGTCCACATGCACACAAAGCAGCGGCAGAAGTCGTTGGCCACAGCGACTCCTGTATTGGTCGGGATAAAAATACTTGTGAGGGTGGAATACACGGGGGAGAGATGAGTGAGTGTGTACCTCTGAGTGAGCGAGGAGGAGGTAGAGAGCACGTGCGCCTTCGTCTATTTTTAGAGAAACGGCTTATTGTCTAGACGTTGGAGTAAAACTGGTTGCTGACACTTTGGAGGGGGGCCGCAACGTCCCCGTCTC
This sequence comes from Pholidichthys leucotaenia, assembly GCA_020510985.1. Lineage (NCBI taxonomy): Eukaryota > Metazoa > Chordata > Actinopteri > Cichliformes > Pholidichthyidae > Pholidichthys > Pholidichthys leucotaenia. The sequence goes on from CM035849.1 coordinate 298,300,826, forward strand.
CTGCTCCTTCACGCTCTGTCGGGGCCACCAGCCTCCCATCACGTTCACACACACGTCCCACAGATTGTGCTTCTGTCATTTCTTTACTTGCCGTCGATTTTCTCAACACTCAAAAAAGAATAAAGTATTTCATCCACAACATTACATTGGCTGCACACTTCTTTCAAACGAGCTGTTGATAGGAACATTTAGTAATGAAGATGCAAGAAAGAGAATGGCGTTTACCTTTGGATGCACTTCTAACGTGCCTCCATGTTATTATGCACCTTACGCTGCGCTACATGAGAAAGACTGACTGTGTGAATTCTGTTCAGCATTCATACAATTCTTGTTTAAGTTGGTCATTTTTATACCTCCACACGTATGTTGTCACCACCTCCTTCTGCATTATGCTAGAAAGGTTATTCTGGTATTATTATGATCATCTTTATAATCACAATTATGCTTTGATTTTTCTATTTTACAACAGTCACTTTTTATAATATTTAGGCTTTTTTTAAATGTTCTTCAAAGTCTCTTTAAGCTCCATCAGCTTTTAAGGTTAAAAACTTCTGCACATTCAACTTATAATACACAGAACTAAACTGTTCTGGCTTTTGTAATAATACTGTTCTACTTTAAGCCATTTTGGCTTAGCAGTCCTAAGCTTTAAGCTTTTATTTAGCATTTTTAAGGTTATTTTCTTCAATTTCAAATTATTTCCACCTTCATGTTGAAGTTGAATGAAATGTCTGTGACATAGCTTGGCCAAATTTTCTTTAATTATTGCAGCACCTTTGTGAATCATCTTTTGCAGCCTTCGTCAGAATGGTTCACTACAGTGGATGCCTCTTTAAATGCCCAAAACCAACCGTTAACTCCACCCTCCCTCCTTCATCACTATTACTAATTCTAACTGGCTAGCACCTAGCTTGGATAGCAAGCTTGAGCCAACAAACATACATTTGTCTTGGAGAATAAATGAAACTAGAGGGCACTTAGAGAGCACATACCTCCACCAAGGCTCCCTCCCGTTGTCTGTCCGTATTGCCCCCCATCAAACCGTCCCTCAATGCCACTGTTAGAAAAATGCCCGACTCTTTGATTGAAAGAGCCAAGAACAAGCTGGAGATTTCTTCAATTTAAAGATGGAACATTTATTTAGAGGTCACATGTAAAGCAAGCAGCGCTGGGTGCAGAGTGACGCAGCTCCCTCTGGAGCGTCGCCACACTGACCCCGACTTCCGGGTGCAACTTACATTCATCTTCTCAGGTTGGTTGGGCCAACCCCATACAATAGGATGGGCTTGTACAGCGGGGTAAAAAAGTATTTAGTCAGCCACCAATTGTGCAAGTTCTCCCACTTAAAAGATGAGAGAGGTCTCCAATTTTCATCATAGGTATACCTCAGCTATGAGAGACAAAATGAGAAAAAAAAAATCCAGAAAATCACATTGTCTGAATTTTAAAGAATTTATTTGCAAATTATGGTGGACAATAAGTATTTGGTCAATAACAAAAGTTCATCTCAATACTTTGTTATATACCCTTTGTTGGCAATGACAGAGGTCAAACGTTTTCTGTAAGTCTTCACAAGGTTTTCACACACTGTTGCTGGTATTTTGGCCCATTCCTCCATGCAGATCTCCTCTAGAGCAGTGATGTTTTGGGGCTGTCGCTGGGCAACACAGACTTTCAACTCCCTCCAAAGATTTTCTATGGGGTTGAGATCTGGAGACTGGCTAGGCCACTCCAGGACCTTGAAATGCTTCTTACGAAGCCACTCCTTCGTTGCCTGGGCAGTGTGTTTGGGATCACTGTCATGCTGAAAGACCCAGCCACATTTCATCTTCAATGCCCTTGCTGATGGAAGGAGGTTTTCACTCAAAATCTCACAATACATGGCCCCATTCATTCTTTCCTTTACACGGATCAGTCGTCCTGGTCCCTTTGCAGAAAAACAGCCCCAAAGTATGATGTTTCTACCCCCATGCTTCACAGTAGGTATGGTGTTCTTTCTCCTCCAAACACGACAAGTTGAGTTTTTACCAAAAAGTTCTATTTTGGTTTCATCTGACCATATGACATTCTCCCAATCCTCTTCTGGATCATCCAAATGCTCTCTAGCAAACTTCAGACGGGCCTGGGCATGTACTGGCTTAAGGAGGGGGACACATCTGGCACTGCAGGATTTGAGTCCCTGGCGGCGTAGTGTGTTACTGATGGTAGCCTTTGTTACTTTGGTCCCAGCTCTCTGCAGGTCATTCACTAGGTCCCCCCGTGTGGTTCTGGGATTTTTGCTCACCATTCTCGTGATCATTTTGACCCCACGGGGTGAGATCTTGCGTGGAGCCCCAGATCGAGGGAGATTATCAGTGGTCTTGTATGTCTTCCATTTTCTTTTTTCCACAATATTTTTATTGAACCTTTTTTTTTAACAAACATGACACCAACAATCAAACCCTAACACTAAAGTAAATTAAAAATAAATGTTCTAAAAACACCAACAACCATTAACAAAACAAGTCAAACAATGCTCCTCTGTTTAGTCTAGACAATCCATTGCATAAGTATACATATTATACATTCACCAATTTGGAATTTACAAGGTCCACACATATCATTCACCTTCTTCTTCAGAAGTTATGTTTAGTTTCTTTACATAATCAATAAAAGGTCTCCATATATTCTCAAACACATTTTCCTTTGATTTCAATATGTATGTTATTCTTTCTAGTGGAAGGTTTTTTAACATCTGTCTTAACCACTGAGTCACATCTGGTCTATGAGTCTTTTTCCACAGTAGTGCAATACATTTTTTGGTGTTAAGCAAACTGAGGTCTATGAATGCTCTTTCACTCTTATTAAAGTTATGCTTTTCTGGATACAGACCCAACAAAAACAATTTAGGATTCAATATGAGTTGTTGTGAAATTATTTTTTCAATTGTTACCCTCACCTCTTCCCAAAACATTCTAATTTTTCTACATTCCCATAAACAATAAAATAGAGTTCCTTTACTTTCCATACATTTTGTGCATATATCTAGTATGTTTTTGTTATATCTATTTAACTCCACCGGTGTAACATACATCCGCATTAACCATTTAAAATACATCAATTTAAGACGTACATTTATTGATTTGGTTTGAGCTTCTGTGCAAGCCAATTCCCATTGTTCCTCTGAAATTTCAATTTGTAGGTCTTCTTTCCAATAATTAATTCTTTTCTGTGAGTTTTCACTTGAGGATAATATCAGTGAGTTATAGAACTCTGAAATAATACCCTTTCTCTTACTATTTTTCGTCAAAATTTTTTCCAAGTATGAATAAGTAGGTCGGATGAGAGCATTATTTTGATTTGATCAAATAAAATTCCTAAGCTGAAGATATTTAAAAAAATGTGTTCTATTAAGATTAAATTTGGCCCTCAGTTCTTCAAAAGACATTATGTTGTCTGAACGTGCCAAATATAAGTCTTGAATCTTTTGAATCCCTTTTAAATTCCATAATTTAAATACAGCATCCACTCTCCCTGGTGTAAAATATTGATTACCCCATATTGGGCTAAATTGTGACAATAAGTGTGGTTCTTTTAAATATTTTTTGATTTCATACCATATTTTGATCATATGCTTTACAATAGGATTTTTAACTTGTTTCTGTAATTTTTTAGCCGAGTCTGAGTATATGAATAAGGGAAGAGGTAAAGGTAAATTGTATGATTCCATCTCCGTCCAGTGAGGGAGATCATTTGATGAAAAATAATATGTCATAGACCTCAGTTGTGCTGACCAGTAATACAACATAAAGTTTGGACATTTCAGACCTCCATGATCAAATGGTAAATAAAGTAAGGACAGACGTAATCTAGCCCTCCTATTGTTCCATATAAATTCCGCTAACTTTTTTTTAATTCTTGAGAATAGATCTGAAGGTGGTGGTAAAGGAATGTATTGAAATAAATATAGTATTTTGGGTAAGATATTACTTTTAAGTATATTAATTCTCCCGATCATCGACATTGGTAGTGACATCCATCTCTGAAGTAACTCATTAATATCTGTCATTAAGGCTTCATAGTTGATACTCGCGGCTGATTCTAACTTAGGCACAATTTGAATTCCTAAGTATTTAAACTGATTTACAACATTGAATTGATTTACCTCAGGAGCTGGGTGCTTTCTCTGGGTCTCATTTAGCATTAATATTGAAGATTTAGTTTAATTTATTTTATATCCTGATATTTCCCCAAAGTTCTTTATTAAATTTAACAAGGTCGGAAGTGATTTTTTAAGATTCGACAAAAACAAAATTATGTCATCAGCATACAGGGAGATTTTATGTTCTGTTGGTCCTACTTTAATTCCATATATTTGTGGATGTAAACGTACTGCCATCGCTAAAGGTTCAATTGCCATAGTAAACAGTAAAGGTGAAAGTGGACAACCTTGTCGACAACCTCTATTAATTTTTATTGATTTTGAGATATTGCTATTTGTTAGGATTTCTGCTGTAGCATTATTGTATATTATCTGAACCCATTTTATGAAATTCTTTCCAAGTCCAAACCTTTGTAAAACTTCAAAAAGAAAGGGCTATTCGACCCTATCAAAGGCCTTTTCAGCATCCAATGATAGGAGAGCTGTATCCGGCGCTTCTTTATTAGAATAAATAATATTAAATAGTCTTCTTACATTATGGAAGCCTTGTCTTCCCATTATAAAGCCATTCTGATCTTGGTTAATTATATTTGGTAATATTTCTTGTAGTCATCTTGCTAAAATTTTACAGATTATCTTAAGGTCTGCATTTAATAGGCTTATTGGTCTCATGTTTTCACATTTATTAGAAGGTTTACCTGGTTTTGGCAACAGTATAATTAAGGCTTTATTTATATATGGCGGTAATTTACTATTTTGAAATGCTTCTAAAACCATTTCCAAAAATGGTTTTATTAATTTATTCTTAAATTTTTTATAGAGGTCAACTGGAAGACCGTCAGGTCCCGCACTTTTTCCTGATTTCATATTATCAATGGCTAGCCCAACTTCTTCTTGACTAATTTTAGACTCCAGTATCTCCCTATTTTCATTTGGAATACACGGTATAGATAATCCGTCCAAAAACCCATTTAGTTTTGTTAAGTCAGTTTCATTTTTTGTATCATATAATTTTTCATAATAATCTCTAAAGGCACTGTTAATTTCTAAAGGATCTACGACTGCCTGTCCGTTACTTATAATACTGGTAATTGGTGTTTTAAATTCTAATTGTTTAATCTGCCATGCCAATAATTTTCCTGATTTTTCACCTTGTTCCTAAAAGGATTGCTTCAATCTTAGAAGACTCGAGGCAGCTCTATTCGCTGATTTTTTGTCATATTCAGCTCTCAGAATCAGTAATTCATTCTCTAATTTGGGATTACTTCCTGCATACACTTTTTCTTGAAGAATTTTTATTTTACGTTCCAATTGGACTCTCTCCTCTCGAGTCTTCCTAGATTTTGAACCTGTGTAACTAATAATATGCCCCCTAATAAAAGCTTTGAAAGCTTCCCACTTTATACATGCTGATGTTTGTGTAGTGTTGATATCAAAGAACTCATCTATCTGTTTTTCTATGTACTTAACAAATTCCTCATCTTGAAGCCATTTATGCTGAAATTGCCACCTACCAGGAACCTTTGTCAATTTCTTATCTACATATATTAGACAGCAGGGTGCGTGATCAGAGATCACAATGTTATCATAGAAACAATTTTGAATCTTGTACCTTAATTCTGTGGAGATCAAAAAATAGTCAATACGTGAGAATGTCTTGTAGGTGTTAGAATAACAAGAATAGGCTTTGACTTGTGGTTTCATTTCTCTCCATATATCTAGCAATCTCAATTCTTTCATAAAATGATTAATGGTCATCCTACATCCATTGTGCGTACAGTCCTGTCCTGTTGACCTATCTATACTGGGATTCAATGTACAATTAAAATCCCCTGCTATTATATATAGCCCTGTGAGTGATGCTAAAGTAAGAAATGAATTAATGAAGAAGTTTTGATCATCTATATTGGGACCATATAAGTTCACCAGATATATATTTTCTAATAACAAAGTTCCTTGGATGATTAGATATCTTCCCAATTTATCTCCAATTACATTTTTCACTTGAAATGGGACTGATTTATGTATGAGAGTCATGACTCCCCTGGCTCGAGATGAAAATGATGAGGTGAATACACTTCCCTGCCATCTACTCCTTATTCTTTTTACATCCTCCTCTATTAGATGAGTTTCTTGTAAAAACACAATTTTTGAACCTATGTCTTTTATTTTATTCAAAACTTGTTTAAGTTTTTTTAGATTTTGTAGACCTCTGCAATTCCATGATGTTAAATTAAGCTTAACGCTTTGGTCTATGGTCAATAAAGAGTTTGAGATTACCTTGCAATATTTTATTTATTTAGCAAATGCAAAGTCCTTAAGCCAAGCAGTTGCCTCCTGGTTTGCTGTATGGAGGGTGTGTAATCCTCCTTCCAGTCTTTGGAGCGGGCAAACCTCTATGATGTGTTCCATTGTTTGCTCCTCTCCACATGCGCACAGTGGGCTAGGGCTACTGCCCCATCTGTGAAGGCTGGCCAAGCAGGGGCCATGTCCAGTCCTGAAGCGATTGAGTGTAGACCACTGTCTCCTTGGGAGGTTGGTGCCCGGGACCTGTTGGTTGGGGTTTATCACCAGCTGTTTGTTTGGGACCTCCTTGGTCTCCCATTCCTCTTGCCAAGCTGTCTGGATGGTAAAGTCAGCTGGGGGAGGGTTTTTCCAAATCGGCCGTCTGGATGAAAGTCGGGCAGTGGGTGGGGTGTAGATATCTGCATGGATTGGCAAGTGAGGAAAATCTTTAACTTTTTGGAGCATCCTTTGAGTTAATGCTGCTCGCCGGATGTGTGGAGGGGCTATGTTTGACAGTACAGAGAGCCAGGGGAGTGGTGTTGAGCGGATTGTTCCAGTTATAGTTCTCATTGTTGAGTTGAGCTGGGTGTCTACATGGTGTGAGTAAGATGACCTGGACCAGACAGGGGCACAATATTCTGCTACAGAGTATGAAAGGGCCAGTGCTGAGGTGCGCAGGGTGGAGACTGCCGCCCCCTATTTTGCACCAGCGAGCTTGCAGAGCAGGTTGTTTCGTACCTTCACCTTAGCAGCCGTCCCCTTTAGATGTTCCTTGAAGGATAAGGTCCTATCAAGGGTCACTCCAAGATAAGTTGGATTTGGGGCATGCTTAAGCTTGAGTCCGCTCAGGTGGATGTTTAGTTCTCTGGCAGCTTTTGCATTGTGGAGATGGAATACACTGGAGACGGTTTTTGCTGGGCTTGGTTTTAGGCGCCAGATTTTGCAGAACTGGTCCAGTTTGGCAAGATCTTCCGTGAGCACCCGTTCCAGTGGTTCAAAGTCTGGTGCTTGGAATGCCAAACAGATGTCGTCTGCATAGATGAATTTGCGGGATTTTGTAGTAGGCAGGTCGTTTATGTAGAGGTTGAACAGAGTTGGAGCTAGAACTGAGCCTTGTGGGAGTCCGTTTTTCTGCATTCTCCATGCACTTGTGTTCTGACCGAGGTGGACTCTGAACCTTCGGTTAGTCAGGAGGGTTTTTATAATTGCTGTTGCCCAAGCAGGGATCGCCTTTATAAGTTTCAGGAGGAGGCCTTTGTGCCAGACCGTATCATAGGCGGCTGTAAGATCGAGAAACACAGCCCCTGTCTTCAGTCTGCTCTCGAAGCCATTTTCGATGAAGGTGGTTAGGGCCAGTACTTGTTCTCCTGTACTGCGGTCCTTGCGGAAACCTGCTTGATCCACACTTAGAATATCCTCTATTTCTGGGGAAATGCGTTGCAGTATTAGGCGCTCCATGATTTTGTAAGGAACGCTGAGTAGGGAGATTGGGCGGTAGCTTGCTGGTAGTTTGTGGTCTTTGCCAGGTTTTGGGATGGCAATGACCTTTGCTGTCCGCCATTTCTTTGGGATCGAGTTTGTTTGTGTGATCCTTGTGTAAAATTGTGTCAACCAGGTTAGGGCTCGGGGGCCAAGATTTTTCATGAATTCTGGGAAGATGTTATCGTATCCTGCTGCCTTTCCACATTTCAGGCCCTGTAGGACTTTCTCCAGTTCAGCAGCCTCGAAGGGTTCAGGGTTCGTTTCCTCTACAGGCATTTTTTGGTGTTTTTTTTAGCTCAGTTGTAACTGCTCTTCTGGTGTCTTTGTCTTGGGGTGCTTTGGCGATAGTCAGTAGGTGGGATGCAACTTGGTTGGGTGTGACGGATGCTCGGCTTTGGCTAGGGGGCTTCTGTGCAGCTCCTAGGCGACGGATGAGGCTCCAACATTTCCTGCTAGAGTGGGTAAAGCTCTGGTCAGCAACTGTCTCCTCCCATTTCTTTCGCCGGGCTGTATTTAGCGATTCAATGAGATGGTCTGCTATCTCTGGGTCCCCTGATGTTTGATAGGATTGTAGGAGGGCAGCACTTTCTCCGTCCAAACATGGGACATAGAGGGGTCGGTAGCCTCGTGGGATTGCAGTATGGGCAGCCTTGAAGACTGCGCTGCAGAAGCGGTTGTATGCTTCATCTACAGTGATGGTGTGGAGTGGGATGGTAACAACGCTCCGGTCCAGAGTTTCACTGAATTTCTTCCAGTTGGCTTTGCGGAAGTTCCAGCGCATCTTCCTTGGGCTGTATATGACTGGAAGTTGTAGGCCAATGTGTACAAGCAGGGGCCGGTGTTGGCTGTGTGGAAAATCATCAAGAATGAGGATCTGTGTAGGATATGGCTCCCCATTCAAAGAGCTGACCCAACACAGGTCAGGAGAATAGTCCTTCTTCCACCTAGCAGAGTGGAAGGTTCCTCTTTGTTTGGGGTCGTATATCAAAGCGAGGTCATTTCTGGATGCCCAGTCTGAAAGTGCCTCCCCATCACTGTCCACTGCTGGGTACCCCCAGTCAGGGTGATGGCTGTTAAAGTCCCCCACATAGATGGCAGGGTGGGGTAGGGTGGGTAAGACCTGCAGATCCCAGTTGGCATTAGGGGGCTTGTACACATTGACAATATGGAAGCCACCAATGATTATGGTGTCTGAGAAATGTGTTGTTATCAGGTGATTTGCTTCAACTATGTCAGAACGCACATAGGTGGCACGTCCATGTTTAACATGTAGAACATAGCACAGGAGGTCAAAGCCTTTGATGGTGAAGCGGCCAGCTTCCTCCGTGCCAATATGAGTCTCTTGGAGGCAGATTACATCAATCGAATGTTGGAAGGCGAGGACTTCAATAAGGCTTCGCTTGGCTGCAGATAGGCCTTCAACGTTTAGTTGTAATATGCGAAGGGCAGATCCTACCACAAAGTGCTCTTGGGGCTGTTTGCTTTCGGCTTTAGGACTGTGACTAGGATTCTTCTTTGACTTGGCACAGAGGCGTCGTCTCTTCGAATTTAGTCTGCTGGTAGGATCATTAGCTTCCCCAGGCGAGCCCGGGTACTGGCGGAGGGCGCGACGAGAACGCTGATCCATTGCCACTATGTTAGGGTTTCTGGATACAAGTCACATGTAATCATATTGGACCTGATTTTTAAAAACATCTGATTTGTTTGCAGTCCAAACTAAGCTTTTTTGGTCCAAAATGTTTTTGATTTTTAACATGATGCCTTGCAATATAAACATGCTCATACAGAGAAGCAAAAACATGGATGGTTGAACATTCATCCCACAAACTACACACAAACAAATTCCCCCTTCCCACATTCGTGGTAATCCCCCCAAAATCAAAAAAAAAAAATCCGTCTCCCGTTATAGCTTGAATCTGCTCCTCCCCCGTGAGGATCAGTCAAACCACTCACTCTTTCCTCCTCTCAATCACCCTGACTCTGCTATTTTTAATGACATGACAATAACTCTCTTGTGTAGTTTTTCCAATTTAACTCCAAAATTTTATAACAACTTTGTACATCATAGCTTTTTTTTTTAATATATAATACAATCTATATTTTGTAGACATGCTATATGTTTCAAATCAGTCAGATACTTGAACACTTGCTTAAATATTCTACCTTTTATATCTTGTTCTTGCTTCATGCTTGGCTCTCGCCAGTCTCTCCTTGGATCTGCTTAATGAGTTCCTGCGCCTCCTGAGGGGTCTTAAAGACTTGGGTTCTCCCTTTATACGTGACCAGCAGTCTTGCAGGATAAATCACTCCGTGACGAATCCCAAGGCTGCGCAGCTCTTTACGGGCGGGGTCAAACTGTTTCCTTAATTGTTGGATTCCTGCGGCCAAATCTGGGTAGAACCGCACCTGTTGATCCTGGTATTTAATTTCTCCTTTAGTACGCGCTGTGTTGGAGACCGTCATCTTGTCCCTGTAGTTGAGGAACTTCATAATCAGCGTCCTCGGTGTTGTCTTCTTATCTCTCGGTGGGCCTATTCGGTGTGCGCTTTCCAAGACGACTGATGACTGTAGATCTGCGTTATTCAGCGCTTCTGGAATCCACTTTTCCAAAAAGGAACACGCATCCTGTTCCTCCGCCCCCTCCGGAAGGCCCACAAGCCTTAAATTATTCCGTCTCGACCGGGATTCTAAGTCCAAGAGGTTATCTTCCAGACGTTTATTTTTTAATTCCAATGTTTGGACCTTTAATTGCAGGCTGTTGACGTCATCTTCAGCGTTGGAGATCCGGAGCTCTGCCTGCGATATTCACTCCATACAGTCGCTTATTTCTTTTCTCATAGCTTCAATCGCAGCTATAATCCCATCAAACTTAGACGAAAAGTCTGTTCTCATAGCGCTGATGGCAGCAAGGACTGCATTCGTTCCTTCGGCAGTCACCGCACCACCGCTAGCCCCCTCCTCAGCCATGGTCACAGGCGATTTATCTGCTGCGTCACGAGCGTGGAAATCTGTTAACTTGGCTTGTCTTGACGAATCAGTTTTTCCTCCGCCTGATTTCACAGCCTTAGTTTTTACCATATCCGCCCCCAAACGCCAGAATAGGTTCTTGTTCCAATTGGGAGAGTTTTAGCCTACTTTTTTATCATTAGGAGCAGAGCAGAGCAGAGCGGAGCGGAGCACACCCTCCTATGCGGCCGCCATAACCGGAAGTCTCATGTCTTCCATTTTCTAATAATTGCTCCCACAGTTGATTTCTTCACACCAACCTGCTTACCTATTGCAGATTCAGTCTTCCCAGCCTGGTGCAGGTCTACAATTTTGTTTCTGGTGTCCTTTGACAGCTCTTTGGTCTTGGCCATAGTGGAGTTTGGAGTCTGACTGTTTGAGGTTGTGGACAGGTGTCTTTTATACTGATAACGAGTTCAAGCAGGTGCCATTAATACAGGTAACGAGTGGAGGACAGAGGAGCCTCTTAAAGAAGTTACATGTCTGTGAGAGCCAGAAATTTTGCTTGTTTGTAGGTGACCAAATACTTATTTTACAGAGGAATTTACCAATTAATTCATTAAAAATCCTTCAATGTGATTTTCTGGATTTTTTTTTTCTCATTTTGTCTCTCATAGTTGAGGTATACCTATTATGAAAATTGGAGACCTCTCTCATCTTTTAAGTGGGAGAACTTGCACAATTGGTGGCTGACTAAATACTTTTTTGCCCCACTGTATGTGTAGAGCATAATGGGAGATTACCTACAGAATTATTATTTTGGCACTCTAACTTTTCATAACCCTTTCACCACTGTACATCTGTCCCTCTGCACTTTGTGAGACAGGGCCTTGGTGGAGGTATGCACTTCATCTTCAAAATATAATAATAATAATTCTTCTTCTTTCAGCTGCTCCCTTTAGGGGTCGCCACAGCAGATCATCTGCCGCCATCTCACCTTGTCCCCCACATCTTCCTCTGTAACACCAACCCTCTCCATGCCCTCCTTCACTACATCCATCAATCTTCTCTGTGGTCTTCCTCTTTTCCTCCTGCCTGGCAGCTCCAGCTTCAACATCCTTTGTCCAGTATCTCCACTATTCCTCCTCTGCACATGTCCAAACCATCTCAACCTTGTCTCTCTTACTTTGTCTCCAAACCGCTCAACCTGAGCTGTCCCTCTGATATACTCATTTCTAATCCTCTCCCTCCTAGTCACTCCCAATGAGAATCTTACCATCTTCAACTCTGCCACCTCTAGCTCTGCCTCCTGTCTTTTTGTCAGAACCACCATCTTCAAACCATACATGATAGCAGGTCTCACTACTGTCTTGTAAATCTTCCCTTTCACTCTTGCTGCTATCCTTTTGTCACAAATCACCCCTGACACTCGTCTCTACCCACTCCACCCTGACTGCACTCTTTTTCACATCTCTTGTGCATTTTCCATTGCTTTGGATGGTTGACCCCAAATATTAAAACTCATCTACCTTCACTGCCTCTACTCCTTGCATCTTCACCGTTACACCTGCCTCTCTCTCATTCACACTCATATTTCACATTGAAGACCCTGGAGAGACTGCTCCTTGCTCACCTCCGCCCCCTGGTGGGACCAGCGATGGATCCACTCCAGTTCGCCGACCAGCATGGCATTGGGGTGGAGGATGCAGTGATCTTCCTCCTTCACTGTTCTCTGTCCCACCTGGAGAAGCCCGGGAATGCGGTGAGGATCATGTTCTTTGACTTCTCCAGTGCTTTCAACACCATCTAACCGATGATCCTGAAGGACAAGCTGCTGTGCGCAGGGGTGGACCAGCACCTGTTATCATGGATCCTGGACTACCTCATTAACCGGCCACAGTTTGTGAGAACCCAGGACTGTGTGTCTGACACGATCATCGGTAGCACGGGGGCCCCCCAGGGAACGGTTTTGACTCCCTTCCTGTTCACCCTTTATACTGTGGACTTCTCACACGACACAACACACTGCCATCTACAGAAGTTCTCTGACGACTCTGCGATCGTCGGCCTCATCTCCAACGGAGATGAAGCTGAGTACAGAGGACTTATCCAGGACTTCGTGGACTGGTGCCATCGGAACTGCCTCCAGATCAACGCGAGGAAAACTAAGGAGCTGGTGGTGGACTGCTGCAGGCAAGTACAACCCCTCACAGCACCAGTAAACATCCAGGGAACAGACATCGAGATGGTGGCATCCTACAAGTACCTGGGTGTTCATCTGAACAATAAACTAGACTGGTCACACAATACCGACGCACTCTACAAGAAGGGACAGTGCAGGCTGTTCCTACTGAGGAGACTCAGGTCTTTTGGTGTACAAGGGGCGCTGCTGAAGACATTCTACGACACGGTGGTGGCATCAGCCATCACTTTTGGAGTGGAGTGAACAAACTGATCAAAGAAGCTAGCTCTGTCCTGGGGAAACGCCTTGACCCAGTGGAGGAGATAGGAGAGAGAAGGATGGTGACTAAACTGTCATCTCTGCTGGAGTCCGAGTCCCACCCTATGCAGGACATACTGAACACACTGAGGAGCTCATTTAGCAGCAGACTACATCATCCTAGGTCCACAACCGAGAGGTTTCGCAGGTCCTTCCTACCTACGGCTGTCAGACTGTATAACCTAAGCAGGGCTGCTCGCAGAGATAGCAAAAAAACGTGACAACCTAACAGTAGTGAATACAAAAGACGCAATAGACTTGCACAATGGTCCCCTCCGGTATACAACTAGGAGAATACCGGTCACTACGGAGGGTGACAATATGTATGTACTAAGTAGACGGTTATGCTGTTCATTCCATCTAGCTACAATGCTCCGCATTGTGTGTTTATATATTTATATATTTATTCCATCTAGCTACAATGCTCCGCACTGTGTGTTTATATATTTATATATACATATGTATATTCGCTGCTCTTGTTTTTCTTGTCTTCTTGATTGTTGCTCTGAGTGTTGCTATCCCTGTGCTGTTGCAATCCTGGAATTTCCCCATTGTGGGACTAATAAAGGCTTATCTTATCTTATATATTCTGTCTTGCTTCTAACGACTTTTATTCCTCTTCTCTCCAGAGCATACCTCCACCTCTCCAGGTTCTCGTCCACCTGCTCCCTACTCTCACTACAGATCACAGTGTCATCTGCAAACATCATGGTCCATGGAGACCTGCCTGACCTTGTCTGCCAGCCTGTTCATCACCATGGCAAACAAGAAGGGGCTCAGGGCCGATCCCTGAGGCAGCACAGCAACTCACCCTTGGCCGGGGGATCCTGGGTTCCATCCCAGCCCCTGACCAACAGTGATCTGTGTGGAGTTTGCATGTTCTCCCCGTGTTTGCGTGGGTTTACTCTGGGATTTCTCCGGTTTCCTCCCACATGCCAAAAACATGCAAGTTAGGTTAATTGGCATCAAACTGGGGATTCTAAATTGTCCTTAGGTCTGACTGTGAGAGTGAATGGTTGTCTGTCTCTTTGTGTTGGCCCTGCGATGGACTGGCGATCTGTCCAGGGTGTACCCTGCCTCTCACCCAAAGATGCTAGGATAGGCTCCAGCCCCCCTGCGACCTGAAAAGGATTAAGCAGAAGAAGATGGATGGATGGACCCACAGCTCTAAACTGGTTTTCTTCATAGTTAGCTGATAGGTGTTTTTTCTGTCTCTGTGAATCAGTTTATGTTCGATACTGCAGCCTTGTCATGTGGGGTTCCTCAGGGCTCAGTCTTGGGTCCTGTTTAATTTTCCTTATACTTGCTTCCACTTGGTCAGTTAATTGATAGCTTTAATGATGTTTCTTATCATTTTTTATGCTGATGATATTCAGGTGTATTTTTCTTTTAGACCACAAGAACTTCATAAATTTTCAGCTATAACAGATTGTATAACTGCTGTCAAGAACTGGCTTTATGCAAACTATTTACAGTTAAATGAAAAACAGAGACTCTAATAATCACTCCTGACAGTGTGATCCCTATTATTAAAGAATCCCTTGGGCCACTTAGTTCCTTCAGCAAATCCTCTGTATGTAATCTCAGCGTAGTTCTTGACAGCTCTTTATTCCCTAGATCAGGGGTGTCCAATCATGTGCCATGGAGGGCCAAGACCCTGCAGGCTTTACCTCCAACCAGTGTCTTCAACAGCAGATTTCACTGAGATTCTTCCCACTGATTGCTGATAAGTGAAAACACTTGCTGAAGAAACTGGGTAGAAGAGAAAACCTGCAGGGTCTTGGTGCTCCACGGTACATGATTGGACACCACTGCCCTAGATGCTCATGTAAATCAGTTGACTTGCTCGGCTTTTTTCCACCTGAGAAACATTGCTAAACTGACAGGCATGGTGTCTATGACTGAATTGGAAATGGTTACTAATACTTTTATTTCTTCTCATTTGGACTACTGTAATTCGCTTTTTAATGTTCTTAACAAAACTTCCTTAAATTGGCTCCAGATGGTTCAAAATGTAGCTGCAAGGCTAACTAAAGTTAACAAGCAATCTCACATCACCCCCATTTTATGTAATCTTCATTGTCTCCAGGGGTGGTTCTAGGATCAGAGCCGAGCACCCAATGAGCTCCACCACACACACACAATTTTGCTACAGTTATTATCTTTCATACATTTCCTCCCTAGCTTCTAGTTAGTGAACATGGTACCTGATGAGACATAAAAACAGTGACAGCTTGGACTTAATACTTTGCTTCTCCCAAAACGACAACAGCTTCTTTCTCTCAAATTCAGCCAGTGCACAGTGGTTGATTGACAACGAACCATTGAAGAAAAACATCTGCTACTAGCTGTCTTAGCCAGGGCTGGACTGAAAAAAAAAAAAAAAAATCAGTCCTGGGATTTTTGGTGTAATTTGTTTAGTCGCAACATTCAACCATCACACTTAATCTAACAGAGGACAGAATTATCCCACCTTTGACCTTAACAAGTGAATCCCTGTGGTTTTAAAGAAAGAAAGAAAGTTACTTTATTATCTATTTTGCATAAATATTTTCTCATAATTTTAAAGTCTCAAAATTTTCCAAAGGTGGAAAACTTTGAGAAAAAGCTACACAATTACGAGGAAAAAAACCCATCACAAACATTTATACAATAAAAGCTTCAAATTTACTACAATAACATAATACATTTATAAGGAAGACTGCCCATTTAAGATAAGAAAAGATAAGCCTTTATTAGTCCCACAATGGGGAAATTCCAGGATTGCAACAGCACAGGGATAGCAACACTCAGAGCAATAATCAAGAAGACAAGAAAAACAAGAGCAGCGAATATACAGTACATATGTACATATAAATACATAAATATATAAACACACAGTGTGGAGCATTGTAGCTAGATGGAATAAACAGCATAACCGTCTGCTTAGTTATCCTACATAGTATGAATATGTACCCATACATATTGTCACCCTCCGTGGCGACCGATGTTGTCCTAGTTGTATACTGGAGGGGACCATTGTGTAAGTCTATTGCGTCTTTTGCATTCAATACTATTAGGTTGTCACGTTTTTTGCTATCTCTGCGAGAAGCCCTGCTTAGGTTATACAGTCTGACAGCCGTACGTAGGAAGGACCTGCGAAACCTCTCAGTTGCACACCTAGGATGATGTAGTCTGCTGCTAAATGAGCTCCTCAGTGCGTTCAGTATGTCCTGCATAGGGTGGGACTCGGACTCCAGCAGAGATGACAGTTTAGCCACCATCCTTCTCTCTCCTATCTCCTCCACTGGGTCAAGGCGCTGCCCCAGGACAGAGCTAGCTTTCTTGATCAGTTTGTTCAGTCTCTTCCTATCGGCTGCTGTAATGCCACTGCCCCAGCAGACCACTCCAAAAGTGATGGCTGATGCCACCACCGTGTCGTAGAATGTCTTCAGCAGCGCCCCTTGTACACCAAAAGACCTGAGTCTCCTCAGTAGGAACAGCCTGCGCTGTCCCTTCTTGTAGAGTGTGTCGGTATTGTGTGACCAGTCTAGTTTATTGTTCAGATGAACACCCAGGTACTTGTAGGATGTCACCATCTCAATGTCTGTTCCCTGGATGTTTACTGGTGCTGTGAGGGGTTGTCCTTGCCTGCGGCAGTCCGCCACCAGCGCCTTACAGTTTTTCTCACGTTGATCTGGAGGCAGTTCCGATGGCACCAGTCCACGAAGTACTGGATAAGTCCTCTGTACTCAGCTTCATCTCTGTTGGAGATCAGGCCGACGATCGCAGAGTCATCAGAGAACCTCTGTAGATGGCAGTGTGTTGTGTTGTGTGAGAAGTCCGCAGTATAAAGGGTGAACAGGAAGGGAGCCAAAACTGTTCCCTGGGGGGCCCCCGTGCTACCGATGATCGTGTCAGACACACAGTCCCGGGTTCTCACAAACTGTGGCCGGTTAGTGAGGTAGTCCAGGATCCATGATGACAGGTGCCGGTCCACCCCTGGACACAGCAGCTTGTCCTTCAGGATCATCGGTTGGATGGTGTTGAAAGCACTGGAGAAGTCAAAGAACATGATCCTCACCGCATTCCTGGGCTTCTCCAGGTGGGACAGAGAACGGTGAAGGAGGAAGATCACTGCATCCTCCACCCCAATGCCATGCTGGTAGGCGAACTGGAGTGGATCCATTGCTGGTCCCACCAGGGGGCGGAGGTGAGCAAGGAGCAGTCTCTCCAGGGTCTTCATCATGTGAGACGTCAGGGCCACTGGTCTGTAGCTGTTCAGGTCTTTGGGGTGGGAAGTCTTTGGTTCAGGTACCACACAAGATGTTTTCCACAACTGTGGTACCCTCCCCAGCTTCAGACTCAGGTTGAAGATGAGCTCAACAATCCCACACAGCTGGTCTGCAAAGGACTTGAGGAGCTTTGCGCTAATGCCGTCCGGTCCCAACGCCTTCCTCGCCTTGATCTTCCTCAGCTCCGTCCTCACCTGAGTCTTAGTGAGGGTCATGTTGGGGAGCTGTGTGTTGGGAGTGGGGGGGTGTTGGTGGAGTGGGGTGTAGGCAGCAGGACTCGATGTCTTTAGAGGCAGCAGTGGTTGTTGTGCAATCGGGGGGGAGGGCGGTTGGTCAAACCTATTAAAAAAACAGGTTCAGATTGTTCGCCCACTCCCTGCCCCCCGCGGCCTGGGGAGAGGTATTCTGGAGCCCAGAGATGGTTTTAAGGTTTCTCCAGACCCCACCGATGTCGCTCTGTTGCAGCTTGTCCTCCATCTTCCTCCTGAAGCTGTCATTGCCTTCTCTGATCTTCCTCCTCAGCTCCCTCTGTACGGACTTCAGCGTCTCCCTGTTCCCCAACCTGAAGATCCTCTTCTTCTCTCTCAGAAGTGGTTTTATCTCAGGGTTGATCCAGGGTTTGTTGTTCGAGGAACACCGTATGGTCTTGGTGGGTACGGTGTTGTCCACACAGAAGCTGATGTAGTCCGTGACGGTGTGAGTGAGGCCATCGATGTCCTCACCATGTGGATCGCAGAGCTGCTCCCAGGCAGTGGTTTCAAAACAGTCCTTTAGAGCGTCCATTGCCTCCTCAGACCATAACTTCACTGTTTGCATGACCGGAGGTTGTCTGTGCACTAGGGGTTTGTACACCGGCAGGAGATGAACCAAGTTGTGATCTGATCTTCCGAGTTGGGGGAGTGGTGATGAGGTGTACGCCTCCTTAGTGTTTGCGTAGAATAAGTCCAGTGTTTTATTGTCTCTAGTGTAGCATGTGACATACTGGGTGAACGTGGGTAGAATGGGAGACAGTGAGATATGGTTGAAATCGCCTGAGATGAGGAGAAGAGCATCTGGGTGTTCTGTCTGCAGCCTGCCAGTTACTGAGTGGATGACGTCACGCGCTGTCCCAGCGTTCGCCGTCGGATTTGCATAAATAACAATGCAGATCATGTGTGAGTATTCCCTCGGGAGATAGGTAGGCCGCATGCTAACAGCTAGCAACTCCATGTCTTTGTTGCAGTGTTGTTGTTTAACCGTGATATGTCCCGGTCTGCACCAGTTGTTATTGACATACATTATCACTCCTCCGCCCCTTGCCTTCCCACTGTCTGGTGTTCGGTCTGCCCGTATTGCGTGGAAACCCTCCAGATCAATGTCAGCATCTGTTGCTAGTCCTGTTAGCCACGTCTCCGTGAATAGCAACAGGCTGCACTCCCTGTATTTGCTATCGTAGCGGGAGATAGCCGCTAGCTCATCTGTTTTTCTGAGTAGCAATCGTACATTCCCCATAATAACGGATGGAAGGGCAGGTCTGTACCTTATATTCCTCGCCTGCCGTCTTATTCCAGCAC
Source organism: Pholidichthys leucotaenia (assembly GCA_020510985.1). Taxonomy (NCBI): domain Eukaryota; kingdom Metazoa; phylum Chordata; class Actinopteri; order Cichliformes; family Pholidichthyidae; genus Pholidichthys; species Pholidichthys leucotaenia. The sequence goes on from CM035849.1 coordinate 298,320,008, forward strand.
GACATCCATGCTGTTTTCGTCTTATTTCTCCCAGTGTGTCGAGTTTTTGCGTTAGCATCGCGGGCCGGTTAAGTGCTAACAGCTGGTCCCTATTGTACTTCCTCCTACAAGAAACAGTGGCTCCGTCCGCTGGCTCAGGAGACATTTGTGTGATCTAGGTGTCTGTGATGGATCAAGGTGTCACCAAAACAGAAAGATTAGCAAGAGAGCCTGATAGTAAGTAGAAATAGGACGAAATTGATCCGCTGTTGCAAAAAGGCAGCCTACTTGTTTGGCGCCGGAAGTAGGCGCCATTATTTAAAATATGTACTAAATTCATGAGAGAAAAAAATGCAAAATTACAAGAAAGACAAACTTGAATTTAAAAGACAAAAGTTACAAATTTATGAGGAAAAAATTCACATCTGTACAATTACAGTCATTGAGAATGTAAACACAGGAAGTTATTTAAAAGATTCAATAAATTCATTAAGAAAACGTAAATTTATAAATTGTTGAGACAAAGGTTAGAAAATCACAAGAGAAATGTAGCTCATTTGCAATTTAAAAAAATTAAGGAAAACAAATCAATGAAAGATGACGGACATTATTGAGGCATAAATGCAAAGACGGAAGAAAAAAGATGCCAGTTTATGATGCAAAAGTCACAAATTCAAGAAAAAAAATGTCAATCCATGAGCGCAAAATTTTTCACCAAGTTTCAAATTTCATGAAGTTTCTTAAAAAGTCTATAATTAAAAAAGAATAAAAATAATCATAAGAAAAAGTAGGAAATTTATGACAACTCTCCAAATTCACAGAAAAAATTTCCACATTTTCAATTAAAAAAATCTCTAATTTAGGTGGTAGAGTAGCCTGAATCTGTACACAAGTAAATGTAGGTTATCTTTATATATTATTACTCAAATATACTTAAGAGTAGTTACCCCAAAATAGTTAGAGCTACTGAGATGTGACTTTAGTTTGGACAGTTTGAGGTTTTTCTCCTGAATTTATGGCAGTTTTATTCTAAATTTACTACCTTTTCCTTGTAAATTTGAAAGATTTTTTCCCACTTAAATCAACCTTTTCTCATAATTTGTGTTTAGTGCTAATTTAGGGCTTTTTTCTTGTACATTTGAGACTTTACTCTTATAAATTTGTGAGGTTTTTCCTCAAATTAAAACCCAAAAAATAAAATGAGCAAAGATGCAGTATTTTCTGTTCTATTATAGGATACTTATAGCCTATTAATATCCCATCCCAGATGAAAACCTCACATACTTTGAAACCTAAATGTTATGAGGTATGCATCATACTTTTACCCAATAAATTCAGACAGACCCAAAAACTATTCCTAACATTGCAGAACATTCCAGCTGAGGCTGATGTCATATCATTACGAGTGTGTTACCTGTAGAAAAGCTGTACCAGCCTCCCCTCACTTTTCCAGCTGTTGGGATAGGGAGGGACCTCACTGTGTGTGTGTGTGTGTGCGCCAGGGCTCCAGCGCATGCCGCAGGTACAGGGGAGAGAACGTGTGTGAAAGGAGGGGTCATACCATTTGCGTGGCGGGTGGGGGTGTTCATTTTCGTGTTTAAAAAGTTTAAACAACAAACTACTGAATATGGTTTGGATGTTATTTCAGCTTGTCAAAGATGAACTAAAATTTTATAATCACAACTTTTCTCACTCCAATTTTTAGGGGTGCCGAGTATAAATTTAGGGTGCTACAGCACCCCTAAAAAAGGTCTAACGCCACCCATGAATTTGGCTCCCTGTTAATTTTAGAGTTCAGCTTAAAATTCTGGTTTTCACTTTTACAGCCTTGCATGGTCTTGAACCTCCCTACGTTGCAGAGCTCATTCAGTCATACTCCTCTTCTCAGCCCCTCAAGTCCTCTGGTTAGCTTTTATTAGGTTCCTCGGACTTATTTTAAACAGGTGGCGATGAAGCTTTTCAAGCTGGAGCAGCAAAGTTGTGGAACACTCTCCCCGTTCAGTCCGTTTGACTGACTCTGAGGTTATTTTTAGGAAACAAATTAAAACACTGTTGTTTAGACAGGCCTTCAGGTAGGGAGAAGGGGGGTTATTTGTTGGTTTGTTTTATTTTACCATATCTATTGTAATCTATTGTTAACTTAAATTTTACTCTTAATTTGTGCATCTTTGTCATTTAACCTGTTTCTGTGTTTTATTTCATATAAAGCACTTTGTGACTTTTGTCTGTGAAAAGTGCTACACAAATAAAGTTATTAATATAATGGCTGTAGGTTTTTTATGATTTGAACTTTATTGGATTTTCAGTTTAGAAAGTAAAAAAACCCAAAAAAACAAAAAAACACAAAGAGCGGATATACCCAGTGAGAGGATAAAACATTCCAGTTCCCCCCTAGTACTCCTAAAATAATTGGCTTAATCTACAACACCTATAGAGGTGAGATAGGATCCCCATTTATTGTAGAAGCTGTCCATCCTGTCCAAAAGTTTATATGAAAGGCGTTCCAGTGCAGCTAGTTTGCCCAACTCCCTGAGCCACTGAGCTACAGGTGGGGCAGAGGAAGATTTCCAATAGGAAACAATCATCTTTTGGCCCACCATCAGAGCAGTCTGAATCCACTCGGCGTCAGAGAATGAGTCCTGAAGAGTTGAAGGATCCCCAAGGACAAAAAGTCTCTGAGTGAATGGCACATCATGCTTGACAACTGTCATAATATGTCTATGGATCTCCAACCAAAAGTCCTGGATTTCCAGACAACTCCAGATCATATGGATAAGTGTACCCTCCCCCTGTAGACATCTCCAGCAGCTTGATGAGTGTATAAGATTTGCTCTAAACATTTTATAGGGTGTCCAGTAGATTCGATTCAAAATTTTAAATTGAACAAGTCTGGTTTTCAATTCCCTAGACACTTTCTTCCCATTCCTTAAAATATTTGCCCATTCAGCATCAGTGAATTGTGAATTCAGATCTTTTTCCCATGCCTGTTTGAGGGTTGGAGAGTCTTTATTTGAGCTCTTAAGGATCACTGAATAAAAATTTGAGGCCTTACATCTTTTACGACAGGAGCTCAATGCCTGGGTGAACCAATCTGCCTCAGGAGGAGGGGTAGCTGTAGATCCAAAGACCTGACACAGCAAATGTCGAAGTTGCAGGTATTTCCAGAACTGATTCTGTGGTAGTCCATACTGTGCCCGTAGGTTGTCAAATGATTTGAGAGCTCCCCCTTCATATAGATCTTTTAGCATCAAGATGTCCTTTTTCACCCAGATTTTCCAAATAAATGGGGATTTTCCAATGTGGAGACTTGGGTTAAGCCAAATAGAAGCCATAGAATGAAGATGAGAGCTAAACCCTAGAATAAAAGCAACCCTCTTCCAAACGTATTGTAAGAAGGATACTATAGGATGCGACTGAAATTTGGAGGAAAGTTTGATTGCAATTAGATGTACTAAGGGAAGAGGGCTGCTCAGATAACTCTCCAAATAAAACTAAGGGCGAGCTCTCTCAGGGGGGACAACCCAGTGAATCAAATGTCTAAGACTAAAAGCATAATGATATAAAATTAAATTTGGGACCCCCAAACCTCCTGAATCTGTAGTCTTTTGTAGTCTTTTCAGCTTTAATCTAGGGCGCTTACCATTCCATATAAACTTATTGCATAACCTATCAAATTGCCGAAAATAACCAACTGGGATCCTAAGAGGAAGGGATTGTAGAAGGTAATTAAATTGGGGTGCACAAATCATCTTGATAACATTGACCTTGCCCCAAAGAGACAAAAAAAGGGGCGACCACCTCTCTATGTCTATTTTAAATTTATCGAGCAGAGGCTCAAAATTAATCTGAATTAAATCCGATAAAGTATGAGGAAACAGGATGCCAAGATATTTAATTCCTAATTTTGGCCAAGAAAAGCCTATATTTTGACCAAATGTAAACAGTGTTTTAGGGCAATAAGGTATTAGGGGGAGAGCTTCTGATTTTGTCCAGTTGACTTTATAACCAGACAGATGTGAAAATTGGTTAATAATTTTAAGGAGAGCTGGAATTGATTTTTGAGGTTGTGTAATCAGTACCAATGCGTCATCAGCATACAACATTATCTTATGGGTACTGCCATGGACCTGAATACCTGGAAAGTTGCCGTCTTTGCGGATAGCTACAGCTAATGGTTCTAATGCCAAAGCGAAAAGCAGGGGGCTTAAAGGGCAGCCCTGGCGCGTGCCCCTATAGAGTCTAAAAGGCTGTGATGTAACTTGATTTGATGCCACTGAAGCTCTAGGTTCATTATATAGTAGTTTGATCCAGGAAAGAAACTTTGGACCAAAACCAAAAGTCTCTAGAGTAGCAAAAAGATACTGCCACTCAACCCTGTCAAATGCTTTTTCAGCATCCAGGGAGAGAGCTGCTACTGGAGAGAGGTGTGCAAGTGAGGGATCATTTTGAACTGACCATATGATATCAATGAATCGCCTAATATTGTCTGCCGCACCCCTGGAACGAATAAAACCCACCTGATCAGGATGTATAAGATATGTCATTACTTTATCTAATCTTAATGCCAAAATTTTGGAAAGAATTTTACAGTCACAGTTTATAAGACTAATTGGTCTATAATTCTTGCAATCTAACGGGTCTTTATTGCTTTTTAAAATAAGCGAAATGAAAGCCTCTGTTAAAGAAGGAGGCAGACGGCCTTGTTCAAAAGATTCCGTAAACATTTCTAAAAGTAAAGGAGAAAGCTCATCAACACAGGCCCTGTAAAATTCTACAGTGAATCCGTCAGGGCCCGGTGCTTTTCCAGTCGGAAGGCTCTTAATGAATGACTTTTGCAATTTCATCTTTGGTAATTGGGGCATCAAGCAGGTCTATTTGTTCCTTCGTTAGGGAGGGCAAAGACAAGGAAGACAAAAATGCATAAATCACTTGAAATCCAGCTTCCATTTCAGATGAGTAGAATAGAATAGAATAGACTTTATTTGTCATTATAACAAGTACAACGAAATTAAAATGCAAACCAATCAGTGAATGAGGAGTAAAAAAGAAGCTTAAAAAAATTATATAAATTACTAATTTTAAATATCACACACACTCAATTTCACAGTTTCAAACCTCATGTTCTACTAGAATTCAGAAAGGTAATTGCGGTCGGATAAAAACTGTTTTTGAATCCATTTGTCCTTGTTTTGATTGCTCTAAACCGCCTTCCTGATGGTAGTAGTTGGAAGAGAGAGTGACCGGGATGGAAGGGGTCCTTCAGGAGTTTTTGTGCCTTTTTAAGGCAGCGGGCGTGGTGCAGTTCTTCAAGGCTGAGGAGAGGGCAACCAATAATTTTTTGGGCTGTGTTGATGACAGTCTGAAGAGCTTTCTTCTGAGCTACCGTGCAGCTGCTGAACCAAATACAAATACAATAAGTTAAATTGCTCTCAATAGAGCAATGATAAAAAGACAACAGCAGTCTCTGACAGATGTTGTTTCCTCTCAGCACCCTAAGGAAATGTAGTCTCTGCTGGGCCTTTTTCAGCAGCTCAGTTGTGTTCACCCCCCATGTCATGTCCTCCTGAATGTGGACCCCCAGGAAGCGGAAATCCTTGACCCTCTCCACACCCGTGCCACTAATAGTCAGAGGTTGAATGTCTGTTTTATTTCTTCTGAAGTCTATAATGACCTCCTTTGTGTGTGGAGGAACGAAATAAGGGTCACCAGTGTGGAGGCAAGGATCAAATAAGTGCAGGCGGACACGGCGAACTGAAGGTTAAAAGGGTGCTTTATTCTTCCTCCATCACGAAGCTCACCCAGCGCTGTGGCAGCGCGCTGGAGTGAGCCCTGCATCTCTAGGTGTCAGAATGCGAGTAAGAGAGAGAGTGAGGACTTCCGGTTATGGCTGCCACGTAGGACGGACGTGTCTCGCTCTGCTCTGCTCCTGGGGAAAAAAAAATCGGCAAATAACTCTCTCATTTGGGACAGAACGTATCCCAGCATTTGGGCGAGGATATGTCGGCGAAGCCTAAGGCTGGAAAACCAGGAAAAGGAAAAAGCGAGCCGCCGAAACAGTCCAAATTAACGGACTTTCAGGTCTGTGACGCAGTAAACAAAACTCCATATATGGCGGAGGAGGCTGGCAACGGTGCGATGTCTGCGCGGGGAGGCGCAGATGCGCTGATGGCTGCCATGAGTTCAATGAGAGCGGACTTTTCCTCTAGATTTGATGGGATTATGACAGCGTTGGAAGGAATAAGAAAGGAATTGGGTGACTGTGTAGAACGAACGGCGCAGATGGAGCTCCGTCTCGCTAGTGCTGAAGATGACGTCACCCGTCTTCAATTAAAGGTGCGCACTTTGGAAAAAAAAAATAAATCTCTGGAAGATAATATTTTGGATTTGGAATCTCGGTCGAGACAGAATAATTTGAGGCTGGTGGGTCTTCCAGAGGAATCAGAAGGTCGGGACGTATGTTCCTTTCTGGAAAAGTGGATTCCGGAGGTGCTGGGCAGCGAGGAGTTGCAATCAGCAGTGGTTCTGGAAAAAGCACATCGTATTGGCCCACGGAGAGATAAGGGACCGCCGAGGACCTTAATTATGAAGTTTCTTAGCAACAGAGACAGGATGAAGATCTTCAACGCTGCACGAGCTAAAAAAGGAGAGATTAAACACCAGGACCAGCAGGTGCGGTTCTACCCAGATTTGGCCACAGGAATCCAGCAATTGAGGAAGCAGTTTGATCCCGTACATAAGGAGCTGCGCAACCTTGGGATTCGTCATGGTGTAATCTATCCTGCGAGACTGCTGACCACGTATGAGGGCAGAACCCACATCTTCAAGACCCCAGAGGAGGCGCAGGAGTTCATCAAGAAGATCAAAGAAGAAGAAGAGACTGGTGGGAGCTAAGCATGAACAAAATATAAGGTAGAATAATTAAGCATTTGCACAGGCATCTGACTGACTTGAAGTAAATAGTAAGTTTACAAAATATAGATTGTATTATATATTAAAAAAACAAAACAAAAACAAAACAAATTAAAAAAAAACAAAAAAAAAAAACTATGATGTACAAAGTTGTTAAAAATTTTGGAGTTAAGTTGGAAAACTACAGAGGAGAGTTAATGTTACGTCATTAAAAGCAGTAGAGTTAGGGTGATTGGGAGGATGAAGAAGGAGTGGCTTAGGCTGTTCCCCGTGGGTGTGGAACGGTCGATGGCTATATCGGGAGACAGAATTTTTCTTTTGATTTTGGGGGGTTTGCCACAAGTGTGGGAAGGGGAAATTTGTTTGTGTGTAGTTTGTAGGATGAATGTTCAACCACTCATGTTTTTGCTTCTCTGTATGAGCATGTTTACACTGCAAGGTAATCCCAAACTCTCTATTGATCATGGACCAAAGTGTTAATCTTAATTTAACTTCATGGAATTGCAGAGGTCTACAAAATTTAAAAAAACTTAAACAAGTTATGAATAAAATAAAGGACATGGGTTCAAGAATTGTGTTTTTACAAGAAACTCATCTGATAGAGGAGGATGTTAAAAGAATTAGGAGTAGATGGCAGGGAAGTGTATTCACCTCTTCATTTTCATCCCGAGCCAGGGGAGTTATGACTCTCATACATAAATCAGTTCCTTTTCAAGTGAAAAATGTAATTGGAGACAAATTTGGAAGATATGTAATCATTCAAGGTTCTTTGCTATTAGAAAATATAAATCTTGTGAACTTATATGGTCCCAATATAGATGATCAGAAGTTCTTTGCTAATTTATTTCTCATCTTATCATCACTTACAGGGCAACATATAATAGCAGGGGATTTTAATTGTACATTGAATCCAGGTGTGGATAGATCAACAGGACTGGATTGTACGCACATTGGATGTAGGATGACTATTAATCATTTTATGAAAGAATTGAGATTGTTAGATATATGGAGAGAAATGAAACCACAAGTTAAAGCCTATTCTTGTTATTCCAGTACCTACAAGACATTCTCACGTATTGATTATTTTTTGATTTCCACAGAATTAAGGTCCAAGATTCAAAACTGCTTTTATGATAACATCGTGATCTCTGATCATGCACCCTGTTGTCTAATATATGTAGATAAAAAATTGACAAAGGAATCAGGTAGATGGCAATTTCAGCATAAATGGCTTCAGGATGAGGAATTTGTCAAGTATATAGAAAAACAGATAGACGAGTTCTTTGACATCAATACTACACAAACATCAGCATGTGTAAAGTGGGAGGCTTTCAAAGCTTTTATTAGGGGACATATTATTAGTTATACAGGATCAAAATCTAAGAAGACTCGAGAGGAGAGAGCTAAATTGGAACATAAAATAAAAAGTCTTCAGGAAAAAGTGTATGCAGGAAGTGACCCAAGGTTGGAGAATGAATTACTGATTTTGAGAGCTGAATACGACAAAAAATCAGCGAATAGAGCTGCCTCGAGTCTTCTAAGATTGAAACAATCTTTTTATGAACAAGGTGAAAAATCAGGAAAATTATTAGCATGGCAGATTAAACAATTGGAAATTAAAACACCAATTACCAGTATTATAAGTAAGGGACAGGTAGTTATAGATCCTTTAGAAATTAATAGAGCCTTTAGAGATTACTATGAAAAATTATATGATACCAAAAATGAACCTGATTTAACAAAACTAAATGGGTTTTTGAACGAACTATCTATACCGTGTATACCAAATGAAAACAGGGAGATATTGGAGTCTAAAATTAGTCAAGAAGAAGTTGGGCTAGCCATTGATAATATGAAATCAGGAAAAAGTGCAGGACCAGATGGTCTTCCAGTTGACCTTTATAAAAAATTTAAGAATAAATTAATAAAACCTTTTTTGGAAATGGTTTTAGAAGCATTTCAAAATAATAATTTACCATCATACATAAATAATGCCTTAATTATACTGCTGCCAAAACCAGGTAAGCCCTCTAATAAATGTGAAAATATGAGACCAATAAGCCTATTAAACGCCGACCTTAAGATAATCTGTAAAATTTTAGCAAGACGAATACAAGAAATTTTACCAAATATTATTAATCGAGATCAGAATGGCTTTATAAAGGGTAGACAAGGCTTCCATAATGTAAGAAGACTATTTAATATTATTTATTTTAATAAAGAAGCACCGGATACAGCTCTCCTATCATTGGACGCCGAAAAGGCCTTTGATAGAGTTGAATGGCCCTTTCTTTTTGAAGTCCTACAAAGGTTTGGACTTGGAAATAATTTCATAAAATGGGTTCAAATAATATACAATAATGCTACAGCAGAAATCCTAACAAATAACAATATTTCAAAACCAATAAAAATCAATAGAGGATGTCGACAAGGCTGTCCACTTTCACCTTTACTGTTTACTATGGCAATTGAACCTTTAGCGATAGCGATACGTTTACATTCACAAATATATGGAATTAAAGTTGGGCCAACAGAACATAAAATCTCCCTGTACGCCGATGATATAATTTTGTTTATGTCGAATCTAAAAAAATCAATTCCAACCTTGTTGAATTTAATAAAGAATTTTGGGGAAATATCAGGATATAAAATAAATAAAACTAAATCTTCAATATTAATGCTAAATGAGACCCAGAGAAATTACCCAGCCCCTGAGGCAAATCAATTCAATGTTGTAAATCAGTTTAAATATTTAGGAATCCAAATTATGCCTAAGCTAGAATCAGTCGCCAGCGTCAACTATGAAGCCTTAATGTCAGATATCAATGAGTTAACTCAGAGATGGATGTCACTACCAATGTCGATGATCGGGAGAATCAATATACTTAAAAGTAATATTTTACCTAAAATACTTTATTTATTTCAATACATTCCCTTATCACCACCTTTAGATCTATTCTCAAGAATAAAAAAAAAGTTAGTGGAATTTATATGGAACAACAGGAGGGCTAGATTACGTCTGTCTTTATTATATTTACCATTTGATCGTGGAGGTCTGAAATGTCCAAATTTTATGTTGTATTATTGGTCGGCACAACTGAGGTCTATGACATATTATTTTTCATCAAATGATCTCCCTCACTGGACTGAAATGGAATCATACAATTTACCTTTACCTCTTCCCATATTCATATACTCAGATTCGGCAAAAAAATTACAAAAACAAGTTAAAAATCCATTTGTAAAGCATATGATCAAAATATGGTGTGAAGCTAAAAACTATTTAAAAGAACCACAGTTATTGTCACAATTTAGTCCAATATGGGGTAATCAATATTTTAAACCAGGGAGAGCGGACGCTGTATTTAAAGTATGGAATTTAAAAGGGATACAAAAGATTCAGGATTTATATTTGCCATGTGCAGACAACATAATGTCTTTTGAAGAGCTGAGGATCAAATTTAATCTCAATAGAACACATTTTTTTAAATATCTTCAACTTAGAAACTTTATTCGATCAAATCAAAATAAAGCTCTCACTCGACCTATTTATTCATCTTTGGAAAAAATGATGATGAAAGATAGTAAAAGAAAGGGTATTATTTCAGAGTTTTATAACTCATTGACACTATCTTCAAGTGAAAATTCACTGAAAAGATTAAACTACTGGAAAGAAGATCTGCAAATTGAAATTTCGGAGGAACAATGGGAATTGGCTTGTACAGAAGCTCAAACCAAATCAATAAATGCACGCCTTAAATTGATACATTTCAAATGGTTAATGCGGATGTATGTTACACCGGAGGAGTTAAATAGATATAACAAAAATATACCAGATACATGCACAAAATGCATGGAAAGTAAAGGAACCCTATTTCATTGTTTATGGGAATGTAGATTAATAAGAATGTTTTGGGAAGAGGTGAGGGTAACAATTGAAAAAATAATCTCAAAACAAATCATACTGAATCCTAAACTGTTTTTGTTGGGTCTGTACCCAGAAAAGCATAATTTTAATAAAAGTGAAAGAACATTCATAGACCTCAGTTTGCTTAATGCCAAAAAATGTATTGCACTATTATGGAAAAAGACTCATAGACCAGATGTGACTCAGTGGTTAAGACAGATGTTAACAAACCTTCCATTAGAAAGAATAACATATATACTGAAATCAAAGGAAATTGTGTTTGAGAATATATGGAGACCTTTTATTGATTATGTAAAAAATTTAAACATAACTCTTGAAGAAGAAGGTGAATGATGTGTGTGGACCTTGTAAATTCCAAACTGGTGAACATAATATGTATACTTATGTATTGGATTGTCTAGACTAAACAGAGGAGCATTGTTGAAGACTTGATTTTGTTGGTGGTTGTTGGTGTTTTTAGTGCATTTTTTTTTTTTTGTAGTACTTTAGCGTTAGTGTTTGATTGTTTGTATCATGTTTGTTAAAAAAAAAAAAGGTTCAATAAAGATATTGTGGAAAAAAAAAAAGAGAGAGAGTGAGGCATATACAGTCAGCTCTTTTATACTGACCTACAGACAGTGCATGCATGGCATATTAGCATAACAGTCAAGCAGGAATGCATGGACATTTACATGAGAGTCACACATATCAATAGCAGGATTACTGGCGCCGGAATTCCTCTCTGCTCCGGGGCTGTGGGACAAAAGAGGCTGCAAGGCACATCTACATATTGATATCAGTCCATACATCTCATTGTTCTGTTAAGTGCTCAAGCTGAGTGCTCTGCCTGTCCAGTAGTAAAGCGAAATGTAAAATTCTCTGAAAACACCATTAATTTAATTTAAGTCCAACACCAAAGTACCATCCTGCGTCCTAATAGCAGATATAGTGCACTGAGCTTCTTTCATTTTAATGTATCTAGCCAGCACTTTGTCAGCTTTATCCCCCTCCTCAAATTGTTTGTGCTTGAGATGAAATAGGGAAAACTCAGCTTTTTGTGTTAGGATTGAATTCAGCTCATACTTAAGCTTCACAAGGGGTGGCAGATTTACTAAGTTTGTACCCTGTCTGAATACAGCCTCTAATATAGCTATTCTCCTCTCCAAATTAATCTGTTTAACAATGTTGGCTTTCTTTTTAAAAGATGTATATTGAATAATATGACCCCTGATAAATGCCTTAAAGGCCTCCCAAGCAACACTGGCAGAGGGAGCAGAATCCCAGTTTGTCTCGAGATATAGAGAGATCTCTGCTTTCAAAGAGGACACAAAATCTGGGTTAAGAAGAAGACTTGAATTAAGCCTCCATCTACAATTTTTTTTAACTGACAAGGCGGAACCATATGTAAAAAAACGGGCATGATCTGATAGTAGTATGCTACCAATTGAGCTCGAATTTACAGAGAAGACAGAGGATTTTGACAATAGAAAGTAATCAATCCTGGAAAACACATTATGAGCAGTGGAATATAAAGTGTAATCCCTTGTGGACGGATTAAAAAGTCGCCAAACATCTACCAAACCAATTGAATTGCACATGTCTTTCAGTATAGAGCCAGATTCAGACGAACGCTGTGAGGGGGTGCTCCGATCTAAGATGTTGTCCATGACCTGGTTAAAATCCCCACCTACTAAAATGGGATAATTACCCATTTCGCTTAGTTTATGTTCAAGTTGTGCAAAAAAAGCACAATCAACTATATTTGGTGGATAGACATTAGCGAGTATCATCCTATGGCCCTGAATTTCTACAAGGACCATGAGGAGTCGTCCATCATCATCACGAACCTCTTTTAGACACCTGAACTGCAGATGTTTATGAATAAGGATTGCCACCCCCCTGCTCTGGCTATTAACGCAAGACGCAAACCCGCGACCCACCCAATCCCGACAGAGTTTTTTAGATTCTGTATTAGTGAGGTGGGTCTCCTGAAACAACACTACATCCACTTTTTTTGATTTAATAAACGCCAACATTTTTTTCCTCTTAATTGGGTGGTTAAGACCTTTAACATTCCAAGTTATAAGGTTAAGAAAGCTCTGACAATTAGCCGTCATCATAAACAGTACATATTACCATCCAAAATATCCAGCAATTCTTTACCAAAAACTTCCTCACTGGGCAAAAGACAAACACAATAAAAGTTGAAAATACAAAAAAAAAAAAAGAAAAAAAAAAAAAAAAAAAGACAAAAACCACTTAAACATAGAGTAACATAATCGGTGACCTAGAACAAATGTCACCCATCGGTGCACAAGAAGAGCACCAACTAAAATAAAAAACTCTAAGACCGTGACTGTAAACAGTGCAACAAACTCAGGGAGAGCCGCTACATCGCAGTAGCCTAATGCTTACAGATAATAAAGCGCGGGCAGTAACTTTTATGTTCAGTTGTTAACAAAAACAAAAATGAAGCCTTACATTAATACTGCATCCAGTCCTCCATCAAAAATATATAACATGTGTTCTTACTTTTGTCCATCAATGACTCACGGTAGTGAAAGGATCAGGTTCAGTGCTTTCTTGGGATCAGTGAACTCCTGTTTGCCACTTGACAACTTCACGACAAGAACTGATACAAGAGGGAGAATGCAATTTTCTTCTGATGCAGCAGGTGTTTACATTGCTTGAACGCCGCCCTCATCTCGGTTACTCGTCTGGAATAATCCGGAAAAATCATGATGTGATGACCATTCCAATCCAGCTTTCCCATCCCGCGCGCTGCCTCCACAATACGCTCCTTGTCCTGGAAGCGCAGAAGTCGAATCAGAATAGGCCTGGGTGGCTGGCCGTCTGGTTTGCGTCTGGGAAGGCTCCGGTGCGCACGGTCAATTTCCAGCCCTCCAGGGAACTCAATTTTCAGCAGATCTGGGATAGTTTTACGCATGAAGGTGAGGGCATCTGACTTTTCACAGTTTTCTGGAAAATCGACAAAACGTAGATTGTTTCGACGCGATCTATTTTCCAAGTCATCCAGTTTCAAAAGCAAATCTTCCACCTGCGTCTGAGTTGCGGGAGGATTAGCATCCAGAGCTGCACTAGCATCTTCGAGAAAGGCAATGCGAGATTCCACATCTCCCAGCCGAGTGGCTAACTCCGTTAGCTTTGTATCCACCGCCCTCATTGACGCCTTCATAGAGTTGAGCTTAGCATCTTGCTTCTCCGATGTTTGTTTCAGCAGTGCATAGATCTTAGAAATGTCCTCTGCCATTTGATCTTTGGCAACACCTGTATCTGTTGAAGGTGGCGGAGAGGAAGGAGGGCTCATTGTGGTATTGCTAGCTTTAGCCAAACTTTCCTTGCTAGCACCGGCTTTGGAGCGAATGTTGAGTTTCTGTTGCTGTGCTGGCATTTTTAATCCTGTTCTCCGCAAATGTAGTCTCAATGCAAAAATGTAAAGTAGTTTCGACCGAGGAAACAGATGAAAAAGTGCCCTTGTAAAAGTAAAAAGGCTGTCTGCACTGCGGAGCTCCCCACCTAAGCTGCCATCTTCACTGCCCGCGTCACCCTATCGCCACTCTTTGTCGGCTGTAGGTTTTTTTTAAGAGTAATGAGTATTTTGATATTATATAGATATCACTTCTCATCTATACAGCAGAGCACTTTCAGGAGGAAAAAAAGGCCTCAGAAGCCTTCTGCCATGTTTTTTCTCCTACGATCACAGAGCAGATGACTTGTAACTTTGCGTTCTGTAAACGTTGTGCGCTTTAATGTTTTGGTTTTGGTTTTTTCCTTAAACGTCTGGGAATTAATTCTTTCGTGAGCTCAAATTCTAGGAGTCAAACTCCATTTCTAGACGTTTATTTTTATAACTTTTTCCAGTTAAACTTTCTTTAAACTTGCCATTTTTAATATTGACTTTATTTTTAATTTCTTTATTGACCAACTTACACACTAGAAACCAATTTCATCTCCACAAAGTCCAAAGATCTGTTAATTTTGCTATTAGATCAGATTTTTTTGTAATTATTCTCGAATTCCCTGGGAAAGCCGCTTGCCAACGAAGAAGAGAGGCCACGGATCCTTTAAGGCGACGCAGCCCACCATCACAGCTGCCTGAAGAATTCACCATGCCATCACGCTGTACCTCATTGTACGACAATAGACTGGAAAAGTTGCATCACCGAGTATTTGCGGGCCAAATATTTGGTTGACACTTATTTACATTGAAAGCTTCACGAGGACGACGAAAGAACTCTTCAACTTCAGCTTCAAGAAGGAATCACGTGAGCTGCATCTTCTTTATTCATCTGCTGAATCAAACGTCTGAGATTTGAGAATAATTCAATATTTGATCAAATGCAAAATTAAAGAGCCATTAACATAACTCCTCTTTTCCTTAAAATTCCGTTTTCATTTTCTTAAGAGTAATCCAGAATTTCCCATATAATTAATTTAACTTTCCCCATAAATTTGCATTATGTTTTCCATAATCTGTTAACTCAAACTGATCTAAATTCAGTTTACAGTTAACCCTGGTTCTGCAAATGTTTACATTGTTAATCTATCATTTACAAGTTTAATTTCATGGTTAATGAAATCACTGCAATGTCTTTTAATCATCATTTCATTTAATAAATATATGAAAATGAGAGAAGTTGTGGGGAATTTTTCATTCTGAGTCTGGTTTAAAGTCCCCAGTATCAAATTCACTAAAATTTTGAGACTGATTGTTAATTAATTTGAGTGATTAAACAGGTATAAAGTAAAGTTAAAGATTAAAATTGCTCCTTAGAGAGGAGCTGGTGCCCCACGAGTGTTTATTAACTTTTTGTGTGTGTGTGGACCCACAAATCATCTCAGGTCCCAATACATTAATACAAATTAAATAATTTTTATACCTGATCATAATTATTTAATCACCATATTGTTACAGCAGCTAGTTCCAACTGAGCAATTTCATTGGACAATGGGGATTCCAGGAGTTACTGTATTCCACAATAATCCCACGATACTGGATATGTATCACTCCGCTTCAAACGTGCTCTAGTAACCGTTAATTACTAACGGTTATTTACTCTCAAGTCTATCAATACAGTGGCTTCTTATGGATGACAACTGTAATACTGTGTTGGATACCTTGATTTTCACAGTGAGGTGCTGTATGAAAAGAAATCATCTCTGTAACCCAGAACTTCTACCCTTTTTAAAAAAAAAAAAAAAAAAAAACTTTAATTAGTTTACGAAGTCCTGCCCTTGTAATCATCCACAAGCTACTTCATATCATTTTAAACAGGCAATCTAAAGATTGATGTACTATCTTAATTAGCAAACCACATTATCTTTATGGTGACACTCTTTATTTCATCTGAAAATGCCACAAAAAAGCAAGCAAAGTGTGCCAAAGCCAAAGTGCTAGCATACTAACTAGCCACCTGCATGATCATACGGTGACTGCAAACTGACTCAACAGGTGACCGGTATGTATTATAAACACTGACTTTTGCACTGGACAATATTTCTTTACATGTGTGTGAAATGACGAGAGACTATTCCCTTCTACATGATGCTGGCTGAGGTGCGTAGCAACAGTTAACTGGGCACATTTAGAAGGGACTATTTTTATCAGCGGTGCAAAATGACTGGTCATACAACAGTTAGTTCTGACTGAGCAATTTCATTGGACAATAGAGATTCCAGGAGTTCAATTCAATTCAATTAAATTCAACTTTATTTATATAGCGCCATTTCACAACAACAGTCATCTCATAGCACTATCAACTGAAGGGGGCACCCCCACAGTTGCAGAAAGACCCCAGCAATCAGGCGATCCCCTGTGAGCAAGCACTTGGCGACGGTGGAGAGGAAAAACTCCCTTTTAACAGGAAGAAACCTCCAGCAGAACCAGGCTCAGGGAGGGGCAGTCATCTGCTGCGACTGGCTGGGGGGTGAGGGGATAGAGAAGAAGAAAAGAACAGACATGTAGAGAGCAAACAGCACAATGGGGACTCAATCTATGGGAGAGAACAAACAAATGTTAATGACCAGCAAAAAAAAAGATTTCATTGAGAGTGAGGAAAGGAGTGAGGCCCAGTGCATTACTGGAGGTCCCCCGGCTGACTAAACCTATTAGCAGCATAACTAAGGGAGGGTTCAGAAACACATGATCCCTCCCTAATTGTAGGCTATATCAAAAAGGTAGGTTTTAGCCCTATTCTTAAAAACAGAGATCGAATCTGACTCCCGAATCCAGATTGGCAGCTGATTCCACAGGAGAGGAGCTTGATAACTGAAGGCTCTGCCTCCCATTGTACTTTTGGAGATTCTAGGTATTACAAGTAATCCTGCATTTTGGGAGCGTAGTGCTCTGTTAGGATAATACGGTAGTACCAGATCTTTTAAATAAAAAGGAGCCTGATTGTTTAGAGCTTTGTAAGTAAGAAGAAGGATTTTAAACTTAATTCTAAACTCTATGGGAAGCCAATGAAGGGAGGCAAGAACCGGAGAGATATGATCTCTCTTTCTAGTACCTGTTAAAACTCTTGCTGCAGCATTTTGGATCAGCTGAAGACTTTTTAAAGATGTTTTAGTACAGCCTGATAATAAAGAATTACAATAATCTAATCTCGAGCTAACAAAAGCGTGGATCAGTTTCTCAGCATCACTCTGAGACAAGATGCTCCTAATCTTGGCAATATTACGCAAATGATAGAAGGCAGTCTTAGAAACAAATTTAATATGTGAATTGAAGAACAAATCCTGATCAAAAATAACTCCAAGGTTCCTCACAGAGCTATTAAGAGAAAGAGTAACCGCATCCAAACTGAAAGTTTGATTTGGAAAGGAATTTCTAAGGTTTTTTGGACCAACAAGAATGACTTCAGTCTTATCTGAATTTAATAGCAGGAAATTACAAGTCATCCAAGCTTTGATTTCCTTAAGACAGGCTTCTAACTTGGCTAAATGATTACTATCATCTGGCTTCATTGACAGGTATAATTGTGTGTCATCTGCATAACAATGAAAATGTATACAGTGCTTTCTAATAATGTTGCCTAACGGAAGCATATATAAACTAAAAAGAGTAGGGCCTAGCACAGATCCCTGTGGAACTCCATGACTAAGCTTTGAGTTGAAAGAAAACTTATTATTTACATGAACAAACTGGAACCTATCAGATAAATAAGATCTAAACCACTGCAACGAAGTTCCA
The DNA here is from genome assembly GCA_020510985.1 of Pholidichthys leucotaenia. Taxonomy (NCBI): domain Eukaryota; kingdom Metazoa; phylum Chordata; class Actinopteri; order Cichliformes; family Pholidichthyidae; genus Pholidichthys; species Pholidichthys leucotaenia. The sequence goes on from CM035849.1 coordinate 298,338,016, forward strand.
TTAAGTCCAACATAGTGTTCTAATCTATCAAGTAGAATATTATGATCGATAGTATCAAAAGCTGCACTAAGGTCTAAAAGGACAAGTACAGAAACTAGTCCATTATCAGATGCAATGAGGAGGTCGTTAGTGACCTTCGCTAAGGCTGTTTCAGTACTATGATGGATTCTAAACCCAGATTGAAACTCTTCAAGTAAACCATTTCCCTGCAGGTGGTCAAATAATTGCGTAGCAACAACTCTTTCTAAGATTTTTGAAATGAAAGGGAGATTAGAGATTGGTCTATAGTTAGCTAAAGCTCATGGATCTAGCGTTGGCTTTTTGAGTAAGGGTTTAATTACAGCCGTTTTAAAAGCCTGCGGTACATGGCCTAAAGTTAATGAAGAATTGATTATATGAAGAATAAAGCTACCAATAAGTGGGAAGACTTCTTTAAATAACCTGGTAGGAATAGGGTCTAAAAGACAAGTTGAAGGTTTGGATGAGGAAACTATTTTGTCTAACTCACAAAGGTCGATTGGAGTAAACTCATCAAGACAGACATCAATTGAAGGAGTTGTAGTAGTTACAGTATTTAAAGGCCTTGTCCGGACGAAAATTCAATATCGCTAAATCATATCTTAAATTTTTATGTGAGACGAGCTAATTTGAACCGCACATGTTTTGGTGTCAACAAATGCCGCATAAGGTGACAATGCGCTCTTGAAGTACGCTGTCCTTGAGAGCTGTCTGGCTCAGCCAAGCATCAGCGGCTAAGATGGCCACTGACTGTGTGACATCATCACAGGGAGAGACACGCACACGCTCGGCGGACATTGTTTGTTGTTTACGTTTTAAAATCGGCGATTACGGATATTTCTCGGAGTACTTGTGGATTACAAATAGATTATTTATTAAGATTAGGATTTCAGGAATTGAATTAATTATGGTTTGGCGTTGTGTTGTCTACGGGTGCGACGTTATACCAGCGGAGCATGCGGTGAGTGTTTTTGAATTTCCCGTCCTTGGGAAAATCAGAACGGCATGGGTGAAATTCGTTCAGAAAACGCGAAAAAATTGGAATGATGTCGGTAACTCACCCAACATGTGCAGTAGACATTTCGTTGACAGCGATTTCGAGAATAAGATGCAATTTGTGTCACGACTCGCCGCTCATCAGCGGCTTCAGCTGCGCGCACACCTGCGTAGTACAAATACAAAGATGCGAGCACTACATACGATCCCGCAGCTCCTGAGAGACTGCAACCTAACACAAAAAACAGTTTCACACAATGAAACAACAGTGCATGTATTATATATATATAAAAATTATTATCCCATTGATTTTCATCATTTTTGGTCACATATCTCACACCTACAATTTATTTATTTCAGGGACAAAGGGCTGTGAAAAAGTTGTTGATATGATCAACAAAACACGGGTCCTCAGGGATGTGCGAAAGCTGAGTCCAGGGCAGCAAACTTCAAATGTGGAGGCTTTCCACAGTCTGATTATTCATTTTGCACCAAAGAGTGTACACTTCTCATTCCTTGGAATGTTGACAAGGTGAGGAGATGCAATATGTGACCAAAAATATGAAATGCAATTATAATAACAGTGCCAATTACATAGAGTTTCTGCTGATAGACAGATCACTTATATGTCCAAAAATAAATCATTGTGATAAAATACCCAAAATTACCCAAAAAAGGCGGATATACACTGCAAGCAAAGAAAGTTAATCCAACTTTCGGGGAGTATAAGAAATATTAGTATCATTTTCTAGGCTTGTATATGATATTTACAGTGGGTCAAATGGATGTCTAATTTTTATTGAATATATTTTTTTTCAGAATATGTGGATGATCTGATGAATATTCTGTTCAACAAAACCTTGGTTGATCCAACCCACTTATGGGAGCAGTGGCACTCTGTACAAGCCAGAGTTCCTGCCACACTGAGTGCCAAATTTCAGCGTCCCATCAAAGCTGATGCTGTTGAGCAACATGTATCTAGATTTTCAAAATCAAACATGTAAAAGTAGAAGAAATTTCCAATTAGCAATGAAAGTTCAGCTTTCAATTGTTAGGGAAGCAACATATTTTGCTAAGACAAACAAATATCAGCCTAAGATTTTAAGAGAAATGTGCTTTTAAAAATGGAACCCGAATTTTATACCATTAAATGGTAGAAAAATGATTCAAATGTATATGACATGCAACTTTGATGAATGCTGAAATATTAGAATTATAAAATTGACATGAACATTAATAAACTCAATATATGATTTTACAAAACTTTATTTAAATATCATTTTTCACAAATCTAATCTTGGTAGGCAAAATCCCTTGTAGTGATCCGATGGGAATGTTTCTCTGATGAGGCTCACAGCACAGGCAGGCAATATCACCCTCCCTTCTTCCTGAGCTGACGTCACTGCTGCCCGCCCCTATCGACAGATGGCGGTACTGCAGCATCACTAAGTGAAAGATGGGCTATTACCAAATAAAGTCATTTATGGAGGCTGGTGACACATATTAAATCACGGGAATGGCCAGAATGGAATATTTTCATACAATCAGTTTATTAGTTCAATAAAAAAATGTCACCGTACAAGGACTTTAAGTTAACTGTGGGAAGAATCTGATTGATTTTATCTCTGATGGATGAAATTTTATTATTGAAAAAGTTCATAAAGTCCTGACTAGTAAGCTCTAAGGGAATGCTAGGATTGACAGAGTCCTGACTCTTTGTCAACCTGGCTACAGTACTGAAAAGAAACCTGGGATTATTCTTGTTCTCTTCTATTAATGCAGAGTAATAACTCGTTCTAGAGTTACTATATTCAGTGGTGTAGTGAATGTGGTGTGCGTGTGTGCTGCCGTACCCGCCCCTGGTGTGACGTCAGGCGGGCACAGCCCTTGTGCATAAATAGTTTGGTTCTGATAATAAAAGGATGAACTTGCTGCATGACAGACGAGACTCCTGTCCCTCATTTTACATACATAACATTTGGCGACAAGGATAAAAATTATGGGAGCGTAGGGGCTACCTCCACCACTAGCACCGTTTCTAGAGTACACAGGAGAGCCGGTGATCCTGTGGCTGCAGTGGACGGCCATGTTTAAGAATTAAAATTAAATTAAATTAAATTAAATTAAATCACCCTTATTGTCATTCAACTGTACAACCAATCATGTACAGTAGAACGAGATTTTGCTTTACCTATCTACTGTGTTAATCACACACACCCCAAGTGCAGAATCAGAGGGCCGCTGCCATGCAAGGCGCCGCCACAAATTTCCCTCCTCCATTCCATTATTGCTGAGCACCAAGCTGGACGGCAGGAAGTTCCACTTTTATATGGTCTTCGGCATGACCCGGCCGGGATTACATCAGGGCGCTGGGCTTAAGCAGGCTTGACGGGAGACGACGGCGAGCACTCCTGACCCACAATTTTGGTGCAGAGGGCCGAAGAATTCTTGGTATGTTGGGTGAAATGGAGTACTATGAGGATGCTGTCGAGCGGCTGGCTGAGTACTTTGATGAGCAGATGAGGACCATGAAGCTGTGGGTAATGGAGCTGTTGATGCCAGGAATGGCTAAGCTAGTTAGCTGCGGGAAGCTAATGACCCGTTCTGTGCCTATGGACAGGTTAGCCGCTAAGTTAACTTTGCACTAAAACCAAGCTATGAGCTACCAGCTAGACTTCAAGGTAGGACCAGGGCCACGAATGGAGGAGTCCAAGGTCACTGAAGACGGCGGGCCAGTCAAGGAGCTCAGCACGATACAGGACCATAACGCCGATGAGTTGGACGGCGCAGTGTGCAGCGACGGCAGAGACGGAGAGCAGCAGGAGTCATCCCTGCAGCTGAAGGCTAGGCAGCAAGTGAGCGGGACCATGGAAGCTGAGAGCCCCGGGGAAGAACAGCGACAGCTGGGCACAGAGATGATGCGGCGAAGTGCCTGGAACGAGGGTACCGAGAGTAGCGACGAAACACCCGAGTTGGAGAGTGATGCTGAAGAGAGTGATGCTGACGAGAGTGACGCTGAAAGCCCTGAGGGAGAGCAACTGCAACCGGACACGGAGGCAGCACAGCGAAGCGCCTGGAACGAGGGTGCTGGGAGCAGCAGCGAGGAGAAGGGGTTGTGAAACAACACCGGCGAAAGCGAGGTTGTGAGCCACGGGAGTGAGCAACAGCAACCGTGTGCCACGGAGGTCAGGCAGTGTCTCAGTGCCGGAGCTCAGGCCACCCTGGACGAGGGTGCCGGGCGTTACAGTGAGCTGCCAGAGGCAGCAAGTGGCACCGACAAGCAGGCTTCGGGTCTCCCCGGAGTTAGGCCACAGGGGGCTGGCATGTTCGGGACAACGATGCCAGCTGTGGTGGTGTTGAAAGCAGTCGGGAGCGGACCGACGAGCACGGGGAGGCAGTGTGCCAGACAGCAGCACGGCGGGTCCCGAGGAATGAGGCAGTTGGTGGTGAAGAGTGACATTTTTGCTGGAGAGGTTGGTTTTGATCCCAGAGGTAGACGGCGGCCAGGGGCGTTCATGACGTGGGGCTGCCTGGGACCTCTGAACTGGTCTTATCTAAAGCGGCCAGGGGCGTGCATGATTTGGGGCTGCCCTGGTCCCCTGGGCTGGTGTTACCTCTAGCTGCTGGTGGACATAGGTGTGACTTAAATATCATTGATGTAAATATGTAGAGATACAGACGTGGACAAAATTGTTGGTACCCCTCTGTTAATGAAAGAAAAACCCACAATGGTCACAGAAATAACTTGAATCTGACAAAAGTGGTGATAAATAAAAATTCTATGAAAATTAACCAATGAAAATCAGACAATGCTTTTGAATTGTGGTTCAACAGAATTATTTTAAAAAACAAACTCATGAAACAGGCCTGGACAAAAATGATGGTACCCTTAACTTAATATTTTGTTGCACAACCTTTTGAGGCAATCACTGCAATCAAACGATTTCTGTAACTGCCAATGAGACTTCTGCACCTCTCAGCAGGTATTTTGGCCCACTCCTCATCAGCAAACTGCTCCAGTTGTCTCAGGTTTGAAGGGTGCCTTCTCCAGACGCCATGTTTCAGCTCCTTCCACAGATGTTTAATAGGTTTTAGATCAGGGCTCATAGAAGGTCACTTTAGAATAGTCCAATGTTTGGCTCTTAGCCATTCTTGGGTGTTTTTAGCTATGTGTTTTGGGTCATTATCCTGTTGCAAGACCCATGACCTGCAACTGAGACCAAGATGTCTGACACTGGGCAGCACATTTCTCTCTAGAATACCTTGATAGTCTTGAGATTTCATTGTACCCTGCACAGATTCAAGACACCCTGTGCCAGATGCAGCAAAGCAGCCCCAGAACATAACAAAACCTCCTCCATGTTTCACAGTAGGGACAGTATTCTTTTCTTGGTATGCTTCATTTTTGCGTCTGTGAACATAGAGCTGACGTGCCTTGCCAAAAAGTTCCAGCTTTGTCTTGTCTGTCCATAGGACATTCTCCCAGAAGCTTTGTGGCTTGTCAACATGCAGTTTGGCAAATTCCAGTCTGGCTTTTTTATGATTCGTTTTCAACAGTGGTGTCCTCCTTGGTCGTCTCCCATGAAGTCCACTTTGGCTCAAACAACGATGGATGGTGCGATCTGACACTGGTGTACCTTGACCTTGGAGTTCACCATGAATGTGTGTAGAGGTTGTTCTGGGCTCTTTTGTTACCATTCGTATTATCCGTCTCTTCCATTTTTCATCAAGTTTCCTCCTGTGACCACGTCCAGGGAGGTTGGCTACAGTCCCGTGGATCTTAAATTTCTGAATAATATGTACAACTGTAGTCACAGGAACATCAAGCTGCTTGGAGATGGTCTTATAGCCTTTACCTTTAACATGCTTGTCTATAATTTTCTTTCTAATCTCCTGAGACAACTCTCTCCTTTGCTTCCTCTGGTCCATGTTTAGTGTGGTACACACCATGTCAACAAACAGCACAGTGACTACTTGTCACCCTTTAAATAGGCCGACTGACTAATTACAAGTTTGTAGACACCTGTGATGTTAATTAGAGGACACATCTTGGTTGAACATGTCCCTATGGTCACATTATTTTCAATCTTTTCTAGGGGTACCATCATTTTTGTCCAGGCCTGTTTCATGAGTTTGTTTTTTAAAATAATTCTGTTGAACCACAATTCAAAAGCATTGTCTGATTTTCATTGGTTAATTTTCATAGAACTTTTATTTACTACCACTTTTGTCAGATTTAAGTTATTTCTGTGACCATTGTGGGTTTCTCTGTCATTAACAGAGGGGTACCAACAATTTTGTCCACATCTGTATACTCTGCTGGTGTGCATGTAAGCATGCATGTATGTTATGGGACTATTTTACTTATTTTAGAGACATGGTCCAATTTATTTTTTGTGTGTATATTTAAAAAAAAAATGAGGAAAAAATGCTGGTTTGAGTTATTTTGTGTGTATGTGATAGGCCATTTTCCTAGAGTTCATGATTCCTTGTTCCTTAGTGCATGATTCAGGTCTGAAATTGGGGAGGGTCTTGATTGTGTGTGTGGTTTGCATTTTTGTAAGGGGGAGTGGAACTGTGGTGTAGTGAATGTGGTGTGTGTGTGCTGCCGTACCCGCCCCTGGTGTGACATCAGGCAGGCACAGCCCTTGTGTATAAATAGTTCAGTTCTGATAATAAAGGGTGAACTTGCTGCATGACAGAGGAGACTCTTGTCCCTCATTTTACATGCATAACATATTCCACAATAATTACACTCCAATTTCACTGGATATGTATCACTCCACTTCAAATGTGTTCATGTAACTGTTAATTACTAACAGTAATTTGCTATCAGCTTTGACAACTGCAGTACTGTTTTGGATACCTTAATGTCCACAGTGAGGCGCTGTTTGACAAGAAATTTCCGTGAATATCCGTGACCTGGAAGATCCACCCTTTTGGAAAAAAATGTTTTCATTTACCATTGCATAAACGTTATTTTAAGCTTATTAAGCTATTTCACGTCTGGCAGTACTACAGTTTGATTTATTGTCTCGATTAACAAACCACAATACCTTTGTGGTGATGGATTTTTTGTTTCATCTGAAAATGCAAAGAAACGCGAGCAAGGTGTGCTAAATCGCTAGCATGCTAACTACTAGCTACGAGCTAGCTACCAGTGTTCTGGCAACCAGCGTTTTGATCTCTGGTCTTCTGCAGTACCGACTCAACAGGTATGTTTATAAACACATTACTTTTGCACTTGACAATATTTAATTTGTTTAGATGTGTGTGAAATGACAATAGTCATCTTCATGCTGACTGAAATGCTTAGCAGCAGTTACTAGCTACATTTAGAAGGGACTATTTTTTTCCTCCGCTGTGCAAAATAACTGGTTAAACAAATCACATTTTTTCCAGTATTGCTGTTATTTAATAAATTGTGTTTGTGGAACTGTTGTATAAAAACAATATTACACTCAAAGTTGTGCAGTATCAATGAAAATACTAACCACGGTGATTTGTTGTAGGCTGCAAAGTGTCGGGCCGAAGACACTCTTCATCTTATCAGACCGCTTCTATTTTTGTCTCCCTCTCTCAGGGAGCCACAAAGCACCATTGGAGAATTCCTTCTTAAATGCTGTATTTATAGAGATTGCGTAAGAAAAAACAAAGTAATCAATGGTTGTTGAAGGAATAAATGTGTTTTTAGGTTCTTTTTATTTCATCTTTATGCTTCTTCCATAACATCTTTGTATTTGTCATGCAAGAATGTGATGTAATATGCTTAATCATGCTTAGGTCTTCAGGGGTGCCAAGAAGACGAACAGTATGAATGTGATTAGAATGTTTTAGACCCGTGAAGGCCTTGTGTTCAAGTCATGCAGGATAGATAAACACCTCATGTGATACTTATGCTGAAGAGACCTTGTGTATAGAAGCCAGATCTATGATTGTTGCGCATATGCTCATCACTCAGGCTGTGTGCCTCTTTTTGACCAAAAACATTAAAGACGCACTTCGGTGGCTCTAGAACAACCTCAAAAACAAATGTGTATTGTCCAAAATAGTATATCATGGCTTTTTACCCACAAAAAAAAAAAAACTTTCATTGCCTTAGAATTGCTTGGAAAGAGCTTTTACATCTTCCACCTCCTTAAGTATGTGCGGGTCTATGAATATGGAATACAGTAGCCCTAACGGTGGAAAACTACAGGTGGCTGCAGTCGGTTTCACGCCGTCCCCGGGAACTAACTGTCAGCGTGGTCAGTGGTAGGCAGACCGTGAGCCTCTGCCTGCAGAGCCACGTCGGCTCCTCCTTCTTCCCCCTGGGGGAGGGAACTCAGGTATTTAGCCATTCCCACTGCTTAGACTGATTGGTTAATGTTAAAACCAATCAGGCTAAGCAGGAATGCTTATGTAGCTAGAAACGCTCTGTCCAAAGTCGGGGGGGGGGGGTGTTGACAGCAGAAGAACACAGATGTGGGACTGATTTTGCTCTTGATATGTCTTGTAAGTCACAAAAAACATGTTACAGACATGTTAACAACAAAAAACATGATTTTGGCAGAGTCACTTTAAACAATCATTTTGCTCGCACTTTGTTCTCTTGTCTCATTTTTTTCCAACTTGCCATCACATAGCATTTTTCTTACAGTTGTGGTCTGGAGCACAGAGACATGATTCATAAATATTCACACTTTAATAACCAAGAAGCCTTGCTGTCTTCTGATCTACAGCTTTTGTGCAGTTAAACTAGAAGGTTCTGTCCACCTCCTTATGTGGATCCACCATAGAGAAGAAAAAGGCCTGAAGGTGACTCTTTTACTCTCCTCTGAAACAAGTGCTGCAGCTCCCTCCATTCACACAAACAGGTGTAGTCCACTCATTACAGCTCTCCTCTTTTGGTTCTGACAACGCAGATAAGGATGCACAATTTTTAAACAGGGGAATCATTTTTTTTTAATCATAACAAATCAGATTTTTCTGGACAAAGCAAACCAGTGTGGGAGAACATTTAAAAGTGAAAACAAAGAAAAAAATATTGATTTTGCCCTGCATTTTAGGTAAAATTGTTTTGGTTTTAAAATACTACATTAAATGTGGTGGAACAGCAAATGGTGAAGGGTGAAAACAGTCGGGTTGTCTGAATGAGTCTAGTGCAGCTGAAACACCAACCTGATCAATTATCCACACAACAAACATGAAAGTTTTAGGAGCAAAAACAGAGCCTCAGCATAGTTCTAGACACAGGGAGCCCGTCCTCATGGGCTCTGAGCAGACAGTCACACACATACTTCCTTGAATGGGACAGTGCTCCCTCGAGAACAAGGCTTTCTGGGGCAGATGAGGGTTAGCAGAGCCTCAATGTGCTCCTTCTTTCACATGCACATCAGAGCACAACACAAAGTGAAGCTCATCCACACTACAGCTCAAAGGCTTGGTGCCACCTGCAGATGCCCTCCATTTATCACACAGTTGTGACACAGGATGGTATACAGAGTTAATATATTAACCAGGGGAGTACAATACCTGGTGAAAATGTTCCAAGGATAAAGTCATTCTAAATAGCACTGCGGCAGCACAGTTTACCCTTGGCCCGGGGATCGTGGGTTCAATCCCAGCCCCCGACCAACAGTGATCTGTGTGGAGTTTGCATGTTCTCCCCGTATCTGCGTGGGTTTACTCCGGGATTTCTCCAGTTTCCTCCCACATGCCAAAAACATGCAGGTTAGGTTAATTGGAGACTCTAAAGTGGCCCTAGGTGTGAGTGTGTGTGTGAATGGTTAAGGGATAGCGCCGTAGCGTGGCTGCTCATCCATCCAGGTGGTGGATACCCTCAATTTCCCCTTTGGGGATCAATAAAGTATACTAAATCTAAATCTAAAATCTAAATGTATTTAGTTCTTTAAGGGGTCATTGACTGTCAAATCTCATGTCATTCTGACTTATTTTGATGCTACATCAAACCATTAGCATTGGCTCAGCTAGGTAGTCGGAGTCGGTCAGTCTAACCCAACAGTTCCAAACCATGTTCCATGGTGGCCCAAGACCCTGCAGGTTTTACCTCCAACCAGTGTCTTCAACAGGTGATTCCACTGAGTGACTAGTCAATATTCCGAAGGCCCATTGGTCCGAAAGTCCAATTGTTAAAAATGGTTATATGCAGTTCAAACCACCCCTCGATAAACAAGTGTACTACCACCCAACCATCCTACATGACCTCCATTCCCATCCACCACAACACATACACCACTCATAAAAAGTTAGGGATATTTGGCTTTCGGGTGAAATTTCAGGATGCACCTAAAATGCACTATAACCTTTCCAGGTGAACTTAATTTGACCCTCTCTAACCTTTGAATGCACATGCCCAGCTGTTCAGTGTTTCAGTACTTTTTGCACAACTCTAACACGGTGCTTAACAGCAAAATTCACAACAGGTGTTTGATCCATGAATCGACCAATAAATTTTCTGGTTCAATTACAATTGGTATTTAATCAGTCCTCTTCATCATGCTGTTCACATTTTGACATCATGAAACCTAGACGACACCTAACAATTGATCAACAGTACCTCACCATGGCGAGGCTTCAAACAGGGTGTTCTCAGAGGGAAATGGCCACTGAGCTTAGAGTGTCACAGAGTGTCAACAGCAGGTTGTAACAGAGAAACAGAGAGACTGGAAGAGTCACACAAAGGCAAAGAAGTGGACATCCTTTGTTCACATCCCACGCTGATAACTGCTTCATTGTGAACAGTGCCCTGTGGAACCAGATGATGAATGCCACTCAACTCCAGGCACATTTAAGGGAGATGACAGGCACCCAAGTGTCATGTCAGACCATTCAATATCGTTTACATCAGCGTGGTCTGCGTGCTAGATGACCTGCCAGGGTACCTGACCACACCACCAGGCACAGGCGTCATCGTCTTGCATGGACCAGGGAGCATTTATGCTGGACAAGGGACCAGTGGGCCTCAGTGCTGTTCTCTGATGAAAGCTGATTCACGTTGAGCAGAAATGACGGCTGCCAACAATGTTGGAGATGTCAAGGAGAGTGCTATGTATCAGCCACTGTTGTCACCATGTTACAGTCTGGGAAGGTGTGTCTAGTCGATACAGAACTGCCCTACACCTTGTGAGTGGTACAGTGACAAGCCAATACTACCTGAATAACATCATTAATCCAGTCATTGTGCCCCTGCATGAACAACATAGACCTAATTTCATCTTCATAGACAATAATGCTTCAGCTCATCGAGGTCACATCATTAGGGAATGGCTGCTAGAGGCTGGGGTACCTCCAATGGAGTGGCCTGCACTTTTACCAGACCTGAATCCCATAGAAAACCTATGAAATCAGCTGAGTCACTGTGTAGAGGCTCACAACCCTGCACCCCACAACCTCAATGACCTGAGAGTCGCTCTTCAAGAAGAGTGGAATGCCATGCCTCAGCAGACAATAAGTCGACTTCTGAACAACATGGGACGTCGTTGTCAAGCTGTAATTGATGCATTTGTGAAGCTGGGGGTGTGAGTATTTATTCCATAGGCATGCTGTCTGCACTCTACTGCAGATAATATCAAAAGGCAATAGTGCAGAAATAAAGTCCTTGCACATATTTAATAAAAAATAAATAAATGCATATATTTCCTTCTGTCTTTGTGGATTCTCCATTTCCCACTCATTGTGCATGAACACATGCAGAAATCTTTCACAACAAATGTTTTCAGATGTGTTTTGCTGTTTTGATTTTCAAGAAAGTTTACTGCATGCCGACACTCAAGCCAGAATTACGAAGCATTTGAAACCTGGCAGAGTCATCCAATCAGAATGGGCTCTGTGGTGGCATGGCTGCAGGAGGTTGCAGAAGACCTAAGAGAACTGTCAATCACTGGACCTAATTTAGCTAAAATGGAAAGCGGGTGCTACTCCTCCACTTTAAAAGGCAAGCTGTTCTCCCAGTAAAGTCCATGTTCTTCCAGAGGTGTAGATGTAAAGTGTGGAAACATGTACATAGTATTGTAGTCCAGACCAGACCAAGACACACACACAGTGGACTTGGTCTTCACGTGGTCTTAAAGTCTTGGTACACTCCGGTCTTAAATAAAACACTAACAGAACCTCCACCACTGCTCTAGGGGTGAGGTAACTACTGACTCAAGAATATCAGAACAGGACTGCAGGGGTGTGTAACTTCCAGTTAAAAGGACCATTAACACCTGGACAAGATGAACAGCAGCTGAGTGGGATGGTGGGGCTGCTGGTGGAATTCACAGGCATGGAGCTGTTAAACTAAGATGTTCACTTTCATTAATATTCTGTTTTTCTTCATTGTCTTCTCATACATTTGAGCCTATAAATATCTACCCTAAACACATTACATCACTGTTTAACAGTGACAGCAACTCATGAAGTTGTTGTCTACTGTACAATGACAAATGAGAACAGAAACAGGCCGCGGGCAGGCCTTAAACAAGTCTGCATGCAGAACAGATTGAATGAGGGCAGCATCGGCACATAGGGGAATTCTATCTGCGTCGCCTGCGTTGGGTGTACCTGGATCTCCATGCCCTGCTCCAGCAGTCTCTTGGCCTGGTTCTCCACCTCCAGCCTGGCTCTGCTGATGAGCAGCAAGTCATTCTCGATCACCTCGATGCCACTGAGATCCACACCCTGGGACAGGTAGTCTGGAAAAGGCACAGCATATAAAGAAACATTAACGTACTGGCATACAGCACTGTGCAGAGCTTTTAGGCAGACCCAGCACCAGGATTTGACACCACTGTGGGACGTGCAGCATCACTCTGTATTCATATTGAACAAACTGAGGCTTTGCCTAGTTCCAGGCAATTACAGTCATGTATTCAGGTGCAATTCCAGACGGCCACAGTAAACAGCTTCATCTTCAGCAAGGCCCAAATAACGGCTGCCCACACTGGCTTCTGGCCTAATTTAAAAACTAAAAATCTTTAACCTTTAATCAAGAATTTAATTAATCCATCTATTTGTTTCTTTCTTTGTGTTCTCTAACTGTGAAGAGGTGCAAAATGTGGATTTTTAAAAAAAAAAAAAAATGGATCAAACAAACCATAACACATTTTATCAGTTCTGAGTTCCTTAAAGGCAAATATTCAATTATATATATATTCACTGTTTAAAAACACCCACCCATCCTATTCATTTCTGATCTAGTTCAGGGAGTCTACCTCAGGGCTCACGGGACAAGAGGTGGAGTCCAGCCAGGGTTGGCCACCAGTCCATCATGGGACCAACCCAGAAACACAAACCACCACGGACTCATCTGTTGGAGCAAAACCACACTGACAAACCCAAACCCAACGGTGTACAGTACGGTCTAACATAATGATCACACATATGGGAGTAACTTGTCTACAAACTCGTCTTACTGGAAAAAGAGAAACTTTTCATACCGTTGACACTGAATTCTGCATTCAATGCCAAGAGAAAATAAAGTGGATAATTTCATGTTTCAATTGATTTTTCCCCAAAAACTTCACTTATAGTACTTTGAACTGTCAAAGACTTTGACAGGTTTATATTAAAAAATCATTCTAAAAAATACAAGATTAACTACAGTATAGTTAATCTTGCAGCATATCCAATTATCAACCAGGGTGTCATGAGAAATTCTCTAATTTCAATTAATTGGTTAAAAAAACTGCAGATAATTTGCAGTTATTGGCAGTGCGTCGGTGCCTGTTGTGGCTCGTCCATGTAAGTGGCAGTATGAACAGCTGCAAAGCGCATGTGTGCGTGTGGGGTTTGTTTTGATGACATTCTCTGGTCTGGCTCCAGAGTATGGAGAGAATGGGCGAGCTGGAGTAAATAAACTTGCATCAAGACCCCTATGGATGCTTTTGGAGTGATGCAAGAGTCTAAGAGATTTAATGACAGCCACACAGTTCAGGCTGGTTCCACAGAATATTTGAACATCTACACGGTCGTAGTGGCTAATGCTACTGTCAGTTGGAAGACACTGCAGCAGTGTGGACCTCCCAGGAGTTTTGGGGAACAGGCTCAGAGGAGCATACCACCACCGAGGAACTGCAGAACAGCACCGCCACTGTGGATCACTTGCCAGGCCGTCAACGGCACAGGTGAACAGCAGACGGCAACAGCAGCAGATCGAGGGAGCCGGTCCGTACAGGAACGCCATCCTGTAGTATCATCCAGTGATGGTCCAGTTGTAGTGGGGTGAAAATGGAGAAAAAAACACCCAAAAAACTGGAAACAGGCTTTGGCTTGTAATGCCAAGTGATGAAACACACGCCAGCGTTAGCAGAGATGCTAACAAGAACCAAAATAAGAACATGACTATTTTGTTTGTCTTTGTGAGCACACAGAGAAACAGGTAACTTTATTCATGTGTGCATTCTTCAGTTCCTGCCAGGATATCAGCTTTGTGTTCATCGAAACAGGCCCAAGTTTTACACTGAGTGAGTATAAACTAATCACAGGACTACAGTGTCACTATCACATGCTGTAACAGACTGCACGGTGTCACCTTAGACTATCACAGTGGTAGCCTCATGGTTAGGGACGTGGACTGGTGACCGGAGAGTGGTCGTTCAATCTCTGCACCGGCAAGATCAGCTCTGGGTGGGACAGACAACAGAGCAGGCTTTGCCCCACCCTCCTTAACCCCACCGTGGTGCCCTTGAGCAAGACCCTGAACCCCAACTGCTCCAGCGGAGCTGCTCAGTGGCCACAGGTCAGTCTGTGGTTGGACCGGGCAGCTTCCTAGTCTGACTGTGTGAGTGTGACCACGGTGTCCTTGGAAAAGAGAGGTTGCCTCCCAATGGACCTACCCTGTATAAAGCAATCAATGTTGGTTTTTGATTGGTGGGGGGCCCCCAGATGTTTTCCAGTGTAAAAGGTGTGCCGTGGCTCAGAAAAGTTGAAAAACACTGAACTCTTCAGAGCTCGTTTTTCCCTTCACAGCAGGCCCAGTGAGTCTCAGCACTTGCATCTAATGTCCCCACGCTGACGGAGAAGACGACAGCGGGAGCGGTCAGCTTGACACATTTGTCAGCAACACTTGTTTGAAAGAAAACACATCACACTTCTGAGTGCGTGTTAAACACTCTTCCATTCTGCTTTTGCCCCTGCATTCTTTACTTCCACCCACCTGCCGTTGGAAAGCTCCGCAGTGCATCTCAGCACATCTTGGAACTGAATCGTGATATGGGCTGATGTAACTGTGCCGATAAGACTTTGTCCAGCAATTCACGAGCGCCTTAATGAAACACCAGAACCCCGTGGTGGTGATGTTAGCGGTACCGATGGCTGTTTGCCGCTGCTCATTTGGAATCGCTGCTCCCTCTTTTATTTAGCACTTGCACTCACAGCAATTTAAAGTAAGTGAAAAGTGGAGGGTGTGCATTCATATGCTTCCCACGGCCCGCCGCCAGCTGATGTCACAGACCTCCTGTCTGGAGTTTTCAACGTCCCCAAAAAAGCAACCCTAAATCCAAGATGGATGCTCCCAGAAACACGAGCTGCTGGCTAGTTCTAGATCTAGCACTTACAGAATACAAACATATAGAGAGCCAATGAGAAACATTTCAGGAGGGAAAACAAGCCAGAGGTACAGTGACGCAAAAGTATTTGACCCCTTCTGATCCTTTTGCATATTTGTCACACTGAAATGTTTCAGATCATCAAACACATTTTAATATTACAAAAAGATAACCCAAGTAAATAAAAAATGCAGTTTTTAAATAATGACTTCCTTTATTGAGGGGAAGAAGCTACCCACACCTACCTGGCCCTATGTGGAAAAAGTAATTGACCCCTAAACCTAACAACTGGTTGGGCCACCCTCAGCAACAGCAACTGCAAAGCTGCTGAGAACTGGCAGCAAGTCTTTGACAGCCACTCTTCTTTGCAGAATTGTTTTATTTATTATGATTTTTGTAAAAGTTCAGCTCATAATTACAGCTCCTTCTTCAGCACCAGTGTTTAACACAACTCACCATCTCTGTCAGAGGAATTTTATTGTGACGGCCACTCTGAGTATTCTCATTTTTGGTGACTGCTAAGTGGGGAAAATGTTAAGATAATTACAACAGCACACAAGCAAAGATATACAGTGCATGTGTACACTTACACAAAGACTACTGTCCAAATGTAAAGGAGTGTCCACATACAGAACAGGTAACGGTAACGCTCCACTGACGTACATAAACTCCAACCTGCCCTTATTTTTCCAAGCAGGGCTGTGCCATACGACGATATATTTCAGTGACGTGACAAAAAAACATCTACCGCTTCATATAAAACTGTATCGTTCATATCGGGATTTAAAAGGCTTGACCACACACACAACTGAGTGGACACGTCTTAAAGGGGCAGTACATGAAAAGCACCAGATTAATATATACAATAATATTCAAAAAATTCCTGCATCCACATCGTGATTCAAATCATCTGTTCTCTGTGTCATCACACACCTTTCCTCAAAATTTCATTGAAATCCGTTCATAACTTTTTGAGTTGCGTTGGTAACAGACAAACCAAGCAGCAGAAGTGAAAACATTGACGGCGGTAAAACAGACGAACCACCCGCATCACACAACCTCCTTGGTGGAGGTAATAAATCAATTAAAACGTGTCAGTGGAACAAACTGGCTCTTAATGCAACTTGATTTCTAATCATTAATTAGTCAAGTAGAGAAAATGAATGAAGTTGAAGTCATGTCAAACGCACATTAAAAACAATTTTACAACAACACTGCAAAATTAAAAGGGGAAAAAGTGCATAAAACTAATGCCAGATGAATTTGTGCAACTGAAATTTCTTCATGATGTAATTTAAAATGTAGAAAAAAGATGGTCCTTTTTATTGGTGCTCATAAGTTTACATACCCTGGCAGAATATAGGATTTTTTTGGCGATTTTTCAGAGAATATGAATGATAATAAAAAACTTTTCTGGCACTCATAGTTAGTGGCTGGGTGAAGCCATTTATTATCAACCAAATGTGTTTGATCTTTTTAACTCCTAATGACAACAGAAACTACCCAAATGACCCTGATCAAAAGTTTACATACCCTGGAAGTTTTGCCCTGCTAACATCCACACAAGTTGACACGCACAGGTTTAAATGGCTACTAAAGGCAACCATCCTCACCTGCCATCTGTTCACTTGTGATGAGTGTGTGTGTATAAAAGTCAGTGAGGTTCTGGGCTCCTGACAGACCCCTGAATGTTTCATCCAGTGCTGCACTGACGTTGCTGGGTTCCGAGCCGTGGGGAAAGCAAAAGAATCATCAAAGGACCTGCAGGAGAAGATGGACTTTTTCAAACAGGAAAAGGATATAAAAAGATATCCAAGGAAGTGAGAATGCCGATCAGCAGTGTTCAAACTCTAATTAAGAAGTGAAAAATGAGGGATTCTGTTGAAACCAAGCCACAGTCAGGAAGACCAACAAAAATTTCAGTCCATGCTGCCAGAAAATTGTTCGGGATGCCAAGAAAAACCCTCAAAAAACTTCAGCTGACATACAGGACTCTGAAAAAAAAGTGGTGTGGCTGTTTCAAGATGCACAGTAAGGAGGCACTTCAAGGGAAATGGGCTGCATGGTCAAGTCGCCAGAAGAAAGCCATTACTACGCCAATGCCACAAAGCAGCCCACTTATAATACGCCAAACAGCACAGAGACAAGCCTCAAAACTTCTGGAACAAAGTTATTTGGTGTGATGAGACCAAAATTGAACTTTTTGGCCACAACCACAAACGCTACATTTGGAGAGTGTTACGACCCAAGCGTCGATCTCGTCCGCGCTCGGGCCATGTATCATCTCTGCCAGCCTTGACAGCTGTGGATTACATTCTGGCTCCACCGGGCTCTTATTGTGACAGCGCTTGGTGGGGTTTCCGGCTGTCAAGGTCGATCAGCTGTTCGGCATCACTGCTCGTTAGCAACTGGCTTTATTAGCAGGCGCTGGCAGCAGTTGGGTGCTGGAGTATCGTCAAACATTCCTGGTCCTCGTTCATGTCAGGTTCGTGTTCTTGTTCATGTTCATGGTTAAGGTCGTAGTGGCTGGGGTTAGCCCTACGATCCCTTGTATTCTGTAGTGTGTGTTTTGCCCTCTGCGGCTCACAGCTTTGTGTCTCGTCTTGCCTTTGTTATAATAAAACATCAAATGTAAAACTCACTGGAGACTTTTGGCATCTTATGGTGGCCCGCGAGGGTCACCGCATGACAGAGAGGAGTCAACAAGGCCCATGATGAAAAGTCCACCATCCCTACTGTGAAACACGGAGGTGGATCGCTGATGTTTTGGGGATGTGTGAGTTACAAAAACACAGAGAACTTGGTCAACATTGATGGCAAGATGAATGCAGCATGTTATGAGAAAGTACTGCAAGAAAATTTGCACTCATCAGCCCAGAAGCTGCACATGGGATTCACTTGGACATTACAACATGACAATGATCCAAAACACAAGGCCAAGTCAACTTGTCGTTGGCTACAGCAGAAAAAAGTGAAGGTTCTGGAGTGGCCATCTTGGTCTCCTGACCTCAGTATCATTGAGCCACTTTGGGGAGATCTCAAACGTGCAGTTCATGAAAGACAGCCCAAGAATTTACAAGAACTAGAGGCTTTTTGCCAAGAAGAATGGGCAGCTTTACCATCTGAGAAAATAAAGTGTCTCGTCCACAACTATCACAAAAGACTTCAAGCTGTCATTGATGTCAAAGGCAGCAGTACACGGTATTAAGAATGAGGGTGTGTAAACTTCTGATCAGGGTCGTTTGGGTAGTCTCTGTTGTCGTTATGATTTAAAAAGATCAAACACATTTGGCTGATAATAAATGGCTTCACCCAACCACCAACTATGAGTGAAAGAAAAGTTTTTGGATTATCATTTATATTCTCTGAAAAATGGCCCCCCCAAAAATCAAATTCCACCAGGGTATGTAAACTTATGAGAACAACTGTATATACAGTCATGTGAAAAAATTAGGACACCCTATTAAATATTCAGTTCTTTATTAAGAAATGTTCACATATTGATGTCTAATGTCGTTTTTATTTGTCTCTGAAAAAGAAGGTGATTTAATTGCAGGTAAACAACAAATTAACCTTGTTTTACGCAAACAAAAGATAACAAAAATGCATATTCTAACTGAGGAAAAAGTTAGGACCCCCTACCACCTAATAGCTAGTGTTACGCCCTTTGGCTGAAATAACTTCAGTGAGACGCTTCTTGTAGCCATCTAGCAGTCTCTGACATCAGTGTGAGGAAGGTTTGCCCCACTCCTCAATGCAGAATTCTTTCAGCTGTGAGGTGTTTGAGGGGTTTCTTGCACGTACAGCACGTTTCAAGTCACCCCACAGCATCTCAATGGGATTAAGGTCTGGGCTTTGACTTGGCCATTCCAGGACTCTTCAGTTCTTAGTTTTCAGCCAGTCCTCGGTGGATTTACTAATATAGTTTGGGTCACTGTCATGTTGCAGGGTCCAGTTCTGCTTTAGTTTTAATTTTTTTTTTTTTTTTTACAGATGGTCTCCTGTGGTCCTCAAACACCCTCTGATACATGATAGAATTCAGGGTAAATAAATGTGGGGGTGTCCTAATTTATTCCTCACCAGAAATTGCATGTTTTTAGAATGACATTTTACAGAAAATTTTTAGAAGTCTCTTCTTCAGTTTTAATTGTTTAGTTATATTACTTTAATCTCCTAGTATTGTTAAAATTGATATTAAATATCCATATGTCCAAATATGTTAAAAAACACACAGGCTTTGATTGGGTGTCCTAATTTTTTCACGACTAAACTACAGAATTTACAGAAAATGTATATCGTGATATATACATTTGATATATCATGATATATCATGTACTGTATATCGTGATATATGTCATTACCGTCAAATAAGATTTATTATATCATGTCATATACAGCATATACTATATATGCGCGGTGGAGCAGTGGTTAGCACTGCAGCAGCACAGCAACTCACCCTTGGCCGGGGGATCCTGGGTTCGATCCCAGCCCCCGACCAACAGTGATCTGTGTGGAGTTTGCATGTTCTCCCGTGTCTGTGTGGGTTTACTCCGGGATTTCTCCGGTTTCCTCCCACATGCCAAAAACATGCAAGTTAGGTTAATTGGCATCAAACTGGGGATTCTAAATTGTCCTTAGGTGTGACTGTGAGAGTGAATGGTTGTCTGTCTCTCTGTGTTGGCCCTGCAATGGACTGGCGATCTGTCCAGGGTGGACCCTGCCTCTCACCCAAAGATGCTGGGATAGGCTCCAGCCCCCCCGCGACCTGAAAAGGATTAAGCGGAAGAAGATGGATGGATGAATGGACGTTATGAAATGTTGGTCATATCGCACAACCTTATTTCCAATAATCTATTAACAAGAGTAGACAAATTATAACAAGAACATAACAGACAATTAAGGGGGAACCCCTCGGCCCAGAGGGGGCAGGCAGTATGGCCTCGTGTTGGCAGCACCAGCAGCCGACCAAATCATTCCAATCCTCCCCCCACTCCCCCATGGGGGGGCAACACAGGGAAATCAGCAGACAACCCCAACCAACAACTGAACCCATCACTCACAAACTCCCACCACCCTACCAAGGGGGGTTGGCCTGTCACGCCCGCCCAGAGGGCCCGGACGCTGACTAACCACCCAGCCTCCCCATGTGTGGGTGCAGCTAATGTGGGGGAATGCATGGACGGCCAACCAGATGCGCCTACCCCAGGCAGGCCGTTCCACATTACCCATCTACTCTAATATTTGAAGGCATGTGTATGAAAAGAAAATAAATAAAACAGCTTAGGTAACGGGCCAGAATTGTTTTAATTCAGCCACACTGGAGAACTTGAGCTTGAGGTACCAAACTCATGGTTGGACCTTCTCCTTCAGGATTTTCTGGTAGACAGCAGAGTTCATGGTTCCATCAGTACAGAGTCTAAGTCACGCCCCCTCTACTTCTGCATATGGGACTTTAAATTAAAATTCTCCATTGAAATGAATGGCAAGAGTGAAGCTATCTTTTGATGCCGATCCAATTTTGCCACGAGTTACACATATGTTTGTCAATTTAAACATTTTTTCCACATAATTAAAGTTGATGGATGTTGTATAATAAAGTAATATTTAGTTTTTGTGAATACGGTTAGCGGACAACAACTCCCATCATCCCACATCACCAAACACGATCGTGGCAGGAGATCACTAAAACCTCGCCTCCTGTTTCCCGACTGATAAAAGAAGGATCCAAAGAGGAGAAAAACAACACAACGGTATTGTTTTGTATTGTGAGAGCTGCAACTGATCAAGACGACTGTTAGTTACGTCAGCCTGGGCTGCTTTGAAAAGATGACATAAGCTCCGTCCATCTGCGTTTGTAGTTTTGTTAATTTATATATTTTCTGAACCTTATACCTTAACAGTTAGACAACCACCTACACTATTATTTACATGGAAAATTATCTTTTAGACTGTCAAACATCATATGTGTAACTTGTGGCAAAATTCCATTGGATCAAAAGATAATTTTGATCTTGCCATTCATTTCAATGGTGATTTTTTCCAATGTAAGGTCCAATGTGCGGAAGTAGAGGGGGCGTGACTTAGACTCTCTATTATGGCAAGTCGTCCAGGTCCTAAAGCAGCAAAGCAGCCCCAGACCATCAGGGGTAGGTTCAAAAGATCGATTCAACAATTTGAATCGATTCACGTTTGACTGAGCCGATATCGATCCACAAAACCTGCAGATCGATCTTTTAATATAATGCTTTTATGACTGTGAAATACAAAACGCAAGCAGCCAGCTCAAGTCTCACGTGACTGAACAATCATGCGGGAGTTTCCTGCGCTGCACGCTCACATTACTTCCGTGTTCACATGAGCAGAGTTGCCGATGTTAATTTACCAACAAAAGTCACGGCTAAAGACTGCTCAACTGTTTCTGAATATTTACCACAAAGCGGGGATAAATGGTTTTGCACTGCATGCAGCGTTGCATCAGAACATCAACAGAAGTCGACGATTGATTAACACTTCAAATGGAAAATGCACGGAGACCGGACAACAGACCAGATCGAGAGGGAGGGAGACTGCAGCTGCTGGTGTGGGTAAAATATTGTTGTTGTTTTAAATATTTGTGTCGTAAATTAATAATTTATCCAGCATGATGGTGTTTTCTTTTACAACCTGTGGCTACAGTAGTTAACTGTTGGTTAAAAGCTGTAAATACATGAGAATAAAGGTAGATTTTAGTCAGGACTGCAGGACAGAGGCAGCTGCCTTCATGTAACGTTTGTATTGAATGACATTTAATTTTGGAATTCTAGCACTTGAGAGATTTGAAGATGATAATATAATAATCACAATAATATGTGAACCGTGCTGGCAAAATGAGTCGGAATGCGCTCCGCGTCATTATGAGCTGCAAGCAGGAGGAGTCATAAATCAAGACTCTGTGGGGGATGTAAGCAGCCGAGACACGAGCTGACGACACAGAACTTTATTCCTCCTCCAACACAGAACAGACCAACTCTGAGTGCCAAAGCCAACTGCTTCATACATTTTCTTCCCGCCTCTGGCACTCCGGGTAAACACATTAACATACCAGTTACGAAGCGTGGACACGCATCAATGTACACATTAACATGCACGTCACAGAGCAAGGCTTAGCACAGTACATTCGCGCCCCTGCATCCTCAGGTGTGAGCCTGGCACAGCGGGGGCGAAAGGCACATCTTTATTTACTTCATACCCTCCCGGCGCTCTGGCGCCCTTGGCTGGTCCCCAACACCTCCAAGTACTGGGTGAGTGTCACCACACCTCTTTGTTTGTTTGCTAGTGGCAAGTCCAGGGAAAACCCCCCCATGAGTGCCTGGTAGCATTGTAAAGCTTAGAAATCATACTTTCTAAAAATACATATGTTTTTAGTGGAAGACGTAACTCCCGACCAATCAAATGTGAGTTTTAAACCTAGCCAAAATATAAACAAATCAGCTTTTTCCGGGTCTGTTTTTGTGCGCTTCCTACAAATTAAATATTTTGAAGATCTTTCAATACAGAATATGGGAAAAAAAAACGTGACCTCAGTTTTGATAATTTCCTCAAAGTGACTCATTTTGCCAGCATGGGTCACAAATATAGAAATGGCAGAATTAATAAAGGCTGCAGTACAACAAGCTATTTTTACTCAATAGAACTACATTAAAATGAACAAATCTTCCAGGAAATCAATTGAAACCCTTTTCAAAACTTGAAAGTTAATTTATAATTAAAATATAAACAACAAAAAATAAAGAAATTAAATTATTAAACCATACTGTAATGTGGGGATTTAAAAATATGATTAATTTTACTTAGAAATCTCTTCTTCTTTTCATGCCCCCTTCAGCTGTGTGAAGAGTGGGTTTCCACTCCAAGCTCCATCCTGCACTGAGACCTTCTGAAGGAAGAGGTCAGTGGAGGACCGTCCCTGCTTCACGGGGATTTCAGCACAGAAGAAGAGCTCACATTTTTCACGGTCTTAGGTTTCAAACTCAAGATTCAAGAAGGTGCTGCCAGAATTTGCTCCAGACTAACATGCATTCAATGCAATTTATAATGGCTGTAATGGCTCACTCTTTTATTGATCTTTCTTATTTAAGTTCTCAGCAAGAATACAATGTTGGGGTCATTTTTTGACAGTTTTCCTGAGTATTTCATTCTAAATCAGTTTGGCAATCCTGTGCTTTTCTTGTGGTAACATAGAACAGCATCACTGTAAACTATGGAAAAAGCAGCTCCTTTAAAATCTGTACTTCCTCAGAAAAACTCTAAAATTGTCACAACTTTTTGGAAAAGCTCCACAAATTCAGGCTTTTTGGGCCACAACAATCACAAAACCAGCAGTGAAATCCTGGAGGGACTGAAATCCAGTGAGATCACGTCTCCATGTTTCATGCATGAATTTGTTTAGTGACTCTGGGTTGTTGAGGTGACTCTACACACCCTTTACACTGAAGAAAGCACTTGTCAGCACTTTGTGAAATCACAAGTTAAATCATAAAAAGTGCATTATTGTAACCGATTTTGGGTCAGTTCTTCATGTGATGATTTGTGTATTAAAGTTGGAGTATTCTTGCTACAATCTGCAGCATTAGGTCTCTAAGATTTGTTTTGCTGGTGGGTAAAATAGCTATTAAATTGGTAATTTCCCTGACTGAATCAGGATCAAATCGAAACTGAATCGACACAGAACCTCAAAAACCAGAATCAAATCGATTCTAGAAACAGCGATGATTCCCAGCCCATCAGACCATCACACTACCATCACCATGTCTGGCTCTTGCTATGATGGTCTTTTTATGAAATGCCGTGTTAGTTTCACGCCAGCTATAACGGGACACACGCCTTTCAAAAAAGTTCAACTTTTCTCTCGTCACACCACAGAATATTTTCCTAGAAGTCTTGGGGATCATCAAGATGTTTTTCTGGCAAATGTGAGATGAGTCTGTGTTCTTTTTGGTCAGCAGTGGCCTTGGAACTTTCTGCCCAGTCTTTTTTTTAAATTGTTGAATCATGGACCAGTGTCCAAACTAAGGCAAGTGAGGCCTGCAGTTCTTTAGATGTTCTTCTGGGTGTTTGTTGCTCATCTGTTCTTAAATATCTTTAAATAACGGCATGTGCTGCTTTTTGAGATCTTTTAGCCTGCTTCACTTTGTCAGACAGGTTCTATTTAAGTGATTTCTTGATTCAGCATTTCTGGCAGTAATCAGACCTTGGTGTAGGTAGTGAAACTGAACTCAGCTTTTCAAAAAATGTGGTTAATCATAGTTAATTCATGATGTAACAAGGGGGCAATTACTTTTTCACATAGGGACAAGTAGGTTTGGATAGCTTTTATCTCTTAAATAATTTAAAAACTGCATTTTGTATTTACTCAGGTCACTTTGTCTGATATTAAAATGTGTTTGATGATCTGAAACACTTAAGTGTGACAAATATGCAAAGATATAAGAAATCAGGAAGGGGCAAATACTTTTTCACAGCACTGCATTTTATTCTTTTTTTATGTGTATTTACAGCGGGGAAAACAAGTATTGAACACGTCAACATTTTTCTCAAACATTTCTGATGGAGCCACTGACCTGAGATTTTCACCAGATATCTGTAACAGCCCAAGTAATCCATACATACAAAGAAATCAATAGTCAGGCAGATAAGGGCCAATTTTCATAAGAATCGTTCACTTCTGGATAGAAGCATGAAATTTGGCACAAATGTAGTCCAATAAGTCCTGTTTCATATAAGATTAAGACCCACTTCGGATCTGGCTTGGTAACTTGCATTATTCAAGATGGCGTCCAAATATGGCCGCCAAAAAACACGTTTTTGCTTATAACTAGAAAATGTGAGCTTTTAGGGCATAATAATGTATTGTTGACTAATATAAATGTGTACATTCCGCACATTTTGAGCCCAAAATCAAGTCTGTATGACAAACGGTTCTTGAGATATGGCTTATTCAAGTAATCACAATAATGCAACTTCTTATGTTCATTTCAGGTACAGCAGTGGGAGTGTCAGTATTGAGATACAGGGATGTCCAGATCACTGAGGATCCTTCTGCCTTAAGAAGGTGGTTGGTTGCTGACCCTGAAGTTGCTAGGGTTGTTAGTGAGCTAGAAGAATCTCTGTTGAAGCCCAAGGCAATGAATCTCAAGCATCATGATCAAATTCCAAGTGTCCAGGTTGCATTTGCAAAAAATGTTTGTAACCTAGTAGTTTCATTAGAGGACATGGGAAATCCCTTCAAAGAGACAAGCAATGACCTTGTTAGACTTGACACCAATGAAATAATGCCTCACCATGTTATTAGTGCAGTGAAATCAGCACATGAATTAGGCATTGCTCAGTATCAGGAGTTTATTGATAACAGACTGAATAAGTGTACAGTTGCTTTAACTGACACAGTTTCAAGAAACAATCTACCTCTGTTTGGTACTTATGAAGTGACAAACAATGTCAGTCAATCTAAGGTGTCTGCTTTGAAATCTGATTGCAATCTTTTTGCTCGGCTCTATAATGCCTGTCAAACCCGTGATGGAAACATAGAGGAGTTTTTCAGACATGAAAACAATGCCCATCCTCCTTCACTGTCTGCTCTAGGCAAACTGCGTCAAGGCAAGAAGTCAGATTTGCTTCAGTGCATTGGGGTATCACAAAATCAGTTGTTACCAGCTGTTACCACGAAGGTCTTTGATGGAGCAGCTGTTGTGAATATGCTTGCACCTGGTAAAGCAAAGACTTTCCAAGAGTATTCAAGGGGAGTTTTCTTGCCTTACATCATTGATCAGGCTAAAGATGTGTAACGTGCTGATGTAGTGTGGGACCGATATCTTGACTGCAGCCTCAAAAAGGCAACCAGAGTGTCTCGAGGCAAAGGTATCCGAAGAAGGGTGCTTCCTGACACTGTCATTCCCAGTAACTGGCAGACCTTTTTGCGCTGCACCGATAACAAAGCAGAGCTATTCCAATTCCTTGGTAGAGAACTGGCTTCTCTAGAGGTGGAAGGTGTTTTGTTTGTTTCAACTTCTGATGTGAATGTTGTGAGCAACAGACCAAGAGACATGGCTTCTGCTGGCATTGATCCAACTGATCATGAAGAAGCTGATACAAGGCTTATGTTGCATGTTGCCCATGGTGCAGCTCAAGGCCACAGGAGTGTATTGATAAGGACAGTTGACACAGATGTTGTTGTTCTAGCTGTTACATATGTAAATCAGCTGGACATTGACCTGTGGCTGGCGTTTGGTGTGGGAAAACATTTCACCTACATATCAGCAAACAGCTTGGCAGGTAGCCTTGATCCTGACAAGTGCAAAGCCCTTCCCTTCTTCCATGCTTTCAGTGGCTCAGACACTACTTCCTCGTTTGCTGGCAGGGGCAAGAAGACTGCATTTGATGCTTGGGAAGTTTTTCCTGAAGTGACACCTGTATTCAGGAAACTGAGCTTCACTCCTGAAGTTATAACAGCAGAGGATGAAGCTGTTCTTGAACGGTACACGGTAATAATGTACAGTCGTGGACTTCCGGTTATGGCTGCCACGTAAGACGGACGTGTTTCACTCTGCTCTGCTCCTGGAGAAAAAAATCGGCAAATAACTCTCTCATTTGGGACAGAACGTATCCCAGCGTTTGGGCGAGGATATGTCGGCGAAGCCTAAGGCTGGAAAACCAGGTAAAGGAAAAAGCGAGCCGCCGAAACAGTCCAAATTAACGGACTTTCAGGTCTGTGACGCAGCAAACAAAACTCCATATATGGCGGAGGAGGCTGGCAACGGTGCGATATCTGCGGGGAGCGGCGCAGATGCGCTGATGGCTGCCATGAGTTCAATGAGAGCGGACTTTTCCTCTAGATTTGATGGGATTATGACAGCGTTGGAAGGAATAAGAAAGGAATTGGGTGACTGTGTAGAACGAACGGCGCAGATGGAGCTCCGTCTCGCTAGTGCTGAAGATGACGTCACCCGTCTTCAATTAAAGGTGCGCACTTTGGAAAAAAAAATAAATGTCTAGAAGATAATATTTTGGATTTGGAATCTCGGTCGAGACAGAATAACTTGAGGCTGGTGGGTCTTCCAGAGGAATCAGAAGGTCGGGACGTATATTCCTTTCTGGAAAAGTGGATTCCGGAGGTGCTGGGCAGCGAGGAGTTGCAATCAGCAGTGGTTCTGGAAAAAGCACATCGTATTGGCCCACGGAGAGATAAGGGACCGCCGAGGACCTTAATTATGAAGTTTCTTAGCAACAGAGACAGGATGAAGATCTTCAACGCTGCACGAGCTAAAGGAGAGATTAAACACCAGGATCAGCAGGTGCGGTTCTACCCAGATTTGGCCACAGGAATCCAACAATTGAGGAAGCAGTTTGATCTCATACGTAAGGAGCTGCGCAACCTTGGGATTCGTCATGGTGTAATCTATCCTGCGAGACTGTTGACCACGTATGAGGGCAGAACCCACATCTTCAAGACCCCAGAGGAGGCGCAGGAGTTCATCAAGAAGATCAAAGAAGAAGAAGAGACTGGTGGGAGCTAAGCATGAACAAAATATAAGGTAGAATAATTAAGCATTTGCACAGGCATCTGACTGACTTGAAGTAAACAGCAAGTTTACAAAATATAGATTGTATTATATATTAAAAAAAAACAAAAACAAAACAAACAAAAAAAAACTATGATGTACAAAGTTGTTAAAAATTTTGGAGTTAAGTTGGAAAACTACAGAGGAGAGTTAATGTTACGTCATTAAAAGCAGTAGAGTTAGGGTGATTGGGAGGATGAAGAAGGAATGGCTTAGGCTGTTCCCCGTGGATGTGGAACGGTCGATGGCTATATCGGGAGACGGAATTTTTCTTTTGATTTTGGGGGGTTCGCCACAAGTGTGGGAAGGGGGAATTTGTTTGTGTGTAGTTTGTAGGATGAATGTTCAACCACTCATATTTTTGCTTCTCTGTATGAGCATGTTTACACTGCAAGGTAATCCCAAACTCTCTATTGATCATAAACCAAAGTGTTAATCTTAATTTAACTTCATGGAATTGCAGAGGTCTACAAAATTTAAAAAAACTTAAACAAGTTATGAATAAAATAAAAGACATGGGTTCAAAAATTGTGTTTTTACAAGAAACTCATCTAATAGAGGAGGATATAAAAAGAATTAGGAGTAGATGGCAGGGAAGTGTATTCACCTCATCATTTTCATCCCGGGCCAGGGGAGTTATGACTCTCATACATAAATCAGTCCCTTTTCAAGTGAAAAATGTAATTGGAGACAAACTTGGAAGATATGTAATCATTCAAGGTTCTTTGCTATTAGAAAATATAAATCTTGTGAACTTATATGGTCCCAATATAGATGATCAAAAGTTCTTTGCTAATTTATTTCTTATTTTATCATCACTTACAGGGCAACATATAATAGCAGGGGATTTTAATTGTACATTGAATCCAGGTATAGATAGATCAACAGGACTGGATTGTACGTACAATGGATGTAGGATGACTATTAATCATTTTATGAAAGAATTGAGATTGCTAGATATATGGAGAGAAATGAAACCACAAGTTAAAGCCTATTCTTGTTATTCCAGTACCTACAAGACATTCTCACGTATTGATTATTTTTTGATTTCCACAGAATTAAGGTCCAAGATTCAAAACTGCTTTTATGATAACATCGTGATCTCTGATCATGCACCCTGTTGTCTAATATATGTAGATAAAAAATTGACAAAGGAATCAGGTAGATGGCAATTTCAGCATAAATGGCTTCAGGATGAGGAATTTGTCAAGTATATAGAAAAACAGATAGACGAGTTCTTTGACATCAATACTACACAAACATCAGCATGTGTAAAGTGGGAGGCTTTCAAAGCTTTTATTAGGGGACATATTATTAGTTATACAGGATCAAAATCTAAGAAGACTCGAGAGGAGAGAGCTAAATTGGAACATAAAATGAAAAGTCTTCAGGAAAAAGTGTATGCAGGAAGTGATCCAAGGTTGGAGAATGAATTACTGATTTTGAGAGCTGAATACGACAAAAAATCAGCGAATAGAGCTGCCTCGAGTCTTCTAAGATTGAAACAATCTTTTTATGAACAAGGTGAAAAATCAGGAAAATTATTGGCATGGCAGATTAAACAATTAGAAATTAAAACACCAATTACTAGTATTATAAGTAAGGGACAGGTAGTTATAGATCCTTTAGAAATTAACAGAGCCTTTAGAGATTACTATGAAAAATTATATGATACTAAAAATGAATTTGATTTAACAAAACTAAATGGGTTTTTGAACGAACTATCTATACCGTGTATTCCAAATGAAAACAGGGAGATATTGGAGTCTAAAATTAGTCAAGAAGAAGTTGGGCTAGCCATTGATAATATGAAATCAGGAAAAAGTGCAGGACCAGATGGTCTTCCAGTTGACCTTTATAAGAAATTTAAGAATAAATTAATAAAACCTTTTTTGGAAATGGTTTTAGAAGCATTTCAAAATAATAATTTACCATCATACATAAATAATGCCTTAATTATACTGCTGCCAAAACCAGGTAAGCCCTCTAATAAATGTGAAAATATGAGACCAATAAGCCTATTAAACGCCGACCTTAAGATAATCTGTAAAATTTTAGCAAGACGAATACAAGAAATTTTACCAAATATTATTAATCGAGATCAGAATGGCTTTATAAAGGGAAGACAAGGCTTCCATAATGTAAGAAGACTATTTAATATTATTTATTTTAATAAAGAAGCACCGGATACAGCTCTCCTATCACTGGACGCCGAAAAGGCCTTTGATAGAGTTGAATGGCCCTTTCTTTTTGAAGTCCTACAAAGGTTTGGACTTGGAAATAATTTCATAAAATGGGTTCAAATAATATACAATAATGCTACAGCAGAAATCCTAACAAATAACAATATTTCAAAACCAATAAAAATCAATAGAGGATGTCGACAAGGCTGTCCACTTTCACCTTTACTGTTTACTATGGCAATTGAACCTTTAGCGATAGCGATACGTTTACATTCACAAATATATGGAATTAAAGTTGGACCAACAGAACATAAAATCTCCCTGTACGCCGATGATATAATTTTGTTTATGTCGAATCTAAAAAAATCAATTCCAACCTTGTTGGATTTAATAAAGAATTTTGGGGAAATATCAGGATATAAAATAAATAAAACTAAATCTTCAATATTAATGCTAAATGAGACCCAGAGAAATTACCCAGCCCCTGAGGTAAATCAATTCAATGTTGTAAATCAGTTTAAATATTTAGGAATCCAAATTGTGCCTAAGCTAGAATCAGTCGCCAGTGTCAACTATGAAGCCTTAATGTCAGATATCAATGAGTTAACTCAGAGATGGATGTCACTACCAATGTCGATGATCGGGAGAATCAATATACTTAAAAGTAATATTTTACCTAAAATACTTTATTTCAATACATTCCCTTATCACCACCTTTAGATTTATTCTCAAGAATAAAAAAAAAGTTAGTGGAATTTATATGGAACAACAGGAGGGCTAGATTACGTCTGTCTTTATTATATTTACCATTTGATCGTGGAGGTCTGAAATGTCCAAATTTTATGTTGTATTATTGGTCGGCACAACTGAGGTCTATGACATATTATTTTTCATCAAATGATCTCCCTCACTGGACTGAAATGGAATCATACAATTTACCTTTACCTCTTCCCATATTCATATACTCAGATTCGGCAAAAAAATTACAAAAACAAGTTAAAAATCCATTTGTAAAGCATATGATCAAAATATGGTGTGAAGCTAAAAACTATTTAAAAGAACCACAGTTATTGTCACAATTTAGTCCAATATGGGGTAATCAATATTTTAAACCAGGGAGAGCGGACGCTGTATTTAAAGTATGGAATTTAAAAGGGATACAAAAGATTCAGGATTTATATTTGCCATGTGCAGATAACATAATGTCTTTTGAAGAGCTGAGGATCAAATTTAATCTCAATAGAACACATTTTTTTTAAATATCTTCAACTTAGAAACTTTATTCGATCAAATCAAAATAAAGCTCTCACTCGACCTATTTACTCATCCTTGGAAAAAATGATGATGAAAGATAGTAAAAGAAAGGGTATTATTTCAGAGTTTTATAACTCATTGACACTATCTTCAAGTGAAAATTCACTGAAAAGATTAAACTACTGGAAAGAAGATCTGCAAACTGAAATTTCAGAGGAACAATGGGAATTGGCTTGTACAGAAGCTCAAACCAAATCAATAAATGTACGCCTTAAATTGATACATTTCAAATGGTTAATGCGGATGTATGTTACACCGGAGGAGTTAAATAAATATAACAAAAATATACCAGATACATGCACAAAATGCATGGAAAGTAAAGGAACTCTATTTCATTGTGTATGGGAATGTAGATTAATAAGAATGTTTTGGGAGGAGGTGAGGGTAACAATTGAAAAAATAATCTCAAAACAAATCATATTGAATCCTAAACTGTTTTTGTTGGGTCTGTACCCAGAAAAGCATAATTTTAATAAAAGTGAAAGAACATTCATAGACCTCAGTTTGCTTAATGCCAAAAAATGTATTGCACTATTATGGAAAAAGACTCATAGACCAGATGTGACTCAGTGGTTAAGACAGATGTTAACAAACCTTCCATTAGAAAGAATAACATATATACTGAAATCAAAGGAAATTGTGTTTGAGAATATATGGAGACCTTTTATTGATTATGTAAAAAATTTAAACATAACTCTTGAAGAAGAAGGTGAATGATGTGTGTGGACCTTGTAAATTCCAAACTGGTGAACATAATATGTATACTTATGTAATGGATTGTCTAGACTAAACAGAGGAGCATTGTTGAAGACTTGATTTTGTTGGTGGTTGTTGGTGTTTTTAGTGCATTTTTTTTTTGTAGTACTTTAGTGTTAGTGTTTGATTGTTTGTATCATGTTTGTTAAAAAAAAAAAAGGTTCAATAAAGATATTGTGGAAAAAAAAAATAATGTACAGTCGTACCTGCCCACTGTATCAGGTAAACAAAGCTCGTCAGACCCTTTTTGCACAAGGAACGCAGTCACTTGAAAATATTCCACCAACAAAGGCAGCATTAACAGAACATATCAAAAGAGCTGCTTATCAAGGTGGCTATGTGTGGGGTCAAGCACTGGATCCAGTGCAAAATCTACCAAGTCCTACACATTGGGGATGGACTGAAGCAAGGGAAGGCTTCGTCCCAAAGTGGACCACTCTCCCTGAAGCTTCCAAAGTATGTCAAGAGCTTGTGCACTGTGGTTGCAAGAAAGCTTGTAGGGGCTTGTGCAAGTGCAGCAGGGCAAATTTAAGCTGCACTTCTCTGTGTTATTGTGGTGGTGCATGTCACCGGGCAGAAGGTTAGCGGAGGTCTTCTCGATCACTTCACTCTGTTGATGCATGGGTTGTAATGAGGTTACACTCGATTACATAATATTTGGCATATCACTGACTGCGTTTTGTATTTTTAACTTTCTTGGGGTTTCTCATTATGCTATTATTGATCTTCGAATGTGATTCGAATGAACATATACCATAAATGTTCAATTACTATTGTTCAGCATTTGTATCTCTGTAACTTTTGATATGATTAAGATTATACAGTTTGTGGCAATTTTCAATATATCTCAAGAACCGTTTGTCATACAGACTTGATTTTGGGCTCAAAATGTGCGGAATGTACACATTTATATTAGGCAACAATACATTATTATGCCCTAAAAGCTCACATTTTCTAGTTATAAGCAAAAACGTGTTTTTTGGCGGCCATATTTGGACGCCATCTTGAATAATGCAAGTACCAAGCAAGATTCAATGACGTACATAGAGCTAGACCGCTCATTGCCCCCTGAGAGGTGGCAAATAGGAGCTGACTTCTGGTAGTGGCAAGACGTGTCTGTGTTGTTATGGTTTCAGGTGGATGTGGCCCTCAGATGATGTTGTTAAACTTCTGAATCACTGTGAAGTTGTGCTCAGATCTTCAGTTGATGTGAAACATGTCCGAAGTGGGCACTGAGAACAGATGACATTGCTGGAACTGTTGGCTGGCTTGCCATCTGACTTGTTTGCTTCATTGCAAGATCACTTTGCTGCCACTGCTCAAGGAATCGATACTCATTTCGCCAAATTTTGGGGATGATCCGCATCACTGTCTGGATACAGGAATTTTTTAAAGCATTTCTTAATACTGTGACATACGGCCATTTTCAACATGTGTGCAGGTGCAATGGAGGGCGCTGGTCGTCGTGCACGCAGCAGCAAAACCTGACACGGGCAGCTGTCCGCCGCCGGATTATTTGGCAGAAATTACCCGCCCAGCCATAGGCGCTGCGCATTTGGCAGAAATTCACCGGCCAGCCATACGCGCTGCGCAGCGTGCCTGTGTTTGCGCGCAGCTCCAAAACCTGACACGGGCACCTGTCCGCTGCAGGATTATTTGCCAGAAATTCCCCGGCCCGCCATAGGCGCTGCGCATTTGGCAGAAATTCACCGGCCAACCATAGGTGCTGCGCAAAAAAGAGCTCTCTGCCGGGGAAGCTTCTAAATTTTGTTTTGCTGCGGAGCGCAACCCCAATAATATAATATAAAACCCACGGCAACCTGTCTGCCCAATCAGCATCCGTCAGTGGAGGACATGCACACAACAGCAACACTTCAGTTTATTACCTCCGCCGAGGAGCCAATGCTTTTACTACTCAACCACTAATCCTATCACTATCAGATTGATTATCATTGATTAATTATCTATGTTTATTGCACTGTCCCTGTCAATTAAACAAATAATCATTGTCAATCCAATTGCTAGTCATATGTTTTCATGGTCAAGGAATCTGAAAACGTACACACAAACACTGTATGGGGGGAACTGTGGCGCTTGGCGGAGGTCTGTGCTCTCCGAGTGCTTTTCTAGTTTTTATCTTTTTTCAATCAGTTGGTGTGATGAAACAACACAAAGCGTGTCATCAAACACTGTTTGGAGACTTTGAAGTTAATGTGTTTTGAAAGGACCAAAGGGTGCGCCATTGCTTGTCTGTGAGGGCTAAACAACGCTGTGATTGCCGTGAAAACGTGCCTAGGGCAGAGATTTTATTGTCTGCTAACAGTAAAAGCCATAACATAACACATATTGTCCCATCAGTGATGACAAGCAGGCCTTGAAGTTGGTGTATTCACACAGGATCAGATGGCGCGCAACAGCATCTTGCCACTACCGGAAGTCAGCGCCGATTTGCCATGGAGACGCAGTTGTCCGCCATACAGTGAGCGGTCTAGCTCTATCTACGTCCTTGGCAAGATTCGAAGTGGGTCTTAATCTTATATGAAAGAGGACTTATTGGACTACATTTATGCCAAATTTCATGCTTCTATCCAGAAGTGAACAATTGTTTCACCTATCTGCCTGACTACAAGGCAACTGTGCTAACAAAACAAGTTATGTTTAATAAAATGGAATGACACAGGGAATAAGTATTGAACACAACGAAAAAGCGGTGCAAAAAGGCACAGAAAGCCAAGAAACCAGCTGAAATCCATCAGACTTTAGGAAGCCATCCCATCCCCCATCAGTGCAACTTAATTTCAGCTGGTTACGTCCTGACTGATGGCCTTTAAAAAGGTTTGTGTATATCAGATTGTCACATCGCAAAGAACTCATGATGGGTAGAAGCAAAGGACTGTCTCTAGACCTTTGCAACCTTATTGTTGCAAAACATAAGCGACAACGCGCGAGGAAGACAAAAGTACAAGCCTACTCTACCACCTGTTATCATGGTAAATGTGAGATCACTGCTTAATAAGACTGATTAATTAGCGGCTCTATCCAGGTATGAGAGCACCTTCAGAGGTTAGCATCATGCTATTCACTGAAATGTGGCTAACAGAGCTAACAACAGACGTCAACATCGGACTAGAGGGTCTCCACTTAATACGGTCAGATCAAACACTTGATAGCGTCAAGAGCAGAGATGGGGGGCTGGCAGTGTTTGTAAACAACAGATAGTGTAATTCTGGGCACATCACAATTAAAGAACAACACTGTAGCAAGGACAATGAGTTGCTTGCCGTTAGCATGTGACCGGCATACCTCCCCTGAGAGTTCTCACACGTCATTGTGATTGCGATCTATGTACCCCCCCGCGCAAGCGCTGAGGCAGCATGTGACATCATCCACACAGTCAGCAGGCTGCAGACACAGCACTCAAATGTTTTCCAACTCATCTCTGGTGATTTTAACCATACTTCCCTGTCCTCTGTGTTGGCCATGCGATGGACTGGCGATCTGTCCAGGCTATGCCCCACCTCTCACCCAAACAAGCTGGGATAGGCTCCAGCCCTCCACCACCTGAAAGGATTAAGTGGCTAAAAAAATGAATGAATGAATGAATGAATACTGCACTGGATGGTCCTTCTGGTCCAAGAGTGGGGGGATTCTGACTTTTGAAATGCTGCAACATGATCTCAGGTTGCAAGATTTTTTAACCACAGCAGCAAAGAAATCTGACTAAACTGCCCAAGAGTATTTGCTGGGTACACCCAAATTTGTTCTGCTTTGAGATTAAGAAAGGCTATGGAGCAATTATGGTTGCAAAACTATTTGTAAGCGTACACAGTTCCACAAATGTGCAAAAAATATTTGCAAATGTGTAAAAAATATTTACAAATGCGTGCACAGCTCCACAAATGTGTAAAAAATATTTGCAAATGCGTGCAAAGTTCCACAAATGCGTGCACAGTTCCACAAATATATAAAAAGATGGAGAAATGTGTAAAAACATTTTGTATTTGTGTACTTAGTTAAAAATGGCTTGAAAAGACCAC
The DNA here is from genome assembly GCA_020510985.1 of Pholidichthys leucotaenia. Taxonomy (NCBI): domain Eukaryota; kingdom Metazoa; phylum Chordata; class Actinopteri; order Cichliformes; family Pholidichthyidae; genus Pholidichthys; species Pholidichthys leucotaenia. The sequence goes on from CM035849.1 coordinate 298,374,447, forward strand.
AGCTGTGTCTCAATTGGCTGTCAAAGTACATGTGACTTTTGCAACACATTTGGTGTGTTTGGATGGTCTGGATCCACAATTGTGTAGACAGATCCACAAATGCCAGTAAGCTGGGTTTTTGTTACCCTGAACTCAGGCTGACAGGCTACCTGCAGGCTCTATATTCATTTCTTTCAACCGGTTTGACTACAGCTCTCCTCCACACTTACGCTGCAGACACAGAACTTCACACGGATGGAGCTGGACTGTAACGGCTACTACTGACCTATTTCTTTTTCTTTCTGTGTGTCTCTGAGTTTGCCGTGAGTGAATGACTGCTGCACCTGCGATTAATTATGACCCACAATCCAGCATCAGACAACAAAGAGATGTGGGTCTCAGAGCTCTGGAGGTGGAGATGGTGCCTGTTGGTGATGGATTTTGACTGTTTTTGTGATTAATACACTAATTGAGGAATTGCCTGTTAAAACTGAAGCGGTGCAGAGAGATATTGCTTTGCAGTTTTTATTGGTTTTTCTGGCCTCTGACAGTGATGTTCAGGCCTTTTTTTTTGTGTTCAGGTTGAACTTGTTTGCCAGCCTGCCTTTTCAGTTATTTTAGTACCTAGTAAAAGTAATTTGTGTTTTGTTTTATCCCATCAGGAGCATTAGTTATGGAGAGCTGGAGATGTTGAATGCTGGATTAATTTAACAGAAAATTTATCGTTTTTTATCTTTTATTTGGCTCTACTCTGGAATTTTATTCATTTTCCCAGTTTCTTCAATGAGTTTGCTGTTTCTTCTCATTTTGCTTTTTATTCGTTGGTTTGCTCCATAATTTTGTTGTTGCCTGTTTTATTGTGGTGTTTTATTAAAGGACAATTTTCTCATCCAGCAACTGTTACTATAACTCCACTCCTGTTCAGCTCACCGACTGTAATTTGGATTAAACTTTTTAAAAAGTTATTCCCTGTTTCGCTCTTTGCTGAAGTGCATCAGCCAAACAATGAGGTCAGTTTTTCGGGAGCTTTTGCCCTGCTCAGTAACATTCTGAGATTCAGCCTTTCTCTTTGGCCTTGAACCGCAAGACAACAGTTTGGGGTTTTGTTATGTGAACAAAAGCTACAGGTGTCCAACTCCGCTAATTTTCCTGTTATGTGTTTTCTGAAACATGGAACTTATATTAAAATAAATCACACCCAATTTCTGACCACAGCTGGCCACAACCATGCAAGGAATTATACCCAATATCCCAATTACTACGATTCAGTGTTGCAGATATTTTCATGGGTTTGTGCTTTTTTTAAGTGTTGTTGGCAATTTCCTACTAATACTAACAGGCACCATCTCCACTTCCAGAGCTCTGAGACCCACATCTCTTCTGTTGTCTGATGCTGGATTGTGGGTCATAATTAACTGCGGGTGCAGCAGTCATTCACTCACGGCAAACTCAGAGACACACAGAAAGAAAAAGAAATAGGTCAGTAGTAGCCGTTACAGTCCAGCTCCATCCATGTGAAGTTCCGTGTCTGCAGTGTAAGTGTGGAGAAGGACAGCTGCAGTCAAACCGGCAGAAAGGAACAAAGCCCTGCAGGCAGCCTGTCAGCCCGAGTTCAGGGTAACAAAAACCCAGTTTACTGGCATTTGTAGATCTGTCTACACGTTTGTGGATCCAGACACAAGCCAGAACTGTTGTAAAAGTCACATGTACTTTGGCAGCCAATTGAGACACAGCTGTGGTCCTTTCAAGCCATTTTTAACTAAGTACACAAATACAGAATCTTTTTACACATTTTTCCATCTTTTTTCCATATTTGTGAATCTGTGTACACATTTGCAAATATTTTTTACATATCTGTAGATCTGTGCATGCATCTGTGGAACTCTGCACACATTTGTAGAACTGTGCACACATTTGGAAATATTTTTTACACATCTGTGGAACTGTGCACATGCTTACAGTTTTGCAACAATAATAGTGCCATAGAAGGCCCCTTATGTCAAGTAAAAGCAGAGTGGCCTGTGAAGTTTTCTCTGAACGACGTTTAAAGAGAGTGCTCAAGAGAACACAAAGTGTCTGTTGAGAGTTTCAAGGCAGCGACTCCACACTCATAAGTTGTGTAGGAAGTTGATCCGAGACTGCAGTGCAGAGCAGGGATGGCGGAGACATGACAGACAGCAGATTGTGTGTGTGTGTGTGTGTGTGTGTGTGAGCGAGAGAGAGACCTACAGCCTGCTCGTCCAACCATCTTCTGGCAACTTTGCCTCATATGAATATGCATAGCCAGCAGGAGCCAATGGAAGACAATCAAAAGCCAAAATGAAGACTGTTTTTTCACTGAAAGACACACTGTGTTTCATGCTGACAGAGTGATATCTTGTTCATGCCTGAAACATTCACGTTGAGTCAAAAAAATCAGCAACCGCAACCGCTGGGTTGCGGTTAAGCCAACAAAGTTGGGTTGTTGTTTTTTTCCAAAACAATCCATATAGGAATTGCTCCCATAGCCTGGTGGTGTTGAGCGTAACTACAGCCCCTTTAAAACCGGCCACATAGCCAGACATACAGTATGTTGGGTCTGCAGTCTGATGGTGCGATCACACCTAAATCTGTTTACTTTGGTCCAAATCAGTTCATAAGTTTGTTACTTTGTGTAATTATCTCCTGGGTTTAGCTCTCTTTCACTCATGAAAAAACTGAAGCGGACCAAAATGTGTCACATCACGCAAGAGCCACGTGAAAAGATTCTCTGCTCTGACTGGTCAGCTGCTTTTGCCATGGTAACAAGAAAAGTAAACTGAGGAAGTGGTTTTCTTATCATCATAGATCTGTGACCCATCGTCATGTGTGGCTGCATTCATTGTCTGCATGTGTGTGGTCGAAAAATCAGAAGGAAAGTGTCTAGATTAACGTGAGGTAAACAGAGCTCCTGGAAAGTGCAATTTTAATGTTTGCATTATTTATGAAGCAGAAGTAATGAGGTGACAAAGTTCTGTGCAACACTACCAGAGTGGTGGCCTAGTTGGCAGAGCATCCGCCCCACACCCGGGAGGCCTGGGTTCAAATCCTGGCCGGGTCATGCTGAAGACCACATAAAAGTGGAACTTCCTGCCGTCCAGCTCGCTGCTCAGCAATAACGGAACGAAGGAGGGAGAATCTGTGGCGGCGCCTTGCATGGCAGCGACCCTCTGATTCTACATGTGATTAACATTGTAGATAAGAGAACCATAATTTCATTCTACTGTACATGATTGGCTGTATGGACTGAATGAAAAAGTTGGCTTTTACTAAAGCTCCCCATTTTATTCAGCACATTATACACTTTATGGTCCTCCTCAAGGAGCTTTTAAGAGTTTTTGTGGCTTTGAGCAGCTAATTTCTGAATTTCCCCTTCCACACTTACAAAGCATTTCTGTATTTTTTGTTGTGGATGGCGGAGCATTTACGTGATCATCTGACCGGTCCGCTTCTCCTCACAGGTCCAGGTTTGTGCGCAGTTGATCATGCCGTGTGTCTTAGGCATTTCAAAGAAATTTAAATCTGACTCATGGTATCAATTGTGTTTTCTAGCTTTTGGTCCTGCTTTAGTTCAGTATGTTTTCTCATCTGGAGGACAGCACCAGAGTTGGCCAGATGATTCCAATCCAGACCACCTAGGGTTACCTTTTTTAGCTGGTCTCGGTGCACACATGAATGTGATTATCATGTTCTCACCAGACAAAAGGAACTGCACTAACAGAGAAAAAGAACTCAGGTTTGACTGAAACAAACTCAAGTCTGTAGGTGTGAAAGCACCCTGAGAAGTCCAGCGGGGGTACAGACTCTGGTCAAATTGCCTCTGCAAAGGACATCATGGGTTGTTGCTGTCCTCACCTCTGATTGGCAGTCATTTGAGGTGAATAAGCAATGAAGCAGGTGTCACCGTCATCAACCACAGCACAGCAACAGAAAGTGGGAAGAAATCTAAAGGCTGTCTGATCGACTGAAACTTGCACCTGTTACAGTACCCTCAGTGTCTGCTACAACTGACACAAATATCACAGCACCCAAGCATGAAAAGTTTCTTTTGAGAACATCATTTCCCAATCAATCCCCTCAGGATCTACCACAACTGAAGCAGTCACTAGCTGCTGACGAGTCCAGGGACGTCTGGGAGGATGCACTGGTTTGGCCCCAGACAGCGTCCCCACTGGGCCTGTCTGCAGGTGCGTTCGCCTGGATCCACTACACCACGCTAGTCTGGTTCACTGCAACAACAGGAGTTTGCTTCATGTGGCACCAGTAGGGGATTTGTATTTTTTAATAAGGGAGATGCCAGAGATGGGGAGTGCTCATAAATTTAAATACAAACACATACATAAACCCAAAATAAGTACATATTTCAAGAATAAAGGTCGAATCAAATGGCAAAAGATGCTAATTTATGATTAACAAATGTCACCATAAGTTACCATGAGTCCCAAATTTATGGAGAAAAGTGCAGCAAATTTGTGAGGAAAAAAATAAGGAAAAAAAAACATTTACATGAAAAAAGTTTTTAAAAATTTGATCAAAAAGCTGCAAATTTACAAGAAAAATGCAAAAAAAATAATATAAAAGCTGTAGAAGATGGATGGCTGGATGGACAAAAGCTGCAAATTTACAAGGAAAACAATCACAAATTTAGGATTAAAAAACTGCAAATCTGCAAGAACAGAAGCAGCAAAGTTGTATAATTTTTTATGTTTTCCCTGATAAATTTCATCCTTTTTAAACCAATCTGTGAAGTTTTTCTTGCAAACTTCTATTATTTTTCTTGGAAATTTGGAACTTTTTTCCTTGTAAATTTTTGTGATAAATTTGTTCCATTTTTCTACACAAATTAACAGCTATATACACTACTCACAAAAAGTTAGGGCTTTCGAGTGAAATTTCAGGATGCACCTAAAATGCACTAGAACCTTTCCAGGTGAACTTAATTTGACCTTCTCTAACCATCTGAATGCACATGTCCAACTGTTCAATGTTTCAGTTCTTTCTGCATAACTTGCTGTTCTCAAACAAGGTGTTTAATGGCAACATTCACAACAGATGTTTGTTCCATAAATCCATCAATAAATTTTCTGGTTCAATTACAGTTGGTATTTAAACAGTCCTCTTCACCATGCTGTTCACATTCTGACATCATGAGACCAAGACGACACCTAACAACTGATCAACAGTACCTCGCCTTTGCGAGGCTTCAAACAGGATGTTCTCTGAGTGTCACAGTGTCATCAGCAGGTTGCAACAGGGATACAGAGAGACTGGAAGAGTCACACAAAGGCACAGAAGTGGACGTCCTTTGGCCACATCCCACACTGATGACACTTCATTGTGAGCAGTGCCCTGTGGAACCGGATGATGAATGCTACTCAATTCCAGGCACATTTAAAGGTACTGTCACACCTAGACGATTTAGGCAGCATTTGCCAAACATATGAAAAATTTGGAGAATACACTGGCATACGTGGAATCAGTCAAGGGTAAATTTTTTATAAGTTAAGAGCACGTTGAAGAACGCTGAAACACACTGGTATATGACGTTGTACGGCGAGCTCCAAAATATCCAGCGTATGGCTGAAACATCCCAGATATGCAGGGCATAAGTTGTAGGGAAGTTATGCGTTTGTTCACACATGTTACTTGTAAGCAACCACAAGTTACTCATAAGTCAAAATACGTTGAGATAAATGTCTAGCGTACCTAAAACTTATTTCTAACATATGAGTAATGCTCTCTGAACCTATGCGTAACTTACTGAACGGGTTTCTAACTTACAGCTACCCGATAATGGCAGATCACAGGAAAAACCCCTACAGAGCTCAGCTGCTGCCTGCAGTGCACACCCACACACAGAGAGCTAAACACATGTACGTTTTTGTATGACGGAACCTGTCAAGGATGTGTCTGAGGACTTTCAAGCTACAGGATAAAGATCCAAATCACTGTTGAGCCCTCCTTGTCATGTGTTTTTTTTTTTTTTTTTTTTTTTTACCTTTGACTACAGTCTATACCATCAGCTGTCCAGTGCTGTTCTGATAGATATGCCACAATGTCAGAACACCGGAGGAGGAGGATCCAATCAGCTGATCACCCAAAGCACAGACCTCAGCTATTTTCCATGATAAATCACACTTTGGTCTCCCTTGGCTGCGGCTCCGAGCATCTTGTTTTTTTGTTTTTTTTTTCAGTTTATTAAAAATAAACTTTTTTTTAATTGCCATCAGTTTGCGTGCCTTTGAGCCAGGTTGTGACATCTGTCATCTGACATTCCTGACGTGTCACATAAGTTGTTTTAGGTGTGACCGACCTGACAGATTTAACAGATCTGCCAGGTTGATCACGCCCTGCCGTGGTCTTTGGAGGGGAGAATCATCTTGGTTGAACGGAGATGATCTCTGGCATACCTAGGATTCATGGATCAGGAGGCGATGGCAGTTTGGCATGACTGCACTATGCAGAAGTGAGGATAAGTTATGCATAAGTTAGACTATGGTTGGGCATAAGTTGTGAATGTCGGCAACACGCTAAGGATTTGTTGGTTTATTTATAAGTTATGGAAATATTCTATATAAGTTACTAATATGTTATGTATACATCCAACTCATTATGGATACAAGATGCATATGGCCAAAAGTGAAAATTTTGACGTATGGCAGCATTTTAGACCAATTTTTATACGTTTGTCAAACACTGCCTAAATCATCAAAATGTGACTGGGCCTTGAGGGAGGTGAGAAGCACCAAAGTGTCATGTCAGACCATTCAAAACCGTTTACATCAGTGTGGTCTGCATGCTAGATGACTTGCAAGGGTACCTGACCACACCATCAGGTACAGGTGTCATCGTCTTGTATGGGCCAGGGAGCATTTACGCTGGACAAGGGACCAGTGGACCTCATTACTGTTCTCTAATGAAAGTCAATTCCTGCTGAACAGAAATGATGGCTGCCAACGATGTTGGAGACGTCAAGGAGAGCGCTATGCATCAGCCACTGTTATCACCAGAAGAGCCTTTGGTGGTGGTGGTGTTACAGTCTGGGCAGGTGTGTCTAATCAATACAGAACTGCCCTACACCTTGTGAATGGTACAGTGACAAGCCAATACTACCTGAATAACATCATTAATCCAGTCATTGCACCCCTGCATGAACAACACAGACCTAATTTCATCTTCATGGATGACAATGCTCCAGCTCATCGAAGTTGCACCATTAGGGAACAGCTGGAGGCTGGGGTACTTCAAATGGAGTGGCCTGCACTTTCTCCAGACCTGAATCCCATAGACAACCTATGGGATCAGCTGAGTCGCCATGTAGAGGTGTGTAACCCTGCACCCCACAACCTCAATGACCTGAGGACCGACCTTCAAGAAGAGTGGAATGCCATTCCAAGAGTGGAATGGACTAGAACCAGCAGGTTTAGGAACAGTTTCTTTCCTACAGCTGTCACGTTATTGAACTTAGTTCCCCGCTGACTCTCTTACCATCATCTCTTACCATCCTCACCTGTACATAACTGCATAACTACATAACTACATCTAACTTATTGCACATTATTTGCACATAACAGTACTCTTAACTTTCTGCACTGCTGCACATATTTGCATATATTTGCTTAAATTGCACATACTGTTAATTACCGTATATACTGCACTGCTGTCCTTTGCACTTCTGATTGGATGCTAAACTGTGTTTCGTTACCTTGTATTCATACATGTGTAATGACAATAAAGTTGAATCTAATCTAATCTAATCTAATCATGCCTCAGCAGACAGTAAGTTGATTTGTGAACAGCACGAGACGACGTTGTCAAGCTCTAATTGATGCTCAAGGGCACATGACAAGTTATTGAGACATTGGCATTTTTCGGTGTAGTACACCCACCACTGTTGTTGGCTTTTGTTTCAATAGATTGTTTGAGATGAGGAAATCACCACTGCATGCTTCTACTTAAATGCCCTACTTTCATGATATGTTTTAACTTGTTACATTTTCCATAAATTTCACCTGAAAGCCAAATACCCCTAATTTTTTGTGAGTAATGTATAGTCTAAAAGTTTATTCTTAGGAAAGCTCAGTAAGGATCAGACTGGGGCCGATGCTGTGATCGCAAGACGTTTCGAGACTATTGCGCAATAGTCCAAATGGTGACTGCTGTCGACCGAGCTTAAAACAAACTTTTCCACAGATTTTTGTGTTTATCTTTCTTTTTTCGTATGGAGCTGGAGGAGCTACAGAACTGCATTAACGAGTTTTATTACTGTTGCTGTGTCATGGAGCAGGCGAGTGTGTGTCCCGTCCCTGCTTCTCAGTCTAAACGACCGAGACTTGCAGATTCGCCAAAAATAACGCCCGAGAAATCACAGCAGGGGACCGAGGTTAGTGACATCCTTTTCTCCATTGAGAATAAACTTACCAGCATGGATGGTAGACTGGCGCTGGTCGAGCTCCTTCATAAAGAGTTCCAGAGTTTGCGGGAGAGTTTAGAGTTCAGTCAAACACAGCTCGTCTCTCTCGTAGAGGAAAATAACAGCCTAAAAAAAGTCAATAAACACACTAAGCGATAACCTTGTTTTTTCTGGAATCGTTGAAAAAAATAATGAAAATCCAGAACAGCTGGTCCGTGAATTTATCTCAACACAACTAAAACTATCCCCCGAAGTCACAAATTCAATTACCCTCCCACCGAGTCCACCGAATTTGGGCAAAAAAATTCCCAGAATAAACTTCCCAGACCTATTGTTGCCAAATTTGAGCATTTCAAGCAAAAAATTTTGGTACAGAGCCAGGGTAGGCAGCTTAAAAACACCAATTATGGTCTAAATGATCAATTTCCACAGGAAATCTTGGAAAGGAGAAGGAAACTTTCTCCCATTAGGAAACAAAACATCCAAGAAGGTAAACGAGCTGTTGTTTCTGTGGATAGACTGTATATAGTTCAATTCAATTCAATTCAAACGTTTATTTCAAATTCAGGGTTCATATTACAAATAGATAGATAAATAAATAAAGTATATACAGATCAGCAGACACTTGGCGCTCTTGTAACAACAAAAAACATAATGGGCTCAGTGTAAAATGGAACGCCACCACTTCCAAATGCTGGAATGAAGTGTGAGTGACGAGTTGACAATTGCTGATATAAGATGATTGTTACATTCCAGCAGTCTTCTCAAAAAACTGTAAACATTCTTACGTATCAATTCTCCAAAAGACGGAATGTTCACAGACACAAACAGCTTGCTTGCATTCGACCTTCGTGGTACATTTAACAACCTTCTTAGGGAGTTATTATATGCAATGCGGATTTTGTTCCTAACAGCAACACTGCTATTAAACCATAACGGCGAGCAGTACATTGAGGTACAGAAGGTCTTGAACAACATACATTTGACTTCAGGAGAACATCTATGGAAATTACGCAACAGTAAATTGGTTTGAGCGTACAGTTTCCTGAGATGCCTGTTACAATCAGCATTGGTCTTATCAGATTCAATCCACACACCTAGGTATTTGACTTTTTCGACAAAGTTCAAGCTATTACCACAAAGTGACATAACAGGATTCGACGTATTGACGCCCTTTGGTTTGAAAGCCATACACATAGATTTAGTACAGTTGAACAGGATGTCATTTTTTTTACCAAATTTTTCACATACAGAAAGGAGATGTTGCATCGCTGCGGTAGATAAACGTAACAAACAGAGGTCATCAGCGTAGAAAATGTGATTTAACAGTGCACCGTTAAAGGAGCCGCCCACATTAGTATTGCTCAACAGTATACTGAGATCATCAACATAGACATTAAACAACAAGGGTGACAGTATACCACCTTGTTTAACACCGTTGGTCACATGAAATTTGGATGAGGTGACATTGCCCTATCTAACAACCATAGACTGCCTTCTGTACCAGTATAGCAGGATGCTAACAATGTAAATAGGGATACCTCGATCGATCAATTTTCTGAACAAACCCCAGTGGTTAATCCTGTCAAAAGCTTTGCTAGCATCTAGGAACGTAGCATAAACACTAGTAGAGTGGCTTCTGAAGTAGTCAACAAATTCATGGAGTAGGTAAACAGCCTTGTCAGTTGTAAGAGCTGATTTGAAACCAAACTGATTGTCGTTTGTCCACAGATAATCCTCAATTCTGTTCAGAAATAAACCCTCTAACAGTTTAGATATAACATTTGCAATAGCTATAGGTCTGTAGTTGTTCATGTCAGAAAGACTGGCACACTTGTTTTTCACCAAAGAAATAATAACAGAGTCCATCAACATGTCTGGCATGTAACCATGAGCAAACATACAGTTAAAACACAATGACAACAAAATACACAAGTTGAAATCGGCGTTGATGAGGCATTCACTGGTGAGACAGTCAGGGCCAGCAGATTTGCCTTTCTTAAGAACTTTGATCAGTGAATCAACTTCAACAGGAGTAACAGCAGAAATATCAGAGGCATCAAACATATCGTTATACAGACGAATATCATGCATAACAGAATCCTTCATTGAAACATTCTTGACTGAGTTGAAAATAGCTTCATAATGACATTTCCACTTTTCAGCAATATTAACGTCACCAGTCACACCATCAATAGTGTTTGATCTGACAGACTGGTGGGAGCTCATAGCCTTCATTTGTTTCCAGAATTCTACCATGTTCAGTTCACTCATGTGATTAGCTAGCTGGTCACATTTGATACTTTCTTCATTGCGCCTGCATGCTCGTAGAGCATATTTGAACCTAGCCCTGCAATTTTTCATGTTTTCAAATATATATATATATATATATATATATATATATATATATATATATATATATATATATATATATATATATATACAGTATATATATATATATATATAATATAATATACTGTATATATTATATACAGTATATACTGTATTATATATACAGTATATATTATATACTGTATATAATATATAGATGGCAAGCTGTTTATGGATGAAACTATAACGCCCTGGTTATTCTAGAGCCTATTTTGTTTTTGTTTTTTTAGCTACAGGTAGGAAGAGAGTGCGATTGTGCGCAGGTCTCTTACTAGATTTCAGTTTAATTTGCTAACATTTGTCAAACTGTCTATTTCTTTGTTGTTGAGGTTGTTGTCTGTTGTAGTTAATTTTTTTGAAGTTTTTAGGTCATTGTTGTATGTTGTCTGCATTTTTTCACCACTTACTAACCTTTATGTCTGTTTTCTCTCATACTTCTGGTTTATAGGAAATAACTTGCAATTGCAGGCAAATGGAACAGACAGACATGCGCGCACATCCAAACATATATGCGTAGGTGTATATTTTACACACAACATGTACAGTGGGGCAAAAAAGTATTTAGTCAGCGACCAATTGTGCAAGTTCACCCACTTAAAAGATGAGAGAGGTCTCCAATTTTCATCATAGGTATACCTCAACTATGAGAGACAAAATGAGAAAAAAAAATCCAGAAAATCACATTGAAGGATTTTTATGAATTAATTGGTAAATTCCTCAGTAAAATTAAGCATTTGGTCACCTACAAACGAGCAAGATTTCTGGCTCTCACAGACCTGTAACTTCTTCTTTAAGAGGCTCCTCTGTCCTCCACTCGTTACCTGTGCACGTCTAAAGGATAATTTGGGGAATGCCAGCGGGGACCCGGGGTCTGCCTTCTCTAACACAGCGGGTGGAACGCGGTCCTTCACACTGAAGCAAGCCCAGCCTGCCCGGTCAGCGGTAGACCGGAGTCCCTTTGCAGGACCACGACTCGCCGTCACCATTGGTGCTCCTCTCGATATGCTCGCACAGCTAGCTAGAAATTAAAAGTTAATAATTGTGGAACAGAATGCCCAGATCAACTGCATATATGTGGCCACATACACGGTTTGACTAAACGACGACAAACTGGAAACAAAAAATGCTCAAATAACTAAATAAGTCATTGTTATTCAAATATTTACTGACAAATGGGCAACACTGATGGGGACTGGGTCTGACAAATCAACACAGAACATGCTGGGAGAAGCAGCGGCCAGATCCGACCTGGCTCAAAGGCACGCTAACTGATGGCAATAATAAAAAAAACAACAACTTATTTTCAATAAAGTGAAAAAAAAAAGATAATACATGGAGTGTGCTTTTGCCCTGAGGCTGAGTTATCATGGGAAACAGCTGGCAGCAGGCAGCAGGCACGCCCCAGCGCCTCTGTCGCACACCCCGGGGACCCCCATGCCAAAAGAAGTCCCCCCGCCCAGGGGAGCCCACGTTGCCGAGAGACATTACCCCCCTTAATCCAGCACCTCCCAACTCGTAGACACACCCCTCCTCACACCTTCACACCCACATGCTCCCATGCGCACCCATTTGCATTAACTCCCTCTCACTCACCCAGACTGACCCATTCTCTCTCACTCCTGTACCCATTCAAACTCACCCCTCAATCACCCTTGTTTCATAAGGCAGCTGCAAAGCAGATGCAGCGAGCCTGAACACGCACCAGTGCCCGGCAGTGACCAGGGAGACCGCCGGTGCAGGCCACAGAAGCAGACCCCCAACCCTGGCGTCCATCTGAGCAACCAATCAGCAGACCACCACACGCGCCCTGAGATGCCACCTGACATGCAAAGCGCCGCACAAAACCGACCCACCATCAGAATCAGAATCAGAATCAGAATCAGAATCAGGTTTATTGCCATTGTTCATGTAGTACACAAACTAGGAATTTGTCTCGGTACAATGCTGCAACATTAAACATGATAAGATAAGAGAAATAAACTATACATGTAATAAAGTGTAGGATAAGATTAAGTGATACTGGTCAACAGTTAAAATATATATTAGCCAGCAGCAGATACTGTGGAGAACTATATAGTGCAGTCGGTAATGCAGGAAGAAAACAGTGATGATTGACATGAGTCTGGTTGAGCTGCTGTACATGGTGCACGAGAGTCACTTAGTGTTCAGCAGTCTAATGGCAGAGGGGAAGAAGCTGTTCATGTGACGGGAGGTTTTAGTCTGGATGGACCGAAGTCTTCTACCAGAGGGGAGGGGGGCAAACAGTACATGACCAGGGTGTGAGGGATCGGCTATGATCCGGCCATCACCACCATCACCACCTCCATTCATCACCCCCTCACTCTCATGTATTTCATATTCAGCCCCCTTCTCACTTCCTTGGTTGTATCTATATATTCAGTAGCACCCAGAGATTTTGACAACATGATAGGTCCCAGGCTCTCCACCAGGCCTCCACGCCCCCAGCAGAAGCAGGGCAACAGGGGTGGGGGAAGACCCCCTCCCCCCTCCCCCCGCACAGAACATGGTGGGTGGGTGTCGGTTATATGATGTAATTGTGTGTAAATGTGTGGACTACCAAATGTGATTGTTTAGGCGGAATAATAATAGCAATAATCTTCTTGCATCAATAAAAATCAAACGCTTACAAGAGAGCCGTGGCACTCACATCGTTCATCTCTGCCAGTCACGCCCTCAAGGTTAAGATCATTATTTGGCCTCAGTATCACCCCAGCTCGACAATATAAGCACCGTCTCAGTCTTAGCATTAAAGTTTTAAAAAACCCTATAATAACAAAATATTGCTAAAATATAAAATGAAGCACTACAATGGGTCTCAAATATTTGTAAACATGTCCTGTTATAGTACTGCATGAGTTTATGAGGTAGAGTGGCCAGACGGAAGCCACTCCTTAGTAAAAGGCACATGGCAGCCCCCCTGGAGTTTGCCAAAAGGCACCTGAAGGACTCTCAGACCATGAGAAACAAAGTTCTCTGGTCTGATGAGACAAAGATTGAACTCTTTGGCATGAATGCCAGACGTCATGTTTGGAGGAAACCAGGCACCACTCAACACCAGGACAATACCATCCCTACAGTGAAGCATGGTGGGGACAGCATCATGCTGTGGTGATGTTTCTCAGCAGCAGGAACTGGGAGACTAATAAGGATAGAGGGAAAGATGAATGCAGCAATGTACAGAGACATCCTGGATGAAAACCTGTTCCAGAGCGCTCTTGACCTCAGACTGGGGTGACGGTTCATCTTTCAGCAGGACAACAACCCTAAGCACACAGCCAAGATATCAAAGGAGAGGCTTCAGGACAACTCTGTGAATGTCCTTGAGTGGCCCAGCCAGAGCCCAGACTTGAATCCAACTCAACATCTCTGGAGAGATCTAAAAATGTCTGTGCACCAACACTTCCCATCCAACCTGATGGAGCTTGAGAGGTGTTGCAAAGAGGAATGGACCAAACTGCCCAAAGATAGGTGTGCCAAGCTTGTGGCATCATATTCAAAAAAAAACTTGAGGCTGTAATTGCTGCCAAAGGTGTCAACAAAGTATTGAGCAAAGGCTGTGAATACTTATGTACATGTGCTTTCTTCCTTTTTAATTATTAATAAATTTGCAAAAATCTAAAATCTTTTCTCATGTCGTCATTATGGGGTATTGTGTGTAGAATTTTGAGGAAAAAATGAATTTAATTCATTTTGGTATAAGGCTGCAACATAGCAAAATGTGGAAAAAGTGAAGTGACTCCCACCTCCGGAAGAACTTCAACCACATTCCGAGGGAGTCTGGAGACATGGAGTCTGAATGGGCCATGTTCTCCACCTCTGTTGTTGAAGCGGCGGCCCAGAGCTGCGGCCGCAAGGTGGTCGGTGCATCTCGTGGTGGCAACCCCTGAACCAAGTGGTGGACACCAGTGGTGAGGGGGGCCATTAAGCTGAAGAAGGAGTCCTATCAAGCTTGGTTGGCTTGTGGGACTCCCGAAGCAGCTGAGGTGTACCGGCAGGCCAAGGGGAGTGCAGCTCGGGTGGTTGCTGAAGAAAAAACCCGGGTATGGGAGGAGTTCGGTGAGGCCATGGAACAAGACTTGCGATCGGCCTCAAAGAGATTCTGGCAAACTGTTCGGCGCCTCAGGAGGGGAAAGCAGCTCCCTGTCCACACTGTGTATGGTGCGGATGGGACACTGTTGACTTCGACTGGGGATATCGTCGGGCGGTGGAAGGAATACTTCGAGGATCTCCTCAATCCCACTGATACGCCTTCCACAGAGGAAGCAGGGTTTGGGGACGAGGGGGATGACTCGCCTATCACAGGGGCTGAGGTCGCCAAGGTGGTTAAAAATCTCCTTGGTGGCCGGGCCCCAAGGGTGGACGAGATTCGCCCTGAGTACCTCAAGGCCCTGGATGCTGTAGGGCTGTCATGGTTGACACGCCTCTGCAACACTGCGTGGAGGTCGGGGGCAGTGCCTTTGGCATGGCAAACTGGGGTGGTGGTTCCTCTCTTCAAAAAAGGGGACTGGAGGGTGTGCTTCAACTTTAGAGGGATCACACTCCTCAGCCTCCGGCCGTTGGTCGAACCTCGGATTTAGGAGGAGCAATGTGGTTTTCGTCCTGGCCGTGGCACTTCGGACCAGCTCTTTACCCTCTCGAGAATTCTTGAGGGTTCGTGGGAGTTTGCCCAACCAGTTTACATGTGTTTTGTGGACTTGGAGAAGGCATTTGACCGCGTCCCTTGTGGTTTTTTGTGGGGGGTGCTTCGGGAGTATGGGGTATCGGGCTTGTTGTTACGAGCTATTCGGTCTCTGTACGACCGTTGTGAGAGTTTGGTTCGTATTGCCAACACTCGGTCGGAGTCATTCCCAGTGAGAGTTGGATTCCGCCAGGGCTGCCCTTTGTCACCGATCCTGTTCATAATTTTTATGGACAGGATTTCTAGGCGCAGCCAGGGAACGGAGGGTGTCATGCTTGGTGACCACAGGATCTCATCTCTGTTGTTTGCAGATGATGTTGTCCTGTTGGCTTCATCCAGCAATGACCTCCAGCTCTTGCTGGGACGGTTTGCCGCTGAGTGTGAAGCGGCTGGGATGAGAATCAGCACCTCCAAGTCCGAGTCCATGGTCCTCAGCCGGAAAAAGGTGGATTGTCCTCTCCGGGTTGGGGACAGGCTCCTGCCCCAAGTGGAGGAGTTTAAGTATCTTGGGGTCTTGTTCACGAGTGAGGGGAAAATGGAGCGAGAGATTGACAGACGGATCGGAGTAGCATCTGCAGTGATGCGGACGTTGTACCGGTCTGTTGTGGTGAAGAGGGAGCTTAGTTCTAAAGCAAAGCTGTCGATTTACCAGTCAATCTACGTTCCTACTCTCACCTATGGTCACGAGCTTTGGGTAATGACCGAAAGAACAAGATCGCGGATACAAGTGGCTGAAATGAGCTTTCTCCGTAGGATTGCTGGACTCACCCTCAGAGATAGGGTGAGGAGCTCAGTCATCCGGGAGAGGCTCAGAGTAGAACCGCTGCTCCTCCACATTGAAAGGAGTCAGTTGAGGTGGTATGGGCATCTGATTAGGATGCTTCCTGGACGCCTCCCACTTGAGGTGTTTCAGGCACGTCCCACTGGAAGGAGACCCCGGGGCAGACCCAGGACTCGGTGGAGAGACTATGTCTCCCAGCTGGTCTGGGAACGCCTTGGTATCCTCCCTGGAGAGCTGGAGCAGGTGGCTGGGGAGAGGGAAGTCTGGGCTTCTCTGCTTGAACTGCTGCCTCCGCGACCCGGACCTCCGGGAAAGCGGTAGAAGATGGATGGATGGATGGATGGATGGAAAAAGTGAAGCGCTGTGAGTAAATTAATTAAATTAAGATAAGACTTTATTAGTCCCACAATGGGGAAATTCCAGGATTGCAACAGCACAGGGATAGCAACACTCAGAAGGCAAGAAAAAACAAGAGCAGCTAGTATACATATGTACATATTACTATAAATATATATATATATATAGACACACAGTGCGGAGCATTGTGGTTGGTGGATGTGCAGCAGAAAGTTTAAGCTCTCTCTCCGCGGATGCGGCGGGCCAGCTGGATGTCTTTGGGCATGATGGTGATCCTCTTGGCGTGGATGGCGCACAGGTTGGTGTCCTTGAAGAGACCCACCAGGTAGGCCTCGCTGGCCTCCTGCAGAGCCATGATGGCGGAGCTCTGGAAGCGCAGGTCAGTCTTGAAGTCCTGAGCGATCTCCCTCACCAGGCGCTGGAAGGGCAGCTTACGGATGAGCAGCTCCGTGGATTTCTGGTAGCGACGGATCTCTCTCAGAGCCACGGTACCGGGCCTGTAACGGTGAGGCTTCTTCACTCCGCCGGTGGCCGGAGCGCTTTTTCGAGCAGCCTTGGTGGCCAGCTGCTTCCTGAGGGGCTTTTCCCCCAGTAGATTTATGGGCGGTCTGCTTGGTTCTTGCCATCGCTCTTTATTATTCTTATATTTCTTGCACGCCGCCTAAACTCCAGCCTGGCACCCACGTCGTTTTCGCTTCAGTTCCCCGGTATATCGAGTTTCTCGATATACCAGGGAATAAGGGTAATTAAATTAAATCACCCTTA
Organism: Pholidichthys leucotaenia; assembly: GCA_020510985.1. Taxonomy (NCBI): domain Eukaryota; kingdom Metazoa; phylum Chordata; class Actinopteri; order Cichliformes; family Pholidichthyidae; genus Pholidichthys; species Pholidichthys leucotaenia. The sequence continues at coordinate 298,391,850 of CM035849.1, forward strand.
TTGTCATTCAACCGTACAACCAATCATGTACAGCAGAATGAGATTGTGCTTTACCTATCTACAGTGTAAATCACACACACCCCAAGTGCAGAATCAGAGGGCCGCTGCCATGCAAGGCGCCGCCACAGAGTTCCCTCCTCCATTCCATTTATTGCTGAGCACCAAGCTGGATGGCAGGAAGTTCCACTTTGATATGGTCTTCGGCATGAAAACCGGCCAGGATTTGAACCCCTGCCTCCCGGGTGTGGGGCGGATGCTCTACCAACTGAGCCACCACTCCGGTACTTTGCAGATGCACTGTACTTCCACCTTATGAGCACCTCACTACCACCTTACGCATGCTGTCCATATCACCATATGAACGGGGATTTGTACTGTGTTTCCTATGACCACTGTAAGGAGCCCTCAAGAACATCTTAAGGTGTTCTTCTTAAGGTGTTCTTAAGGCATACTTACAGCCAACATCTTGCATAGTTCTTACACATGTGGACAAAATTGTTGGTACCCCTCTATTAATGAAAGAAAAACCCACAATGGTCACAGAAATAACTTGAATCTGACAAAAGTGGTAATACATAAAAATTCTATGAAAATTAACCAATGAAAATCAGACAATGCTTTTGAATTGTGGTTCAACAGAATTACTTTAAAAAACAAACTCATGAAACAGGCCTGGACAAAAATGATGGCACCCCTAGAAAAGATTGAAAATAATGTGACCATAGGGACATGTTCAACCAAGATGTGTCCTCTAATTAACATCACAGGTGTCTACAAACTTGTAATCAGTCAGTCGGCCTATTTACTATTTACTATTTACTCTCTCTTCCAGCGCCACACAAGTAGGCTGCCTTGTTGCAACAGCGGATCAATTTCTTCCTGTTTCTATTTACTATCTGGCTCTCTTGCTAATCTTTCTGATCCAGTGACACCTTTATATCCATCACAGACACGTAGATCGCCCAAATGTCTCCTGAGCCTGTGGACGGAGCCACTGTTTCTTGAAGGAGGCAGTACAATAGAGACCAGCGGTTAGCACTTAACCGGCCCACAATGCTAACGCAAAAACTCGACATACCGGGAGAAATAAGATGGAAACGGCGTGGATGTCGAGCTGGAGTATGACGGCGGGCGAGGAATATAAGGTACAGACCCGTCCTCCCATCCGTTATTATGGGGAATGTACGATCGCGACTCAATAAGACTGACGAGCTAGTGGCTATCTCCTGCTACGAGAGTGTCTTAAGAGAGATTAGCATGGTGTTGTTTACCGAGATGTGGCTAACAGAACTAGCAACAGATGCTAACATCGAATTGGAGGGTTTCCACGCAATACGGGCAGACTGGCCACCAGACAGTGGGAAGGCAAAGGGCGGGGGAGTGATAATGTATGCCAATAACAGCTGGTGCAGACCGGGACATATCACGGTTAAACAACAACACTGCAACAAAGACACTGAGTTGCTAGCTGTTATCATCCGGTCTACCTATCTCCCGAGGGACTAGTCACACGTGATCTACATTGTTATTTATGCAAATCCGACGGCGAACGCTGGGACAGCGCATGACATCATCCACTCAGTAACTGGCAGGCTGCTGACAAAACACCCAGATGCTCTTCTCCTCATCTCAGGCGATTTCAACCATATTTCACTGTCCCCCATTCTGCCCATGTTCATCCAGTATGTCACATGCCACACTAGAGACAATAAAACACTGGACTTATTCTATGCAAATACTAAGGAGGCGTACACCTCATCACCACTCCCGGATCACAAGTTGGTTCATCTCCTGCCGGTGTACAAACCCCTAGTACACAGACAACCTCCGGTCATGCGCACAGTGAAGTTATGGTCTGAGGAGGCAATGGACGCTCTAAAGGACTGTTTTGAAACCACCGCCTGGGAGCAGCTCTGCGATCCACATGGTGAGGACATCGATGGCCTCACTCACACCATCACGGACTACATCAGCTTCTGTGTGGACAACACCGTACCCACCAAGACCATACGGTGTTGCTCGAACAACAAACCCTAGATCAACCCTGAGATAAAAACACTTCTGAGAGAGAAGAAGAGGATCTTCAGGTCGGGGAACAGGGAGATGCTGAAGTCCGTACAGAGGGAGCTGAGGAGGAAGATCAGAGAAGGCAAGGGCAGCTTCAGGAAGAAGATGGAGGACAAGCTGCAACGGAGCGAGATCGGCAGGGTCTGGAGAAACCTTAAAACCATCTCTGGGCTCCAGAATACCTCCTCCAAGGCGGGGAGTGGGCGAACAATCTGAACCTGTTTTTTAATAGGTTTGACCAACCGCCCTCCCCCCCCCGACTGCACAACAACCACTGCTGCCTCTAAAGTCATCGAGACCTGCTGTCCACACCCCACTCCACCAACACCCCCCCACTCCCAGCACACAGCCCCCCAACCTGACCCTCACTAAGACCCAGGTGAGGACGGAGCTGAGGAAGATCAAGGCGAGGAAGGCCTCGGGACCGTATGGCATCAGCGCAAAGCTCCTCAAGTCCTGTGCAGATCAGCTGTGTGGGATTGTGGAGCACATCTTCAACCTGAGCATGAAGCTGGGGAGGGTACCACAGTTGTGGAAAACATCTTGTATGGTACCTGTACCAAAGACTTCCCATCCCAAAGACCTGAACAGCTACAGACCAGTGGCCCTGACGTCTCACATGATGAAGACCCTGGAGAGACTGCTCCTTGCTCACCTCCGCCCCCTGGTGGGACCAGCAATGTATCCACTCCAGTTCGCCTACCAGCATGGCATTGGGGTGGAGGATGCGGTGATCTTCCTCCTTCACCGTTCTCTGTCCCACCTGGAGAAGCCTGGGAATGCGGTGAGGATCATGTTCTTTGACTTCTCCAGTGCTTTCAACACCATCCAACCGATGATCCTGAAGGACAAGCTGCTGTGCGCAGGGGTGGACCAGCACCTGTCATCATGGATCCTGGACTACCTCACTAACCGGCCACAGTTTGTGAGAACCCGGGATTGTGTGTCCGACACGATCATCGGTAGCACGGGGGCATCCCAGGGAACGGTTTTGGCTCCCTTCCTGTTCACCCTGTATACTGCAGACTTCTCACACAGCACAACACACTGCCATCTACAGAAGTTCTCTGACGACTCTGCGATCGTCGACCTCATCTCCAACGGAGATGAAGCTGAGTACAGAAGACTTATCCAGGACCTCGTGGACTGGTGCCATCGGAACTGCCTCCAGATCAACGCAAGGAAAACTAAGGAGCTGGTGGTGGACTGCCGCAGGCAAGGACAACCCCTCACAGTACCAGTAAATATACAGGGAACAGACATTGAGATGGTGACATCCTACAAGTACCTGGGTGTTCATCTGAACAATAAACTAGAATGGTCACACAATACCGACACACTCTACAAGAAGGGACAGCGCAGGCTGTTCCTACTGAGGAGGCTCAGGTCTTTTGGTGTACAAGGGGCGCTGCTGAAGACATTCTACGACACGGTGGTGGCATCAGCCATCACTTTTGGAGTGGTCTGCTGGGGCAGCGGCCTTACAGCAGCCGATAGGAAGAGACTGAGCAAACTGATCAAGAAAACTAGCTCTGTCCTGGGGAAACGCCTTGACCCGGTGGAGGAGATAGGAGAGAGAAGGATGGTGGCTAAACTGTCATCTCTGCTGGAGTCCGAGTCCCACCCTATGCAGGACATACTGAACGCACTGAGGAGCTCATTTAGCAGCAGACTACATCATCCTAGGTGCGCAACCGAGAGGTTTCGCAGGTCCTTCCTACGTACGGCTGTCAGACTGTATAACCTAAGCAGGGCTGCTCGCAGAGATAGTACAATAACATGACAACCCAATAGTATTGAATGCACAAGACGCAATAGACTTACACAAATGGTCCCCTCCAGTATACAACTAGGACAATATCAGTCGCTACGGAGGGTGACAATATGTATGGACACATAATCATACCATGTAGGATAACTAAGTAGACGGTTATGCTGTTTATTCCATCTAGCTACAATGCTCCGCATTGTGGATATATATTTATATATTTATGTGTACGTATGTATATTCACTGCTCTTATTTTTATTTTTCTTGTCTTCTCAATTATTGCTCTGAGTGTTGCTATCCCTGTGCTGTTGCAATCCTGGAATTTCCCCATTGTGGGACTAATAAATCAGAATCAGAATCAGAATCAGCTTTATTGGCCAAGTATGCACAACACATACAAGGAATTTGACTTTGGCTAAAAACATGCTCTTGTTGTTCAGGTGGAGGATTTAAATAAGGATTCAATGACAACAGAGTATGTACAGTAAATTACAGTCTGTCCACATTTCTATAAAAGGCTTATCTTATCTCTTATCTTATCTTCTCTTATCTTAAAGGGTGACAAGTAGTCACTGTGCTGTTTGGTGGCATGGTGTGTACTAGACTAAACATGGACCAGAGGAAGCAAAGGAGAGAGTTGTCTCAGGAGATTAGAAAGAAAATTATAGACAAGCATGTTAAAGGTAAAGGCTATAAGACCATCTCCAAGCAGCTTGATGTTCCTGTGACTACAGTTGCACATATTATTCAGAAATGTAAGATCCACGGGACTGTAGCCAACCTCCCTGGACATGGCCGCAAGAGGAAACTTGATGAAAAACGGAAGAGACAGATAATACGAATGGTAACAAAAGAGCCCAGAACAACCTCTAAACACATTCATGCTGAACTCCAAGGTCAAGGTACATCAGTGTCAGATCGCACCATCCGTCGTTGTTTGAGCCAAAGTGGACTTCATGGGAGACGACCAAGGAGGACACCACTGTTGAAAACAAATCATAAAAAAGCCAGACTGGAATTTGCCAAACTGCATGTTGACAAGCCACAAAGCTTCTGGGAGAATGTCCTATGGACAGACGAGACAAAACTGCAACTTTTTGGCAAGGCACATCAGCTCTATGTTCACAGACGCAAAAATGACGCATACCAAGAAAATTACACTGTCCCTACTGTGAAACATGGAGGAGGTTCTGTTATGTTCTGGGGCTGCTTTGCTGCATCTGGCACAGGGTGTCTTGAATCTGTGCAGGGTACAATGAAATCTCAAGACTATCAAGGTATTCTAGAGAGAAATGTGCTGCCCAGTGTCAGACAGCTTGGTCTCAGTGGCAGGTCATGGGTCTTGCAACAGGATAATGACCCAAAACACACAGCTAAAAACACCCAAGAATGGATAAGAGTGAAACATTGGACTATTCTAAAGTGGCCTTCTATGAGTCTTGATCTAAATCCTATTGAACATCTGTGGAAGGAGCTGAAACATGCCGTCTGGAGAAGGCACCCTTCAAACCTGAGATAACTGGAGCAGTTTGCTCATGAGGAGTGGGCCAAAATACCTGCTGAGAGGTGCAGAAGTCTCATTGACAGTTACAGAAATCGTTTGATTGCAGTGATTGCCTCAAAAGGCTGTGCAACAAAATATTAAGTTAAGGGTACCATCATTTTTGTTCAGACCTGTTTCATGAGTTTGTTTTTTTAAATAATTCTGTTGAACCACAATTCAAAAGCATTGTCTGATTTTTATTGGTTAATTTTCATAGACTTTATTTATTACCACTTTTGTCAGATTCAAGTTATTTCTGTGACCATTGTGGGTTTTTCTTTCATTAACAGAGGGGTACCAACAATTTTGTCCACGGCTGTATGTTGTTCCTATGGCATTCATATGGCTGCCCTATAATGAGGGGTTTTCGTGGGGCTTTGATAGAAATCTTGGGCAAGACCATCAACCTGGCCACGAGCTTACAGTCTACGAACGCTGGATTTTCCTATGGGCTGCCTTAAGAAGGCCATAGGAAATGGTCCAAAAATCATTTGTATGGTGTTTGCAGCCGTTCGTAAGTGTATTTGTAACCGTAGCTTTGAATGATTAAAATGCAAATCAGGTATTTGTTGTTTGGCTATACTCTGACTGTCACTCAGCTGGCAATTATTGGGCTTTACTTCCCTGTGTAGTTACATAAAAACAAATTCCAACATATAAAAATATGATAAAAGGACAAAGAGTACTAAGAAATCAGCTGCTGAATATGGAGGGAAAGATGGAAGGCTGTGGGGACTGATCACCCCATTTCAGACATGCCGTTGGCCCCCGAGTAGCAGAATGTTTGCTCTTCTTCCCAGAGAGCTTGATGAAGAGCATTACGAGGCAGGTGGCGGGCTGAGCCATACAGGATGGGGGAATTGGACTGGAGCTACATTTAATTCAAAAACCAATCCGCCCGAAGCCTCAACCCCAGTACAGAAACCTACAAGAGACCACGACAGAACAGCTGAGCCCCTGCACCCACGCGCTTGTTTTTGAAACATGTTTGTGAAAGGGCGTGAGAGTGGAGACAGAAGAAAGACTCTAGGTCTTTTCTCATTTGTGTCATAATAATGCTCACAGCAATGTCTGATGCACCCAACACACAGAAGCGCAAACAACGCACACCACTGGATATTAGGAGGTGATTCTCAGGGGGAAGATTGTTCTCTGCACAGATGTACCCCCATCTTCTGGACTCAGGAATTCATTCAGCTTGTTTTCTTAAAGGACAACATGATGAGGTGATATAAATAAACATGCGTGCAACATCCCTGGAACTGATTACAGCATTGCACATGTTTAACTTATCTGCATCTCAGACTGAACCCCCTTTCAGTATCACCTAGGTGACAGAGGTAATCAGGCAGCAGGGAGGGATCTGCTTCCCATGTACCAGAGAGGAAATTATTATCATAGAATGCAAATTGGGAAGACTGGGATGTACGAGTGAGTAGGATCTTCAAGACAGCTACTTTGTTTAAATAAGCAATATTACGTACAGCGGATATAAAGAGTCTACACACCCCTGTTCAAATGCCAGGTCTTTGTGATGTAAAAAAAAAAAAAAATGAGACCAAGATAAATCATTTCAAAACTTTGTTCACCATTAATGTGACCTATAGCCTGAACAAACCACCTGAAAAACAACCTGAAATCTTTCAAGGGGAAAAATAAAAAACTTACAATAACCTGTTTCCATCAATATGCACACCCTTAAACTAATATTTTGTTGCAGCTCCTTTTGCTTTTATAACAGCACTCAGTCTTTTTGGGTAGGAGTCTATCAGCGTGGTACATCTTGATGTGGCAATATTTGCCCACTCTTCTTTGCAAAAATGCTCCAAATCTGTCAGATTGTGAGGGCATCTCCTGTGCACAGCCCTCTTCAGATCACCCCACAGATGTTCGATCGGATTCTGGTCTGGACTCCGGCTGGACCACTCCAAAACCTTAATCTCCTTCTGGTGAAGCCACTCTTTAGTTGACTTGGATGTGTGCTTTGGGTCATTGTCGTGCTGAAAGATGAAGTTACTCTTCATCTTCAGCTTTCTTGGAGTGATAATGTATGTTAACAACAACTGGTGCAGACCGGGACATATCACTGTTAAACAACAACACTGCAGCAAAGACATCGAGTTGCTAGCTGTTAGCATGCAGCCTACATATCTCCCGAGGGAATACTCTCACGTGATCTTCATTGTTATTTATGCAAATCCGACGGCGAACGCTGGGACAGCGCGTGACGTCATCCACTCAGTAACTGGCAGGCTGCAGACAGAACACCCAGATGCTCTTCTCCTCATCTCAGGCGATTTCAACCATATTTCACTGTCTCCCACACTACCCACGTTCACCCAGTATGTCACATGCCACACTAGAGACAATAAAACACTGGACTTATTCTATGCAAACACTAAGGAGGCGTACACCTCATCACAACTCCCCCCACTCGGGAGATCGGATCACAACCTGGTTCATCTCCTGCCGGTGTACAAACCCCTAGTACACAGACAACCTCCGGTCATGTGCACAGTGAAGTTATGGTCTGAGGAGGCAATGGACGCTCTAAAGGACTGTTTTGAAACGACTGCCTGGGAGCAGCTCTGCAATCCACATGGTGAAGACATCGATGGCCTCACTCACACCATCATGGACTACATCAGCTTCTGTGTGGACAACACCGTACCCACCAAGACCATACGGTGTTGCTCGAACACCCTTTATACTGCGGACTTCTCACACAACACACTGCCATCTACAGAAGTTCTCTGACGACTCTGCGATCATCGGCCTCATCTCCAACGGAGATGAAGCTGAGTACAGAGGACTTATCCAGGACCTCATGGACTGGTGCCATCGGAACTGCCTCCAGATCAACGCGAGGAAAACTAAGGAGCTGGTGGTGGACTGCCGCAGGCAAAGACAACCCCTCACAGCACCAGTAAACATACAGGGAACAGACATCGAGATGGTGACATCATACAAGTACCTGGGTGTTCATCTGAACAATAAACTAGACTGGTCACACAATACCGACGCACTCTACAAGAAGGGACAGTGCAGGCTGTTCCTACTGAGGAGACTCAGGTCTTTTGGTGTACAAGGGGCGCTGCTGAAGACATTCTACGACACGGTGGTAGCATCAGCCATCACTTTTGGAGTGGTCTGCTGGGGCAGTGGCATTACAGCAGCCGATAGGAAGAGACTGAACAAACTGATCAAGAAAGCTAGCTCTGTCCTGGGGCAACGCCTTGACCCAGTGGAGGAGATAGGAGACAGAAGGATGGTGGCTAAATTGTCATCTCTGCTGGAGTCCGAGTCCCACCCTATGCAGGACATACTGAACGCACTGAGGAGCTCATTTAGCAGCAGACTACATCATCCTAGGTGCGCAACCGAGAGGTTTCGCAGGTCCTTCCTACGTACGGCTGTCAGACTGTATAACCTAAGCAGGGCTGCTCGCAGAGATAGCAAAAAAATGTGACAACCTAATAGTAGTGAATGCAAAAGACACAACAGACTTACACAATGGTCGCCTCCAGTATACAACTAGGACAATATCAGTCGCTACGGAGGATGACAATATGTATGGGTACATATTCATACTATGTAGGATAACTAAGTAGACAGTTATGCTGTTTATTCCATCTAGCTACAATGCTCCGCACTGTGTGTATATATATTTATATATTTATGTGTACATATGTATATTCGCTGCTCTTGTTTTTCTTGTCTTCTTGATTGTTGCTCTGAGTGTTGCTATCCCTGTGCTGTTGCAATCCTGGAATTTCCCCATTGTGGGACTAATAAAGGCTTATCTTATCTCATCTTTCTTGCAGAAGACTTAAGGTTTTGTGTCAACACTGACTGGTGTTTGGAACTGTTCATAATTCCTTCCACCTTGACTAAGGCCCCAGTTCCAGCTGAAGAAAAACAGCCCCAAAGCATGATGCTGCCACCACCATGCTTCACTGTAGGTATGGTGTTCTTTTGGTGATGAGCAGTGTTGTGTTTGAGCCAAATATACCTTTTGGAATTAATTCAACCTTGGTTTGATCGGCCCATAACACATTTTCCCACATGCGTTTGGGAGATTTCAAATGTGTTTTTGCAAAATGTAGCCGGGCTTGGATGTCTTTCTTTGTAAGCTAAGGCTTCTGTCTTGCCAGCCCACCCCATAGCCCAGACATATAAAGAAGACGGGAGATAGTTGTCACATGTGCTTAACAGCCAGAACTTACCAGAAATTCCTGCAGCTCCCTCAATGTTGCTGTCGGCCTCTTGGCAGCCTCCCTGACCAGATTTCTTCTTGTCTTTTCATCAAGTTTGGAGGGATGTCCTGTTCTTGGTAATGTCACTGTTGTACCATATTTTCTCCACTTGATGACGGTCTTCACTGTGTTCCATGGTATATTTAATGGCTTGGAAATTTTTTGTACCCTTCTCCTGACTGATACCTTTGAACAATGAGATCCTTCTGATGCTCTGGAAGCTCTCTGTGGACCATGGCTTGTGCTGTAAGATGTGACTACAAAAATGTCAGGAAAAGCCTACTAGAACAGCGGAACTTTATTTGGGGTTAATCAGAGGCACTTTAAATGGTGGCAGGTGTGTGCAGACTCCCATTTAACATGAGTCTGAATGTGACTGGTTAATTCTGAACACAGCCACATCCCCAGCTATAACAGGGTGTGCATATTTATGCAACCAGGATATTGTAAGTTTAATTTTTATTTTTCCCCTTAAAAGATTTCAGTTTGTTTTTTCAATTGGGTTGTACAGGTTATAGGTCACATTTATGGTGGAAAAAATTTTGAAATGATTTATCTTGGTCTGATTTTTTTTACATTGGACGTTGTACCGGTGTGTTGTGATGAAGAGGGAGCTGAGCTCAAAGGCAGAGCTGTCGATTTACTGGTCAATCTACGTTCCTACTCTCACCTATGGTCACGAGCTTTGTGTAATGACTGAAAGAATGAGATCATGGATACAAGCGGCTGAAATGAGCTTTCTCCGCTGGACTCACCCTCAGAGATAGGGTGAGGAGCTCAGTCATCCAGGAGAGGCTCAGAGTAGAACCGCTGTTCCTCCACATTGAAAGGAGCCAGTTGAGGTGGTTTGGGCATCTGATTAGGATGCCTCCTGGACACCTCCCACTTGAGGTGTTTCGGGCACGTCCTTCTGGGAGGAGACCCTGGGGCAGACCCAGGACTCGGTGGAGAGACTATGTCTCCCAGCTGGTCTGGGAACGCCTTGGTATCCTCTCTGAAGAGCTGGAGCAGGTGGCTGGGGAGAGGGACGTCTGGGCTTCTCTGCTTGAACTGCTGCCTCAACGACCCGGACCTCCGGAAAAGCGGTAGAAGATGGATGGATGGATCATTTTTTTTGTAACACAAAAACCTGGCATTTGAACAGGGGTGTGTAGACTTTTTATATCCACTGTACATGTCTTTAGTCTTTTTTTATTACACAATTGGCTTAGTTACTTGGCACTATTGTCAAATTTTGTTTAGCCTGTACAAGTAAAAAGTTATAATTCTATCAAGAACAGTCAGTACGAGCTAAAACCTCACAAATTTATGAGAATAAAGTGTTAGGTGTGAAAGGAAAAACGTCACAAATTTAGGACCCCCAACACAAACAAGGAACAACAAGCAAATTTGTGACAAAAAAATTGCAATTTTAATGGCAATAAAAATGACAAAAATCATTCAAATTTCTGAGGAAAAACTCATGCATCCACAAGAAAATTTAATTTAATAACAGACGAATCCCGTACTCATTTTTTTCAGTAAAATTTTTTAAAAATGATGGTTTTTAAGTTGTCAAGCCCAAAAATTTGCCACATTTCTTGTTTTAGCATTATAAAGGTGCATTCAGACCAAATGCAGAGTGACTATTTCAAGTGGCTCGATTACACAAACTCAATGTAAAGACGCAAAATTCATGTCCAAGCGAGTTGGTCAAGATAGCTAATCAGCGTTGATATTCTGTTATCATCAGACAGTAAACTAGTTTGAAAATGAGACTGCCACTCTCCTGCAGACAGTCAGACCACGGCTCTGCTGCTCTGTATCCACAGTCCTACTACCGATGTGCTAATGAGGGTTAGCAGGCTAGCACTGTAAACAAACGACCATCATCCAGTTGCAGTTTCTGGAGGAGGCAGTGACATGTTCCCAGCTCTGTGCCCCGCCAGATAATGCTGTAAATCCAAAGATGACGGCGTTTTAGTGATTCCCACAGCGGGTAGAATGTCTGCTGCAGAAATTATGAACTCAACCTGGATCTCTGCAACTTGCCTGGACACAAATTCTCGTCTATTTGTGGCTTTCGTGTTTAGTCTGAACGAAGGGTGGGAATCACGAAGGACCTCATGATTTGATTTGGATCGCGATACTTGGGTTACAATTCAGTCCTATCACAATTCAACGATAATCACGATATCGCGATAATCGAGTATCACAAACCCATATATTTTAAAACTTTCCACCTTATTCAACCTCAAATCATGTCCCAAAGTAAAACTGCTGACATGTCTTTCATATAATAAAGTCTTCTCTGGGCTTCCTTTTCCAGAGACACGTCTGTGCACACAGGCAGGGCGGCGCTCTTCGGAACAGACTCCCACTCCAGCTACATTTATCTGATGCTGTGGACTCTTTGAAAAAGCAGCTGAAAACTTTTTTGTTTAATGAGGGTTTCAGTTGAGTTTCAACTGCTTTTTATGGCAAATCTGATATTTTTAAATTATTTTAATCTTGTTTTAATTTGTTTTTATATTTTTAAAATTATTTTTATCTATCAACTTCCTTTTATTCCATTTTATTGTGCAGCGCTCTGTGACTATATGTCTGTGAAAAACGCTTCATAAATAAACTTTACTTACCCGATGCGCGGAGAAAAAGCTCCATGCCGGTCTCTCTTTAGCTTAGCCGTAGCTAATGCTGCTCCGAGACGTGTGTGGCCTGCCGTCTTATGAGCATTTTTTCTTTTTTTCACGCAGCGCTTCTTGTGGGTTGTGTGTCATGTCAGTCTTTCCTTTCATCTTTGTTATAAAATCCAAAAAAGGCCCCACGTTTGAGCTCACTGCTTCCTAACTTTCAAAGCTGGCTGCAAATCACCGAGACAAGCTATGACCTCACTTGACTGGGTGTTTGCTTTGCACCATCTAGTGGACTGAAAATACCACAGCCCAAAAATACATGAGTGCATTTTTTTAAAATAAAAGATCAATCCGTGTGTTTATGGATCGATGCACTGTCGCCAGTGTCAAGCATCGCAATTCATCACTGAACTGATCTTTTCCTCCATCCCTCGTCTGAACGCACCTTAAGCTGAATAATGTTTGGTTTTGTATTATTTCTTTGATAAACCAAAACATCTGAGGAGGTCACCTTGAACTTTGGAGCACAGGACGTTTTTGATTGCTTTCTAAAATATATTTCATAGACCAAATAATTAGCCAATTAATTAAAAAACCATCTGATTAATCAGTCAGAAAAACAATCTTGTCACAGCCTTAAATACGGCTACTGATATACGCCACCCGTACACCTGACAGTGGTACATGATCCATTGTTTTTTAGAAATGCCTACACGTTTTATCAAAAATGAGATTAATATACTCACTGCCAATGAAAACACAAGACAACTTGCGTATAAATATTTTGGGGTCCATCCTGAGCTTGAGCAACAGTGTTTGTATGACTCAACGTATGTCTCGAACTCATTTTCAGTGCTTATTCTCACGTAACAACTCACTGCCTTTGAGCTCTGGCTCTACAGTCTTGAGTTCATTGTTTGTTTTGGATACTCAAAAGTCAAAAATGGGTGATTTTAAGGAGTGGTCATTTTGTCTATATAAAGATGAACAAAAATGCATAGCACTGCGTTGTGAAATCTCCACGATGCCATGACTGTCATGTGACAAACCTAACTTTGCTTTATGCCTTTTGGAGGGCAGAATGTCAGCACAACAACAGGTGGTGCTTCGATTGGGCTGCAACGCACCAACCATTGTTTGGTTGCAACAACACTAGGTCAAAACTGGGTCTGCAGCAGACAGACCACGTCCAGGGCAAGCACATGCCACCACCCTGGAGCAAGACCAGTACATCGTGCTGCAGCACCTCCGAGATCGGTTCCACTCAGTCACCCAGACGGCCCAGAAAACTCCAGGGAGACGCCAGCCAAGGATCTTGGTCAATACCATGAGAACGCACCTCAAGTGTCAGGACCTATGAACCTAAAGACCCTTTTGAGGGATAATCCTGATAGCAGAGCAGCAACAAAACTGCCCTGAGTGGGCTCATCAGCACAATAGGTGGACCGTATGGCAGTGGAACCCTGTTCTTTGTCTCCAGAGTGCTGAATGTGTTATATTGTTGTAGCCATGTCAGAGAAGAATTTCTGTCACCGATTGGGACAGACAATAAAGTTATCTGTCTGTCTTTTCTCTGATGAATCTCGATTTTGCTCGTCCAGGGCTAGGGTCAACTGATGGGTGGAGCTTGAGTCGTGGCATTCCAGGAGGAGTGGCTAAATATCCCCCAGGACAACATGAGACGGCTCTGGAGGTCCCTGCAGAGGTGTATCACTGCCTGCATTAACACAAATGGAGGCCATATTCCAGATTCAACTTTGTTTTTAAGGCAGATGTTTTGTTGTGATTTTGGAAAGTCAGGGTGTTTGTTTCGTTCAATTCTGAAAAGTGTCGACGCACAGATCGTCACTTGTTGACCTCTGACATTGTTTTGAAGATGTCTAAAAATAATTTGCATCCATTAATTGACCATTTCCATCAAAAATAGTAAAAATATCAAACTTTTCTAGGGTGTTGCATTTTCAAAGGGTGTGAGTATAAAATGCCAAATGTTCAAAACAAAAAAATCCAAAACAGTGAAACATCACTTAACATTTTAAAGATTTATTATTTATTTATTTATTTTTTGGATTCTGTATACTTTATTGATCCCCAGAGAGGAACTTGAAGGCATCCACCTGGATGGATGAAGCAGCCACGGTACGGCGCCATCCCTTCACCATCCACACACACATTCACACCTAGGGTCACTTTAGAGTCTGCAGTTAACCTAACCTGCATATTTTTGGCCTGTGGGAGGAAACCAGAGAAACCCCGGAGTAAACCCACGCAGACACGGGGAGAACATGCAAACTCCACACAGATCACTGTTGGTCGGGGGCTGGGATCAAACCAGGGATCCCATGGCCAAGGGTGAGTTGCTGTGCTAACCACTGCTCCACCGCGCCGCCCAAAGATGCCACAGTATCTGCCTTGGCTGAAAGGGTGATGTGTTGTAACACAAAGCAGACAGCTCTGCAGGAAGTTTTTTTTCTCCTTCAGGATGAAGCATGCCTGAAATGGCTCAGTAAACACAGCATGTATGAAGCAGCGCAGAGGCTGTGCAACTGCGAGTCCGCAGTGTATCACAGCTGTGACAAGTTGTGTAAACCTGCACGTGAGCATGTCTGAGAGCACACTGACAACGCAGAAAAGTTAAGGGAACAAAGCTGAATCTGCATTTATATGAAGAAAACCAATGCAGGTACCTGCTAATTATGCTGACAATTTGCTACGACAAACTCTTGATGTAATAGAAGTAAAAAACAAATTCAAAACACGGCGAGAAGAAATGTGGGTTTTACCACCAGTTGTCACAAATCACCGTTCTCATCTAATAGCCTTTGACCACACACACAAACATCACGTGTCCACCCAGCGTATTGCCTCCACTGTGGACAACTATTTTCAGTTGATTCTCCATGCAGTGAGCACTCAGCGTGGCCTCAGGAGAAAATGATCTCCACAGTCACCTCATCGCTGCCAAGCTCACATTGCTTTAAGTTGAAGAAAGTTCAAGCTCATCACCAGCACACCTTTGAGTGTTTCCGCTACGTGTACAGCTTGTGTGTGTGTGTGTGTGTGTGTGTGTGTGTGTGTGTGTGTATGTGTGTGTGGTGTTTCTCTCAAAACTGCCTGTTTATGATGTCTACATACATGACAGAACATTTCTAAAACCAGAAAGGAAACTGAAATAATCCCTGATTCATTCTCTATGTACCGTATTTTATTCATACATTTATCCAGGGGTTAAAGCAAAAAAAAAAAAAAAATCCTGACCCGGAATTTGTTTCCGGGAGCAGGATCATAGGAGTGGGGACACATACACACATACAGTATACTGTACATACATATACAGTATACACACATATACATACATACAGTATATACACACACAGTAGATATACAAAGTCTACACACCCCTGTTCAAATGCCAGGTTTTTCTTCATTCATTCTTTCATCTTCTTCCACTTTATCCTTTTCGGGTCGTGGGGGGGGCTGGAGCCTATCCCAGCATCTTTGGGCGAGAGGCAGGGTCCACCCTGGACAGATCACCAGTCCATCACAGGACCAACACAGAGAGACAGACAACCATTCACTCTCACAGCCAGACCTAAGGACAATTTAGAATCCCCAGTTTGATGCCAATTAGCCTAACTTGCATGTTTTTGGCATGTGGGAGGAAACCGGAGAAATCCCGGAGTAAACAAATGAGACCAAGATAAATCATTTCAGAACTTTGTCCACCATTAATGTGACCTATAACCTGTACAACCCAATTGAAAAACAAACAAATCTCTTAAGCGGAAAAATAAATGAAAAACTTACAATAACCTGGTTGCATAAATATGGACACCCTTAAACTAATACTTTGTTGCAGCACCTTTGGCTTTTATTATCCACTTTATTCCTGGGGGTGCCACTGTAGGAACGATTATGGGCGGAGCTTCCAGTTTCGGCTGACCTAGTGTTAAATCAGTCAGTAAGAGCAGCAGGGGCATTTAAAATAGTTTTTTAAATTTCAAATTCATTTTAATGTATAGTCCACATTCGTGTTTTGCACTCAAGTGGCAGCTAATTTCAGCTCTTCTAGTTTTTGCATTTTTTGAATGTTTTGGCGTAGTTCTGGTACTTGCTGGTGTTCGTGGTTGTGCCATAGACTGGATAAATGGCGGCTTCTCACCACACGGTGACAGACGATATCCAAACATGGTGTTGTGGCGTACATCTGCTCTAAGGTAAATTTGATTATGTCCAACATATTTTAACAAAATGCAGCCGACTTTATTGCGATGGAGACGTGCTGGTCTGAATGCCCACCGCATCATTATGAGTACAGGCAACCAGAAGTCATAACTCATGACTCTCTCTTTGTTTGGTAGCAGCAAAGTCCCAGGAAAACCCCATGAGTGCCTGGTATCACTGGAAAGCTTAGAAATCGTACTTTCTAAAAATACCTATGTTTTTGCGGAAGACATAACTCCCGACCAATTGAACACATTTTCATCCTAGCTAAAATATAAACAAATAGTTTTTTTCTGGGTCAGTTTTTGCACACTTCCTACAAATTAAATATCATTTGAAGGTCTTCAATACAGAATATGGAAATAACGTTACATCAGTTTTGAAAATGTCCTCAAAGTGACTCATTTTGCCAGCACGGGTCATTTGTTTACACTGTTAGCATCTTGGCAGCGGCGCTAACTAATAGAACTACTGCATACGAGGCCACTTTTTAAGGTCATCTTCCCATCCCTCCATAGTTGTGGGAATTGGTATGATTATATTACTGTTTTGAGGTGCAAGAGGCCATTGTTCCTGCATTTCTGATGCTAAAGTCATTGCTTTTGAACAAGGAAAACTGTCCCCTTTCAGCGACAACCATATATTTTAAACTAGTACTGGAAGTTGCTCCCATAATTCACGCAAGGCATCATGGGGCCTAGGAATAAGGTGGCTAGCACTCAGTCTTTTTGGGTAGGAGTCTATCAGCGTGGTACATCTTGATGTGGCAATATTTGCCCACTCTTCTTTGCAAAAATGCTCCAAATCTGTCAGATTGCGAGGGCATCTCCTGTGCACAGCCCTCTTCAGATCACCCCACAGATGTTTGATCAGATTCAGGTCTGGACTCTGGCTGGGCCATTCCAAAACCTTAATCATCTTCTGGTGAAGCCATTCTTTAGTTAATTTGGATGTGTGCTTTGGGTCATTGTTGTGCTGTAAGGTGAAGTTCCTCTTCATCTTACAGCACAACAGCACTGCCTCCATCAGTGTTAATGGGTGGATAGCAGGATCTGTAAAGCGCTTTGGTCATCAGGAGATGAGAATAAAAGCACTATATAAGTGAATGCCATTTACCATTCATCTTCAGCTTTCCTAACTAACTACTAACTAAACTACACTTATATAGCGCTTTTCTAGTCTCAAAGACCACTCGAAGCGCTTTCACTAGTACTAACCCTCCATTCTAATGGCCTATAGGAAACAGATATCTAGGGACAATTTAGAACAACCAATTAACCTAACATGCATGTCTTTGGATTGTGGGAGGAAACCGGAGCCCCCCGGAGTAAACCCACGCAGCACAGGGAGAACATGCAAACTCCACACAGAAAGGTTCCAACCCCTGCCAGCCTGGGGATTCGAACCAGGAACCTTCTAGCTGTAAGGCAACAGTGCTAACCACTGCACCACCCTTTCCTGCAGAAGCCTGAAGGTTTTGTGCCAACACTGACTGGTATTTGGAACTGTTCATAATTCCTTCCACCTTCACTAAGGCCCCAGTTCCAGCTGAAGAAAACCAGCCCTAAAGCATGATGGTATCATCACCATGCTTCACTGTAGGTATGGTGTTCTTTTGGTGATGAGCAGTGTTGTGTTTGCACCAAATAGACCTTTTAGAATTATGGACCAAAACTTCAACCTTGGTTTAATCGGACCATAACACATTTTCCCACATGCGTTTGGGAGATTTCAAATGCGTTTTTGCAAAATGTAGCTGGGATTGGATGTTTTTCTTCATAAGATGAGGCTTCCATCTTAAAATTAAATTAAATTAAATCACCCTTATTGTCATTCAACCGTACAACCAATCATGTACAGTAGAACGAGATTGTGTTTTACCTATCTACAGTGTTAATCACACACACCCCAGTGCAGAATCAGAGGGCCACTGCCATGCAAGGCGCCGCCACAGATTTCCCTCCTTCATTCCATTATTGCTGAGCACCAAGCTGGATGGCAGGAAGTTCCACTTTTATATGGTCTTCGGCATGACCCGGCCGGGATTTGAACCCCTGCCTCCCGGGTGTGGGGCGGGTGCTCTACCAACTGAGCCACCACTCCGGTAAATCTCTCATCTCTTGTAAAGTAAATGTCTCTTGTAAATCTCTTGTAAAGTCTTGCCACCCTAGATGGGACATTATTGCCCCATGTACGGTACTAAGCAGCCAGTACTAGCTAGAAATTCCTGTAGCTCCTTCAATGTTGCTGTCGGCCTCTTGGCAGCCTCCCTGACTAGTTTTCTTCCCGTCTTTTCATCAATTTTGAAGGGACATCCAGTTCTTGGTAATGTCACTGTTGTGCCATATTTTCTCCACTTGATGATGACTATCTTCACTGTGTTCCATGGTAGATTTAATGCCTTGGAAATTCTTTTGTGCCCTTCTCCTGACTGATGCCTTTGAACAATGAGATCCCTCCGATGCTTTGGAAGCTCTCTGTGGACTATGGCTTGAGCTGTAAGATCTGACTACAGAAATGTCAGGAAAAGCCTCCTAGAACAGCTGAACTTTATTTGGGGTTAATCAGAGGCTCTTTAAATGGTGGCAGGTGTGTGTTGACTCCCATTTAACATGAGTTTGAATGTGATTGGTTAATTCTGAACACATACATACATATTTATGCAACCAGGTTATTGTAATTTTGTTATTTTTATTTTTCCCCTTAAAAGATCTGTTTGTTTTCAATTGGGTTGTACAGGTTATAGGGCACATTAATGGTGGAAAAAGTTTTGAAATGATTTATCTTGGTCTCATTTTTTTACATCACAAAAACCTGGCATTTGAACAGGGGTGTGTAGACCTTTTATACTCACTGTACACAAACACACATCCACTCACACTTATGGACGCACAGAAGTAATTTAAAATCATCACATTAAAAATAAAGCACAGAATAAAACAGGGCATGGATAAAACAGGACGTGAGGCAAACGCTATCATGAATCTTAAATTTGCTTTTGACATCAAAAGTTAGGAGGGATGAGTGTTTTCTTATCAGTTATGTGGATTAGTGCCCTTAGCAGGGAGTTTCAGTGGAAAATGTGTAAAATGCCGATGGCGAGCTGTGAGTAGCAGGTCAAGTGGCTGCTAGGATACAGGACTAAGGCCTTTCTTAAGGGCGCCTGTAAAGTGTCCAGAAAAAAAACAAAACAAAACAAAAAAACAGGTCCAGAACATTTTTATGCACTGGGTGGTCATCAGCCTTACACGTCAAAAATCTAGACTAAGGCTAGACATAAGAATCAAACTGAAGAATACCAACTTCTAGTAGTGGTGTGAAAAGTGTTGGCCCTCTTCCTGATTTCTCATTTTTTTTGTATGCTTGCCAATGCTTCAGATCATGAAACAAATTTAAATAGACAAATTAGACAAAGATAACAAAAGTAAACACAAAATGCAGTTTTTAAATGAAGGTGTTTATTATTCAGAGTAAAAAAAATCCAAACCTACATGGTCCTGTGTGAAAAAAGTGATCCCCCCCCCCCCAGTTAAAACATAAATTAACTATGGTTTATCACATCTTTGGAAAGCTGAGTTCAATTTCTGTAGCCACACCCAGGCCTGATTACTGCCACACCTGTTCTCAATCAAGAAATCACTAAATAGGACCTGCCTGACAAAGAGAAGTAGATCAAAACATCCTCAAAAGCTAGACATCATGCGCGATCCAAATTCAGAAATAAATGAGAAAAAGTAATTGAGATCCATCAGTCTGTATAAAGGTTATAAGGGCCATTTCTAAGCTTCGGGACTCCAGCAAACCACAGTGAGGAGCCATTATCCACAAAATGGTGAAAACATGAAAACATGGAACAGCTGGTGATCCCTTCCCAGGAGTGGCACGGGTACCGACAAAATTACCCCAGAGCACTAGTGACAACTCATCCGAGAGGTCACAAAGACTGCACAACAACATCCAACGAACTGCCGGCCATCACTTTGCCTCAGTATGAAGGTCAGTGTTCATGACTCCACCAAAAGAAGAGACTGGGCAAAAAATGGCCTGCATGGCAGAGTTTCAAGACAAAAACCACTGCTGACAAAAAGAACAAAGGTTTCTGCCAGAAAACAATCTTGATGATCCCCAAGACTTTTGGGAAATACTCTGGACTGACGAGACAAAAGTTAACTTTCTGGAAGGCGTGGTGTGCCATTACATCCAGCATAAAAGTAACAGCATTTCAGAAAAGGACATCATACCAACAGTAACATATGGTGGTGATAGTGTGATGGTCTGGGCTGTTTTGCTGCTTCAGGACCTGGAAGACTTGCTGTGGTAAATGGAACCATGAATTCTGATGTCTTACAAAAATCCTGAAGGAGAATGTCAGGCCATCTGTTCGTGACCTCAAGCTGAAGCGCACTTGAGTTCTGCAGCAAGACAATGATCCAAAACACACCAGCAAGTCCACCTCTGAATGGCTTAAGAACAACAAAATGAAGACTTTGGAGTGGTCAGTCCAAAGTCCCGACCTGAATCTGACTGGATGATGTGGGCATGACCTTAAAACGGGTGGTTCAGAAGGCTGGCAAAACCTCCAATGTGGCTGAATTACCAACAATTTCTGCAAAGATGAGTGGGCCAAAATTCCTCCACAGTGCTGTAAAAGACTCATTGCCAGTTATCACAAACGCTTGACTGCAGTTGTTGCTACTAAGGGTGGCCCAACCAGTTATTAGGTTTAGGGGGCAATCACTTTTTCCACACAGGGTCATGTTGGTTTGGATTTTTTCCCCCTTAATAATAAATACCTTAATTTAAAAACTGCATTTTGTGTTTACTTGTGTTATCTTTGTCTAATATTTAAATTTGTTTGACGATCTGAAACATTTAAGTGTGACAAACATACAAAAAAAATGAGAAATCAGGAGGGGGCAAATACTTTTTCACACCACTGTACATATGGAGCCCTGTTACGATGTTCTAAAGCAGTGGTCTCCAGACACTTGGTCATGAATGACTTGGTACTAACTAGGTTGCAGAGGAAAAAATAATTTGTTTCTCTGTACTGACTATCAAAGTGTTTTATTTTGAAAATGAAGCTGATGTGCTCTTCTTGCCTGACTTCCTGCCTGTCATGTCTGCATGGTCTTGAAACAACTGTTTCAGGAGTTGGCTGTGAAGCTAGCTAGCCAAAATGAATAAACAGTCATCGTTGGGGAGTTTGAGCATTACTTCCCAACAACAAATGAGTTGATTTTATTAGCATGCCACGTTGGAGGTGAGTGTGTGATTTGTTTTTATGCCAATGGTTTTTGCCTGGTCGAGGAACTTTTTTCCCCCATGTTACTGCTCCTTGAGGCAAAAAAGGTTGGGGACCACTGCTCTAAAGCGCAAATTTGCAACGCACTTTGCACCTTTCGCCAGTGGTTTTGATCATTTCTGGCAGTACACTGCATATTTTCATGTATTGTGCCCTCACTGTTCAAAAAAAAGTTTTGTGTTTTTAAGAGTGGTGTCGAAAAGGAGTGCAGCGGGGCATAAAGATGGCATGTTGCTATGACTATGAAAGCACAAGCATGCCTATTTCCTCAGCGCAAAACCGATCTGCACTCTCAACTACACAATATTATAACAGCAATCTGCCATAGCTCATGTGCAGCTGCTGTTAAAGGTGAGGTGACAAGCCATTCTGATTGGTTTACTGTAGGTTAACCCCATAACACACCTCTGAATAAGTACGAGTTTGAACAACCTTTTTGGGCTTTTCACTGGCACAAAATCTGTTTTTGTTCCTTGTCATAACAGAAAAATGGACTTGGACATACCATCAACGATACTTGTGCTTTTGACTATCACACTTCCAGCTAAACCCTTGTAACAAAGCCATAGGTGTTTAATGGTACCATTAAGTTACTAAGATGAGCCTTTATTAGTCCCACAATGGGGAAATTCCAGGATTGCAGCAGCAAAGGGATAGCAACACTCAGAGCAATAGTAAACAAGATAATAAGATCAGAACTGGTTAGCCAAAGCAGTAAATAAATATACATATGTACACAGTGCAGGAGCATTGCAGCTAGATGATATCAACAGCATTACAGTTGGTTAAATGACCCTGCAGAATATAAATATGTACCTATACAAGTATATTACGGCATTTGATCAATCAAGTGTTGTTGCCCACTCTCAACAATAACTGTCATTGTATTATTTGTGTGATCAGTGGGGACGCTCTCTACTGTGCATAGCCTGTTTACATTTATCGTACTTTCTATACGACCTTACGAGTGCAGCTGGTTTGGTTATCAATCAAACCAACACTTTATTGTCATCATGCTGTACATACAACTGTCGTGCCAGGCCAGATGAATTGCGTTTCTCTCGGCATCCATAATAACATAGAAGCAGCATGATTTTAAGACACACTCACACATAGCTTCACCCCCCCCCCCCCCCCCCATCCATTCCACACAACCCTGAGACAATCCTTGGGAAAAAACTAATATAACAATAATATACAAATAATATACAAAAATGTAAGTAGGTGCAGTAGTGTGGTATAGAGTTCGATTCGGGGTCTCAACTGTTGCAGATCTGACCTGCTTGTGGACGGAAGCTGTGATCAAGTCTGGTGGTTCTGCCCTCTGA
Source organism: Pholidichthys leucotaenia (assembly GCA_020510985.1). Classification (NCBI taxonomy): domain Eukaryota; kingdom Metazoa; phylum Chordata; class Actinopteri; order Cichliformes; family Pholidichthyidae; genus Pholidichthys; species Pholidichthys leucotaenia. The sequence continues at coordinate 298,414,957 of CM035849.1, forward strand.
TGCTCCGGAATCGTTTACCAGATGGAAGAAGTTCAAGGTGTTTATGCAGAGGGTGAGAACGGTCCTTGACAATGTTCAGTGCCCTGCTCCTACAACGGTTCTGAAAAAGTTCTTGGACAGAGGGGAGGGAGACTCCAATTACCCTCTCAGCTCCCTTGACTATCCTCTGCAGGGCTTTTTTGTCTGACATACTGCTGCTGGAGTACCATGTAGCAATGCAGTACGTTAGAACACTCTCCACCACACCTTTGTAGAAGGTCCTGAGGATGCAGATGGGGAGAGAGGCCTGTTTGAGTTTCCTCAAGAAGTGCAGTCTCTGCTGAGCCCGCTTCCTGATCTCCAAGGAATTCTTGCTCCAGGTCAGGTCCTGCGACATCTGCACTCCGAGGAACTTGATATTCTCCACTCTCTCCACTAAACGGCCGCCGATGCTGAGGGGGACGTGCTCAGGCTGTGACCGCCGGAAGTCGATAATCATCTCCTTCGTTTTGTCCACGTTGAGCACCAGATTGTTCTCCCTGGCACCAGCCTCCAGGTCACTCAATCTTCCTGTACATTGATTCCTCATCCCTCTGAATAAGTCTCCACCGTCGGTTGGTGTCGTCTGCAAATTAATAATCTGGTTCCCTCGTGTCTGGGTATACACCAGTCATTGTGTTAGATGTGTAAACATCCAGTGGACTGAGTACACCAGCCTTGAGGGGATCCGGTGCTCAGCGTGACAGAGTTGGGAGATGTTGTTTCCAACCCGGACAGACTGAGGTCTCTCAGTCAGGAACTCCCAGGATCCCAGAGACTTGTGGCGGGTGTTCAGACCGAGAAGCCGAGTAATTTCTCCATCAGTCTCTGGGGATAATGGTGTTGAATGCTGAGACTGAAAACAATGTAATGAGTCTGGCGTAGGTGTCTTCTGGTCCAGGTGGGGTGATGACAGAGTGCAGGGTGGTGACTATAGCATCCTCTGTGGAGCGGTTTGAACGATATGCAAACTGGAGCAGGTCGTGTGATGCAGGGAGAACAGGCTGTAATGTGTGGTTTGACAAGCCGTTCAACACCTTCATCACAATTGGTGTCAGTGCAACAGGACGAGAGTCATTCAAAACAGGACACAACTGGTTTCTTTGCCACGGGACAATGATAGAGGTCTTGAAGCATCTGGGAACGATGGCCTGACTCAGGAGATGTTATAAATGTCAGTCAGGACATCCGCCAACTCGCTCTCGCCAGTCTCGGAGCACACGTCCCGGGATGTTGTCCGGACCTGCAGCTTTATGTGGGTTGACTCTGGTTAGGGTCTTCCGTGTGGTCCGCTGTGTTGATGGTAAAAGCTGGTCCGACTGGTGGTGGGGGTGGGCCAGCCCCCTCCCCCCCCCCTTGATTGTCGAGTTTGATGCTTCAAACGTGCAAAGAAGTCGTTAAGCCTGTCTGGAAGCGAAGCGTTGTCATCATACGACCCCCTGCCTAGACTTATAGCCCGTCAGTGTCCGAAACTCCCTGCCACATCTGCTTGGTGTTCCTAGTGTCACAGAGGTGTCCCTGGATTTTCTCCGCATAGGCGTGCTTTGCCGCCTTAATTCCCTTTGAGAGCGCAGACCTGGCTGAGCGGAGGGCGATCCTGTCCTTCGCTCTGAAGGCTGCATCCATGGCTGTAAGCAGCGAGCGCACCTCTGCAGTCATCCAGGGCTTATGGTTACCCCGCATAGTGATGGTCTTCACTGTAGTGACATCCTCTGTGCATTTCGCGATGTAGCTGGTGACCGTTTCAGCATACTCCTCCACAGCTGTCTTGTCTTCCTGGGGAGGTTGCCTGTTTTGAAGACCTCCCAGTCTGTGTGCAGAAAACAGTCTTTCAGTGCAGAGGTTGCACTCTCTGGCCAAATTCTGATTTGTTTCACTGCTGACCTGCTGCGCTTCAATAAAGGTTTGTAGGCAGGCAGCAGCATCACGGATATGTGGTCAGAAAGGCCGAGATGGGGGCGGGGCATAGCCTTATATGCATCTGTGTTTGTGTACACTAAGTCCAACATATTCTCTCCTCTGGTCTTAAAGTCGACACATTGTTTAAACTTGGGGAGCACAGTCTTTAGGCTGGTGTGGTTAAAATCCCCCGCAACCACCACAAAACTGTCCGGGTGTGAAGTTTGGATTTCATTAATCGCATTGTGCAGTTCCCCGAGTGCTTTCTTAGCATTAGTGTTAGCGTTAGCGCTCGGCGCTATGTAAACAGCCGCTACAAACACGTTGTTGAATTCCCTTGGCAAATAATATGGCTGACAATTAACAATAAGGAACTCCACCAATGGAGAGCAGTGTTTAGACGCTAACGTGGCATTAACGCACCAGTTCTTGTTAACATAGATGCATAGCCCACCCCCCGGCTCTTACCGGAGCTCGCCGTTTCCTGTCAGCACGGACATCGCCACATCTTCCAGTTGAATGGCCTTGTCAGGAATGTTGTCGTGGAGCCATGTCTCCGTGAACGCAAGCACACAGCAGTCTCTCCACTCTCTCCGGGTTTCTCTCAGCAGACACAGCTCGTCCAGCTTGTTTTCGAGGGAGCGGACGTTAGAGAGAACGAACGACGGTACCGCTGGTCTGGAGGGGTTAGCCTTTAGCCTAGCATGGATCCCAGCCCTTTTTCCACGCTTTTGCTTGAGTTCGCTCCGCTTACGCCTCCTCCTCTCTCGGGTAGCTTCCAGCGGGGACTCCGCCAGAATTCCATGCTGGCGTAGAATGTCCAAATCACAACCGATCGCCGCCATTCTTGCATCGTGCAGTACCTTGATGTTTAATAAGGTCTCACGGTTGTAAGTTTTACAGAATGTATGTCTGAGAAGATCAAAACACTCCTCACACTCACTGATGCCAAGTGTGACATGCTGACATGCGGGACATGTCAGCATGTCCCGCATGGGGTGGGACTTGTACTCCAGCAGAGGATGACAGTTTAGCCACCACCCTCTCTCTCCTATCTGCTCCACTGGGTCGAGGCATCACCTCAGAACAGAGCTAGATTTTTGATCAGCCTGTTCAAGTCTCTTCCTGTTAGTTGCTGTGATGCCACTGCCCCAATAGACCACTACATATGTGATGGCTGATGCCACCACCAAATTCGTAGAAGGTCTCAGGAGAGCCAAATGCACTCCTGAAGACCTGATGTCCCTCAAGAGGAACAGCCTGCGCTGCCAGTCTTGTACAAGCGTGGTATTATTTTGACCAGTCCAGTTTATTGTTCCGATGAACACCAGTAACTTGTAAGATGTCACATCTCAATGACTGTTCCCTGGGATGTTTACCAGTGTTGTGGGGGGTTGTCCCACGCTGCAGCAGTCCCACCATTCAGTTCCTTAGTTTTCCTAGCATTGTATCTGGAGGCTGTCCTGCAGGCAGGGGGCCAGTCCACGAAGTCCCTGGATATGTCCTCTGTACTCTGCAAATCATCCCCCATCAGAAATGATGGCCACAAACTGCAAGAGTCGTCATAGAACTTCTTAGGATGGCAGTGTGGTTGTGTTTGTGTGAAAAGTCAGCAGTGTAGAGGGTGAGCAGGAAGGGGGCCACAACTTGTTCCTGGGGGCCCTGTACTGCCCCCCCCCCATGTCAAGAGGAACTAGAAGGAACAATTGGAACTCGAATTACAGTGACTCCTTTGGTTCAAGGATCCTGGACTGAAAACAGCAGAACAACATGAAGACAAACAGTGTAATGATGATGTTTTCAGATGTCCTGGTCATGATGATGTTTCATTTCACAAAAAAACTTGCAACTTTTGCTGCAAGGCTTTTAATGATTCCTGCCTTGGCTTCATAGCAGCATTAGTGCTTTTCAGAAATTTGACTTTTCCTATAAATCTCGGAAGTTTTTTCAATTAAAGTTGCACCATTTTTATAATAAGTTTGCACCCTTTCTCATAAATTTGCAATTATTAACATGTAAATCTGAGTCTTTTTCATAAATATCTTCAAAGTTATTTATTTAAATTTGTGGTTGTGATTGTGTGGTTTTTGGTTAGGGATACGGGGCGCTTGCGCACGCAGCGACCGGCAACTGGTGGCTTGTCATCAGACTGCAAAACAAATCTACCTATGGGTACAAAATAAGTAATAAAAAATTTTTAAAAAAAAGTTATTTAGTTAAATTTGTGACATTTTTGGTAAATTTTGTGAAAGTCTCATCAAGTTGCTACATTTTTCTCGTGAATTTGTCAGATTTTTCTCCTAAATAAGCATTTTTTTTTGGGGGGGGGGAATTTGGTAAACATCATTTAAATCCCCAAAACGGAGGGGGCACAAATCACTTTTAGTACAAATGTAGCACTAAGCAACTGCATTTCTGTCCTAAGAGATTTCAAATCTGGCTCCTTTGTCATTTTTGCCATCGTCTGTGCACACAACTCCAATTCAGACTGCGGTTGTGGTCCGTTAGGGCTGCTGGTCACCACAGCAGACAGTTCCTGTTCTAGTCAATGTTCTCGTCTCCATCACATACGGGGCGTTGCAGCACAGATTTGTGCACAACAAGACTATTTCTGATGGATGCTGCATCCAGCATGCCAGGAAATGCAACAACATCTACTGCATTTAATAACTCATCCACCCATCCATCTTCTTCCGCTTAATCCTTTTCGGGTTGCGGGGGGGCTGGAGCCTATCTCAGCATCTTTGGGCGAGAGGCAGGGTCCACCCTGGACAGATCGCCAGTCCATCGCAGGGCCAACACAGAGAGACACACAACCATTCACTCTCACAGTCACACCTAAGGACAATTTAGAATCCCCAGTTTGATGCCAATTAACCTAACCTGCATGTTTTTGGTATGTGGGAGGAAACCGGAGAAATCCCGGAGTAAACCCACGCAGACACGGGGAGGACATGCAACTCCACAGAGATCACTGTTGGTCGGGGGCTGGGATCGAACCCAGGATCCCCCGGCCAAGGGTGAGTTGCTGTGCTGCCGCAGTGCTAACCACTCTGCTACCGCGCCGCCTCGCATTTAATAACTGTTCAATAAAAACTATTAGCAACTAGAAGCTGCTTTTAAATATGGCCAGTTGTCTACTCCACCACTGTGTCCATGAACATAAACACTGACATAACATACCAACATTTCACTTTAACAGGCTACTTCCTCATGAATCTGGATGAATGGACAGCAGCACGTCTTCCCTCCTTGTTGTGATCACATGATAACTCCGTCTCTCTCGAGCGCTCAAGAATTATTTTATATAATTCTCATATGATATTGCCATGCAAACCTCGTTCTGATCTGTGCCACTTTGAAAGACAAACGCGGCCGGTGGGGACCGTCACGCGGCTAAGGCCGCACTGCAGCCTTGACGGAAGGCAACCACAGTCAGTGGAAATGAGGGTGAAGAAAGCAGAGAGAGGGACAGCAGTCAGCAGCCTTTAGGCTAAGCAGCGGACAGCCTGGACAACAGGTGGCAGTATTAATATGTATATTTGTTAAACATCTATGGATGATTTCTGTGGCACACTGTTGTGATTCCAGCAGGCTGAGGTGTGAAACTCACCCCTCATCCACTCATATACGTATCTGTCCTGTTCAACAAACATGTGCATCTGTCTCGTCTTTCTCCAAGCTGTCTCCACTTTTCTCCATTTCTGTCTCTGTTCATGTTTGCTCTCTCAGCCAAGACTTGATCTGGGGTGGAAACGGCCCCCCACTGAGGTGTGTGTGTCCGTCAAACAGTTGAACTGGAAACCATCATCTCTGCTTTCGCTTCTCGAATAAACAGATGAAGAGCTGAGCGATAAGGAGCTGAGATAACAGAGCAGATCTGAGGATATGTGGGGAAAAAATAGATCACAAGTTCATGATTTATTTCAGGTCCAGCGTATCCCTAAAGATAAGAGATGGTGGGGGCCTGATTTGAATTCTGATCCATCAGTCCGCACTTGACTCGCCTGCTGGTTGCTGTTGTTGCCATGCCAATGACAAGCAGCCCTAATTAGTCCACTCACAAGCTACACTACGGATACACTCTGCAGGCAATAAGGGCGGCGCTGTGACTGCTCCGACGGTAGCCAGATTGGGACAATTAGGCGTGCGCCATCCAGCAGGTTCTTTGCAAACAGAAAAGGCGGAGGAGTGGCCAAAGTCCTGATGGGAAAAGATGCAGTCATTAGCATCGTCACGGCCACCGTTTCCTACACCGCCGCTTTAATGAGGGTAAGTAAAACTTAAAGGGAGATGGTTCAGAGGAGAAAGCCAAAGAAACGGCAACAAAAAGGCAAAAACCGTTTCCTTTCTGTGCTGGAAATAGGGCAGGCACGACAAAGACATCTAGGGGATGAAAGAAAGTTGGAAAAAGACAAGGAGTGTTAGGTCTGCTTTGTAACTCCAATTAGTCAAGTGCAGAGGTGTTAAAGAAAAAAGAAAGGACAGGTGACGGAGAGGGAGGGAGCAACGGATGAGTGGGAAGGGTTACTGCACTGCAAAACATCTAAGATGGAGTAGCTTCAGTCAAGGCTGCCGATGCCAGTCCATTTCTTCTTCCAATGCAGTCTTATACGAGAGCATTTCACCTGCATCAAGACCACATTTACTTGTCTTCAGCAGATTTATGACGTTTTTTCTTCTGTTCTTGCAGATAATTGTATTTAAAATAAGCAAAATTTTCTTCCAACAAAAGAAAACTCAAAGTTAGATGAAAACAAGGGATGCACGATAATACTGGCACATTACTGGTGATGGCCAATAAAGCATTTAAAATTATTTGTTGCATCAACAAAAAATTACATTTACAACTGATAAAACAGAATAATGCTTTTCCCAGCAGTGCAAGGGAATGGCGTCATCCCGTCAAACATGTCTGCCTCCACACGGCCATGTGAGCAAAAACACAAGAGGAATTCACCAAGTCCAGACACAAGAAAGACTTAATGGAGAAGAAGCCCACCACCGTCAGGATGAGAGTCGGGAGATCTTCGTCTTTAGGAGGCAGCACTGGCCTTGCTGTTACCTTCGTGATGACCTCCATTCAAGAACGGTGACGGACAGTAAAGATGGTGGAGCAGCCAGAGCAGTGAAGGAGTTGGATTAACTCCAGATCCGTGAAATCATCGTTTTCTTTCATTAACAGAGGGGTACCAACAATTTCGTCCACATGTGTGATATCTATCGGTTTGCCATACAGGTATGGTAAAAAGGCAGAACACCGGCCAAAGTGGCTAGTGGGTGTGGCTGTCTTACTGGCCACTGCTGAAATCCACTTGCCAGTGTTAACGCTGTACTCAGCGTATTTCAGACTTACTGTAGGAGCCGAGTGGGAACTAACAAGGTCAAGTACAATTTTAACTGGACACAGTTAAAACTGGTGATGATGAATGAAAAGTGTGCACAAAGGCCCGTGAGGGTTAAGGTAAAATTTTCTGCCAATGGAACAGCAACATTTGGCTCATTAAAACTGGTCAAAACAAGTAAAAATGGTCTTGATTTAGATGAAATGGTCTCATATAAAAACTGCATCAAAGAGGAAACATCTGTCACATAAAAACAAGCACTGCTAACCTTGAGTTACCATATTTCATCTTCCTTAACTGTCATGTTTTGCAGTGTGGAGGCAGGTACAGAGAGAGGCAGGGAGGAGGGAGGGAGGGAGAGAGGGAGGGAGCGAGAGGAGGCGAAGCAGCAGTTGGAGTATCTCCCTCACTCTCTCCAGTCTCCGCTGCTTCATGATTTCTTCCAGTCCCACTTCCACCCACCGAGGACTCAGCACATCTCTGAGCGACCACAGCCTCAGCCGCACCGTCGCCTGTGGGCTCCACGCTACCTACGGGCTCCAACTTACGCTCCACACCGAGGCTGCCACTCACACCGTCCGTGCCAAGAGGTAATGTAGCTCTGCCACCTCCATACACTCACACTGTCATTAGTGCTCCGACGGCGATGTGGACGCCCGAAACACAGTCAACGCGCGCGCGTGCACGCACACACACACACACCATGCTGACACAGTGCTAAAGCTTGCAAGTCACGAATCTTCCAGCTGTGATTGTTCTGAGAGGAGAATAGACTAATGAGTGGATGTCAGAGAGTGAGGGGCACGGGGGTCGTACAAGATGAAATCCAGCAAGAGTTTGCTGCCTCCCAACACAAGCCCGACTCTCTCTCTCTCCCTCCGTCGCTGTAGGGATGCTGATTCAAGACAAAACTAATCAGGTGGAAGACACTCACATCAGCCTTTAAGGTGAGGGCGCCCAGAGGACAGGTGACTTTTAAAACTACAAACAGCAGCATTTGGGTGCAGCGAAGAAGAAAATCATCCAGACAAACACGGCAGCTGCAGCTACGAGGAAGTTAAAGTTAAGATTTTTAAAGACCTTTTCAAGGGCACTTGAACATGTTTAAGACCATGAATTCACAAAAACTATACAATCACATTGCTTTTAGCCTTGCCCAGTAATTTTCAGAACTGAATTTACTGAAGATTTGAGGCTAATAAAGCAGCTGTCAGAAACCCATAAGAACCCAGACCGCCATAATTGTCCTTGAAGGAGAAGGGGTTCTGGGTTGTTCTGGGTTAAACTTAGTCTTTCCCTTTAATAATGCTGCCACTGCATAACTGAGACACTGGAGTAAAACACCTGAAACTAGAAGCTCTCTACAAGCAAAAGCTCCAACTTAAAAAACAGTCACGGGTGTAGCATGACATGACTAAATTATCAAAATAACATTTCCAAGTGAAAGGTCCAAAATTTTCAAGAAAAATCACAAAAAGAGGTCACAGCTTTACAAGTTGTGAAAAGTTACAGACTTCAAGAAAATTTTCAAATTTACATTAAAAAAAGCCATACAGTTCTTCAAAATAGTTCACATTTCTGAAACAAGTCACATTTTAACAGACACATATTTAAGCCGGGAAAAAAAAATCCATAGTTTTAAGAAAAAAAACTTATGTCTTGAGAATACAACAAAAAGTCTGAAAAATAAAATTGCAATGCCACAAACCTATGAGATCTTAAACAGATTTGGAAATTATGGGGAAAAAAACACAAATTTCTGATTAAAAAGGTTGCTAATTTCCCCCAAGACAACAAACGACTGGCATTACTCCACCCTCACTTTTCATTACATGAAACAGGAAAAACCAGGAACAGCTGTGGTGTTTTTAAGACCTTTGAAACGGCAGATTGAAGTCTTTTTAAGGATGATTAAGGCCTTAATTTTGGATAAATTTAAGACTTTTTAAAGTGCCCATGACACACATTGTTTCCACACATTGACACAGCTCCCAGAGGTGTTAATGAAATATCTGTGTTAGCGCAGCACCATTTTACACCCATTTGAAGCACACTGCCTCACAACAGGCTGTTGAAATTGAAAAATTGAAAAACAAACTGAAATCTTTTAAGGGGGAAAATAAAAAACTTACAATAACCTGGTTGCATAAATATACACACCCTGTTATAACTGGGGATGTGGCTGTGTTCAGAATTAACCAATCACATTCAAACTCATGTTAAATGGGAATCAACACACACCTGCCACCATTTAAAGTGCCTCTGATTAACCCCAAATAAAGTTCAGCTGTTCTAGGAGGCTTTTCCTGACACTTTTGTAGTCACATCTTACAGCTCAAGCCATGGTCCGCAGAGAGCTTCCAAAGCATCAGAGGGATCTCCCTGTTCAAAGGTATCAGTCAGGAGAAGGGTACAAAAGAATTTCCAAGGTATTAAATATGCCATGGAACACAGTGAAGACAGTCATCATCAAGTGGAGAAAATATGGCACAACAGTGACATTACCAAGAACTGGATGTCCCTTCAAAATTGATGAAAAGACAAGAAGAAAACTGGTCAGGGAGGCTGCCAAGAGGCCAACAGCAACATTGAAGGAGCTGCAGGAATTTCTGGCTAGTACTGGCTGTTTAGTACATGTGACAACTGGCAAGATGGAAGCCTTATCTTATAAAGAAAAACATCCAAGCCTGGCTACATTTTGCAAAAATGCATTTGAAATCTCCTCAACACATGTGAAAATGTGTTATGGTCTGATGAAACCAAGGTTTAACTTTTTGGCCATAATTCCAAAAGGTCTATTAGGCACAAACACAACACTGCTCATCACCAGAAGAACACCATACCTACAGTGAAGCATGGTGGTGGCAGTATCATGCTTTGGGGCTGCTTTTCTTCAGCTGGAACTGAGGCCTTAGTCAAGATGGAAGGAATTATGAACAGTTCCAAATACCAGTCAGTGTTGGCACAAAACCTTCAGGCTTCTCCAAGAAAGCTGAAGATGAAGAACTTCATCTTTCAGCATGACAATGACTCAAAACACACATCCAAATCAATAAAAGCATGGCTTTACCAGAAGGAGATTAAGGTTTTGGAATGGCCCAGCCAGAGTCCAGACCTGAATCCCATCGAACATCTGAGTGGTGATCTGAAGAGGGCTGTGGACAGGAGATGCCCTCGCAATCTGACAGATTTGGAGTGCTTTTGCAAAGAAAAGTGGGCAAATATTGCCACATCAAGATGTGCCAGGCTGACAGACTCCTGCCCAAAAAGACTGAATGCTGTAATAAAAGCCAAAGGTGCTGCAACAAAGTAATAGTTTAAGGGTGTGCATATTTATGCAACCAGGTTATTGCCAGATTTTTATTTTTTATTTTTCCCCTTAAAAGATTTCAGTTTGTTTTTCAGTTGGGTTGTGCAGGTAATAGGTCACATTAATGGTGGAAAAAGTTTTGAAATGATATATCTTGATCTCATTTTTTTACATCACAAAAACCTGGCATTTGAACAGGGGTGTGTAGACTTTTTATACCCACTGTGTGACCCAGCACTGGTAGATGATCCGGCTGAGATCGCAGGTGTCAAGGGGTGAACAAATTATATAGGGATTTTCCAAAAAGACCAAACACCATTGATCAGCTAAGCTAATGCTAGTTAACCTATTCTGCCTGAGCACCGGGCCGTCGTAGCGGAGAAAACTCATGCTGCTGACCCAAGTACGTTAACAGCACAATTTCCTGGGCCATGAATAAATCATCCACAAGGACACCATAGTTGCAAGTCTCATAAAAAAGTATTGCAAGTGAAATGAGTTTATTTTAAATACCTACAGAATATATTACCGTTTTGTTTTTTTGTTTTTTTTGAGAATTTGGGCACTTTTAAGATTAAAATTTATCAAAGTAATATTGTAGATAAGTGAGAAAACAGAAGACCATGTCATGGGCCCTTTAAGACTAAGGTTTTGCAGACACAGAGCTAACTATCAACTTTAATGACAGTAAACCTGAGGACAAAGTCACAAACTACTTTTTGTACATGAAACCACTAGTGTCACTGCAGAAAATATACAGCTCTGGAAAAATTAAGGGGCCAAAGACCCCACTGCAAATTATCACGTTATCTGCTTTTACTATTTATACGCGTTTAAGTAAGATAAGATAAGCCTTTATTAGTCCCACAATGGAGAAATTCCAGTAAGTAATGTTCAGGTAAAATGAACAATTTTGTTTTATTCTCTAACATACTGAAAACAACTCACTCCAGTCAAAATATTGTCATTTACAACATTTATTTACAGAAAATGACAACTGGAAAAAACAACAAAAAAGATGGTGCTTTTCAATCAAATAATGCAAAGAAAACAAGTTCATGTTCCGTCTTTAACACTACAATGCTTTGGCTTTAATTGGGAAGAACTCAGAAATCTGTATTTGTGTAATAACTGATTATTATTCACAGCTTTCATGCATCTTACCATGCTGAGATGATCACCTGATCAGTTCCTCCTTAAGCAGACTGAGGTGTCCTTGTGTTGGAATTCAACGGATACTCAAACTGAATGTCTGCCATACATGTAGAGATGATCATTTAGGAAAGATTTTGCAGGGGTCTCTTATTTTTTTCCACAGCTGTATGTCACTATTATTAATTAGCTTTTTCATTTCAGCTGACCGATCATTTAGGCTAGAAAAGGTCAGAAAACACTGAAACATCCATCTCCATCAGAGCCACAAGGGGACATGTTTAACCCCCCACTGATCCATCATTCCAAATTACAAAGATAACCAGGTTAACAGCATTATGGGAAGAAATGTTGAGTGGTTCTTACTGCCTGACATGCACTTCCAAAGGCTTAAGCTTTCTGTTTTCCCCCTCACTACCATGTCCCACACTGAACTGACACTATGCTCACACCCAGCATCCTTTAAGAGATATATTTTATGCAAATGCAGCCTGGGCCTCTTGCCAGAAATCAGTAGGAGTGTTGACAGCAGTAGGTGTTCCAGCGGAGGTGACTGGCTTGTTGGTTAAATACAACTTTTGTGTGGTTGAAGCTTTTTGTAGATGCACAAAGGAAAAACATTGTGAACCACTGTATTCAGGTCCACAAAAATCTCTTCTGCACATGGTATACCAGTGTTTGGGGAGAACCAAATTTCATTGTTGCAATATCAGGGTTTATGTACATTTCGTGAGTCAAGACCTAACAATATTTGTTCAGTCTTCCACTGTGAAGTGAGATTCCAGATCAAACCCAGATGGACGTACTTATGGAATTTTAAACTATGTTCCTAAGATTTGAAAGGAATTCTTCTAATTTTCTCAAAATTTCCATTACCTTAATCTTTGAAACTGTGGGTGTAGGTCAGTCATTGTACACAGAACCCACAACAGTCATGTTTTCAGAACTTTTACTGGAAAGAAGCGGCTTAGACGATTAACTGATTATCAAATTAGTTGTCGACTGTTTGATTATTCGACTAACTGTTGCAGCACTACTGCAAGTGCTTGTTCTATTTCGTGAGGGATTCATCACCTTTATCTTCATTGTTCAAGAACACCACACATCTTAAACTGAACAGCATGTTCAGTACCATGCTACTAAACAACAAACGGGACATCAAGTCAATGAATGAGACACATTTAGAAAATATCCAGATCGAACATACAAAGGGAAAAAATTCATGGTAGGATGGAGGGAATGATATATGAATGATAGCTGACAGTTCAGACAACGACCGACTGCCTGACTGATCAACCATTTCCCATGATGTGCTTTATTCTAATTCCTCAATGGACATGTGTAAAATGAAAAATCTGATTTATTGTCAAAACAATTAGAGAAATATGATTTCAGTCATTATCTGAGCATGTTCTGTTCCACTTGGCCGTGTGAATGTCCTGTTTGGTACTACTAGCACAGTTCAGTTCACTGACTTTTATTCATGTGTCATGACTGAGGGCCCACTCCACACAATTACAAGACACAGTTCAACAAATCACATCATATCCAGCTCCGTACATGTACATTCGTTTAGAGACTTATGCAAATGAGGGGAAAAAAAAGAAAAACATCACTTAAGCGTAACTTGTTTTGTCAAGTTCCAAGCAGTCTCAAGAAAGTCTGCCAGTAAAAAAAAAAAAAAAAAATTCTTTCAAACAACCTTTTAAGCTTACTGCCATCTTCCTTCAGAAAATACCAACAAAGCGACCTGTTTCCTGATGAAGAGGCAACACCTCCCATCTTTAAATGTGCACACAAAGATCTTTTTCTTTTGGACAAACTGAACTCAACATAATTTTCTGTACCATATACCTCTTTTAAAAGACAATATGTTCTAAGCTTTGCTTTGTGCCATAATTCACATGACCATCTGAGCTTATGGAAAACTACTTTAACCAACTCAATATCAATCTTTTGTTTTAGGAGAAAAAATTGTTCACAACCTGATTTTTGGCATAACTTCTGAATGAAGTTTACCCAGGGGCCATGAAGATCTCTCTTAGTTTGGTAGAGGCCTTCCACTGCCAAAGAGCATGAATGATTTGAATGGTTTCTCAGCCCTTTCTAAGTTTGATTTGATGGTAAATTTTTAATCAAAAATGATCCAAATCATTATTTGGGCATTTTTGTGTCCTGTTTGGTCCCAGGAATGCCCTGTTTGTTACTTAGTTGGCAGTTCTGCTTTCCACTGCCATCTGACATGATGTGAAGGATTTCTTTGCCCTTTCTAATTTGCCAACTTACATTTCCGTGACGAATAAAATTGAATTATCCTCAAAACAATTAAAGAAATGTAATTTTATTCATTAGTGGACTATTTTTGTGTCCTGTTCACTGCAGAAAATGTCCCGTTCGTTGCAACTGGAGCAATCCAAGTTCAACATACCTTTATTGTCATTCACATGGCATGAGAACATGAGGGCAACAAAATTCAGGTCTCAGGTCTTGGTGCTGAACAAATACCATACAAGATAAAAGATAATAAATATGCTGTGGAGAGAATAACCAGGCTGAACTCTTCTGAGCAGATGAAACTTTATTCCACTCTCTCTCACATTCACCAGAATCAGAAAACATCCCACCAGGTTGCAGGCACTGACTTTTATATCACAGCACTAACACTTCTCTGTTACCTGGGGTGCTGCATTAACATATCACTCCCCACACTCCTCAGAGTACACCAGGTAAAGTGCAGCAGCTTAAGCTACGGTCACAAAGATTCTTACAAATGATGGATTCATAAGAATCTCCCAGTTCCTACGAAGTCTGGAGATAGCAGACATTCATGGAGGGGGGCATCGTTTCTTACAGCTGCCATTCAGTTCACAAGAGCAACTTGAGGCATTCTTGAGAAATGAGGTGCTTTTCTGTTGTACGATGGCCCAACAGTTCTTACGTTCTTCGTAAGGGTGCCTTGGGATCTTCCTACGGCATACTTACTGCAATCTTATGAAAGTTTTTGTGCAACTCACGGCACTCTCACGTCGTTGGTAGGAAGATCTTATGGCTTTTGGCACATTTTGTTGGTATAAATGTTGCACGAATGACATACTTCTGCCTTATGAACGCCTCACTACCACCTTATGCATGCTGTACGAATCTCTGTACGAATGGGGATTCATACGGCGTTTCCTACGACTGCTGTAAGGGGCCCTCAAGAACAACATAAGGTGTTCTTGAGGCATACTTACGGCCAACATCTTGCATAGTCTTTACGTTGTTCCTATGGCATATATAGCCACCCTATGATGAGGGGTTTTTGTGGGGCGTTTGTAGAAATCTTGGACAAGCCCACTGACTTGGCCACAAACTTACAAATGGTCTACAAATGCTGGATTCTCCTATGGCTGCCTTAAGAAGCTAGTCCTCTGTCCAGTTTAATAGTCCTCCTTTCAGGTGAGATGCAAGTCAGGAGAGCTGAACATGTTTTGATCATGTTCAAAATAAAAAAAAAAATAATAAATGGTTGCAACCAAAAAAAAACTGTTGGCGACCTGCCATGCCAACAAACCCTGACAAAATCCTAACAATCATAACATGCATGAACATTCCTTGGCATTCACCACTCCATGAGATACATGCCTACATGTAGACTTCCACAAAATGTTAATTTTTTTACATTACTTTATCAGTAGCTCACACATTCATCTTGGATTGTGCTCAAACACCAAGCAAGTTGAAGAGACACAAGGACCAAACAGCTCTCCTCATGGACATCTCATCTGAGAGGACTATTAAACTGGATAGAGGACTAGCTTGTGTCAGACTGTCTGTTGAGCTTTTTTGAGGAAGTTATGAGTTTAGTTCAAGACAGGAGACCTCAATCAGCAGCAACAAAGTGTCATGATAAGGTGAGATGCCACAAATCACAGTCAAATGTAATGCAGTTATTTTGAGCTCACATGAATGCTGCTGGCAGCACGGTGGCGGAGTGGTTAGCAGTGCGGCAGCACAGCAACTCACCCTTGGCCGGGGGATCCTGGGTTCAATCCCAGCCCCCGACCAACAGTGATCTGTGTGGAGTTTGCATGTTCTCTCCGTGTCTGCGTGGGTTTACTCCGGGATTTCTCCGGTTTCCTCCCACATGCCAAAAACATGCAAGTTAGGTTAATTGGCATCAAACTGGGGATTCTAAATTGTCCTTAGGTCTGACTGTGAGAGTGAATGGTTGTCTGTCTCTCTGTGTTGGCCCTGCGATGGACTGGCGATCTGTCCAGGGTGGACCCTGCCTCTCGCCCAAAGATGCTGGGATAGGCTCCAGCCCCCCAGCGACCCAAAAAGGATTAAGCGGAAGAAGATGGATGGATGGATGGATGAATGCTGCTGTAGCTTGTGTTTTGGTGTGTGCCTTGAATGCTGACCTTTTCCCTATAGTAAGAATCAACCATTACCACAACTCTGTAACTTACACCACACAGTCCAGAAGTTTCTAACCTAAGCACAATCTCCTGACTGACAGTATCAAATAATATGTAAATAAAGCCTGGTTCACCCATTTATACCTCAACCAACAAACATAATATTGTGGGATCCCTTCCAGATCGTTTCACATAATCACAACATTCAGAGGTTGGAAATATGACTTTTTATGGTGTTTAATATCTGAAGTCCTGGAAGCACTTTTCGCTGACGACTATGCCCTCATGGCCCACATGGAGTTTGATCTCCAGATCATCGTGAATAAGTTTGCAGAAGCCTCCCGCCTTTTTGGTCTTGCCATCAGCCTTGGCAAGACAGAGGTACTGTTCTAACCAGCACCCGCCTCCACCGTCCTACCCCGCTCTATCTCCATTGAGGGTACTCAACTGAAGACGGTAGATGAACTTTAAATACCTCGGCAGCACCATCAGCAACGATGGCAGCCTGGATAAGGAGATCAACGTCAGAATCTGCAAGGCCAGTCAAGCTCTCGGTCATCTCCGAGCTCGCATCCTGAACCAGCACAACATCCAGCTGTCCACGAAGCTCAAAGTGTACAGGGCTGTTGTTCTCACCAGCCTTCTCTACAGATGTGAGACGTGGACTGTGTACAAAAAACACCTGAAGCAGATGGAGAAGTTCCACATGACAAGTCTACGGATGATCATGAACATTCACTGGCAAGACTGGGTCACAAACCTTGAGGTCCTGGACAGAGCTGAGATGATCAGCATCGAGGCCATGATTCTGAAAGCCCAGCTCTGATGGATTGGTCATGTGATCCAGATGGATGGCCACAGGCTGCCCAAGCAACTCATGTACGGCAAACTCTGCTCTGGGAAGCGGAACCAAGGCAGACCATGCAAAAGATTCAAAGACTGCGTGAAGCTCAACATCAGACGGACTGGCATCCTTCCCAAACAATTAGAGCTGTGGGCTATGGACAGGCCAGGCTGGCGTGCCCTCACTACCCAGGCGCGAGACTACTTTGAAGAGAAGAGGCGAGCTGATGTAGCTGAAGCACGGGCACGAAGAAAGGCGTTATTACCTGGGCAGTTTCCTTGCCCCTACTGCAGCTGTGTCTGCCGATCGAGAATCGTCCTAAACAGCCATCTCCGTGCTCACGCAAGAAGAGGACTTAACACATGAGGGACGGTCATCATCGGATTGATGAACAACCAAGAAGAAGAATATCTGAACACAAAGAAGTTTAACAGATTGGAAGTTTAACTGTTCAGTTGTTTGAAGGTGTTAATTCCTGATTTACGCCAGAGAATGACCTCTCTTTCACAAGTCTCACTATACTTTTTACTTATACTTAGCAAGCACAATATTGCTTTTCACTGCTTATGCAGATGATAGTCAAATCTATGTTCCCCTAAAACAAAATGGTTTTTAACTTTTTATATTTTAATGAAAAAAAGTCAGAGGTCATGGTGTTTTGACCTAGCAGCTCCAGTGGTTCCTCTCTTGTTGACCTGGGCCGTCTGGCAGTTTCTTAAACCCTGTCACATATGTGGGTTTTAGACAGTGATATGTGACAGACAGATTAACATAGTTGTGAAGTCCAGTTTCTTTCAGTTGATACCACTGGCAAAGGTGAAATCTATTGTTTCAATCCAGCACTTTGAAAAATGTATCCATGCCTTTGTCACTACTTGGCTGCATTTCTATAATGCCCTCTATTTTGGTGTTAGCCAATCCAATCTGTCACATCTCCAGCTGGTGCATCTTTTAACTGGAGCACTGAAAACAGCACATTTCACCGGTTTGACATGCACCCCATTGGCTGCCTGTCCATTTTAGAGTTCATTTAAAGTTCCTGTATTTGTTTTTAAAGTCTAAAGACTTTTATTGACTTTCAAAAATTTGAAACTTTTTCCTCTAAATTAGTAATGTTTTCTCAGATTTGAAACTTTATTCTCATAAATTTGCATCTTTAGAAATTTGCACTTTAAAAAAAATTACTTTTTTCTTGTAAATTTGCAACTTTTTTCTCCATAATTTGCCACTTTTTTCAAAAGTTTGCAACATTTTTCACAAAAATTGGCCAATGTTTTTTCATAAATTTTCAAATTTTTTCTGTAAAATTGCATTTTTCCTGTAAATTTGCAACTTTTTACCTTTAAATTTGCTACTTTTTTCCTAAAACTTTTTTTTTTCCAACAAAATTTGTAACTTGTTAATTTTCAAGAGGACATACAGTACAAGTAACTTGTTGAATCAGGAGTGGCTCATTAGTACCAACACGGCTTACTAACAAAATATGCATGATTTACACACACTAATATCAGCATGTTCTTTCATAAGGCCCAATCTGTGGTGGAAAATTAACGAGATAAAATATTTCAATTCTGTTAAACTGGACAAATCCACATATGAAACAGAATAAATGCTGAAAACAGCTTATAACCCTAGCTCTTATCTAACCAGAAATCAGTGTGTCAGTATTTGGCATAAACTGTTCATGTTAGGTCCTTAACTTCTAACTCAGTCTTCCTCCCTCCTCAGACCTTATCTGGCCTTCTGTTACAACACCAAGTCACTTCATACAATTAAGATATTCTGCAGTAAACCAGTTTACAGTTTCAGCACCCATCTGCCAAACACCACGTGACGAGAACCATCAAAGACAAAAGACAAGGAGGCATGAAAACCTGATTAATCACACAGCAGACACAGACCAGGGCGGGCACACACCCAACTAGCACATAAAGAGCAAGTCATGTGTCTGGGGAAGATGAATTAGACAGTGGACATCGGTTGCAGCTGGCTGATCCGGAGAAAGTCATCGATTACCAAGGTGACTGATTTCTTTTTTTAATTTGCAAATATTTTTTTTAACTGAAATCTTCCACTTTTATCTGTTCCCACTGTAGAAACCTATATGGAACGTGATGGAGGAAGAACACAGGGAAAAGATGACAATGATGATGGAGGGGAATTACACCGTTTTCAGGTTCAATTGATTACCGTCTGAGGAATGAGGCAGAGGAACTGTCCAGTGTTGAAGGTGTGTGATGTCCAATGATCCTACATGACATACACCTACACATCTGGCCTTTGGTTCAACCTGATTCTCATAGATCACAAGGCTTTAAAGAGATGTAGTGGGTTGAACCCTTGAATCCAGAGAAACAAGCCTGCCATTCTGCATTAACTTTTTATTGTCTCTGTCGTACCTGGAATATCAAATCACCTTCACATCATCCTGGACTCAACACCTGAAAAACAGGGTCCAATAAAGAGGGGCGGATTGTTCTGGTGCTAGAATCGTTTTTGGGGATGACACTGAATGCAGCAGTTCAAGCACAACGGACAATGATGAGACAGAGCATTGCATGAAAGAAAGCATTGATCTTAGTGCTCCACAGCGATGTTGCAAACCACATGCCCCCCAATGCGGGGCGGGATTGTGATGCTTTCTGTGGTTCACAAACAGAATTTTAGCACCATCTGAGTGGAGCCGGCATCTACAAAGCTACAGTTCACAAACAATTAATGGGGCGGAAATGTTCCGGGAGAGAATGTGGCAAATCAGGTGGATGAGCTAAAGCTTTACAGCGTCAAGCCTGAATATGGTGGATGGTGTGACAAGAAGCAGCAAGCTCCCTGTGGCCACACCGCCTGCTGCTGAGCTGGACCGGGCACTGCTGGGAGGGACTGGTGAGTTAAAACGAGATGTCAAAAAGGCCCCCAGTTTCCATCATGTTCTGGGTTAAAGCCAGTTAGCAATGCAATCCAGAACGGATGCATTTGGATTATGGAGGATTCTGTCGTTTTGCCATTACATTCTGCTGTCTTAGTGACTTAATAATTTATCTGATTAGAACATTTAGGTCAAAATGAATTTGTTGTACTAGTTTTGTCCACTATAAAACAAAATTAGTCAAACTTTTTTCTCATCTCCCCCCACCCCAACTGAAAATGTTTTAAGGTGGAGGGCTTGGTTCCGTTTGATGACAATACTTAGGATCAGCAGTTAAGGCTGACTGGAAAATTTTAGTGTCCAACAAGGAGAACACTAATGAAGACCTTTGCTTAAAATTTGATAAAATTTGTGTGCTTCACATCAGGGTATGTAGATTTCGACATAAAACACAGCAAAATAACATGTAAATGGGGAAATATTGTGGAATCATTTCCAGGTTTTAACATGATCAGATGCTGAGAATATTCACCATATTTAAAGGTGGGTGCTAAACTTGTATTTATAGATCTATGCCAAAGGCATAAAAGAATAAGCTTTCTTTTTCAATATATCCTAGTTATGCATTTACCAAATTAATTTCTAATTTCTGCCAGAGAATGACCTTTTTCGTCATTGGCCCGGTTTCCACTGCAGGAACCAGGAGCTAATTTCATGGGACAGGAACTTGATAAGGGCCGACCCTGTATCTGGTTCTCTCCCCTGCTGTGTCTCCATTACAGGGGTAGGAAAAAAATCAGTCTCCAGAGGATTCACTGGTGACGTAATCATCCGACAGTTTGGACCATGATGCAGTGCAGCAAAGTAAAGCTACAGTCACAAAGATTCTTACAAACGATTGAATCGTAAGAATCTCCCGGTTCCTACAAATTCTGGCATTTGGAGACATTCGTGGAGGGAAGCAGAGTTTCTTCAAGAGCAACTTGAGGCATTCTTGAGAAATGAGGTGCTTTTCTGTCATACGATGGCCCTAGAGTTCTTAGGTTCTTCGTAAGGGTGCCTTGGGATCTTTCTATGGCATACTTACTGCCATCTTATAAAAATTTTTTGTGCAACTCACGGCACTCAGGTCATTGGTAGGAAGATCTTATGGCTTTCACCACATTTTGTCAGCAAAAATGTCGCACGAATGACGTACAGTCACATGAAAAAAATTAGGACACCCCATTAAATATTCAGTTCTTTATTAAGAAATGTTCACATATCTATTTCTAACCTTGTTTTTGCTTTTATTTGCATTTTTAACATTTATTTTTGGCCATTTTAAGTGTGAATCAATGTGGGGGGTGTCCTAAAAAAGATGGGGGGGTGTCCAAATTTATTCCTCACTATTTATTTAGAATTATGTTTAACAGAAAATTTGAAAAAGTCTTTAATTCATTTTTAATTGTTTAGTTTTATTACATGAATCTCTCAGTATTTTTAACATTGATATTAAATATCCATACATCCAAATCTGTAAAAAAACAAACAAACAAAAAAACACAAGCTTATACAAGGTGTCCTAATTTTTTCACATGACTGTACTTCCGCCTTACCTCACCACTGCCTTAGGCACCCTGTATGCATCTCCATACAAATGGGGATTCATACGGTGTTTCCTACAACCTCTGTAGGGCCTTCAAAAACAACTTTAAGTGCTCTTGAGGCATACTTACGGCCAACATCTTGCGTAGTTCTTACGTTGTTCGTATGGCATTCGTATGGCTGCTCGATGAGGGGTTTTCGTGGGGCGTTCGTAAGTTCGTGGCCAGGTTGATGGCCTTGTCCAAGATTTCTACAAACGGTCTACAAACGCTGGATTTTCCTACAGCCGCCTTAAGAAGGCCGTAGGAAATGGTCCAAAAATCCTTTGTATGCTGTTCACAACAGTTCGTTAGGGTATTTGTGACAGTAGATTTAAATACGTCAAAATCATACAGGAATGTTTATGCACGGAGTGAATGTAGAACCAACTTGTCACCATTGTTGTCTAATAATTGCAGAGAGGAACCAATCAATTATGCGACATAGTCCCAGTGGGTATTCCGCCCACAGATGGCTGACGGTGTGGACACACTCTCTGGCTATGGATAGCCTGAGACGCCGGTCCTGTGCCTTGCTGCTCCACTGTGTTTATGTTACCCTGATACATGTGTGGGCCACATATGATTTGAGTGCATTCGATCTGGCCATTCCTCTCTACAACGATGGCAGTATTACAGACCTAAAAATGCTGCAGAGCACACTGGAAGAAGCACCAGCCAGGACTCTGTCTCCAATTGACAGGCTGTGGGTTCACATCCCAGCTGTAATGCTTGTGTCCACCGCATATGCCGAATAATCATTCAGACCCTCCACATTATATTATAAATTTTTAAGCATTGGATCGTAATTGTTATCTTCTTCTGGTTTGGTGCTTCTCATTTCCTTGCGTTTACGTAGCACCCTTGTTTCGATGCCGGCTTTTATCCAGTCAGCATCGAGTCAAACCTAAACCCCACCCAGCAGTTTTCGGGGCCGCTCTGAAGTACCTACCCCTTATTACAGCCACTACAAGTTCCAGAAAACTTTCCCTTTCAGGGAGGTTCCTGTAGTAGTGACACACACACACACACACACACACACACACACACACACACACACACACACACCCCACAGGGGAAGTTCCTGTAAAATTGGTTCCCATAGTATAAACAGGGCTATGGTTATGTTATTTAGGGTCCTGTACTCCCAAAATTCCAAGAAAGCAAATTATCGCTAAGTAAAAGAAACATAAAGGATATATTTTCTCTTGAATTTTGACTCAGTACAACTGTAGCACAAGTCTGAAAAATACTGGAAAACAAAAAGCCCTCAAATTATATGAGAATTAAAGATGGCAGCAAAGCATACCAAGGAAAGTGTGTGTTTATTTAAAAAAAATGTAACCAGGACTTTAACACTTTGACACCAACAACAAAAACTACAACGACAATGTCAATGGTACCAGGACAAACAAATCAGCTCATCTTTTGGACTCGAACCGGACAAGCTAAAGAAAATGTAGCTCAGACAATTTTGCCAAACGTGTTTCCTAAATTGTACCTGAGCTTTCTTAGAGGTTGCCCTTAAAACATGGATCTGTTAATTTATTTTCACATAAGCCAGTGTTTCTTCTGGTTTAAAGACCTTGGTGTGGTGGCAACATATTGGGGGGGGGGGGGACATACTGGAATATGTTAATTTTATACTATTTATTTCTTTTTAAAATTTTACACCGTAACGTTGCATATGGAACTTACCATTTGAAGTATTGTACAACCGAGGCTTGAATATTGGGCCAGTTGGGGTCCCACCCAGACATCCTGTGTTTCAGCTTTTTAGTGGTGTTACCCTTCTCTCCTTCCTCTGCCTGAACACTTTCCTCTCCTTGGCTCCTCTCTTCTGTCTCATCTTTCCCTCTCTGAGCTCTGTCTAATTCAACTTCTCTCTGTCTATGGTGGGATACAAACAGGTTAGAAAATATCAAGTGTCATGTTTTGTCCTGCAGGATTTTTTTGTCATGGTTTACATAAATGACAAAAATATGTGTATTTTTTGTATTTTTATTCTAGTGTTTCTTTTTTCCATTGAGAGAGTAGGGAAGGGAAAGAAACATTCATAATAGTAATGTACTCATGCATACTTAAATTATATGATCAGGTGGGTATAGTAACCAGAAATTCTACTCATGTAAAAGCAGTGCTGTGAAATTAATAATTAAAAGCAGAAAACCAAAAATTTCTAATTGAATTAAGGGTACAAAGAGCAGCCACTTAAAAACTTGAGTAATGACTTCAGTCTTGAAGGTTTGAGGTTTTTCTCAAAAATTTATAACAGTTTTCTTGTAGTTTTCTACTTTTCTCTGCAAATCTAAAGCTGAAACCATGTTCCTCAAATTTGTAATTTCCTCTTGTAAAATTGACTTTTCTTGTACATTTGAAACTTTATTATAAATTTGTGGATTATTTTATGACTAATTTTTGTCTGTTTTTTAAAATAAAATTACTGTTGTTTTTTTTTTTTAGATAAATTTAAAACAGACTGTGGTAATTTTTTTTGCTTTTTCCTTATAACAATTTACATTTTTGACCATAATTTTGCAGTCAGAACAGAACAATAATTTAACTGTGATTACAAAGAAAAAATAAAAATAAAATTGTATTTAATGAAATAAATTAAATGACCAAGGATGCCGTTATTTCTATTTCTTTATATATATATATATATATATATATATATTGATTTTTTTTTTTTCAGAAATCTCCTCACCACCCAGACAGCAGGAAAATCCTCCCTTATTTTGAAATCAAATGTCGACACGTTTAGTTTGTCTGAGGGCTGCTGACAGATTAAAGTCACTGACTTGGTGAATTTCGGTCATGTTAACCTGCCAGGTACATAATAAGATAAGATAAGATAAGATAAGCCTTTATTAGTCCCACAACGGGGAAATTCCAGGATTGCAACAGCACAGGGATAGCAACACTCAGAGCAACAATCAGAAGGCAAGAAAAAAAACAAGCAAGCAAGAGCAGCTAATAAACATATGTACGTATTACTATAAAATATATATATATACACACACACACAGACACACAGTGCAGAGCATTGTAGCTGGATGGAATAAATATATGAATATATGAACACACAGTGCAGAGCATTGTAGCTAGATGGAATAAATATGTAAATATATAAACACCCACAGTACGGAGCATTGCAGCTAGGTGGAATAAATATGCAAGTATATAAACACACACAGTGCGGAGCAATGTAGCTAGATGGAATAATATGTAGATATATAAATATATAAACACCCACAGTACGGAGCATTGTAGCTAGATGGAATAAATATGCAAATATATAAACACACACAGTGCAGAGCATTGTTGCTAGATGGAATGAAACAGCATAACCGTCTACTTAGTTATCCTACATGGTATGATTATGTGCCCATACATATTCTCACCCTCCATAGCGACCGGTATGTTCCTAGTTGTATGCCGGAGAGGACCATTGTGTAAGTCTATTGCATCTTTTGCATTCAAAAAAACTATTAGTTTGTTACGTCTTTTTGCTATCTCTGCGAGCAGCCCTGCTTAGGTTGTACAGTCTGACAGCCGTTGGTAGGAAGGACCTACGAAACCTCTCGGTTGTGCACCTGGGATGATGTAGTCTGCTGCTAAATGAGCTCCTCAGTGCATTCAGTATGTCCTGCATAGGGTGGAACTCGGACTCCAGCAGAGATGACAGTTTAGCCACCGTCCTTCTCTCTCCTATCTCCTCCATCGGATCAAGGCGCTGCCCCAGGGTAATAGGGAACTGTAGCAACTCTAAAGACATAATTCACCACAATATGTGTTCATGTACAGAATGATCTGTTTAGGCAGTTATAAGTTGCGAAGTGATGCGGGAGCCGGTCTCCTAGTATCACAATATCTGGCCAGGAAGTGCCTACAATTCGATTATTTTTTTTAATTCAATAGTAGAAAATACACACAAATTACAAATATGCTAATAATACAAGTAAATACTTCCTAATTTGGCTATTTGGTTAAAAAAATGCACATTTATTTGTTTTCCATCAGGCACGTCAGGGAGCCCTTTGGGTCCGACAGCTCAGGCACTCGGCAGCTCGGGTGTTTCACACACATGCACATCCACACTTCCTTCAATCTCATTAACATGTTTTGGGGTTTTGTTCAATACAACGCACGAAACCACTCTTGCACGTGGGTTTTTCATTCACTAAGTGCAGACATAAATGGCCGGTCGTTTAGCAACGGCCGTTATAGTTGTGCGCTCAGGTTTTCTCATCAGGCACCTTTCTAGGCAGCCGCTGAAGGACCTCAGTTTAGAGCTAGCGTTTTTAGCTGTTGCTTTGTCACTGCTGCTGGAGAATAAAAACGGCATACCTGCTCGTGCGAGAAAAGAGAAAAATTGCCAGTCTCATAACTTAATATTGTAGTGGCTGGTGAAATATATCCTCAGCAATTCATCAGTCCCCCTGCCTTTCCCTTCACATGAAGCGGCTGCATATGAATTCTAACCACATCTCTTAGCTAAGCGACTCTTCCATTATGGCTCCCGTTTACAGCGGGTTAAAACCATGATAAACGCCAGTGCTTACATACCTCTTCTGATTTTTTTTCCCACGCTTAAAGTACTTTAATAAACTCATGTTTCTGTCAGACAGTCACGCTTAGCAGACACTGTTTGCTGACTGACTGGAAAACTCGGGTGAGCGGGGTGCTTCTAAACGTCCATGCGGATGACGGCCACGCGCGTTGTTCGTGTGCGCGCTTGCGGAAAGTCATTGCTTCAAATATTATTAATACAATCATATCGGCTTGGCGTGGCGGTACGATTTCTGGCGAGGCGGGCCGCCACAGAGAAATGTTACCCGAGGAAACCCTAATAAGCTAAACACAGAATCCTCCCCAACCTTAGATTAGTGTGAAAAAGGAATGCAAACAATTTGAATATTAAAACGTTGGATAGCTGAATGCATCATTTTTTTTCATGAACATTTTAAGAAAATACAGTTAGGTCCATATACATATATTTGGACAGTGACAAATTTTATTTTAGCTGTTTACTAAAACATATTCAAGATACAGTTATATAATCAATATGTGCTTAAAGTTCAGACTCTCAGCTTTAATTTGAGGGTATTTAGATTCAAATTGGAGTTATGGTTTAGGAATGACAACCATTTTTATACAAATCTCATTTCAGGGGCTCAAAAATAATTGAACTATAACTAACATTACCAAGAATAAAATGTTAATCTTTATTACTTTGTTGAGAATTCTTTGCAGACAACTGCCTGAAGTCTGGAACCCATGGACATCACCAAACGTTGCATGTCCTCCTTTGTGATGGTTTGCCAGACCTTTACTGCAGCTGTCTTCCTTTGTTGCTTGTTTGTGGGTCTTCCTGCCTTAAGTTTTGTCTTAAAGAAGTGAAATGCTGTGGGATCAGGTTGAGATCTGGTGATTGACTCGGCCACTGCAAAATATTCCACTTCTTTGGGTCATTGCCCATTTGTTCTGTGAAGTGCCATCCAATCAGCTTTGCTACATTTGGCTGAATCAGAATTCATCTGGCTGCTTCTGTCACGTCATCAACTAACATCAGTGACCCAGTGCCATTGGAAGACATGCATGCCCATGCATCACACTGCCTGCACCATGTTTTACAGAAGATGTGGTGTGCTTTGGACCATGAGCCGTTCTAAGACTTCTCCATACTTCCTTCTCCCCATCATTCTGGTACAGGCTGCTCTTGGTTTCATCTTTCCAAAGAATGCTGTTCGAGAACTGGGCTGGCTGTTTTTTTTGCAAACTCTAATCTGGCCTTTCTATTTTTGAGGCTGATTAATGGTTTGCAGCTTGTGGTGAACTGTCTGTATTTGCTCTCATGAATTCTTCTCTTTATGGTAGACGAAGGATGCATTCAGACCAGGATAGTCTGGGGGTCTTGGTTTGAGTGGGCGGGGAATGCTGAGAATTTTCACACCTTTGGTTTGGTTTGCATTCACACTGCAGCGGACCAAAGTGCCTGGACAACGTCACGTAGTTACAACAACTGCTTGTTTGGGGTGCTGTAACCGAAACCACCACTGACCAGGAAGAAAAAATCTTGGCAAAGAAGAAAAATTAGGATCACTGATTGGCCAGGACCAAAAACAGAAATCCATTCCCTTCAGCTGGGTTGTCTGTCCATCACAAACAAGATATTTTAACTTTTCTCCTCGGCTTTCTCCGGTAAAAGGATTTCTCTGATTCGCGCGGTAAATGCCACTTCCTCTTCTCAGACTACATGCTGCTATGGTTACACAAATGCCGAGGGGCACTTCCATCCTTTGGTCTACTGGATAGTCTATTTGTATTCACACTACGAGCAAAGCACACCACACTTCATTTGCAAGTGAACTGAGACCGCCGTTGTCAGGGGGACCAGGCTTTGCTTGTTTGGTGTGCACCAGACTTCCAACCCGTGTTCAGACTGCACCAAATGAACTGAACTATCCGCGGATAATCCTTTGGTCTGGACCAAACAGTGGCCATCTGAATTCGCCCTTAGGTAATGATACACCTTCTTTCCGGAGAGTGTTATTCACTTGGGTGGATGTTGTGAAGGGGTTTTTCTTCATCATGGAAAGGATTCTGTGATCATCCACCACTGTTGTCTTCTGTGGACGGCCAGGCCTTTTTGGGTTCCCGAGCTCACCAGTACGTTCTTTTTATTTCTCAGAATGTACCAAACTGTTGATTTGGCCCCTCCTAACATTTCTGCTACCTCTCTGATGGTTTTTTTTCCTTCAGCCTAATGATGGTCTGTAGGGCTAAACCAATTACTCGAATAATTACAGTAATTCGATTACAAAAATTCCTTGATTCAAAATCTATGATTCGAAGCATCATTTAATGTAGCACTGCCAGTCGATATGACATTCTTCCAGTCTGCTATGTAAACAAGATATGATGTCAGAGCGACAGAGCAATGGCAAAAAGGACAAAAGTCAGAAAAAAATGACAAAAAGCATCTCAAGTCTGGGATCATTTCAAGCTCAAATTGAAGGAAAAGACTGTGTGATACGTACACTGTAAAGCCAAACGGTGAGCTAGCACACCGTAGCAAGCCACATCATGCACAGCCAGCACACTCTAAACAAGATATGTGATTGAGATTTTAAATTAAGATGAATAGAATGTAGTCAGCTACACGAATTATGCTTATATGGCCAAAGAACATATAGCAGCTAGCAGTGGTAGCTATTAACGGTAGCTGCTATGTTGCGAGTTGAAGCCAAAGTTACAAAATGGAAATTTATGGTGTAACATAAGGTTCAAAGTTAGGTTCTATGCAATAAACATTGCAATAAGTATTGCAATAAATGTGTGCCTTTGTTATTGAGTGTTTGGTACAATTATTACTGCTCTTTAGGAAAGAAAGTTCAGCATATATTGGTCAATGCAAGTTTCTTCAACACCAACAAAATAATAATAATAATAAAAATAACAATAGTAATAATAATAATAAAAGAATCTGATTACTCGAGTAATCATTCGATTGCAGTGACAGACTACTCGATTAGTAAAATAGCCATTAGCTGCAGCCTTAATGATCCGTTTCCCTTCCATTGAAAGCTCCTTTGATCGCATGTTGTGGGTTTAAAGCAACAGCTTCCAAATGCAGAGGCCACAGCTGGAATTAACTCCAGACCTTTTACCTGCTTGACTAATGATGGATTAATGAGGAAACAGCCCATGTAGCCCATGAAACAGCTTTTGCGCCAATCGTCCAATTACTTTTGAGCCCCTGAAATGAGGAGGTTTTTTTTGTATAAAAATGCTAACTCCTTCAGATAACATAATGCCTTTTGAAGAACTGAGGATCAAATTTAATCTTAATAGAACACATTTTTTTAAATATCTTCAACTTAGGAACTTTATTCGATCAAATCAAAATAATGCTCTCATCCGACCTACTTATTCATCCTTGGAAAAAATTTTGACGAAAGATAGTAAGAGAAAGGGTATTATTTCAGAGTTTTATAACTCATTGACTCTATCCTCAAGTGAAAACTCACAGAAAAGACTGAATTATTGGAAAGAAGACTTGCAAACTGAAATTTCAGAGGAACAATGGGAATTGGCTTGTGCAGAAGCTCAAACCAAATCAATAAATGTACGTCTTAAATTGATACATTTTAAATGGTTAATGCGGATGTATGTTACACCGGTGGAGTTAAATAGATATAACAAAAACATACCAGATACGTGCACAAAATGTATGGAAAGTAAAGGAACCCTATTTCATTGTTTATGGGAATGTAGAAAAATTAGAATGCTTTGGGAAGAGGTGAGGGTAACAATTGAAAAAATAATTTCAAAACAAATCATATTGAATCCTAAATTGTTTTTGTTGGGTCTGTATCCAGAAAAGCATAATTTTAATAAGAGTGAAAGAGCATTCATAGACCTCAGTTTGCTCAATGCCAAAAAATGTATTGCACTACTGTGGAAAACGACTCATAGACCAGATGTGACTCAGTGGTTAAGACAGATGTTAACAAACCTTCCACTAGAAAGAATAACATACATACTGAAATCAAAGGAAATTGTGTTTGAGAATATATGGAGACCTTTCATTGATTATGTAAAGAATCTAAACATAACCTTTGAAGAAGAAGGTGAATGATGTGTGTGGACCATGTAAATTCCAAACTGGTGAATGTATAATATGTATACTTATGTAATGGATTGCCTAGACTAAACAGAGGAGCATTGTTGAAGACCTGTCTTTGTTAGTGGTTGTTGGTGTTTTTTAGTACAATTTTTTTTTTAATTACTTTAGTGTTAGTGTTTGACTGTTTGTGTTATGTTTGTAAAAAAAAAAAAAGGTTCAATAAAAAATATTGTGGAAAAAAAATGCTAACTCCAATTTGGAAGGGAATGCCCTCAAATTAAAGTTGAGTCTGCACTTTAAGGCCATATTGATTATATCGTGTTCCAAATTATTATGTAAATAGGATTTTAGTGTCATAAATTCAATTTTTGTTTTTCAATTAAACTCATGGATGGAACTGTGTCTCAGGGCTCTTTGGATCACTGATATCAATCTCAGACTCCTGTCATAATTAGTTTGTCAGGTGAGTCCAATTAAAGGAAAACTACTAAAGAAGGATGTTCCACATTATTAAGCATGCCAGAGGTTTCAAGCAATATGAGAAAGAAAAAGAATGTCGCTTAGATAGATAGCTGGACTGATGAATGGATGGATGTATGTACTTTATTGATCCCAAACTGGGAAATAACAGTCTAACAGCAGCATGACCGTAGACAACCAAAACGACAAGAAACACACACAGCATAATAGACAAAGGAATTACCCAGGAAAGTATACCTGCCTAAATAACTTTATATACATCGCAGATGATGACCCGTTAAGATAGATACGTCATACTCACTGTACAATACAGGACTATCAGGCGCAGGGTGCAATGTGAGGTACCAATGAGACTGCAAGATGCAGTATGGCAGCACTGCTATGACTTGGACATGCCTTGGACAAGGTATGAAAACATTAGATATTTCACGAAAACTTAAGTGTGATCATCGTACTGTGAAGAAATTTGTGGCTGATTCAGAGCACAGACGGGTTTGTGCAGATAAAGGCAAAATGAGGAAGGTTTCTGCCAGACAAACTCATCGGATTAAGAGAGCAGCTGCTAAAACCCCATTACAAAGCAGCAAACAGGTATTTGAAGCTGCTGGTGCCTCTGGAGTCCCACAAACCTTCTGCACTTCTGAACAAAAAGAAGAAAGCTTTTACGGCTGGAGACAAGGAGAAGCTGAGGGAAGTGCAGCATGAGCTGAGAGAGATGCTGAGGAGGTGTAAGTACAATTATAGGAGGAAGTTGGAGGATAAACTCAGGCAAAACAACACTAAAGATGTGTGGACGGGAATGAAACAAATAACTGGGTGCAAGGGGAGAGTCAAGCAGACATCTGGGAGCCAGGAGAGAGCTGAGGAACTGAATCTGTTTTTAATAGGTTCAACTCACAGTCTGTGACCCCAACAACACAACCAGACCCCCACACTCTCCTGTGCAGCTCCTGTCTCCATCTCCCCCCTCACCCCCCTCCTCCTCCTCGGGGGACACCAGGCCCCTCCCTCACATCACTGTGACTACAGACCAGGTTAAGAAACAGCTGGAGAGACCCTATCAGCAGAAGGCGGCAGGCTCTGACGGCATCTCTGCCAGGATCCTGAGGACCTGTGGCAACCAGCTAGCTCCAGTACTGAAACACCTGTACAACCTGAGCTTGAGTCTGGAGAGAGTACCGATGCTGTGGAAGACGTCCTGTCTGGTTCCTGTCCTCAAGAAGTCATCTCCATTGGACCTGAATGACTATTGACCAGTTGTCCTCACATCTCATGTGATGAAGGTCCTTGAGAGACTGGTCTTAGCTCACCTGAGGCCGCAGGTGAAGACGTGGCTGGACCCTCTGCAGTTTGCGTATCAGCCCCATTTAGGAGTTGAAGATGATGTCATCTACCTGCTGCAACGAGCCCATCTGCACCTGGATGGCAGAGGGGACACTGAGAATCACATTTTTTGATTTCTCCAGTGCATTTAACACCATCCAGCCACTGCTGCTGGGTGAGAGGCTGGGAGTGATGAGGGTCGACAGCTCTATGATCTTCTGGATTACTGACTACCTGACAGGCAGGCCAGTTTGTTCAGCTGGGCAGTGTCTTGTCTGGCGTGGTGGTTAGTGATATGGGAGCTCCACAGGGGACTGCA
This sequence comes from Pholidichthys leucotaenia, assembly GCA_020510985.1. Taxonomy (NCBI): domain Eukaryota; kingdom Metazoa; phylum Chordata; class Actinopteri; order Cichliformes; family Pholidichthyidae; genus Pholidichthys; species Pholidichthys leucotaenia. The sequence goes on from CM035849.1 coordinate 298,447,170, forward strand.
CTCGCTCCTTTTCTCTTCACCTTATACACCACTGACTTTCAGTACAACACTGAGTCATGCCACCTGCAGAAATCCTCTGATGACTCAGCTGTTGTGGGGTGTATAAGAGGAGGAGAGGAGGGGGAGTACAGGACACTGGTAGACAGATTTGTGGAGTGGACAGAGTAGAATCACCTGAGGCTGAATGTCAGCAAGACCAGAGAGATGGTGATTGACTTCAGGAAGACGAGGAAACCTTCTCAACCATTGCAGATTAGGGGGGAGGATGTGGGGGGGGGGGTGAGGACTACAAATATCTGGGTGTCAGGATCAGCAACAGGCTGGACTGGAGATCCAACACCGATGCTGTGCACAAGAAGGGGATGAGCAAACTCTACTTCCTGAGGAAGCGGAAATCCTTCAACATGTGCAGCAGGATGCTGGAGCTTTTCTACCAGACCATTGTCGCCAGCGCCATCTTCTTTACTGCTGTCTGTTGGGGTAGCAGTATCGAGGCCAGCAATACCAACAGACTTGACCAGGTTATCAAGAAGGCTGGCTCTGTAATTGGTCTCAGCCCTGAGACCTTTGAGACAGTGGTGGAGAGGAGAACACTACATAAACTGCGATCCATCATGGACAATCCTGATCACCCCCTCCACCACATACTGGACAGACAGCGGAGCACTTTCTCCAGTAGACTACTACAGCTTCACTGTCGTACAGCCAGGTACAGGAAATCTTTCCTGCTGCATGCCATTTCGCTGTACAATAACTCACTATGATGTTGTATTCTGGTCATAGCTATGCTGTCACACTGCACCTTACAGTCTAACTGGTACCTCACATTTCACTCTGCTCCTGATAGTCCTTCATTGTGCAATGGGATGATTCATGTGTTTATACGGGTCATCATATATTAAGCTATGATGTATATAGGTTTTATAGTCGTGTTAGTTTTACTTTCCATGGGTAATCCCTTTCTCTGTCATGTGTGTGTTTCTGTCGTTTGGTTGTCAACTGTCATGCTGCTCTTACACTATAATTTCCCAGTCTGGGATCAATAAAGTACATCTATTTATATAGATTCATTACACACAGAGTGATGTATTTCAAGTGTTTATTTCTTTTATTTTTGATGATTATGGTTTGCAGCAAATGAAAACCCCAAATTCAGTTTCTCAAAAAATTTGAATATTACATAAAATTAATTTAAAAAAAAGATTTTTAATAGAAATATTGGCTGACAGAAAAGTATGTCCATGTGCACACTCAATACTTGGTCGGGGCTCCTTTTGCATAATTACTGCATTAATGCAGCATGGCATGGAGGCGATCAGTGTGTGTTACTGCTGAGGTGTTATGGAAGCCCAGGTTGCTTTGATAGCGGCCTTCAACGCATGGTCATTAATGACCATGGTCATTAAACCAGGCTTTGGTACTTAGGGCAGCAGTGTGGGCAGGTACCAAGTCCTGCTGGAAAATGAAATCAGCACCTCCATAAAGCTTGTTAGCAGAGGGAAGCATGAAGTGCTCTAAAATTTCCTTTTAGATGCACTGACATTGGACTTGATTAAAGACAGTAGAAAAACACCTGCAGATGGCATGGTTCCACATATCATCATTGACTGTGGAAACTTCACACTGGACCTCAAGCAACTTGGATTCTGTGCCTGTTCACTCTTCCTCCAGACTCTGGGACCTTGATTTCCAAGTGACAGGACTTGCACCTGATTCGGGGAGCCATGTCATCTGCTGGTGTTAGTCCACTGTATTTTATCAAGTCCAAAGTCAATGCAGCTGTCTACCAGGACATTTTAGAGCACTTCATGCTTCCCTCTGCTGACAAGCTTTATGGAGGTGCTGATTTCATTTTCCAGCAGGACTTGGTACCTGCCCACACTGCTGCCCAAAGTACCAAAGCCTGGTTTAATGGCCATGGTATCACCATATTTTACTGGCCAGCAAACTCTCCTGACCTAGACCCCATACAGAATCTATCAAGTATCGTCAACAGGGAGATGAGAGACACCAGACCCAACAATGCAGATGAGCTGAAGGCCGCTACCAAAGCAAACTGGGCCTTCATAACACCTCAGCAGTAGCACAGACTGATCACCTTCTTGCCACAGTGATGCAGTATTAATTCATGCAAAAGGAGCCCTGACCAAGTATTGAGTGTGTGCATGGAAATAGTTTTAGTTGGCCAACATTTCTATTAAAAATCTTTTTTTAAATTAATTTTGTGTAATATTCAAATTTTTTGAGAAACTGAATTTGGGGTTTTCATTTGCTGCAAACCATAATCCATCCATCCTTCCATCTTCTTCCGTTTAATCCTTTTCGGGTTGCGGGGGGGCTGGAACCTATCCCAGCATCTTTGGGCGAGAAGCAGGGTCCACCCTGGACAGATCGCCAGTCCATCGCAGGGCCAACACAGACAGACAGACAACCATCCACTCTCACAGTCACACCTAAGGACAATTTAGAATCCCCAGTTGATGCCAGTTAACCTAACTTGCATGTTTTTGGCATGTGGGAGGAAACCGGAGAAATCCCGGAGTAAACCCACGCAGCCACGGGGAGAACATGCAAACTCCACACAGATCACTGTTGGTCGGGGGCTGGGATCGAACCCAGGATCCCCCGGCCAAGGGTGAGTTGCTGTGCTGCCGCACTGCTAACTACTCCGCCACCGCGCTGCCTGCAAACCATAATCATCAAAAATAAAAGAAATAAACACTTGAAATATATCACTCTGTCTGTAATGAATTATATAAAATATGAGTTTCATTTTATGAACTGAATTACTGAAATAAATCAACTTTTCGATGACATTGTAATTTAGTGAGATGCACCTGTACATGAAGACTAATTTTCAAACAGTCTTGTTTACTGATGAGTGCCGTGCAACCCTGGATGGTCCAGATGGATGGAGTAGTGGATGGTTGGTGGATGGCCACCATGTCCCAACAAGGCTGTGACGTCAGCAAGGAGGTGGTGGAGTCATGTTTTGGGCTGGAATCATGGGGAGAGAGCTGGTAGGTCCCTTTAGGGTCCCTGAAGGTGTGAAAGTGACCTCAGCAAAGCATATAGTTTCTGATTGACCACTTTCTTCCATGGTACAAAAAGAAGAACCGTGCCTTCCATAGCAAAATTATCTTCATGCATGACAATGCACCATTTCATGCTGCAAAGAATACCTCTGTGTCATTGGCTGCTATGGGCATAAAAGGAGAGAAACTCATGGTGTGGCCCCCATCCTCCAATGACCTCAACTCTATTGAGAACCTTTGAAGCATCCTCAAGCAAAAGATCTATGAGGCAGTTCACATCAAAACGGCAGCTGTGGGAGGCTATTCTGACATCTTGCAAAGTAATTCAAGCAGAAACTCTCCAAAAACTCACAAGTTCAGTGGATGCAAGAATTGTGAAGGTTATATCAAAGAAGGGGTCCTATGTTAACATGTAATTTGGCCTGTTAAGATGTTTTTGATTGAAACAGCTTTTGATTTCAGTAAATATGTCCTTGTAGTGCTGGAAATTCAACAAATTACCATTTTCAATTCTTTACAACCAATAAAAAGTTTTGAAACTCTGTTGTACATAATTTGGAACAATGTGTTTTGAGTTTTTTTTTTTATTTTTGCAAAAAATAGTTATCTTTGGAAGGTTTGGTCAATAAAATTTGAATTATGCTCTAAACAGTTGATGACTTGAAAATTATACTGACTGTCATTTGCAATGATTACTTAGGAAAATCAGAGATACATATAATTTGCATAATACTTTGGAATGCCGTGTATGTAACTGTATCTTGAATATGTTTTGGTAAACAGCTAAAATAAAAGAGTCAGAGTCCAAATATTTATGAACCTAAGTGTAGACGGGGGAATTCAGTGAGAGCCAAATTAACAACCACTAAACTCTTCAAACTCCTCTTCCTGGCAGGAGTCTTCCTCCCATCAGGATAATGCACACATCCCCGCTGCTGATCTCTGCAGCCACCATGAGCAACATGACAGTGCTTGACAATGCTGACCCCTATGACCTAGACATGAGCTCCGCTGAGGCAATATACCCCATCAGCTTCCAGGTATTACTACAGCTTCACACACACTTCTTTTGGCAATCAGTTAGAAATGAACCTAAAAGAATTTTCTTTCTTTCTTTCTTTAATATGGACATAACAAATTACATTAGTACAATCACAAGGAGAGACCAGATGTTTTGCATAGGTGTATATAGCACAAGCGCTAATTCTCAACACCAGTCCATAGGTGGCTTATATAGGTCATAAATTAGGCTGTACATACAAAATTTATAAGCTAATTAAAATTACAAATACATTACAAATAGAACAAGAGATCCATGATCACAACAAACGCAATTCAGACTAGACATGCAATAACATGACAGACTAACTGAGTGGTGTCACTTCCAAACTGTCCTCTTTCTAGGTTACTCTTACAGGCTTCCTGCTTCTGGAGATCATTCTGGGCCTGAGTTCAAACCTCACTGTGTTGGTTCTCTACTGTATGAAGCAAAACCTCATCAGCTCCGTCTCCAACATCATCACAATGAACCTGCATGTCGTGGATGTGCTGGTGAGCATTCACCTCTACTCAGACCACTCATGGTGGTTATCTTTCAGAATACATCATACCTGAAATTCAGCTGGAAAACAAACACTGTGGTTGTTTTATTGAATACATCAATACAGCTTGATATGAATCGAAAAGTTCAGGTTAAGTATTCCCTAAATAATATTATTCTAATTAAACAATATTACACAAGCAAGACTGTGGTATCAATGAATATACTGTTATACTGCTTTTATATAACAGATCCACAAACAGTTTAAAAGTTGCCAGAATATAGATTCTTTTGAATTTTTAATGGATAGTTTCATGAGTGTTTTCTTTGTTATCAAGGGAATGCAGAGTAACGTGCTCATTTTGAAATGTTCAACTCAATTATTAAATTGTATAAAAATACAAAATAACATTTATATTCAAGTCAAAATCATTATTTTGTACAATGATATTACAAAGACTGATACTGCAATTGACATTGGATTAACTGTGCAGCCCTAAGTTTATTTAGTATTACTACACAAAAATAAGTATTTCCCAACTACTTCTTTCATATGCTGCAAACCAACACAAACACTGATCATAATGTAGAATATAATATCTTTGTCATTTAACACATATGTCCAACAAAGTTTGTTATTCTCCCCGAGTCTTCATTATACAAATTAGGGCTGGGATAATTAACTTTTTTGATTCATGTGGACTAATAAATGTATTAAAAAATTCTTGCCATCAGGTCACTCTCTGAGCAGGTGTCAGGAGTGGTGACTAGTTTGCCTCAGCAGCTGGCTCAGCTTAAAACAAGAGTAGTCTTATTTTTCAATGTTTAAATCTGAAACGATTACACAACCCTAAACTGATCCTCTGGCACTCAGGGCACCTGAAGTGCACTACCTCATCCTGCACCCCCCACCCCCCCAAAAAAACAAAACAAAACAAAACAAACTCAATTAGACACACACACACACACACAATTGATGAAGCACTCATTGATTGGTGCTGCTCACTCAAGTGTGAGCAAAGAGGTCGAGTTTCTGTCAGAGTGAGCAGAGGAAAACACCCCAACAGACCACTCACTCCGATATTTATAATGAATAAAAGCACCTAACTCATCATTAAGGTCAGGATGACTGCATGTTCTCTGGAAATCAATGGAGAATCGCTCTCTTTGTACTTTCACGTGCTGAAATAATTAGGAAATTTACCTTAAGTAGAATCACCAACTGCCTCTCTGTTCATTTCAAAATTAAAAATGTGACAAAATAATCCAAAATGGTAGTTTAGTTTTGTGATTAATCTATTTTTAGAAAAGGTGTAATTAGTTAAATTTTTAATTGATCCACAGCCCTAATATAAATACTTTTCCAGAATTCATTGATCTGATCACTTTAGCTGAGTGGTCACCTAGCTAGCTCCTGATCAGTATCTCCGCATTTGCTTACTTTTCTTTCACCATCTTCTTCCAGACATCTTCAGATAATGAGTCAGAAGCATGCACTATAGTATAGTGCATGCTTCTGACAGTGACTATACTGTCAGGGTAGTTAATACCTTACGGAGCGGCGAATGCTGATGAATGTGGTGATTACTGGATTTGACAACTTTTCTGATCAATGACACCATAAAATCAAGCTTTTGTCTCACGGAGCAGTAAATGCTGAGGAAAGTTCAAGAACGCTGCACTTTTTGGGTTTTGTCAGGGTTCCTAAAAGGTTGCAAAACAGTCCACACAGTTTTAAGGTTGCCAACAGTTTTATTGTAAAGGTTCTTAAACAGTTGCTAGCGTTCACTACTTAGCGAACCAAAAAGAACTTTAGTGACATGCATTACTACTGTTTTCAAATGTTTGCAATGGTTTGTGGAAAAATACAGTAGCCAAAACAGTTTGAACAGTTTTCAAAATTTTTTGGCAACAAAACAAATTGTTTGGGACCTTAATAACGGTTTGTGAGCTGTTTGGCAACCCTGACGAAACCTGACGAAAACCAAAAACTGCTGTTTGCCAGCATTTGCTGCTCAGGGATACAGGGGTAATGCCTCAGTACAAACTGCACACTGTGAGGTTTAAGGCTAAACTTTGGGGTAACTAGTTCTGAAAGTAAGCTAACCAGGTTAACGCCGAATGAACCTGGAACACAGCTGACAATTTCCAGGTTGTTGGGGACTGTCTTTTCAATCAGCGCCTCACTGTGGAAATTAGTGTACACAACACATCACGACAATCCTCACATAGGAGAAGCCTCCAACAGAGTAACTAAAGATTATTAGAACACCACTGAAGTGGAATGACACATATCCAGTAAAGCATCAAAGTCTAGGCGTTGTGGAATATAGTAGCTCCTGGAAATCCTATTGTCCAATCAAATTGCTCAGTCAGAACCAACTGTTGGTATAATGTTAATTCAATTCAACTTTATTTGTATAGCACCTTGTCACAACAAAAGTCATCTCAAGGTGCTAGATACATAAACACAAATCATAAATAATTCAATCATAAATAATTTGATGTTAAGCATCAACATTATTTCTGTACCACTGCAATAAAAGAGGATAAAGCTCACTGTTCATATGAAAATTTGAAAGCAGAAAAGTGTTTTACAGAACGTTAGTTGTCCAGACCTCACCATCATCTCTGCAGCAGGTCCCAGAAGCTCCAGCAGAGCTTCCACTACCAACACTGAGACATTCACTCACTTGAGTAAGCAGTGCTGTCAGACATGAGAGGCACTTCGCAGAACTTATCACTACTAAAATACTACAGTTTTCACTACAATGATATTTATGTCAGAAGCCAGGAAACTGCTCACACACGGAAACATTGGCTTAAAGAAGTTATAATGTGAGCATTTTAGCATTAAAGATGACTTCAGATTACAGTATTTGATCGCATTACAGAGCTTTGGGTGGTTACAGTTAAAAAAAAAGTCCTACAGGCAGAGCCTATAAAAAGTACACATATGAAACTAATGTCTAAGTGAAAACAAATTTCTACAATTAATTTAAAATATATAAAGTAAAATAAAAGGCAATATACACCTGCGCCACCGCTGCAGGTGTAGTGTGACCGACTACTGATCGGAGGGTCATGGGTTTGATTCCCCCTCTGTCTGCTGTCCACTTGTCGAAGTGTCCTTGAGCAAGACACTGAACCCCCAGTTGCTGCTGGTGGCCTGGTTAGCGCCTGTGTGTATGGCAGCTCTGCCACCATCAGTGTGTGAATGGGTGGATTGCAGGATCTGTAAAGCACTTTGGTCATCCTAGATGAGGAGAGAAGCGCTATGTAAGTGAACGCCATTTACATGCCCCCCCTTTAAAAGGACGAGTGAAATGGAGATCACTGGAGTAGAGTGAATGTCTCAAATGATTGCAGTATAAAGACACCAGCGTACGGAAGGTCCAGTCACTGGTTAATCAGTATTCTGGGCTACAGTTACATCTCGAAGACAAAAGAGCAATCCCAGCAACTTCTAGAAAAGTTTATTGATAAGTATAGGTATGTAGATACAGCTGTCCCAGCCATGGCTACAGAAAACATGTCAAAATACATCCACATGGGGGGAAAACAGCCAAGTGATGACCATAATATGTACAGCGTGTTTGCATGTTCAGCATGCTCTTAGGTCAAGTCCCCTGGGTGTTTGACAGCATAATTAAGGGATGGCTCAGGGTCACCTGAGGGTATAAATCAAACATATGTACGAAGCCCTTGAGAATAACCAGGCTGCAATCATAACAAAATACATTTTTGCTCCATTTCCAACTTCATTGGTTTGCATGCAGAAGAGTCTTTAGGCAACATAGTCAGCCTTTAATTTTCCCTACGCATCTGTTGGTGTCAAAGCATGGGTTATAGATTAAAACCATTTTGAATAGTATGGAGTAGAGACTATAGCAGTATAGCTGTTATTATTTGAGATGACCAAGAGGAACATAAAAGTACTGCATCTTTCCGTTTGCAGGTGTGCATTTGCTGCATCCCGCTGACAGCCGTGGTGGTGCTACTTCCTCTGGAGGCCGACACAGCCATGATCTGCTGTTTCCACGAGGCCTGCGTCTCCTTTGCGAGTGTGGCCACTGCTGCAAATGTCCTGGCCATCACTGTGGACCGGTACGACATCTCTGTACGGCCGGCAAACCGTGTGCTCACGATGGGCCGAGCTGTAGCTCTGCTGGGATCCATTTGGGCTTTATCATTTTTCAGTTTCCTGGTTCCGTTCATGGAAGTGGGCTTCTTCATCAGCTCTGGTTCGGATTTTGTTAACCAGACTTCAGTGGTGACAGTGGCATACACCAATGAGTATTACACAGAGCTGGGCCTGTACTATCACCTGCTGGCACAGATTCCCATCTTCTTTTTTACAGCAGTGGTAATGCTAGTGACCTACTACAAGATCCTACAGGCTCTGAACATTCGCATTGGAACACGGTTTCAGCACAACTTACCTAAAAAGAAGCAAAAGGGCAAAAACACAATTTCACTGAGTACCGCGACGCAAGCAGAGTCGACTGATGCTTCACAGAGCAGCACAGGAGTCAGAGCCAGCGGAAGTGCACCTCTAGGTATGAGGGCATCTGTGTCCGTCATTATTGCACTACGGCGCGCAGTGAAGCGTCATCGGGAGAGACGGGAGCGGCAGAAACGAGTCTTCAGGATGTCCCTTCTCATCATCTCCACGTTCCTACTTTGCTGGACTCCAATAACCATTTTGAACACCATTATCCTGAGCACGGGGCCCAGTGATTTGACTGTTCGCCTCCGCCTGGGCTTCCTAGTGATGGCTTACGGGACCACCATCTTTCACCCGCTCCTCTACGCCTTTACTCGGCAAAAGTTCCAGAAGGTTTTGAAGAGCAAAATGAAGAAGAGGGTGGTGTCTGTAGTTGAAGCGGACCCAACGCCGAACAACGTGGTCATTCATAACTCATGGATTGACCCCAGGAGAAACAAAAAAGTCACCTTTGAGGATACAGAAGCCAGACAGAAATGCCTATGCTCACAGGATGCAGAGTGAGGGATTAACTCTGATGTAAATATGTTGTGCACACAGCAGAGACTGCTGGGAAACGCTCAAAACATTCTGTCTCTGAGGAAGATGAGTGTTCTTAAAGCAACTAGGTGGACAGCATTTGGAGAAATATGCTGAAGAAGGGTGTAGTTACTGTGCCTTTGAGGTTCCCAGTACAACAAAAACTTGAGCTGAGCATTTCTGCCATTGCCACATTTCCAGCTTGCAACTGGATGTGATGAGTAAGTTGTGGGAGAAGGTATGAAGTAGAGCGGCACGATATTAGGAAAGCGTACAGCGTGCTATCCATTACTGTTGTTGAAGATGGCAACGACGACGTGACTGGTGATATCTGAATAAATATTCATGTACAGCAGGTCTCTCTGCTTTAGCCACAAGTTCTTCTTCACCCACTTTTTCCTCCCGTCTCGTCCCTTCAGTCATCACGGAGCTCACCACACGTTACAGCAACTTCTTTGCTCTTTTTCCTCTGCATTAAGGTGCACTGCCACCGCATACTTTGTTGGAATGTGACAACAAGGACACCACTCCAAAATGGCAAAGAATGGATACATATGCACATACTAAAATACACCATTAGTGCTGTTCAAACTAGGGCTGGGCGATTACTTGAAAAATAACCACAACTGACATAATCATGGCCGTGTCAGTTACCTGCACCACGCCTTTAAAACGTCTGCTGCCTGAGGTGACTCCACTTCATCCAGTAAGCAATTTGGAAGTGGCATGTTGGGCAATACGGTAAAAAAATTTAAGTGGCTTACGAAAAATGAAATACGGTGTCCATCATTTTGGTGCACTATGGTTTCAAGGAAGATGAACCCGAGCAAAAATCTCGGAAAACCGTTTCGGTGGCTAAAACTAACACCACTTAGGGCTGGGCAATATACCAGTTCATCCAGTATACCACACTTAAATGCCTGCAGAGCATGGGATTTGAAAATGCCTCCATATCGCTGCACAGCTGAAATCACAGCTGTAATGCTGCCAAATATATTGTTCTCAGCTAAAAGTACAGAAAGAGACAAGGTGCGGAAAATGATGTGACCATCACAGTTAACAGTTACAGTGAACACGGGGGGAAAAAAAACAAGTACTGTGAGTTGTTTGTGCTGTGGTAAGTTTGAAAAAAGAAACAAGTGAAATTTCTCCTTGAGGAGGAAACAGTTTCAGCAGGAGTACCGTTCCTTCCTCCTTACAGCCAGAGTTCCCCAGCCGAGACACATCCACCATTCACAATAACGTCCTGATGGTGTGTGTTATTTTTCTAAATTTGGATCAGAAATCATGTGCGTGATTTGCTGGAGACAGATTAAGGCAAGGCAGCCGCGTACGCTCGGGACAGTGTGTGTGTGTGATTATCATAGAGGACCAGTGGCCCCATTGGGCCGGTAGTGTGAGAATGTGTGGGTAAAGCACTTGACAGGCCTTCTCCTTCCCTGACGGAGAGCAATGCCAGTGTCTCTGTATCAAGGAGCGGAACTAATGCAAATGTGCATGCCTTCCCTCACCTACTGGCATGTTGGCTTAGTGGTAGACCACCCACCCCACAGTCAGGAGGTTGTGGGTTCAAGCCAAGCTCAATACCAGAGACCAGGTAAAATGGTAGTTCCTGCCTTCCAGCTCGGTGCTCAGCATCATAAAATGGGGGAAGGGAAGCTTGTTGTGACAGTACCTTGTATGGCAGCAGCCCCTCCGGTTCAAGACGTGATTGACATTGTAAACAGAAGAAACATAATCTCGTTCTACTGTAAATGCTAGGCTGTATGGACTGAATGACAAAGATGGCTTTCTTTCTTCCCACTGCTGGGGTTGCGCACCAGTGTGATTCTAATACAATCAATCTTACAGTCTCTCATCTGATGACAGAAATATACTTCCATCCTTTGAAGGAATATACAGATCTCAAAAAATTAGAATATCATGACTGTGAGAGTGAATGGTTGTCTGTCTCTCTGTGTTGGCCCTGCCATGGACTGGCGATCTGTCCAGGGTGGACCCTGCCTCTCGCCCAAAGATGCTGGGATAGGCTCCAGCCCCCCCGCAACCTGAAAAGGATTAAGCGGAAGAAGATGGATGGATGGATGAAAAAGTTCAATATTTTTTGTCACCCATTTCAGAAAGTGAAACCCATATATTCTATAGATTCATTACACAGAGAGTGATATATTTCAAGTGTTTATTTTAATTTTGATGATTATGGCTCACAGCCCATGAAAACCCCAAATTCAGTTTCTCAAAAAATTAGAATATTACATAAAATTAATAGAAATGGTGGCTGACTGAAAAGTCTGTCCATGTACCACTCAATACTTGGTCGGGGCTCCTTTTGGATTAATTACTGTATCAATGTGGCGTGGAGGTGATCAGCCTGTGGCACTGCTGAGGTGTCATGAAGGTCCAGGTTGCTTTGATAGTGACCTTCAGCTCATCTGCATTGTTGGGTCTGGTGTCTCTCATCTTCCTCTTGACAATCCTCCATAGATTCTCTATGGGGTTTAGGTCAGGAGAGTTTGCTGGCCAGTCAAACACAGTGATGCCATGGTCATTAAACCAGGTTTTGATACTTTTGGCAGAGTGTGTGTGTGTGTGTGGGGGGGAACCAAGTCCTGCTGGAAAATGAAATCAGCTTCTCCATAAAGCTTGTCAGCAGAGGGAAGCATGAAGTGCTCTAAAATTTCCTGGTAGACGACTGCACTGACTTTGGTCTTGATAAAACACAGTGGACCAACACCAGCTGATGACCTCTGTTCAGATAAAAGTAAATTTTGCATTTCATTTGTAAATCAAAGTCCCAGAGTCTGGCGAAAAAGTAGAGAGGCACAGAATCTGCGTTGCTTGACGTTTAGTGTGAAGTTTCCACAGTCAGTGATGATTTGAGGAACCATGTCATCTGCTGGTGTTTGTCCACTGCGTTTTATCAAGACCAAAGTCAGTGCAGTCGTCTACCAGGAAATTTTAGAGCACTTCATGCTTCCCACTGCTGACAAGCTTTAATGAGAAGCTGATTTCATTTTCCAGCAGGACTTGGCACCCCACCCCCCCACACACACACACTGCCAAAAGTATCAAAACCTGGTTTAATGACCATGGCTTCACTCTGTTTGACTGGCCAGCAAACTCTCCTGATCTAAAGCCCATAGAGAATCTATGGAGGATTGTCAAGAGGAAGATGAGAGACACCAGACCCACAATGCAGATGAGCTGAAGGTCACTATCAAAGCAACCTGGACCTTCATGACACCTCAGCAGACCACAGGCTGATCACCTCCACGCCACACTGATACAGTAATTAATCCAAAAGGAGCCCCGACCAAGTATTGAGTGGTACATGGACAGACTTTTCAGTTGGCCAACATTTCTATTAAAAAAACTATTTTTTAAATTAATTTTATGTAATATTCTAATTTTTTGAGAAACTGAATTTGGGGTTTTCATGGTCTGTAAGCCATAATCATCAAAATTAAAATAAATAAACACTTGAAATATTTCACTCTCTGTGTAATGAATCTATAGAATATATGGGTTTCACTTTCTGAAATGGGTGACAAAAAATATTGAACTTTTTCATGATATTCTAATTTTTTGAGATGATCTGTAGTTAAACAGATTCCCTCCGCTGCACAGAGAGTGAATCTATAACTATGAAGGCTTCACAACAAGATGGACTGATGAATAATAAATAAACGTAACTATGAGGGAGAAGTAGAAGGAGCAAAACAACTGTCCAAAAACAAACTGAAGTAAAAGGTTCAATTAAACATGATGTTGGTTTAAGGTCACATTGCCCAGCCCTAGTTCAGGCTGTCTTCTGTGATATGCATACTGTGCAAGCTGATATCACGACAGCCCCTGTGGAAAGGCTAGAAATATCCCATCATTCTACAGGCTTTAACCACAGAGTGCAAATTTATAATAAGTTTTAGTTGTTATGATGTAAAAACTAGCAATCGAGACACAAACCGCTCAGAAAAGCATCTTGGTGAACGTAAACCAACACACGCTACTAATACCTATAAGCTTTTATGAAGCCACAACTGGTGACATCTGCTGGTTATTAGACAGAATGCAGGTTTAACCACAGACTGGGAAACTACTTCCATCTTTTATGCAGAGTTTATGGTACATTCATTGATGGCAGCTTACTAAATAATACTAAAATCCTGTCCTCAGCATAATACAAGGAACAAGGATTACACGGATATATGAAGAACGTTTCTCCTCAGTGGACACTCTCCAAGTAAAGGGAAACAAGCAGCAGCTAAATATTGTATTTAGCTGATTTCTTCCACCAAATTCAATACCAATGTCACTTGAAGAGGGTAATTTATTGCTATTTATTGTGGGATGTTGTGGAGTGTTAAAGGACAATTCATGCATAATTCTATAATGACACAGCAGTGTGTGGTTTTGTCTGGTTTATGCAATATCCGACTTTATGTACAGGATGTACAGAGCACCTTGATATTGTTTGTCACCATTTCCAATAAACAACCAAAGGCACAACACGTGTCCGTAACCCTGCTGTACCTCCAAGTGGAACTAGAAGCAGCAACAGAATGTGTTCATGAGGCGAGGTCAGTCCAGCTGCTTCCATCCTCACGAGGTAAAGACCAATGGTGCAATGACGAGCCGATTATTCACCTTTTATGTGTAATGTTTGCTTTGCTGAGGGAAAAAAAGAGTAAAAACACCATTTTTCCCTGTAAAATAATTTGATGTCCTCCTTGAATAATCATCCATTTTCTCTTCTGTCTGCCTAATGTAGAAAAAACTAGCCGGCACACGCCTCCCCAGTGTGGGCACTCCAACATCTGCTTTCTCTATACATGCAACACAACGCTACGTTTCTGTTTTAAAAAGTTCACCTGACCAGAATACTTCATCTTCTACTCATCATGATCTCTTCTTCTTCTACATTCAGTATCGAGTGCCAGCTCCAATGGGCGCTAGTGGCCCTACAATCTGCAGGATAACATTAATGTAGGACGTCCAATGACCGTACAGTCTATAGAAACGTGATGACAGAATGACCTTTTCCTGAAGGAAGGTCCCACCCTTTGCTTGCCTGCCACAGCGGTTGGTAGGTTCATCAGATTAACCAGCTTCTTAAAGGTCCCATTTACTGCACTTTTCTCACATGGCAACAGCTGCCACGCATCATAATGGAGTTGAATGAAAATTATTAAAGCTGCACAAGTGCGTGACAGTGGCACATACACACAAAATAGATTAAAATGGGTCAGAGGAGCAAGTTGGCTCTTAATGTACTTTGATTTCTAATAATTTTAATTAGTCAAGTAGTGATAATGACTAAAGTTCAAGTCATCAGATGTATTTTACTACATTACCTTTTGTGTCTTTGATTTTCAGATCATGACTAATCTGAAATATTTTACTAAAGATGCAAACAGGTTAAATCAGGCCAGAATGGCTGCAGGTCTACACTTAAATTTTCACTGATTTAAACTAACAGCTCCTTCTTGGATGGAACATGGGGGGGCAATAGAAGCTGCGGCTCCAGCCATCACCCATGTCGGATGACTTATGTTGAACTGGATAATCACAGGCGTTACTGTCTAATTTGACCTTGTTGGATTTTCTTTCCCCCTTTGTTATATTATTCTGTTACTTTTTTAATCTCTACTTTTAATCTATCTGAAAATAAAGATTCATTCATTCATTCATTCATTCATTCATTCATTCAACAGCTAATTCATATCTGTAGGTGGCAGCCGTGGATCATTTTCTCATTTTCAGACATTTTTTATGTTATCCGTTTGGTTTTTTTTGCCATTCTCCTCTGGCTCAGGAAACATTTAACTTATTGATATTTATTTTTTATTCATACTGTATATGATTTAGAAGAAAAACCTGAAATTTATGAGAATCAAGTCTCAAATGCACATTAAAAAACTATTTTATAATACTGCAAAATTATGAGGGAAAACGATACATGTAAAAAAAAAAGAGATGGTCCTTTTTATGTGATTATCTAAGCTGTAGAATTTACAGGAAATGTATATGGTGATATACTGTATATTGTTATTGTGATATAAGCTGACGTATATATGGTGATATGAATTTTTTGTCATATCACACAGCCCTAGTGTAAGCTAGCCGCCTTGGGTCTCTGTTAAAGAAAACTACAGTAAACCAAGCACAAACTAGAGTGCACTCAGCGAGCGCATGCCTCTGCCAAGGCTCCAGCCATGCCGCTCTCTGTCCATGTGTCCATAATTGTGAGATGGGGCCTTGGCTGATGGATCACCTCCAAAATCAGTTTCATCCGTATCCCAAAGGCCACCTCTGGTGAAGATTTAACCAAAATCTGTGGAGTGGTTTTTGCATAATCTTGCTAACAGGCAAACAAACAAAGAACCCGCCCAGATTACATTAGCTCCTTGGCAGAGGTAAGAACATCCAAGAACTAAGTGCTGCTAGATGAACAAGGATTACAGTGGGGGGTGAACAGAATTTATAGAAGTAGCCATCAAAACCAGCTGGATCGACAGTTACGCCAACGCCAGACGGCCCGTCTTTCAGCCTGTCCCTGCTGAGGTGCACTCTGATGCAGTTAGACCAGGGGTGGGCAGTGAGGGCCAATCCACAACGGGTTTTCTGTTCCACCCAGTCTCTTCAGCAGGTGTTTGCACTGATCTGCTTCAAGGATTGCCAACCAGTGAAAACACCTACTGAAGAACCTGAGTGGAACAGAAAACCTGCAGTGGATTGGCCCTCCATGGCACGATTGCCCACCCCTGAGTGAAACTGAGCAACTCTGACCATCTAGCCAAGCTAATGCTAATGGCTCGAAGCAGCATTACAGTGACAATATAACAAAATAAGCAAAAATGATGCAAGATCGACTGGATTAGTAAACCAGGTAAACAGGTGAAACAGGGATGTCTATTGGGGTGAGTGAAATCTAAAGAAAATAATACTAAAAAAGCACTCAGAGAGCGCATACCTCCACCAAGGCTCCTTCCGTCCCTCATGGATCACCTCCAAATTGTAATGGGTTCATGTGTAGGCCACGAGCCAGTTCTGGAGAAAACTGCATCAAAGTCATCCACTAGTTTTGGAGGATTCTTACAAACAGACTGTGAGAAGATAAGAGCCTCGGTGCAGGTATGTGTTCGCGGATCATCACCAAAATGTACAGGTTCGGTCTCTAGGCCAAGGACCATCTCTGGTGAAAATTTCATCCAAATCCATACAGTAGTTTTTGCTTGATCCTGCTAACAGACAGACCACCCCACTTCCATAACCTCCTTGGTGGAGGTAATAAACCACACTTGGTAAGCCGACTCCCTAGTAGCACCGTTAGCTTGAGTGTGCAGCGTTTCTGCAACTCAGCCTGGCCAGTAACAGAGCAGCGGACAGTTATCAAGGCTGGTTTACCTTTTCATGACTCACAAGAGCAAACCCGGAGAAGTTAAATGGCTCCTCGGGGACAGAAAGGTAAAGACTGTACGTGTGTGTTTTCTTAAGAGAAGTGAGTGCTCTGACCTTTTCCCATAGTCACATGACCAACAGACACATTTCAGGAGGTTAAAACCTACAAACACAATTTTCCAGTGATGGGAGCTTTCAGATGGATTTAGCAGGTGTGGGTCTTATTTCCACCCATGATTACTTCGGTGATTTAAATGGAGCAATAAAACTGAAAGAAAGGCGAGCTCTGTGCACATGCATACAAAGTCATCCATGGGACATATGGGGATGAATCAACAACTGCATAAACCAATTTTAAATCGACTGAACAAATCTTTCTCCCCCCTCCACAAAACTATGGATTACAGAGGGCCTAAAGGAAAATGGGTAAAAAATTATGACGTTTCAATATTTGTGTAAACACAGTACTTGCTCTTTAGTCCTTAAACTCGGACACGTGGTTTTACAGAAGCATTTTGCAATTAGTTTAAAGTTTCAACACATTCTGAGAACAATCAATCAAAAAAAATCAATCGCATGCTCATTGAGGTGGACAGCCTAGTTTTAAAACACCCATAAATAGATGTGAGAACCGGCTTGGTTCTGCTTTCTTCCAGTTACAACAGCAGCAAACTGTTCTGATACAGTCAATCCAAACAAAGAAAACTGAAAAGTGTGTGTATGGAGCCATTTTGACATTGACTGTTCAATGACAAAAAAATGAATAACAACATTAACAGCAGAACCATTCGCTAAAGTGGCACACAGCAAGGCATCAGTGGAACCGGATGGCTGAGAGAGGACTGGAGCAGCGGCTTCTACCTCTGTAGTCTTCATTTACACAGGACTGGAACAATTATCAATGTGTTGGATGATGAATATCTCAAAATTATCACCATCATCGATACTGTTGAACTTTGCAGCTGGAAATGTGGGAAAAAAATTATCTGCTGTCCATACAGTAGATAGAAGCAATGCACCCCCAAAGTGATGTGAAGAGCCAGAATCAAACAAAACGAGGAGGAAGAACGTGAAGGCAGCTTATTTCGGTATAAACAATAGTATGAAGTATAACAATGAACCGAATAAATCGTTTCATACAATGTCCAATATAGCATTATGATGACAGGTCTATGCTATGACAAATCTAAGATGTGCACAGATGATGGAGGAATACTGCTGGGGCTCACTCACATCCACGCATCTGTACTGCCTGATGTTTGACTCCCAAAGTCTGGAGCTAAACCTGATCTCGTCACACTGGACCTGTCAGACTTGACACTCCCTACTCAGCAAGACTGGCAAAGGTAATCTGAAGAATGGGAGCCAGTGCCATCCATTTGTTCCTCTCCTTAATGACCTGACAGCAACTGTGGCAAGTGGGTATCAACAGCAGCGGTAGTGTGCTCGCTCTTGTCCCGATATACACTACCGTTCAAAAGTTTGGGGTCACCCAGACAATTATTTTGTGTTTTCCATGAAAAGTCCACACTTTTTTACCACCATGAGTTGTAAAATGATAGAAAAATATAGTCAGACAGTAACAAGGTTAGAAATAATGATTTGTATTTGAAATAATAATTTTTTCCAGATACTAACCTGCTCAAAGGAAGGTCAGTTTTAAAGCATCTCTAACCAGCTAAACTGTTTTCAGCTGTGCTAACATGATTGCACAAGGGTTTTCTAATCATCCATTAGCCTTCTGACGCAATGAGCAAACACACTGTACCATTAGAACACTGGAGTGATAGTTGCTGGAAATGGCCTCTATTACACCTAAGTAGATATTGCACCAAAAACCAACCATTTGCAGCTAGAATAGTCATTTACCACATTAGCAAAGTATATTAGATATTAGAGTGTATTTCTGATTAGTTTAAAGTTATCTTCCATTGAAAAAAACAGTGCTTTTCTTTCAAAAACAAGGAAATTTCTAAGTGACACCAAACTTTTTGAACGGTAGTGTACGTACATAGACAACTGGATAAAAGGCCCTGAAATGCAGAAGTATCCGGTAAATATTTGGGCCGCGGCTCTATGGTGGAGAGGGGAGGAGGGCTTGCTGGCACAGTACTTGAAGCACCTGAAGGTGAGAGCGGAGGGCCACTGGGGCAGACATGGGACTGGGGACAGCACAGACATAACCAGAACCAATGACAGCGGGCTCTAAAATAGCTACCTCATTTTTGTACTTCGCAGATATAAAGTGCCAATGTAACTATGTTTATCACAGAAACACAACTAAAGTTATTCTAGGACCCCACAATGTGAACCACTACTACAGAAAGGCAGCACAAGCCACTTACAGCAGAGACCAGACACTGTTAAGACTAAAAGAGGACTGTGTTATTGTCCCTAGAGAACATTAAGGACATTGACCCATTTACAGGCACTTAGCAGCCAGTGGAATTTGTTGCAAGCCAGTGTGTGCGTATGAGAAGTGGTAACGGCTAGCAGGTACGGCCAGCTGATAGCACTCGTCCTTGTGAAGCTGCTCTGCCTCATTTAATACCTTGTGATAAGTAAGAATATTGTGACACACAGATAAGTGATGGCAGCGGCATGAAATGCATCGACAACACTTTTCCTCTGCTGACAAGAGAAGGTCGGGCAGTATGCTAAAGCCAGCCAGCTACTGTTACAACACCGATTCAAATTAAGCAAAAATACAGCCATGTTGGAGAACTGAGATCAAAGGGTCACACTGTGCATCTCTGCTGTGAACTCAGACGCTTGGGTCGTGGCCCACAAATATTGGCACGCCCATATTCTGTCAGATAACCACCGCTGCGCCCAGAAAACTGATGCCATTACAAAATCTTTGGTACATTAATGGTCAGACGAGGGCAGTGCAGCAGTCAAGCAACTCAGTCACTAAACTGGACTGAGGAGTTTCACTGCAGGGCTACTTTTTCTTTACTTGTGCACATTTATCAACAAAAATCTGTACTTTTACTCCAATACATTCGGTCAGTTACTTTTGATCTTAGTGAAAACTGATTAGAAATGTTGTTGGAATAATTTGTTCTGTTCTATACCATTTCCTTAAATAAACTGAACTATATTAGAGAATATATGTGAATAGTTTTTACATTTTATTTTGCTTAACTAACACATAAAAAAAATTCTTCTAAACTGAAGACAGTAACATTGCATATTTACAAGGGCTGGGACAATTAACGCATCAACTTTTTGTTTTTATTTATTTAGCGAATGCAAAGTCCTTAAGCCAAGCAGTTGCCTGCTGGTTTGCTGTATTGGAGGGTGTCCCTGTCTCCTTTTTTGATTAATGTGGGACCAACTAACGCATTTTTAAACAAAAACACTCTGAGGCGAGTGCAATATCCCCCGCCTCCGTTTTCTTTGAAGAGCCCAATACTCACTGACAGAGCAGTTTTCAACTTTTCAATAATTACTGTGGCAGAAACAAATTATGATAAGCCCATCATCCACGAATATACAACAAAGTATACAACCCACAGTTGTAGGTCAGGATCCCAAGATGAACCTGTGTAGCAAGTATGGTGAGTGCTTTACATGTTCTACAGTAAGAGAGCATAGGGAGTGGCAACCTTGACCTTTGGACCCCAAACTTGTAGTCAGAGGTCAGAGTCTCCAGTGAACCTGTGTACCAGGTTTGGTGACCCTAGCTTTCTTTGTTGTTGAGATATACTGTAGTTGATAAGCCATTTTGATGTTGCCCTTTGACCTTGTGATCCCAAAACCATAGTCACACTTCAGGGTCACACAGTGAACCTGTGTACCAAGTTTGGTGGCCCTAACTTTATTCATTGTACCGTAATAGGGCACAGGGAACGTTGACCTTGACCTCTGACCTTTTGAACCCAACCCAGGTCAGGATCACAAAAGTGAACTTTGTACCAGGTTTGTGGCCCTAGCCTTTACCCGTTTTATAGTAATAGTAAATTTTTCATTTACCATAGTACAAATGTAATGTTAACTTTGACCTTTTGACCCCAAACCAACAGTGAGGTCAGGGTGTAAATCATCTTAGACACAACTTCTGCATCAATTTGAAAAGCCTACATCATTTCTTTCTGCGTTTACAAGATTTAGGGAAAAACTGACCTCTGACCTTTGATGTCAGGGTCATCCGATGATATCAAGTTTCAAAATAATCAGAACAAAACTGTAGGAGGAGCTGATTTCACAAAAGTGGGACAGACGAATGGACAGACTGACCCATAACATAATCCCCTTTGGGCTTCAAACCAGCAGGGCATAAAAAAACTGACAATGTCAGGTCATGCCCTGAGATGGTGTTGTCAGTGGTGGCTGGTTTGTCTCAACAGCTGGCTCAGCTTAAAACAAGAGTAGCGCTTCTTTTTTTCTTCCAGGGTTTAAATTAATGCCATGCTAAACTGATCCCCCCAAGAAGATCTGATCACAACCTGGTTCACCTCCTGCCTGTATACAAACCCCTGGTACACAGACAAATTCCTGTTACCCACACAGTGAAGATATGGTCTGCGGAGGCGGAGGACGCTCTGAAGGACTGTTGTGAATCCACTGTGTGGGAGCAGCTCTGTGATCCACATGATGAGGACATTGACGGCCTCACACACACCACCACACACTACATCATCTTCTGTGTGGAGAACACCGTACCCACCAAGACCATACGGTGTTTCTCAAACAACAAACCCTGGATCAACCCTGAGATAAAGACACTGCTGAAGGGGAAGAAAGGATCTTCAGGTCGGGAAACAAGGAGGAGCTGAAGTCCGTACAGAGGGAGCTAAGGAGGAAGATCAGAGAGGGGAAGGACAGCTACAGGAAGAAGATGGAGGACAAGCTGCAGCACAGTGACGTCAGCGGTGTCTGGAGAAGCCTCAAAACTATCTTTGGGTACCAGAATACCTCCTCTCAGGCCGTAGGGGGTAGGGAGTGGGTGAACAACCTGAACCTGTTCTTTAACAGGTTTGACCAACTGCCCTCTTCTCTGCCTGCCCCCCAACCACTGCTGCCTCCACCTTCATCTAGTCCTGCTGTCCACTGCCCTCCCTCCACTCCCCATATATCCCCTGCTGTTCTTCCTCTCACAGACCTAACATCCGACCCCTCCCAGCACACAGCCCCCCGCCCCAGCCTGTCTCTCACTAAGACCCAGGTGAAAGCTGAGCTGACGAAAATCAAGGTGAGGAAAACTGCAGGTCCAGACGGCATCAGCTTGAGGCTCCCCAGCGAGCCCCATAGACCCACTTCAGTTTGCCTGCCAGCATGACATCAGGGTGGAGGATGCAGTGATCTTCCTCCTACATCGTTCCCTGTCCCACCTGGAAAAGCCTGGGAGCACTGTGGGGATCATGTTCTTTGATTTGTCCAGTGCTTTCACCACCATCCAACCAGTGACCCTGAGGGACAAGCTGCTGTGTGCAGGGGGGGACCAGCACCTGGCATCATGGATCCTGGACTTACCTTACAACTGCCCACAGGTTTGTGAGAACCTGGGGACTGTGTGTCTGACAACCATCATCTGCAGTATGGGAGCCCCCCAGGGAACAGTTGTGGCTCCCTTCCTGGTTCACCCTCTACACTGTTGACTTTTTCACACAACACACCACCTGCCATCTACAGAAGTTCTCTGATGACTCTGCAACCTTCGGCCTCATCTCTGATGGGGATGATGCAGAGTACAGACGAGTTATCCAGGACTTGGTGGGCTGGTGCCTGCAGAACAGCCTCCAGATCAATGCAAGGAAAACTAAGGAATTGGTGGTGGACTGTTGCAGGCAAGGACAACCCCCCCCACAGCACCGGTAAACATCCAG
The DNA here is from genome assembly GCA_020510985.1 of Pholidichthys leucotaenia. Classification (NCBI taxonomy): domain Eukaryota; kingdom Metazoa; phylum Chordata; class Actinopteri; order Cichliformes; family Pholidichthyidae; genus Pholidichthys; species Pholidichthys leucotaenia. Next base: position 298,470,000 of record CM035849.1, read on the forward strand.
GGAACAGACATTGAGATGGTGACATCTTACAAGTACCTGGGTGTTCACCTGAACAATAAACTGGACTGGTCACACAACACCACACTCTACAAGAAGGGACAGCGCAGGCTGTTCCTCTTGAGGAGACTCAGGTCTTTTGGAGTGCAAGGGACACTCCTGAAGACCTTCTACGATTCGGTGGTGGCGTCAGCCATCACATTTGAGGTGGTCCTGCTGGGCAGCAGCATCATAGCAGCTGACAGGAAGAGACTGAACAGCCTGATCAAAAAATCTAGCTCTGTTCTTGGGCAACGCCTCAACCCAGTGGAGGAGACAGGAGAGAGGAGGATGGTGGCTAAACGGTCATCTCTGCTGGAGTCTGAGTCCCACTCCATACAGGACACACTGAACGCACTGAGGAGCTCATTTAGCGGTAGGCTGCATCATCCTAGGTTCACAACAGAGAGGTTCTGCAGGTCCTTCCTACCAACGGCTGTCAGACTTTATAATCTAACCGGGGCTGCTCGTAAAGGTCGTATTAAACATACTGTCACAACTTTGCATAATAGAGAACGTCCCCTGCAATACACAACTAAGACAATTACAATTATTATCCAGGGTGGCAACAACACTGTTGATTAAAATGTAAAATATATTGTCTGGGTACATATTCATATTCTGCAGGGTAACAAACTGTAATGCTGTTTATTCCATCTAGCTGCAATGCTCCTGCACTGTGTATATAACTGTGTACATATGGATACTTACTGATCTTAATTACTGCTTTGGTTAACCAGTTCTGATCTTATTCACTGTTGCTCTGAGTGCTGCTATCCCTTTGCTGCTGCAATCCTGGAATTTCCCCGTTGTGGGACTAATAAAGCTTATCTTATCTTAAATTTGATAAGAATAATAATAAAATTTAAAGTTTTGCAGAGAAATCCACTTGTTTATAATGAACTGGAAAAAATACATAAATTATCATAAATTGTAAAAATTTTAACTGAATATATATTGATGCTTATTAAGTGTTTTATGTTGCTCTAGCAGTATTTTTGTTGAATATGAAGTTCACAAGTATGTTCAGTGAATGAAAATACAATTAAAAGCTGCTTCAATTTACTTCTTTTCATTGCTTCTTTTACACAAGTTTAACAACTTATCACACTTACAGAAAAATGTGCAATTAATTAGATCTAATATTTACAATACATTAAATATTACAAAAGAATGAGACATTAAAAGACAGAAATTTGTAAGAAATAGTAGTAGCAAAGTAGTAAAATATACATTTTTTCCTCATACAAAAGTATGAGGAAAAAAATATTTCAAATAAAAATGTAACCCCACAAGTTTCAGATTTATGATCACATCCTTACAGGTTTATGAAAATGAAGTCCTAAAGTTTCAGAAACATTTACGAGGACAAAATGGCAGTTTGAGGGGAAAAAGTTGCAAATTTATGTGAAACAAGTTTCATATTTACAAAGAAAAGTCAGCGTGTGCAGCAGAGAGCGCTTTCCTGCTGCGCTGTGGAGAACAGCTGCGTTGCTGCGCTGCACTGGCTCGTTGGCCAACTCCACCGCTCTCCCTCTCTAAACCCCTGCGCTGCCCACCAGCGGTTGGGGGCCCGCGCCTGCTTATGACGTAATGGGGTAGTGTATTGTGATTGGTGTGCCTGAGAGTTTTGGGTTTTTTTCCCCCGACCAAACTAACAAAAACTTGAACAACACAAATGAAAGAAGGAGGAAGGAAAATAAATGGCATGAATCACAAATGATATTTAGTTAATGCATCAGATAAATCCATGATGGACTGATTTTCCTGCGTTAAACCCAGCTGAGGAGGGTAAACCATTTTTCTGTTTATGTGAATATGGTATTTATGCAAAAGAACAACAATGTTCTTGTTTGGAATATTAATTGTTAGATAAACAGATTTCAGAAACTAATACCAATCAGAATTAATCTGCTCGGGGCCCTGCTGGTGACCTGGTAGTCACAGTTTGTCTTTTTAAATTATACTGTTAAAAGTTCACCAGCTTTAACAACAATATAACTTTCTGAGATTCACTAGTTTGTGCAAACATGCAAAAAGTCCTGTTAAGGATAAAACAGTAGCACAACCCAGTGTTGGCCGTTGCCATGGAAACAAAAGAGAAACGCTGTTCATCCAGTCCATGTGGGAGTCCGTGAAAATCTTCACCCTGAAAGGAGTTTTCAAAAAGTCCTTTATCATGCCTGAAGACGGTGTTCCGTTTGTGAATAAACGGTGAAAGTGGCATAAAAAGCCACGTTTAAAAATACCTGCGTACTGTCTGACCATAGACAGATGCTTAGATATTTTATCTGTAAATGATGAAACTAAAAGTTCTGATCCTTGTAAAAATAAAACCAAAATATTTAAAGCGAAAGACATCTCTTTTTTAAAGTACAAACATGGACCAATCACAACGTGCTACGTCATCAAAACAACTGTCCAGCCAATCATGTTGCGCAATGCCATAAGCAGGCGCAAGCCCCCGAACAGATGTGGCAGCCCGAGCAAAGGTGGTACCTACACTGGTACCAGTCCATGGACCACTTGGTGCCGTATCACAGAAAAAATCACATACACTGTTCCTTTGATGAGCTGGCTGCACATGCCAAGTTACAAAAATCAAGAGGTAATAACCAGCCAGAACGACACAAAAACACACCGCCGACACGGATTGTGATGTCATTTTTGGCATGTGCCGCAGTCTGCAAGGGCTCGAGTATCAGGTATAAACAAGGCTTTAGGTGGCGCTGTCCCTCACTGCTGCTACTGCTGACAACTGGGAGCTGCAGGGTCCAGGGCTGGATGGTAGACGGTATAAGACACGGTGGTTCATCCGGCTGGGACCAAGACTAACTGTAATGGCTGCCTGAACCGGAGGAGGACTGGTGGAGCCGGTGACTGAGCATCCTGCCTGGGCTTTGCTTTTCCTTATCCACCTTAGTGGAGGAGTTGGAGGTGGAAGCTGGCCAATGGGAATCTCTGGCAGACTGGATGGACTGCTCCCAGTGACACAGGGACCACAGGTGAGCTGAACATAGCGTGACTAACTGAACCAACACTGGCTGCTAACTGAGCTTGTCTGGCTAATTTTCTCCTGATTGTACTATGAGCTGCTTGAAGTTGGAGCTTACAACTACTATAATAAAGTGGCTGGCACCGGGGGTGGGGTGGGGGTCTAAACATCTACATCAGTCAAGCAGTTAAGTTCTGTTGCAGTTGAACGATTGATGGACTTTGATGAAGAACGATTTGCAACTAGACTTGTCAAGGAGAAAAGGAGTGTTCCCACCTCTACCATTTTACACGTCACTGGTAGCCGCTCCGAAAGGCAGACCACTGCTCTAGAAGGAGAAAAGCTGGACCACTGACTACTTAAGGCAGGGGTGTCCAATCATGGTCCATGAAGGGCCAAGACCCTGCAGGCTTTACCTCCAACCAGTGTCTTCAACAGCAGATTTCACTGAACTTTTTCCACTGACTGCTAATCAGTGAAAACAGCTGCTGAAGAGACTGGGTAGAAGAGAGAACCTGCAGGGTCTTGGCCCTCCACGACACATGATTGGAGGTAATTCTTCCTTTACTCAGAAGGATTTGACATAATCTCACATCATAATATCTGCATTGTCCTTTTAAAAGCAGGATAGTTTACACAGACAAGGCTTTCAAAAACATTTTGCAGCAGCAAAAGGAATAATATAATGTGGAATAAAGTCACTTTTCAGGGCTTGTATTTTTCACTGAGGTTTTTGAAGTGAACTTTCTATTTGCTCAATAAGCTCCACCTCCATCGACAAAGGATGGAGAAACAATGACGGTATTTTTCAGAGTTCTGGTTGGTGAGTAGGTGGCAGTTTTGTACTAGATGGTCTAGAACATATCATGTTCTGGGACAAGTTAGCTCTGCAGCAAAAGTTGCCATGGTGACGTATCTCAGTAAAAGCTGGACCACTTTTATGAAGCAATATTGAAAATCAGAGGACCATAAGCAGAGGTGACAAAAGACACCCTTGTGGACTTTGTGGAATATGGTTGTCTGCAGTGTTGAGCAACATAAAGAAATCGGAGCTGATTAAAGAAAAGAAAATCAAGCTACAAATATAAACGTGTACAACTGCACCGTTAACAGCACAGAAACAAACATGTCAGACTATAGCGGTACAAGTGGACCTCACTGAGATTCTGTGCCTGTAAAAAAGCCCCCGATGTAGCCCTGTGGTCAGTAGCATCCAGCTCACGAGCTCGCACCGTCTGTGTGCGTGCTGGTGGGTGCCAGACAGCAGAAACACATGAGCTGCCAGTGAAGAGAGCAGAACGCTAAAGAATGACACCTACTCTAGATGCGTTTTTAGGAACTGAACAAAAAAAAGCAAGAGACCATAGTACACAACAGGCAGCTAGACAGACGAGCTGAATAATTACAGTATTTTCCAACTATTACACACAACTGATACGGTGAAAAGATTTTACTTCAAAACTGGAAGAGAACACTGCTGTTGACAAAGTCCCCAGAGGGCTTAATACAATGTCTATGACATGCTTTGGTCAAAATATCTCAGGGTTTAAACACCACAGCACCACCTTCCACCCAGCTTAAGCAGCCTCCCTCAGAACTCGTTCAGCCGACTTGGTCCCATTCACTTAAACATGGTGTGTTTGTGGGTTTTCACCTTCTAAAATGCCTTCTTGTGTCGTATGACTACATTAAAAATGTTAAAATACATTGAAACATTTCAGCAGAATGGGCAGAAGCCAGTTTTGCTCTTCTAGATCTTTTTCCTCAAGTAGCTTGGCTAGGCAGTTGGTGTCGGCCAGTCTAACTGCAGTAGAGTTCACCTCCTAATAAACCTGATAATTTCTTCGTTTCTAAGACATTTTTTTGGGAAAGGTGGAATGCACAAAAAGAGAGATGGTGAACCTTTCTCAATTCTGAGGTGTTTGTAGACAAGCTAGGACATACAGAGAAAAACATGGAAAAGTGAATTTTGCATAACTTTTTTGCATCTGACCTTTAAAACTCCAGGTGTGTTTAGAGGCCCTTCAAACCAACCACTATACATTTCAAACTTGATTGCTCACAAGTTTAAGATGCATATATTTTTGTTGATACAAGCAGCAGAGCAATGAGCTCTCAGTAAAAACTCCACATCTGCACTTCGTGTGCTGTACCTCCCCAATTTGTTCTGAACATTTAGAGTGCAATGGTGCACACGGACAGACTTAGCAGTGAGCTAGTGAAGCAGGGAGCAACCACCTACCTTCACTCTATTAATATTATTATTAGATGGTCAGAGTGCTTATTAGACAAAATCCTACGAAAATACTCAAGCACGTTCATTCTGTCTTCTAAGAAAAGTCGCCTAAGGAAAACAGCTGATAAAACAACATGTCACAGCGGGCAGTCGGTGCTTCTGAAAAAGACTGCAGGTGTCAGTCCAAAGACGTCAAGGTACAAAAACAAACATCTTCTACCTTTATGTCTGACAACAAAAAAGAAACGGTAAATTAATTAAATAAAATCCTATCTGAAATGTTCATTTTTCAATTTTAAAGTGGTAATACAGATCCAAACTGACTTTTAAAAGTTAATGAGCCCCTAATGTTTTATACAATAGATGCACAGGTTTGACTTGCAACACAAAGACTGAAATTCAGATGACAAACAAAGTCTTAAAGCAGCTTCTTGTCCCATGTGGAGGAGTGGTCTGCCTCAGGCCTCCGTCAGGTGGGAGAGAGATTTCAGCCTCTCAAGGCATCAAGTCCATAATTTTGCAAATGTGAAGAGGAATTTACTTTCCTACCTGGATGCAGTTTGTGCAAGTAAATTCACTGCTGTATTTTTCAAGAAAATCTTAGTAGTTTGTTGGGGTGGGACAAAAGACTGATTCTGTGATGTATCGCAATACCTGGCACTCGTGATAATGCACCGATCAATAAACACATACCGATCTTTTATTAACTACTATTATTATTATTAGTGGTGTCACTTTAATCGGGGTTAATGGGAATTAATCGTGCTGAAACTTAACTGTTTAATCCCGATTAATTGCAATTTTTCCATAGGCAGCACATGGGTGAGAGAGAGCTCTGTCAAGTTAATCGCAAAATGTGATTAATCGCACTGCCCAAAGCTAAGTTACTGTTAGCCTGTGATGGCTATCTGCATCATCTCAATCATTTTTCTGCCAGGATGGATGAGAAAACAGACAAGCCAAGGCTGCCGTTGGGAGTCACGTGACCCACAAACGATATCTAAACACACACTGACTTCTGCACTGGACAATGTTTAATTTGTATGTGAAATGTCAATAGGGCTTTTCTTTATTATATTATGCTCATTTACTACTGTACCGCAGTGGTATACCAGACTCTTGTGAAAAGCTACGGTCACAAATACTCTTATGAATGGCTGTGAACACAGTAAGAACAATTTCTGGACCATTTTGTACGGCCTTCTTCAGGTAGCCATAGGAGAAAGCAGCATTTGTAGACCGTAAGTTCGTGGCCAGGTTGATGGTCTTGTGCAAGATTTCTACAAACGCCCCATGAAAACCCCCCATCATAGGGTGGCTGTACGAATGCCATAGGAACAACGTAAGGATTACCAAGATGTTGGCTGTAAGTACGCCTTAAGAACACTTTAAATTGTTCTTGAGGGCCCCTTACAGTGGTCGTAGGAAACGCTGTACAAATCGCTGTTTGTACAGAGTTTCATACAGCGTGCACAAGGCAGCAGAAGTGCATCATTTATGTTGACATTTGTGCCGACAAAATGTGCCGAAAGCCGTAAGATCTTCCTACCAACGATTTCAGAGTGGTGTGAGTTGCACATATATTTTCCTAAGATGGCAGTAAGTATGTTGTAGGAAGATCCCAAGACACCCTTATGAAGAATTAAGAACTCTAGGGCCATCGTACGACAGAAAAGCAAATAATTTCTCAAGAATGCCTTAAGTCCCTCTTGCAAATTGAATGGCAGCCGTGAGAAACTATGCCCCCTCCACGAATGTCTGCTAACTCCAGAATTCATAGGAACTGGGAGATTCTTATGAATCCATCGTTCATAAGAATCTTTGTGACCATAGCTTAATACTGCGGTTATTATGAACCTTGTCAGTGAACTATAAGGGAGAAGAAAAAACAACAAAAAAAATCAATGTGATAGGGTCACTTAACCGTGATGCTGATTTACGGTCAAACTGCCCTGCCTTAACACGAAAACAACAACTTCCCATACAGATAACAATCGGGTATATACTATGTGTAGGAAAAACTGAAATGAAAGACATGTTTAAAGCATTAGTTTATCCAAAAGATTGGATTTCAGGTCAGACATGAAAACACAAATGACTACAGACCCCCAAATTAATGAAGAATATACTGAAATGAACAGAACAAGGACACCACAAGCTGAAAAACTTAAAATGTAGACCAGTCAACCTTCAGGTTCTGTGGTCAATAATGTACAGAACTAACGTCCCAGTTCAAGCTTTGTCAAACTAAACGGTAGAAACTCTAATGACAAAAAAAAAAAAAAAAAAAAAAAAAAATTTGAATGGAAAATTTTAGGAAGTCAAAGGTTTCATGACAGAATATCAGGAAAAACAACTTTTATCCTAAATTGGGAAAAGCACATCTGTTCTGTTGGCCTTCGTCCTGATGTTTCTGTTTGGGCCTGTTGGGTTCTGGATAGTGTTTAATGTGTCGAGTGGTTCCAGACAAGCAAGCCGCACACCCTTCAGCTGACAACCCGCACACTCTGATTTAAAGGTCAGCTGTGCTGCCGTCGCTCAAGCTGACACGTAAACTCCTCTTCCTGTGATCATATACATCGGGGGTCGTGACCTCGCCAATGGAAACACATGTGGAAACAAACATATTTCCCGTAAATTAGCTGAGTTTTTTACCTCATATATATTTTATTTATATTTTCCCTGAAAAATTGCACCTTGTTTCCAATAAATTTCCACACGTTCTTGCAACTTTTTCTAATCAGTATGAGAGTTGTTTGTAAATTCAAATCAGTTCAATTCAACAAACTTTATTTGTCCCCCGACCACTGGGGGAACTGCCTAGGAGGAGGAGCTATTTTTTTCTGAACCCACATAAGTGCAGAGATGTACCGACTCTTGACCTTGAGGACAACTTGGATGCAGACCCACCTGAGGATCACTGTGAGCGTGGCAACCATCGGGCAGCTGCCTCAGAAGCGTAGCTAGTCCTATGACATGTGGACAGGCGGACGCCGCGTCGTCACATTAGAGTCTTTCAGCTTCGCAGCGATGAGCTAAAAATAGTGCAGAACAACTGAAGCTTGACTATGAGCACAATCATCAAGTTCACTACAGAATATAGTCGCACTGCAACTTTTTTGTCCTCACTTTGTGACATTTGTGGCGAGGCCAACCGGAGCTGCAGGCCACACGTCACTGAAATATCACAGCACCTTTTTCCACCCAAATTAAACGCCTGTCTTTACGGCAACCCGTTTCAGTGCATATTTCACTTCACCCTACCGTCCCTCACCGTCATTGCTGAGATCCACGGCTGACGCCATGCTAATGCTAACCGTTAGCTTTGACTGTCAGACGCAGCCTGAGCCAGCTAACAAACTGACTTAATATGAGAATGTAAAAGCCCAAATAAATCATTTTTAGACAGGTGTAAGTGGTTTGAGTGGTGTATAGGATAGGACAGGACGCACCTCTAAGGTATAATAAGTACAGAAACAACCCTGCCAGAAGCGTTAGCTAAGCTAGGCTAGCTCTCAGTAGCATTGCAGGGCTATGGTGGCCAAAACCAAACTAAAGAAGCCAGAATGATGCCAGATACATAATCAACTGGGAACCAAACAGGAATGCAGATGTCTACTGGGATAGCCAGACTATACAGACAATAGGCATAAAAACCGTGGTGGCTGCGCTGAGCTAGCAGCACTGTAGGCGTTTTAAAGCTCATCGTTCCGCTGAACTCCAGTTCTCACATCACAATCTGAGGCAAATCAGAACAGCTCAAACAGAAGTGAACAAGACCATTTTTAACTTCCTTTTTTCAACTCCAGATGCCTAAGTTGTTGCACAAAAGAACCGAAAAAGTGAAATATTTATCATGTCACCTTTAAGGCATTAGGTACCCTAAATGTTTTCCTCGTGTAAAATGGCGTCTTTGTGAATTTCTTTCATTAAATAAGTGAATTTGTTATAAATATTTTGTATCTGTGTTTGTCCCCCCATCCCCAAAAGTGATCAGGTGGTTAAGAAGACAAATGAATGTTTGATAAAGGAGATACGATGACGCTGATTTTGTTTGGAAGAACTAAATCCGTCCTGGGGTGTCCTAATTCTAACATGATGGCAGACAAACATCCACACTACTGGACATGCCACTGCTCAGGGCGTCTCAACACGGAGAAAAGGGACCTCGGCATTTCCAAAACAGATTGACAGAAAAAGGCAGCAGCTGTTTCATCATGACAACCCAGTGTGGCAGTGTGTGGAGCTCAGACAAGCCAGTCCTGCTGAGCAGTCATCAAGGCCTCTCTGGTTGCAGCGCGTTTTGCATGTATGACTCCATGATTGGTAAAGTGTGACGCCAAGTGAACAACAGGACAGCTGTGCCAGCCTTACCTAGCTCGTTGAGGCTCTGCGCAGCCTTTGTGATCTCCCTGCTGCCCCCCTGCAGCTGTCCCTGCAGCCTCTTGCTCAGGTACAGGATGCGAATGATCCTCCTCAGCAGGTCGCAGGCCACCTGTGGCACCCAGAGACAAGAGCAGACGTGACGACTGCTGCAAGGTTCTATGATTTTCATTATTGTTCTTATATGTGGGCTTTGTTTTTGTCTGTGTGTTTTTCTTGACGTTCAGGTCTTCTGACGTGGAGTTATGTACTTGAGTAGTCATGTAATTACCTCATCAAATGGTAAATGGTGTTCACTTATAGCACTTTGTACTCATCTCTAGATGACCAAAGCACTTTACACATCCTGCTATCCACACATTCACACACAAGTACAGTTGAAACCACAAGTTTCCATACACTGGATAAAAAGACACACAACCTTTTTTTACCCTCACTGCCTGACATTAAATCAGACGGAACTTTTCTTACTAAGGAAATGGAAACTTCTGACTTTGAAGAGTGAGTGAGTGTTCTTGTTTAGTGCCATGTCAGCATCTATGGCTATTTCATGGCAAAATTAGAACTAATAAGAAAACTGAGTTAATTATATAGAGACAGTATGATAAATGAAAGAATAAATAAATACAGTGAGATACATATGTACAGTGGGGCAAAAAAGTATTTAGTCAGCCACCAATAGAGAGGTCTCCAATTTTCATCATAGGTATAACTCAACTATGAGAGACAAAATGAGAAAAAAAAATTCAGAAAATCACATTGTCTGATTTTTAAAGAATTTATTTGCAAATTATGGTGGGAAATAAGTATTTGGTTACCTACAAACAAGCAAGATTTCTGGCTCTCACAGACCTGCAACTTCTTCTTTAAGAGGTTCCTCTGTCCTCCACTCGTTACCTGTATTAATGGCACCTGTTTGAAATCAGTATAAAAGACACCTGTCCACAACCTCAAACAGTTAGACTCCAAACTCCACTATGGCCAAGACCAAAGAGCTGTCAAAGGACACCAGAAACAAAATTGTAGACCTGCACCAGGCTGGCAAGACTGAATCTGCAATAGGTAAGCAGCTTGGTGTGAAGAAATCAACTGTGGGAGCAATTATTAGAAAATGCAAGACATACAAGACCACTGATAATCTCCCTCCATCTGGGGCTCCACGCAAGATCTCACCCCGTGGGGTCAAAATGATCACGAGAATGGTGAGCAAAAACCCCAGAACCACACGGGGAGGACCTAGTGAATGACCTGCAGAGAGCTGGGACCAAAGTAATAAAGGCTACCATCAGTAACACACTACGCCGCCAGGCACTCAAATCCTGCAGTGCCAGACGTGTCCCCCTGCTTAAGCCAGTACATGTCCAGGCCCGTCTGAAGTTTGCTAGAGAGCATTTGGATGATCCAGAAGAGGATTGGGAGAATGTCATATGGTCAGATGAAACCAAAATAGAACTTTTTGGTAAAAACTCAACTTGTCATGTTTGGAGGAGAAAGAACACCATACCTACTGTGACTCATGGGGGTGGAAACATCATGCTTTGGGGCTGTTTTTCTGCAAAGGGACCAGGACGACTGATCCGTGTAAAGGAAAGAATGAATGGGGCCATGTATCATGAGATTTTGAGTGAAAACCTCCTTCCATCAACAAGGGCATTGAAGATGAAACGTGCCTGGGTCTTTCAGCATGACAATGATCCCAAACACACCACCCGGGCAACGAAGGAGTGGCTTCATAAGAAGCATTTCAAGGTCCTGGAGTGGCCTAGCCAGTCTCCAGATCTCAACCCCATAGAAAATCTTTGGAGGGAGTTGAAAGTCCGTGTTGCCCAGCGACAGCCCCAAAACATCACTGCTCTAGAGGAGATCTGCATGGAGGAATGGGCCAAAATACCAGCAACAGTGTGTGAAAACCTTGTGAAGACTTACAGAAAACGTTTGACCTCTGTCATTGCCAACAAAGGGTATATAACAAAGTATTGAGATGAACTTTTGTTATTAACCAAATACTTATTTTCCACCATAATTTGCAAATAAATTCTTTAAAAATCAGACAATGTGATTTTCTGGATTTTTTTTTCTCATTTTGTCTCTCATAGTTGAGGTATACCTATGATGAAAATTGGAGACCTCTCTCATCTTTTAAGTGGGAGAATTTGCACAATTGGTGGCTGACTAAATACTTTTTTACCCCACTGTAAGTAGATACAATAAAATAGAAAAATTAAATAAGATGCTTCAGATGCACATGTGCTAAAAACCCTAAAATTTTCTTTGGTGGTGCCTTATTAAAAATACCCTTCAGTGACTTTTGAGTATAAAAACGTTGTCTTGCTGTCATGAGAGCAGGACAGTCAAGTAAAATGTGCTTTATTGATAAAAAACCTCTGCAAAACTGACAAGATGGTGGTGCTTCACCTTTTAATAAAAAGCTGTGCGTAAGCCTAGAGTGGCCAATACTGCATCTAGTGTTCACTACCTCATCATGTCGGTTCTGAAAGTGATGCAAGTGTCTATGGCTTATGGCAGGTTTACTATCATGCAGTTTATTTGCAGTACCTGTGTCCCATTCAGTCTGCCACTTCTTTAAAATATAGGAGGTTATTAAAGGCCTGAGGTCTGAGGCTGGGATCTGGCATTGAGTGACTTCTTGGGTAAGGGCTCTCTTGGCAGCGTTGTCTGCCTGCTCGTTACCTAACAGGCCAACATGGCTGGGATCCAACAGAAGATGACATTAACATTATGTTTCTGTAAAAACCCTAGTTTCTCTAAAATCCAGACAATAATGGGGTGATCAGTCTTTAAAAACCCAAGTGCATGAAGACAGGATCTGGAGTCAGTAAAAATTAAGGAGCTCTGTTGTTTGGTTCTCTCAATGTGTTTGGGAATCCGCAAACCATGCTGATTGTGCCCGGTGACAATTGCAGCAGAGACTGAGCCATCTACTTTGGAATCATCCGAGTATATGGAAATATGGCGAGGAAAACGGCATTTTATGTCCAAGATCTGCTGCTGGTCCACATTTGGGTGAGAGTCTTTTTGTTTTGGCTCAGATTCAGAATTATATTGGGTTTCCTTAAACTCCATGGTGGAATGGGACAAAACTGCGTCTGTGTTACATTGCTTATATCAGGGTTTAATTTTACCAGGTGAGGTTCTATATGGAGTCCAAAAGGACTGATGCTCTTAGGTCTGACCTTATACATCTGCAAATATCAAGAGTGAAAAACTGCAGAGTAGGCTGGATTTCTATGGTCTGCTTTAAGTTTAACCAAATACTGGAGAGCCAATTTCAGGCGCCTGTTGTGAAGTGAAGGCTCGTTTGCTCCAACATACAAACTTTTAACAGGAGAGGTTCTGAAAGCCCCCAAGGCAAGCCTTAGCCCCTGGTAATGGACAGTTTCTAGCATCCTGATGTATGTTTTCCTTGCTGATCCAAAAACTATGCTCCCATATTCTAGCCAAGATCTTACAAATGCTCTACAGAGATGCAGCAGCACAGTAGAGTCTGCACCCCATTTAGTTTTAGCCAAAACTTTAATAACATCAAGGGCTTTAAAACATCTGATTCGCACAAATTTTATATGTGGAATAAAAGACAACTTATTATCAAAAATAAGTCCAAGGAATGTGGTTTCTTTTACCACCTTGACAGCTTCTCTAGCTATGAAAAGCTCAGGGTCGAGGTGAAGAGACCACAGCAGGCACAAGTGCATGCAGACAGTTTTTGTTTTTGAAAATTTAAAACCATTACTGACTGACCACCTATTAATCTTGTTTATGCACAGCTGTAGATGCTTTTCGATTGTGCTCATGTCTTTCCCCCTGTAGCAAATACAGAGGTCATCTACATAAAGACTACAAAAGGTATTTGGTCTAAGAGCACCAACTACACTATTAATCTTAATGCTAAAAAGAGTAACAGAGAGGATGCTTCCCTGAAGGACTCCTTGTTCTTGCACATGGGGCTCTGAAAGGGTATCTCCTACTCGGACTCTGAAGTGTCTATTGGACAAAAGGTTTGAAATGAAAAAGGGCAAATGTCCCCTAAAACCCATGCCATGTAAGTCTCTTAAAATACCGTATTTCCATGTTGTGTCATATGCTTTTTCTAAATCAAAAAATACAGCAACTACATGTTGTTTTCTAATAAAACCATCACGTATATAGGCCTCTAATCTGATAAGGTGGTCTAAAGTGCTTTTACCATGTCTGAAGCCACACTGCTAATCAGTTAAAAGGCCTTCAGACTCAAGCACCCACACAAGGCGACTGTTTACCATTCTTTCCATGGTTTTACAGAGGCAACTTGTCAGAGCTATTGGACGGTAGTTGTTGGTATCAGTATGATCGTTCCCGGGTTTTGGAACGGTTATAACTACTGCTTCTTTCCAGCTTTCAGGAATACTGCCTGATTTCCAGATGTTGAAAACCATCAAGAGAATGGATAGTGCACTGGGAGGCAAGTGTTTTAAAAACTGATAATGAATTTTATCTGGCCCCACAGCAGTGTCATGAGAGTTCCTTATCGAGAACAAAAGTTCTTCTATAGTGAAATCTTGGTTGTATGGTTCTGAGTTTTCTGAAGAAAAGTTTATTTCTTTTTGTTCTTCTTGTGCTTGTACGATTTGGAACTCAGGACGATAGTTTCCAATAGATGAATTCTTCTCAAACGATTTTGCTAGTTGATTAGCCATTTCATATTTTGCCGTCAGCAGATTACCCCGATGATTAATATGCTGTATTTGAAGTCCATTCTCCTTACCCTTCATCTTTCTAATTAAATCCCAGATCTTTTTGGTAGATGTGTTGGATGTGAGGCTTGATACAAATTCCCTCCAGCTCTGTCTCTTTGCTTCATTGATGATCCTGCTTGCTTCAGCTCGACAGATTTTAAACCTGGTCAGGTTTTCTGTTGTTGGATGTTTATTGAACACCCTCTCTGCTTTTTTCCTTGCCTCAATGGCCTTTTTGCAGTCATCAGTGAACCATGGGCTGGACCTACGATGTGGCTTTGCTGATGTTTTTGGGACAGTCTTATCTGCAATTGTAATTAAGGTTTGAGCAAAGCTCTGAACAGAGTTCAGGTTCAGGTTACTTTATTTGTACCCGTAGGTAGATTTGTTTTGCAGTCAGGTGACATCCATATTTACAAACCACAGTTACATTCAACACGAACACAAACACAGGCACACATGAAGCTGACTATAAACATGATAAAAGTGCTCAAGGCTCCACCAATCAGGACATAGGACAAAGAGATAAGAGAAAAAACAAAGAGATAAGAGAGAAGGGTCATATTAAAAGGTTAAAGACTAGTCAAAGAGGTTAAAAACTCAAAAGTCTAAAACCCAATAAAAGATTTAGAACCCAAATAAAAAACCTACAAAAATATAAAATACTAGAAAAGCACTCATAGAGCGCATACCTCCGCCAAGGCTCCTTCCGTTTCTCATGGATCACCTCCAAAATGTAATGGGCTTGTGTGTAGGCCTATCGCCACTTGTGGTGAAAATTGCATCCTAGTCTGTCCATTAGTTTTGGAGTTTTGTGGCTGACACACTGTGAGAAGAGCCTTGGCTGAGGTATGCATTCCCAGATCATCCACAAAATGTAATGGGTTCCTCTCTAGGCCAAGAACCACCTCTGGTGAAACAGACAGACAAACAGACAAATGCCAGTAAAAGCATTACCTCCTTGGCAGAGGTAATAAACTCAAGTGTTGCTGTTGTGTCCATCTCCTCCATCTCCAAACTCCCAGGCTGCGGGCGTTGCAATTCATCGCACAACCGCGTACAACCCACAGGCCAATGGGTTATGCGAGCGTTTTCATAGATCACTGAAAGCAGCACTCAGGGGTTCACTAACGGATGCAAATTGGGTAGACAGGTTGGCATGGGTTTTATTGGGGTTGCGCTCCGCACCAAAAGAGGATTTGAAAGCTTCCCCGGCAGAGAGCTCGTTTTTGCGCAGCCCCTATGGCTGACTGGGGAATTTCTGCCAAATAATCCCGGCCGGACAGCTGCCTGTCTCAGCTTTTGCAGTGTAGCGCAAACACAGGCACGCTGCCGGGCCCGGCCCACCACTGTTTTCCACGTGCTTTTGTGCCTAAAACTTTGAAGAACGCGGAGTTCGTGTTCGTCAGACACGACGACCAGCGCCCTCCATTGCGCCTGCACACATGTTGAAAATGGCCCTATCTCACAATGTTAAAAAATCCTTTAAAAAATTCCTGGATCCAGACGGTGAGCCGGATCATCCCCAAAATTTAATCAGTTCTTCCTTGTACCATTTCCAACAACGCCTGAAAGTTTCATCGAAATCCGTCCCAAACTTTTTGAGTTATCTTGCTAACCAACAGACAAACAGACAAACAAACCCCGGCAAAAACATAACCTCCTGCGGCCTGTGGCCTGGCGGAGGTAAAAATTAATAAAAGGGTAACTAAATTATGTGACAGTGTGGTTGAGGTTTTTGGCTGAATTTCTCTTTGCACAGCGAAACAAAGGAAGACCAGTTTGCGTTTTTGAGTTGCCATCGCGGAGTTCTTCATTGCACATCCACTTCTGTAAATGTCAATATTAGTGGAAAGTGGTCACTTCCACAAAGATCATCCAAGACCCGCCACGAGAATTCCAGCACTAGCACAGGATCACATATAGATAGGTCAGTTGCAGTACAGGTTCCATGTCCTGGGTGGAGGTATGTGTGAGACCCATCGTTCCAAAAACATAGATCATTTTTAGCAATAAAATCCCCCAGTATCTTGCCTTTTGCATTTGAGCAAATTCCTCCCCACAGAGGATTATGTCCATTAACATCACCCTTAAGGATGTATGGGGATGGCAACTGATTATGAAGGTCATCAAGATTTTCTGGTGTCACAATCATATCTGGTGGAATATAGACAGAGCATAAGGTTATTTCTTTATGCAAAGTTAGACGAACTGCCACTGCTTGTAAGTTGAAGACTAAAGCCAAGTGGCTGTGAATTAGGTCATTCCTTACTAAAATTGTTGGAACCACCAGATGGACAATGCACATTTGGACCATATGTATTATACATAGTATAATGTTTCAGAGACATGAGGTCGGTTGATAGCAGAAGAGTTTCTTGAAGGCAAAAAGCAAGGGGATTAAAACTAGCAGCTAAACGCTGCACTTCAGAGAAGTTGGCCTTAAAGCCACGACAGTTCCACTGGATAATGCGGCTACTCACCATCAGGCAGGTAAAACAAAAGCACGCTCCTTATGCTTGCTTTTGGGGGAGGGGCTGCGACTACGGCAAGTCGTGGCTTCAGACACTTCTGCATCTTCTGGATTCCTGTTCTTTTGCAATTTATTTTCTTGGCTTGATTTTGCCTGAGTAGAGGAGCTGGATTTTTTCTTTTCTTTTGATGATTGGTTTTGTTCTGCGGACTTGCTTAGACTTTGACTTAAGGGTTGACTTATTGTAGTCAGGCTTTGAGTGCTCGTTTTACTTTTAACTGGGACTCCGGAATTTTTAATACAACTTAATAATGAGGGCTTATCTTTAGTTAACCAGGTCAGATCTGTCTGGCACTCAGCAGGCTGCATCTTAGGTTTCACAACAGAGGAGAAAGTCTGCTGGAATTTGTACTTTGGGAAACCTTCTACCAGTTTACATGCCTCAGGGTAGCTAATTTTCTTAGTACATTTGGCAGTCTGAATTTCTTTTTCCTTGATCCAACAAGGACATTCCTTCGATGATGCTGCATGATTGCCTAAACAGTTACTACATTTGGGAGGTGTTGTACAGGCCAACTCGTGCCTTTCTTCTCCACATTTGCACTAGACTGGTTTATTCCAACATCCTGTAGAGCCATGGCCAAACTTTTGGCAGTTAAAACATCTCAACGGGTTTGGAATAAAGGTATCAACAGATACACTCAGATATCCTATTTGGATTCTTTCTGGGAGTTGATGCCAGTTGAACATCAGAATGTAAGTGCCAGTTTTTACTGTTCGGTCATCTTTTTTAATGGTTATCCTCTTCACATGTGTTACTCCTTGCTGTTGCAGTTCTGAGGCTATTTCATCCTCTTCCATATCGTGGAGTTCTCGAGTATTCATTCACCATTTTAAAGAGCCATCCTGCTAATTCCTGGGTCATCCACATCGTCTTCCAACATTCGTTTTTTAGGGGTTTGTTTAGTAGCCATATTTGATAAGAGTATGATTCATCATCCCTGCTCCCCACCCTCCTCGGAGCCCTACAAGGGGATGCACAGAGCAGCGGACTTCCTGCAGGTTATGCACCAGGGATACAGGGATGGTATACTCGAGCAATAAAGCACCAAAGTGCAAATTACTTGACAGACCCTCCGCCATAGGCTTCTGGGATTAGGAGATGTTATGCTGACAAAAGACATCCCAGAGTAGACCTTGACAAGCCGATTGATTGGACCGGGCCCTTCCAACCTCCCGTCTAAGTGAAGTAGGAGCCAAAGCACTGTGTTGGACTTGTGAAAGCTGCAGCAAGACACATTCCTCAAGAACCAGGATCTCTTCCTCCACTGACACGGGTCACAACTCATGGCAAACAAGTTGCCCCATTTGTCACCTCATATGATCAGCAAGGGGGTGCTCGGAACCACTTTAACCCTTGGTCCCCTTAGGGGATTATAACACACAAAGTTGTTGGAGAGTTTTACCGTAACCCTGGTAAGGGAGGCTAACAGGTACTAGTCCTTGCCCAAGGGACACTTGGGAGTATCAGCGAGGGTTAAGAGGCACTCCATCCTCCTCCTAGTCCAACAGACCCCCTCGCCTGGATGCAGTTTAACATCATACCCAGGAAGCTCTGACTTTGAAGAAAGTAGTAAAAAAAATTTTCACCATCTAAAAATAGACTTCCAAAACTTCACCACATTTTGCAAGAGCGCCATCTCAAGCTAATCTATACCATTTCATGTCTGCATCAGACGGCGCTTTACTGCAGCGCAGTATTTTACACAGGAGAACGTCTGTTGTCCTAAACAGCATTGTCCTGTTGGATACTGCTCCACTCCAACTCCTGTATGGAGCCTCAGCTGTTAGGGCTGAGGCAACCAATAGCAGCCACCACACAACACTGCACAGCTACACATACAGTGCATCCGGAAAGTCTTGACAGTGCTTCACTTTTCCACATTTTATGTTACAGCCTTATTCCAAATGGGATTAAATTCATTTTTTCCTCAAAATTCTACACACAATACCCCATAATGACAACAACAATTAAGTTTTTTGGTTTTTTTTTTAGATTTCTGCAAATTTATTAAAAATAAATTTGGGGAAGCTAATGATCCTACCAGCAGACTAAATTTGAAGAGACGACGCCTCAGTGCCAAGTCAAAGAAGAATCCTAGTCACAGTCCCAAAGCCGAAAGCAAACAGCCCCGAGAGCACCTTGCAGTAGGACCTGCCCTTCGCATACTACAACTAAATGTTGAAGGCCTATCTGCAGCCAAGCGAAGCCTTATCGAAGTCCTCGCCTTCCAACACTCGACTGATGTAATCTGCCTCCAAGAGACTCATATTGGCACAGAGGAAGCTGGCCGCTACACCATCAATGGCTTTGACCTACTGTGCTATGTTCCACATGCCAAACATGGACGTGCCACCTATGTGCGTTCTGACATAGTTGAAGTAAACCACCTGACAACAACACACCTGACAACAACTCAGACACCATAACCCTTGGTGGCTTCCATACTGTCAATGTGTACAAGCCCCCTAGTGCCAACTGGGATCTGCAGGTCTTACCCACCCTACCCCACCCTGCCATCTATGTGGGGGACTTTAACAGCCATCACCCTGACTGGGGGTACCCAGCAGTGGATAGTGACGGGGAGGTACTTTCAGACTGGGCATCTAGAAATGATCTCGCTCTAATACACGACCCCAAACAAAGAGGAACCTTCCACTCTGCTAGGTGGAAGAAGGACTATTCTCCTGACCTGTGCTGGGTCAGCTCTTTGAATGGGACGCCATATCCTACACAGATCCTCATTCTTGACGATTTTCCACACAGTCAACACCGGCCCCTGCTTGTACACACTGGCCTACAACTTCCAGTCATAAACAGCCCAAGGAAGATGCGCTGGAACTTCCGCAAAGCCAACTGGAAGAAATTCAGTGAAACCCTGGATCGGAGTGCTGTTACCATCCCACTCCACACCATCACTGTAGATGAAGCATACAACCGCTTCTGCAGCGCAATCTTCAAGGCTGCTCACACTGCAATCCCACGAGGCTACCGACCCCTCTATGTTAGATTTTTTTAGATTCAACTTTATTGTCATTACACATGTATGAATACAAGGTAACGAAACACAGTTTAGCATCCAATCAGAAGTGCAAAGGACAGCAGTGCAGTATATACGGTAATTAACAGTATGTGCAATTTAAGCAAATATATGCAAATATATGCAGCAGTGCAGAAAGTTAAAAGTACTGTTATGTGCAAATAATGTGCAATAAGTTAGATGTAGTTATGTAGTTATGCAGTTATGTACAGGTGAGGATGGTAAAAGATGACTGTAAGAGAGTCAGAGGGGAACTAAGTTCAATAACGTGACAGCTGTTGGAAAGAAACTGTTCCTAAACCTGCTGGTTCTAGTCCGAAGGCTTCTGAAACGTCTTCTGGAGGGGAGAAGCTGGAACAGTCCATGAGCAGGATGGTTGGAGTCCCTAAGAATGCTGCGTGCCCGGCGCAGACATCTTTTCCTGTAGACGTCCTCTATAGCTGGAAGTGGAGTCCCTGTGATGCGTTGGGCGGTTTTCACCACCCGCTGCAGCGCCTTGCAGTCAGCTACAGAGCAGCTCCCATACCAGAGTGTGATACAGTTGGTCAGGGTGCTCTCTATCACGCAGCGGTAGAAGTTGCCCAGGATGTCAGTTGACAGATGGTTCTTCTTCAATGTCCTCAAGAAGAAGAGGCGCTGATGGGCCTTCTTGATCAGGCTGGTGGTGTTAACTGACCAGGACAGGTCCTCCGAGATGTGGGTCCCCAGGAATTTGAAGCTGGGGACACATTCAACAGCTATGTCCCATGCCTGGACGGAGAAAGCGCTGCCCTCCTACAATCCTATCAAACATCAGGGGACCCAGAGATAGCAGACCATCTCATTGAATCACTAAGTACAGCCCGGCGAAAGAAATGGGAGGAGACAGTTGCTGACCGGAGCTTTACCCACTCTAGCAGGAAATGTTGGAGCCTCATCCGTCGCCTAGGAGCTGCACAGAAGCCCCCTAGCCAAAGCCGAGCATCTGTCACACCCAACCAAGTTGCATCCCACCTACTGACCACCGCCAAAGCACCCCAAGACAAAGACACCAGAAGAGCAGTTACAACTGAGCTAAAAAAACACCAAAAAATGCCTGTAGAGGAAACAAACCCTGAACCCTTCGAGGCTGCTGAACTGGAGAAAGTCCTACAGGGCCTGAAATGTGGAAAGGCAGCAGGATATGACAACATCTTCCCAGAATTCATGAAAAATCTTGGCCCCCGAGCCCTAACCTGGTTGACACAACTCTACACAAGGATCATACAAACAAACTCGATCCCAAAGAAATGGCGGACAGCAAAGGTCATTGCTATACCAAAACCTGGCAAAGATCACAAACTACCAGCAAGCTACCGCCCAATCTCCCTACTCAGCGTTCCTTATAAAATCATGGAACGCCTAATACTGCAACGTATTTCCCCAGGAATAGAGGAAATTCTAAGTGTGGATCAAGCAGGTTTCCGCAAGGACCACAGCACAGGAGAACAAGTACTGGCCCTAACCACCTTCATCGAAAATGGTTTCGAGAGCAGACTGAAGACAGGGGCTGTTTCTCGATCTTACAGCCGCCTATGATACGGTCTGGCACAAAGGCCTCCTCCTGAAACTTACAAAGGCGATCCCTGCCTGGGCATCAGCAATTATAAAAACCCTGCTGACCATCCGAAGGTTCAGAGTCCACCTCGGTCAGAACGCAAGCACATGGAGAACGCAGAAAAACGGACTCCCACAAGGCTCAGTTCTAGCTCCAACCCTGTTCAACATCTACATAAACGACCTGCCCACTACAAAATCCCACAAATTCATCTATGCAGATGACATCTGTTTGCACTCCAAGCACCAGACTTTGAGCCACTGGAATGGGTGCTCACGGAAGATCTTGCCAAACTGGACCAGTTCTGCAAAACCTGGCACCTAAAACCAAGCTCAGCAAAAACCGTCTCCAGTGTATTCCATCTCCACAATGTAAAAGCTGCCAGAGAACTAAACATCCACCTGAGCGGACTTAAGCTTAAACATGCCTCGAATCCAACCTACCTTGGAGTGACCCTTGACAGGACCCTATCCTTCAAGGAACATTTAAAGGGGACGGCTGCTAAGGTGAAGGCACGAAACAACCTGCTCTGCAAGCTCGCTGGTGCAAAATGGGGGGCGGCAGCCTCCACCCTGCGCACCTCAGCACTGGCCCTTTCATACTCTGTAGCAGAATACTGTGCCCCTGTCTGGTCCAGGTCATCCTACACACACCACGTAGACACCCAGCTCAACACAACCATGAGAACCATAACTGGGACAATCTGCTCAACACCACTCCCCTGGCTCCCTGTACTGTCAAACATAGCCCCCCCCCCCCACATCCGGCAAGCAGCAATAACTCAAAGGATGCTTCAAAAAGCCAAAGATTCTCCTCACTTACCAATCTATGCAGATATCTACACCCCACCCAATGCCCGACTTCCATCCAGACGGCCGATTTGGAAAAACCCTCCCCCAGCTGACTTCACCATCCAGACAGCTTGGCAAGAGGAATGGGAGACCGAGGAGGTCCCAAACAAACACCTGGTGACAAACCCCAACCAACAGGTCCCGGGCACCAACCTCCCAAGGAGACAGTGGTCTACACTCAATCGCTTCAGGACTGGACATGGCCCCTGCTTGGCCAGCCTTCACAGGTGGGGCAGTAGCTCTAGCCCACTGTGTGCATGTGGAGAGGAGCAAACAATGGAACACATCACAGAGGCTTGCCCGCTCCAAAGACTGGAAGGAAGATTACACACCCTCCATACAGCAAACCAGGAGGCAACTGCTTGGCTTGAGGACTTTGCATTTGCTAAATAAATAAATTAAAAATAAAAAACTAAGAAATCACATGTACATAAGTATTCACAGCCTTTGCTCAATACTTTGTTGATGCACCTTTGGCAACAATTACAGCCTCAAGTCTTTTTGAATATGATGCCACAAGCTTGGCACACCTATCTTTGGGCAGTTTTGCTCATTCCTCTTTGCAGCACCTCTCAAGCTCCATCAGGTGGATGGGAAGCATCACTGCACAGCTATTTTCAGATCTCTCCAGAGATGTTCAATTGGATTCTAGTCTGGGCTCTGGCTGGGCCACTCAAGGACATTCACAGAGTTGTCCTGAAGCCACTCTTTTGATATCTTCGCTGTGTGCTTAGGGTCGTTGTCCTGCTGAAAGGTGAACCGTCGCCCCAATCTGAGGTCAAGGGCGCTCTGGAGCAGGTTTTCATCCAGGATGTCTCTGTACATTGCTGCATTCATCTTTCCCTCTATCCTGATTAGTCTCCCAGTTCCTGCCACTGAAAAACATCCCCACAGCATGATGCTGCCACCACCATCGGCGTGGTTATGAGCGGTGCCTGGTTTCCTCCAAACATGATGTCTGGCATTCACGCCAAAGAGTTCAATCTTTGTGTCATCAGACCAGAGAATTTTGTTTCTCATGGTCTGAGAGTCCTTCAGGTGCCTTTTGGCAAACTCCAGGTGGGCTGCCATGTGCCTTTTACTAAGGAGTGGCTTCTGTCTGGCCACTCTACCATACAGGCCTGATTGGGGGATTGCTGCAGAGATGGTTGTCCTTCTGCAAGGTTCTCCTCTCCCCACAGAGGAACGCTGGAGCTCTGACAGAGTGACCATCGGGTTCCTGGTCACCTCCCCGACTAAGGCCCTTCTCCCCCGATAGCTCAGTTTAGACGTCCAGCCAGGTCTAGGAAGAGTCCCGGTGGTTCTGAACTTCTTCCATTGACGGATGATGGAGGCCACTGTGCTCACTGGGACCTTCAAAACAGCAGGAATTTTTCTGTAACCTTCCCCAGATTTGTGCCTCGAGACAATCCTGTCTCAGAGGTCTACAGACAATTCCTTTGACTTCATGCTTGGTTTGTGCTCTGACATGCACTGTCAACTGTGGGACCTTATATAGACAGGTGTGTGCCTTTCCAAATCATGTCCAATCAACTGAATTTACCACAGGTGGACTCCAGTTAAGCTGTAGAAACATCTCAAGGATGATCAGTGGAAACAGGATGAACCTGAGCTCAATTTTGAGCTTCATGGCAAAGGCCGTGAATACTTATGCACATGTGATTTGTTTTTTGTTTTTAATAAATTTGCAAAAATCTCAAAAAAACCCAAACTTTTTTCACATTGTTATTATGGGATTTTGTGTGTAGAATTTTGAGGAAAAAAACAGTTTAATCCATTTTGGAATAAGGCTGTAACATAAAATGTGGAAAAAGTGAAGTGCTGTGAAGACTTTCCGGATGACTGTCCATTCTTCAGCTAGTGGTAATGTGAAACACTCTTTGGGGTGGACAGCACTCTGAAGTTTTAACATTTTCAGACGGTGAAAACTGGCTTTAAACATGAGACCATCACACTCCATTGCAGCTCTGACTGTGTGATCAGCTGTCCAGCCTCATTCTCTGAAAGGAGAGAAGCCAGACCAAAGACTACTTAAGGTAATTCTATGACTGCTGGGAAGTATTTCACAGAACCCCACCTCAGAAGAACTGAACTATCCCTTTAACCCCTACTAATACAGTACAGCACCCTCCTTCCACTGCAGAGCTCCTCTGAACGTTCCTTATTTTTCCAAGCATTCTTTTATGTTCTGTGCTCTTCTGCTGCCCTTCTATAGATTGACCCTTCATTTATTAGCCGACTGAAAGCCTGGTTCAGTCTCGCATGCACAGTCTCCTGTCTCTTCCTTTTGGATCTTTTTTTCTCAAAACTACATAACCATCTGAAGCTAATTTATGTGTGGCATGTGTTAACACTCCCTGAGAGAGCAAACTTCTGCTAAGTGTTACAGTTTTAGGTTGGGTTCTGCTCGAAAGTAAATGAAAGAGAAAATGCAACTGTTTTCATAAAAGAAAGACTGTGTGAGAAGTTGAAGCTCACCAATGCTGTGGGTCTTTAGAGTCCTTGACAAGACCAATTGCTGCTCCCTTGAGCGGCCAAATCAGCTGGTGTTATCGTAATTCAGTTTATTTTTAAGAGTCAGATAATTTTTTCCACCAAAAAGAGGGAACTGGTTTCAGCAACGGTCCACCACACTCTCACTCACACCTGAGATCAATTGTCATTTTAAAGGCTTCACAGCCACTGCTGCGAACTTCTCAGATGGTGCCTTCATGACCATAGGACATCACAATTACCACACAGATGGCATTTCTCTATGAAACCAGTTCCAAAGTAAAGAAATGAAAACCGAAATAAGGAAACAGACCCATGATATCCTAACATAAGGCAACTCATTATTTCCTGCTTAATTTAATCAGTCTAAACAGCCTGTTAGCTGTCAGCAGACAGCACCGTCTGGTGGTGACCAGTGAAACATCTGGCAAGGCATCATATTCATTCCCTTCTTTGGAATCGGTTTAATAATTAACGGCGTTAATAATTAATGGCGATTGTGTGGAACAAGTTTCGTCCTTCAAGTTCTTGGGAGCCCACACCTTGGACAATCTCACATGGGCATCTAACACCAATGATCTGCTGAAGAAGGCCCAACAGCGTCTCTCTTTCTTTTCTTTTTTTTTTGAGATTGCTGAAAAAAGTCTGGCCTTTCTCAGCGTGTCCTGCTCTCCTGCTACCGCTGCACCCCGGAGAGCATCCTTACATACTGCATCTGTGTGTGGTTCCACAGCTGCACTGCGGTTGAGCGGAAAGCACTTCGCCATGTGGTGGGAAGAACAGAGAGAATCGTCGGATTGAGGCTCCCAGAACTGGAGGACATCTACCATACTAGCTGTCTTCGGGAACACGAGGTCCATCTGCAAAGACCCCATACATCCATTCCATAGACATTTGGAACTGTTGCCCCCTGGTAGACGTTTTAGAGCATTTCAGGCTCATACAACAAGACTGAGGGATAGCTTCATTCCAAGTGCAATCCACATTTTAGTCTTTAGGACCCTGTTGTCATCATATGCTGCATTGCACAGGTTGTACTAGCTAAAGTTAGATTTGTTTGTTTTTGTCTCTTTTAATGTTATCTTTTTCTTCTTCTTTTTTAAATTATCATGGAGAGATGCATCCAAATTTCATTATGCTTCATTGTATAATGACAATAAAGGAATACTATCTATTCTATTCTAATAAATACGGTTGCATGTGAACCCCTCTCCTTATGACTCCTGCTGCTAGGTGCTGTTTACTGGGGATGTCCGACCACTCCGCATTTTTCACCTCCCATTCCAGGGGTCTGGAAGCTGCAGCTCCAGAGTTGGAACAGTGGTTAACACTGTTGCCTCACAGGAAGAATGTTCCTCATTCCAGTGGCCAGGCTGACGGGGGTAGGAGCTTTTCTGTGTGGACTTTTTGTCTTTGAGATTACTCCTCCACATGCAGCCATTATGCAGTGGCCCCCAGCAGTCTTGGCAAACAAAAAAACCCTCAAATTCATTAAAAGAAAATTAACATTCATGAGAAAAACACCTGCAATATTATGACAGTCACAAAGACATATAACGTTGCAAATTTATCTGCAGCAAATTTTCATTTAGGGGGAAATTTAGGAGGAAAGCCAGACCATCAGTGATGAAATGATGAAATCACCCTGAGAGCGCTCGGATCTCCTGACCTGTGCCCTTGAGCAGCACCTGGATGCACACCTATGTGAGGATTATTGTGAACAAGTTTGGTGACTCCTGGGCCAAATGCCTTGGAGGAGCAACAGTTCCTGTGAAATCTGGAAGGACAGAAAGACGGACGCCGCACCACTGCATTGGCTCCTTGGAATGAGCTAAACTGCAATATAAAATGCTATTCCAAGGGGGAATTGTAGCAAAACTAATTTAAAAAGTTGCAAGTTTGCAAAAAAAATAAAATAATTCTGTAATAACACCTGTTAAGTCACAAATTTATGAGAAAAAAAAATTGCAAATGTATGAGAAGAAAGAAGAAATTTAATGGAAGGGCTACAATTTTAGGGGAAAAAGTTTCAGATTTATCAGACAAGTCACAAACTGCTGAGAGAAAAGTTGTATACAGCTGATATTAACTCCTACATGTGTTTTGTGGCTCCACAGAACCTTGAAGCTCACATATCGTGCCTTCAGTGTGGGAATGGTTAATTCTGGGCTCTACAATAGCATCTCTAAGACCCGGGGAATCAAACCTCAGATAAAAGTTATTAAATTCCTGTGCCAGCTGTTTGTCACACCTAAAACCACCTTAGTTTCTCTCACTCTTGTGTCCACGATCATCTTCAAGCTGTCCCACACTGAATTTAGGATCATTATGACCCAGATCCCAGTCTAGTCTCTCTTTCTGTCTGAGTTGAGCTTTCTTGACCTGACTTTACTTCACTTTTCAGCCTTTGTAATTCTAAGAGATTGCCTTCCCAGAGCGTACGCCTCTTTCTATTGTACAGCATCATATTTTCAGCACAAAAAAGCTGTCTATAGAGGTCTGTCTGCTCCAGCCCTAACCCTGAGACCCTAATCAGGGATGTCCAATCATGAGCCATTGAGGGTCAAGACCCCACAGGTTTTAGGCCCAGCCCATCACAGATGTAGGTGCTGTCACTGCTGAACAATCAGTGGGAAAGAACTCTGTGAAATCACCTGCTGAAGAGACTGACTGGTAAGAAAATCTGCAGTCATGGCACATGATTGGACATCCCTGGATCATTTTTTTAATGGACCAATCACAAGTACTGAAGCAGTCAGTGCCGGTTTGATTTGCCAACTTGGAAAAATGAGGGTGGGGCCTGTTGGTTTGTAACATCACAAGACCCAGAAAGTGCAATGTGCACGTGTAAGAGTTTAACTACTTCACTCTCTCTCTCAGTCCTCTACGCGCCGTCTGGCACTTCAGGTGTCTGTAAGGAAGCGCCATCTATCTCTGTCAGCCACTATCTGTGGGGCAGTCTGGAGACTCAAGCTTCTGTTCCTAAGCTCCTTCTCCATTGTCCTACGCCACGTCTCCTTTGGCCATCCTCTGTTCCTTCTGCCTTGAGGTGTCCACCGTAGTGCTGTATTAACTACACAGAAACAGCGTCTACTTGGGTTTTTTTTAACAGTGTACACAGGTGCATCTTAATTAGGGACGTTAATGACTAATTCACTTTCGAGTAATTGTCAATAAGAATTTAGTTGACTAAAGTAAATTAGTTGTTAGTTAACTGATAACTCAGCAGTCCTTTTCAATGGGACCTGATTCTATGAAACGCAGTGGTGGTGTCATCCAGGCAGGGGCGCACACAGTCACCCACTACCGCATTTTAACCAAAAAAGCAGAAGAAGATGGCAAGCCCCCACAGTGCATGCGTTGTGCAGAACGAAAAAACTCATCCTTCCAGATTACGTCGGAGAGCCACAACAAGTTCCAATGGCACGTGAGTTTGAAGATCCGCCCACCTGCTTCAAATCAGCAGGGCGGAGAAACGGATCAGAGCAAGGAAGAAACTACATGAATGCAAAAATTGTTGCCTTCAACCTGCCGCTAGACAGGAAAGCAGACCGGTCTCAAGTTCCCACTGAGGTAACAGACAACAGAGGGAGCCCAGATGGTTCTGGGTTTGCCTGTCCGGGGTACTGTGACAATGCTTAACATGCAACAGATGAACAGCTCACACTTTATTTTCCTGTTTAAACAGTCTGCCAGTGCATCTCAGTAAATCAGAACCTGAAAGTTAGTAATAGTTTTTAAAATAAATTAAAATCATGACATTTGTAATTTACTGAGATGTACCAGCACATAGTGCACACTATACAGTACAAAATTTGTTAAACTAAAAAAAAATGTCATCGTCTGTAGTAAAAAAAATGCAAATGGTAGAATAAATCATTGAGGAACATGATGTTCATGTTTTAGCCAGTACGTGAAAAACAGTACTTAACTTTTTACATAAAGATAGAAAGACCATATTGTACCGAGGGAAATTCAGATTCTCAGGAAAAACACAATTATCAATTAATCATTTAATTAATTGATAATTTGCATCCCTAACCTCAATAAATTAGAATATCATTGAAAAGTTTATTTATTTCAATAAACCAATTCAAAAAGTGAAACTCATACCGAGTGATATATTTCAAGCATTTATTTCTTTTCATTTTGATGGTTACAGCTAATGAAAACCTAAAATTCCAACAGCAGCAGCAGACATGGCTCCCCAAACCATCACTGACTGTGCAAACGTCACACTGGGATTCTGTGCCTCTCCACTCTTCCTCCAGACTGTGGGACCTGGATTTCCTAATGACATGAAAAAATTACTTTCATCTAAAAAGAGGTCATCTGCTGCTGTTGGTCCACTGGTTTTTATCAAGTCTAAAGGCAGTGCAGCCATCTACCAGGAAATTTTAGAGCACTTCATGCTTCCCTCTGCTGACAAGCTTTATGGAGAAGCTGATTTCATTTTTCCAGCAGGTCTTCGCACCTGCTAGAGGTGGGAATTGCAAGGGACCTCGAGATTCGATTTGGATCCCGATACTTAGGTCACGATTTGATCCTATCACAATTCAACGATATCACAATATCTAATACACTGGTATGAAAAAGTGTTTGCCCCCTTCCTGGTTTCTCTTGTTTTTGTATGTTTGAAATGTTTCAGATCATCAAATAAATTTAAATATTAGACAAAGAGAACACAAGTAAACACAAAATCCAGTTTTTAAATGAAGGTGTTTATTATTCAGGGTAAAAAAAAATCCAAACCTACATAGCCCTGTGTGAAAAAGTGATTGCCCCCACCGTTAAAACATAAATTAACTGTGGTTTATCACGTCTTTGGAAAGCTGAATTCAATTTCTCCAGCCACACCCAGGCCTGATTACTGCCACACCTGTTCTCAATCAAGAAATCACTTAAATAGGACCTGCCTGACAAAGTGAAGTAGTCCAAAACATCCTCAAAAGCAAGACATCATGCTGCGATCCAAAGAAATTCAGAAATAAATGAGAAAGTAATTGAGATCTATCAGTCTGAAAAAGGTTATAAAGCCATTTCTAAAGCTTTCGGACTCCAGCAAACCACAGTGAGAGCCATTATCCACAAATGGCAAAAACATGGAACAATGGTGAACCTTCCCAGGAGTGGCCAGCCGGCCGACCAAAATTACCCCAAGAGTGCAGCGGCGACTCATCCAAGAGGTCACAAAAGACCCCACAACAACATCCAAAGAACTGCAGGCCTCACTTGCCTCAGTTAAGGTCAGTGTTCATGACTCCACCATAAGAAAGAGACTGGGCAAAAATGGACTGCATGGCAGAGTTCTAAGACGAAAACCACTAATGAGCAAAAAGAACATAAAGGCTCATCTCAGTTTCACCAGAAAACATCTTGATGATCCCCAAGACTTTTGGGAAAATACTCTGTGGACTGACGAGACAAAAGTTGAACTTTTTGGAAGATGTGTGTCCCATTACATCTGGCGTAAAAGCAACAGCATTTCAGAAAAGGAACATCATATCAACAGTAAAATATGGTGGTGGTAGTGTGATGGTCTGGGGCTGTTTTGCTGCTTCAGAACCTGGAAGACTAGCTGTGGTAAATGGAACCATGAATTCTGCTGTCTACCAAAAATCCTGAAGGAGAATGTCCGGCCATCTGTTCGTGACCTTGAGCTGAAGCACACTTGGGTTCTGCAGCAGGACAATGATCCAAAACACATCAGCAAGTCCACCTCTGAATGGCTTAAGAAAAACAAAATGAAGACTTTGGAGTGGACTAGTCAAAGTCCTGACCGGAATCCGATTGAGATCTTGTGGCATGACCTTTAAAAAGGCAGTTCATGATCGAAAACCCTCCAATGTGGCTGAATTACAACAATTCTGCAAAGATGAGTGGGCCAAAATTCCTCCACAGCGCTGTAAAAGACTCATTGCCAGTTATCACAAACACTTGATTGCAGTTGTTGCTGCTAAGGGTGGTCCAACCAGTTATTAGGTTTAGGGGGCAATCACTTTTTCACACCACTGTACCACAATCCCATATATTTCAATTTTTTTCACCTTATTCAACCCCAAATCATGTCCCAAAGTAAAACTGTTGACATCTCTTTCATATAACAAAGTCTTCTCTGGGCTTCATTTTTCATGGAGACACGTCTCTGCACACAGGGAAGGTGGTGGACGGTGGTGTTTGGAATAGACTTCCACTCCAGATATGTTTAGCTGACTCTGTGGACTTTTCGTTTTGTTTAATGAGGGTTTCCGTTGAGTTTCAACTGCTTTTTAATGGTAAGTCTGATATTTTTTAATTATTTTAATCTTGTGTTTTAACTTTTTATATTTTTAAAATTATTTTAATCTATCAACTTTCTTTTATTCCATTTTGTTGTACAGTGTTTTGTGACTATATGTCTGTGAAAAGCGCTTCATAAATAAACTTTACTTACTTGATGCTCGGAGAAAAAGCTCCATGCCAGTGTGTTTTTAGCTTAGCTGTTGCTAATGCTGCTCTGAGATGTGTGCTGGCCCACATGTTCAGAGTTTCTTTTTTTTTTCGTGCAGCACTTCTCGTGGATTGTGTGCCATGTCAACGTCTTTTCTTCCATGTTTGTTATAATATCCAAAAAAAAAAAAAAAAAAGCCCAACATTTGAGCTAACTGAGCTAACTGCTCCCTAACTTTCAAAGCTGGGTGCAAATCTTGCAAGACAAGGTATGACTTCACTTGACTGGGTGCTTGCTTTGCACCATCTAGTGGACTGAAAACGCAACTGGCTAAATACAGTACCCAAGAGCATATTGAGATGATAATTAATAGAAGGTCGATCCATGCGTTTAGGGCTTGTGCACTGTCGTTAGTGTCAAGTATCGCGATCCATCACTGAATGGATCTTTTGTCCCATCCTGAGCACCTGCCCATACTGCCAAAAGTACCAAAACCTGGTTTAATGACCATGGCATCACTGTGCTTGACTGGCCGGCAAACCCTTCTGACCTAAATCCCATAGAGAATCTATGGAGGATTGTCAAGAGGAAGATGAGAGACACCAGACCCAACAATGCAGACGAGCTGAAGGTCACTATTAAAGCAACCTGGACCTTCATAACACCTCAGCAGAACCACAGGCTGATCACCTCCATGACACATCGCATTGATGCAGTAATTCATGCAAAAGGAGCCCCAACCAAGTATTGAGTGGTACATGGACACACTTTTCAGTCGGCCTACATTTCTATTAAAAATCCTTTCTTACTGGTTCTTATGTAATATTCTAATTTTATGAGAAACTGAATTTTGGGCGATCATTGGGTGGAAGCCATAATCATCTTCTTCTTTTGGCTGCTCCCTTCAGGGGTCTCTACAGCAGATCATCTGCCTCCATCTCACCCTATCCCTTCATCTTCCTCTGTCACACCAACCCTCTCCATGTCCTCCTTCACTACATCCATCAATCTTCTCTGTGGTCTTCCTCTTTTCCTCCTGCCTGGCAGCTCCATCTTCAACATCCTTTGTCCAATATCTCCACTATCCCTCCTCTGCACATGTTCAAACCATCTCAGCCTTGCCTCTCTTACTTTGTCTCCAAACCACTCAACCTGAGCTGTCCCTCTGATATACTCATTTCTAATCCTCTCCCTCCAAGTCACTCCCAGTGAGAATCTTGGCCTCTTTAAATCTGCCACCTCCAGCTCTGACTCCTGTCTTTTTGTCAGCACCACCGTCACTCGTCTCCACCCACTGCATCCTGTCTGCGCTCTCTTCTTCACCTCTCTTGTGCATTTTATATTCTTTTGGATGGCTGACCCCAGGTATTTAAACTCATCTACCTTCACTACCTTTACTCCTTCCATCTTCACCATTACATCTGGCTCCCTCTCATTCACACTCATGCATTCTGTCTTGCTTCTACTGACTTTCATTCCTCTTCTCTCCAGAGCATACCTCCACCTCTCCAGGTTCTCTTCAACCTGCTCCCCACTCTAACTACAGGTCACAGTGTCATCACCATGGCAAACAAGACGGGGCTCAGAGCTGATCCCTGATGTAATCCCACCCCCACCTTGAACCCATCTGTCACTCCTAAGCACACCTCACCACTGTCTCGCTGTCCTCATACATGTCCTGCATCATCTACTTTCTCTAGATCCACAAAGACACAGTGAATCTCCTTCTGACCATCTCTATCCTTCTCCATCAACACTCTTAGAGCAAACATTGCATCTGTAATACTCTTTCTTGGCATGAAACCGTACTGCTGCTCGCTGATTGTCACCTCTCCTCTTAACCTGGCTTCAACAACTCTTTCGCATATTTTCATCATCATCATCATCATAGCTGTCTGCCAAGGGCGACAATAACTATTTCCTTTAGGTCTGATCAGATTCTTCCACACAGCTCTGTCCTTTGCCTTCCGCTGCCAGGAACTCCTGTCTATGTCCAACTTCTTCAGGTTTGTTTTTACAGCCTTGGTCTACCCTGATTGCATTTGAACTTGCGTAACTGTGAGTAGAGTAACTGCCGAGGGAGACGCTGGTGGTTCATCCTCTCAACATGTCCGAGGCATCTCAGGTTCATCTGTATTAGCATGTCCTCCATTGATGGTAGACCAGCTCATTTCAACACTTCTATGTTGGTTATCTTGTCTTTCCATGAGATGTTCATTATGGCTCGAAGGTGTCTCATGTACGCGTGGAGTTTCTTCACCTGCACTCTGTAGACAGTCCAAGTTTCAGCACCGTACAACAGAGTAGCCAGTACTGTCGCTCTGTACACTTTGCATTTCACATGGATTGACACATCTTGATTGTTCCACAGTCTCTCCCTCAAGTTTCCAAACACAGCGCTTGCTCGTCCCATTCTGAGAGATAGTTCATCCTCCAGCCTAGCATTCTCTGAAACAGTACTCCCTAGATACTTGAAAGTCTTGCACTTGACTAGTGGCTCTGAACCAATGCTGATCTCTTCTGGTAGTGATGTTGATAATTGGAACTTTGGTGGTTGATAAGGCACTCTGTCTTCTTGATGTTGATTTGGAGGCTGAATTGGCTAGCTGCTCTTGCAAATTTCTCCACTAAAGATTGCATATCTTCCACACTGTGTGCAACTACAGCACTGTCATTGGCAAAGAGCATTTCTCTTACTACCTTTATCGATGTCTTACTCTTGGCTTTAAACTGTGCCACATTGAACAAGTCTGCTTCTTTCCTTGTTTGAATGTATACTCCTTCTGAAGTGTCTTTGAAGGCCACCTCAAGCATGGCTGCCAGATATAGCGAGAAGAATGTAGGTGCCAGCACACACCCTTGTTTCACCCTGTTGCTTACTGAAAAATCTTTAGATACTGAACCACTCATTGCCATGTTTGCTTGCATACCTGTATGGAGTGCCTCAATCAGGCTGACAAACTTCTCTGTACAGCCATATTTCTTGAGTACCTGCCAAAGTCCTTGTCACGAAACGGTATCGAAGGCTTTGCTGAAGTCTATGAAAACTACATAAAGTGGCATGTTCTGTTCGATACACTTTTCTTGAACCTGTTTCAAGCAGAAAATCATGTCCATTGTGCTTCTTCCACTTCTAAAGCCGCACTGGGTTTCCGGTAGTACATTCTGCGAGATGTGTTCACTGAGTCTGTTCAGTAGTACACGTGAGAGAATCTTACCAACAGTGGCTAGTAGTGATATACCTCGGTAATTTCCACAATCCTTCCTGTCACCTTTCTTGAACAAAGGCACAATACTTGCATCCTTCCAGTCTTGAGGTATTTTCTGGGCATCCCATATCTCTTTGATGAGCTTGTGCAGGAAGTTGGTCAGCTGAACACCACCAAATTTCCACACTTCTGCTGGAATTCCATCCCTTCCTGGAGCTTTACTGTACTGCTGCTCACTGATTGTCACCTCTCCTCTTAACCTGGCTTCAACAACTCTTTTGCATATTTTCATAGAGGTGTGTAAACCTGTAAACATACTCATGACAAATTCAACAGAACCCATGATAAGCACTAATAATGATGATAACTCTACACCCTGCTGTTGAAGAATGCCGTTTTCCTTTTTAGATACCGCCAGCACTCATGTGTCCATATTAAAAATCCAAAACAAAACATAAAAGTGGAGATATTTCTAGGCACTTACTGACAGCTGTCTGAGTCACATCCAACTAATGCTGAAGGCCTGAGCCTAAAACACAACTCAGAGTGGCATCTTGCTCACACATCCACAGAAAATCTGAGCAGCACAGAGCCATTAGCCCCAGAGAAAAACCTCCAAATCATGCTGACCTTTTTACAGCCGCTGGTTCATCAATATTTAATCATGATTTCCCTCGGCTGCACAAGCCGGTGAAGTGTTCTCGCAGAGCTGTATGCACAGCAGGTTGAAGCTCTGTGCAAAAAATATCTTTGCCTACATATAGGCAAAAGCTGACCCTCTCTCCTACACAGTGTTGTTTGCTCTGTGGGCTTTGGAAGGCAAATGCAAAACTGTGCTTTTGTTGCCACACAAAGAATGGGCATCGTGTTGTTCTGCCAGTTCAAATTTGGAAAAGCAAACCTGCACATGGCTACAGAAATGTCAGTAATGAGATCATCATCTATAAATTAAATTCAGTAGCTTACCTGCAGTCTGGCGAGCTGCGTGATCCGGGCCACAATCTTGTTATATGGGTCAGCGATCTTCGTCCTTATCCTGGAATGACATGCACGTTTCACTGATGAGAACAATGTGAACTTATCCTCCAGCCTGGATGGCCTCATAATCTCATTTTTACTGGACTTCACAGGCACATCTTCTCCATGTGTTCTCCCACTGGAAAAACAGTAACAGCTGAAGTGTCACAAAAGACCTAACAAGAGCAGTCTGAGGCGAGTGCAGTATCCCCGCCTCCATTTTCTTTGAAGATCCCAATATGTTGGACAGCAGTTTTCAACTTTTCCATGTAGTTACTGGGGCAGAACCAAATTATGATGAGCGCATCATCCATGAATATACAACAAAAACAGCTGTATACAACTAGGGATGTTAATGATTAATTGACTTTCAATTAATTGTCGATAAGAATTCAGTTGACTAAATTAAATTAGTTGTCAATAAACTGATGACTTGGCAGTCCTTTTCAATAGAAGCTTATTCTATGAAATGTAGTGGGGTTGCCATCCAGGTGGGGGTGCACGCGGACACCCACTGCCGCATTTCAACCAAAACTAAAGAAAAAGCAGAAGGAGATGCTAAGCCCCCCAGAGCGTATGTGCTGTGCAGAGTGAAAAAATATGCTCTTCCGGGTTACGTCGGAGAGCCACAAGCTACTGGCACACGAGCTTGAAGATTCACCTGCCTGCTTCAAATCAGCAGGGTGGAGAAAGTGACTGGTGAAAGGAAGAAACTACACGAAACCCATCCCTGCTGCCTTCAACCTGCCGCTCGACGGGAAAGCAGACCAGACTCGAGTTACCACTGAGCTAACAGACAACAGAGGAGCCCAGATTTAATTTATTTTCCTGTTAAAACTGTCTACTAGCACATCTCAGTAAATTAGAATGTAAAAGTTATTTCTTGGAATACAACTAAAAAAGCTAAATTTTATGATATTGGCAATAGTTTTTAAAATAAATTAAAAAATTCTGACATTTATAATTTATTGAGATGTACCAGCACACAGTACACACTATACAGTACAAAATTTGTAAAACTACAAAAAAATGCCATCGTCTGTAGTAAAAAAAAATGCAGATGGTAGAATAAATCACTGAGGAATATGATGTTCATGTTTTATTCAGTGTATCAAAAACAGTAATTAACTTTTTATATGTTAAAGATCGACCATATTGTACTGAGGGAAATTCAGATTCTGAGGAAAATTGATGCTCATCAATTAATCGTTAATCAATCAATAAGGTGAATCAACTAATGATTAATGATTTAATCGATAACTTCCATCCTTAACCCATAGTTGTTGGTCAGGATCCCAAGGTGAACCGGTGTGCCAGGTTTGGTGGCCCGAGCTTTACTCCTTTTATAGTAACAGTACATTTCCCATTTCCCATTTCCCATAGTGCAAATGGAACGTTAACTTTGACCTCTGGATCCCCAAACCATAGTCAGGTCAGGGTGGAAGTCATCCAAGATGTCTGTTAGATACAACTACTGCATCCATGTGAAAAACATGCATCATTTCTTTCAGTAGTTATTACACTTAGAAGATTTATGGAAAAACTCATCTCTGTCAAGGTCATGTGATTGGAGTGAAACAGCAATATGCGCATCATCAGCGTATATCAAACCACGGTACCAAGTTTCAGAACATTTGGAACAAAACTAGGAAACAGACAGATGGACTGACCCACAACATAACCCCCCCAGCGGTCTTCACCCAAAAGCAACTCCTCAATTTCCAGATGCTAAATAAACTTTATATTTCACACAGCATCATCCCAACTTTTCTGAAAAATGACCTACCTCCACATGACAGAAAACAAGGGCTGTGCTGACAACTCCAGCTATAATCACAAGCAAAGTGGCGGCTCAGAGAGAAAGTCAGGAGGGACAGGAAGCAGGGCTGGCCAATTTCACCTTAAATCACCGTCAATTAACCCTTTCACATCGGTTTCTGGGTGTTTTTCCTCCCTTCCTCTCCCTTATAGTTCACGGACCATGTTTACATTTATACAAATAAACCAGTCATGACTGGATTTCTGGAGTTTTCTGATTATTCAACTGGCTATGTAAACAGAATAATCCCATAAAGGCTATGTCACCAGGGTCATTAACAACTAGAGGTTTACCCTCTAACAATCCGTTTATTCAGTGCATGTAAACACGACAAAACTGATTATTGCCATTATCAGTTTATTCCCAGTTATCGGTTTATTGTGACCACGTAACCAGGGTCAGGCTCACAATTAGGTAATATTACACAAGAGTACGGCATCATATCACTGCGGTGTGGTAGTAAATGAACATAATATCATAAAGAAAAGGGCTGTTGTCATCTAACACACAAATTCAACATTGTCCAGTGCAGAAGTCAGTGTGTTTACACACCGTTTGTGGATCGTGACTCGTGACGGCAGCCTGAGCTTGTCCGTTTTCTTGTCCCTCCCAGCAGAAAAACGACTGAGACGACTCGGATATCTGTCAAAGGCTAATAGTCACTTAGCTTCAGGTGTCTACATGTTAGCTTCTGTGCATGTCACTCACTTTTCTTGGCATCTTTACATGGAATATAGAGTCAGCTGTCACATGCTGTGTGGACAGCGACCACATTTCTTTTCGTTACGAAGCCGTTTTACTTTTTTCTGCTGTTTCTAAACAGCGCTCAACTGCGCTGCTTCCGGGGTGTGGAGCAGGTCTTAAAGGGGCAGGACATGAAAAGCTCTATAGACGTGTGCACAACAGGGAGAGGGGAAAACGTCAGCAAACTGACATGAGCAAGATTATGGTCAGTTTTGCACCCCGGACGTTGGTTTTCGGTTTTATTTTGGTCAGTCGCCCAGCCCTAGCACAAAGTCTCACCTGCGTCTGCACGGGACCCTGGCAAGCAGAGCTCCAGCGACGCAACAGCAAATTCTGCCTGATGACATCACCCCGGGGGCCCACATCTCCTCACCTTCATGACCGGGAGTTCAACCTGGATAAAGACCCACCTGATGATCGCTGTGCAGGAAACTGTTGAGAATGAGGGGAAACTGCCTAGAAGTGTTGATGTTTCTGACCTCAGAGCGCACGGACCTCCTGACCTCTGACCTGAACACTGCAGACCCAGCTGAGGCTGCGAGCGAGTTTGGTGAAATGCCCTGCTCTGACCTCACTGGCTGGATCCCTCCACCAACCACGACGTCAACAACATCAAGGCTCGGATGACACGAGAGGGCACCCAGAGAGCGCATACCTCCACCAAGGTCTGCCTGTTTGATTACGGGAAAAAGTCCTAGATGGATTCTAATGAAATTTTCAGCTGAGGTGACCCTCGGACTACGGATGAGCCCATCACCCCCGTATCTCACGGAGCAGTCAATGCTGACAAATGCAGCAATTTTTCTGTTTCGCCAGAGTTCGTAAAAGGTTGCCAGACAGTTTGCAAACAGTTTTTAAGGTCCCAAAACAATTTTTCTTGTCACCAAAAACTTGGAAAACGTTCTTTTTTTCTGGCAAATGTACTCTTCTGCCAGCAGTTGTAATACGTTCAGAAACGGTTGCAACACGTGTCGCTGCAGCCCTTTTTGGTTTGCCAACAAGTCAACGCTAACAACTGTTTAAGGCCCTGCACGCCAAAACTGCTGGTGAAAGCTGTGTGCAAACTGTTTTGCAGCCTGTTATGAACCCCGACGAAACCCAAAAAGAGCAGCATTCGTCAGCGTTGCTCAGCATTCCCCACTCCAAAAATCAGCCTGTTTGTCAGGATACCTGCAGTTCATCCGCAGACTGTGGAGGTGATCAGGGTCAAAATTCTACATTTTTCACTTTCTTTAACATTGCGAGACAGGGCCTTGGTGGAGGTATGCAATCTCTGATCACCTTTAAAATTTAATGGCTTCAGCCGTAGCCTGAGGGCCACCTCTGGTGAAAAATCTATCAGAATCCATGCAGCCGTCTGTGCGTGAACCTGCTGAAAGACAAACCGCCCGACCACGTGACCTCCTTGGTGGAGGTAATATTCCAACCCCAAACCTGACAACAAATTTGCAAGAAAAAAGCTCAAAGGTAGATATAGTGACGGCACCGATTTCAGCTCCATCACTGCAAACGCTTGTGAGAATGAAGTCAGCCTGGTGTGCGGACGCCATGGAGGCGGAGATTTACCTGTCGACGGCCGCCTGCAGAGCGCTGATCCTGGTCTGCATCATCTGAAGGACCCCTTAAAAACAAAACCAACATGTCCCGCCATCACTACATTTTCAGGTAGAGTTCGACTGAGTTAGGAGACTTCTTCGAAGGGCAGACAGCTCCCTCTTGTGGTAAAACTTAACAACTGCAAAAGGATGAAGAGGCAGAATCCTCAGGCAAAGTTCACTAAACCAGAACATGAAAAGGTTAATTTATATATAGACACACACCTCAATTCAAAAGATAAAGTACAGTCTACATCTATTACACAAAGTGAAATAATGTAAAACCTATTTTATAATGTTTTTCTTAAATTTTTAACTTTAATTTTGATGATTACGGCTTCTTGAATTACGAACAAAAGGACTTAAATTTCCATTCTTTTAGAGGTTTTAAACCAACCCTCAAAGGCTGCCTTAATTCACTTTCTATAATCAGAATTTAAGAAAGTCACGCTGAGAGCACCAGCAGGTGGTTTTTAACGTGGTCGCTGCTCACAGCTGCGCACAATGATGGAAAAGCCTCGTTTTAATGACAGCGACTGTGAGCATGTGGAAGAGCGGTTCCTTACCCTCCAGAGACTCGATCCCTGTGGCCTGAGCCAGCAAGTCTTCATGTCTGGCCACAACCTAGAGGAAAGAAACACGCACTCAACACAGCTCCTCCTGTAAGTTCCATTATGCTTTTTTTTTAAAGATCAGGAAATTATGAAGAAAATACATCCAGTTTAAGCTCGTCTGACTTTTTCACGGTTGACATCTTTGGGCTGATGAAGGAGTGCCGTGATGAACGTTGACTTCATGGGCTCTACACTTGAAGTTTGAACCAACAT
This sequence comes from Pholidichthys leucotaenia, assembly GCA_020510985.1. Classification (NCBI taxonomy): domain Eukaryota; kingdom Metazoa; phylum Chordata; class Actinopteri; order Cichliformes; family Pholidichthyidae; genus Pholidichthys; species Pholidichthys leucotaenia. The sequence continues at coordinate 298,510,518 of CM035849.1, forward strand.
CAAAGCTAGTAGCCTTTGATGAGACGATAAACTGTGACTAAAGGCCTGTACATGCGCTGCAAGAACAGAGCAATTTGTTCTTTTCCTTGAGGTGGCAAGAACAAGAAAAAAGTTCTTTCTGGCCAGGACATTTCAGACTTCACAGGAAACCCAAACGCAGAACAAGTGGGAAACAAACCTCTGACCAGTCACACAGTAGTTCTTGGACACCACGCAAGAAAAAAAAGTTTGGCCGTGATGATGTGTCAGGAACAAGCTGGAGAAACTGCCAAACCAGGGCTGCAAGAACCAGAGGATGTGCTTTAGTTCCTGCAGCAGCAGACGCAGCACGTCTCGGTTCCTGTGGCGCATGTAGAGGCCTTAAAGCCAAAGAAGGAACACAAGGAGCTGCAGTCTCCTCCCGCGAGACTTCAAACAAGCGTGTGAGAGTTTCAGCTGCAACAGTCAACCGTGAACAGGCTGCAGGGACAGAAAGCAGCATCACATCCATCGTCTCTGAGTCACTCCTTCACTCACATCTGCACCACTGTGCGTCGCTTTCTGGCCAAAATCATTAAACGGTCACTCTGGCTCTCTTCTCCATTTCAGCTCCGTCACAGTCTGCTTTTTTCTTACACACTAAATGTAGCTGAAGCTAAATATTACCAACTTCTGAAAGACTTGTTCCAACACATTCCTGCTGAACACCTACAACTTCCACCAGCACTTCCTGTTCTTTTCCCTCCGTGTTTTCACCACTGCAACCAGGACCGTTTTAGCTGCAGAGTGGGTGCGTCTCCACCCCGACTGCTATCTTCGTGTTGTCACGGAGCTCGACTGGTCCAGACGTAACCCATACGTTGGTGCAGGAGGGACAACTTGCAGATTTAAAGAAAAATGCTGTTAATTGTCGGGTTTTTCAACAGTTCAGTTTTAAAATGGAGCAAAACAGATGGAGGGACGGAGATGCCAGGGATTGATTTCACAGTGGGGTCAGAGACGGGGCAGCTCATCTCAGCCTGATAAAGCCACGCCGACATGACAAGGAGCAATTGCCTCGCCACACACACACACACACACGTGGACAACTGTGTCCGTATCCTTCCACAAAAACAACAAGAAAAAAACTACCTCTGAAATAACTTGAAACTGCTGAAAGTTTAATGGCAACCCTTATTGTTTAGATCATATTTAACTCAATCCACACTTAGATTACTGATTCAGTTGATCATTTCACAGAATTAAGCCAATTAAAACGGCGTGCACAACAAAGATGGCGCCCGCAGTGGCACCACCTTCAGCAGCACTCATTGCCAGCCAGCTTTCTGAACTGGCATCACGGGCGCCCCATTTAAAGGGGGACCAGCGTGCCGCTGTGGAGTCCGGTATCCTTGCGTGCACCACACTGAGCATGGAGCAGAGAGCTGTCTGAGGAGCTCAGGGGAGGATCCTGGAGAGCCCCGTTAAAGGTGAAGGCTCCACCACCGTCTCCAGGCTGCCTCACCGTCACCACGTCTGTCAGGACTGACCCGGTGTCAGAAAACGCCTAGAAAAGCCTCGCGCCCGACACGACAGGAGCACCGCTCATAATGGCACAACCGCGGGTCTGTCTGCACTCAACGCTTTACTGGCTACACAGCGAATAACGTCAAATTCCTGCCTAGCTGTGGAGTGAGGCTGCTGGGGTGCGCTGGGCCGTACCTGGCTGTGCAGCTCCTTGTCCAGCTGGCTGATGCCCTGAGCCAGCTTGGCCAGCTGCTCGGCGATGACGGCGTGGTGGATAGCCTGAGCGGTGTACGTCTTAACGTCAAAGTCCCCCGCCAGGAAATCAACGTAGCAGTCTGCAGACGCAGGAAAAAGTTCACTGTCAGTTTCAACACATGTCCAGACTGGGGGGGGGGAGGTCAAGACTGGAATTAGACACTGGTTTTTCTACCACCCACCTATGCTTAGGTCCACCTTAAAAAAAGATGAGGACAGACCATGGCTGATATATGAAGCAGAGTTTTTGACTTGGCTTCTTTCTGCATCATCTCAAACAATTTTTAAGTTTCTAAACAGTTTTTTTTAAATCACATTTTTTTTTTGAAAATGGTGGAATTGTCTTGCTGAATGTATTTTTTCACAGCAACAAACAAAACAGTTGTAAGCATCTGCAAACGGCTGCGACGCGTGTCGCTACAGTTCTTTCTGGTTCGACAAGTCGTGAAATTGTGCGATATAAATAAAGCCGTGTGAAAACTGTTTTGGACCCTTTTACAAACCGTGACGCACCAGTTGAATCCCATTCTTGAACGTTCCTCTGTGAGATGCGACCTTCATGCAGCCTCCCTCTCATTCACACACATGGATTCCGTCTTGCGTCTACTGACCACCTTCTCTCCAGCGCATACTGCCACTTCTCCAGGTTCTCTTCCACCTGCTCCCTCCTCTCACTGCAGACCAGTGAACTGCTTACTCTGCAAGGTTGAACTGCCTGGTAAAACTGCAGTAGATGATCTCATGAAATTACCCTTTTAAATGGATCTCTTTTCCATACAAATATAAAATGTCTTCGGGCCGTCCCCAACACCAGTCTTGGGGCTCCAAATGTCCCAACATCTTGTTTCTGTGTTTCTTCTCCCTCGGTGAAAAGTATCAGCATCAGAAATGTGACTTTTCTTTTAAACTTTGAACTTTTTCCATGCAAGTCTTCCATTTTATGTAAATTTGTAGCTTTCATTGAATACTTGAGATCTTGTTGACTGAAATTTTACACGTCTTGTAGCCCAGCGACCAACGTTTGTGCCGCAGCGCCACCGCTGCCAGAGAAGATCAGAGCCGTCTGCTGTTTTCTGACCGTAGGATGGGAAGTGAGGCAGCTGCATGCTAATCATTTTGCTGTTAGTGGCAACAAAATTGTTGCCACTAAAAGTCTTCACCAGCTTCTATCGAGCATCTTTGCCCACTGAACACTCAGGGAATCTGGGTGAACCACGCAGCCTCAGACGGGGACCCGCCTGCCACGGTCAAGGCTTGATGAGGTCACACTGCTAAAGTCTGCCACTGCTGGTGGCGGATCAGAGAGCTGCACGCCTTCTTCCAGCTGTCTTTGGCGTTTTTACCCCCAAAAGTGGCGTGAAATTCAAGGAAAAATAAGAATGGAGTTGGAAGGCCAAACTGTGTTCAGACGGGGGCGTACCTGTGGAGGTGGTCCCCACAGTAACGGCCGCTTCTTTACTTCGGCTACTTTCCCACAGTGGTCAAGAAATATGCTTTTTTCCCTTGTAATTTCATATTCAGTCATTCATTTCTTATGCAAATTTAGAAATTTGCCTCAAAAAAACGTCATTTCAATTCTCCTGTATGTCCTGCACGTATAGAAGTATTGACGAATAAAAATCTCTGAATCTTGGAAAAATTTCCAATTTCTGTCACACAAATTTCAAAGATTTTGCTAATATATTTCCAAATTTATTTCTGTAAATGTGTTTTTTTAGGTTCATTTTCCGACTTAATCACAACTACTGTTTTCTTGGCAGTTTGTCAGGTTTTCACTTCCATTTCAGGGACTGAAGCAGAACACATTCGTGACAAGTTCCGCAGCAGTGAAATTCCTTTAGAGGAAGGGCGTCTGAGTGCGGAAGCTGTGGCCCTACAGGAAAGCTCTACTGGTACGTGGGAGCCGACGGTCCAAGCAAACCTCTTCAGATCGGTGCCAGCCTGCTGTGGCCCCTGATGCAGGCTGGGCCTTTGGGTCCATGCCCACACCTGCTTACCTGGCATGAGGTGCAATTTCAAATTAAAACGAAAGGTTTCAGATTTGGGAGTGGGTACGGTTAAAACGGCAGGAAACAGATAAATGCCTCAGATTTCCGTACCTGTAGCCTGCTGTCCTGATGGTACAGCATTAATAGAAGGTACTGGCCAATTGGATTCGAGCCGTATCTGTAGCAAGCGTTCCGAGTACAGTTCTGTACCCATAACCGCTGCCTTCAAGACATGAGATTGTGGAGGAAGAATAAGTTCAGGCGAGGCACGACGAGCTGAGAGGTGGCAGGATTTTATTTTCCTCCAACATCATGAGTCGCACTGTAGCGCTGCGTTGTGCTGTGTGTGTTATTGAGGCATGTATAGCCAGCTCTTCTATACACGTTATACCAAGAGAGAGAATGCACGGCACATTTGCATACTGACAGACATATCAGTCAATACATATCAATGGCGTGACCAACTGGCGCCGGACTTCCTCTCCTTAATCCGTGGATGTAGAACAAAACATGCCACGTCCCTCTGTTTTTGTTTTTTCCCCCACAGCCGCCCCTGCTTTTCTTCATGGCCACGAGAGGAGCCAGAGACTAATTTTTCTTCTTGTTATCTCCGCACGCTCAACGGGACAGCCCCTCAACATCGCGGATCAACAAGCAATTTTTGCGCGGCCTGGACGATTTCACCGTCCCCGGCAACCCCCACCCCCCTCCACCTTCACCGGCACAGAGCCTTCTCTGCTCGCTGCCATGCTGCACTATCGAGGTCTCGGCCCCCAGCCGAGCCCTCTGGGGGGGAGCAGTGTGGGACAACCCCCGACAGACTAAGGACAGACAGCTCGCTACTCCTGGTTATTTTCCACAGCGCTAGTGTGATGTAATGTGCCACTCATGCTTTGTGTTCACACGTCCTGTCCTCACTGTTGACATAGAGACAGATCAATATGTAGGTGTGACTTGTCACCTCTTTGTCCTGCAAGCTGGAGCAGGTGCTGGCAACCTGCCTATCTGATATGCATGTCTCTCTCATATGCAAATGCCCATGCTCTTTCGTGCTTTGTCTGTAACCGGTATAAATGCCGCACGTATCATGTAACTCACTCTCTCTCTGCGACTGCTCAACTGACTGCACTTGTCTCCACGCTACTGAGAGCCCTCAGGGCTCGCTCTGGGCCGCTCTGCACAGCACCAGAGTGAGCTCGTGTTGGCGATGTGACTTAATAAAGGCACTTTAAACTCCTCAGCTCGCCGCTTATTATCCTCCTTCACCACATGTCAACAGTGAGGACAGGACATGTGAACACAAAGCATGAATGGCACATTACATCACACTAGCACTGTGGAAAATAACCAGGAGTAGCGAGCTGTCTGTCCTTAGTCTGTGGGGGGTTGTCCCACAGTCCGCTGTTCTGATCGTCCCCTAGGGGCTCTCTGTCCGTACGTGGATGGTCCTCTGCTTCCTGCCGCCTGGCTGAGTGTCAAGATTGAATGTCCATGCAGATTATGGTGGGTCACCACAACACATTATTTCCTGTTATTGAAGACGTGGTATTCACTGTAACTACAGTTTTATTTTTTAATCTTGTCATTGTGTTAAATTGCTGGTAGATTTGGTGACACTTGCAGCTGCACTAGAAAGACGCCCAACAGCATTTCATAAATGTCTGAATCTTTTTTGAAAAATCAGAAGCACTCATGAACCACAGGGACCATTTTAGGTTCAAACTTCATTTCTATTTTAATAGCATGGTCTCATATTGGAGCCACCGCTGCAGGACGGTCGGTCGCTGCGGTTACAGCAGGAATTAAAGTCTCTCTGACGGCGCTAAAGCCCCGGCAGCACCGCTGACTGAGCCCTTCTTACCGTCTTTCAGAAGAGAGTTCGCAGTCATCTGTCTGCCGTTCTCCATGTTGGCACTTCCGGGTATGACGTCGTGGGACGGAAGCAGAACAACGTCAACTCAACGGTGGCAGCTGAAGCAGTGGCTAACTATGGCCCCTAGAAGGCAGTAATGGACCATATGATCGCTGTCAATAATGCCGATGTAGTAGCTAAATGTCACCACAAGACGGCAGTGATGAACTGCTGTTATTCATGTTCACATTGTAGCCAACGCTATGCTATGTAGTACCAACAAAGGCCACCAGTGGGCAGTATGGGATAACGTTTATGCCAGCAGAACCTGAATTTGAATTTTTATTATTTGAATTTGAATAACTGAATTTGAACCTGAATTAATCAGTTTGAATAATTGCTTTTAAAATTTGAATGAATGACCTAATTTGAAATTGAATCTATTGGTTTGAATGTGTATGAAACTATTTCATTTACTTGAAAAATTTGGCTCCTTAATTCATAATCAGAGTTCACTTTCACTTCTTGTCATACAAATTCACTTTTTTATTTCAGGTTTTTGTGCCACACCCTGGATCTAGCCTCAGTCAAAACTAGTCGAACACAGATAGATAGAACCCTGCTTTACGCCTGTAACTCTCGCTTTACGTGCTGTTTACCTGTTAAAAACCTGCACGGACTTGAGTGGTTAATTCAGCGTGATGTCCAGCAGCCACACGCCAGGTTTGTAAAAGTAATAGTAATAATGTGCATGTATGAGAAGAGGCGTCATGAATGCATAGAAAACAGGATTATCCAGGGCAACAGATCAGCAGAGATTAACAGCAGAGCCTCCATTCAGGTGTCGGAGGTGTAGCAGCCCAGGAGGAGGTGGTCCTGCTGTCAGGACACTCATCTGTCAAAAACCAGAGGCTTTCTGTGAGAGACCTTTCATCCACACAAAGTTCAGTCAGAAAGTGGACAAAGGTTTGTAACTGGTTCTAATATTGGCTATTTAGCATCATAGAAGACAGAATTATTATTATTAAGACAGCCATTGAAAATAAAGAGTATTCAGTTGGAGTATTCCTTGATCTTAAAAAAGCATTTGATACAGTAGATCACAATTTATTAATAAAGAAACTACAAAATTGTGGTATTAGAGGGGTAGCACTGTCCTGGTTAAGTAGTTACTTAAAGAATAGATATCAGTATGTATGTGTTAGCAACAAAAACTCAGAGTTACTGAAGGTCACCTGTGGAGTCCCACAGGGTTCATTTTTTGGGACCATTATTATTCAATATGTATATAAACAATATATGTAAAGTTTCAGAAAAAATGGACTTAATATTGTTTGCTGATGACACTAATCTGCTATGCAGTGGAAACAATTTGGAACAACTTCTGGATACACTCGGGAAGGAATTAGGAAAGCTTAAACTGTGGTTTGATTCAAACAAATTAACGCTCAATTTAAGTAAGACAAAATTTATAGTCTTTAACAACCATCACAACAACCCAGTACCCAACTCAGTGTAAATGGTGTAGAGATTGAAAGGGTATCTGAAACTAAATTCCTTGGAGTAATAATTGATAACAAACTGTGTTGGAAGTCACATATTAATTATATTAAAGGTAAAGTATCCAAATCAATTGCAATATTACACAGAGTGAAATATTTGCTGAATCAACCCACACTATACACCTTGTATCATTCATTAATACTCCCATACATGACATATTGTAATGAAGTATGGGGAAATACATATAAAACAAACATATATCCAGTCTTTATGCTTCAAAAGAGAGCTATTAGAATAATAAACAAAGCAGCTTACAGGGAACCAACAAACCCACTTTTTCTTAAACAAAAAACTCTCAAGTTGAAAGATCTGGTTGACTTTAAAACCGCAATAATAATGTTCAAAGTGAAGAATCTATCACTGCCCACAAATATCCAAAAGTTGTTCCAAACAAGGGAGAAACGATATCACTTCGGAGGAACATGTATATTTCAAAAGCCTACAGTGAGAACAACCACCAAGCAACACTGTATTTCAGTGCAAGGAGTCAGATTATGGAACGATTTTGGACCTGAATTAAAATCATGTACAACGCTTGGACAATTTAAACAAAAACTAAAGGAAGAAATACTCCAAACATATTTGCAAGACGACATGTAAACTCACATAAGGATTGTCATATCCAGCCTGTATTGTGTTGTAGCTTAGTTTTTCTTTTTTCTCTCAGTCACATTTTGTCTTAGCTTTGTTTTAAATTGTGATCACTCTTGTCTTGTTTTCTGTTTTTTCTCTTTTGAATTCTTGGATGGAATATGGGTGGGCAATATAATGTGACGTTTGCAGGGTTCACACAAAGACAATGGAGCAGATGGCTGTGATCAACCTGATTTATTTTTCACACACCCCAACCCCCAACCTGCCTCTGTGCTACAGAGTGGAGGGGAGGTCATTCTCACAGACCCCTGTTTCAATCATGGTTACACACACAGATACATCTTGCCCTAATCCTGCTAAACACTGCTGGGTCATCATAATGCAGTTATAATGACACAGCAGTATAACTCAGAAATAACACATTTAACACACACATAACGTTTTCATCTGGCAAAGCATGCTGGGAAATTCACTTAACATGGCCCCAACGTTACACTGCCCCCCCCCCCCCCGGACTGGTTTCTGTCCCCAGAAAAATTAAAGTCCAATTTAAAAGTCCAATACAAACTCATCCAGATGTCGGGGCGGTCTTCGGCGCCGGCGGCCAACACGTACAGGCCCCCTAGTGTCCATCTGGGTCTCGGTCGGGGTATCGGGCTGGGATGGAAGCTCCGGTTCGTCCACCAGCGGTGCAGATGGCCGATACGGGGCGAGACGGTCACGATGAAGGACCACAACCCGATCCCTTTTTCTAAGCCTCACCCTGTACACCACATCTGACAGTCTCTCCAGGACCACACATGGCCCCGACCACTGGCTTGCCAGCTTCGGTGATCGTCCTCTCTTCCTCTCAGGGCAGAAAACCCAGACTCGATCTCCCGGTGCAAAGTCCCTCCCCTGACAGCGGGAGTCGTACGCTCGCTTCTGCCGACCCCCTGCCGCTGCCAGGGCCTCTCGAGCCAGCTCGTGCACCGTGTGGAGACGTTCTTTCAAACAAAAAAATAATCCAATCCGGGTCTTCCCTCCACCTCCGGCTCAGGGGGGCAACCGAATACCAAATCCACCGGTGTGCGCAGCTCGCGTCCAAACATGAGCGCCGCAGGGGTGCACCGGGTAGATTCCTGAGCTGCCGTCCGGTACGCCCACAAAACAAAAGGCAGGTGCAGGTCCCAGTCTCGCTGTCGCTGGTCCACTAGGATAGCGAGCTGGGTGGTGAGGGTCCGGTTGAATCGTTCGACCAGGCCGTCGCTCTGTGGATGCAGTGGGGTGGTCCGGGTCTTCCGGATGCCCAGCCGTTTGCAGACCTCTCCGAAGACCTCCGCCTCGAAGTTCCGACCCTGATCGCTGTGCAGCTCCTCCGGTGCGCCAAACCGACAGAACATTTCATCCACCAGCTTTGATGCCGTCGTAGCGGCGCTCTGATCCGGGACCGCGTACGCCTCTGGCCACTTAGTGAAATAATCCATCGCGACCAGCACGTAGCGGTTCCCCCGGTCCGTGGTCGGGAAAGGGCCCAGGATGTCCACTCCCACTCGCTCCATCGGTGCTCCCACCCGGTACTGCTGCAGGGGAGCGTGGGATCGCTGAGTTGGTCCCTTCTGAGCTGTGCATGTGTCGCAGCGATGAACGTGGAGCTCCACATCCTGATGACAACCGGGCCAGTAGAACCGGGCCCGAAGGCGCTGCAGCGTCTTTGTCACTCCGAAGTGGCCCGCTCCTACCGCCCCATGAACCAGCTGGAGTACTTTGGGCCGGAGTCGACGAGGAACTAGCAGTTGCCAGACGTGCTGCTGCCCAGCTGGAGTGTGCCACTGTCGATACACCACGCCCTCGTAGCAGCGGAGGTTGGCCCACTGGGAGTGCAGGGCCTTAGTCTCTGGGTCCAGCGGTGACACAACCTCCCAGGCGGGCCGCTGTCCTGCGTCCAGCCACTGCCGAACCCGCGAAATGACCGGGTCTCTGTCCTGCTCGCTCTGCAGCTGCTGCGTGCCAAGAACTTCTGTGACGTCATCGCTGGGGAGAACTGCCTGATCATCTGAGGAGGGGCTGTGCGTCGCTGCGTTATTTCTGCTCGCAGCGGCTCGGAGAGCGGCAGCCCGTGGGGCGGTTTGGTCCCGATCTTCAGCCCGTTGGCAGTGACGACACTCCTCTGTCGCGCAGGGGCGCCGAGACAGCGCGTCAGCGTTGGCATGGAGGCGGCCTGCCCGATGCACAATCTGGAAATTATAATCCTGCAGTGCCTCCAGCCACCTCGCCAACTGTCCATCCGGTTCTTTGAAATTTAACAACCAGGTCAGGGAAGCGTGGTCCGTCCTGAGCTGGAACCTCCCACCGTACACATACGGGCGGAAGTGACGCAGTCCTTGAATGACAGCCAGCAGCTCTCTGCGAGTCACACAGTAATTTCTCTCGGCTCTGCTGAGAGTGTGGCTGAAGTAAGCGACTGCCTGCTCTCCATGTTCTCCCTCCTGGGATAGCACCGCCCCGATGCCCTGGTTGCTGGCGTCCGTGTCCACGATGAAAGGGCGGTTCGGGTCGGGATACTGCAGGATGGGGGCTCTGATGAGCGCTGCGCGAAGCTGGGAGAAAGCAGCAGCACAGCTGTCACTCCACTGGAACGTGCGTCCTTTCTGCGTCAGCTGATGCAGCGGGCTGGCGATGGTGGCGAAGTCTTTCACAAACCTCCTATAATAGGAGGCCAATCCAAGAAAACTCCTCAGTTCTCCAACGTTCCGCGGCACTGGCCAGTCTCTCACTGTTGCCACTTTTTCCGGGTCGGTGGCGACCCCCGCTGCGCTGACGATGTGGCCCAAAAAGGTGGTCTCCCGCCGGAACAGGTGGCATTTCTTAGGGTGTAACCGTAGCCCCGCCTGTTGGATGGCTCCCAGCACCTCTCGGAGATTTGACAGGGCGCTGTCAAAATCAGCTGCATGCACCAGCAGGTCATCCAGGTAAACAACGCAGCGACTCCGGGGCACGTGAGCCAGCACTCGCTCCATCAAGCGCTCAAAGGTGGCCGGAGCGTTGCAGAGTCCAAACGGCATCACTTTAAACTGGTACAGTCCCTGCCCGATGGAGAAGGCTGTTTTCTGGCGGGCCTCAGGTGACAGCTCTACCTGCCAATAGCCGCTGCGTAGATCCAGCGAGCTGAACCAGCTGGAGCCGGCGATGTGGTCCAGTGCGTCATCGATGCGGGGCAGGGGGTAGGAATCTTTCCTGGTGGCGTCGTTCAGGCGTCGGTAATCCACACAGAACCGCCACGACCCGTCCTTCTTCTTGACCAGCACCACCGGCGCCGCCCAGGGGCTGCTGGAGGGCTCAATGACATCTGCCTCCAGCATTTCTCGCACTTTTTGTTCCGCCGCTGCCCGCCTTGAAAAGGGCAGCCGGCGTGGGTGGAGTCGAATCGGCCTGGCCTCACCGGTGTCGATCTCGTGCTGCACCAACCCGGTCCGGCCGCATTCCTCATCCTTCGCGGCGAAAACACCCATAAAACAGTCCAATAGCTCCCACAGCTGGCGTCCCTGTTCCGGGTCCAGCCCGCTGCAGCTCCGCTGAAATAATTCCTCCACCGCCTGCTGCGTCTCTGCTGACACGTTGACCCCTCCCCTTGCTGTCCTTGTGTGTGTTCGTGCTCCCTCTGTCCGCGCTGGTGATGTCATCATGTCCAGTCCTCGCGGTGGCCTGCCTGGTCCGGTTTGTCTTGGCGATCCCTCGATCGCGCAGGCCCCCGTGTTCCTTCCCTGGGTTCTGCTGTGGAGCGTGATGGTCCGGTTTCCCAGCTGGAGGGACGGTCCCGCGGTGTCGATCTTGGCGTTCCAGGCTGTGAGCAGGTCTAGTCCAATAATACAGGGGTCTTGGATGTCAGCCAGCCAGAACGGGTGTCTTATGTTCTGACCGGCCACCCCCACCACCAAAACTCTCCGCCCCCCCAGTCTGGCGCGCTCACCGGTAGCCGTGGTGACGCAGCGCTTGGTGGGTTCCCACCCCCATGGGGCCGTCTTGTTTGTGCCCGGCAGCACACCGGGTCGAACCAGGGAGATTGTAGAGCCGGTGTCAATCAGGGCCCGGATCGACGTCTTCCCCAAGCTGCACTGTAGATAGATCCCTGGAGAGTGTCCAATTCGGCCCACGCGTGGTGCCGGCTCCTCGGGGGAAACATCTGCGGGAGGCGGCCTGTTCCCGTTCACGCCACCTCGCTCTAGTTTAACGCCGGCGAGGGGCGTTCTTCTCCGGGGACGTGCCGCCGTGGTCTGCCGTAATTCCTCCTCTTCCTCCTCGCTCTCCATCGTGGCCTGGAAGGTTCTCTGTCTGTGCGTTGGCGCTTCAACTGTGTGATTCATCAGCGGCTCCACCCGCTCTGCTTCTGCCACTGCAGTCTCCCAGTCGCTCGCGGCGTGGATCCGTACGTGGCTCTGGAGCTGGGCCGGGCGGAGACCTTGGATGAAGCTCCGGAGGGCGAGCTTCTCTACCGCCTCCGGTGCGAAATCCGGGTAGCTGCGCCGGGTTAGCAGCCGTATGTCTGCAGCATAGGTTCCTAGGCTTTCCTGGTTGCTTCTATGGCGGCGGGTCAGCTGTTCCTGGGCGTGCTCAGCGTCCACCATTCTCCCAAATCGTCTCTGGAGCGCCCCTTGTAGCGCTGGCCAGCTGTAGCGCTCCTCAGGCAGGAGATCAGAAAGCGTGCAGAGAGTTCTCCCTTCCAAGGCCAGCGCGACTTGCACGGCGGTTTCCTCTGGTGACCAGCCGTTCAGCGCAGCGGCCAGCTCGACCTGGGTCAGGTAGTCATCCAACGTGGCCTCGCCGTTGAAGCGGGGAATCTTGGCCCGCTGCCTAACAGATGGGATGGCCGCCTCCTGATCGATCGTCACTCTCGATCGCCGTGGGATCGCCAGCCCGTCCTGTCCTGAAAAGGGCGGAATGCGGGGCTGGTTTGCTCTGCTCTGCCCGCTCTGTCTTGAAAAAGACAGAAGGCGGGGTGCGCTGGCCCTGTCAGGTCCGCCGCCGCTTTGTTCGTCCCGGCTCCTGGCTCCCGGGGGTGGTGTCTCGGTCCCATCGTCCATCATCAGCTGAGCAATGAACTGCTCCAGCTGCTGGATCTCCATTCTGATCCTGGCATCCATCTGCTCCATCCCACTCCTGACACCAGTGTAACGTGCTGCTCGACATGGCGACGTCCCACCGGGAGATTCGAACTCACGCCTCCCGCTCCGGAGTCCCGCACCCTACCTGTGTCGCCAATAGGGTCAACCCACTTGGCAAGCCAAGTAGGGTGCTCATATTGAGTTCGCTACACTACTCCCCTCTGGTTCTCGACATCGTCCCGATGTCAGCGCCCCATTACTGCTTTGGACAGGAGATCCCACTTCTGACACCAGTGTAACGTGCTGCTCGACATGGCGACGTCCCACCGGGAGATTCGAACTCACGCCTCCCACTCCGGAGTCCCGCACCCTACCTGTGTCGCCAATAGGGTCAACCCACTTGGCAAGCCAAGTAGGGTGCTCATATTGAGTTCGCTACACTACTCCCCTCTGGTTCTCGACATCGTCCCGATGTCAGCGCCCCATTACTGCTTTGGACAGGAGATCCCACTTCTGACACCAGTGTAACGTGCTGCTCGACATGGCGACGTCCCACCGGGAGATTCGAACTCACGCCTCCCACTCCGGAGTCCCGCACCCTACCTGTGTCGCCAATAGGGTCAACCCACTTGGCAAGCCAAGTAGGGTGCTCATATTGAGTTCGCTACACTACTCCCCTCTGGTTCTCGACATCGTCCCGATGTCAGCGCCCCATTACTGCTTTGGACAGGAGATCCCACTTCTGACACCAATGTAACGTGCTGCTCGACATGGCGACGTCCCACCGGGAGATTTGAACTCACGCCTCCCGCTCCGGAGTCCTGCACCCTACCTGTGTCGCCAATAGGGTCAACCCACTTGGCAAGCCAAGTAGGGTGCTCATATTGAGTTCGCTACAATAAGCTGCGGCTTCAGCCATCACCCATTTCGGATAACTCACGTGGAATTGTATAGTAGGAGGAGTCTTTGTCTAATTTGACCTTGTTGTTATATTATACAGTTTCTTTTAACCTGTACTGTACTATCCGAAATAAATTCATTCATTCATTCATTCATTCATTCAATTATGAAATGATAATAAGAATGAAACATTCTGCCTTCTCAGTCTGTGGACGTGGAAAATCTAACACTGCGCCCACTTTATCTGGCAGCGGGATCGCACCATCTGGTGAGATGCAGTGGCCCAAAAAGTTGATTACCGGCAGCCCAAACTGACACTTCGCTGGGTTAACAATCAGCCCGTGTGCTTCCAAGCGTTGGAAAATTTGTTTGAGATGGGCGAGGTGCTCCTCCTCTGACACGCTAGCCACCAAAATGTCATCCAAGTAGACAAAAACAAATGGCAAGTCATGGAGCACCGTGTCCATCATCCTTTGGAAAATTTGTGCCGCGCCCTTTAACGCAAATGGCATGCGCAAAAACTTGAAAAGACCAAAGGGAGTTATTACGACCGTTTTGGGGACGTCCTCTGTGCACACCAGGACCTGGTGGTAACCGCGGACCAGATCCACTTTTGAAAAAATGTGCGTCCTGGCCAAGTGCACGGAAAAATACTGGATGTGCAGGATGGGGTAACAATTGTGTTCCGTGGCGTTGTTTAAGCAATGGAAATCGCCGCACAGCCGCCACGACCCATCAGACTTGGGCACCATGTGCAGTGGGTATGCCCAAGGGCTGTTGGAGCGCCTAACAATGCCCAAGCATTCTAAGCTAGCAAACTGCTTGCACGCGATGGCTAGTTTAGCCGCATCCAGGCAGCGAGGGCGCGCAAACACGGGCGGGCTTTTCGGGGTGATAAAATGCTCGACCCTGTGCTTGGTTACCGTAGGGGAAAAAGTGGGCACCATGACTGCTGGGAACTTGGAAAACAAACGCTGGTACTTACCCCCTGGAGCTAGAATATTTGTGTATGTTGGTGGCCCAACTCTCCGAGCTGTGCAGGGCAAGGAGGAAAAAGATACAGCATCCACTAAACACATGTTGGGAACATCAGCAAATGGCGTGAACTTATATAGCGCTTTTTCTCATCTCTCGATGACCAAAGCACTTTACAGAGCCTGCTATCCACCCATTCACGCACACATTCACACACTGATGGCGGCAGGACTGCCATAAACACAAAGACGCTAGCCTGACCACCAGGAGCAACTGGAGGTTCACTGTGTTGCTCAAGGACACTTTGACATGCAGACTGCAGACAGAGCGGGAATCAAACACTGACCCTCCTATCAGTAGTCGGCCACACTACACCTGCACCACAGCCGTCCACAAGTCGGTGAACACACAGAAAATCAGCACCTAAGATGGGGACCGAACATGCAGTTACCACAAAGTCCCACTGGTAATTACGTCCATGTAAACATACAGTCACTGTCCTTTCTCCAAATGTCCTGATGCAGGATCTGTTTGTGGCTGTTAAAGATTGCCCACAGCCTTCTGCCAGCCTGTCTGTGCTGACTGGCAAAATGAGGCTCTTCTGGGAGCCAGAGTCTACCAGAAAACGTCTCTCCGAACGTGTGTCCGTGATGAAAAGCAGCTACTCCCTGTCACCAGCAGTCACAGCTGCTACTGACCGCTGGCTGTCCTATTTGCCGGCTTCTTGAAGTGGCACGGCAGCAGACAACATTGCACTTCCTTGCCAAAACAGCGGTGATCAAAACGCAGCGTTCTGGTCCTGTTTCTCCGTCCCATCCCGGCCACCACCATCAGCTCCTCGACCTTGCTGGGCTCTGCTGGAGATCCCAGTCTCACTGCCTGAACGCTGAAAGCCTTGTTTTCCAGGATGATGTGGTCTGCCTCCTCTGCCAGCATGTGGTAGTTCCTGGCTGCCAGCAGTGGTGAATTAGCAAGAATCGCTCTCGCAGAAGCTGGTAGATTTCTGAGGAAGAGGTGGGCAAAAAGAAAAGATCCATTGTCTGTGCCCATCAACGCAAGCATGCTTTCCATCAGGTCCACAGCCAATCTGTCTCCTAGCTCCGAGCAGGTGAGGAGCTTTTCTGCCCTCTCTGCATCTGAAAGGGTATAACAGCACAGCAGCAGTCGCTTGAGAGCACCGTATTTTCCTTGGGATGGCAGGGCTCAGAGTAGACTCATGGCGTGCTGTATGGCGCGCATGTCCAGCGAGGCCACCACATGGTGGTACTTTGTGTCATCTGCTACGACTCTGCGGAGGGTGAACTGTGCTTCCACATGAATAAACCAAGCGACTGGGTCGTGAAGCCAAAAGTCCAGGAGTCTGACTGCTATGGTGCGTGCAGCGGCAGGAGACTCCAGCGGGAGTGTTTCCGTGGCTGTGCTCGGTCCGTTTCCATTTCACGTCTCTTGGTCACCAATGTGGAAGATGGAATCAGACGAGACACGAGCTGACGACAACAAAGTTTATTTCTCCTCCAACACAGAACAGACTAACTCTGAAGGCCAAAGTGAACTGCTTCATACATTTTCTCCCCACCTCTGGCACTCAGGGTAAACACATTAACATACCAGTTACCAAGTGTGAACACACATCAACGTACACATTAACACATTCGCGCCCCTGCGTCCTCAGGTGTGAGTCTGGCACAGTGGGGCGAAAGGCATATATTTATTTACGACATACCCCCCGGAGCTCTGGCGCCCCTGGCTAGCACCCCCACACCCCGAAGTACTGGGTGGAATGTCGTCTCCTTTGTGTCACCACAATACCAGAATTTTTCCTTTCGATAAGATACCATTAATTTATGAGACTTTTTCTTTGATACTGATAATTTTTGCCCCTTAAAGGAAAATCACATGATTGCAGTTTCATTAACATGCAGCGCAATATGAAATACGAATAAAACTCATGAACATAAATACTTGAAAGAAATGCTTAAAAAAATGAACATAAAATAGAACAGTGAGCCAAGTAAATAAAAATAAAATGAAATATAATTCAATTACAATAAAAATGATTAGTCTTAAAATGAATGCAAAATTAATTCAATTTGTTAATTTGGTGATGATTCCGGTGGCCTTGATGTCCCACTTGATGAAGACCCTGGAGAGACTGCTCCTTGCTCACCTCCACCCCCTGGTGGAACCAGCGATGGATCCACTCCAGTTCGCCTACCAGCATGGCATTGGGGTGGAGGATGCGGTGATCTTCCTCCTTCACCGTTCTCTGTCCCACCTGGAGAAGCCCGGGAATGTGGTGAGGATCATGTTCTTTGACTTCTCCAGTGCTTTCAACACCATCCAACCGATGATCCTGAAGGACAAGCTGCTGCGCGCAGGGGTGGACCAGCACCTCTCATCATGGATCCTGGACTACCTCACGAACCGGCCTCAGTTTGTGAGAACCCGGGACTGTGTGTCCGACACGATCATCAGTAGCACGGGGGCCCCCCAGGGAACGGTGTTGGCTCCCTTCCTGTTCACTCTTTATACTGCGGACTTCTCACACAACACAACACACTGCCATCTACAGAAGTTCTCTGATGACTCTGCGATCGTTGGCCTCATCTCCAATGGAGATGAAGCTGAGTACAGAGGACTTATCCAGGACTTCGTGGACTGGTGCCATCGGAACTGCCTCCAGATCAACGCGAGGAAAACTAAGGAGCTGGTGGTGGACAACCCCTCACAGTACCAGTAAATATACAGGGAACAGACATTGAGATGGTGACATCCTACAAGTACCTGGATGTTCATCTGAACAATAAACTAGACTGGTCACACAATACTGATGCACTCTACAAGAAGGGACAGTGCAGGCTGTTCCTACTGAGGAGACTCAGGTCTTTTGGTGTACAAGGGGCGCTGCTGAAGACATTCTATGACACGGTGGTGGCATCAGCCATCACTTTTGGAGTGGTCTGCTGGGGCAGTGGCATTACTGCAGCCAATAGGAAGAGACTGAACAAACAGATCAAGAAAGCTAGCTCTGTCCTGGGGCAGCGCCTTGATCCGGTGGAGGAGATAGGAGAGAGAAGGACGGTGGCTAAACTGTCATCTCTGCTGGAGTCCGAGTTCCACCCTATGCATGACATACTGAATGCACTGAGGAGCTCATTTAGCAGCAGACTACATCATCCCAGGTGCACAACCGAGAGGTTTCGCAGTTCCTTCCTACCAACGGCTGTCAGACTGTACAACCTAAGCAGGGCTGCTCGCAGAGATAGCAAAAAGACGTAACAACCTAATAGTTTTTTGAATGCAAAAGATGCAATAGACTTACACAATGGTCCCCTCCGGCATACAACTAGGAAAATACCGGTAGCTACGGAGGGTGAGAATATGTATGGGCACATAATCATACCATGTAGGATAACTAAGTAGACGGTTGTGCTGTTTCATCCCATCTAGCAACAATGCTCTGCACTGTGTGTGTTTATACATTTACATATTTATTCCATCTAGCTACAATGCTCCGCACTGGGTGTGTTTATGTTTATATTTATATATCTATATATTCATTCCATCTAGCTACAATGCTCCGTACTGTGTGTTTATATACTCATATATTTATCCCATCCAGCCACAATGCTCTACACTGTGTGTCTGTGTGTATATATATATATATTTATAGTAATATGTACATATGTATATTAGCTGCTCTTGCTTGCTTGCTTTTTTTTTTCTTGCCTTCTGATTGTTGCTCTGAGTGTTGCTATCCCTGTGCTGTTGCAATCCTGGAATTTCCCCGTTGTGGGACTAATAAAGGCTTATCTTATCTTATCTTATCTTATGATTCTCCATCATCCAGGCGGGTCAGTCTGCTGGATGAAAGCTCAGTCAAGTCAACTGGACTCAAATATTTTTTACTTTAGAAATGTTTCACCATTCATCCAAATTCTATGGTAATACCAAGCAACATATACAGTATGTATAATTTTTTCCACAATGCAATTTTTAAATTTTTTTAATTTTATTTACAGTGGGGCAAAAAAGTATTTAGTCAGCCACCAATTGTGCAAGTTCTCCCACTTAAAAGATGAGAGAGGTCTCCAATTTTCATCATAGGTATACCTCAACTATGAGAGACAAAATGAGAAAAAAAAATCCAGAAAATCACATTGAAGGATTTTTAATGAATTAATTGGTAAATTCCTCGGTAAAATAAGTATTTGGTCACCTACAAACAAGCAAGATTTCTGGCTCTCACAGACCTGTAACTTCTTCTTTAAGAGGCTCCTCTGTCCTCCACTCGTTACCTGTATCAATGGCACCTGGTTTTGTTTTTGGGTTTTTTTTTGTTACTTTATTTGTACCCGTAGGTAGATTTGGTTTGCAGTCTGGTGACAAGCCACTGGCTGCCGGTCGCTGCGTGCGCGAGCGCCCTAAACCTACATGTTTTTGGTATGCGGGAGGAAACCGGAGAAATCCCGGAGTAAACCCACGCAACACGGGGAGAACATGCAAACTCCACACAGCTCACTGTTGGTCGGGGGCTGGGATCGAACCCACGATCTCATGATCCCCGCGATCCCTCGGCCGAGGGTAAACTGTGCTGCCACAGTGCTAAACCACTGCGCCACCGTGCAGCCCGTGTTTGAACTCTTTATCAGTATAAAAGACACCTGTCCACAACCTCAAACAGTCAGACTCCAAACTCCACTATGGCCAAGACCAAAGAGCTGTCAAAGGACACCAGAAACAAAATTGTAGACCTGCACCAGGCTGGGAAGACTGAATCTGCAATAGGTAAGCAGCTTGGTGTGAAGAAATCAACTGTGGGAGCAATTATTAGAAAATGGAAGACATACAAGACCACTGATAATCTCCCTCGATCTGGGGCTCCACGCAAGATCTCACCCCGTGGGGTCAAAATGATCACGAGAACGGTGAGCAAAAATCCCAGAACCACATGGGGGGACCTAGTGAATGACCTGCAGAGAGCTGGGACCAAAGTAACAAAGGCTACATCAGAAACACACTACGCCGCCAGGGACTCAAATCCTGCAGAGCCAGACATGTTCCCCTGCTTAAGCCAGTACATGTCCAGGCCCATCTGAAGTTTGCTAGAGAGCATTTGGATGATCCAGAAGAGGATTGGGAGAATGTCATATGGTCAGATGAAACCAAAATAGAACTTTTTGGTAAAAACTCAACTTGTCGTGTTTGGAGGAGAAAGAACACCATACCTACTGTGAAGCATGGGGGTGGAAACATCATACTTTGGGGCTGTTTTTCTGCAAAGGGACCAGGACGACTGATCCGTGTAAAGGAAAGAATGAATGGGGCCATGTATTGTGAAATTTTGAGTGAAAACCTCCTTCCACCAGCAAGGGCATTGAAGATGAAACGTGGCTGGGTCTTTCAGCATGACAATGATCCCAAACACACCACCTGGGCAACGAAGGAGTGGCTTCGTAAGAAGCATTTCAAGGTCCTGGAGTGGCCTAGCCAGTCTCCAGATCTCAACCCCATAGAAAATCTTTGGAGGGAGTTGAAAGTCTGTGTTGCCCAGCGACAGCCCCAAAACATCACTGCTCTAGAGGAGATCTGCATGGAGGAATGGGCCAAAATACCAGCAACAGTGTGTGAAAACCTTGTGAAGACTTACAGAAAACGTTTGACCTCTGTCATTGCCAACAAAGGGTATATAACGAAGTACTGAGATGAACTTTTGTTATTGACCAAATACTTATTTTACCAAGGAATTTACCAATTAATTCATTAAAAATCCTTCAATGTGATTTTCTGGATTTTTTTTTCTCATTTTGTCTCTCGTAGTTGAGATATACCTATGATGAAAATTGGAGACCTCTCTCATCTTTTAAGTGGGAGAACTTGCACAATTGGTGGCTGACTAAATACTTTTTTACCCCACTGTACTTATTTATTTGTTTAATTTTATTTTATTTTTAGACTATTATTTTGCAAACTTAAATAGTGCTTATTTTGTTTATTTTTCAGAATTATGCCGTTTGGTATCACCATAGAATTTGGATGAGTGGTCTGACATTTCAGAAGTAAACCTTCTTCTGCCGCCCGCGGCGCTGCAGAGCAGAGCTCACTCTGCTCTGCACCGCAGCTCGACTGAAGGCTACCAAGACACAGTGGCCGAATCTCAGGACAAATCTCCTTCTCCTCCCTTGCATACTTGGTGACTTTAGGTGCGTTTGCGTGAAGTGAAGGGCTGTTCCAAGCTGCGTTCCGATTGTCCAGTAGTGCACTCTGAAGTGGACTGCACAGGGTATCCGCCATATTAGCTGAGATTCCAAATCAAAGGGTGTGAACGGTCTTCAGTTCAAAGGGAACTGAGAACTGTACAGGGAAGAAGTGAACAATGGTACATCATTTCACTGGAAGTTGACAAGAAGATTACCCATAAGCCATTGTGCCTGAAATATGAGTAAAACAAACTATTGTTGCTAATGTTATTAACAAGCTAAACTGATGTTGGTTATTGTATATATCAACTGATAGTAATAAACATATATTTGTATTAATATTTTGTTTAAGAAATATAAATTATCCACCATAGTATCAGTACGTGTCCATGGTTGCCATGGTAACACACAGAGGAGGGAGTCAACGGTTACAGGGTGTTTCAAATGGAGAAATTTTGTGAAGGGCAGTTAACTTCACTGATATTCCCTGAGAAGGGAGCAGGGAGTAGGGAGTACAGCTGAAGTTCACTGTGGATAGCTATTGAGCTCTGTCTCGGGAGAAATAGGCCAAATCTCAATATCCTCCCTAAGCCCTCAAGCCCTGAGCCCTTGTAGACTTAGGTGGCAGCCATTAGTAGTGTGTGAGTGTGTGAGTCTGCAAGGAAGGAGAATGAGATTTGGTCTCATTGTCTTCCCTTGCAGACTCGTTGACTTTAGGCGCGTTCACGTGAAGTGAAGGGCTGTCCCAAGCTGAAATCAGGAAGTGGCTGACTGCTCACTCGCTGACTTCATGAGCCCTTACATGAGCCCTTACCTTAAGTCTGCATGCTGACTTAAGGTAAGGGAATTACCCACAGTTCAGAGCGCCACGCTGGGGTTTCTCAAGGAAAAACTCCTGATTGGTCACCTGTTCATCACTGACCACCCCTTCACCCTTGCTCCACCCCACAAAAAAAAGACGCAAACACAGAAGCATGGAAGGAACAACTCCAACCATCACTAAAACGATGTTTCCATGTCAGTCTAATGCAGCTACTGGTCTGCAGTGTGTCTATAGTTGCATTTTTATTTACAAACAGGGAGCAATGAACAAACATTACAGTTTATGGAGCTTTGCATTGAACATGACTCCAAATTCCCAGGCCACTGAAACGCATCTGCTCAAGGTTTCAAGCAAGTATTCAGCTGGGATATTGATGGATTATTGATTATGATTATTTAGTAAGCCAGTGGATAACAATAGCTAAGGATTTAAGATACTGCATTTTAACACATAATGTATAAGGGATAAATAAATAAAAATAAACATACTATAGTGCAGACATTATGTGCTGTATCTCACAAAAGTGAGTACACCCCTCACATTTTTGTAAATATTTTATTTTATGTTTTCATGGGACAACATTGAAGATATGACACTTTGATCCATTGTAAAGTAGTCAGTGTACAGCTTGTATATCAGTGTAAATTTACTGTCCCCTCAAAATAACTCAACACACAGCCATTAATGTCTAAACCGCTGGCAACAAAAGTGAGTACACCCCTAAGTGAAAATGTCCAAATTGTGCCCAAACTGTCATTATTTTGTGTGGCCACCATTATTTTCCAACACTACCTTAATTCTCTTGGGCATGGAGTTCACTAGAGCTTCACAGGTTGCCACTGGAATCCTCTTCCACTCCTCCATGACAGCATCACAGAGCTGGTGGATGTTAGAGACCTTGCACTGCTTCATGTTCTGTTTGAGGATGCCCCACAGATGCTCAGTAGGGTTTAGGTCTGGAGACATGCTTGGCCAGTCCATCGCCTTTACCCTCGGTTTCTTTAGCAAGGCTGTGGTCGTCTTGGAGGTGTGTTTGGGGTGGTTATCATGTTGGAATACTGCCCTTTGGCCCAGTTTCCAAAAAGAGAGGATTATGCTCTGCTTCAGTGTGTCACAGCACATGCTGGCATTCATGGTTCCCTCAATGAACTGTAGCTCTCCAGTGCCGGCAGCGCTCATACAGCCCCAAACCATGATACTCCCACCACCATGCTTGACTGTAGGCAGGACACACTTGTCTTTGTACTCCTCACCTGGTTGCCGCCACACACGTTTGACACCATCTGAATCAAATAGGTTTATCTTGGTCTCATCAGACCACAGGACATGGTTCCAGTAATCCATGTGTAACCCAGTGTTAAAAACATGATGGAATTATGAGTGTTGATACCGCTTTAAGAGGAAGAGGGGACACTCATTTCACAGTGGAAATGGATACTTTGAAGATGGGTATGTAACTACAATGTAAGTTCATAAAATGTGTTCGTGAATGGCTGGGAGCATTTTCTGGAAGGTTTTGATGGCGTTCTAGACATTTTTATTTGGCATTTTAAGCGACCACTGGCTGCATTGTTGGTTTGGCTGCAACAGCCATTGGGGTCCCACCAGCCAACAGGGTCACGCACTCTCTCCCTCGGTCTGTGCGTAATCCGCAGAACGCTCTTAGACACTGCCAAGACACGACCGAGAGAGACGATCACTCACTGAGATGGAGACGCTGACGTGCTAATAGCAGCCTTTGCCCGGATAAAATTTGAGATTGGTAAGCCTAAATTAATACCCGCAATGAGACATTGCTGTACTAGCAAATTCTAATGCCCCGTTTACTAAATTTTAAGATTGGGATCCAAAGGCTGTCAACGCCGTTGAGCGCGGGAATCCCATTGACGCATGTGTCACCTAGCTTGGTAAGTGCCATTCATTGTATATGTGAATGCTAATCGCTAGCTTAAAAATGCTAGCCACCGATGCTAATCTCAGCTAGTTTTTCATCGGAAAAAGACATTTTCCAAAGCTGTAGCGGTTAGCAAAGGTCCCAGTTCTCAGACTATAGAATGTTATTTGATAGTGAATGTTGAATCTGTGGTTCAAAGATGTTTAAAAATTATTATTATTGAATAATTTAGAACTATGTGAAACCTTTGTAATAAGCTTAGAACATAGCTTATTTTTTTTTGTGTTCTGACCTATTTTATAGGTCAAGTTTTTTTGTTTGGACTGGTTGGACCAGAAAACCGGGATTCTCCAGATCTGGATGGCGAGCCGAAGCCCGAATCAGATTGACCACTAGAGGTGGTCTAATTGATCATCTGGAAAGGACTCTAGAAGACTGTAAATTCTGTAAATACATTTTGGGTATTTTATTTTTAATTTTTTTTATTTGTGACAAGTGCTGTGTTTATATATTTTTTGGTTATGTGTACATATCTGAAAAATATATATAGTTGTAAGTTCCCATACACCTACCGTGTGTGTTGTGTCACCTGTTGTTACGCCCTCCAGGCTCCTACGAACCTGTAATCGGTCTGATCTGGCCCAATTATCCCTTTTGCCCAGGTAGAACCAAAAAGGGTACTACACCTAAGTGAGTAGGTGTTAGTGGGTGTTACACATGTCCTTAGTCTGCTTGTCTTTAGCAAACTGTTTGCGAGCTTTCTTGTGCATCATCTTTAAAAGGGGGCTTCCTTCTGGGACAACAGTCATCATGTGGTGCACATATGTGGTTTCATATGCTTCATAGGTGTATTTCTGTATGCTTATTATGTGCTTCACGTCTTAGAGGAACAAAAGGTCTGAACCTCCTAGGGGTAACAGGAGGATGTGAAGTCTGGCCTTTTGTAGGCAAAGAGATGGTCTTAAGGGATTTCCTGACCACCAGGACTTTAGGTGGAGACGAGAAGACCTGGAGGGGGATGCATTGTGATTTGGGATGAAAAGACCATGTGACTGTGTGCTTTGATGTCCTGGGGTATTAAAGGGACAGATGTTGGGGGATTACCCCCTCTTTCTGTTTTTGGATGTTGGAGAATGTGATTGTGAATAAAACTGGTCTTGAGAAATAAACTCAGCCTCGTCCTTCCACACATCTCCACAATGCAGACCAATTTGATGCAGTGTGCTGTGTATGGTCTGAGCGCTGACAGGCTGACCCTCCACCCCTTCAACCTCTGCAGCAATGCTGACAGCACTCATACGTCTATTTGAGATTGTCACATACGTGACTCATACGTCACACTCAGATTGTTGCTCTGAGTGTTGCTATCCCTGTGCTGTTGCAATCCTGGAATTTCCCTATTGTGGGACTAATAATGGCTTATCTTATCTTATCTTATCTTATTTTCAAAAGACAAACTCTGGATATGAGGCTGAGCATGTGCACTCAACTTCTTTGGTCGACCATGGCGAGGCCTGTTCTGAGTGGAACCTGTCCTGTTAAACCGCTGTATGGTCTTGGCCACCGTGCTGCAGCTCAGTTTCAGGGCGTTGGCAAACTTCTTATAGCCTAGGCCATCTTTATGTAGTGCAGCAATTTTTTTTTCAGATCCTCAGAAAGTTCTTTGCCATGAGGTCCCATGTTGAACTTCCAGTAACCAGTATGAGCGCGTGTGAGAGTGATAACACCAAATTTAACACACCTGCTCCCCATTCACACCTGAGACCTTGCAACACTAACGAGTCACATGACACCAGGGAGGAAAAATGGCTAATTGGGCACAATTTGGACATTTTCACTTAGGGGTGTACTCACTTTTGTTGCCAGCAGTTTAGACATTAATGACTGTGTGTTGAGTTATTTTGAGGGGACAGCAAATTTACACTGTTATACAAGCTGTACACTGACTACTTTACATTGGATCAAAGTGTCATATCTTCAGTGTTGTCCCATGAAAAGATATAATAAAATATTTACAAAAAATGTGAGGGGTGTACTCACTTTTGCGAGATACAGTATCAATTATTTTGTGTAATTTTCATAAAAAAAGTAAAATTATTTTTTTCATAATTACCTCTCTTTCACTCTGTAAGGCTAGTGCCTGCAAGATGTTTAGATCAGGCAATTGATTCCTTCTGTTCCTTGGCCATGAAGATAAAATCATTCTTAAAATAAAAAAGTCTGAATCCCACAATACTCAGCAGCATGTTTGTCATGTTTGTCAAGGTAGGGTGACGTGTCATAAAGTGTCCCATTCCATAGAAACATGGGCCATTTCAAGCCCTCTCAGACTGGCACACTCACACACTACTAATGGCTGCCGCCTAAGCCTACAAGGGCTCAGGGCTTGAGGGCTTAGAGAGGAGATTAAGATTCGGCCAGTGGGTCTTCAGCTCTGACATCTGATAGGCTGCCATAATCATGTGACACGGCAGAGGCAAGCCATGTTTGTGTGCAGCATTGTGTAGCACACCACGTGTGTGCACAATGTGGCACACTTTCTGTGGGCTGTACATGAGCGTGCCATCCATGCGGTCCAAGCAGTGCCAACCGCCTTTTAGCTGGCACTATGGCCCGTTCTACCACCGACCGAGTGCAAGCATGGATGTTGTTGTACCGCTGCTCTCACTCGGTCCGTGGGTCGGTTAGGGGGGTGAGGAGCCGCAGCTTCAGAGTAACCTCTGTCACCTGAGAGATACATACAGGTGCGTCTTGTGGTAGACTGCAAGTCTAAAATAGAACATTACTGGCACATGCCTCTAGGGGGAACTACCTGTATTGTTCAGCACTACTATGAAGGGGACACATTAGAATAAGAGTGTGAAAACCCCGCGCAGAATCCATGTTCAGTCTATTATGTGTGTTGCAGAATAAACGGCAGAGTTAGCCAAAGAAATAACTCAAGTGTGATCATTGCTACACGGTAGGATATCACACAATTGGCGACGAGGATTAAAAGAAAAAAATCAGCGGCGAGAAACAGAGAACATTGCAAGTGTGGCGAACTCAAGTGACTCCAGTAGTTCGAGTGCAAGTTCAGAGGAGGAAAAACGAGGTTTCCCCACCACGACGAGCAATGGCGGCTGTAATCGGAACGGTAACCCCTTTTGATAACTCGACTCAGTCATGGGAAGAATATGGTGAAATGTTGGACTTTTTCTTCCAAGCTAATGACATTGAGGAGCCAGACAAAAGGAAGGCTGTACTGTTGAGTGGAGTTGGTGCAACTACTTACAGCTTGTTGAGAAATTTAATAAGCCCTGCATTACCGAAAGATAAAACGTACGACCAGCTTACTGCTGAGCTTCAGAAGCACTTCAGCCCCAAACCGAGTGAAATCGTGCAACGATTCAAATTTAATTCACGCATAAGGAGGAACACTGAGTCCATAGCAGAGTATGTGGCAGAATTGAGGAAATTAACACTGCACTGTGATTACAAAGACTCATTGGAAGAAATGTTAAGAGACAGACTTGTGTGTGGAGTGAATGATGACCGTATGCAACGGCGACTTTTATTTGAAACAAAACTCACTTTTGTGAAGGCTTTGGAATTATGCCAAGCGATGGAAACAGCATCTAAAGATGTGAGAGAAATGCAAAGGAAACTAGCAGAGGACACAGCAACGCATGTTCGTGTGCCTAAGACCCAAGTAGGTGTCCACAAAGTGTTGACTGACAAAAATCAGCACAAATTCCCCAGTTGTTATCGCTGCAAAGGCCAGCACAATGCCGCCGAGTGCAAATTTGCCACTGAGCTGTGTCATAATTGTGGCAAGCGAGGGCACATTAAGAAAGCATGTAGAATAAAGGTGGACAGCGCACAGGTGCTGAAAGCGACAGTTAATGGGCAAAAGTATGAAAACAAGGGCCCAGGAAAGGAACAGCGAGCGAATCAACTGAGAGGGGAGGGAGAAAGTGATACAGAAGACATGGGTTTTCACACAATTTACAACACGTCAGAGGAGCTGACCAAGGTAGCGCCCATCACGCGTACCATGAATGTTAATGGAATGAAAGTAACATTTGAAGTTGATACAGGCTGTGGAGTAACCATATTAAGTAAACAGCAATATACACAACTGTGGAAGAAAACAGACACAGCAGAATTAAATCCCTGTTCATTAAAATTAAAAACATACACAGGAGAGAAACTAGACGTGCTAGGCATGGCACAAGTGAAGGTGCAGCACGAAAACAAAGAAAAGGACTTACCTGTAGTAGTAGTTGGGAGCGAAGGACCAAATCTACTAGGGCGAAGTTGGCTACAAGAACTGGCCATGATGGATCAGTTGGTGAATAAAGTGGAATCTCAGCCCAAATTGCAGCTGGAGGAGATCCTCGAAAGACACGCTGAGGTGTTCAAAGAAGGCGTAGGACAGCTAAAAGGTGTCACTGCAAAGATTAATGTGGACAAGGAGGCCCAACCACGATTCTGCAAACCCCGACCGGTACCCTATGCAGTCAAGCCACTGGTTGAAAGCGAGCTACAGAGGCTGCTGGATGACAAGATCATTGAGCCAGTGCAGGTTGCAGAATGGGCGGCACCCATAGTCCCAGTGAGAAAGCCGGATGGCTCCATTAGAATATGTGGAGATTACAAACTCACTGTCAATCGAGCATCACGGGTGGATCAGTATCCAATTCCTAAAGTGGAGGACCTCTTCGCACAGCTGAATGGCGGCCGACACTTCACGAAATTAGACATGAGTCACGCCTACCAACAAGTAGTCCTGGAAGAAGAATCAAGAAAGTATGTAACCATCAATACACACAAAGGCTTATATACCTACACACGCTTACCATTTGGAGTAGCTTCCAGTCCTGCTATATTCCAGAGAACTATGGAGGGCATCCTAGGTGGAATTCCGAATGTTGCCGTTTATTTGGATGACATCCTTTGTACAGGACCAAATGAACAAGAACATCTGAAAACGCTGAAGGAAGTGCTTCAACGGTTGGAGAAAAGCGGTCTGAGGTTGAAAAGAAGCAAGTGTGAGTTCATGGGAAAAGAGGTGGTGTTCCTAGGCCACAAGATTAACGCCAGTGGTCTACACCCTCTAACAGACAAAGTGGAAGCCATTGCGGAGGCGCCTGAGCCACAAAATGTTACTGAGTTAAAAGCCTACCTGGGCTTGTTGAACTATTACCATAGGTTCCTCCCAAAGCTCTCCACGCTGCTGGCACCACTACATACCTTACTTAAGAAGGAAGAAAAATGGTCATGGGGGGTCAAGCAGCAGAAGGCGTTTGAAGAGTCCAAAGCGCTACTTCAGTCCTGTAGTGTGTTAGTGCACTATGATTCAAACAAACCACTCATCCTGGCGTGTGACGCATCACCCTACGGTGTGGGTGCTGTACTCTCTCATCGTATGGAGGATGGCTCAGAGAGACCCATAGGGTTCGTCTCAAGAACTCTTAGTGCAGCTGAGAAAAACTACTCCCAGCTAGACAAGGAGGGCCTTGCAGTAGTATTTGGTGTAAAAAAATTCCACAAATACCTGTACGGGAGACAGTTCGCCATAGTGACTGACCACAAGCCACTAATTTCACTGTTCAGTGAAATGAGAGCCATACCCCAGATGACATCTCAGAGAATTCAGAGATGGGCCGTTACATTAGCAGCGTATGAGTACACCATCGTTTACAAAGCCGGACGGGACCATACGAATGCTGACGCGATGAGTAGGCTACCCTTGGATGGAGGAAGAGACAGCACGCCTGAGGAGGAGGAGAGAGTGCTATTGTTTGAAGATATCGGCGTGCCCCTGGTGAACGCACAACAAATAAAGAAGTGGACAGACAAAGACCCTGTTCTAGCAAGAGTGCGAGAATACATCTTGCGAGGATGGCCGAAGATGAACAGTCCTGAGTTCATTCCCTATGCCAGACGACAGGATGAGCTCAGCACCCAGGAAGGTTGTATCCTGTGGGGAGGACGCGTGGTTGTTCCACCACCTGGTAGGAATGCCTTACTGCAACAACTACACCAAGCACACCCTGGCATCACTCGCATGAAAGCGTTGGCGAGGAGCTACATGTGGTGGCCCAACATGGATGCAGAGGTGGAGGCGCTTGTGAAGTCATGTGCGGCATGCCAGGAGAACAGGAACAGTCCTCCAGCAGCCCCACTACATCCCTGGGAAGTTCCAGATAAACCATGGAGAAGAATTCACATTGACTACGCAGGTCCATGGATGGGAAGAATGTTCCTGATCATAGTTGACGCATACTCAAAGTGGATCGATGCATATTCTGTGAGTAGCTCTACTTCTACTGTTACCATTGAATGTCTTAGAAAGAGTTTCAGCCAACATGGGCTACCTGAAATCATAGTATCAGATAACGGTACATGTTTTACGAGTGAACAGTTCCAAGAGTTTTCTGAAAAGAATGGCATACGTCACATCACGACTGCGCCATACCATCCTTCTTCTAACGGCTTAGCCGAGAGGGCCGTGCAGACGTTCAAGTCACTCATGAAAAAGATGACAGGAGACTCTATTGAAACCCGAATGTCGAGAGCTCTGTTCAGCTATCGAATAACACCCCAATCTACAACTGGCAAGTCACCAGCTGAGCTGTTGTGTGGAAGGAAGTTGAGGTCAACATTTGACTTAATACATCCAGACTTCAGAAACAAAGTGCATGATAAACAAGAGAAACAAAAAGGTTATCATGACATGCATGCTAGAGAGAGAATACTGAGAGAAGGAGACGTGGTCTACACCCGCAACTTTGGCTCAGGACCAGCCTGGGTACCAGGAGAAATAACAGAAAAGACAGGCCCTGTGTCATTCAAGGTGACATTAGGTCATGGACAAGTGGTGAGGCGACACATCGACCAAGTTCGTGGTAGGAGCTCCATTCCCCTGCCGATGGCACCAGAGGTGTTGTCTGACACCCATCCTGAGGAGAGCATCAACGAACCACCACTTCAGGTGAAACCTGAGGTAACCGTCTCTGCAGATTCTACGGGCAGCACTGCAGCAGCCGAAACAGTGGAGCAGTCTGAGTCTTCACCTGCAGTTGGCTCACCTGCCGTGAGAAGATCTCAGCGAGCTCGGAGAGCTCCAGACTACTTGAAGGACTATACTTAGTCAGTAGTGAGTTCCCCAGCCACAGGACAAGAATGCGTCCTGGAACCTCACTGGGATGCGGTAGTCAAACCAAATCCCCAGTTAGACTGTTATGTGTGTTATACATGTGAAAAAAAAAAAAAAAAAAAGAAAGAAATTATGTGTATGACACATGTGTTTAAGAAATTAAAAAGTAACTGTGATAGTTCAGGGTTAAATTGGAGTTCCAGGATGTCTAGTAATTGGCTAGTGTAATTAAGAGTAGTTTAATCTAGAGGGGAGGGATGTGGTAGACTGCAAGTCTAAAATAGAACATTACTGGCACATGCCTCTAGGGGGAACTACCTGTATTGTTCAGCACTACTATGAAGGGGACACATTAGAATAAGAGTGTGAAAACCCCGCGCAGAATCCATGTTCAGTCTATTATGTGTGTTGCAGAATAAACGGCAGAGTTAGCCAAAGAAATAACTCAAGTGTGATCATTGCTACACGGTAGGATATCACAGTCTAAAAAAACCTGAATAGGGCTGTCTACGCCTATGTCACCGACCTCATGAATGCGTGGAACGACGTGCAGAGGGATCAAAAAACTACGATTTCAATGCATTTCTATGTCGATGTTAGCTAAATTTAAACCAAATAAATGCCAAATTGGTGTGCAGCTGGCTCATGTAGTCATCATCATCTTATGAAAGATGGTGATAGCAATCAGAATACAAGTTTTTTAGATTCATATCGGTCAGCAGAGATTAGCAAAGGAGGATTTTGTGGGCTGCCTTTTCATGTGAGTTGGCTGAGGGATGATATGACCCACATCTCCGTCCGGCCACAAATCGAGGTTGCTCCTGCTGCAGATATGTCTGTTTATCAAACTATGACTCTTATTTATCATTAAAAGTAATAACTTGCCTACACTTAAAGCTAATGCAAACATGCGAAAAACACACAAATTTGCATGGAAGGGAGTTAATAGCTAAAATAGCATTAGCATAGAAACATGTCGGCTCAGTAGAAATATTAATTCCAATTAAACATGATGGCTTTTTGGGGATTTCCCCAGCAGGTACAATTTATTTTCTATTATTGGAGTGTTCTGCCAATTATTGTGAAATCAGTGCTGCCAGCTGAAGGTCTGCCCTGGAAAACTCCTGTTGCAGGGGTTGTGGGTCTGCAACGCACTGCCATAAAGCAAAGAAATGCCTGGCAAGAGGAAAGCATTGTAGTAGATGTGGATTCTTGAATCACTATGCCAGGCTGTGCCGTTTGTTTTTCCCGGGGAACCCAAGGGAGGAAATCACCCCGCCTGCCCCTGACGGACACTGGGAACGAACGGAATGAAGAGCTAACGGACACCCTCGCTTTCAAGTCGACCAGTTCTCAGTGTCGGTACCTATGCCGATGAGTGACACCATGCTAGCCCCAGATGCCTCCGGTACTTGGCCACAGTTGGGTGGGGGTCTGCAGCTACAACAGTGTACACTACAACATTTATAGAAGAGGACAGGGCCAGACCGATGAGCATGGAGTTACAGCATGCTCAGCAGCAGCACATCAGGCCAAGTAAAATTCTACTTGGGTTATGGACTTGGTTCGGGTTTGGGGTGATGAATGTCCACGGCGAAGATGGGCCAAATAACAGCCAGCAAAACATCACGAACGTCTGCGGAGAGTGGCTAAGTTGGGAGTGGCGTGCTTCCGGCTGTCTGACGGCTCGATGAGGCATGCCAACCAGCTGTGGCGTGTCCAGGAGGACGCTCCAAGTGGTGAGGCTGGACGGGAGTCAGTAATGGTGGTGTGGGATCCGGGCTCCGTCGTCCAGAAGATCAGCCATCGCTGAGGGGGCCTGCCGCCTCCAGGGGCGCGCCTGCTGAGGGGCTGCCCTTGGCCCTCCTATGACAGTTCCATCTTTCCTACCCAAGTGACTGTGCGGTAGCACTTTATTTATAGTTCTGCGTGTGGATGTTATGTTTTGGGGATTGTATACAGTTAGGCCCAGAAATATTTGGACAGTGACACAAGTTTTGTTATTTTAGCTGTTTACGAAAACATATTCAGGATACAATTATATAATCAATATGGGCTTAAAGTGCAGACTCTCAGCTGTAATTTGAGAGTATTCACATCCAAATTGGAGCAAGGGTTTAGGAATTATAGCTCTTTAATACGTAGCTGCCTCTTTTTCAAGGGACCAAAAGTAATTGGACAATTGACTCAGAAGGCTGCAAAAAAAAAAAAAAAATAACAAGGCTGCATGGGCTCTTCCCTCGTTAACCTGTCATCAATTAAGCAGTTAAAAGGTCTGGAGTTGATTCCAGGTGTGGCGTTTGCATTTGGAAGCTGTTGCTGTGAACACACAACATGCGGTCAAAGGAGCTCTCAATGGAGGTGAAACAGACCATCCTGAGGCTGAAAAAAAAAGAAGAAATCCATCAGAGAGATAGCAGAAATGTTAGGAGTGGCCAAATCAACAGTTTGGTACATTCTGAGAAAAAAAGAGTGCACTGGTGAGCTTGGGAACTCAAAAAGGCCTGGACATCCACGGAAGACAACAGTGGTGGATGATCGCAGAATCCCCTTCACAACATCCACTCAAGTGAAGAACACTCTCCAGGAAGTAGGTGTATCAGTATCTAAGTCTACCATAAAGAGAAGACTTCATGAGAGTAAATACAAAGGATTCACCACAAGGTGCAAACCATGAATCAGCCTCAAAAATAGAAAGGCCAGAATTGACTTTGCCAAAAAACACCTGAAGAAGCCAGCCCAGTTCTGGAACAGCATTCTTTGGACAGATGAGACTAAGATCAACCTGTACCAGAATGATGGGAAGAAGAAAGTTTGGAGAAGAATTGGAACAGCTCATGATCCAAAGCACACCACATCTTCTGTAAAACATGGTGGAGGCAGTGTGATGGCATGGGCATGCATGGCTTCCAATGGCACTGGGTCACTTGTGTTTATTGATGATGTGACAAAAGACAGAAGCAGCCGAATGAATTCTGAAGTGTATAGGGATATACTTTCTGCTCAGATTCAGCCAAATGCAGCAAAGTTGATTGGACGGCGCTTCACCAATGATCCAAAACATACTGCAAAAGCAACCCAGGAGTTTTTTAAAGCAAAGAAGTGGAATATTCTGCAATGGCCGAGTCAATCACCAGATCTCAACCCAATCAAGCATGCATTTCACTTGCTCAAGACAAAACTTAAGGCAGAAAGACCCACAAACAAGCAACAACTGAAGACAGCTGCAGTAAAGGCCTGGCAAAGCATCACCAAACCCAGCGTTTGGTGATGTCCATGGGTTCCAGACTTCAGGCAGTCATTGCCTGCAAAGGATTCTCAACAAAATACTGAAAAGTAACATTTTACTTAGGGTTATGTTTATTTGTCCAATTACTTTTGAGCCCCTGAAATGAGGAGCGTTTGTATAAAAATAGCTACAATTCCTACACGTTTAATCATTGTAGGCTACCTTTTTGATCTAGCCTACAATTAGGGAGGGATCATGTGTTTCTGAACCCTCCCTTAGTTATGCTGCTAATAGGTTTAGTCAGCCGGGGGACCTCCAGTAATGCACTGGGCCTCACTCCTTTCCTCACTCTCTATGAAATATTTTTTTTTGCTGGTCATTAACATTTGTTTGTTCTCTCCCATAGATTGAGTCCCCATCGTGCTGTTTGCTCTCTACATGTCTGTTCTTTTCTTCTTCTCTATCCCCTCACCCCCCAGCCAGTCGCAGCAGATGACTGCCCCTCCCTGAGCCTGGTTCTGCTGGAGGTTTCTTCCTGTTAAAAGGGAGTTTTTCCTCTCCACCGTCGCCAAGTGCTTGCTCACAGGGGATCGCCTGATTGCTGGGGTCTTTCTGCAACTGTGGGGGTTCCCCCTACAGTTGATAGTGCTATGAGATGACTGTTGTTGTGAAATGGCGCTATATAAATAAAGTTGAATTGAATTGAATTGAATTCATATATTTTTGTTCAACCACTTGAATTAAACTTTAAAGTCTGCACTTCAATTCCGTTGTAGTTGTTTCATTTCAAATCCAATGTGGTGGCATGCAGAGCCCAAATCATGAAGATTGTGTCACTGTCCAAATATTTCTGGGCCTAACTGTATATGTATTATTGTTTTAGTTTAGGAGCATGGCTGTGATTTTTAGTTTAATAAAGGACTTTTTAGTTTATTTGGTGGCAGTATAATCCACCATGTCGTGCGGGTTGTGTGGCAGTCCACCCACCAGTCCTATTTTAGGTTGCTTTGTGTGAATGTGTTCGGCCATTTAAGGACACTAGTTTTCGGTATTTTTAGAGAGTGATTCAGGTCCTGGGGTGGATTTCAATTGTGTGTGTGTTTTTGGACTTTCTGAGAGGGGGGGAGGGGGTGTATGGTTTGGTGGCACTTTATTGTGAAGTGCAGTGTGGTGACGTGCACTTCCCATCACGTCACCGCACTGGCCTATGTAGGAGCGAGTCACCATCCTACGGCCTCTTTGCCAGATGCCCACGCTGGTGCCTGCCGTGTACTGTTGTGTATATCATTCTTATAATAAAGCTGTGTTCGCCAACTTCACCTTGCTGCATTCATCACCCAGGTATTTCCATACATAACACACACCCCCTCTACTTCTGCATATGGGACCTTAAATCGAAAGAAATCTCCACTGAAATGAATGACAAGTGCGAAATTTTCTTTTGATCCTGATCAAATTTTGCCACAAGTTACACATATGATGTTTGTCAATTTAAAAGATAATATTCCACGTAATTAAAGTTGTCAGCTGTCATATAATAATAGAATAATATTTAGTTTTGGTTTAAATGACTAGCGGACGACAACTCCCATCATCCCACATCACTAAATGTAATCGTAGAGTGGAAGAAGGCTGTTTTGGTGATGTGTTTAATATGTTTTTCAAAAGAAAGTGTCTGGTCAAAGATGGTGCCAAGGTTACAGATTTGGGGAAAAGAGGAATTTAGGGTCCAGTGAGTGCTGACTGAAAGTTGTGGAAAAATAAGCTAGACGAACTAACAGCGCTTTTCCACTAGGGTCAGTACGGTACGGTACGGTTTGGTTCGGTACGGGACGGGATGGTACAGTTCAGTTCGGCCCGCTTTGTGTTTCCACTGCTCTAGGTCTCATTTGAAGTGGGTGGGAATGTAGTTACAGGGAGGTGGCGCAACCCTCTCCCTCCCACTACGTAAAACAAGCGTAATGTTACGCAAAACACAAGCTGGCAGGATACGAGGTGTCTGTGTTCTCTGGCTGTTTTTGCCAGATTAAAGGCAAAAACGGAGAACAGAAGGCAAAGGCGGTGATATGACACACTCTGGAAAAGTACTGGAGCGTTTAGGAAACCATAGAGCAGTATAAAGGGGAAGACAAGAGGATACCAACTACATTACATATGACGGTAAGCTAATGAATGCTAATGCTGCTTTGCTTTTAAGTCCGCCGTACAACATTGTAATGTCGGCAAGTTATCGGTATTAGGTACTAAAATATGTATTCTCTGTGTGTGTTTCAGATGGCTCTCTTGTGGCAAAAATATTGCTTCAAATGGTCAGTGTTAACGTGCAACACAGTGATGTGACCCCAACTTCACGAACGCAAAGTGGTTAGAAACTGCAGAATGTCTGTAGAAATGTTTAGCTTCCTGTGCAACAAATTGCTCTGATCTGTGTCAAAATCATGGAGAGACTGTTGAGACGTCATGGAATTTACCTGCTGCAGCCAGTGGTGTCGTGGCAAAGCATGGATCAGGTGCCATATTGTAGCATATGAGTCGTTAAATATATATTTCAACAGGTAAACAGTACTGAGTTAGGCATAAGATATATTTAACAATTATGATGCATTTTAAGCCAAAACAAATCAATCTAGGATTAAAAGTAATTAAAATAATGCAGTCACAAGGTTACATGGAGAAATATGTGGATTAACTGGAAATATATCGTATTGAGTATTGCTGACTACATGTAGATACTGTGTAAATATATATTCTCTGCATTAACAGAGAACTATACATGTATTCATGTAGTATTGCCCTGGGAATTTTGACAATAAACCTTTGTACTTTTGCAGATGTGTCTATTTTGTTTTATGTGTGAAGGTTACCACCAAGTGACATAAATTAAATATAGAGATTGGAAAAGCTGTCTAAGAACAATCCAGCAGTTTGACAAATCACTTTTGGTTTGGAGTAAGTCTGGCAAAAAAAAAATTATTAACCTTAAAGCAGTTTGTGTTTGTCAGGGGTGTCCAATCATGTGCCATGGAGGGCCAAGACCCTGCAGGTTCTCTCTTCTATCCCATTATTAGGAAAAACAGACGCTAATATGGCCCAGAATTCCTCCATATACTGGTACTGTCACTAAAGTGTGCAGTGTCTTCTGCACTGGCACATCCAACAATACAGTCTTCAGCAAATAATTGTGTTGGTTACTTTTCTTAAAAATGAGCCATTATTTTCAGAGTCACTGATAAACGGTTCGTACTGTTGACTCTTTTCCCACCAGTGTCTGAACAGACAAAATAGAAAATCATGATGCAAACACATAAATCACTAAATTTTTTATTACAATCAGCAGCAAATTACAGATTATTTAGAATGTGCAAAATTCAAACTGTAAAAAAAAAGAAACTGGAATGGTTCACACATGCCGGCCACGCTGCCTCACTGAGAAGCAACTGGTCGGCCCCTCGTACTGGTCCTGGTTCAGCAGATCTTCAGCCTGCATCTCTGTAAATAGTGAGGCAAGGTCTGGTTTGGGTGGATCATTTTCCTCTTGCCTAGATGAAAGACAGAAATGGGTGGTGGATAATTAAAGCAAGTTTAAAACATATTTGAGAAATGAATGAATCTTTATTTTGGATAGATTAGACTAAAAGAAAGGAACAGAATAATATAACAAAGGGGGAAAAAATCCAGTAAGGTCAAATTAAACAGTAACTCCTCGGATTATACAATTCAACACAAGTTATGCGAAATGGGTGATGGCTGAAGCCGCAGCTTATATTGCCCACCCATGTTCCAGCTAAGAATTCAAAAATAAAATAAAACAAGAGCGATTACAAATCAGAACAAAGCCAAGACAAAACGTGACAAAAACTAAGCTACAACACAACACAGGCTGGATATGTCAATCCTTATGTGATTTTACATGTCATCTTGTATATATGTTTGGAGTATTTCTTCCTTTAGTTTTTGTTTAAATTGTCCAAGCGTTGTACATGATTTTAATTCAGGTCCAAAATCGTTCCATAATCTGACTCCTTGCACTGAAACACAGTGTTGCTTGGTGGTAGTTCTCACTGAAGGTTTTTGAAATATACATGTTCCTCTGAAATGATATTGTTTCTCCCTTATTTGGAACAACTTCTGGATATTTGCGGGCAGTGATAGATTCTTCACTTTAAACATTATTATTGCAGTTTTAAAGTCAACCAGATCTTTCAACTTGAGAGCTTTTAATTTAAGAAAAAGTGGGTTTGTTGGTTCCCTGTAAGCAGCTTTGTTGATTATTCTAATAGCTCTCTTCTGAAGCATAAAGACTGGATATACAGTGGGGTAAAAAAAAGTATTTAGTCAGCCACCAATTGTGCAAGTTCTCCCACTTAAAAGATGAGAGAGGCCTCCAATTTTCATCATAGGTATACCTCAACTATGAGAGACAAAATAAGAAAAAAAAAATCCAGAAAATCACATTGAAGGATTTTTAATGAATTAATTGGTAAATTCCTCTGTAAAATAAGTATTTGGTCAATAACAAAAGTTCATCTCAATACTTTGTTATATACCCTTTGTTGGCAATGACAGAGGTCAAATGTTTTCTGTAAGTCTTCACAAGGTTTTCACACACTGTTGCTGGTATTTTGGCCCATTCCTCCATGCAGATCTCCTCTAGAGCAGTGATGTTTTGGGGCTGTCGCTGGGCAACACAGACTTTCAACTCCCTCCAAAGATTTTCTATGGGGTTGAGATCTGGAGACTGGCTAGGCCACTCCAGGACCTTGAAATGCTTCTTACGAAGCCACTCCTTCATTGCCCGGGCGGTGTGTTTGGGATCACTGTTATGCTGAAAGACCCAGCCATGTTTCATCTTCAATGCCCTTGCTGGTGGAAGGAGGTTTTCACTCAAAATCTCACGATACATGGCCCCATTCATTCTTTCCTTTACACGGATCAGTCGTCCTGGTCCCTTTGCAAAAAAACAGCCCCAAAGTATGATGTTTCCACCCCCATGCTTCACAGTAGGTATGGTGTTCTTTCTCTTCCAAACACGACAAGTTGAGTTTTTACCAAAAAGTTGTATTTTGGTTTCATCTGACCATATGACATTCTCCCAATCCTCTTCTGGATCATCCAAATGCTCTCTAGCAAACTTCAGACGGGCCTGGACATGTACTGGCTTAAGCAGGGGGACACGTCTGGCACTGCAGGATTTGAGTCCCTGGTGGCGTAGTGTGTTACTGATGGTAGCCTTTGTTACTTTGGTCCCAGCTCTCTGCAGGTCATTCACTAGGTCCCCCCATGTGGTTCTGGGATTTTTGCTCACCGTTCTCGTGATTATTTTGATCCCACAGGGTGAGATCTTGCGTGGAGCCCCAGATCGAGGGAGATTATCAGTGGTCTTGTATGTCTTGCATTTTCTAATAATTGCTCCCACAGTTGATTTCTTCACACCAAGCTGCTTACCTATTGCAGATTCAGTCTTCCCAGCCTGGTGCAGGTCTACAATTTTGTTTCTGGTGTCCTTTGACAGCTCTTTGGTCTTGGCCATAGTGGAGTTTGGAGTCTGACTGTTTGAGGTTGTGGACAGGTGTCTTTTATACTGATAACGAGTTCAAACATGTGCCATTAATACAGGTAACGAGTGGAGGACAGAGGAGCCTCTTAAAGAAGAAGTTACAGGTCTGTGAGAGCCAGAAATCTTGCTTGTTTGTAGGTGACCAAATACTTATTTTACTGAGGAATTTACCAATTAATTCATTAAAAATCCTTCAGTGTGATTTTCTGGATTTTTTTTTTCTCATTTTGTCTCTCATAGTTGGTATACCTATGATGAAAATTGGAGACCTCTCTCATCTTTTAAGTGGGAGAACTTGCACAATTGGTGGCTGACTAAATACTTTTTTGCCCCACTGTATGTTTGTTTTATATGTATTTCCCCATACTTCAGTACAATATGTCATGTATGGGAGTATTAATGAATGATACAAAGTATATAGTGTGGGTTGATTCAGCAAATATTTCACTCTGTGTAGTATTGCAATTGATTTGGATATTTTACCTTTAATATAATTAATATGTGGCTTCCAACACAGTTTATTATCAATTATTACGCCAAGGATTTTAATTTTGGATACCCTTTCAATCTCTACACCATTTACACTGAGTTTAGACACTGAGTTGTTGTGATGGTGTGAAATAACGTTATCAATAAAGTTTAGCCACCGCTGTGTCGCCCTGGTTTCAAGTGTGGGTGGTGTTTTATGCTTGTATTGCTAAAATATAAAAGGAAGCACTACAATGGGTCTCAAATATTTGTAATGTGTTCTTTTACTGGATGAGTTTAAAGATGAAATACTGTAGACTACACATATAAACTAAATTCTAATGGTGACTGAACATCTCCCATTCCCCAAGGTGCAAGATACATTATTATGACTAGAACTCATAAAGGATCACAGAAGTGATCTGATAAAAAAAATAAAAAAATAAACAAGCGATTTATTTTACGGTGGCTATTATTGGATGCACCATTCATTTTCAGTTACTCTGTAATTAATATTCACACAATCAAATAAATCTCACTTTACCTATACTTTAACGTAAAAAGCAAAAGATTTGACTATAAATATGATTGATGTGTTGTTTACCTGTCACAATACTGCTGTCAAAACGTCGCCATTCCAAGCAGATCCTGTTTGGACTCTACAATCAAAATACACACACCTTAAGTTCATGCACAGCACGAAAATGCAACATGTAAAAAACCCACCTTTTTAGCCAGGATCACAACTAACTTTTTTCATCAGATATTGTCAACACAAAAAAGCAACATACAAGGACGGACGTAGCATTGAGCTAGGTCATCGTTTAAACACGATTAAGTTTTCGTCTGTCCTAAGTGAACTTTCCACTGCTGGGAAATATAACGTAAAACACGAATATCCCATCACTCACCGTCCTGTATATCACAATATCACGGCTTCAACTGCTGAAGTTGGGTGCGTTGCGGCTGTACATTCAATTCAATTCGGGTGGTTGGGTCTAATTCCTGGTGCGTCACCGTCTATTTTCCAGTGCATCTGCTTGTGCTCCCAACTGCAAGCTCAGTCTGCTTCCCTCTGCATTCACTCATCAGCCGAAATGCACAGAAAACTCTGCTGGACCGCGGTGTTGATTTCTGTTGATTTCTGTTAAGCCATTCTATCGTTGTTGTTTATAATATCACTTGTTGGCTGGCTCACAGACGAATAATTGCAAATGGCGGCCCGCGAGCGATTCAGGAACGTCAGCGTAACGCCCACTCTGATGACGCTACGCCCAGACCAATCAATGGCTAGCAGTGGCTTGACGTAACGGGGCCGGTACACTTCGGACCTGCTCTTCAGCGGTCTGAAAAAAATAGGAACAGTTCCCAAAAAACAGAACTGTAGGGACTGCGGGTCCCTAGTGGAAAAGCGGACAAACTGTGCTGAACCGTACCGTACTGACCCTAGTGGAAAAGCGTCTTTAAGAGTCTCACCAGGCCAGGTAAACAAAGCACTGAGGAATATCAACCCCCGCAAGGCAGCAGGACCAGACACCATACCTGGCGGGCCCTCAGAGCATGCGCTGCAGGGCTGACTGACGTTCTCACAACAATCTTCAACCTCTCCCTCAACCAGAACATAGTTCCCTCCTGCTTCAAAATGACAACCATCATCCCCCTCCCCAAAAAGAGCCCACCAACCTGTCTGAATAATTACAGACTGGTAGCACTCACTCCAATCATCATGAAGTGCTTTGAGAGAGTGGTGCTGCCCCTCATTCAGGACAGCATACCGGGCACCATGGACCCCCTGCAGTACACCTACTGGCCCAACAGGTCCACCTCAGATGTTATCGCTGCAGCACTACATTATTCTCTCTTCCACCTGGAAGATAAAGACTCCCACATTTGGATGCTCTTTGTCGACTACAGCTCTGCCCTCAGCCAGCATCATTACAAACACAGGTGTCCCACAGGGTTGTGTTCTCAGCCCCATCCTCTACAGCCTCTTCATCCATGACTATGTTGCCTCCCACAAGGACAATATCATCCTAAAGTTTGTGGATGACATAGCAGTGATAGGATGCATCACTGGAGATGAGGAAGCATCCTACAGGAGGGAGGTGGCCAACCTGGTGTCATGGTGTGAGGACAACAACCTCACCCTCAACACGGACAAGACAAAAGAGATGATAGTGGACATGAGGAAAGGGAGGAGGAGACCCCATCAGCCACTGTTCATCCAGGAGCTTGAGGTGGAGAGGGTGAGCAACTTTAAATACCTGGGCATCCACATCAGCGAGGACCTTAAGTGGACACACAACACCACAGAGCTAGTTAAGAGAGCTCAACAGCGACTGTACTTTCTGAGGAGGCTGAAAAAGTTTGGCATGTCTTCCAGGATCCTCAACAATTTCTACAGCTGCATCATTGAGAGCATCCTGACCAACTGCATCACTGCGTGGTATGGCAGCACCACTGCCCTGGAGTGCAAATGCCTGCAGAGAGTGGTGAAGACAGCGGAGAAGATCATCAGGACTCCACTCCCCTCTCTGCAGAGCATCTACCACCGCAGAGTCCAAAGGAGAGCTGATGCCATCCTCCAGGACCCTACCCACCCCCAGCACAGAATGTTCACACTTCTACCCTCAGGCCAGAGGTACAGAAGTGTGAAATGCAGGACAACCAGACTGAAAAACTCCTTCTTTCCCACTGCCATCAGACTCCTGAACAGATAACAACTCCCAAAACTCTAACACAGCTTCGCATATAGGAAGTCACACATTGGCTGCTAAATTTGCACACTGCTCACCTGTACAGTAGATATAGTCTCACCCGTCTGATGACCATATCATCTCTGCTGCTACTTATCATGCACAGTCTACTGGTACTATGGTTA
Source organism: Pholidichthys leucotaenia (assembly GCA_020510985.1). Classification (NCBI taxonomy): domain Eukaryota; kingdom Metazoa; phylum Chordata; class Actinopteri; order Cichliformes; family Pholidichthyidae; genus Pholidichthys; species Pholidichthys leucotaenia. The sequence goes on from CM035849.1 coordinate 298,553,407, forward strand.
CAGAAATAATTTGTAATTATATACTGCTTGTTGCACAATGCTCATTTGCACACTGTACATAGGTTCATGTCATCTCAGGTTCACATCATCTCTGATATCAATATACCACTATCACTTTAGTCATCCAGTGAATTTTCAGTTTCATTCCTCTACTGCCTAACTGTGTGTTGGTGTGTGTGTTATTAGCTTCCATTAGTATTAGGATTGAGTTCCTGTGTTAGTGTGTCATGACCTATTAGAATTGTTGTTTCTGTACCTTTTAACTTGGCATTCGTTCAGAGAGCAAAGTAAGAATTTCATTGCTCAGGAAATGTAACATTTCTTAACTGTGCACATGATAAAACTAGAACCTTTGAACCTTTACTCCCTGCTTGTTTCAAGGACAACAGATTCTGAAACCCGACCTGAATTACTTTCTATATGTGCTGTTTTTCTTTTAATATCGTCCTGAAATTATTAAATTCATCTGCAGGTGAAGCTTTATTCACATTCGGAGTCGATTTATTATTTTTTGGAATATTAGTTGGGTAGCTAGTATTTCTGCTTTTATTTCCAAGGATACTGTTGATTATTGTCCATGTATTTTTAATATTGTCTTTGTTTTTTCCAGTTCTTTACTGTAATAGTCTCTTTTACTGCATCTTATTATATATGTTAACTTATTTTTGTATGTTTTATACCGTTGCTCTGCTTCTTTTGTCCTTTTCTTTATGAAAGCTTTATATAATAAATTTTTCTTTTTACACGCCTTTTGTAGTCCTTTGGTTAACCATGGTTTGTCAGCAAATTTGTGTTTAAGCTTTTTTTTAACTAATGGGCAGTTTTTTTCATAAAGAGTGGTTACAATGTTTATAAATGTGTCATAGGCTTCATTTACATCTGATACATAGACTTCTGTCCAGTCTTGCTTCAGCAAGTCCTCTTTAAAAGAACTGATTGCGTTTGGTGATTTGTGTCTGAACGATTTTGAGATTTTTTCTGGGTTAGGCCCCGTGTGGCCATGGATAAGTGCAAAGATTGGCAAGTGGTCGCTTATATCATTTATCAATAATCCACTTTCTATTTTCTTATCGAGAACATTGACAAACAGGTTGTCAATAAGTGTAGCAGAGTGAACTGTGATTCTACTGGGATGTGTTATTGTGGGATATAGACTCATGCTGTACATAGAGTTCATGAACTCTGTAACTACATTTTGTTGATGTGGATTAAGTAGGTCAATATTGAAATCTCCACAAATTGCTACCATTTTCTTACTAGTAATATTATTGTACAGCTCGACTAATTTATCTCTGAATGTCTCAATGCAAGTTCCCGGCGTTCTATATATGCAGCTTATGATTAGATTTTTTGTTTTGTCTAGGTCAATCTCAACAGTAACACATTCCAAAATCCCTGGTAGTGCTGAGGACATTTCATTTACAAGCTTACATCTATATAGGTCATCAATATACAGTGCAACACCACCACCCTTTTTTTGAGATCTGTTAATGTTAAACATCTGATATCCCTCTATTGCCATCAGGGGAGCCTGGTCTTCGGAAGGAGGAGGAGGAGGTCGGGAAGTCCTTTCAGTCCCCTATCGCCGTACCTCCGTCCTCTTGTTGTTAACCGCAGGTGGTCCAGACATATTGTTCCATTCAGGACGTGAGGTCAATCCACACATGCAAACTCCAGCATCCCCTTAATGCTTATGCATATGTGGGCCAAAATACATGGGCTACAGTACTCCCCAAATTCTACCAACATGTTAAGTGTCCCACAAGAGGGGAAAGGACAGTGGATCATGTTTATAGCAAAATTAAGCACACCTACAGAGCCACCCCCTCCCCCACCTTGGACAATCAGACCATCTCTTTCTGTTTCTGATTCCTGCCTACACCCCCCTGAGGCAGAGCCCCCCCAAAAAAACAAACAAACAATTAAAACCTGGCCTGAAAACGCTCTTCTCCAGCTACAAGACTGCTTTGCCTGCACTGATTGGAGCATCTTTGAACAGCAGGACCTGGACTCCTACACTGAATCTGTCCTTTTCTACATCAAATGCTGTATAGAAAATGTGACAGACACCAAACACATCCGGGTCTTACCAAACCGCAAACTCTGGATGACCAGTGAGGTCCAGGCTCTGATCAGAGCCCGTAACTCAGCCTTCAGATGGGCAACTCTCTGTACAGCACTGTCGGAGCTAACCTGAGGAGAGGCAAAAAATTTGTTAAGAACGCCTACAGGAGGAAGGTGGAGGGCTTCCTCTCAGACACCAACCCCTGACAGACGTGGAGAGGCATCCAGGCCCTCACCAACTACAGAGGCCAGGGCCTCCCAACATCAGACAGCAGCCTCACTCTGGCAGAGGAGCTTAACAACTTCTTTGCCCGGTTTGAGCACCCCCCCCAAACCCCGGCCCCCCTTCTCTCCCCCCCCCCCCTCTCTACAGGTGCACAAGGTGAGGAGGCAACTGAAAGCAGTGAAATCCTACAGAGCTGCTGGTCTGGACAGCATCCCAGGAGCAGTGGTCAAAGCATGTGCAGACCAGCTGGCAGGGATCCCCACCAAGTTGTTCAACCTCTCCCTGATGCACACCACCATCCCCTCCTGCCTCAAGGCCTCCACCATCATCCCCATCCCCAAAAAGGCTGCAATTGACAGCCTGAATGACTACAGACCCATAGCACTCACGTCTGTAGTCATGAAATGTTTTGAGTGACTGGTGTCTCAGCACATCAGGGACTGTCTCCCCCCCCTCCTTCGACCTCCATCAGTTCACCTACAGGGAGAACTGGTCTATGGAAGACACCATTGCCACCACTCTCCACAGAGTGCTGAGCCACCTGGAGGACCCAAGGAGCTACGTGAGGATTCTCTTCGTGGACTACAGCTCAGCTTTTAACACCATCATCCCGGACATCCTGATCAACAAATTGCACCTCCTCCAAATCCCCCTCCCACCTGCTCCTGGATAAAGAACTTTCTTACCAACTGCCCACAGTCAGACTTGACCCCCACCACTCCTCCACACTGTCCCTCAGCACTGACTCCCCCCAAGGCTGCGTGCTAAGCCCTCTACTGTACTCCCTGTACTCATTTGACTGTATTTCAACTCACCCAACCACAGTCATCGTGAAATATGCGGCCGACACCACCTTGGTTGGGCTCATCACCAGCAACGATGAAAAGACATACAGGGTGGAGGTAGAGAATCTGCTGCTGTGGTGCCAAGCAAATAACCTGAAACTGAATGTCCAAAAAAACAAAGACCTCATACTGGACTTCAGAAAGAACAGACAGGACCCCCCTCCATAAATGGCGACCGCGTGGAAAACGTCCCTGCCTTCAGGTTCCTGGGCACCCACATCTCCTCTGACCTCTTCTGGACTGTCAACACCAAAGCCCTGGTGAAGAAAGCCCAGCAGTGGCTGCACGTCCTCCGTGTCCTGTGGAAGAACAACCTGGACCAGAAGATGCTGCTGGCCTTCAATCACTGCTCAGTGGAGAGCGTGCTCACCTACTCTCTGGGTGTGTGGTACGCTGGCTCCACGGCCGAGAACAGGAAGGCTGTGCAGAGGGTCGTCAACACTGCCCAAAAAATTATTGGCAGCCCTCTGCCCTCCCTGGAAGACATCTCCAGAGCCTCCTGTCTCAGAAGGCTCAAAGCCATCACAGGAGACCCCTCACATCCCACCACCTGTTTGACCTCCTTCCTCTGGATGATGGTTCAGATTGATCAGGTCCCACACCTCCAGACTGACAGTCCCCCCCTCCCCCGCCCGAACGCTCACATGCACAGAACTGAGAACCTTTTAATTGTCACTATAACTCACCTGTCTTTGAACTCCTCCCTCTCATGTATATTGACGGATCCCTGAAACCACTACAGTACATTCTGCACGCCACACTCTTATGTACATAGTTCCACCTGCGAAGCCACTACCGTACCTGAGTATATACCTATGGGCTATTTGTTATTTTTACTTTTTATTTCTACTTCAGTTGTATGATTAACCATGTGTTCTGTAACTGTTTTATTTCAAACTCTTCTCTTACTTAATTGCGCAGTAGCTTGGTGGAGCTGTTATGTATGAAATAAGCGAGCTGTGAGCCATCTTATGCTGAATAACAAACTGAACTTTATTACACAAGAGATGGATAAATATACAGAGACCTCAGCCTGCCTGACGTCATCACACCTGACACCCGACGCTGGTTACGGCAAGCCCCAGAGCTCAAACCCCCCCAACGTCACACATCAGACCCCCCACTTCAGAAAAAAATGTAGAACAACACATAACTTATCATGTCAACCCCCTTATTATATCTTAAAGAACACTCCTTTTTTTTTTAACTTAGAACTAGGGTCTGCGGATGGACCGCTGCTGGACCCAGCGGGCTAAGTAGATTATTCTGCGACTTTTTTTCCTCTCAGTCTTCCACAGGAAGAACAGTTCTGCCTGGGGGGTTTTGCGGCTGGCCCCTGGGGGCCGCATCCCTGGAGCTGCTGGACCCCCAGGGCTTGGGTCCCACACTGCGGTAGCCGACTCCCATGAAGCCTCACCATCTTGAGCAGCCACCTGGACACACTGTAGTTGGCCGAACTGAGCTGTCTGTCAGCCAAAAGCACGCTGTTCCCAGGTTCACCACAATCCTCAACGGTGCCTGTTGTTTCACTGGCTGCAGCCTGGTCAGTCGCCATCCCAGTCTCTCGCTGGTGCGGACCCAAACCCAGTCCATGACTTGGAGTGGCGCTTTACTTGGTTTTATACATTGTTGTTGTGCTCCCGGTGGCTCTGCATGCTTGTTCAGCTTGGGGCCTCCATTGTGCTGCGGCAGTTCCGTAGTCACCCTGTTCATTGCGGACCCTTCACCCATTGTGTCTGTCATTGGTTGAGGCTCGTCGTGGGTACAGAAGGTGTCCAGTGCCTCTCCACTGTCGCTGGTTGAAGCGGACTCCTCACCCGTCTGCTCGGTCATAACCTCTGTAGCTTGTTGAACGAGGGCATGGGAGTAGTCCGGTTTCTCCTCTCTTCCACCTGAAGAGCTCTACTGTGCTGTGTCTTGAGTTGTCATTATGCTCGTTTGTTGTTGCTGTGCTTCGGGGCTCTCTGCATGGTTGGGCTGCCACAGGAGAGGGAGCCCAACCCTCTGCTGCTTCCCCTCTGGGCGGCTCTCCTCCTGAGAGTGTGGGGTGGCTGGTGTGGTGCCGGTATTAATCACGTTGTCGTCATCCAGTTCCAACTGCCGCACCCTGACCATTCGAACCTAGCACTGCGCCTAATGGCAAAGCCCAGTCCGTAGAAAAGGTCACATCCCATAATGTTGTCACCGTGCGCTGTCACCTGGAACGTGAAGTGGTACACAATTTTGGGCTTGCAGCAAACAGTCAGTTTCACTGTTCTGACATTGCACAGTCTATGACCACCGTATCCATACAACGGCGTCGGGTTCTTCTTGATTTTGTGGTTGGGGAAAAACTTCTTTACTGTGGCCCAGTTTAACATCGACTGCACTGCCGCAGTGTTGAGCAAGAGTGGTACAGCTACTCCTTCTAATTCAACCATGCTTATGGGGCTTACCGAATGAATGGTCGTTGTTGGCAAGTCGGCTGGCTTACTTGGCGGGCCCCACAGTGCTGGCGACTGGCATACCCTGGTGAAATGGTTCAGGCACCCACACTTGTTACACCATTTTCCTCTTGCTGGGTAAACTCGAGCTCTGTCCCAGTGCGTTGGGGACCCACAACCCCCACAGATGGGGCCTCTTGGAGTGGACCTTTGGCTCACTGCATTCGCCTCGTACTCTTCTGCCGTGTACTCTTCATCGTCCATGTCCACCGCATTGGCTAGTGTCGTCTGTCCTGGTAACGTCTGTGTTTGGCGCCCATTTAGCTCCGTGGCTAACTTCTCCGTTGCTTCTAGCTGGGATGCTAGCTCTACCGTGCTAGCTAGCACCGTGTCATTTGGCACCATTAGCAACTTAACTCACAACCTCATGTTACGTGTGTGTTCAGCAAAGTAGCTCGCAAGAAGTTCAACAGCATCTGCGTATGACTCCGTAGGTCCTAACGTGTGGAAAACTCTCCGATCCTCTATGCTGAGTCTGTGGACAAGAAGTGCTCATTTCCTTATTTCACTGAGTTCACCCAGGCCCAACGCTGCAACATATTGTCATGGCGCAATTATTGTGAAGTGCAGTGTGGTGATGCCGACTTCCTGTTGCATCACCGCACTGCCCTATATAGTGAGGTGGGCCACCATAGGTGCTTCTTCTTGTGTCGGATGATCCCGCTGGGTGCTTGCCATGTACTGCTTCACATTAACACCAATAAAGCTGTGTTCAACGTTACCACTCTCTTTGCCTCATTCATCACTAGGTTTGTGGACATAATATTTGGCGACTGAAGATCAACTCATGGAGGCGTGCGTTACATGACTCCGTCCTTTCCTGGAGCTCCCAGGCGAGCCGCCGGTGCCTTGGCCACATTGGTTTGAGGCTTTCCAAACCTACATCACAGTGCTGGACCTCAGGAAGCTCAATAAGGTGAGGGCACATGTGCTTCTCATCCACAACCTGGGTATCAAAGGCCACCGAGTCCGACAGACGCTCGGCGCATCAGACTCATTCAAAGACGTCGTGGAGCTGCTAGCTAACCATTTCACCACTCCAGACAGTGTGACTGTATTGAGAATGTAGAGGTGTAGATGAGTCCATCCACCAATTTGCCGCTGACTTAAGGCAGCTAGCTAGCGAGTGCCATTTTGGGCAGCTTGAAAATGAAATGGTGTGCGACCAACTAGCAGAGCACACATGCTACGCTGGACTGTGAGCTAGGCTACTAATGGCGCTGAATGACTTGACGTTAGCTAGAGCTGTTGAGCTAGCTCTCCAATTGGGGGCCGCAGACAAGCTAGCTTTGGAGCTAAACTGGCGCCAGTCACAGAAGCCACCGGAGCTGTCCGCCACAGCAAATGTTGCGGATTCGGATAGTGAGTATAACTTGGATGAAGATTTTACAGAAACCAATGCTGCCAGCCGAAGATCTGCCCTGGGAAGACCCCCATGCAAGGGCTGTGGGTCCGCAATGCACCGCCATAAAGCGAAGGAGTGCATGGCAAGAGGAAAACATTGTAGCAGATGTGGACGCTTGAATCACTACGCCAGGGTGTGCTGCTTATCTGAGCCAGAGAGCCCACGGAAGAAATCACCCCGCCCGCCCCCCAACAACCATCCATACAGTGAGCCCTAGCACGAACGGGTACACGTATTGCGCAATGGAATTAGACGGTGTGGTGGTGCCACTGTTGCTTGACATAGTGGCGGTGCAGTCGATGCTGAATTGGGCCACGGTGAAGAAGTTTTTCCCCTACCACAGGATAAGGAGTAAGCCGGCGCTGTTGTATGGCTACGGAGGTAGCAGGCTGTGCATTGTTGGGACTGTGGAGTTAACTGCTCATTACAAGTCGGTGAAAAATGATTGACTTCACTTTCCAAGTGGCAGCGCACGGCGATAACATCATAGGCTGTTGCCTGTTCTCCAGACTGGGTTTCGCCATTACAGACGATGCTGGGAATGAATGGCCAGGTTGTGGCCACCGGAACCCTCTGGTTCCAGTGGTCGAAGAGGATGTGGTTTGGGATGAAGCACTAACGGACACTTTTGCTTTTGAGCTGGACCAGTCTCACTCAGGTTCGGCGCAGGAAAGTCTCACTGCCGGCACTCGGGAAGTTGTTGTGTGGGGCTATTGAGCATGGCGGCGGGGCACCTGCGTTGGTAAGTGACACCATGCGAGTGACACATAGCCCCAGATGCCTCCAGTGCTCGGCCGCAGTTGGGAGGGGGGTCTGCAACTACAATGGTGACCGCTACGACGTTTGTAGAAGAGGACGGGGCCAGACCGATGAGCATGGAGTTGCTGCATGCTCAGCAGCAGCACACCAGGCCGAGCAGGGCCCCACTAGGGTTATGGACTTGGTTCGGGTTGGGGTGATGAACGACTACAGCGAAGATGGGCCAGACAACAGCCAGCAAAACATCAAGCACGTCTGTGGGTAGTGGCGAAGTTGGGCTCAGCGTACTTCCAGTTGTCCGATGGCTTGTCGAGGCATGCCAACAAGCTACGGTGTGTCCAGGAGGATGCTCCAGGTGGCGAAGCTGGATGGGAGTCAGTGATGGCGGTGTGGGATCTGGGCTCCGTCGTCCAGAAGATCAGCCATCACTCTGGGGGCCTGATGAGGGGCTGTCCTGGGTGCCCCCATGGCAGTTCCACCTTTCCCACCCAAGTGACTGTGCTGTGATAGCCTTGTTTATAGTTCTTGTGTTGTTGTGTTTTATTGTGTTTAGCTTAGGAGCACGGCAGATAATTTTAGTTTGCAGTAAAGACTTTTAGTTAATCCAGTGGCAGAATAATCCACCGTGCCATCTAGGGATTCCATCTAGGGAGTATTGTTTCAGAGAATGCTAGGCTGGAGGATGAACTATCTCTCAGAATGGGAAGAGCGAGCACTGTGTTTGGAAACTTGAGGGAGAGACTGTTGAACAATCGACATGTGTCTATCCGTGTGAAATGCAAAGTGTACAGAGCGACAGTACTGGCTACTCTAATGTACGGTGCTGAAACTTGGACTGTCTACAGAGTGCAGGTGAAGAAGCTTCATGCGTACATGATGAGACACCTTTGAGCCATAATGAACATCTCATGGAAAGACAAGATAACCAACATAGAAGCGTTGAAACGAGCTGGTCTACCATCAATGGAGGACATGCTAATACAGATGAACCTGAGATGGCTCGGACATGTTGAGAGGATGGACCACCAGCGTCTCCCTTGGCAGTTACTCTACTCACAGTTATGTGAGGGCAAACGTAATCAGGGTAGACCAAGGCTCAGATTTAAAGACACTGTTAAAAGAAACTTGAAGAAGTTGGGCATAGACAGGAGTTCCTGGCAGTGGAAGGCTAAGGACAGAGCTGTGTAGGAATCTGATCGGACCTAAATGAAACAGTCATTGTCGCCCATGACAGACTGCTATGATGATGATGATGAAAGGGGGGGGGGGAATGTCATGGTGCACTGTGAAGTGCAGTGTTGTGACGCCGACTTCCTGTCACGTCACCACACTGCTGTATATACTGGGGTGGGCCGCCATAGGCACTTCCTCTTGTGCCAGATGATCCTGCTGGGTGCTTGCCATGTACTGCTTCACATTAACACCAGTGAAGCTGTGCTCACCGTTACCACTCTCTTCACCTCATTCATCACCAGGTTTGTGGACATAATACGTAGGTCTCGAACACATCCAGCCACCGTGGTCACAGGACTGCTGGTTCCCCTGGGTGCTCAAGAAAAGGCTGTAGTGGTGCCACGCAAGCCTCCATGGTTTTATCTGTCATCGCCAAATGTTATGTATGAAATAAGCAAGCTGTGAGCCATCTTATGCCGAACAACAAACTGAACTTTATTACAGAAGAGATGGATATGGATGTTACATGTCAAGTCATGTCATGTTTCCACCAAATAGATTTCATGTTTTAGCTACATTAGTTTGAGGATGATCTTCAAGGGACCACATGTTGGCTTCCTCTCTTACACTGAGAAGATTGGACCCAAGCTTTTCTCCAACAAGGCTTCTCAGTTCGCATCAAAGTGTGGAGTCACACACGCCTTCAATAAACTGCTAGTTGAGTGTCAGCTACTATATTAGGGGACTGTTGGAGAGCAGAACTTAGCAGCTGTGAAAGTGCATGCGAATAATCTTTTACATCTTCCCCATGAAACTGTCTGCGAGCACAGAATGCATGCAAAAGCTGTGGTATAGTGGTCTCCTCTCTTAAGTAGGAAAACAAATCACTGGGTAGCCTAGACTGCCTCCCCATGCGCAACTTAACTTCCTCCAAGGTTGACTCTTTTAATAGAGAAAGAATCAAATGAACTTGGTCTGCATCACATAGACCCCTCGCCCTTATTGCCTGCTCAGCCTCTTCAATAAAGTCACCTACTGATTGAGCATCTCTACCTGGTTCACTGCCGAAAGGTACAATGGATCTTTCTCCATATATCCATCCATGCATCCATCTTCTACTGCTTTTCTGAAGGTCTGGGTCGCGGTGGCAGCAGTTCAAGCAGGGGACCCTAAACTTCCCTCTCCCTGGCCATCTGCTCCAGCAATTCAGAGAGGATACCAAGATGTTCCCTGGCCAGCTGGGAGATGTAGTCTCTCCAGTATGTCCTGGGTCTGCCCCGGGGCCTCCTTCCAGTGGGACGTGCCCAAAACACCTCAAGTGGAAAGTGTCCAGGAGGCATCCTGATCAGATGCCCAAACCACCTCAACTGGCTCCTTTTGATGTAGAGGAGCAGTGGTTCTACTCTGAGCCTCTCCCGGATGACTGAGCTCCTCACTCTCTCTCTAAGGGGGAGTCCAGCAATCCTATGGAGAAAGCTCATTTCAGCCGCTTGTATCCGTGATCTTGTTCTTTCGGTCATTACCCAAAGCTCATGACCATAGGTGAGGGTAGGAATGTAGATTTACCAGTAAATCGATAGCTTTGCTTTAGAGTTCAGCTCCCTCTTCACTACAACAGACCGGTACAACGTTCGCATCACTGCAGAGGCTGCTCCGATCCATCTGTCAATTTTATTTTATTTATTGGTTTATTTAGCAGGGACAGTGCACATTAATGAACAGTTTTGTCATCTGTAGCCCCTGGACAGATGTTACAAGTCACCCTAAAAGTAAAAACAAATGAATATAAAATTACAAGAAACAGAGAAGAAAACTAATAACAGAAATCTTGGCATTAATATGAAAACTTATTAAAACATCCTTTTGTTATAGGCTATTGTCACAAAAACATGCGATTAAGACATTTAACATTTAAAACATGTGACCAACAGTACAAATCATGCAAAACAATAAGATGAGAAACATTGGTGTTAGTTAAAATGAGCCAAGTTAAAACTACATATAGTAAACAGAATTATTAGACACAAAAGAAACATGCAAAACAGAAGCAAACAATAATATGTACATAACATTAAACAAGGCAACAATAAACCATGCATGCAGGCACATAAAGATAAACTGAGACAGCAACAGGTGGCAACTGTCATGGGCGGCGAGAGCGTGCCCCCTCCTTCCCGTTTATCTGTCCTCAGGCCATCAGCGCACCTGAGTGAGAAGACGCACCTGCTCCCTCTCATCAGCCAGCGTTTATAAGGAAGCGCTCTTCAGTGACTCAGCGCTGGCTCGTCTGGGTATGCTGCCCGTCACTGGGACAAGCAAGTATAATAGTTTACACAGGTGGGAATGTTACTCACCTGTTTATTCTCTTCTCCCTTCAGGTTGCTGCCATCATGCGGGTGTGTCTCCAGGACTGCTCGTGCTCTCCTGCTACCTTGTCACCAACCTACGGCACTCAACCTCCACCCGGCCAGGCACCACCAGCTCCATTCCCTTCACCCTGCTGGTTCGTCTATTCCCCGCTAGGGCCCTGCCGGTTCTCCCTTGGAGTTCACGTAAGTGGTAATTTGGCCAGTCCATTTTCCCTTACTCTGTTCCTCCATTTACAGCTCTCATCTTCTCTCCACAGGCCGTTTCCTCTGGCGAGTGACTGTTTCAGTAGCTGTGCAGCTACTTTGACATTTAATAAAGCTCTCAAACGTGTGTTGTTGTCTGTGCTTTCTCGTTGCTGCATCGCGCACGTGAGCTGATTGTTAATTAAAACCATGACAGGCAACAAGAGGAGTTCAGCACAGAAACACCGAGGCAATTAAAAAATGCAACTTAGTTTTAGTGTTGACAGATCTGATTGTCAGTTAGCCATTTCTTTGAACGAGCTTTCAATAATTTACATGAATCCAATTCTCTGATAGATTTTGGGATATAATTCCATTCTAATGCAGCTTTAACAGAGTATGCAGACTGACTGAAAGTGCTTTGTCTGAGTGGAATAATGCAGTCCCCTCTTGCTGCACCTATTGTGACACGATATCCAGTAGTTCTGATGGTAACAAACTCCCTAAGTGGAGGAGAGGTCAAGCTATGGATGATCTTATACATAAGACAAATATTTGATTGTTTAATCAAGTTTTCCAAGCTCAACAGATTAAATTTTTTTAGTATTGGACAATGATGATAATGTACCCGTGTCTCTAATGGTTTGAGAGTAATGATGCCAGCCTGTAACCATGTTGTTAAACAGTAATATGAGAAAAGACCAGAGTACCTGCACATCTTAGCTGCCTCAACTGACATGTAATTTCAAATGAATCTACAATTTAATGGATTGAATTTGACTCTGTTACAGACCTTCTTCACCTGTGTCTTGAAAGAAAGTTTAGAGTCTGTAACAACTCCAAGATATTTAACCCCTTGCACTCCGGTCAATTTCCCTAAAAACGCCAAAAAATAACGTGCCCAAAGTAAATCAAAAGCTGTTCTTCAACCCTTTGCAGCATCTTCATGGGGTTGGTCTCATTTAAAAGAAAACACTTTGAATTTTTTGGCAAAACAGTCATAATCTCTCTAAGTGCTCCGGCCACTGAGTTACAGTCATCTAAACATACTGAACTTGAAGAAAATAAATTTCGCCTGGGTGTTTTTTTGGATACAAATGCTTGCAAATAACACACAGCTTCAGATCCGGGCTGGAAAATGCAACAGAAATGTAGAACCAAGTGTTATCCAGCTGAGGTCAAAATTTTGTAACAATACCACAAAAAATGAATATATTACACAGCTTTGTTCTCAGGTTGTTCCCAGACGTTTTTGAACTGTGCCAAATTGTGCCAAATGGCACAGTTTGGAAAAACGTCTGTAACTTTTGAATGATTCAATGTAGAAGCTTCATCTTGGGCTCTAATGAAAGGTGAAGGGCTGTGTGTGTGTGTGTGTGTGGGGGGGGGGTTGTCCCCCCCCCTCGCTACAGAGGACGGACATCGCTCGTTGCGCCGCGGTCTGTCATGTGGCGAAGACGCACAGCTGTAATTTACCGATCGGTCAAAAGTCATTTTTGATAACAATTTTCAGGGATAAAGAATAATTCAGCTTATAACACTTACCTGTTCACAACAGCAGCGTAGCTGGCGAACTTCTCTTCCTCATTGTCAGACGAACGTGACGCTGGTCCGCTTGTTACGGACTCGTGGTTCTGGTCTCGCGACCCGGTCAAAACATAATTCCATTATTGCGGTTTTGCGCTTCCATGATTGCGGTTTTGGCGAACGATTTTTCAAAACAAATAACAGTAGTAATTAAAAAAGACTGGCGAACGCGTGTGTGTCACCCAGCCTTCGTCGTTGGCCTCCGTCGGTCTATGGTGACCATGGAAGAGAATCCTAAACGTCTATTCTGCTGGAATAAAAAAAAAAAAAAAAGCACCGCCTGTGGCTGAACAGGCCGATGTGCGAATGGCAGTCCCTGTCACACAGGTCGTCACTTGTGGGTGGTCTCCGTGCTGCTGGGTCTGTGGCGGTTCTTTTTTCATCTGCTGCAACAGTCTGTCTTCACCCAGCCTTACACAAAACAGCTTTCGAACTTCTGTGCTTCAATTGGCTCGCTGCATTCGCAGCGTTGGTAGGCGGGTCCTTCTTGCTAGGTTTTCAGTCTTTGGTTCTTCAAGGTTTCAGAAACCCAATTCAAGGCTCTTAGTCGAATGAGAGGTCAATCATATCTAATCTGTTCGCGGCTGTGTCTGTAGTGGAAGAACGGAAATGCATCTTTTTTTTTCAGTGCGCTCTTGGACGCAGCGCTCTCGTGCGTCCTCGTGCGCTCTAGGACGCAGAGACGTGCCCGCCCGCGGTACACAGAAGTGCAACAGGTTAAATTCAGACACAACTGTAGCCTCTCCCCTGAAACAAAAACATCTTGTCGTGACGCCGAGCACAATGTACGCACTGTGCTCATACTGTCAGTTTATTCCTTATTATTTTCTGTATTTTCTCGCATCAGTGTTATTTTTTGACTTCATGTTTGGGTTTTGAGTTCCTGTTCTATCTTTGGGTTGTTTATTTCATTAACTTATTTTCCTGTTTATAGTTCTCTCTGTCTCTGGGCTACAGCTGACAGTTGCACTTCCGGGCTTTTACTCCATTTGTGGGCGGTGCACCTGTCAAGCTGTCAGCCCTTGCTCCTCTCCACTCACTTGATTCACAGCTGACTCTGATTACGCAATCATCCTGACTGCTCTATTTAAGCCTGGGTTTTCTATTCAAGAATTGTTGGGTCATTAACTCTTCTCAGTTCCTCAGATAACGTTCCTGTCAACCCTGTCACTCCTCAAACATACAGTAAGTCCAGCCCCCGTGCTGGGAGTTACTTTAATCATATGTCCAGCTTGGCTGGGATTCCGTAGTGGTTCCTCTTGTTCTGCTTTTTGTGCATCACTTCGCTATTTAAATAAATTTGCAAAACCTCACTGCCTGCGTTTGACATTCTTAATTTGCCGTGCTTGGCGGTTCATGACGCATCTGGCTCTAAATTGTTAATGTTTTTGGACTTGGTGAAAAACATGGACACCGTTTTAGAGACATTTAGCTGCAGACAAGGTTGATGTAACAATGTTGTTACATGAGTCAAGGTGTTTGTAAGTTCATCAGCAACCTGTCTCATACTGCTACCATGTATGTAAATGACAGTGTCATCTGCATACATTTGGGTGTAAACGTTAGAACAAATAGATGGAAGATCATTTATGTATAATGTGAATAATAGTGGACCCATAATTGATCCACGTGGGACACCTGTGGATAGGTGAAGGGCTGAGGATTGGTGATTTTGTATTTGAACCTGCTGAGATCAATTTGATAAATATGATTCTATCCATTTAAATGTATTGTAGGAAAAAGTGAAACTAGATAATTTAGACAAGAATTCTGATTCACAGTGTCAAAAGCTTTTTTGAAACCAAGAAACAGCTCCAATAACACCACCTTTACCCAAGAGAGACTTGATTTTTTCAATAAAACAACAGTTGGCTGTCTTTGTTGAATAATTTGCCCTAAAGCCAAATTGCATTGGTGCAGGGCAAAATAACTCGTGTTCAGATGGCAGATAACTTGCTGAGCTACGAATTTCTCTGCAACCTTTAACAGTGTAGGTAGAACACTTATAGGCTTGTAATTAGAGGCCGAGAGAGGATCACCACTTTTAAACACTGGCACAGCAACAACCGATTTCTAGACACTTGGAAATGTTCCCTGAGAAATTGAGAGATTTATAATTTTGGTAATAGGAGTAGTTAATGTTGTATTCAGTTCTTTAAGCATCACTACATCCATACCAAATATACACCACCGTTCAAAAGTTTGGGGTCACTCAGACAATTATTTTGTGTTTTCCATGAAATGTCACACTTATTTACCACCATGAGTTGTAAAATGAATAGAAAATATAGTCAAGACATTGACAAGGTTAGAAATAATGATTTGTATTTGAAATAATAATTTTTTCCTTCAAACTTTGCTTTCGTCAAAGAATCCTCCATTTGCAGCAATTACAGCATTGCAGACCTAACATGATTGCACAAGGGTTTTCTAATCATCCATTAGCCTTCTGACGCAATGAGCAAACACATTGTACCATTAGAACACTGGAGTGATAGTTGCTGGAAATGGGCCTCTATACACCTATCTAGATATTGCACCAAAAAACAGACATTTGCAGCTAGAATAGTCATTTACCACATTAGCAATGTATAGAGTGTATTTCTGATTAGTTTAAAGTTATCTTCATTGAAAAAAAGCGCTTTTCTTTCAAAAATAAGGAAATTTCTAAGTGACCCCAAACTTTTGAACGGTAGTGTATCCTTTGCTCAAAATGGTTTAAGAGATCTAACTACTCTTGTAAAACTCTAATTACTGTTGGCTGGGGAGAGGGGAGTCTGGGCTTCTCTGCTTGAACTGCTGCCTCCGCGACCCAGACCTCCGGAAAAGTGGTAGAAGATGGATGGATGGATGGATTACTCTTGTAACTTCTTCTTCTGTGACATTTCTTATGGTGAAAGTAGGCTCAATTGTATTAATTGCAGACATATTTGTATATATAGGTGATCTCTTGCTCCATTCTCCCCTCACTCATGAATGACACCCCGAGATTCTTAAACTCCTCCACTTGGGGCAGGAGCCTGTCCCCAACCTGGAGAAGACAATCCACCCTTTTCCAGCTGAGCACCATGGACTCAGACTTGGAGGTGCTCATTCTCATCCCAGCCGCTTCACACTCAGTAGCAAACCATCCAAGCAAGACCTGTAGATCGTTGCTCGATGAAGCCAACAGACCATCATCTGCAAACAGCAGAGATAAGATCCTGTGTTCACCAAGCATGACACCCTCCGTTCCTTGGCTGTTCCTAGATATTCTGTCCATAAAAATTATGAACAGGATCGGTGACAAAGGGCAGCCCTGGTGCAGTCCAACTCTCACTGGAAATTAGTTCAACTGGGTGTTGGTAATACGAACCAAATTCTTGCAACGGTCATTTAGGCAGTGGTCTACAACCCTGTTCCATGGAGGTCCAAGACCCTACAGATTTTCTGTTCCTCCAGCTTCTTCAGCAGGTGTCTCCACTGATCAGTAATCATTGGGAAGAAACTCAGTGAACTCACCTGTTTAAGACTCTGTCTGGTTGAAGAGTCTTAAACAGGGTACCCTCCCTGTTTAAGACTCTGGTTGAAGAGTCTTAAACAGGGTACCCTCCCTTTTTAAGAGAGGGCACAGAGAGGGACAGATTCACACACAGGATTTCGCCACAGACAATTTTATTAAAGTCCCACAATGGTGTAGACATACAAAAAATGCAAAGAGAATAACTTATAATGATCCATGGCATAACGTGGCAAGCTCAGCAAAGCAGGAACCGTGGCATGACATGGCAGTGACAAATAATAATCCAGCAACGAGTAGCAGAGAAAGCTGGCTAAATACATGGACTCATGGTGGGTGATTGGGTGCACCTGAGCGAGGAAGCAGGGAGAGAAGTCACAGAACAGAGAACAGCTGGGTGTCAAGACAGAAGGGGCGTGGTTGGACCTGCAGGCTGACAGGTAGCGCCCACGCAAGTGCAGGCCAACAAAGCTGCCTCACAGCTGCCAGCCAGAAAGCAGAGTAATAAATACAGAACTCAACTAGAAATGAAGTGCAAATAAACAAGACATGGTAAAACAATACACAAATAAATATATACACAGAAAACCCCCTGGGACTGAGCCTGGGAGAAACCCAGCTCAGAACCAAATACACCAAAATACATATATGATGATGACACACAGAGGAAGGTCATGGGACCAAGCCTGAAGGACAAACCGGCTCAGTTCATGACAGTTTGTCCATAATGGCCATCATTACATTTAGAGGAAAAAGGTGGAAGCTTGCAAGCCTGAAAACACCATCCTAAATATGAAGTACGGGGTGGCAGCATCATTGTGGGGGTGTTCTGTTGCAGGAGGGACTGGTGCACTTCACAAAATAGATGGCATCATGAGGAAAGAAGATCATGTGGAAATATTGAAGCAACATCTCAATACATCAGCCAGGAAGTTAAAGCTTGGGCACAAATGGGTCTTCCAAATGGACAATGACACCAAGCATACTGCTAAATTAGTTATAAAGTGACTTAAGGACAGCAAAGTCAATGTTTTGGAGTGGCCACTACAAAGCCCTGATCTCAGTCCCATAGAAAATTTGTGGGCAGAGCTGAAAAAACGTGTGAGAGCAAGACAGCCTACAAACCTGACTCAGGTCCACCAGTTCTGCCAGGAGAAATGGGCCAAAATTCCAGCCACTATTGTGAGAAGCTTGTGGAAGGATACCCCAAACATTTGACCCAAGTCAGACAGTTTAAAGGCAATGCTACCAAATACTTATACTCCTTCAGGCTCTGTAGACATTGCTACACTGGAAGACTTGTACACTGGCAAGACCCAGTGTCTCATGAGCAGAGGGACTGTTTACCAACACTCGCCACCCTAGAAAAGAGGGAGGTAGGGCAACAAAAGGCAGCTGTCGACGAGGGATAACAGCTAAACTAAAGGTTAATCCCGGGCAAACACAGCTTCCGTTAGTTCTGTTCACAAATGTCCACTGCCTAGAAAAATTGGACTGCTACTACTGGAATGCACACTGAAAAGGGAGGTGAGAGACTGCTGTGGATAGATGGTGTGTGTGATTGTTGAGTTTTTCTGTGTGCAGGCTGGAACTGACATGTTTTTGCTACTCAGTGCTGTGTAACTATGGTAACTAGCCTGTAACTGCCAGGAGTTCCTGTCATATAATGTGATAATTATGTGTGGTGTGTCTTTAAGACTGTGGTGACGTCACAGGTCAGAGTTGACCTTCACCGAGTGAATATTGTATGAAAATGGCGATCTGTTGATGTTGCCGCCTGTTAATGTTTCCCGCTCCTAGTTTTAAAAGAGAACTTTGTTGAAACCACTATTCGTGTGGACCTCAGTTCTTTACATGGTGTCAGAAGTGCTTGATGGACGCTCTGCTTCAGTAAGATGGCCAAGTTTAATCCCCCGGAAAGTTTTCCTTTTCATCGTCCAAATGAATGGGCGGGCTGGAAAGAGCGCTTTCTGCGTTTCCGGACGGCTACAAAACTGAGTAAAGAGGACGGCGAAATTCAGGTCAGTTCACTGATTTACGCCATGGGCCCCGAAGCTGAAAACATCTTCAAATCATTCTCATTTACTGAGGAAGCAGATCAAAAGAAGTTTGACGTTGTGTTAGGAAAATACGACGAGTACTTCTGTCCTAAACGGAACGTGATCCATGAGCGCGCTTGTTTTCACCAGAGGATGCAGCGGCCTGGTGAGAAAGTGGAAATGTTTATCAGAGCCCTGTATGAGATGTCAGAGCACTGTGACTTTGGTGTGAACAGGGACGAACATATCCGTGACCGGATTGTTGTGGGCATCCTCGATAAAGAGCTGTCACGTAAACTGCAGATGATGGCTGATCTAACGCTTGCCCAAACTATTCAAACAGTTCGCCAGTCCGAGGAGGTTGTCCTCCAGGTTCACCAGCAGGGGGAGGCACACGCCACGGTGCAGGAGGTCCAGGGAAAAGCAGCAGGCAGAGGAAGATTTTTTTTTTTTTTTTTTTTTTTGTTACTTATTTGTACCCGTAGGTAGACTTGGTTTGCAGTCTGGTGACAAGCCACCGGCTGCTGGTCGCTGCGTGCGCGAGCGCCCTAAACCTACATGTTTTTGGTGTGCGGGAGGAAACCGGAGAAATCCCGGAGTAAACCCGCGCAACACGGGGAGAACATGCAAACTCCACACAGCTCACTGTTGGTCGGGGGCTGGGATCGAACCCACGATCTCATGATCCCCGCGATCCCCCGGCCGAGGGTAAAACTGTGCTGCCACAGTGCTAAACCACTGCGCCACCGTGCAGTCCAGGCAGAGGAAGATCTCCATTTAAACCAAAGAAGAAAAAAAGTGGAGAGCAAAAAGACTCATGGTGTGGAAGATGTGGAAAATTAAAACACAGAGATCCTGAAAAGTGCCCAGCCATGAAGTCAACATGCAACAAGTGTAAAAAGGTGGGTCACTGGGAAAAGAAATGTCACAGTAAATCAGTCAGAGAAGTCACTGAAGAGACAGTTTCCCAGACACCATTTTTTTGGGGCGCAGTCACAAAAACAGACAGAAACGACGACCCATGGACCATACAGCTTACAATTGGAACAACACCAGTCAATTTTAAAATTGATACGGGTGCAGATGCAAACATTATGGGAGAAAAGACATTTAACGAACTAGTTCCTAAGAAGGAATTAGAGCCATCTAATGTCACACTGTGCAGCCCGGGTGGTCAGTTGGACTGTATAGGGAAATTTCAAGCCTTCACAGAATACAAAGAAAAACCATATACTTTTCCTGTGTATGTCATCAGTGGCAATAATGCAAACAATTTGCTGGGCAGAGACACAGCAATGTCGATCGGGCTTGTGAAGCGTGTTGAAGAAGTTCACAAAGCATTTGGTGAGCATGGAATACTTAAAACAGAACCAGTTAAAATCCTGTTAAAAGAGAATGCTCAGCCATACACAGTGCACACTGCCCGTCGTGTCCCTTTGCCACTTTTGCAGAAGGTTAAGGAGGAATTGCAGCGTATGGAGGAGAATAATGTGATTGAAGCTGTGATTGATCCTACAGATTGGTGCGCGCCAATGGTACCAGTCCCAAGGAAAAATGGAAAAGTGCGGATCTGTGTCGATTTAAAGAGGTTAAATGAAGCTGTATGAAGAGAGAGGTATGTTCTTCCTACTGCAGAGGAAATCACTGCAAAACTTAGTGGAGCAACCACATTCACATCATTGGATGCTGCCTCCGGGTTTTGGCAGATTCCTCTCCATCCAGAAAGCAGTAAATTAACAACCTTTATCACACCCTTTGGGAGATATGCATTCAAACGTCTTCCATTTGGGATCACAAGCGCTCCTGAAATTTTTCAGCGCAAAATGACAGAAACCCTCAACGGCCTGGAAGGCGTGGCTATCTATATGGATGACATACTGGTGTACGGCGACACTCCTGAACAGCATGACCAGCGTCTCAGCAAGGTAATGGAAAGGATCGAGTCAGCTGGACTTAAACTGAACAGAGAAAAATGTAAGTTTAGACAAAACAAGCTTCACTTCTTGGGCCAAGAAATCGACAAATCAGGCGTGAGACCCGACCCTGATAAAGTCAAGGCAATCCGCGAGCTCCCTCCACCACAGAACGTGCATGACCTCAAGCGTGTCCTGGGCATGTTTAACTACCTAGGGAAATATATCCCAAATCTGTCGACAGTGGGCCAGCCACTATATGAACTGTTGAAATCCAAGTCAGTGTGGATGTGGGACCATTCTCAGCAGGAGGCATTTCAACGCATCAAAGACATTCTGTCTACTTCTCCAGTTCTGAAATTCTATGATGTGAATCGACCTACTGCCGTATCAGCCGATGCCAGCAGCTATGGTATAGGTGGAGTACTGCTGCAACTGCACGATGGAAACTGGAAACCTGTAGCATACTGCTCACGTCGTCTGTCAGAGGCTGAGACTAGATATGCACAGATAGAGAAGGAGTGTTTGGCAAGTGTCTGGGCATGTGAGAGATTCGAGAAGTACCTCTGTGGTCTGGAAGATTTTAAGTTGGTTACAGATCACAAACCCTTGGTGCCTCTCATGAACAAAAAGGACCTGGACAATGTGCCAATACGGTGCCAAAGGCTACTTATGAGACTTATGAGGTTCAAACCGACAGCCGAATATGCTCCGGGAAAGACCTTGGTAGTAGCTGATACACTCTCAAGAAGTCCACTACAGTGCGTAGAAAACGAGACTGATACTCACTCTGATGTAGCGTGCTACATAGCAGCAGTTATTGATAACTTGCCAGCTACTACACATAAAATAGACACTATAAAGACCGCTACAACAGCTGACTGTAACTTACAGTTGGTGTGCGGTACATCAAGTCAGGATGGCCAGAATACATAGGCAATGTCCCAGCAGCTATCAGAGACTATTTTCCTATTAAAAATGAACTGTCTGAATGCGATGGAATTATCACCAGAGGAAGCCGCATGCTGATTCCGGATGTGCTCAGAGCAGACATCTTGGATCGAATACATGATGGACATCAAGGTCTGACAAAATACAGAGAGCGGGCCTGCACATCTGTGTGGTGGCCTGGCATCTCATCTGAAATCAAACGCAAAGTCCAGTCCTGTCAGGTGTGTCGTGAGATGAGACCAGCTCAGCGAAAAGAGCCTCTCTTGTCAACCCCTCTACCTGATCGACCCTGGAAGAGACTTGCTGTTGACCTGTGTGAGCATAACAAGCACACTTACCTTGTTGTGTCAGACTATTTCTCTCGGTTCCTCGAGATACTTCATCTGTCAGTAACCACTGCTTCTCAGATGATCTTAAAGCTGAAGGCAGTGTTCGCGAGGTTTGGTTGTCCAGATAAGATAAGATAAGCCTTTATTAGTCCCACAACGGGGAAATTCCAGGATTGCAACAGCACAGGGATAGCAACACTCAGAGCAACAATCAGAAGGCAAGAAAAAAACAAGCAAGCAAGAGCAGCTAATATACATATGTACATATTACTATAAAATATATATATATACACACACACACAGACACACAGTGCAGAGCATTGTAGCTGGATGGAATAAATATATGAATATATGAACACACAGTGCAGAGCATTGTAGCTAGATGGAATAAATATGTAAATATATAAACACCCACAGTACGGAGCATTGCAGCTAGGTGGAATGTGATTGTATGTAGATGTGGTTGTATCTGACAATGGGCCTTAATTCTCATGCCAAGAATTTAAAAAGTTTGCAAGGGAGTTTGACTTTTTGCACATCACCTCAAGTCCACACAACCCCCAAGGAAACGGACATGCAGAGAGGGGAGTTCAAACAGCAAAAAGAATCTTAAAGCAGCAAGATCCTTTGCTCGCCCTCATGTGCTTTCGATCAACGCCCTGCACCACCACAGGCGTGAGTCCCGCAGAGTTACTTATGGGTCGAAAGATCAAAACAACTCTTCCTACACTGGAAGTGAATCTTCAGCCCCGATGGCCTGATCTGGAAGTCGTCAGGAACAAGGATGCAATGGAGAAACAGAAACAAGCATTCTACTTTAATCAGCGCCATGGAGCTAAACCCCTATCTTCGTTGAAGCCAGGAGATTCAGTCCTCACAAAGCTGGACCATCAGAAATCCTGGAAAACACCCGCTGTTGTCACAGGAGAAAGCAGCACACCTCGCTCCTTTTTTATTGAAACACCCCAGGGAGCAACTTTGCGACGCAACCGCCGTCACTTGCAACATGATCCTGAATCAGCCAGAGAGATGCACTCTTCAGCTCCAAATGACCTGCAGCCAGAGATCGTCAATCAGCAGCCTGAAACTGCAGCTGCTGCTGACACTATTTTACCAGAATCCAGTGTCAAACCGCCAGACCCAAAGCAAGGACTGTTGTTTACCCGGTCTGGTAGAATGATTAAACCTGTGCAAAGACTAGATTTGTAGAGAGAAAAAAAAAATGAATGAAAAAAGAGAGAAATTCACGTGTTCACTGTGATAAGTGTATATTTGGTTCAATAATTAAGCCATGGGCTGTGGGGAAGGGTGAAATGGAAATGAAGAATGTTTGAATTGAAAATTGTTTTGTTCTGAAAAAAAAAAAAAAACTAAAAAAAGGGGGAGATGTCATATGTGATAATTATGTGTGGTGTGTCTTTAAGACTGTGGTGACGTCACAGGTCAGAGTTGACCTTCACCGAGTGATATAGATATGAAAATGGCGATGTGTTGATGTTGCTGCCTGTTAATGTTTCCCGCTCCTAGTTTTAAAAGAGAACTTTGTTGAAACCACTATTCGTGTGGACCTCAGTTCTTTACAGTTCCGTTCCGGTTTTTGGAGAATATTCTGGATAGTTGCCATTTTTGACAGGTTGAAAGCTTTAAATAAATCTGCTCTTGCTGAAACCACGCACATTCATCTGCTTCCATTTTAATAAGAGTATGAACATCTTCAAAAATGACAAGGTAGAGGACATAGAAAAAAGTTTGCTTTCAATTGTGATTAATCTCAAATTAAACATTTTTTTAGAGATTACAATTTAAAAAAAAAAAAAATCAATCACCTCCCACTCCCCACTAAGTGATATTCAGTATTTGTGTTAGTGATATCCAACACTAGCATGGGAAGAGCTAATTTTTGAGTAGTAATACCAGTTTTACATACCTGCCAACTTTTCAAACCTGAAAAGCCCAGTAGCTAGCCGGGGTCCAGGGGCCAATGCTAATGCTAATAATGCTAATGCTAATAATAATAATAATGCTAATATTTGCCAAACAAATATTAGCATTAAATCTAGTTAAGTGTAGCTAACAACCTCATATTTCTTCAACTTTCAAACCTGAAAAGCCTAGTAGCTAGCCGGGGTCCAGGGGCCAATGCTAATGCTAATAATGCTAATGCTAATAATAATAATGCTAATATTTGCCAAACAAATATTAGCATTAAATCTAGTTAAGTGTAGCTAACAACCTCATATTTCTTCAACTTTCAAACCTGAAAAGCCTAGTAGCTAGCTGGGGTCCAGGGGCCGCAGTGTCAAACAAATATTAGCATTTGACATAGAAGTCACATATTAATTATATTAAAGGTAAAATATCTAAATCAATTGCAATACTACACAGAGTGAAATATTTGCTGAATCAAACCACACTATATACCTTGTATCATTCATTAATACTCCCATGCATGACATATTGTAATGAAGTATGGGGAAATACATATAAAACAAACATATATCCAGTCTTTATGCTTCAAAAGAGAGCTATTAGAATAATAAACAAAGCAGCTTACAGGGAACCAACAAACCCACTTTTTCTTAAATTAAAAGCTCTCAAGTTGAAAGATCTGGTTGACTTTAAAACTGCAGTAATAATGTTTAAAGTGAAGAATCTATCACTGCCCACAAATATCCAGAAGTTGTTCCAAATAAGGGAGAAACAATAGCATTTCAGAGGAACATGGATATTTCAAAAACCTTCAGTGAGAACTACCACCAAGCAACACTGTGTTTCAGTGCAAGGAGTCAGATTATGGAACGATTTTGGACCTGAATTAAAATCATGTACAACGCTTGGACAATTTAAACAAAAACTAAAGGAAGAAATACTCCAAACATATTTACAAGATGACATGTAAACTCACATAAGGATTGACATTTCCAGTCTGTGTTGTGTTGTAGCTTAGTTTTTTTTTTGTCACATTTTGTCTTAGCTTTGTTCTGAATTGTAATCGCTCTTGTTTTGTTTTTCCTTTTGAATTCTTGGATGGAATATGAATGGGCAATATAAGCTGCGGCTTCAGCCATCACCCATTTCAGATAACTTATGTTGAACTATATAATCAGAGGAGTTATTGTTTAATTTGACCTTGTTGGATTTTTTCACCTTTGTTATATTATTCTGTTTCTTTTTAATCTTTACTTTTAATCTATCCGAAATAAAGATTCATTCATTCATTAAATTTGCATTCAAAAGATTATCTTAACACTGCATAGAACTTTGAATAGGCCAGATGTGATGTATTATGAATACTAGAAAAGCACTCGGACAGCGCAGCCCTCCGCCAAGCGCCACAGTTCCCCCCATACAGTGTTTAACATCATAAATAAAATATTGAAAATGGCCTCACAATCTCACAATGTTAAATAAAAAAAAAAAAGAATTCTTTAAAAAATTCCTGGATCCAGACGGTGATCCGGATCACCACCAAAATCTAATCATCTGTAGGATACCCCATTTCTGACAATCTGTGAAAACTTCATGAAAATCCGTCCATAACTTTTTGAGTTATCTTGCTAACAAACAAACAGACAAACCAACGCTGATGATCACATAACCTCCTTGGCGGAGGTAACTAGAAGACTAGAAATATCAGCAGTAGTGATGTTCGATACCACTGATTTCCTTTCCGATCCCTGCTGATTCAGCAGGGTATACTAGCACTGCATGACACACGTGCGTAAATGATGGCAAAATCGCTCTGATATTTTATGTGTTTACATGATACACCAAGCATGACAAGGCTTGCAATTACACAGCACATGTTCTTCAAGTTTGCCGCTAGCGTCACTGGCACTGGCCTTGTGTTTTTTCGTTCTTACGTGGTCTTTCACATCGCTGATTCCGCCATGTCCAATCAAAAAGTCTTGTCTACACAAAGTGCAATTTGTGTAATTTTCACCCCTTCTTGAGCGAACAATAACTCCCGGAAATGCTTTGCTGTATTCCTCACAAAAAGACTGTAATTTTCGTTTGTGTTTCACACTCGTTAGTGATTTTTCTCCGGCAGACTCCCTGATGAAAACGTATAATTCTTACCTGATTGCCTCGCGATTGCACATGGAAAATTGGCTCAGACCTCTCGCACATGCGCAATACACCTACATGAAGCAGTGCCGATTGCCTTTGTTCTAAATTTAGGTACGATTCCGAGCGACAGCGTGTTTGGAATTGCTTTCGTGTTTTTTTTTACGATTTAAAATTTTTGACTGAATTTTTTAGTGAAAAACCGTAATTTTGAATAATAAAACCGGAACCCGGAACGGGGTCTTAAAAACCGGAACCATTACGGCAAAACCGGAGTAGTTGGCAGGTATGGTTTTAACAAATCATGACATTCTGTAGCAGAATATTGTGCCCCTGTCTGGTCCAGGTCATCTTACACACACCATGTAGACACCCAGCTCAACTCAACCATGAGAACTATAACTGGAACAATCCGCTCAACACCACTCCCCTGGCTCCCTGTACTGTCAAACATAGCCCCTCCACACATCCGGCGAGCAGCATTAACTCAAAGGATGCTCCAGAAAGTTAAAGATTCTCCTCACTTATCAATCTATGCAGATATCTACACCCCACCCACTGCCCGACTTTCATCCAGACGGCCGATTTGGAAAAACCCTCCCCCAGCTGACTTTACCATCCAGACAGCTTGGCAAGAGGAATGGGAGACCAAGGAGGTCCCAAACAAACAGCTGGTGACAAACCCCAACCAACAGGTCCCGGGCACCAACCTCCCAAGGAGACAGTGGTCTACACTCAATCGCTTCAGGACTGGACATGGCCCCTGCTTGGCCAGCCTTCACAGATGGGGCAGTAGCCCTAGCCCACTGTGCGCATGTGGAGAGGAGCAAACTATGGAACACATCATAGAGGCTTGCCCGCTCCAAAGACTGGAAGGAGGATTACACACCCTCCATACAGCAAACCAGGAGGCAACTGCTTGGCTTAAGGACTTTGCATTCGCTAAATAAATAAATAAATAAATCATGACATTAAATAATTTGTCTTTGTCAGCTTATAAATTGCATTGATGGAGCAGTTGCACAAATATAATATTACACTCAAGGTCATCTGGCATCAGGACTATTGCACTATGGTGATATCTCCAACCATCCATCCATCCATCTTCTACCGCTTTTCCGGAGGTCCAGGTCGCAGAGGCAGCAGTTCAAGAAGAGAAACCCAGACTTCCCTCTCCCCAGCCACCTGCTCCAGCTCTTCAGAGAGGATACCAAGGCGTTCCCAGAGCAGCTGTGAGACATAGTCTCTCCACCGAGTCCTGGGTCTGCCCTGGGGTCTCTTCCCAGTGGGACAAGCCTGAAACACCTCAAGTGGGAGGCATCTAGGAGGCATCCTAATCAGATGTCCATACCACCTCAACTGGCTCCTTTCAATGTGGAGGAGCAGTGGTTCTACTCTGAGCCTCTCCCGGATGACTGAGTCCAGCAATCCTATGGAGAAAGCTCATGCCCCTCATGGATCGTCACCTTATCGTGGTGGTGGGGTTTGCGTGCCCCAGTGATCCCAGGAGCTATGTTGTCCGGGGCAATTTGCCTCTGATAGGGTCACCCAAGACAAACTGGTCCTGGGTGAAGGGCCAGACTAAGAACGATCCAACAGACTCTCATGATAAATTCTATATCAAGGATTCAGTGTACCCCGCCCGGTATGGGGTTACCGGGGCCCCACCATGGAGCCAGGCCTGGGGGAGAGGCTCGATGGCTAGCGCCTGGTGGTCGGGTTTCCACCCATGGGACCCGGCCGGGCTCAGCCCGAAGGAGTTACATGGGTTCGCCCTCCAGTAGGCTCACCACCTGCAGGAGGGATCATGGGGGTCCGGTGCTAGGTGGATTAGGTGGTGGTCAAAGGTGGACACCTTGGCGGACTGATCCCAAGCTTTCTATCTCCAACCAATATTGTAATATTGCTTATTTGTAATACAAAGCAAGAAACACGGAACAAGAATTTTTTTTATATTTATTCCATTCAGGTATTTGATGCCTGATAGTTGCAGCATTCATTATAGCCTACAAACAGAAAGACACTGCATGGGTATCTGAGTTCTTTAAGCGGTCATATAATGTAATGCCTTCATATTACACAAGAGACTTTAATTAAAAAAAAAACATCTGGACAGGGAAATGGGCAGAAAACAAGCTTGCAAGGCTTTGCAGTGAGAGGTCATTTGGTTTGGCTGACAAGTGGCACAGATCTGGTAAAAGTGAAGACAGACACTATTGACTGTGTGAACAGTTGTTGGCCAAGTCTGTGGATGAAGGGTTAATCTTCGCCTCCACAAAGAATCAGCAGGGTTTTACGGTAGTCTCCTGAGGTGTCACCCTGTGCAAAGACAAAAAACATAGCAGGAGCTTGATTTAATGGGAAACACATTTGCATTACATTGTCTGGCATTCTTAATTCATATAATAGCAGCAGAACTAAAAATGACTCGGAGTACAACTTGTGTCAGGCAGCTAATGTCTCAGTCACATTTCAATTTCTCCAGACAGCTCGTTTCATGTGAAGATAACCTCCATGGTTGAGATCAGGTCTTATACTGACAGTCTTATACTGTCTTTACCAGTATATTCAACACTGTCCTTATTCTCATGCAGGGCACAATGGCAATAGTGCCTCAGCATAATGATGCAAAATAATGATCCAAGCTCTTTGAAACACAACAGACACTTCACCTTGCAAATAAAAATAAAATTACAAGAATGACACAGCTGGGATTTGAACCCCAGTCTCCCACTTGTAAAGCACATGCTTTCAGGTTCAAGTTCAGGTTCCTTTATTTGTACCCGTAGGTAGATTTGTTTTGCAGTCAGGTGACATCCGTATTTACAAACCACAATTACATTCAACATAAACACAAACACAGGCACACATGAAGCTGACTATAAACATGATAAAAGTACTCAAGGCTCCACCAATCAGGACATAAGACAAAGAGATAAGAGAAAAAACAAAGATAAGAGAGAAGGGTCATATTAAAAAATCAAAGACTAGTCAAAGAGGTTAAAAACTCAAAAGTCTAAAACCCAATAAAAGATTTAGAACCCAAATAAAAAACCTATAAAAATAAGTAAATATAAAACAAAATTAATAAATAGGTAACTAAATTATGTGCAATATATTGTTACATCTTGTTCAATTCTTTAACAGCAGCAGGAACAAAGCTGTTTTTGTAGCGCTGGGTTTTACTTTTTGGGACAGCAAACCTCTGTCTGGAGGGAAGAAGCTGAAAGTGGCAGTGCAAAGGGTGGGAGTCATCATTTAAAATGGAGGCAGCCATCCACTGTCTGGTGTACAAGGATGTCAGGCTCAGCTGTGACGCAACAAGCAAACGACTGGACCATCTAACTACCTGATCCAAGGATTTCCTCTGTTTCAGTTTTATCTGAACAAACCATGACACTAAAGAAAAGGATAAAACAGATTCAATAAAAGCCCGATAAAACATTATCATTATGGTTCGGTCAATTTGGAAGCGTGCAAGTTTCCTTAAACAATGCAAATGTTGCTGACCCTTTTTGCACACCCTTTCACAGTTCTCTTCAAAGTTTAAATTACTATCAATAATCGTCCCAAGATATTTGTAGGATTGTACACATTCAGTGGTCTGGCCTTTTAGTACGGTGACTTTGTGCCTGGGAGTTTTCCTCCTAAAGCCAATAATCATATCTTTAGTTTTTGTTGTATTCAGCTGCAGGTAGGAATCCTCACACCAGTGAACAAAATCATCAACTACTGGGCCGTGGCCACTCTCACCATCCTGGAGGAGACTGACAATAACTGAGTCATCAGCATACTTTATAATGTGTCTGTTGTCATGTCTGCTCTGACACATGTTTGTGTACAGGATGAAGAGTAGTGGTGACAACACACACCCCTGAGGAGAGCCAGTAGAAGAACACTTTTGGTCAGACAATGTACCATTGACCCTTACTCTCTGCGTCCTGTTGGTTAAGAAATCCAGAATCCAACCCACCAGATTATTGCTCAAATCAAATTGTTGCAGGAGCCTTTCAACTAAGATATGAGGTTGGATTGTATTAAAGGCGGAAGAAAAGTCCACAAATAAAAGTCTGGCATGTGTCCCATTAAAATCCAGATGTTTAAAAAGCATGTTAAACAGAGTGACAGTGGCATCCTCCACTCCTCTGTGAGGCCTATAGGCAAACTGCAGAGGATCCAGTGCATGCTCAGTCTGCTTTAGGACCTCAAATCTGACCAGTTTTTCAAAAATTTTCATTAAAATTGAAGTCAAAGCAACTGGTCTACAATCATTTACCATTTTAGGATAGCTGGATTTTGGAACGGGGACAACCACTGCATCTTTCCAGATCTTAGGCACATGTTGTGTCTGTAAGGACTAATTGAAAATATAGTGAAACACAGGACTCAGTTCATGTGCACAGGACTTTACCAAGCGCCCACATATATTATCAGGGCCCTGACTTTTGTTCACTTTTACAGCACAGAACTCCCTTTTAACATCCTGCACCTCAATATTAAAGTGCTGATTGTCTTTGAGTTTCTGTTTCAAATCTTGGGTTTCTGTGCTAAAATCAAAGGAATCAAAACAACCATAAAAACAATCAAGAGCATTAGCCAGCTCTGTGTCTGAACTAAAACCATCTAAAAACACACGATTACTGTGCTCTGTGCTCTGAAGGCCTGCAATAGTTTTCATACTGGCCTAGGCTGAACCAAGTTTCTTTGCTGCCATCTTGCTTTCCAACTCTGATTTATAATTCTGTTTTGCTCTTAAAATTTTGGCCTTCAGCTCTATACTTGCATATTTATTCCACCTAGCTGCAATGCTCCGTACTGTGGGTGTTTATATATTTACATATTTATTCCATCTAGCTACAATGCTCTGCACTGTGTGTTCATATATTCATATATTTATTCCATCCAGCTACAATGCTCTGCACTGTGTGTCTGTGTGTGTATATATATATTTTATAGTAATATGTACATATGTATATTAGCTGCTCTTGCTTGCTTGTTTTTTTTCTTGCCTTCTGATTGTTGCTCTGAGTGTTGCTATCCCTGTGCTGTTGCAATCCTGGAATTTCCCCGTTGTGGGACTAATAAAGGCTTATCTTATCTTATCTTATCTTATCTTTTGTGGCAACCTGTAGCTCAGAAACAGACCCCTGTTTAAAGGCAAGTGCTTTCCTCTGTAAGCAGGATTTAACTGATTTTGTAACCCATGGCTTGTTGTTGGGATATATTTTGACACGTTTACGTGGAACGATCATGTCTCTGCAGAAAGCCATGTATGAGCATGTCACGTCCACTAAAGAGTCCAAATCTTCTCCGCAGGCGAGCATGAACACCTCCCAATCCGTACAGTTAAAGCATTCCTGGAGGCAGTGCACTGAATCCTCTGTCCACACGTCTATGTCTCTGGTCTTCGCCTTGTCTCTTCTGAGAGCAGTTTTATATGTGGGCAGCAAATGTACACAGTTGTGATCCGAGGATCTTAAAGGAGGAAGGGGTATAGATTTATAGATCCTCTCTATGGATCCATAGCACAGGTCCAATGCCTTTTTTCGCCTGGTTGGGCAGGAGACATACTGATAAAAGTTTTTAAGTGTCTTCTTTAAAGAAACATGGTTAAAATCCCCAATGATAAAATTTGGAGCCTCTGGGGAAATTGACTGCAACCGCTGTACCACATCAAAGACGGTGCTGGAGGCGAAGTCAGCATCCGCCCTCGGGTGAATGTACACAGTCGTTATGAAAAGTTGGGGGAACTCGCGGGGCAGATAAAAAGGGCGTAGCGATACAGAGAGAAGCTCCACATCTGGTGTACAGATGCACTCTCTGACCGTGACAGATGTACAGTACTGTTTATTAATATATAAACATACGCCACCTCCCTGACGTTTCCCCGTTACCTCTTCCTGCCGATCCAAGCGAAGTGGGGCTCCAAAGCCGTCAATACACAGGTCCGCATCCTGGTCATGCGCCGTAAGCCACGTCTCCGTGTAAGCCAAGACACAGCAGTTCTTGAAGTCCTTCTGATATCGTACATTTCCTTGAATTTCATCCACTTTATTTCTCAGGGATTGTACGTTCCTCATAATAATGGAAGGAAGAGGAATGCGGTTAAGCTGACGCCTCCTCAGGTTTAATCCTACGCCTCCACGCTTTCCGCGTTTCCTCCTCTTGTCTCTCTTTTACTGCTAAGCCATTATCTCAGGTACAATAAATATCCACTATTTGTGAAAAACACATGAATGGGAGAAATGCACTCAAAATGTTCCTAAATGGGAGAAGTCCGTGTTTTTGGTGCTGGCTGTGAAAACTGGCTGTGACAAATCCCTTACACAGTCAAACATGACAATACAAAACGTGAGGGATGGGGATTTCCATTGTGTATCGCTGCTCACTTTATTTCATGTTGCATGCAAAATCAAGAATGGCTTCCTGACCCAGTCACGTGGTATGACGTCAACACTTATATCAGCAATACACGCCTCGAAACGCGCTTCGCCAAATATTTCCTGGATAAGCTCGGAGCACCCTTGGAGCTCCGGAGCCTGCCGTCCCATCATTAGTGTTTAGTGTAATTCCTTGTAAGTTTTGCCTGCCTAGTTTCATTTTGGTTTCAGCCCCTGTGCTGCCTTTGTTTCATTCCTGCTTTGTTTAATAAATTACCATCATCTCACTGCATCCCTGCCTGCACTTTTGAGTTTTTTAGTTAACTTCATCTGCCTGGAAGACAGAATTATGACATACAGTAAGCTGCCAAAAAAGACAGTTAGAACCTGAACAAAGGGATAAGTGGCTGAGTACACAGATTAAATAAATATATTCCCTTTAATCAGATATTTTTTTATTAATAAAATTACACTTTACCTGTTACAAAATGATCTGAACATAGAGTCCTGCTATTTGGAGTGCTATAGAGTGTCCACTCCACCACTTATCCCTTCGTTCAGGCTCTAAATGTCTCTTTTGCATCTCCAAAAAAAAAAAATATGACACTGGTTTGTCTTTCTTCAAACTGTGGTTATGACAGCCTACAACAATGCAGTTTTGTGGCATATTTCATGGAAAAAACATTAATTTCAGTCAGTGTGTCTGAATGGTTGCTTTCATCGGTTCTAATATGGCTGCCACATTATTTTTATGTAACATTTATTTACATTATTTATTTAGAATTTACAGGGAAGTTCCATTGAGAGGTAACCTCTCTTTTTCAAGGACACCCTGTTGACACTCACACATTCATACCTGGAAGCTGCCCAGTACAACCACAGACTGACCTGTGGCAGCTGCGCAGGTGGGGTTAAGGGCCTTGCTCAAGGGCACCACAGTTGGGTTAAGAAGGGTGGAGCAAACACTGCTACATTATCTGTCCCACCCAGATCTGATCCTGATGAGCCGGGTATTGAATCAGTGACCCTTTGCTTACCAGCCCACATCCCAAACCATTAATCCACCACTGCCCCGCTACGTGCATGTGATGTCACGCTGCAGTTGAATATCATCAACAAAAAAAAAAACCCATTCAATTTAAAGGTGCACTCCGGCAGCTCTAAAACCACCTCAAAAATAAATGTGCATTGCCCAAAATAGTATATTGTGGCTTTTTACCCACAAAAAACTTTCACTGCCTTAGAATTACGTTGAAAGAGCTTTTAAATCTTGCACCTACTTAAGTATGCACAGATCTATGAATATTCTAATTAGTGGCCTGCAGGGCTTGCATGTGATTGGTCGCCGTGACTCTTGGTGGGTGGGCTGCTAGTCTGTTCAAAACACTTTTAGACGTTAAAGTTTTGTCTATATATTCAAAAATAAAGAGTGAAACATTTTTCTGAAAACAGTCGAGGCGAGAGATAAATGTGTAGTTGCCAAATATGTGTTCACTTTTTACTAACAACCAGTCCCCTGTCCACTGGCGACTGAGCAGGAAGGGGAAGGGGAAGGGGAAGGGGGGGGACAATTTGAATGTGGCTGCTCTCAGCTCACAGTGTGGCACCCCGTCTGCTGGCGAAGTGAGCAGAGATGAGCAGAGATCAACTCGATTTGAACGTGGCTGTGTGAGACCGCCCCCCGCCTCTCTGCGCTCTCTCTCGCTGCTGCTGCCCCACCCTGCTCTGCCTCAATCCCGCTGCTCCTCGGCTCCTCCTTCTTCCCCCAAGGTAGCCAAGAGTATCTGTCTGATTGGTTAATGTTATAACCAACCAGGCTAAGCAGGAATAGTTACGTAGCTCCTCACGGTCTGTTCAAATTTGCCTTTTTTGAAGGGGGTGGAGCTTAAGCAGACATTCACAGCAGAAAAACACATACCTGGGAGTTTGGAATGATTTTGCTCTTGATATGTCTTGTAAATCACAAGAAACATGTTACAGACATTTTAAAAGCAGACAAAAACTTGATTTTTGCCAGAGTGTCACTTTAAAAAAGACCATGAAATTTAAGACTACTGTATTCATCAAAAACATATGTGACCATTTTAAATGGATTTTTCCAAATATTTGGTTGATTTCGATTTGAATTCAAATATGTGTTCAAAGTTTGAAGTTTGTTGAGTTAAGGGATAAGGACTTAGATTTATTTGGTTGTTTTTCTAGTCTCAAAGACCAACAAAGTGCAAAAAGTGACACTCCACAAATTTTTTTTTTCTTGTTAACATGTTCGTAACATTTTTTTATGACTTACAAGACATATCAAGTGCAAAATCACTCAAATGTCTCATCTCTGTTTTTTTTTTTTTTTTTAGCTATTCTTGGTGCCGGCATGTGGGTAGTGTTGAGCCAGTCAGGACTCTCTGGTCTAACTGATGTTATCCTCCACGCTAGTTAACACTTTTTAACAAACTACTTTGAAAACTTGACTCAAATTGTCATCTCTGTCATCTCTGCTGGAGTCCGAGTTCCACCCTATGCAGGACATACTGAACACACTGAGGAGCTCATTTAGCAGCAGACTACATCATCCTAGGTGCACAACCGAGAGGTTTCACAGGTCCTTCCTACCTACGGCTGTCAGACTGTACAACCTAAGCAGGGCTGCTCGCAGAGATAGCAAAAAAAACGTGACAACCTAATAGTATTCAATACAAAAGACGCAACAGACTTACACAATGGTCCCCTCCAGTACACAACTAGGACAATACCGGTCGCTATGGAGGGTGAGAATATGTATGGGTACATAATCATACCATGTAGGATAACTAAGTGGACGGTTGTGCTGTTTCATTCCATCTAGCAACAATGCTCTGCACTGTGTGTCTATATATATATATTTATATTTATATGTACATATGTATACTCGCTGCTCTTGTTTTTTCTTGAGTGTTGCTATCCCTGTGCTGTTGCAATCCTGGAATTTCCCCACTGTGGGACTAATAAAGGCTTATCTTAAATTAAGATGGGTTTTACCATTAATCTGCTTTTAAGGACCGATTCAGTTTCCAGTCATTATCCTGGGCCGCTGTGTGTACAACTGGGCATGTCCTTCAACTGGAAAGTCTTTTTATCACAGGATTCATCCATCTTCTTCCGCTTAATCCTTTTCAGGTCGCGGGGGGGGGGGGGGGGGGGCTGGAGCCTATCCCACCATGTTTGGGTGAGAGGCAGGGTCCACCCTGGACAGATCGCCAGTCCATCGCAGGGCCAACGCAGAGAGACAGACAACCATTCACTCTCACAGTCAGACCTAAGGACAATTTAGAATCCCCAGTTTGATGCCAGTTAACCTAACTTGCATGTTTTTGGCATGTGGGAGGAAACCGGAGAAATCCCGGAGTAAACCCACACAGACACGGGGAGAACATGCAAACTCCACACAGATCACTGTTGGTCGGGGGCTGGGATCGAACCCAGGGTCCCCAGGCCAAGGGTGAGTTGCTGTGCTGCTGCAGTGCTAACCACTCCGCCACCGCGCTGCCCTTATCACAGGATTTATTCTGATAATGTAGTGCTAGCTGCTGTTAGCCTTGTGGTATGTGGTTGGGCCTAGTAATCAGTGTGGCGTTTGGTGGGGAGGGTGAAAAGATTTTGATATGAAACTGTAAGACAATGAAAAGGGTTTTTTTTGGAGAAAAAAGGGCATAAGATACCAATTTAAACAATGTAGATTTGTTTTTATAGGGGATTTACATCCACCGGAGTGTGTCTTTAACAAGTAACTGCACTAACCCTCTATTTGATTAGAATCACCAGTTACCCCAACATACAGTCCATGTCTTTGGATTGCAGGAAGGAACCAGAGCCCACACAGCACACGCAGAACATGCAAACTCCACACACAGATTCCCATCCCTGCCAGCCTGGGGATTCAATGAAGAACCTTCATCTGTGAGGCAACAGTGCAAACCACTGTCCTACCATGCTGCTACACTTCTGATTTTAAAACCTGATTTTGCTAGTAAGAATCAAATCCTTATGGTTAACACTGGTATTCATGCACAGAGAGAAAAGTGGTTAGAAATGTGCAGCAGAACAAAGATGTGCAAACACACAGCAAGAGTAACCACACGTGTTAGGAGACAAAAGACTGACTTACAATCATAGTTTCTACCTGGATGAATTCATGGAGGGAGGCGTCATGTGTCTCCTTGAATTCTTTCCGTATGTTGAAAAGGTCAACCTCGCTGCGGGACACCATGATACGGATCAGGGCTCTGTCATCTGTGCCAAGACCCTGCAGGCGAAATCCATAAATAATTGTTCCTGACTCTGAAAAAAGTATTTGCTCCGTTCCTGATTTCTTATATTTTGCATATCTGTCACACTTAAATGTCTAAGATCAAGCAAATTTTAATATTAGACAAAGACAACCCGAGTAAGAATCGGAGCAGCTTCTGCAGTGATGCGGATGTCGTACCAGTCTGTCATGGTAAAGAGGAAGCTGAGCACTAAAGCAAAGCTGCCAGTTTACCACTAAATCTACATTCCTACCCTCACCTATGGTCATGAACTTTGGGTAATGACGGAAAGAATGAGACTGTCGATACAAGTGGCTGTAATGAGCTTTCTTGTGAGGGTCGTTGAAATCCCCTCTAGAGATAGGGTGAGGAGTTCAGTTATCCAGGAGAGGCTCGGAGTAGAGCCGCTGCTCCTCCACATCGAAAGGAGCCAGTTGAGGTGGTTTGGCTATCTGATCAAGACGCCTCCCACTTGAGGTGTACGGGTATGTCCCACTGTGAGGAGGCACCGGGGCAGACCCTGATGTGCTGGAGAGAC
Organism: Pholidichthys leucotaenia; assembly: GCA_020510985.1. NCBI lineage: Eukaryota > Metazoa > Chordata > Actinopteri > Cichliformes > Pholidichthyidae > Pholidichthys > Pholidichthys leucotaenia. The sequence continues at coordinate 298,590,498 of CM035849.1, forward strand.
TATGTCTCCCAGCTGGTCTGGGAACACCTTGATGTCCTGACGAGATTGAGGAGGTGGCTGGGGAGAGGGGACTCTGGGCTTCTCTGCTTGGGCTGTTGCCCCCACGACACGGATCCCCAGAAAAGTGGCAGGAAGTGGATGGATGGATGGATGACCCAAGACAATACAAAATGCCGTTTTTAAATGATTAAATTTATTAAGGGACAAGAGCACTGGGATGCAGGTGCAGTATCCCCTGCCTCTGTTTTGTTTGAGGATCTCAATATGTCACTGAAGCAGCTTTCAACTTCTCCATATAATTGCTGGGGCAGAACCAAATTATGATATTCCTGTCATCCATGAATATCCAAAAAAAATAGCTGTATATAACCCATAGTTGTAGGTCAGGATCCCAAGGTGAACCTGTGTAGCAAGTCTGGTGACCCTAGCACTCGCTGTTGTTGAGATGTAGTTTATATGCCATTTTGACACTGACCTTTGACCTTTTGACCCCAGACCTACAGTGTAAGGGAGAGTTCCAAGGAGAAAGCCACTGCTGAACAAAAAACACAAAGGCTCATCTCACATTTGACAAAAAACATCTTGATGATCCCCAAGACTTTTGGAAAAATACTCTGCGGACCGACGAGACAGAAGTTGAACTTTTCAGAAGGCGTGTGTCCTGTTACATCTGGCGTGATTTCATAAAAGAACATCATACCATCAGTCAAACATGGTGGTGGTAGTGTGACGGTCTGAGGCTGGAGAATATCTGCTCATCAGTTCATGACCTCAAGCTCAAGTCCTCCAATGTGGCTGAATTAAAACAATTCTGCAAAGAAGAGTGGGCCAAAACAACCAGTTATTAGGTTTCAGGGCAATTACTTTTTCACACAGGGCCGGGCAGGTTTGGATAGCTTTTTTCACTTAATAACAAGCCAACTTTATTGTCATTCAATCTAGAATCAGAATGGTTGCTGCCATGCAAGGCGCCGGCACAAACAACTTTTCCTTCTCCCATTCTATTATGCTGAGCACCAAGCTAGAAGGTGGGAAGTACCATTTTTATATGGTCTTTGGTATGACCCAGCTGGGACTTGAACCCACAACCTCCCAGCTGTGGGGTGGATGCTCTGCCTCTAGGCCACCAGTCCAGTGACTTCAGTTTGCATTTACTCAGGTTATCTTTGTCTCATATTAAAATTCATTTGACGTCAAACATTTGCATGTGACAAGTATGCAAAAATATAAGAAATCAGGAAGGGGTCAAATACTTTTTCACAGCACCGTATATGCTCCAAATATTGTACAGTCTTCTTGCTAGTGTAGTATCTAGTTCTTGGTTCACTAGCCAATGGGGCTAGAAAAACATTTTGAGTCATTTTGGCCCCTAAAATCTTCAAGGAGCAGCAAAAATATCAGACATTAAAACGAAGCTTTGCGCCGTCCAGAGGGTTTATAGTTACAACACACACAGAACCACAGACGCACAGAACAATGTTGACAGCACACCTCTGCCCCGATCCTCATCACACGCACAACATCGTCAACTATTCTGTCCACTGGGGCATTTTCTTTCTCCACAAATGATGATGTGCAGGTTCTCAATATTATAATGATTGACAGCTCTGCTACAGCCACACAGAGACATTCCTGATTGGCTGAGACGCCCTCATGGGCAGGTTGGTCCTGACTTCTAATACGGCGACTCAGCAGTAAACACTGAAAACAAAACAGCAAAAGTGTTTCTAACGTGAGACAATGAATGGACTGCTTAGATGCTGAAGTTGTTCCACCTGACCTCAACAGCTGTGCTGGTTTTTGTGCTGGTCAGGTTCTAGTGTCATGTCCTGCCTCTATCAGACGCCCTTATGACATTATGCATGTCTCATTAGAAGATGCAAACACGCAAACTTGCTACGTTACATAATTCAAACACTGTGGGTAAAATACCTTCATGGCTTTGTACAAGCGGTCTGCAAAATAAGACGGCTGGTTCTTCACGCTGCGGACTGGAAAGGAAAGAGAACAAGCAAGTGCTGAGAATGTTTCACCTTGAAGAGAACTGTGACTAAGTTACAGGTACAATGAGCTGTTTAAAGAGGATTAACTGTGGGGCCTACTCATTAATAATACTCATTACAAGAGTAGCTCAGTCCATCCAATCATCTTCCTCCGCTTAATCCTTTTCGGGTCACGGGGTGGGTGGGTGGAGCCTATCCCAGCATCTTTGGGCGAGAGGCAGGGTCCACCCTGGCGAAATCACCCTCTTGACCGCTGACCTTAAACACAGCCGAGATACAGACGCATCTAGGATGTGCTGAAAATGATGGTCAGTGGCCTCGGATCGTGGTCTGCAACCCGTGGCTCTCTGGCCCACATTCAGTGGCTCCCTCTGGCTTTGAAAAACTCACAAACTCACAGAAAAAACGGCCACAAATTTATAACAGAATACATTCACTAATGTACAAGAAAATGCTGCAAATCAAAGAAAAACTCTAAAATATGAGATAAAAAAGACAAATGCTAATGAGAATATGTTGCTTATGTCCAAGAACAAAACTGTGAATTTACAAGAAAAAGTTCCACATTAGAGAGAAAAAAAAATGCAAATTTACAGTTAAAAAGCTGCAAATTAAAGAGGACAAGATCACAAATTTGGGAGAAAAATTATGCACATTTACAAGAAAGTCACAAATTAACAAAAAAAACCCCAAACTTTGCAAATTTCTGTGTAATAAGTTGTATATTTCTCCAGTGGGCCACCGCCTGCAGGAGGGACCGTGGTGCTCTGTGACTCAGGCAGAAGTCTGAGCTGCTGGCCCCGTGACCCGGACTCCCAGATATGTGGTAGAAGATGGATGGATGGAAGTTGCATCTTTTTTAAGAAAACAGCTGCAAATTTACATAAATATTGTTAGTTTTCAGGAAATGACTTGCAAATTTATTTCATATTTGGGAGAAAAAAATCAGAAGTTCAGAGGAAAAAGGTCTTAAATTTATGAGATAAGGTGCAAATTTAAGTGAAAAAAAGCAAATTTATCTTTAAAAAGTTGTAAATTAATTGACATGAAATAATAGTTAAAAAAGCTGTTTATGAGAGAGCAATGTTGCAGTTTTATTAGTCTCTTTTACCCCTCTGTTGTTAAGGAACAAATAAGTTTTGTGGCTCCATGCAGATTTTTTTGGTCACATAGCTGCTTTAAATTGTGGTTTACACACAGTGGGTGTGTCTCCATCAATGACGCTTGGTGTCGAGATGCAATTGTTGTACATAAACACCGTTCCCCATTGGTGGAGTCTGTGATCACCAAGTGCAGACCCTTTGACTTACTGAGGGAAATTCCATCTGTCCTGCTTGTCGCCATGCATGTCCCCACCCACCACCACTGGCGAGAGGCGTAAAGCACTAAAAGAACTCTATCAGGTCATCAGTGAGACACAAACAGCGCATCCAGACGGATTCTTCATCACAGCAGGAGACTTCAACCATGCAAATTTAAAGGCCCTCCTACCAAATCTACACCAACATGTGGGCTTTCCAACAACAGGAGACAACTGGCCGAACCTGGTCGACACAACCCACAAGAGAGCATATAGAGCCTCCCTCCTCCCCCACCTGGGTCCCTCTGATGACATCACCATCTTGCTAAGGCCTACATGCAGACCCAGAGTGAGAGCCATCAAACCAACAAAAAGCAGGTATGTGTGTGGCCAGAGGGGGCATCTCATGCTCTGAAAGACTGTTTCAGCACTACAGACTAGGACACTTTCAAGCATGCAGCCACTCACAATGGACACACAAACCTAGAGGAGTACACTGAGGTTGTTGTACCATACATAGCAAAATGCACTGATGATGTCACTCACTGCAAAACCATCAATGTTCATGCTAGCCAGAAGCCATGGATGACAGCAGAGATTCACAGACTCCTGAGGACTCGGGACGCAGCCTTCTGTGCCGACAACACTACAGGACTAACAACAGCTAGGGCCAACCTGTCCCGTGGCATCAAGGAGGCAAAACGACAGTAGAGCAAGAAAATATCCGGCCACTTCAGCAACACCAGACATGCACGTTCCCTCTGGCGTTGCATACAGACCCTCACCAGCTACAAACCTCCACTTCAGTCCTGTGCGAGTGATATCACACTGCTTAACAACCTAAAGGACTTTTCTGGCTGCTTTGAAGCACAAAACAGCACATTAGCACAGAAGACCACTCCTCCCCCAGACGAGCAGGCTATAAGTCTGGATCCGGTTAGCATGAAGAGGACCCTCTGCAGGAACAACTCACGCAAGGCAGCTGGACCAGACAGCATACCAGGTGGTGTTCTGAAGGACTGTGCAGAGGAGCTCAAGAATGTCCTGGCCGACATCTTCAACATCTCCCTGAGTCAAGCTGTTGTCCCCACATTTTTCAAAACTGCCACCATAATACCAGTCCCAAAGAAGCCCATCCCACCCAGCTACAATGATTACCGGCCGGGCGGCTGGTCATTCAGAACATCAAGTCCATCCTCCCTTCCTCCCATGACCCATCTCAGTTTGCATACAGGTCAAACAGATCCACAGAGGATGCCATCGGTGCTGCTCTCCATCCAGCCCTCACCCACCTGGACTCAAAGAATTCCTACATGTGAATGTTGTTCTTGGACTTCAGTTCAGCATTCAACACAATCATCCCCCAGCACCTAATACAAAAACTCAGACACCTGGGACTCAAAACCTCTCTCTGTAACTGGGTGCTGGACTTTCTCACAGGGAGGCCACATAATGTGCATGTCGGCAGCAACACCTCCAAGATCATCACTTCACTGAGCTGACATATTTTTTTTTTTTTGTTACTTATTTGTACCCGTAGGTAGATTTGGTTTGCAGTCTGGTGACAAGCCACCGGCTGCTGGTCGCTGCGTGCGCAAGCGCCCTAAACCTACATATTTTTGGTATGCGGGAGGAAACCGGAGAAATCCCGGAGAAAACCCACACAACACGGGGAGAACATGCAAACTCCACACAGCTCACTGTTGGTCGGGGGCTGGGATCGAACCCACGATCTCATGATCCCTGCGATCCCCCGGCCGAGGGTAAACTGTGCTGCCACAGTGCTAAACCACTGTGCCACCGTGCAGCAGTACATATGACTGTGTACCAGCCTACAGCACCAACCACATCATCAAGTTTGCGGATGACACAACGGTGGTGGGCCTCATCACCAACAATGAAGATGCCAACTACAGAAATGAGGTGAGCCAACTGTTCCAGTGGTGTAAAGACAATGATCTTTTCCTGAACATGGAAAAAACCAAGGAGATTGTGATCAACTTCAGGAGGGGACACACACAGCACCCCCTCTGATCACCGATGGAGCAGCTGTGGAGAGGGTGAGCAGCACCAGGTTCTTGGGGATGTACATCTCTGAGGACCTCTCCTGGTCCAACAACACCACATCACTGGCCAAGAAGGCTCAAACTCAAGTTTCAAGATTCAAGATTTTATTTGTCAATACTACTATATATACAGCACATACAGGAGAACTGAAATGGTGTTTCTCTCTCTTCAGTGGTGTGCGCAGTATAAAAAACAAAAGGGATAAGGCTGGAAAAACAACAACTCGCCTCCATTTCCTCTGCAAACTGAAACGAGTCCCACCCCCCATCTTGTGCTCATTCTACCGGGGCACCATTGACAGCATCCTCACCAGCTGTATCACGATGTGGTATGGAAGCTGCACCGCCTCCTGCCAGAAGACTCTACAACGCACAGTGAAAGCAGCCAGCAAGATCACTGGTGCCCCTCTGCCCTCCCTCACGGACATCTACCTCACCCGCAGAGCCATCAACATTGCAGGCGACATCTCCCACCCCTCACACTCCCTCTTCAGCCCCTTGCCCTCAGGAAAAAGGTACCGTAGCCTCTGGGCCCGTTCCACAAGACTGCTACGCAGCTTTGTTCACCAGGCCATCAGGACCTGAGCTCTGCCCCGCACCCCCCCCCCCACTCCTGGACCGTAACACACTCACCTGCACAATAACTACCTCAGCTGCTGTCACAGAAAGACTGGCACCCCAACAGTAATACATCTGTTGCTGTATGTCTCTGCACTTTACTGCAACCATTTGCACAAATGTCACATCTGCTGCTGTCTGTCACTGCAATATTGATCATGTGCAGACCAATCTGTCATCGTCTGCACCTACACTACTGCACTGAACTTTCAATTACGGGTATTACGGCTTTACTTTTTTTCTGTACATAGGATTGTTGTGTTTTATCTTTATTTGCACTATGGGTAGCATTACTGTACACAGACTGCTGTTGTTGTTTTTCATTCTTATTCCTTTTTTCTTATATATTGCGCACACCACTAAGAGAGAGAAACGGCATTTCAATTCTCCTGTGTGTCCTGTGCGTATATTAGTATTGGCAAATAAAAATCTCTGAATCTTTGAAATGGCTCTTTTCATAGTAGAGGTTGCTGAACCCTGACCTAGGAGGAGTAACGTTTTTCGTGAAATCTTAAATGGCCAGACCTTCTGACCTTTGACAATGACCTTTACCTCAACTTGGATGAAGACCCACCTGAGGATCATTGTGAGTGAGTTTGGTGAGCATCGGGGAAAATGCCGAGGGAGAGGAGTGATTCCCGTGAAATGTGGAGACGGATGCCATGTCATCACATTAGCGGCTTTTGGCTTCACTGAAATGAGCTGAAAATGGTGATACACTACCGTTCAAAAGTTTGGGGTCACTTAGAAATTTCCTTATTTTTGAAAGAAAAGCACTTTTTTTCAATGAAGATAACTTTAAACTAATCAGAAATACACTCTATACATTGCTAATGTGGTAAATGACTATTATAGCTGCAAATGTCTGGTTTTTGGTGCAATATCTACATAGGTGTATAGAGGCCCATTTCCAGCAACTATCATTCCAGTGTTCTAATGGTACAATGTGTTTGCTCATTGCGTCAGAAGGCTAATGGATGATTAGAAACCCTTGTGCAATCATGTTAGGTCTGCAATGCTGTAATTGCTGCAAATGGAGGATTCTTTGACAAAAGCAAAGTTTGAAGGAAAAAATTATTATTTCAAATACAAATCATTATTTCTAACCTTGTCAATGTCTTGACTATATTTTCTATTCATTTTACAACTCATGGTGGTAAATAAGTGTGACTTTTCATGGAAAACACAAAATAATTGTCTGGGTGACCCCAAACTTTTGAACGGTAGTGTACATCCAAACAATGAGGTCAGTGTACATGCCTGTGTATACAAAATGATCCACAAACACCGTATCAGTCATTTTTTTCTAGTGTTGGATCTCATTAATGTTACAGAATAAGAGAATAGCTGTTGTATGATCATCCCTGGCTGAAATGGAGGTTGACCGTAAAGAACTTTGGAACTAAGGCAAGACCCGATATTAGGGGTTCTGTATGGAACTTTTGGGAACTTTTTGAAGTGAAACGAGCTCTCCACTGTATCTTTAAGATACACTATACCATAGGATGTTTATTTTAAACTGTTAATCGTAAAAACAATTCTAGTACAGTGCAATAACAAGAGCACTCTGAGGCGAGTGCAACATCCCCCACCTTTGTTTTGTTTGAAGATCCCAATATGTTACTGAAGGAGAGCAGTTTTCAACCTCTCTAAATAATTACTGGGGCAGAACCAAATTACAATAAGCCTATCATCCATGAATATCCAACAAAAATAGTTGTATACAACTAGTAGTTGTAAGTCAGGATCTTAAGGTGAAGGTGTGTAGCAATTTTGGTGACCCTAGAGGGCTTCTATAGTAAGAGGGGATAGGGAATACTAACCTTGACCTTTGACCTTCTGACCCCAACTGCACAGTCAAAGGTCATGGTGTCAGGGTGAACCTGTGTACCAAGTTTGGTGACCCTAGTGTTCTTTGTTATTGAGATATAGTTTACATGTCATTTTGACAGTGACCTTTGACCTTGCGATCAAACAACCATAGTCACACTTCAGGGTCACAGGGTGAACCGGTGTACAAAGTTTGGTGACCCTAGCATTACTCGTATAGTAATAGGACACAGGTAATGCCAACCTTTGACCTTTGGATCCCAAACCTATGGTCACTGTTCAGGGTCACGGTGAATATGTGAATTTGGTGGCCCTAGCTTTACTCATTCTATAATAATAGTGCAAATGGAATGTTAACCGTGACCTCTGACCTTTTCACGTCAAACCCATAGTCAGGTCAGGGTGCAAGCCATCCAAGATTTGTCTTAAGACACAAATATGGTATTGATTTAAAAAGCCTACATCATTTCTTTCAGTAGTTTATCCCATTTACAAGGTTTAGGGAAAAACTGACCTCTGACCTTGACCGCAAATGTCAAATTACAATATGTGCGTCATCAGAGTATATCAAACCCTGGTACCAAGTTTCACAACATTTGGAACAAAACTGTAGGAGGAATTGATTTTGCAAGACAATTACTGGCTCTTTACGGAGGTGAAATAGGAGATCACAAGTTAGGGCCTATAACTCCTGCGAACATCATCTGATTGGAGCCAAATAACAATATAAGATGCACATCATCAGAGTATATCAAACCATGGAACCAAGTTTCAAAACAATCGGAACAAAACTGTAGGAGGAGTGGATTTCACAAAAGTGGGACGGATGGTCCACCATATAACATGATCCCTCTTCAGTTTTCGCCCAAAGGGGTCTTGGACCGGTGGGGAATAAAAATAGCACAGTTCAAGACAATACCTACCTATTGCATAAAAGGCATTTTTCACATCTCCTGACATGTGCTTCTTTATAATCTGTTCAATGTCCTTGTTGGTGCATTTGACAAACTCCTGAAGTACTGTAGACAATAAAGAGGGTGATCAGATACACAAAACTGGATAATTTCCACCTTCTGTTGTTAAAATAGAAACACACCATCTAGGCTTGCATTAATCAGTAATCTTTACCTCTCCTGAGATGGGGGAAGCTCCTGGTGCACAGAATACTCATGAACTTCATCTCCATGTCATCAGAGTCTGCATTGCATGCATCAGCAAGTTCCTGATCAGGTCAGAAAGAGCAAGAGCAGATATTAAGGTATTCAGTATCTGTGTGTTTGTGTAAGCACAGCAAAATGTCCAGGATGAAGTGAATCACCTGAGCATCTGCATTGGCTCTTTCTACATCTGCAGGGCCCTCCTCTCTTGCACCCTGAACAAAACACATAAGGCCAAAGATTAGATATCTGTGAACCACTGTGATCTAAATAAATCAGTGGCTAATGAGAACAAGACTGCAGTGGGTTTACACTGTAAGTTCCCATAGTGATTACAGACATTACCTGCACAAGAGACACAAGGATGCGGCAGAAGTGGCCAGATGTATCTGACTGAATGGCTTCCTCCAGAGACTTCTTATAGGCTGTGGAGCATAAAACAAGTGAGCTGTGAATGAATGGCTTCCAGACACAGAAAGCATATCCTTGTTTTGTTTCTTAAGAACAACCCACCATCCCGATAGACTGCATTCATGGCTTGTATTTGCTCATTGCTCCTGGTCACCAAAATCTCAATCAGAGCATGTTCATCTGTCCCAGCACCCTGTTGAAAACATGGAGAATCACAAAGGCAATAATAGATGTGGATAGTGAAGATAAATAAATGTATTTCCTTCAATCAGATATTTCTTCTTAATAAAATTACACTGAATTGACCTTTTAGGCAATAATCTGAGTGTCTAGAGTGTCTAATCCTCATTCTCTCTAGGAACACCACTCAGCCACTTATCCCTTTCTTCAGACTCTAAATGTCTCTTTGGCAGCTCAAAAAATGACACTGGTTTGTCTTTCTTCAAACTGTGGTTATGACAGCCTACGGCGATGCAGTTTTGAGGCATATTTACAGCAAAATCATTTTCAGTGAAGCTCCCCACTCACTGTGTGTTTGAATGGCTGCTAGGCATTTGTTTTCATTAACACTAATATTGTGCCGCATTACTATGTGCATGTGATGTCAAGCTGTGACCAGGAATGGTATAATTTGAAGTAATGATATATATTGCAATATATTCTTTGGTGTGCAAATTTCAATATAACTTTTGTTGTTGGTGGCTAAAGTTGTGCCCTGTGATTGGCTGTTGGGACACCTCTCATAGTCGCCATATTTGTAGTCTTTTGTGACCACACTCTATTAGGGGTTTTCACGTGATGTCACAGGTCTGAGTCACGGCCGGCTGCTGCCATATTGGCGGTCAAGCGCTGGAGGTCTCTGTGCATGTGCCTATGTAAACAAACCAGTTCTACACGTGTTTTGGTGCCTGTCATCGCTGTTTTCTCGCCGTTATCATGCCGGACACGTGTTGTGCTGTTCACTGCCATAATAGGCGTGGACAGAAGGAGAATTTTTTTTTTGTTACTTATTTGTACCCGTAGGTAGACTTGGTTTGCAGTCTGGTGACAAGCCACCGGCTGCCGGTCGCTGTGTGTGCGAGCGCCCTAAACCTACATGTTTTTGGTATGCGGGAGGAAACCGGAGAAATCCCGGAGTAAACCCACGCAACACGGGGAGAACATGCAAACTCCACACAGCTCACTGTTGGTCGGGGGCTGGGATCGAACCCACGATCTCATGATCCCCACGATCCCCCGGCCGAGGGTAAACTGTGCTGCCGCAGTGCTAAACCACTGCGCCACCATGCATCCCAGAGAATGTGAGCTTCTACAGGATTCCTGCACTGAGTCAAGAGCCTGACCTTAGAAACATGTGGATTGCTGCAATAGACAGGAGTCTGTGATCGTGCGCTGTAACGCATGCCTGATAAAGCTGACATATGTATTAATCACGCTGTGATAATAGCACAATATCGCTCAAAGCGCACGCTCGTGCATGTACTCTGTGGACTCCCACAGAGTACACTCGCTTGTGAGTCTCGCTTGGTCTTGTGAGCCTCAAAATTCTCCAGACTGTATGGTGAAGGGTGCACGATCAGGTAAATCATCAAGTCACTGAACTCAAAGTCTGGCAGTGTGACATCCTCAGCTGTGATGGGGGAGAACACCACGCCAGGTGCAGTGTAAGGATCACAGCCTCCTAGAATGGCTATTTTATCCTGATACCGCTTCAATTCGATGCCAGAGAGGTGTTTGGTCTGTTCACTCAGACCTCCTTCACGTTCAGACATGATAAATAATGATAAACTACCAACTAACCTGTCCCACACTTCCAGAAGACTCAGAAGTTTGCAACACTCACGATCTTTGTCATGTAAACAAGCCTGGCGGGCGATATGCTTGACCGCCAATATGGTGCACAGTGGGCGTGGCTAGGCGCGCGGGTCACGTGACTGAAACCCCTCAATACCGAGTGTGGTCGACCTCTGATCGGCGTGTCGGTGATTAGATTCCCACTCTCTCTGCGCTATGCATGTCGAAGTGTCCTTGAGCAAGACAGTGAACCCCCAACTTGCTCCTGGTGGATCAGGCCAGCGCTTGCATGACAAGTTGTGTGAATGGGTAGCTAGCCGAATCTGTAAAGTGCTTTGGTCATCCAGAGATGAGAAAAAAGCGCTATATAAGTGAACGCCACTTCCCATTTTCAGTGATCCTAGCGAAAAAAGAGCAGTTACAGGCAATGTGGGCCCACTCAGGCTATGGTAGAAGTGACAGTCACACCGTCAAATGCTGGAGTGCCATGTAAACATTATTTTGTGGTAAATATCTTACATAGTTGCTTTAGAATATATACAGTAAGAGCCAAATGCTGGACTTCAGTTATTCAGACGAATAAACCTTGCCTGGAAAGAGTCGAACCCGGGACCTCCTGCATATAGAGGATCACCTTAACCACTACACCACATAACTCCTCTGGGTCACATACTGACAAAATGTTTCATTAAGAAGACACAAAGGCTGATAGGCATTTCATGAAGATGATTTTTGGAACATGAAGAGAACCGCATGAAATTTGGTGAAAAGTTCTGTTGTGATTGTGACGTTTCATCAAGTTTAGACATCAGAAGCTACTCGCCAAAGAGAAACTGTGCAACTTGACTGGCCTATAAAATCAAAACAGAACATTTTTGGATAATTTCAACGTTTCTTTAGCAATGTGTGTATATGATCTGTTTATTTTCAAGGAATTTGGAGGATAACTTCAGTTAGGCCAGAGTCTCCTGATTGGCTAAACATGAACCTGAACAGTTATTTCACCAAAAATGTTCCGTCTCAACTCGTCTTTTTGCAGGGGGCGGGGCTCAGGTGAAACTTTACAGCAAAAAAACCAAAAAACCAGATGTGAGACATTTGAGTGACTTCACTCTTGATATATCTTGTAAGTCATAAAAAACATGTTACAGACATGTTTAGAAAAAAACCCTCAATTTTTGGCGGCATGCCACTTTAAATAATTTTTAGTCTAGGCCTAGCCATTTTTAAAATATAAAACTATTTATTACAGTGCCATCTATGAAAACAGTGCCTCGATGTTTGTCTGACAGTGGTTCAGGCGCTTCATCACATCTCTTTATCTGCACACCAACTTCTGACGCCCTAACCACTGTTAGAAGGAGACTAGTAGAGGACAACGCAAGCATCCATCTTAACCCTGATCAAATCTGTACTCAGCTGGACTTGAGCCTTTTACCTCCATTGCCTTTCTCATCATTTTTGCATCAAATTCAGCTGGAGTTAACATGAGACCAATTATCAGCCGCTCTAAGTTCTTGGACAGTTCAGACTTCAGGTCCTTCATCAGATCCTGGAAGAAAATCAAACAGCAAGATTAGTGATGAGATTGTCTGTGGAAATAAAGAAGATTTAAAACCGTTTTTGTGTCATACCATACTCAGGAAATAAATTGCTGTAAGGTACGTTTAATGGTACAACAACTTTTAGATGTGTGGTTTATACTGTATGGACCTGATTTACTAAAGGACTGTAGGTACTAAAACGCAAGCAAAGTGTAAAATGTGGTGCGAGATGATTTACTAAGACCAAGTGTAACGGATGCCAACTAGTACTGTACGGCGTAGAACGTTAGTAAACCTCCCTCCCAAAGCCTCATACAGTATCGGTAGCGCTGAGCTATCGGTCGGACCTTTAGCTCAGCGCGATCGTGCTGTGTCTCCCATGCTCGAACTGTGTTAGTTGACTGAGAGGTCGCGGGTTCGTGTCCCGTGTGGGGCGAACTGCGCAGGATGATCTCTGTCACACAAGCATGGATAATTGGATTGATCACATAAGCAAAACTGCATATTGTGTGGACTTTGTACTTTTGCCTTAATGAATAAGTGAGGTGGGGCTTTTCTACTAAAAAGTGCATAATACTGGAAGGGGCAAATGCATCCAAAGAGTACAAACAATGTGATTTATTAACACTGGAACAAACTGCGTCTTCTGTGATTCTGTCCGTTTGAGACCTTTGAAAACCAGGTGTAATCTGCTTGTGTAGAGATGACTGCTGCCATTACTGTGAGAAGGAGGCAAAGGAGCAACTAAAGAATATTTCAAAAGTGTTTTTTTAATGTCAGAGGAAACATTATACAACCATATCCAGACCCCACAAATCAATGATGCACGGGATGACATGGAGGTGCTGCTGGTTGTCCACTTGCCCGACCTTCACCAATCCTGCCCCCCGATGCTCCTCTTTCTTTTTCTCCACCTTATATCTTGCAATTCTTTCATAAGTTCATGAACCGTCCTTCTCTTCCTGACAGCACTGACTCGGATTGATCTTCACGGTGGAACCTGTGGCGCAGGTGTAGTGCTGCCGACTGCAGATTGGCAGTTCAGTGGTTCAATTCCTGCAGTCTGTGTGTCGAAGTGTCCTTGAGCAAGACACTGAACCTCCTGGTGGGTCAGAGCAGTGCCTGTGTGCATGGCAGCTCCGCCTCCATCAGTGTGTGTGTGAACGGGTGGATAGCAGGATCTGTAAAGCACTTTGGTCATCAAGAGATGAGTAGAAAAGCGCTATATAAGTGAACACCATTTCACATCTAATCTCGCTCTGTACGGCATTTTGTTATTTTAGCTCAAAGTGATTGTGTCTTCCATGAACATCTTTAGTTCCACAGGAACAAATTTCCTCTTGCATTTGCTGGTCAATCTTTGAACTCTCCAAGGCAGCAATAGGCAGTGAGACAGGCTAAATCCACATTTAAATAAGGCTGTTTTCACCTGTTTGGGTCTGCAGCATATCACAGAACCTTCCTCAGTAAAACTGCCCACTAAGGAAATGCAGTTTTCAAGACTACACGTGCAATTTAGTACCCGCTGTTTGGGATCTGTGTAAATCAGGCCTTATGAGAACTGGAACCAAACAGTCATTGACAGAGCAGCTCATTCCGGCTTGATGAAATCATGCTAGGAGAACTCAGATCTCTTGACGTTTAACCCCCACTTCACACACTCTTGTACAGTAGGTGGCGGTATGCACCTTTTAGTTGTTTGCTATCCGCCAGTAACCGAGAGAAGAAGAAGAAGAACCCCCACTTTGACTTTGAACAACACCTGGATGCAGGCCCATCTGAGGATCATTTTGTCTGAGTTTGGTAAGCATCAGGGCATTTTGCCTGCAGCAGTGACTTTTCTGAAACCACGTAAGATATCAGATCTCACAACAACTAACCTTGGCTTTGATCTTGAGCAAAACCTGGATGTAGACCCACTTGAGGATCATTGTTTACAAGTGTGGCCAACATTGGGGTTGTTGCCTTGAAGTATCAATTTTTGTCAAATCATAGATGGCTGTATCTTCTACAATTTGATCACTGAGTGAGTTTAGTGAGCATCAAGACAATACCTAGGACTATTTTTCTGAAATCACATACTGTAGGTGCCCAGATCTCCTGACCTTAACCTTGAGCACAGTCTGGATGCAGGCACACCTGAGCATTATTGTGCATGAATTTGTAAGCATTGTGGCAATTGTCATTGAGGAGTGGTAATTTCCATGAAATGTGGATGCACAGATGGACAAACGGATGGATGACAGATGCTGTGCCAAGAGCTAAAAATACTCATCTCCAGTTTGTTGGTTTTATGTAGTTGCTTAAGTTCTTTATACTGGACCAACATCTGACTGAAGTTGGAAGCGGCAGTGTGAAATGGAGGTCCTAAATTTTGTCAGTTAATAGCCACGTCTGACCCGCTTACCTACGACCAGCATCTTTTTGAGCCACAACAAAATTCATATTTATTCTGCAACAGCCTAAAATTTCAGACTGCAAACCCCGGTTTAGGTTATGATGTTTACAATCATTTTTTTTTTTAGATATTTATTATTCTTAATGCTGTTTCTTTTGACTCTTTGTGTGCTTTTAGCTTTTTTTAAATTCCAGTTTTTTTTTCCACAATATCTTTATTGAACCTTTTTTTTTTTTTAACAAACATGATACAAACAATCAAACACTAACACTAAAGTACTACAAAAAAAAAAAATGCACTAAAAACACCAACAACCACCAACAAAATCAAGTCTTCAACAATGCTCCTCTGTTTAGTCTAGACAATCCAATACATAAGTATACATATTATGTTCACCAGTTTGGAATTTACAAGGTCCACACACATCATTCACCTTCTTCTTCAAGAGTTATGTTTAAATTTTTTACATAATCAATAAAAGGTCTCCATATATTCTCAAACACAATTTCCTTTGATTTCAGTATATATGTTATTCTTTCTAATGGAAGGTTTGTTAACATCTGTCTTAACCACTGAGTCACATCTGGTCTATGAGTCTTTTTCCATAATAGTGCAATACATTTTTTGGCATTAAGCAAACTGAGGTCTATGAATGTTCTTTCACTTTTATTAAAATTATGCTTTTCTGGGTACAGACCCAACAAAAACAGTTTAGGATTCAGTATGATTTGTTTTGAGATTATTTTTTCAATTGTTACCCTCACCTCTTCCCAAAACATTCTAATTAATCTACATTCCCATAAACAATGAAATAGGGTTCCTTTACTTTCCATGCATTTTGTGCATGTATCTGGTATATTTTTGTTATATCTATTTAACTCCTCCGGTGTAACATACATCCGCATTAACCATTTGAAATGTATCAATTTAAGGCGTGCATTTATTGATTTGGTTTGAGCTTCTGTACAAGCCAATTCCCATTGTTCCTCCGAAATTTCAATTTGCAGATCTTCTTTCCAGTAGTTTAATCTTTTCAGTGAATTTTCACTTGAAGATAGTGTCAATGAGTTATAAAACTCTGAAATAATACCCTTTCTTTTACTATCTTTCATCATCATTTTTTCCAAGGATGAATAAATAGGTCGAGTGAGAGCTTTATTTTGATTTGATCGAATAAAGTTTCTAAGTTGAAGATATTTAAAAAAATGTGTTCTATTGAGATTAAATTTGATCCTCAGCTCTTCAAAAGACATTATGTTGTCTGCACATGGCAAATATAAATCCTGAATCTTTTGTATCCCTTTTAAATTCCATACTTTAAATACAGCGTCCGCTCTCCCTGGTTTAAAATATTGATTACCCCATATTGGACTAAATTGTGACAATAACTGTGGTTCTTTTAAATAGTTTTTAGCTTCACACCATATTTTGATCATATGCTTTACAAATGGATTTTTAACTTGTTTTTGTAATTTTTTTGCCGAATCTGAGTATATGAATATGGGAAGAGGTAAAGGTAAATTGTATGATTCCATTTCAGTCCAGTGAGGGAGATCATTTGATGAAAAATAATATGTCATAGACCTCAGTTGTGCCGACCAATAATACAACATAAAATTTGGACATTTCAGACCTCCACGATCAAATGGTAAATATAATAAAGACAGACGTAATCTAGCCCTCCTGTTGTTCCATATAAATTCCACTAACTTTTTTTTTATTCTTGAGAATAGATCTAAAGGTGGTGATAAGGGAATGTATTGAAATAAATAAAGTATTTTAGGTAAAATATTACTTTTAAGTATATTGATTCTCCCGATCATCGACATTGGTAGTGACATCCATCTCTGAGTTAACTCATTGATATCTGACATTAAGGCTTCATAGTTGACGCTGGCGACTGATTCTAGCTTAGGCACAATTTGGATTCCTAAATATTTAAACTGATTTACAACATTGAATTGATTTGCCTCAGGGGCTGGGTAATTTCTCTGGGTCTCATTTAGCATTAATATTGAAGATTTAGTTTTATTTATTTTATATCCTGATATTTCCCCAAAATTCTTTATTAAATTCAACAAGGTTGGAATTGATTTTTTTAGATTCGACATAAACAAAATTATATCATCGGCGTACAGGGAGATTTTATGTTCTGTTGGTCCAACTTTAATTCCATATATTTGTGAATGTAAACGTATCGCTATCGCTAAAGGTTCAATTGCCATAGTAAACAGTAAAGGTGAAAGTGGACAGCCTTGTCGACATCCTCTATTGATTTTTATTGGTTTTGAAATATTGTTATTTGTTAGGATTTCTGCTGTAGCATTATTGTATATTATTTGAACCCATTTTATGAAATTATTTCCAAGTCCAAACCTTTGTAGGACTTCAAAAAGAAAGGGCCATTCAACTCTATCAAAGGCCTTTTCGGCGTCCAGTGATAGGAGAGCTGTATCCGGTGCTTCTTTATTAAAATAAATAATATTAAATAGTCTTCTTACATTATGGAAGCCTTGTCTACCCTTTATAAAGCCATTCTGATCTCGATTAATAATATTTGGTAAAATTTCTTGTATTCGTCTTGCTAAAATTTTACAGATTATCTTAAGGTCGGCGTTTAATAGGCTTATTGGTCTCATATTTTCACATTTATTAGAGGGCTTACCTGGTTTTGGCAGCAGTATAATTAAGGCATTATTTATGTATGATGATAAATTATTATTTTGAAATGCTTCTAAAACCATTTCCAAAAAAGGTTTTATTAATTTATTCTTAAATTTTTTATAAAGGTCAACTGGAAGACCATCTGGTCCTGCACTTTTTCCTGATTTCATATTATCAATGGCTAGCCCAACTTCTTCTTGACTAATTTTAGACTCCAATATCTCCCTGTTTTCATTTGGTATACACGGTATAGATAGTTCGTTCAAAAACCCATTTAGTTTTGTTAAATCAGGTTCATTTTTGGTATCATATAATTTTTCATAGTAATCTCTAAAGGCTCTATTAATTTCTAAAGGATCTATAACTACCTGTCCATTACTTATAATACTGGTAATTGGTGTTTTAATTTCCAATTGTTTAATCTGCCATGCTAATAATTTTCCTGATTTTTCACCTTGTTCATAAAAAGATTGTTTCAATCTTAGAAGACTCGAGGCAGCTCTATTCGCTGATTTTTTGTCGTATTCAGCTCTCAAAATCAGTAATTCATTCTCCAACCTTGGGTCACTTCCTGCATACACTTTTTCCTGAAGACTTTTTATTTTATGTTCCAATTTAGCTCTCTCCTCTCGAGTCTTCTTAGATTTTGATCCTGTATAACTAATAATATGTCCCCTAATAAAAGCTTTGAAAGCCTCCCACTTTACACATGCTGATGTTTGTGTAGTATTGATGTCAAAGAACTCGTCTATCTGTTTTTCTATATACTTGACAAATTCCTCATCCTGAAGCCATTTATGCTGAAATTGCCATCTACCTGATTCCTTTGTCAATTTTTTATCTACATATATTAGACAACAGGGTGCATGATCAGAGATCACGATGTTATCATAAAAGCAGTTTTGAATCTTGGACCTTAATTCTGTGGAAATCAAAAAATAATCAATACGTGAGAATGTCTTGTAGGTACTGGAATAACAAGAATAGGCTTTAACTTGTGGTTTCATTTCTCTCCATATATCTAACAATCTCAATTCTTTCATAAAATGATTAATAGTCATCCTACATCCAATGTGCGTACAATCCAGTCCTGTTGATCTATCCACACCTGGATTCAATGTACAATTAAAATCCCCTGCTATTATATGTTGCCCTGTAAGTGATGATAAGATGAGAAATAAATTAGCAAAGAACTTCTGATCATCTATATTGGGACCATATAAGTTCACAAGATTTATATTTTCTAATAGCAAAGAACCTTGAATGATTACATATCTTCCAAATTTGTCTCCAATTACATTTTTCACTTGAAAAGGAACTGATTTATGTATGAGAGTCATAACTCCCCTGGCTCGGGATGAAAATGAAGAGGTGAATACACTTCCCTGCCATCTACTCCTAATTCTTTTAACATCCTCCTCTATCAGATGAGTTTCTTGTAAAAACACAATTCTTGAACCCATGTCCTTTATTTTATTCATAACTTGTTTAAGTTTTTTTTAAATTTTGTAGACCTCTGCAATTCCATGAAGTTAAATTAAGATTAACACTTTGGTCCATGATCAATAGAGAGTTTGGGATTACCTTGCAGTGTAAACATGCTCATACAGAGAAGCAAAAACATGAGTGGTTGAACATTCATCCTACAAACTACACACAAACAAATTTCCCCTTCCCACACTTGTGGCAAACCCCCCAAAATCAAAAGAAAAATTCTGTCTCCCGATATAGCCATCGACCGTTCCACACCCACGGGGAACAGCCTAAGCCACTCCTTCTTCATCCTCCCAATCACCCTAACTCTACTGCTTTTAATGACGTAACATTAACTCTCCTCTGTAGTTTTCCAACTTAACTCCAAAATTTTTAACAACTTTGTACATCATAGTTTTTTTTTTTTTTGTTTGTTTTGTTTTTGTTTTGTTTTTTTAATATATAATACAATCTATATTTTGTAAACTTACTATTTACTTCAAGTCAGTCAGATGCCTGTGCAAATGCTTAATTATTCTACCTTATATTTTGTTCATGCTTAGCTCCCACCAGTCTCTTCTTCTTCTTTGATCTTCTTGATGAACTCCTGCGCCTCCTCTGGGGTCTTGAAGATGTGGGTTCTGCCCTCATACGTGGTCAGCAGTCTCGCAGGATAGATTACACCATGACGAATCCCAAGGTTGCGCAGCTCCTTACGTATGGGATCAAACTGCTTCCTCAATTGCTGGATTCCTGTGGCCAAATCTGGGTAGAACCGCACCTGCTGGTCCTGGTGTTTAATCTCTCCTTTAGCACGTGCAGCGTTGAAGATCTTCATCCTGTCTCTGTTGCTAAGAAACTTCATAATTAAGGTCCTCGGCGGTCCCTTATCTCTCCGTGGGCCAATACGATGTGCTTTTTCCAGAACCACTGCTGATTGCAACTCCTCGCTGCCCAGCACCTCCGGAATCCACTTTTCCAGAAAGGAACATACGTCCCGACCTTCTGATTCCTCTGGAAGACCCACCAGCCTCAAATTATTCTGTCTCGACCGAGATTCCAAATCCAAAATATTATCTTCCAGAGATTTATTTTTTTTTCCAAAGTGCGCACCTTTAATTGAAGACGGGTGACGTCATCTTCAGCACTAGCGAGACGGAGCTCCATCTGCGCCGTTCGTTCTACACAGTCACCCAATTCCTTTCTTATTCCTTCCAACGCTGTCATAATCCCATCAAATCTAGAGGAAAAGTCCGCTCTCATTGAACTCATGGCAGCCATCAGCGCATCTGCGCCATTCCCCGCAGATATCGCAGCGTTGCCAGCCTCCTCCGCCATATATGGAGTTTTGTTTACTGCGTCACAGACCTGAAAGTCCGTTAATTTGGACTGTTTCGGCGGCTCGCTTTTTCCTTTTCCTGGTTTTCCAGCCTTAGGCTTCGCCGACATATCTTCGCCCAAATGCTGGGATACGTTCTGTCCCAAATGAGAGAGTTATTTGCCGATTTTTTTTTTTCCAGGAGCAGAGCAGAGCGAGACACGTCCGTCCTACGTGGCAGCCATAACCGGAAGCTGAAAATTCCAGTTTTAGTTTTCTATTTCCCTTCAGCTTATTTATGCCTGCACCGTTTTCGCACATTGCCCTCCCCACTTCTGCTCTGTCTACGTCTTGAGTGCTTCCACACTCACGGGTATTTTGTTGCTGGAGGACATAGGGTGCTTCTTTGACACCCACAGTGTGCATGTGTACAGCAGTCAGTGGACTGTAGAAACTGAATTGCCCCTTGGGGACTGAAAGTTTTCTGTATCTATATCTGTTCTGGAAAATGGTGCTTAATTTATAGTTTTGAATCAGTGCTCCTTACAAAGACTGGCATTGAACATAGCAGCAAAGCTGGATTTACTCATCTACAGTAGATCACATAGTGATTCAGCCATACTCTACATAGAGGAATGTTCCTTCTGTCAGTGAGAAACCATTAACCACAGAAGCACGGACTCAAGTATGATGGCAAATGGCACCATTCCAAGAAAAAAAGGCATGAAAACCAAAAGTTGCAGGTTTGACCCCAGAATCATCTTTCTATGAGCTAATGGAATAAAAACTGCAACACTGGGTAGAAGGTGTAGAACTAAATACACACGACAGAAGAAGCTCATCACATCCTTTAAATTTCATAACTCTTCTCCATTCTAACAGTCCAGTGATGAGGCCACTGAGGAAACTGTAGTCTGGCCTTCCACTCTAGTTCACTGACCACTGGCTTCTTGCTGCTTTTGTACGACCTCAAGCCAGCTTCTGTGAGGCAGCTGTGGACAGTTCTTGTTGTGCGCATCAGCATAAGTTGTCCACTCTTCTCTGTGTTCTGCAGCAGTCCTTCGTTTGCCATGGCGGTCCTAATGTGTGGAGATCCATTTTCTGGCCCATCCCTTGTGAATCCTGGTGGATCCATACAGCCTCTGCTTGTGTAGAGTGTAATGAACTGCTGTTTCTGCTCTGGCCAAGCCTTCACTAATCATTCTTTTGTGTGTTCCTCTTGGTGTGCAGCAGGACAGCAGTCATCTCTGCATCAGTCGGCTCTTTTTTCTTTTAGGCAGCATTGTAACGAATCCGGTGCAGAGGAAATGGTGGATCAACAGTAATACAGTGACAGTTTCTGAAGCTGTAATGTATTAAGAGCTGAACGAATGTAACAGATACATGCCAGCTTCATTATTTTGTCATTTAGTTTGTTCCATCTCACCCTCCCCAGCAGGGATTTGAAGGCCTGTCTGATCTCTTGTCTCTGAGCATTGCTTCTCCGTGCAACAATGTCAATAATCGCATCTTCATCCGTTCCTGCGGTCAACAGAGTCGGAACAGCTTTTGTAAAAACAAGTTTTCCAGATTTGGACAAGCAGTGTCACTTTGCCTCAGTTTTGGTCTGCTTACCAAATCCCTTCATGGCTTTCCTCAGTAACTGCGCGTCAGCAGCGGGGTCAAAATCCGGTGCAGGGCCGACTGTAGGCCTCAGCTGAGGGACATTCCACAGTTAGTGACAGTCACTATTAATACATGCAATCAGAAACATGGTGCCAAAAAGGGAGCTGGGCTTTTAAATCAAAACACACATCTTTTTAAATTAAATATAAAATATCTGTAAGCAAAAACTACACAAATCTCAGCAAAGCAAGCAAATGCAAAGTTCCATTACATAGTTTGAAGAGCAAACATTATTTAGCCAATAAAACGGAGGTTATCAGCAGAATACTGAGCCTATAATTAAGATAATTAAGATCTTTTGAATTCTGAAAGTGCAGGTGTTTTTATTTTAGGTTTGACTGTGAGTCGTCCACAGACTGTAAATAAAGATGGATGACACAAGAGCTCTGAAAAAGGGAAGTTTGATCTCCCTCTGCTGGTTGGCTCCAGTATGACAATAAACCTCTCACGTCCCAAGTCCCGCCCCTTTTCTGGAATTTCCCCATCGTTGGACCAATAAAGGCTTATCTTATCTTTTGCATCATGGGACCCGACTGAGAAAAAAGACAAATTTCCCCATGGGGACTGTTGGATCGTATATTATACATATATTATTACGGCAGCGCCCTGGGCTAGAGAGGGGTGACGCCCCGCCTCTGGGAGGTGGCGTCACCTGGGGTATATAAGGCAGCTGCGGGGGCCATCTTGTCTCTTGGCTGTGGCTCCTGTGCTCGCGTTAGAGTCTCCTGTGTTCCTGCGTTCTCGTCACCTCAACTCCTTCCTAATTAGAGACACAACAGAGACAATGAAGCTCATCTCATCTCACTAAAGATATGTACTGGATATGGCTGTGTTGTGAGACATGTATATGTTGGACACTGCATATGTGATTTAACCACGATGAAGGAGAGCCAGCCCCCTGCGGTGCGGAGCCACAGAGCCTGGACCCCCTGCGGAGGACAGGGGACAGAAGACTTCCTGACCACTGAGGCTCGGGAAGAGAGAAGGGGGAGTTATGTAAATAAAAGGCTAATGAATGTGAATAAAGAGATTTTGAGAGAGATGTGTGATTTCCCCCGCGAGGGAAATGGTTTGATGTCAGAATGTTTAAATGAGAGAACTTTGGTGTATTCACTCTCTTTGTTCGCTGCTCAAGAATGAGAGCAGATGGTGGAATGATTTCTTGAATAAACTGGAATGAAAGACAATTCGGTTTCGTTATTCAAGTCTCCCCACATTGGTGACTGACGACGTTGAGAATGAACGAAGAAATTCTCAGGGTCCCGGACTCACAGCGCTCAGAGCTGGCGAGCGCAGTGGCCGTTAAGCTGCCTGATTTCTGGCAGGATAACCCACAGTCGTGGTTTCTGCAAGCAGAGTCGCAGTTCGCGCTCGCAGGAGTAACGGTGGATGACACTAAGTTCCACCATGTCATCGCTAAACTGGACAACAGCACAGCTCGGTGCGTGCAAAGCTTGGTGGAGCAGCCACCCGCGACCGACAGGTACGGCAAGCTGAAATCCACCCTCATCAAGTTTTTCACCCCCTCGGCTGAAGTGAGGGCGAGGAGGATCCTGTCTTTGCTAGACCAAGGTGGACACAGGCCGAGCGCCCTGATGGAGGAGATGATACTGCTGAGAGGGTTGGACAACGATGATTTCATTTTTCAGTTCATCTTCCTCTCCAACCTCCCGGCGCATGCGAGAAGCACGCTGGCCGGCAAAAAGTGTCACACCCTGGAGGAGTTCCGGGAGCTGGCCCAGGAGGCAGATAGGATCCTGGACGCCTGCGGCGGGCAAGCAACCACAGCAGCGACCCGAGACAGCGGGGAGCCAGAGGCGGCAGAACCAGACTGGCCGACGACGGCGGCAACACGGCCGCGACGAGGGGGAGCCAATAGCCCGGCGGCAGAGGCGCGGGCACGACACAGCGGAGGAGAAGATCTCTGCTTTTACCATCGGAGGTTCGCAGAGAAGGCACGCAGGTGTGTGCCGCCCTGCATCTTCAGGAGTTCGGGAAACGGCAAGACCGGGGGTCGCTAGCAGCTTCGACCCTCGGAGAACGCAACAAGCTGCTCTACATCACGGATGCGCGCTCCGGACGAGAGTTCCTCATCGACACCGGAGCACAAGTGAGCTTCATCACCCCAACATACGCGGACCGGGTGGCTGGACCCCACGGTAGCGGAGCTACAGCGGCAAATGGCTCGAACATCAACACCTACGGGAGAAGGACCTTGCCTTTATGCTTACATGGCCGCACATATGAATGGACTTTTGTGATAGCGGTGGTGAGTTTCAACATGTTGGGCGCGGATTTTTTGTGTTCACACAATCTGTTAGTTGATCTTGCTAATAGACGGCTGGTAAATGCACTCTCTTTTTACTCTCTCCCCTGTTCAGCTCGAGTGTCCCCGCCACCAGTACAGACCCACGTCGCTACAGCAGGTGGTAAGTTTCACACACTCCTCACCCAATTTCCAGCGCTCACTGTGCCCACTTTTTCAGCGACGGTCGCGAAGCACGGGGTGAAACACTTTATCCCCACTTCTGGTCCTCCCGTGTTTGCAAAAGCTCGGCGCTTGGATGCAGTTAAGCTCGCCATTGCGCGCGAGGAGTTCGCCAGCCTGGAGAGGCTGGGCATCGTTCGTAGGTCGAAGAGCCCGTGGGCTTCGCCGCTGCACATGGTACCGAAAGCCGATGGCTCCTGGAGACCGTGCGGGGATTACCGCAGGCTAAACAACGCTACGGCGCACGATCGTTATCCCATCCCGCACATTCAGGATTTTTCGGTGCACCTGGCGGGGGCGCGCATTTTTTCAAAGATTGATCTAGTTCGCGGCTATCACCAAGTCCCGGTCCAACCGGAGGACATTCCTAAAACAGCGGTAATAACCCCGTTCGGACTTTTCGAATTTTTACGCATGCCGTTTGGTCTCAAAGGGGCGGCGCAAACATTTCAGCGGATGATGGATGCCGTGTTACGCGATCTCCCTTTCGTGTTTGTGTACCTCGACGACATTTTGGTCGCGAGTACTTCAGAGGACGAACACGAAACGCACCTCACAGCAGTTTTTTAGGAGGCTGGGAGAGCATGGCTTAATAGTTAACCCAGCCAAGTGCCAGTTCGGCGTCGAGCGGATCGATTTTTTGGGTCACCGCGTCTCCCCGGAGGGAGCGGTTCCGTTACCAGAGAAAGTACGCGCGGTAGCGGATTTTCCCCGTCCACAAACGGTCAAATCACTACAGGAATTCTTGGGGATGGTGAATTTTTATAACCGATTCCTGCCCCACGCAGCTCAAATCATGCAACCGTTATATGCCGCGCTCAAAAAACAAAAACCGACCCAGGCGGTCGAATGGTCCCCGGAGCGGGAGCACGCGTTCACAGAGGTTAAAAAAGCCTTGGCTGACGCTGCGCTCCTGGCCCACCCAGACCCTGCAGCACGTATCGCGCTGACGACAGACGCTTCAGATTTAGCCATAGGGGCCGTTATTGAGCAACAGGTAGCCGGAGTTTGGCAGCCTTTGGCTTTCTTTAGCAAATCTTTAAGCGCGGCTGAACGAAAATACAGCGCGTTTGACAGAGAACTGTTGGCGCTGCATTTGGCTATTCGTCATTTCCAGTTCTGGCTGGAAGGACGGTGCTTCACCGCTTATGTGGACCACAAGCCGCTCACATACGCCATGGCCAAAATTTCAGACCCGTGGTCCGGCAGGCAGCAGAGGCAGCTGGCCGCAATCTCAGAATTTACCACTGACATTAGGCACGTCGCGGGCAAATTCAATGTAGTAGCGGATTGTCTCTCACGCGCGTTCACGACCCCAACACGCGCAGAGGCAGAACGGGCCACCGTGACCACGCCGCAGGAGAGCGGCACGGTGGCGCGCGCAGCCCCGGTGCACGTGGGTATAGATTACGCAGCCATGGCAGCGGACCAGGGGGCGGACGCAGACGTGCGCGCGCTCCAGTCTGGACCAACAGGGTTGAGGCTGGAGAGCAAGTGTTTACAAACCGGTATGCCCCCCCTGATCTGCGACATGTCGACGGGGCGCCCGCGTCCGGTGGTTCCGGCCACGTGGCGCCGCCGTGTTTTTGACTCGGTCCACTCACTGGCGCACCCGGGGGTGCGCGCGTCGGTGAAACTAGTGGCGGAAAAGTTTGTTTGGCCGTGCCTGCGCAAGCACGTGAAGGAATGGGCAAAAACCTGCATTTCCTGTCAACGGGCCAAAATTCACAGGCACACAAGAGCCCCGTTAGAACCGTTCCGCATTCCGGCCAGAAGGTTCGACCATGTGCACGTTGACCTTGTGGGCCCCCTACCGGCATCACAGGGGTTCACGTATCTTTTGACAATGGTGGACCGGACCACACGTTGGCCGGAAGTGGTCCCACTTGCGACGACCACGGCCGCGGAGGTGGCTCGCGTTTTTTTAACGGCTTGGGTGGCGCGTTTCGGGGTTCCGTCGGACATTACGTCCGATAGAGGACCGCAATTCATCTCTGAGCTGTGGTCAGTGATGGCCAACGGCTTAGGAGCCAAAATTCACCGCACTACGGCTTACCACCCTCAGGCCAATGGTTTATGCGAACGTTTTCATAGGTCTTTGAAGGCAGCACTCAGAGCGTCGCTCACGGATGCAGATTGGGTGAATAAACTTCCATGGGTTTTATTAGGGTTGCGTTCTGCGCCTAAAGAGGACTTAGACGCCTCCCCAGCGGAGCTGGTATTCGCACAAACTCTGAGGCTGCCGGGCGAGTTTTTACCAGAGCACCCAGAGCCCCCACCTCTCTCGGCTCTGGGACCGTTAGTCGGCACGGGGGCAGACACGCTCCCGGGTCCGGTTCATCACGCTTTTCCACGAGTTTTCGTCCCCAAGGCTTTGAAAAATGCCGATTTCGTTTTTGTCAGGCGCGAAGCCCTAAAAGCAGCGCTCAAACCACCTTACGAAGGGCCATTTCGAGTACTGGAGGCAGGTGATAAGCAATTTGTGCTAGATTTTGGAGACAGAAAAGAGACAGTCAGTATTGACAGACTAAAACCTGCTTTTGTCATGAAGGACGTATCTGTACCGGTCGCAGTGGCGCCTCGACGAGGCAGGCCCCCGCAGAGGGCAATTAACCACTCTCTCCCTCAGTCAACAGAGCCGAAGCAGAAACGCACCGCAGGCAAGGCGGGGCCAACGCACAGCAGATTCGGCAGACGGCTGAAGCCCAAGCGGCGCACAGACTGAATGTTGGTGTTGATTATTCAGTAGTGAGTAAGGTGCTATTTAATTTTAGGAATTAGTCTGTTCTTCATCGTTTGGGGGGGGGTTATATGGCTGTGTTGTGAGACATGTATATGTTGGACACTGCATATGTGATTTAACCACGATGAAGGAGAGCCAGCCCCCTGCGGTGCGGAGCCACAGAGCCTGGACCCCCTGCGGAGGACAGGGGACAGAAGACTTCCTGACCACTGAGGCTCGGGAAGAGAGAAGGGGGAGTTATGTAAATAAAAGGCTAATGAATGTGAATAAAGAGATTTTGAGAGAGATGTGTGATTTCCCCCGCGAGGGAAATGGTTTGATGTCAGAATGTTTAAATGAGAGAACTTTGGTGTGTTCACTCTCTTTGTTCGCTGCTCAAGAATGAGAGCAGATGGTGGAATGATTTCTTGAATAAACTGGAATGAAAGACAATTCGGTTTCGTTATTCAAGTCTCCCCACATTGGTGACTGACGACGTTGAGAATGAACGAAGAAATTCTCAGGGTCCCGGACTCACAGCGCTCAGAGCTGGCGAGCGCAGTGGCCGTTAAGCTGCCTGATTTCTGGCAGGATAACCCACAGTCGTGGTTTCTGCAAGCAGAGTCGCAGTTCGCGCTCGCAGGAGTAACGGTGGATGACACTAAGTTCCACCATGTCATCGCTAAACTGGACAACAGCACAGCTCGGTGCGTGCAAAGCTTGGTGGAGCAGCCACCCGCGACCGACAGGTACGGCAAGCTGAAATCCACCCTCATCAAGTTTTTCACCCCCTCGGCTGAAGTGAGGGCGAGGAGGATCCTGTCTTTGCTAGACCAAGGTGGACACAGGCCGAGCGCCCTGATGGAGGAGATGATACAGCTGAGAGGGTTGGACAACGATGATTTCATTTTTCAGTTCATCTTCCTCTCCAACCTCCCGGCGCATGCGAGAAGCACGCTGGCCGGCAAAAAGTGTCACACCCTGGAGGAGTTCCGGGAGCTGGCCCAGGAGGCAGATAGGATCCTGGACGCCTGCGGCGGGCAAGCAACCACAGCAGCGACCCGAGACAGCGGGGAGCCAGAGGCGGCAGAACCAGACTGGCCGACGACGGCGGCAACACGGCCGCGACGAGGGGGAGCCAATAGCCCGGCGGCAGAGGCGCGGGCACGACACAGCGGAGGAGAAGATCTCTGCTTTTACCATCGGAGGTTCGCAGAGAAGGCACGCAGGTGTGTGCCGCCCTGCATCTTCAGGAGTTCGGGAAACGGCAAGACCGGGGGTCGCTAGCAGCTTCGACCCTCGGAGAACGCAACAAGCTGCTCTACATCACGGATGCGCGCTCCGGACGAGAGTTCCTCATCGACACCGGAGCACAAGTGAGCTTCATCACCCCAACATACGCGGACCGGGTGGCTGGACCCCACGGTAGCGGAGCTACAGCGGCAAATGGCTCGAACATCAACACCTACGGGAGAAGGACCTTGCCTTTATGCTTACATGGCCGCACATATGAATGGACTTTTGTGATAGCGGTGGTGAGTTTCAACATGTTGGGCGCGGATTTTTTGTGTTCACACAATCTGTTAGTTGATCTTGCTAATAGACGGCTGGTAAATGCACTCTCTTTTTACTCTCTCCCCTGTTCAGCTCGAGTGTCCCCGCCACCAGTACAGACCCACGTCGCTACAGCAGGTGGTAAGTTTCACACACTCCTCACCCAATTTCCAGCGCTCACTGTGCCCACTTTTTCAGCGACGGTCGCGAAGCACGGGGTGAAACACTTTATCCCCACTTCTGGTCCTCCCGTGTTTGCAAAAGCTCGGCGCTTGGATGCAGTTAAGCTCGCCATTGCGCGCAAGGAGTTCGCCAGCCTGGAGAGGCTGGGCATCGTTCGTAGGTCGAAGAGCCCGTGGGCTTCGCCGCTGCACATGGTACCGAAAGCCGATGGCTCCTGGAGACCGTGCGGGGATTACCGCAGGCTAAACAACGCTACGGCGCACGATCGTTATCCCATCCCGCACATTCAGGATTTTTCGGTGCACCTGGCGGGGGCGCGCATTTTTTCAAAGATTGATCTAGTTCGCGGCTATCACCAAGTCCCGGTCCAACCGGAGGACATTCCTAAAACAGCGGTAATAACCCCGTTCGGACTTTTCGAATTTTTACGCATGCCGTTTGGTCTCAAAGGGGCGGCGCAAACATTTCAGCGGATGATGGATGCCGTGTTACGCGATCTCCCTTTCGTGTTTGTGTACCTCGACGACATTTTGGTCGCGAGTACTTCAGAGGACGAACACGAAACGCACCTCACAGCAGTTTTTAGGAGGCTGGGAGAGCATGGCTTAATAGTTAACCCAGCCAAGTGCCAGTTCGGCGTCGAGCGGATCGATTTTTTGGGTCACCGCGTCTCCCCGGAGGGAGCGGTTCCGTTACCAGAGAAAGTACGCGCGGGTAGCGGATTTTCCCCGTCCACAAACGGTCAAATCACTACAGGAATTCTTGGGGATGGTGAATTTTTATAACCGATTCCTGCCCCACGCAGCTCAAA
Organism: Pholidichthys leucotaenia; assembly: GCA_020510985.1. Classification (NCBI taxonomy): domain Eukaryota; kingdom Metazoa; phylum Chordata; class Actinopteri; order Cichliformes; family Pholidichthyidae; genus Pholidichthys; species Pholidichthys leucotaenia. Next base: position 298,620,497 of record CM035849.1, read on the forward strand.
TCATGCAACCGTTATATGCCGCGCTCAAAAAACAAAAACCGACCCAGGCGGTCGAATGGTCCCCGGAGCGGGAGCACGCGTTCACAGAGGTTAAAAAAGCCTTGGCTGACGCTGCGCTCCTGGCCCACCCAGACCCTGCAGCACGTATCGCGCTGACGACAGACGCTTCAGATTTAGCCATAGGGGCCGTTATTGAGCAACAGGTAGCCGGAGTTTGGCAGCCTTTGGCTTTCTTTAGCAAATCTTTAAGCGCGGCTGAACGAAAATACAGCGCGTTTGACAGAGAACTGTTGGCGCTGCATTTGGCTATTCGTCATTTCCAGTTCTGGCTGGAAGGACGGTGCTTCACCGCTTATGTGGACCACAAGCCGCTCACATACGCCATGGCCAAAATTTCAGACCCGTGGTCCGGCAGGCAGCAGAGGCAGCTGGCCGCAATCTCAGAATTTACCACTGACATTAGGCACGTCGCGGGCAAATTCAATGTAGTAGCGGATTGTCTCTCACGCGCGTTCACGACCCCAACACGCGCAGAGGCAGAACGGGCCACCGTGACCGCGCCGCAGGAGAGCGGCACGGTGGCGCGCGCAGCCCCGGTGCACGTGGGTATAGATTACGCAGCCATGGCAGCGGACCAGGGGGCGGACGCAGACGTGCGCGCGCTCCAGTCTGGACCAACAGGGTTGAGGCTGGAGAGCAAGTGTTTACAAACCGGTATGCCCCCCCTGATCTGCGACATGTCGACGGGGCGCCCGCGTCCGGTGGTTCCGGCCACGTGGCGCCGCCGTGTTTTTGACTCGGTCCACTCACTGGCGCACCCGGGGGTGCGCGCGTCGGTGAAACTAGTGGCGGAAAAGTTTGTTTGGCCGTGCCTGCGCAAGCACGTGAAGGAATGGGCAAAAACCTGCATTTCCTGTCAACGGGCCAAAATTCACAGGCACACAAGAGCCCCGTTAGAACCGTTCCGCATTCCGGCCAGAAGGTTCGACCATGTGCACGTTGACCTTGTGGGCCCCCTACCGGCATCACAGGGGTTCACGTATCTTTTGACAATGGTGGACCGGACCACACGTTGGCCGGAAGTGGTCCCACTTGCGATGACCACGGCCGCGGAGGTGGCTTGCGTTTTTTTAACGGCTTGGGTGGCGCGTTTCGGGGTTCCGTCGGACATTACGTCCGATAGAGGACCGCAATTCATCTCTGAGCTGTGGTCAGCGATGGCCAACGGCTTAGGAGCCAAAATTCACCGCACTACGGCTTACCACCCTCAGGCCAATGGTTTATGCGAACGTTTTCATAGGTCTTTGAAGGCAGCACTCAGAGCGTCGCTCACGGATGCAGATTGGGTGAATAAACTTCCATGGGTTTTATTAGGGTTGCGTTCTGCGCCTAAAGAGGACTTAGACGCCTCCCCAGCGGAGCTGGTATTCGCACAAACTCTGAGGCTGCCGGGCGAGTTTTTACCAGAGCACCCAGAGCCCCCACCTCTCTCGGCTCTGGGACCGTTAGTCGGCACGGGGGCAGACACGCTCCCGGGTCCGGTTCATCACGCTTTTCCACGAGTTTTCGTCCCCAAGGCTTTGAAAAATGCCGATTTCGTTTTTGTCAGGCGCGAAGCCCTAAAAGCAACGCTCAAACCACCTTACGAAGGGCCATTTCGAGTGCTGGAGGCAGGTGATAAGCAATTTGTGCTAGATTTTGGAGACAGAAAAGAGACAGTCAGTATTGACAGACTAAAACCTGCTTTTGTCATGAAGGACGTATCTGTACCGGTCGCAGTGGCGCCTCGACGAGGCAGGCCCCCGCAGAGGGCAATTAATCACTCTCTCCCTCAGTCAACAGAGCCGAAGCAGAAACGCACCGCAGGCAAGGCGGGGCCAACGCACAGCAGATTCGGCAGACGGCTGAAGCCCAAGCGGCGCACAGACTGAATGTTGATGTTGATTATTCAGTAGTGAGTAAGGTGCTATTTAATTTTAGGAATTAGTCTGTTCTTCATCGTTTGGGGGGGGGTTATATGGCTGTGTTGTGAGACATGTATATGTTGGACACTGCATATGTGATTTAACCACGATGAAGGAGAGCCAGCCCCCTGCGGTGCGGAGCCACAGAGCCTGGACCCCCTGCGGAGGACAGGGGACAGAAGACTTCCTGACCACTGAGGCTCGGGAAGAGAGAAGGGGGAGTTATGTAAATAAAAGGCTAATGAATGTGAATAAAGAGATTTTGAGAGAGATGTGTGATTTCCCCCGCGAGGGAAATGGTTTGATGTCAGAATGTTTAAATGAGAGAACTTTGGTGTGTTCACTCTCTTTGTTCGCTGCTCAAGAATGAGAGCAGATGGTGGAATGATTTCTTGAATAAACTGGAATGAAAGACAATTCGGTTTCGTTATTCAAGTCTCCCCACACTGGAGTCAACAGCTAAAGAGAAATTAGTTTTTGAACCTGATCAGATTTTGCCATTAATTACATGTTTGTCAGTTTTAAACATAATTTGTTGTATAACTGTTGAAGTACATGATTATAAAAATACCAACCTAGGATAATTACTGCATTAACTTTTCAAATGTGGGCCAATTAGTGCATTAAAAATTAAAGCACCAAGGTGCTGTGCCTTGGTGCCTATGGCATGGTAGCATGGGGGGGGGGGGGGGCTGTAAAAAAGTGGCACTCCGACTCCTACTGGCCTGTAGTAGTTATTACAATAACTTTTTTTTGTGGCTGCATTGACAGAAATAATGAGTTAAATGTGTGTTTATTTTGAAAACAAAGCCTTACCTCAAAATTCTGGCAAATTAAAAGTCGAGAAAATATGATGATACAATGATACAAGCCTTTAGTTCCACTTAATTTTGTTCGGGCGAGCTGAAAAGCTGGTAACAGACACACACACACATGTGCACACACACACTGAGTGATTATCGTATGCCTCCAATGCACTGAGGCATAAAAATTGACGCTGTTCCTGAGGTGGTGTCAGCAGTGGTGACTGGTTTGTCTCAGCAGCTTGCTCAGCTTAAAACAAGGGTAGGTCTTGTTTTTCAGCATTTAAATTTACACCACACTAAACTGATCCTCTGGTACTCAGGGAAACCTCATCTTGCACACGCACTCTATTTAAAACACGCACACACACACACACACACACACCTGAGCTGGTATCATTGATGGGGCTGCTCGTTTAAAAGTATGAAAAGAGGGCGAGTTTCTGTCAGCATGAACAGAGTAAAACACAAAGCATCTAACTCACCATTAAGGTCAGGAGCTCTGGAAATCAATTAATTGCTCTGTTTATACTTTTAAAGGTTGACATGATTAGCAAAGTTACCTTAAGTAGAAGCACTGACTTCCTCTTTGACTATTTCAAAATAAAACAGGAAATGTAACAATATTAAAAATAGTACCTGTGCAGAGAAATCAGCTCCCTCTTTATAATCATCTGGAAAATAGTACCATACATTTCTATCATAAATTGTAAGAATTTTTAAATGAATGATAACACTGGTCAACACCCAATTTATTGTCTAAGTTTTTTTTAGCTGATTTAGGACAGTTTTGATGAGCTGAATCCAAAAATCACATCAGTTTTGCTCAATCAGGTCAACTTTTTGAATTATGGCCACATGTTGTTTTACACGTTTTTGTTTACATGTACAGGAAATTTCACTTTATATGATGCAAAATTCTTTATGTCTTGAAATTCTCTGAATTTTGAACAATGATGATGTAACATTCAATTTGCATGTCCTTACCTTTATATAAAGGTCACTACATGTACAGTACTAAGTACAGGTTTTTACTGAGCACCTGATGGAGAGAAACTGATGTCATTTTCAGATTCAGCGGTGCAAAATTGTCTTAAATCAGCTGAAAAAACACAGACAACTTACAAAAAAATTACTTTTGTAACCCTGTGTTATCGAGTGTTTTATGCTGCTCTAGCACCAGTTTTGTTGAATGTGAGTCACAAGTATTGAATGAATGAAAATCCAATTAAAAGTTGCTAAAGTATGCTTTAATTTTTTTTGCACGTTTGCAATTAATTGCAATTAATTAGTGAAAAATGTGCAATTAATTTGTTAGAAAATGTAACTGATACACAGCCCTAGAAAATACAGGGAGACTACAAACCTAAGGTGGTGTAAGCTACGTCACAGTTTTTAAAGGAGACCAGAACTGGCCTTTGGCGTAGCTGCAGCGGTGGATAGATGGCTTTGGTTTTCTCCTCTTCACGCTTCTCTCCTCAGTCAGAAGAAAAGGAGGTGAAGCTTTACATAGTAACCGCCATGATCGTGTTTGGTGACGTATATAGTGTGAGATAAGCAGATGTAGGAGTTCACACAGTGGTTTCACACAATACTTTTTTCCTCTAAAGGTCAAAAAAATTTCTCTCTTGCCAGGGACTTGCGTACAGATTCTTTACCAAAGTTACATTAGGTCCCATGATGCTGCAGCAGATGGGCGGGGCTTCCAATCTACTGTGTTTGGCATTTTGGCAAAAGTAGTCCTTGAATACATTTTTTCCCCAAAATATGGCTTCTGTCCTTGTAAGTATTTGTCATCATGGTAATTTTGGTTTTTCGGATCAGTTCGGATCAAGTGGGGTTGAGACTGAGTGTGGTGGGAGTTGGTTGCGTTTGACTGAGCTGAGCATGGCCCGCCACACTGACGTGATGGGCGCCTGAACAGGCGGGAACCCGACACTACACGTCTCCTTCACTGTTGCTTCTGCATAGATTCTGACTCTGCAAAATGTCAGAAGCCTAAATTTAGGAAATATAACTTCACTTTTCTTCAATTGTCCATCATTATATACAGTCTGTGAGGTCTTCAACAGACATCAGCAGGTAGTCACACAGCTTAGGTTTTAGGAGTTCTTCTTGTTATGGAATCTTAATGTTACACAATGTGCTTTGTATTTTGTGCTTTACAACAAAACCTGTTAGTGTTTCAGTCTTGTCAGCACAACGTTACAGAGTTAATAGGTGGAGGGCCAGCATGTGATTGAGATGCAAAGCTGAACATGCAACAGCACATCTAAAGTGCAAGCAGATGGCGCCCAAACCTGCACTTTGGTCATGGCACTTAATTCCCACATCTTGTAGGCTATCTGAGCAGCTTCAGGGAAGAATTCTCCAGCTAAGCTGTAATGATCAGTTCAACACAACATGGCACACTGAGAAAAGCCACATTTTGAAGGCGGAGGAATCAACCCTTTCTTCTTCCACAAGTCTGTCTGTCAATATTCAGAGATCAATATCAAATTTAAGATATTAGATTTAATTTGTCTCTGCACCATTATTATCACTGCAAATGTCTCCCACAAACATATCAAAGCCTCCAGAGAGAAGGCTTCTTTAAATAAAAAGTGGTGCTCTACCACCCCCTTGTGGTTGCTGCTATAGTTTGCCATGCTGTGACTTACTCATCATCCCCTCCACACAGTTTAAGAAGAGTCCTCTTGTAATCTCCTGAAGTATCGTCCTGAGTTAAACACAGAACGTACAGCGTTAGGAGTGTGTTGCCTTCACATAATGAGGGAATAAAGGATGCTGATATTTTTTTCCTCACTTGAATCATGTTATAAAGTGATTTCTCATATCTGAGACGGAAACACTCGCGAATGTCCAGCATGTCAGTTTCAGAACGAGAGATCATGATCCGGATCAGGGTGTTGTCAGCTGTGCCGAGACCCTGAAAAAGAAATGTTTATTTGAAGTGTTGCTTGCAAAGATGTGACCCACGCTGGAAAAATGAGTCGCAACGAGGAAACTTTCAAAACTGAGGTAACGTTATTTTCATAGTCTGTATTGAAAGACCTTCAAAATGATATTTAATTTGTAGGAATTGTGCAAAAACGGACCAGAATAAACTGGCTTTGTTTATATTTTGGCTGGTTTGAAAACTTGTGTTTGATCTGATCGGTCCTGAGTTACGTCTTCCACAAAAACGTGTTTTTTTAGAACGTAGGAGTTCCAAGCTTTACAGTGAAACCAGGCACTGACGGGGGTTTTCCCAGGACTTGCTGCCAGCAAACAAAGAAAGATCATGATTTGTGACTTCACGTGCCTGTAGCGCATTATTACCCACTGTGCATTCCGACTCATTTTGCCAGCACGGGTCACATATTACACAAAGACACAATGGGCTTTATTACACAGATCACACTTTGTGCATTCTGCCAGTAGTTTTTGTAATTTCTGGTGGCCCTTTGCCTATTTTCACAAAGTGTGAGACAAATGACTTTGCATGCACTTGGCGTTACTAGGAGTGGTGTCTTTTAAAAGGGGAGTGGCTGGGCACAAAGCCAGCACTTTTCTAATTTACAGCAGTTTATGGCAGTGCAAACCATGTCCCAATCCCCCCCCCCCCCCCCGCCCCCATCCTGTCAGGCAGCTAGGTGAACAGAACACAAATCTGCTGTGGTGCCATTAGAAGTTGTCTAATTTTATGTAACTGGTCCAGAAATTGAAAAAAAAATGCCTTTGTTAAGTGTTGGTGTCTGTAGTGGCTCTTCCATGTCCGTGGGTGCAGCATGAACACAATCCTCCGTGCTGACAAAAAAATTCACCCTGTGGAGAGGTGGGTTTGCCTTCATAACTTCTGCAGCTGCTTTCTACGTTATGTTGAAATCCCCCAAAACAGTCATGTTTGAGTTGACAACATCATCCAGAGGCACACCAGCAGGGAAAATGTTACCGCCTCTTTCAGAAACTGCATCCTGATGTTGGCTGCCCTCAGCACCAAACAAGTAGAGGACAAAGCTGTCGCAGAGCTCCGCTGGTCCACCTGTCCATCCGTGTCCAGTAAGTCTCATTTTCAAACTAACTTATTCTCCTGGTAACGGCGGAATAGCAGCACTGATTTGTATGCAATCACACCACATTTCACACTGAGTATAAACAAAGGACCAGGAGTTTCCTGACAGCTGCACAATTCCAGAAAGTTTTTGAAGAATAACTAGAAAAGTGAATTCCAAAGCTCCGGTGTGGGAGCATTTTGGACTGAAGCCAAGTGAGCGAGGAGAGCCCAGTAATGTCAAGGAACTGGCATGTGGCCTAGTTGAAAACAGTTGTAAATAAAACTGAAAAATCCATGAAAAACATAAGCAACACACTCCATTTTTACAAGTGGGAACAAAACTGCACTCAGACATGCAGAGCCCTCCATTTCCCCACAGAAGTCTTTGACCAACAATGCAGACATAAACATGACAGTGATAAATAAAAAAAGTACTTTCAAACACTTGTTGTCTGCCAAAATTTCTTATCGTTACAGGCTTAATTACAAGACTAAACTGTCATTAGATATGCCCGTAACAGGCTACGATCTGTCATTTTATATCATTTTGGGATGGTGGGATGTTGCAGGATTTGTTTTTTCAATGTAAAAAGGGTGCCGTGGCTCAAGAAAGGTTGAAAAACACTGCACTAGATGGTGCTACATGCTTACTGTGACTCCCACGATCTAGCCAGGGGTTGAAGAAGACAACGAGTGGGAAGGGGAATTGCAATATATGATAATGCAATACTCAGTATATTGCAATGTTGTTATAATATTCATGATATATAATATCATAATAATATTGTATCGCGCCTCCTCTGGTGATTCCCACCCCTAATTTGGTCTATGTTACACTCAAAACACTCCTCTGAATAACAGAGAGTTAGAACAGCCTTTTTGCACTTTTCACCAACAAAATCCGTTTTTCCTGCTATTGTAATAATAGCAGAATAGACTTGGACAAGCCCATAAATAATGTGTACTCTTGATCAGACCGTTGTAACACTGCCCGTTGTGTCATAATCTGTGCAGATGAGGAGCACGCCTACCTTCATTGACTTGTAGAGGCGCTTAGCGAAGAACATGGGGACGCTCCTGATGCACTGGACTGTGGGGGGAAAACAAAACCAAACACTGTATCAAATGATCTATACTATGGTTGTGAGTTTTTACTTCAGTGGATTTCTTACCAACAGCCAGCATGAGCCTCTCAAAGTCTCCAGACAACTCATTCTTAATGCTGTCCTCGATGGACATCTCTGCAATCTTCTCAAAAGCATCAAAAACTAAATGAAGGACAATGTTACATCAAGCTGTTAATCTTATCCTGTCCAATATGAAGTCATTTAGTTTCCAGCAGACTGGACCAACACTGTAAATATGTGCATCGTGTCACTGTGAATGTTCATTAATGTGTGGGAGCAGAGGTCAAGAGTGAAGAACTTCCACTACTGCAAACACACATTCAGGTGGTGCTGACCTCCCCCGAGGGGCTTTGGGTCACCGATGGAATGTTTTAGATGCCTCACTGTTGTGTAAATTTCCCCAAAATGTGTGCTCACCCATGCGGAGGTGGGTCACACTTCGGTTTCCCAGGATCATGATGAATTTGGCCTCATCTGTCCCCCACTGCTCCTCACCAGCTGCATACAGGTCCTACGACGATGCAAGAAAACGGGGTCAAAACCAGGCAAAATTTCACCAATCATTGATTAGTTACGCCTAAAAAAAATCAGATAGTGGCAGCATCCTTTTCATGCAACGGGTGACGGCCACTCAGCAGCAAAGAAGGTACCACTGCAGATAAAAGTATTATTTTGGGCACCTCGGAGCAGTCCAGTTGTCTTGCTGGAGTGCTGCGAGGACGCAGGAGAAGTTACAAATGTAAATTCTATACTGAAGCAGTGACAACATCAGACATGCCACTCGAGACACGTTCTGGGCACCTGCCACTGGGAGGAGACCCCGGGGCTGCATGAAAACTCATAAAACCAATCAAAACATGTTTCTGATGAAGATTTGTAATGAATCGCTAAGACTTTCCCACAAGTCATGTGACTTCATGTCCTTTTGTCTTGTGACTTCCTTGTAGGTTATTTATTGGTCAGAGACACTTCCTGCTGCAGTCTGACAACTGATGATGGATGAACACCGAAACATCTTGAATTTTAATTAGTTTTTAGTCCAGTGTTTTTAAATAAAACTCCTTGCTGAAAGCTATATTAGACTTTTTCCATGTAAATGTGAGACCTTTTTCTGGTAAATCTGAAGCTTTTTCTCATCAATTTTATTTTTCTTTCTGGCAGAATATCCTCTATTTACCGTGAGGCCAAGATGTAACGCAGCCCTGAAAGGGGGCGTCCCATGCTCCTCAATTCAGTGCAGGCTACAACATATTGATGTCGATACATACTTTCATGCTGCTTGTGAACTACAAACTTAAAATGCATGCTGTGTGTTCAGCTAACTGTCAGCTGTCACCATGCGCGCGCGCACACACACACACGCACGCGCACGCACACACACACACACACACACACACACACACACACACACACACACACACACACACACACACACACACACACACCCTGTACTGAAAACATAAGCTGCTTCAAGTCTGCGCTTCGCCCGCACACATGGCACGCACTCCCTGCCTGGGACAAGAACAGGGAGAACCCTACTAAAAATGTGAGTACGGCCGGTGCTGACCCCCTGCTGAGGGCGCCATAACACCTCAGCATGGAACAAGATCAACAGCACCGGTGAGAACACAACCTGACAAGCATGTTCTTGCAAGGAGTTTAAGCAAACAATCTACAAAGTTCAACAAATTTAGAGGAAAATACTAGAAAATTATCTAAAGGGGTCACCGACTGAAAAATTGTGTGTTTGTAGGTTTTAACTGTCTGAAATGAGTCTACTGGTCACTTAATTATCAAAAAATTTTCAAATCAGTCAATTTTCTTAAAAAACCCGCACAGCCTTTATCTCATTTTTCTCTCCCAGAAATGCCAGAAACATTTTTGACTCTTCCGTCTAAATCGTACACGTCACGTTTAGAAAAAGCTAACCCACTGCCAATCTTGAGACCCGCCCACTGCTCTATTATTGGCCCACCTAGCTGTCTGTCATGTATATGGAAGGAGTGCTAAAGATAGCCTATTAGCCCCTGAGCTATTAGCCTGCAAGCTGGTACAAGGAAATTCAAACCGAACGTGGCTTATATTGTTATTTTCTTCAGATCTTAGTCACCCTAATAGCCATCCCTGTTACCACCTGGTTCACCAGTCCACAATATATCTTGTGTCGCTCCAGCCCATCTCCCAGTAGTTTCGCCGTGATTCTGCAGCAGGTCACCGGCATGCCGGTCGCAGCAACCACCAACGCCGTGACCTGAGGTTGCTGGCTGCTCCCCCACCATCCTCCAGGGCTCCACGCGACTCCACTCTACTCTTACAGGCAACGTAGGGGAGCCGTTTCGTGATAGGGCATCTTTTAGCTGGCTGTGGGAGAGGAGCAGAGTCCCACGGAGTGAAACATTGCCCTTTGAGACCCAGTAGCTTGGGAGCTCGGCCAACTAGCCTTGGGTTGTGGCGATCGGTGGGTCGCCTGGCGCTGGCGATTTCTTGTGGTATCCTGGTGAGGTTGTTGGGAGGTGGGAGTAATGCGAGACAGACAAACCACTGTGGATCGGTAAACCAGTGCTGCTCATCCAAGCTAGGAGGAGGCTAGAAGCTAGTCAGCTAATGACTAACTGACGTAAGAGGGAGGGCAGAGTTGAAAAGGTGAAGGATGTTTCTTAAAGTGACAGGCTTTGAATCAGAGCGTTTCAAGAAAGCCAGGAAAAATAAAAAATTTGCTTCAATAATTAAAAAATTAAAGAAAATATGAACAAAACACAGTGAGTATAAAAAGTCTACACACCCCTGTTCAAATGCCAGGTTTTTGTGATGTAAAAAAATGAGACCAAGATAAATCATTTCAAAACTTTTTCCACCATTAATGTGACCTATAACCTGTATGACCCAATTGAAAAACAAACTGAAATCTTTTAAGGGGAAAAATAAAAAAAACTTACACCCTTAAACTAATATTTTGTTGCAGCACCTTTGGCTTTTATTACAGCACTCAGTCTTTTTGGGTAGGAGTCTATCAGCGTGGCACATTTTGATGTGGCAATATTTGCCCACTCTTCTTTGCAAAAATGCTCCAAATCTGTCAGATAGCGAGGGCATCTCCTGTCCACAGCCCTCTTCAGATCACCACACAGATGTTCAATCAGATTCAGGTCTGGACTCTGGCTGGGCCATTCCAAAACCTCAATATTCTTCTGGTGAAGCCATTCTTTTGTTGATTTGGATGTGTGCTTTGGGTCATTGTCGTGCTGAAAGATGAAGTTCCTCTTCATCTTCAGCTTTCTAGCAGAAGCCTGAAGGTTTTGTGCCAACACTGATTGATATTTGGAACTGTTCATAATTCCCTCCACCTTGACTAAGGTCCCAGTTCCAGCTGAAGAAAAACAGCCCCAAAGCATGATGCTGCTACCACCATGCTTCACTGTAGGTATGGTGTTCTTTTGGTGATGAGCAGTGTTGTGTTTGTGCCAAATAGACCTTTTGGAATAATGGCCAAAAAGTTCAACCTTGGTTTCATTGGATCATAACAACCATGTTCCCACATGCATTTGGGAGATTTCAAATGTGTTTTTGCAAAATGTAGCTGGGCTTGGATGTTCTTCTTCGTAAGATAAAGCTTCTGTCTTGCCACCCTAGATGGGAGATTGTTGTCACATGTACTAAACAGCCAGTGCTGTCGGCCTCTTGGCAGCCTCCCCAACCAATTTTCTTCTCATCTTTTCATCAATTTCGGAGGGACGTCCAGTTCTTGGTAATGTCACTGTTGTGCCATATTTTCTCCACGTGATGATGACGGTCTTCACTGTGTTCCATGGTAGATTTGATGCCTTGGAAATTCTTTTGTACCCTTCTCCTGACTGATACCTTTGAACAATGAGATCCCGCTGATTCTTTGGAAGCTCTCTGGACCATGGAAGCTCTTTGGACCATGGCTTGTGCTGTAAGATGTGACTACAAAAATGTCAGGAAAAGCCTACTAGAACAGCGGAACTTTATTTGGGGTTAATCAGAGGCTCTTTAAATGGTGGCAGGTGTGTGCTGACTCCCATTTAACATGAGTTTGAATGTGATTGGTTAATTCTGAACTCAGCCACATCCCCAGCTATAAGAGGGTGTGCATATTTATGCAACCAGGTTATTGTAATTTTTTTATTTTTTCCCATAAAATATTTCAGTTTGTTTTTCAATTGGGTTGTACGGGTTATTGGTCACATTAATGGTGGAAAAAGTTTTGAAATGATTTATCTTGGTCATTTTTTACATCATAAAGCCTGGCATTTGAACAGGGGTGTGTAGACTTTTTATATCCACTGTATGTCACAAACACTTCATTAAGACATAAGTGAGCTGTTAAAATGTGGAACAAGTTCAGTCAGTGATCCCTTTAACCTCCTACAACATGCACATCTTCAATGCATGTACAAACACTGTGTGGAGCAAAAACATCCCAGCTTGAAAGCTGTAGGAGCAGTTAGCCAGACAAGTCTTACAGCAGACATCATCATACCATAAAACGTCCCATCTTTACAGACGGGCATATAAAAAGATTGGGGGTCTTGGGTAGGCTGTGGCAAATAATTTCATTAAGAGTAGTCGTCTCTGGGTTTGGTTCGGACATAACTATATTGGATCGGATACATGCCCCATACAGGACTCTGTTACCTGTGCATCCTGCTCCACCAGGTCTGCATTCACCACTCCTGACTCATCTCTGGTCCCCTGGTCACACAAAAACAGCACAGTGATGATGAGTTCATCTTCTGTGGCTGAAGCAGTCTGTCTGTGTTTAGACCAATCTCTTCAGTGTGCTGACCTGAAGTAAAACCACCAACATCTTCTTGAAGTGACCGGAAGTGTCTGTGATGACATCCTCCTCTATGTCCCTCCCATAAGCTGCAGACACACACATCCGTACTATAAATATCACTGCCAAAGGCAAACTCATGCTCTGCCTAATAAACGTAACTAAACACTGCTCACCATCCTTGTATGCTGAAACCATGTTGTGCATTTGTTTGTTGGTTCTGGACGCCAGGACTTCAATCAGGCATCTCTCGTTTGTTCCAGCTCCCTTAAAACACAGTATGGAGTTAAATAATGCAAACACTTTTCTATCAGTAAGTATAGGCTGGCAAATAATCTGAACATGTTGTACCTTGACTGCATCATGGATTTCTTTGGCATCGTGGTAGGCTGGGGTTCTCATCAGGCTGACAATAAGACGCTCAAATTTTCCCGTGAGCTCGTACTTTAGATCTTCAATCAGGTCCTAAAGGAAGTGAATTATGGATTTATGCAAAGATGTCAAGGTTATCTTTAAAATTCCACACACTTATGTATGGCATGAGAAGTAAAGCATTTCTGAAAAAAGTACTTGAGTACCTTTCCAAAGCTGCTTTTGTAAGCTGCGATAATTTCCTGCCTCTGTGCATTGCTTCGAGATGTCACCAGGTCCAATATAGCCTCCTTATCACTACCTGAAGAACACAAGGCATCGTATTGAAGACCTTCCTGACAGACCAAAAACTGGTCTAAGGCCAAAAACAAAAAACATAGAAGACCAAGACCCTGACCGAAGCCTTTCATAGCTTTGTAGAGGGTCTCAGCATCACCGCTGGGATCAAACTCTGCAGCATCGACGACTGTGCCTCTGAACACCTGGAAAAGAAAGTAAAACAGTTCAAATAAATGTGAGACGTTAATATTCTGTGAAAAAGTAGTTACCCCCTTCCTGATTTCTTATACCTTTGCATATTTGTCACACTTAAATGTTTCAGATCATCAAATAAATTTTTATATTAGACAGCAACAACCTGAGTAAATACAAAATGCAGTTTTTAAATGATGATTTCATTTGTTAAGGGGAAAAACAAATGAAATCATTCAGCTATGCAAAGCTACCCAGCAGAATCAGAATGGCTGTTCAGCGTGAGTGAATGACAGGCCAGTGCTGAATTCCCTGGGCGTTGGGCTGGTGGGTTGTTGATGAGGTCAAGCCCATGTGAGCAGCTGCATGTGTTAAAGTGGCAGGGACAGGACCAGGAGGAGCAGACCAGTCAACCAGTAAAGCAGTTATGAGTGCATTTCACACACTTTTCATTCTTGTCATAATTCTGGCTGTGTTATGCATATGGCATAAATTTTGGAAATTTTGTGTATTTTTATTTGATCTTATTTCCTGCTCAGCTCCTACAGTAAGGAGGCGGCACGTGAATATGCAATGGCGTTTTCTCTCTCTTCGTGTTTAGGGTTGTCTAAATTACATTTAAGTATACAGTATATTCATGTGCTTCATGTCACATATGGATGTGTGTTGTTCACCAACAATGTTACGCACAAGTTACAGTCACCACATCCTTCTGGAAATAAGGAATATGACCAAACATTATGTATTGGACCAGAACGTTACAGAGGAACTCCATGGCCTACGACTTCTCCACCAGACCTCCATATCCCCGGACTTGCCTGCTGCATCCCATTCCAAGAGGAGATGCCAAAAGCGGTGTGAGAGGAAACGGAAGCGCAGCAAGCGTGCAGGAAACCAAGCTAAGCTAGCCACTAGCTCACACAGACTCCCGATTCCTTCCCTCGTTCTGGCCAACGTACGCTCACTAGACAACAAAATAGACCACATACAGCTCCTGAGAACTACACAACGTGATGTGCGGAACTGCTGAGTTTTTATCTTTACGGAATCGTGGCTAAATGACAACATCCCAGACTCTGCTAATCAGTAAACAGGACTAACATCCCTTCATGATGACAGCGCAGTCAGATGCAGCGACCCAGAGCTGTCCGGGTAGATGCCACTTTTTCTTAATTATTTTGTTTTAAAGTGTTTTTAGCTGTCTCAGTTGGGATCAGTTCGTACAACTTACAGTCTGCAGGAGTTACGGAATATAAGGACACACGGACATATACCATCTCTGCCTCGTAACAGTCCCGGTGAGCTGTTTGCTGCTTCGGCCCCTCTCTGGACTAGTATCCGGGTGAGGACGCAGCACAGACAGAGGTGTGAAAAGAAACAGAAGAGGGGGACATGAGCAGGTATCCGTGCTAAGCTGAAAAATGCCAAATTCAAGCCAGTGCTTCGAACAAAGTAAACTGTTGTACTTTGTTCTTTGTTGAGACCTGTCTGAATGAGAACATACCCAGCATGGCTGCTGAGCCAGCAGGCCTCGCTGTATACTGAATGGATCGTACAGCAGATTCTGGTAAAGACAAGGGAAGTGGTATTTGCATCTACGTAAGTAATGACTGGTGTACAGCTACAGACATTATTATAGGATTTTGCTCCCCGGACCTTGAATTTTTAACACTCAAGTGCAGACCTTGTCGACTGCCAAGGGAGTCTGCAGCAGTATTTTTGACTGCAGTCTAGGTACCACCTCAGGCCAATGCTAATTTAGCACTACCCAGCAGACACAAGAAGTTGATTCAGCATTGTATTCTCGTTGATCTAGGTTGTGCAATGTACTACGTACAACGATGTATGATGTTGTGCAATGTAAAATCAACGTTGTTTCAACGTTGATTTGAAGATGGGGTTTTTTTTCTTCTGACCTGGTTGGTGGAAGGACGCGCCGCTGCTTCGCTCTTCCCTCTGCTTACACTTTTCTGTCACGATTTTTATTTTCTCTGCAAGAAATTTATGGGCAACGCCTGCCGGATACTCATAAATCACTGGGACTATATTTCGCTGAAGCTATAGCTCACTATTACCATGATCTAACACTTTTTTGGAAGCGACTGACAAGCTAAAGCTAAGTATCAACAAGATGTTTCCCCTTTCTACAAGTGATTACCACAAACTCCTACAGAAGCTTACCATGCTGGAACCTAAAATCCACCAGCTAGAAATTAATCTGGAAGTAAATAGCCTCTGTGAAAATGATACAACACTACCAGTGACTAAAAACAGTGAACAAGGCCCTGCTAACTCACAGCTATCCAGCACTAACGTGGCTGATAGGAGACGGGAGGATTGTGTACACAGAAATAAATTCTCAAGTGATACTCCTCCCTGGAATGCCCTTGGTGCAAAGCCCAAGACTAAATCATCACACAGGGTGACGGGAGGACAAGCAACAGCCCAACTTGGTGAGATCTGTGATGCAAACGGCTGCGTTATCGGGTAGACCACGAGCATCTTCAACCCTGACTGTCAGCAAGACACAACCATGGACAGCTGTCAAAGGAAAACCTAAAAACAAACCTCCTCCACAACTGCCAAACATCCCACTTCAGAACAGATTTGTGCAGCTACTGCTTAGGTCTGACTGTGAGAGTGAATGGTTGTCTGTCTCTCTGTGTTGGCCCTGTGATGGACTGGCAATCTGTCCAGGGTGGACCCTGCCTCTCGCCCAAAGATGCTGGGATAGGCTCCAGCCCCCCCGCGACCCGAAAAGGATTAAGCCGAAGAAGATGGATGGATGGATGGATACTGCAGAACCCTGGACCTCCATGTGCTGACCTGGATAAAATCTCTCCCGCACGTAGCAAGGTAAATCAGAACAACTCAGAAGGTAAAAGGCTACAGAGAAAGCTAACAGCTGGGCCTGAAGCTCTGATTGTTGGTGACTCTACTGTGAGAAATTTGAGAAACGTATATGGTAAACATACAGAAATAATGTGAGAGACAAAATTTTGCATATCATGGTGGATTATCCCACAGTGAAGCATCTCATATTACACGTAGGCTCAAATGATGTTGTGAAACAGCAGTCTGAGGTGCTGAAAGAGGACTTTAAGGAACTGCTGGATCTAGTCAGCTGTCTGAATGCTGAAGTGTTCATTAGTGGCCCACTACCACTGGTCATAGGAGGAGTTGAGAGATTCAGCAGACTGTTTAATTTAAATGGATGGCTATCAGAAGCTTGTACAAACAAATCACTTCACTTTATTGACAACTTCAACTTTTTCTGGGACCGCAGGCACTTTTTAGGGGAGATGGACTCAGCCTCAGCAGGTCAGGTATGAGGCTGTTTACCTCCAATCTGTTCTATTTTCTGCATCACCATTCTGTTCCACAGAACAAGGACAAGAGGAACCAAAACAACAGGATAAAATACAGTTTAGCAGAAACTGTGAGATAAAGCCGCCTCAGCCCCCGCCTGTGCAGACCCATCCTTCACCAAAAGTCACCAGTGAGGGCCCACCCCCGCTACCACTGCACAGCCCCTCCTCCTCAGCTTCCTCTTCCTCATCCTTCCCACTCCTCAACTTCACTGACCAGATGAAGGAGCTGGTCACTGTGGCCACAAAACTGACTCCATGCCCTAGTCCAATTTTCTCACACCGAAACCTCCCACTTCATCCTCCCCGCCTCCAGCAATTCCCCAGTGAGCTCTGACACAACTCCCAAAGCCCCGGCACCAACCACCACCACCACCCTCACAGCTGAACCAAAATCCACAGCCTGATAACAACACAAGCTGGGTTTGACGTAATGGGCCCAGGCTTCAATACCACTGGTACTCATGGCTCTTTCCAAGACAAGCCGGGGCGCGGTACGGAAGTAGTTTCCTTAATTCCTGTTTTAATAAGTAGCAGAAAAAGGTTGGTATATTTACAGAGAAACAAAATCCATCCTACACATGCTGTAAATTTATCAAATCTAATGTTCATTTCTCACCAATCACAGCCTAAACAAAATAAAAATTTGGCAGACATTCTCAACACACTGAAACTAGCTTTATTAAATATTAGGTCTTTGGCAGGAAAAACATTTTTAATTAATGATCTCATTATAAAACAATACTAGATTTTATGTTTTTAACAGAGACTTGGTTACATGATAATGGTGGATCTCTTCTTATCGAAGCAGCCCCTCCCAACTACAGCTTTATAAGTGAACCCAGGCTGGAGGAGGAGGAGGAGGAGGAGGAGCTGTTCTGTTTAATGATTTCCTCCAACATAAGCAGATGTCTTATAATAAGTTGACTTCATTTGAATATGTGGCTCATAAGCTGAATTCCTCCTCCTGTGTGCTGTTTCTCAATGTTTACAGACCACCTACAGTGGTGAAAAAGTGTTTGCCCCCCTTCCTGATTTCTCATTTTTTTGTATGTTTGTCACACTTAAATGTTTTAGATCATCAAACAAATTTAAATATTAGACAAAGATAACACAAGTAAAAACAAAATGCAGTTTTTAAGTGAAGGTGTTTATTATTAAGAGGAAAAAATTCAAACCTACATGGCTCTGTGTGACAAAGTGATTGCCCCCTAAACCTAATAACTGGTTGGGCCACCTTTAGCAGCAACAACTGCAATCAAGCATTTGCGATAACTGGCAATGAGTCTTTTACAGCGCTGTGGAGGAATTCTGGCCCACTCTTCTTTGCAGAATTGTTGTAATTCAGCCACATTGGAGGGTTTCCAAGCATGAACCACCTTTTTAAGGTCATGCCACAGCATCTCAATCTGATTCAGGTCAGGACTTTCATGAACGTGCGCTTTTACGTGGCGCACGGAAAGAAAAACAACCCAGGCGCTGTACTGTGAGTTTGTGAGTTTATTGAAAAAACACAAAAACAAGTGCAAAGATGAGAATGATAAATAACGACTGACACTGATAAATGAGGCTCACCAGAGCGGAAGAGCTCTGGCAGAGGCGAAAGGGAAACAGTCCTTACAACCACGATGATGAGACAATGACAAAGAATGAGAAACAAACTACTATATAAAGGAAAACAACTGATTACTCATGAGGGGCAGATGTGGGTAACCTGAGCAAGGGAAGGCAGACAATGACACACAGCTGGGAATGATGAGGAAGATGAGCGGCTGCTGGTAAACAGGTGAGGGAGGGGCAGCTGGCAGTTTGATAACCGGCAGGGCACGCCCACACAAACTGACAGCCCCGACCGCTGTCAAAGGAGAAACCAAAGCATTACGACAACCTGGAGAATACAGTACAGAATCTACAGAAATCAACACCACAGAGAAATGGCAAACAGGGCCTAAATGCAGGAAACAGATATAAACCATCATCAGGATAATGGAGGCGGCAGAGAGCACATGAACATAACAGCGTGGAAGACAAAATAGCATAATAGACCAGTATGAACAAACAGGGGAGTCATGGAGCTGAGTTTGGAAAAAAACCCACACTCAGTACAAGACAAAAACTTTGACTAGTCCACTCCAAAGTCTTCATTTTGTTTTTCTTAAGCCATTCAGAGGTGGACTTGCTGGTGTGTTTTGGATCATTGTCCTGCTGCAGAACCCAAGTGTGCTTCAGCTTGAGGTCATGAACAGATGGCCGGACATTCTACTTCAGGATTTTTGGTAGACAGCAGAATTCATGGTTCCATTTACCACAGCAAGGCTTCCATTTGATTGGCGGTTGGCAACCAGCTCAAAGGTGCATTACCGCCACAGACTTGATTATGTTTTCCTCATAGCTCTCCGACGTTCTCCTCATAACTTTGAGACGTCCTCCATAGCTTTGTGGCATCTTCTTCTTCTTCTAGATTTGATTGGCGGTTGGCAACCAGCTTAAAGGTGCATTACCGCCACGTACTTTACTTTATATCACCATTCTATATATCTTCTACTTGACTCCTTAACTCCTTAAGCTGGATTCATGCTGCACCTCTGCTAGTCTGTGCATCGTCGTCTTCTTCTTTTCTTCGTCTCCTAGTACTTTACTGTGTATCATCACTTCACTCTATATCATCACCCTACATATCCCGACCGTGGCAACTGCCACGGCCAAGATGTTGGCCACCCAGGCACCGCCATGCACTTTATCAGCAGTTCTCCTCTTCTTCTTCTTCTCTCGGTTACTGGTGGATAACAAACAACTGAAAGGTGCATACCGCCACCTACTGTACAAGAGTGTGTAACATTATGTCATCTGAGCCCGACCCCTAAATTCTATGACTTAATCCAGTGTTGTTTAAAAAAGAGAAAAGAGCCCTTCTCGTGATTCTTATTGCCTCTCCATCTCCATCTGTTCCCAGAATCCCAGTTAAATCCCATTCCCTACCGGCCTCTCGAACTTCATTTTCCATTATCTGTCTTTCATTTCTGTATTTGTGACAGTGTAATAAGATGTGCTTGACATTTTCTTTTACTCCACATTCTGTACATTTGTCACTTTTGCTTTTCCCCATGATGAATAAAGTGCCGTTTAAAACTGTGTGATCCAGTCTGAGTCTTGCCATAATGATGTCTTCCCTCCTTTTGGTTGTTATGTAATTCTTTATTGCAATAGATTTTTATATTCTGTAATACGATCTACCTTTATGATCTTCATCCCATCTTTTTTGCCACAGCTCAGTTCCCTTTTTCTTGATTACTGCTTTCCCTTCACCTTTTCGAAGAGACAATGGTATAGTTATCTCTTTTCCAAGAGCGCTTTCTACTAATTTGTCTGCACAGTCATTCCCTTTCAACCCTTCATGTGCAGGAACCCAACAAAACTGAACTTCTCCACCACTCCTGTGTACCCTAAATAAACTGTGATATAGCTCAATCACCAAGTCTTCCCTTGTAGATTTTAGTGTCTGTATGGTTTTTAACGCTGCAAGTGAATCTGTGCACACCACCACCCGGTCCGGTCTGACCTCCTCCACCCACTGCAAAGCAATAATTATTGCCACCATCTCTGCTGTAAACACGGGTGTGTTGTTGGAGAGTCTTTTTGCGATGGTCACTTTAAACTCTGGAATGTATACTCCAACTCCAACAGAGCCCTCTTTGTTCTTTGAACTGTCAGTATAGAGCTGTAAGAAGTTATAGTAATTGTTCCTGAGGTAAATGCTTGTTTTAACACCAATTTCACTCATATGCCAATCCTTTTTATTCATTAGCAGACTAGCGTCTACTTCTATTCCCGGAAACAGCCAAAGGGGAACATTACTCACTGGACTGGTGTTAGCTATATCAATAGTGTGCAGCCCATAGATTCTGGCCCTTCTTTCAATTGTCCACCCAAACCCATGTCCCTGGAAGTTAGAATATTCCCAGCAGTCTTGTAGTGTTGTTTTTGAAATATTCGCTTCATCACTTCCTTTCAGCTTGACCCAGTATGATAATGCAAGTTCCTCTCTTCTCAAATCCATTGGCATTTCTCCTGCTTCTATTAAAATTGCATTGTTTGGTGTTGTTTTGACGGCTCCAATGCACAGGCGAAGCACTCTATGCTGCATTCTGTCTATTTTTTCCAGAGTCGTCTTTGCCGCTGCTCCATAAATCATGCATCCATAGTCTATTGTCGATCGAATTAGTGCTCTGTAAATGTCAATTAATGCCTGTTTATCTGCACCCCATTCGTGTCCAGCTACTGCTTTTATGAGATTAATGACTTTCTTGCAGTTTGTCTCCATATTTTCAACATGAACTCTCCATGTGTATGCACTATCAAACCACAATCCTAGATATTTGAACTCACTCACTTTCTCTATTGGTTGATTATATAATGTTAATGGTTCTGTATCAGTTCTGCATTTTTTTTTTTGTGAAAGTCATATAGCAGGTTTTACTGTTTGAAAATTTAAATCCCCCATCATATGACCACTTTTCCACTTTCTTCATTGCTTTCCTGATGTTTTTGAACACGAATTTCTCATTTCTTCCCCTTGTACATATGGCTCCATCATCTGCATATAGTGCTGTTTTGATGGATCCCCCTTGATCCTCAACTATGTCATTAATCATTATATTGAATAAAACAGGGCTTATCACACTCCCCTGAGGAACACCATTTTCTATTTCAAAGTCATTAGAAACTTCTGATTCTACTTTAACCCTAATTGTCTTGTGTGTTAAAAAAATCCATTATCCAATTATACATTCTACCACCAATGCCCATTTTATTCAATCTCATAAGAAGTCCATCCCTCCACAGTGAGTCATAAGCCTTTTCAATATCCAGATAAACTATAACCATTACTTCTTTCATTTTGAGAGTCTTTTCAATATCATTACTTACCCTAACTAGAGCATCCACTGTGGATGTCTGTTTACCCTTTATACTGCGGACTTCTCACACAACACACTGCCATCTGCAGAAGTTCTCTGACGACTCTGCAATCATCGGCCTCATCTCCAACAGAGATGAAGCTGAGTACAGAGGACTTATCCAGGACTTCATGGACTGGTGCCATCGGAACTGCCTCCAGATCAACGCGAGAAAAACTAAGGAGCTGGTGGTGGACTGCCGCAGACAAGGACAACCCCCCACAGCACCAGTAAACATCCAGGGAACAGTCATTGAGATGGTGACATCCTACAAGTACCTGGGTGTTCATTTGAATAATAAACTAGACTGGTCACACAATACCGACGCACTCTACAAGAAGGGACAGCGCAGGCTGTTCCTACTGAGGAAGCTCAGGTCTTTTGGTGTACAAGGGGTGCTCCTGAAGACATTCTGCGATTCGGTAGTGGTATCAGCCATCATTTTTGGAGTGGTCTGCTGGGGCAGTGGCATCACAGGAGCCGATAGGAAGAGACTGAACAAACTGATCAAGAATGCTAGCTCTGTCCTGGGGCAGCGCCTTGACCCAGTGGAGGAGATAGGAAAGAAGGATGGTGGCTAAGCTGTCATCTCTGCTGGAGTCTGAGTCCAACCTTATGCAGGACATACTGAACGCACCGAGGAGCTCATTTAGCAGTAGGCTACATCATCCTAGGTGCGTGACCGAGAGGTTTCACAGGTCCTTCCTACCCACAGCTGTCAGACTTTATAACCTAAGCAGGGCTGTGCGCAGAGATAGCAAAAAAAAAAAAACATGACGGCCTAATAGTATTGAATGCAAAAGACGCAAAAGACTTACACAAAATGGTCCCCTTCAGTATACAACTAGGACAATATCAATAGCTACGGAGGATGACAATATGTATGGGTACATATTCATACTATGTGGGGTAACTAAATAGACAATTATGCTGTTTATTCCATCTAGCTACAATGCTCTGCACTGTGTACAGTATATATATCTATACATTTATGTGTACATATGAATATTCACTGCTCTTATTTTCGTATCTTCTAAATTATTGCTCTGAGTGTTGCTATCCCTGTGCTGTTCCAATCCTGGAATTTTCCCATTGTGGGACTAATAAAGGCTTATCTTCTAAAACCATTCTGATAGTTGTTTATTAGTCATTTTTGCTCTAGTACATATGAGAGTCTGTAAACTAACACCTTCTCCATCCATTTCCCTAAATGTGACATTAATGCTATTGGCCTGTAGTGGCCTGGATGAGATGGATCTTTCCCTGGCTTATTAAATGGTAAAATTGCAGCCTTTTTCCACCCACTTGGGATAACCCCCTCCTTCCATATTCTATTAAACAATTTCAGCACCAGTTGCATTGATTGCATAGGCAACTGCCGGAACATAGCATAGCTTAACTGATCATATCCTGGAGCTGTGTATCCACTATCTTGCAAAGCTCTCTTAAGCGCTGACATTGTGAGCTTGAGGTGTAACACAGTCATGTCCTCTTTCACTTCATTTGTTAAGTTTGCATTTTCTCTGAGTTTATGCTGCCTTTGAGTTTATGCTCCCTATGACTCTCACCAAGATGGTCTCCTCTATGCACTGCTGCAAATGCTCTACCTAAGACTTCTGCCTTTTCTTTGTCTGATACAGCCATCTTGTCCCCATCCACTAAAGCTGGAATTTTAACTGATACCCTTTTCCCACTCATTTTTTAAACATACCCCAGACATCACCTAGTTCTGTTTTCCTACCAAGGGTGGAACAAAATTCTCTCCATGTTGACCTTTTCCTGTTTTTAATAATCCTTTGAGCTACTGCCCTTTTCTTTTTGTACTCTATTAAGGTTTCACTAGTCATATTCTTCCTCGGCTCTCTGAATGCCTTGTTTTGCTCTTTTACTGGCTGTCTTGGACTGTTTGAAGAAGAAGAAGAAGAAGAAGAAGAAGAAGAAGAAGAAGAAGGAGAAGAGCACAGCATTTATGTCTGTGTTCGGCTGGCGGTAGGATTGATTTGTTTGTGGTGGATAGCAAAAACTGTACGCTGTCTGTAACATTATGGCATATAGCTCTGACGGGTACGATAAAGATGAGGTGAGCTGGACACTATCCAGGCCTGAGGGCCAGAAAAGAGCAGCTAGGGAGACAACAAGACCTAGAAGGGGGTCAGATGAGAGTGATGCAGGAGGAAGTAACAATGCGAAGAAAACACAAACTGGCCAAAATGGATGGCAGTTTGAGGATGTAGGGAATGACTGGAAGGCTGTCATTGAGTTTAATCAGGGTGGGGGGCACTATCACCCAGTTAAGGTAACAAAAGCAATTGAGAAAGAAATTGGGAGAGTTAAGTTTGCGGAGTTCTTGAATAATAACCGGCTGTTAATTCATGCCACAAGTAAACAACAGCAACAGAAAATACTGGCAATGACATGTCTAAATGGAGAACAAATGAAGGTGCATGTTCCTGGCGTGACAGCTAACTTGAGGGGAGTTATATCAGGTGTTCCTTTGTGCATGTCTATGGAAGAAGTGAAAAACGAGATCCAAGGAGGAAAGGTGAAGGATGTGAAAAGGCTAAAGACTAAAAGAGAAGGTTCACTGAAGGACACACTGTCTGTCGTGATTCAGTTTGAGGAAACACTCCCTAAATCAGTCCTAATAGGATACATGTATTACAGTGTCAGAGAATATGTCCCAAAGCCACTCAGGTTATAAAAATGTCAAAGGATGGGTCACACTGCTCACAATGTAAGGAAAAGCTAAGATGTGCTAGATGTGGAGGGGAGCACAAATATGGTAAATGTGACAAGGACGCCAAAGTAAAGTGTTGCAACTGCGGGGGTGAGCACAGTGCTGCATATGGAGGATGTGTTGTGCAGAGGGAAGCTAGACAAGTCCAGGAAATCAGAATAACTAAGAAAATCTCATGTGGAAGCTCTAAAGACAGTTAGAGAGGCAGGAATAGTAAGAAACACAGCAGGCCTTCCTCAAAGAAGTTCAGTTCAAATGGAAGCCCAGCAATCAAAGGGTCCCACGCAAGCACAGGATCGTGCCGCTGCAAGGAATGTTTGTGTTCACAAATGCAAAATGGATGATGACAAATGGACAAGGAAATACTAAGCTGATTAATTATTACAACCCATGTAGGAAGTTAACAGCAGATATTTTCAGTGTTATGGCAGGGGAAGGCCATATGAAAATGGTAAATATATACAGTATATATAGCACTTTTCTTCTCATCTAGGATGACCAAAGCGCTTTACAGATCCTGCAATCCACCCATTCACACACACATTCACACACTGATGGCGGCAGAGCTGCCATACACATAGGCGCTAACCAGGCCACCAGGAGCAATTAGGGGTTCAGTGTCTTGCTCAAGGATACTTCGACAAGCGGACAGCAGGTATGGTGTGAAGACTTTAATGCCCATAATAGCTTGTGGGGAAGCACACATACAGATAACAATGGAAATGTTGTGGAAGAGATGTTAGATGAAAGATTGTTAATTTGTCTAAACAGTGGTGAAGGTACCAGGGTGGATGTGCATAGGGGCACATTATCATGTATTGACCTGACTCTGGTATCTGATTCTTTAGTGAGCACCTGTGAATGGACGGTTATGAACAGGACAACTATGGGAAGTGATCCCTTCCCAATACTTACAGTCATTAAAACTG
Organism: Pholidichthys leucotaenia; assembly: GCA_020510985.1. Classification (NCBI taxonomy): domain Eukaryota; kingdom Metazoa; phylum Chordata; class Actinopteri; order Cichliformes; family Pholidichthyidae; genus Pholidichthys; species Pholidichthys leucotaenia. The sequence goes on from CM035849.1 coordinate 298,646,057, forward strand.
AAGTATGTATACAAGAGGGAAGATGTTTTACAAGATGGTCTTTTGACAAGGCAGACTGGGGAAAATTTAGGCAATACTGTGTTCAATCGTGTCATCTGGTAACATTAGAAGCTGGCATAGAAGAGTGTTCAAGTCATTTAACCAATCATATTCTGAATGCTGCAATAGCAAGTACACCTAAGAAAGCAACAAAGGGTAGGAAGAAGGTTGTACCCTGGTGGAATGACAAATGTAGTATTGCAGTAAAAGAGCAAAACAAGGCATTCAGAGAGCTGAGGAAGAATATGACTAGTGAAAACTTAATAGAGTACAAAAAGAAAAGGGCAGTAGCTCAAAGCATTATTAAAAACGGGAAAAGGTCAACATGGAGAGAATGTTGTTCCACCCTTGGTAGGAAAACAGAACTAGGTGATGTCTGGGGTATGATTAAAGGGCCTATATCATGCTAGTTTAAGCCTTTCAGAGTAAACTATATGCATGTATTTTTTTTTTATTTTTATTTTTTTATTACTTATTTTGTACCCGTAGGTAGATTTGTTTTGCAGTCTGGTGACAAGCCACCAGCTGCCAGTCGCTGCGTGCGCAAGCGCCCCTTATCCCTAACCTGCATGTTTTTGGCATGTGGGAGGAAACCGGAGAAATCCCGGAGTAAACCCACGCAATACGGGGAGAACATGCAAACGCCACACAGATCACTGTTGGCCGGGGGCTGGGATTGAACCCATGATCTCACGATCCCCGCGATCCTCCGGCTGAGGGTAAACTGGGCTGCCACAGTGCTAACCACTGCGCCACCGTGCAGCCGTGTATGTGATAGTATATTACCTTTGGTACACTGGAGAATGAATTTCTTATGAAATATGAGTTATTTTCGCGAGCTACTTTTCCAACCCGGAAGTAAGATGCCTCGATCTCTGGGGCTCCACCTCTCCTTCTTGTAGCTGCCGCCCATTTCATGATGTAACCCCTGAGCCGGCTGCTGCAGCGTGCTGCAGCGTGTTGCTGGGTTCCGCCCACGAAAACAACATCTACAGTAAACTTTAGAAAAGATGGATGAGCATGTTGTGGAGCCTTACACTCATGACCCAGAGTCCGATCGGGAATTTGAGGTGCACGAGATACCACAGGAACCTCAGAGACGTTTACAGGAAGTTTCTGACTGGTAAATGAAAAGCTAAGAGAAATGTCTTTCATAGTGTTGTATTTATTATAGAACTTTGTATAGTGATGCTGCTGTCCGTATTTGTAGGTGCTCATGTGGGAATTGCCAAACAATGCCCACTGAAGAGAACGTTTGCTGCCAGGAAATTCCAAAGGTAACTGTTGTTTATGTATTTGTCATAGCTAATAGTTCAATACTAAAATGCATTTGCATATACAGTACTTATCCTCTATCTGGCGTATAAAAGTACTTATCAAGACAGCTGACTGCAACATGAGGCTACACAATTCAACTCTTTAGCCTCCTGTTATTATTTTAGCCTATAATATTATTCTTATGTAGTAAAAAAACGTAAAAAAGCAAACAGTTGTTGTCACTGAGCAGATTAGGTGCGAGAGGAACTACTTCTGCACGGCGTCATTGCTAAAGTGAAAGAGTTTTGCCGATCACCGCTCCGTTAGCTGCGCGGAGAAAGTGGGTGTGTGCGTTAGCCTGGGGGCAGTGCTGGCAGCACAGGCACTTCCTGGAGTGGGCGGCTCACCCATGTTCATACGTATGAACGTGGGGACCCAGTCATTATCAGGGACAGGGCGGAGCAGCAGCTCAGAGAGCAGGGTTGAGGAGGAATACTCAGAGATGCGTGAATGGAGCAAAATACCACTTTGGAGGTGTTTTAGGATAAGATAAGATAAAATAAGATAAGCCTATATTAGTCCCACAATGGGGAAATTCCAGGATTGCAACAGCACAGGGATATATAATAATAATTAAGAAGATACGGAAGATATAAATAAGAGCAGTGGATATACATACATACATACACATAAATATATAAATATATACACAAAGTGCGGAGCATTGTAGCAAGATGGAATAAACAGCATAACCATCTACTCAGTTATCCTACATAGTATGAATATGTACCCATACATATTGTCACCCTCCGTAGCGACCGATATTGTCCTAGTTGTAGTATACGTATACTGGAGGGGACCATTGTGTAAGTCTATTGTGTCTTTTGCATTCAATACTATTAGGTCGTCACGTTTTTTTGCTATCTCTGCGAGCAGCCCTGCTTAGGTTATACAGTCTGACAGCCGTAGGTAGGAAGGACCTGCGAAACCTCTCGGTTGCACACCTAGGATGATGTAGTCTGCTGCTAAATGAGCTCCTCAGTGCATTCAGTATGTCCTGCATAGGGTGGGACTCGGACTCCAGCAGAGATGACAGTTTAGCCACCGTCCTTCTCTCTCCTATCTCCTCCACTGGGTCAGGGCGCTGCCCCAGGACAGAGCTAGCTTTCTTGATCAGTTTGTTCAGCCTCTTCCTATCGGCTGCTGTAATGCCACTGCCCCAGCAGACCACTCCAAAAGTGATGGCTGATGCCACCACCGTGTCGTAGAATGTCTTCAGCAGCGCCCCTTGTACACCAAAAGACCTGAGTCTCCTCAGTAGGAACAGCCTGCACTGTCCCTTCTTGTAGAGTGTGTCGGTATTGTGTGACCAGTCTAGTTTATTGTTCAGATGAACACCCAGGTACTTGTAGGATGTCACCATCTCAATGTCTGTTCCCTGTATGCTTACTGATGCTGTGAGGGGTTGTCCTTGCCTGCGGCAGTCCACCACCAGCTCCTTAGTTTTCCTCGCGTTGATCTGGAGGCAGTTCCGATGGCACCAGTCCACGAAGTCCTGGATAAGTCCTCTGTACTCAGCTTCATCTCCATTAGAGATGAGGCCGACGATCACAGAGTCGTCAGAGAACTTCTGTAGATGGCAGTGTGTTGTGCTGTGTGAGAAGTCCGCAGTATAACGGGTGAACAGGAAGGGAGCCAAAACCATTCCCTGGGGGGCCCCCGTGCTACCGATGATCGTGTCGGACACACAGTCCCGGGTTCTCACAAACTGTGGCCGGTTAGTGAGGTAGTCCAGGATCCATGATGACAGGTGCTGGTCCACCCCTGCGCACAGCAGCTTGTCCTTCAGAATCATCGGTTGGATGGTGTTGAAAGCACTGGAGAAATCAAAGAACATGATCCTCACCGCATTCCCGGGTTTCTCCAGGTGGGACAGAGAACGGTGAAGGAGGAAGATCACTGCATCCTCCACCCCAATGCCATGCTGGTAGGCGAACTGGAGTGGATCCATCGCTGGTCCCACCAGGGGGCGGAGCTGAGCAAGGAGTAGTCTCTCCAGGGTCTCCATCATGTGGGACGTCAGGGCCACTGGTCCGTAGCTGTTCAGGTCTTTGGGGCGGGAAGTCTTTGGTACAGGTACCACACAAGATGTTTTCCACAACTGTGGTACCCTCCCCAGCTTCAGGCTCATGTTGAAGATGAGCGCCACAATCCCACACAGCTGATCTGCACAGGACTTGAGGAGCTTTGCGCTGATGCCGTTCAGTCCCGACGCCTTCCTCGCCTTGATCGTCCTCAGCTCCGTCCTCACCTGGGTCTTAGTGAGGGTCAGGTTGGGGGGCTGTGTGTTGGGAGTGGGGGGGTGTTGGTGGAGTGGGGTGTGGGCAGCAGGACTCGATGTCTTTAGAGGCAACAGTGGTTGTTGTGCAGTCGGGGGGGAGGGGAGGGTGGTTGGTCAAACCTATTAAAAAACAGGTTCAGATTGTTCGCCCACTCCCTGCCCCCCGTGGCCTGGGAGGAGGTATTCTGGAGCCCAGAGATGGTTTTTAGGTTTCTCCAGAACCCACCATTGCCGCTCTGTTGCAGCTTGTCCTCCATCTTCTTCCTGAAGCTGTCCTTGCCTTCTCTGATCTTCTTCCTAAGCTCCCTCTGTACGGACTTCAGCATCTCCCTGTTCCCCGACCTGAAGATCCTCTTCTTCTCTCTCAGAAGTGTTTTTATCTCAGGGTTGATCCAGGGTTTGTTGTTCGAGCAACACCGTATGGTCTTGGTGGGTACGGTGTTGTCCACACAGAAGCTGATGTAGTTCGTGATGGTGTGAGTGAGGTCATCGATGTCCTCACCATGTGGATTGCAGAGCTACTCCCAGGCAGTGGTTTCAAAACAGTCCTTTAGAGCGTCCACTGCCTCCTCAGACCATAACTTCACTGTGCGCATGACCGGAGGTTGTCTGTGCACTAGGGGTTTGTACATCGGCAGGAGATGAACCAAGTTGTGATCCGATCTCCCAAGTGGGGGGAGTTGTGATGAGGTGTACGCCCCCTTAGTGTTTGCGTAGCATAAGTCCAGTGTTTTATTGTCTCTAGTGTGGCATGTGACATACTGGGTGAACGTGGGTAGAATGGGAGACAGTGAAATATGGTTGAAATTGCCTGAGATGAGGAGAAGAGCATCTGGGTATTCTGTCTGCAGCCTGCCAGTTACTGAGTGGATGACGTCACGCACTGTCCCAGTGTTCGCCGTCGGATTTGCATAAATAACAATGCAGATCACGTGTGAGTATTCCCCCGGGAGATTGGTAGGCCGCATGCTAACAGCTAGCAACTCAATGTCTTTGTTGCAGTGTTGTTGTTTAACCGTGATATGTCCCAGTCTGCACCAGTTGTTATTGACGTACATCATCACTCCACCACCCCTTGCCTTCCCACTGTCTGGTGTTCGGTCTGCCCGTATTGCGTGGAAACCCTCCATTTCAATGTTAGCATCTGTTGCTAGTTCTATTAGCCACGTCTCTGTTTTCGGTTTCGGTTCCGGTTCCGGTTCCGGTTCCGCCGGACCGGCGGCGCCACACGAGTCGGCTGCCTGTTGCAACAGCCTTTTTTTTTATCTTCCTTCTTCTTTCTACACCTTTCACTCTGTATATATATCACGGACGCACGGATCGCCCCGGGGGTCTCCCGGGTCGGCGGACGGAGCCACGGTTTGCAGCGGGAGACGTTACAGCGGGGAGGAGCTAGTGCTAGCTAGCACTTGGCCGCCGCCCGGTGCTAATGGGAAACTCGACATACCGGGAGCTGTAGCGAAAACAATGCGGGTGCCGGGCTGGAGTTTAGGCGGCGTGAAAGAAATATAAGACAGAATAATAAAGAGCGATGGCAAGAACCAAGCAGACCGCCCGTAAAATCTACTGGAGGAAGAAGCCGCCCCCCCCCCCCCCCCCCCCCCCCCCCCCCCGGAGACAGCTAGCCACCAGGGCTGCTCGGAGAGGCGCTCTGGCCACCGGCAGAGTGAAGAGGCCTCGCCGTCACAGGCCCGTGCTCTGAGAGAGATCCGTCTGTTAGAAAAATACCCGATTCTTTGATTGAAAGATCCAAGAACAAACCGGAGATTTCTTCAATTTAAAGGATGGTACATTTATTTAGAAGTCACATGTAAAGCAAGCAGCGCTGGGTGCAGCGTGACGCAGCTCCCTCTGGAGCTGGTCAGACTGAACCCCGACTTCCGGGTGCACGTTACAGTTATTCTCTCAGTCGCTACCATAAATCCACGGAGCTGCTCATCCGTAAGCTGCCCGTCCAGCGCCTGGTGAGGGAGATCGCTCAGGACTTCAAGACCGTCCTGCGTTTCCTGAGCTTCGCCATCATGGCTCTGCAGGAGACCTGCGAGGCCAACCTGGTGGGTCTCTTCTTCGCTAAGGGGGTCACCATCATGCCCAAAGACTTCCAGCTGGCCCGCTGCATCCGCGGAGAGAGAGCTTAGACTTTCTGCTGCACATTCACCAGCCATAATGCTCTGCACTGTGTGTCTATATATATACATTTATAGTAATATGGACATATGTTTACTAGATGTTGTTTTTTTTCTTGCCTTCTGATTGTTGCTCTGAGTGTTGCTGTCCCTATGCTGTTGCAATCCTGGAATTTCCCCATTGTGGGACTAATAAAGGCTTATCTTATCTTATCTTATCTGTGAATAGCATTAGACTACAATCCCTGTATATGCTATCGTAGCGGGAGATAGCCGCTAGCTCATCTGTTTTTCTGTGTAACGATCGTACATTCTCCATAATGATAGATGGGAGGGCGGGTCTGTATCTTATATTCCTTGCCCGCCGTCTTACTCCAGCACGACACCCCCGTCGTTTTCGTCTTAATTCTCCCAGTATGTCGAGTTTTTGCATTAGCATCATGGGCCAGTCCACCCCCTTTGGCGAGGAATTAACATTATAACATGCTTAAAAGCTCAAAAAAGTCGATTTTGCATGATGTAGGCCCTTTAAAAAAATGACTGGGTAAAGGGTATCAGTTAAAATTACTTCAGTTTTAATGACTGTAAGTATTGGGGAGTAATCACTTCCCATAGTTGTCCTGTTCATAACCGTCCATTCACAGGTGCTCACTCAAGAATCAGATACCAGAGTCAGGTCAATACATGAGAATGTGCCCCTATGCACATCCACCCTGGTACCTTCACCACTGTTTAGATAAATTAACGATCTTTCATCTAACATCTCTTCCACAACATTTCCATTGTTATCTGTATGTGTGCTTCCCCACAAGTTATTGTGAACATTAAAGTCTTCACACCATACCACTTTCATATGCCCTTCCCCTGCCATGACACTGAAAGTATCTGCTGTTAACTTCCTACATGGGTTGTAATAATTAATCAGCTTAGTATTTCCTTGTCCATTTGGTCTACATATTTCAATAATATTACACTCTATATCCGCAGGGGAGGGAATCACCCTATAAGCCAGGCCATCTTTAATGAAAGTGGCACATCCTCCTCCATTTACTGTGTGAATTCTATCCTGTCTGATTGAACTGTATCCTGGAATAACAAAATCTAAGTGAGGTTGAAGCCACGTCTCCTGCACAAACACTACCTGTGGAACAACTTCTAGTTCGTAAATATACTTCTTGAGTTCTTGTCTGTTTGCTATAAGGCTCCTCGCATTCCACTGTAGTATGTGTAGTACCATAATTAAGATCTTGTTTCAGCATGTGCAGTCTCCCCAGTTTCAGCTTTCAATAAAGCATGAATCTGGCCAGCTGTGATATCTTTCACATCTAGGAAGCTTCCTGCTGCTTCCACAATGGTTTTGATTCTTTCACTTTTCTTCTTTAGCTGTGCAGCAACATTCATGGTGTGGCAGATAAAAGCTATAAAGTTTGTCCTCTTAACTATTAATGTGTCATCATCAATTTTGCATTTGTGAACACAAGCATTCCTTGCAGCGGCACGATCCTGTGCTTGCGTGGGACCCTTTAATTGCTGGGCTTCCATTTGAACTGAACTTCTTTGAGGAAGGCCTGCTGTGTTTCCGACTATTCTTGCCTCTCTAACTGACTTTAGAGCTTCCACATATGAAGCACCTGAGTGGCTTTGGGACATATTCTCTGACACTGAAATGCATGTATCCTATTAGGACTGATTTAGGGAGTGTTTCCACAACCTGAATCATGACAGTGTGTCCTTCAGTGAACCTTCTTTTTTTAACTCTTTAGCCTTTTCACATCCTTCACCTTTCTTCCTTGGATCTCGTTTTTCATTTCTTCCATAGACATGCACAAAGGGACACCTGATATAACTCCCCTCAAGTTAGCTGTCACGCCAGGAACATGCACCTTCATTTGTTCTCCGTTTAGACATGTCATTGCCAGTATTTTCTGTTGCTGTTGTTTACTTGTGGCATGAATTAACAGCCGGTTATTATTCAAGAACTCTGCAAACTTAACTCTCCCAATTTCTTTCTCAATTGCTTTTGTTACCTTAACTGGGTGATAGTGCCCCCCACCCTGATTAAACTCAATGACAACCTTCCAGTCATTCCCTACATCCTCAAACTGCCATCCATTTTGGCCAGTTCGTGTTTTCTTCGCTATTGTTACTTCCTGCATCACTCTCATCTGACCCGCTTCTAGGTCTTGTTGCCCCCCACTAGCTGCTCTTTTCTGGCCCTCAAGCCTGGATAGTGTCCAGCCCACTTCATCTTTATCGTACCCGTCAGAGCTAGATGCCATAATGTTACAGACAGCGTACAGTTTTTGCTATCCACCACAAGCAAATCAATCCTACTGCCAGCCGATGTCAGGCAGGTCCTATTTAAGTGATTTCTTGATTGAGAACAGGTATATCAGTAATCAGGCCTGGGTGTGGCTAGAGAAATTGAACTCAGCTTTCCAAAGATGTGATAAACCACAGTTAATTTATGTTTTAACGTGTGTGTGTGTCTGTGGAGGGGCAATCACTTTTTCACACAGGGCCATGTAAGTTTGGATCTGTTTTTACCCTTAATAACAAACATCTTCATTTAACACTGGCATTTTGTGTTTACTTGTGTTATCTTTGTCTAATATTTAAATTTGTTTGATGATCTGAAACATTTAACTGTGACAAACACAAAAAAAAAAGAGAAATCAGGAAGGGGGCAAACACTTTTTCACACCACTGTATGTCAAGAGTTCATAAAGTCAGAAAACAGATAAATGGGTCACACAACAAACCATTTGCACAAAAACTTGACCTTGGATGGGTGATCATCGGCGATGTCTGCATCAATGAAAGACACAAGCCAGCTGCAGTCAATACTATGAAGACGTGACAATGGAAGACCTTTGCTGCTACCCAAGTGTGCGAACAAGATCATAGTGAAAGACAACTATTCCCTTTATGAACCAGATTGCATCTCAAACACCTCAGTCTTCCACAGAACAGTTCAGGACCATCAACTAGCACCTTTCATTGAAGACAGGATCTTCTTGGGAATGATGGAGAAAGAATTCTTCCAAGATGATTCCAATAGTTGGGTGGCTCCTTTGCCTTTTCGACAACCGTGGCAACAACTTCCTAACAGGGAGTATGCTCTAAAAGGCCTTGAATCTCTTCAGTGAACTCTTGCAAGAAGGCCAGAGATGAAAAAGCGCTTCCTTGAGTTCATGCAAAGGCTGTTTGATAACCATCATGCAGAGCTCGCGCCTCCCCTTGAAGAAGGCAAAGAATGCTGGTATTTGCCTATCTTTGGAGTTTACCATCCGCAGAAGCCAGATCAAATTTGTGTCGTATTTGATTCATCTGCACAATACAATGGAATCTCCCTCAATGATGTTCCCACAGAACTCAATCCAGCAGACTGTGGCTCAAGGTCTGCTGCAGCGGCTCAACTCACCAACACATCTTGGCTTACAGGACCAAGCTTTCTCACAGACTCTGAAAGTACAAGACTCGATCAAGAATAACACTATGACCTGGTGGACCCAGGCCAAGATGCTGAAATCCATCCCAAGTATCAAGCATGGCTTCACAGATCTCAGAGCATAAACTTGATTCAAGACGTTTTGAGTGGTTTTCGGACTGGAGATCACTTGTGAAAGCTATGGCCAGACTCATTCATATTGCCCAGTGTGCTGTTTACAACCCCAGAGACCGTAGCTGTGTCAGCTGGCACTACTGTAAGAACATTTCACCCATGGAAATGACCAAAGCAGAGCATCTGATAATACGCACTGTGCAACGAGAGTCTTATCCACAAGAGGATGTGAATGAGGTTAATCCTCTCATTATTCCTAGCAAACACCACGTGGCAATATTGCTAGTGCGCTACCATCACCAGAGGGTTAGGCACCAAGGCAGACATCTAACTGAAGGTGCGATACGTGGTTGGTTGGTAGAAAGTATCTCATAAGTAGTGTCATATACAAGTGTGTTCATTGCAGGAAGCTGCATGGTTGGTCTGAGCAGCAACTCATGTCTGAATTTCCTGCAGGAAGGTTAAAGATGGACCCCCCTTTTTCTTATGTCGGCCTAGATGTGTCGGGCCTTGGGAGATTGTGACGAGACGCACACGGGGTGGCCAAATCAACAAGAGATGGGCAGTTCTGTTCACATGTAAGTCAACCAGAGCCATCCACATAGAAGTTGTGGAATCCCTTAATTCTTCCAGTTTCATCAACGCCCTTCGTAGATTCTTTTTTATCTGTGGCCCTGCTAAGCAGTTAAGATCAGATCAAGGGACCAACTTTGTGGGCACTTGTAGTGAACTGAAACGGACACCACAGGACTCCTCTGATGCAGTTATCAGAGGCTATCTCCTTGAGCGAAAGTGCACCTGGGAGTTCAACCCACCTCACGCATTCCACATGGGTGGGGCATGGGAGCGAATGATTGGAGTTACTCAACGGATTTTAGACTCCATGCTTCTAGACATTGGTCGTACTCAGCTCTCACATGAAGTCTTAGTGACCCTAATGGCTGAAATTATGGCCATTGTAAATGTGAGACCCCTGATTCCCATTTCCACTGATTTTGAAAGTCCTCTGATTCTTACCCCAGCAATGCTCCTTACGCAAAAGACAGGTGTGCCACCTCCTTTACCGGAGGATTTTACTGGAAGGGATTTGTTCAAAAGTTAGTGGAGAAGAGTTCAATAATTAGCTGAGACCTTCTAGTCAAGATGGAGAAATGAGTACCTCTGTACTCTTTAAAGAAGACAAAAATGGCATGCTCGGAAGCCCAATTTTAAGGAAGGAGATGCGGTCTTGCTGAAAGACAATGTAATGAAAAGGAATGAATGGCCAGTGGGTCTTATTGTGAAGTCTTACCCAAGTAAAGACGGACTGGTAAGGAAGGTCGACATCAAGGTCCCACGCCATCAGAATATCAAGATCTTCTCTAGGCCAATCGAGGATGTCATCCTTCTCTTATCCCACAGTGATATGGACATTTAAGTTTGTGGCATCTCCTAAAGACGCCAGACGGGGAGTGTAATGGAATGACTTATGTTAAAGTGGTCTCTTCTGCCACACAGTGGTTAAAGGTGGTATAGCACCTACATTTTTGCAGAGTCAAGTTTCACTTTCAATTGCCACGTGTGCAGTCATGATGTGAACATACGCTCAGCCATAAGGTTCGACTTTCTGCCATTCCCTTTGATTTTGTTCAGACTTGGCATTGTCTGTAAGTAATTTGGTCTTTGTTTTAAAGATATTTTGAGTTGGTTTAAGGTAAAGACAATTTTATATCAAGCTATATTAAAAACAATCCACATATTTTGTATTGTGTGTTTTTCAGTTTTACACTTCAGTCATTAAAGCCTGCTAAAGACCACCTGGACTGTCTTTGTGGATGAATGACAAAAAGTGTTTACCTACCTGGATAACTAAGTACGTGACAGTTTATCGTGCTTAGTGAGGACAAGACACCAGTGATCAAACATGTAGGCCTAGGCCCATCTGTGTTGATGATTAGCGTTTTCATTTTGTATTGTTCAAAGTGCATTTACCAATTGATCATGCTGATTTTAATAAACGTGTGCCTTTTTGTTTTGGTTTTGAAAAATTCACTTTTAAAGTAGCTGTCCTATTTAAATGAGCTGAATGTCGCTGCAGCCTCCAGTCCACACACCCTGTAACTGAAATACTGGAGTTACCGCCACTGCTTTATGAATTTTTTTTTTTTTTTTTTTTAACAGAATCAGCAGTTCATGTCTGTAGAAAGAGCGGCGCTCCGCACAATTGTCCCACACACACGTAAAATTGAGAGCAGAGCTGCAGCGAGTTTCACAGCTTCTATCGTTTGCCACAAAATTTATGAACCCTGTTTAAATTGTGAGACCACAGGGTCCTAAAACCATCTGCAATAATACCACATACTGCGGCGTTGAGCCATCCACCGTCACCGCAGGGGAAATTCCTCCACTGATATTGTATTTTTTAATGTGACCTCATATGGAGTGGGGGGGGCTTTCTTTGGTATATGCATGACATCTATCATGTTTGTAGTGTTTTGTTATAATTAACAAAAGTGTGACTTTGTTTGGCTTTATGTTTTTATCATGTTTACTAGTATATCCTGCAAATTTATATCCTACAGATACAGTGTCAGTGTGGAGGAGGAACAAGTTTGTCATGGGGGGAAAGGCTATAGTACAAATTTTTATAGTGGTATGAGATTGATGTTATTTTTTTTTTTTTTTTTTGGCAAGGGGAAAGAACACAAAGTATTAAAAAGATATAAGGTTTTCTTGGCAGCAGCTTCTGAGGACAGAATTGTCTTTTCAAATGACTTTCCAGTGCTGACGACGACACTCTGCAAAACGTTCCTGGAGCTAGGAACAGAAAACTGTCAGAAAAATAAGCACTTAGCAGAAGAAGAGCAAAGCTCGGGAAAAAAAGGGAGGTGTATCCCAGCAAGCACAAGATGTTGGATCAATGTTGAAAGAACAGTCATTACCAATATTGAAACTATGTTGAAAATACATTGTATTCGTAAATTGTATCAACGTAGTGTGTTCGACGTTGGAACGTTACATTTTCAATGCTGGAACAAAGTTGCATTTTCAATGTTGGAAGAATGTTGCATTTTCAATGTTGGAACAATGTTGAAACTGCAACATTGGAACAACGTTGAACAGACAAGGGGCCACTCTGAGCAACCATATAAAGTTGGATATTTATGCCTCCTCAGTGCTGGATTATATCAACTTCTGTGTGGACAATGTCACTACTGTTAAGAGGGTTTGTGTGTTTCCCAACCGCAAACCCTGGATGAATAAGGAGGTCCAAGATCTTCTTAAACAGTGTGATAATGTTTTCCACACTGGGGATTCGGAAGCCTATAAAGCAGCCAGATCCAACTTGAGGAAGGCATCAGGAAGGTAAAGTGCTGCTACACAGAGTGGATTGAGGGGAATTTTAACACCTCAGATGTCCGGCGTATGTGGCAGAGCATTAGGTCCATTACAAACTATAAAGACAACAACATCTGCCCAACACAGCCAGCTAACTCCTCTCTTCTTGATAACCTAAATCTTTTTTTGCACGTTTTAGCAGAACTAATAGTCAGCCAATAACTAGACTGCGACAGTAGGAATCATCATTAAATACACTGGTACTGAGCCTCCATGAGGTGAGACAGGTCCTCATTAACATCAACCCCAACAAAGCCTTTGGTCCTGATGGGGTCTTGGGACGGGTCCTAAAGTACTGTGCGAGGGAACTATTAACAGTGTTTACCCTCCTGTTTAACACCTCCTTGAAACAGGCCATCATTCCAACTTGCCTTAAGTCTGTGATAATTGTCCCGATAGCCAAACAGTCTGCAGCTGGGTCACTGAACGATTTTCGCCCAGTTGCTCTGATGCCTACTGTAATGAAGTGCTTTGACCGGCTTGTGTTAGCACAAATAAAAAGGAACATCTCTCCTTCCCTGGATCAACTGCAGTTTGCTTACAAGACAAACATGTCTACGGAAGATGCTCTAACTGGCCCTTCATACTGCTTTGTCACACCTGGATCAGCGGGACAGTTACATCCGGATGCTGTTCATAGACTATAGTTCTGCCTTCAAAACTATTCTTCCTAATAGCCTGGTCATCAAACTGAACAACCAAGGAATCAACTCTCATTTGTGCAACTGGGTACCGGATTTCCTTACCTGCAGACCTCAAACAGTATGTGTAGGAGAACAGCCTCCCCCATAACACTGAGCATTGGCCCCGCAGGGCTGTGTCCTGAATCCACTCTTATTCTCCCTCTTTACTCATGGCTGCAAACCTACAGATTAATCTAACATCATAATAAAGTTTGCAGATGATTCCATCGTGATAGGCCGTATCACTAAAAACAATGAGACAGCCTACAGAAGGGAGGTAGAGAATTTGGTGAACTGGAGCCTGGACAACAGCCTCATTCTCAATTTAAAGAAAACAAATGAAATTATTCTGGACTTTAGGAGGCAAAATCACAATTACCAGCTTATTATTATTATTGCTGGAGAGAGGGTGGAGACTAGGGCTATTGCGGTAGAGGAATTTCCCCTGCGGTGATGGTGGATAGCTCAACACCGTGACATGTGGTATTATTGCAGATGTTTTTAGGATCTTGTGGTCTTGTAATTTAAACAGGATTCATAACTTATGGAACAAACGATGGATGCTGTGAGAAACTCACTGCAGCTCTGCTCTCAGCTTTATGTGTGTGTGTGATAATTGTGCGGAGCTCCGGTCTTTCTACAGGCATGAACTGCTGATTCTGTTAAAAAAAAAAAAAAAAGAGATAATTTTCATAAAACAGTGACAGTAACTACGGGGTGTGTGAACTAGAGACTGCAGCCACATTCAGCTTATTTAAACAGGACAGCCGCTCTACAGGACCCTGCGTGGCTCTGTGTCCATGATTTTGGGATTTTCGCCGCTGTCTGAAAAATCACATTCAAACAAGCAATGCACTATGCAGTAGTTGTTTCGCTCTCAGACCTCAATTGTCAGGATCATAAACACTCTGCTCAGAAGTAAATGACACGCTTTGTGCCCTTTCAGTGCTCATTGTCACAGCTGTATTTAGCGATTCATCCAAACACTTCTGCCACTAACTGCCTGCTGGAGTCCGTCTGGAGAGAGAGTGCCCCACACGGTGCTGCTGCCGTCAGCACCCGGCGGCGGCAGCACTGTGTGCTGTGGAAGCTTCCACAGTACTGAGTGCAAACATGCTGCTAGCAATAAAAACACACTTAACGTTTCACAATTTATTTTATAATCAATTGGGGCACATAAGTGAACAACGAGATCTAGCCACACATACAAAAAAGTGAACACCACGGTTGTTGCGGTTGCTTGTTTTCCTCCATGGTAGGCTTGTCCATAGTGCGGTATTATATAATTGTGGTTATCGCAACAGCCCTAGTGGAGACAGTGCAGACTTATACGCATTTAGGCGTTCACCTTAGCCATGACATGAAATGGACAGTGACCACCACAGCAGTGGCCAAGAAAGGACTTCAGAGGCTTTGCTTTCTGAGGTGTTTGAATACAGCTAAACTTTCTCAGCAGCTTATTAACTTCTATAGGTGTCCCATAGAGTCCATCATTACATACTACAGTGTGGTACCTTGGTTGCACCTTGGAGAATAGGAAGGCCCTCCAGCGCATCATAAAAACAGCAGAGAAGATCACAGGCTCACAGCTGGCATCCTTGGAGAAGATCTCTAGATCTTGCTGCAATAGCAGAGCTGTGAGCATGAGCATGCGCATGCTCATGATTCATCAATGGTCACACTTTTTCAGTGCTGAGACAAAGTTGCTGATTTTTCTACTAAAATAACTAACCAACAGCGAATATTTGATCGGCATTTGTGACGCACACACACGGGCTGAATTTCCACCTTGGTTGAAATACCCCTTTATTCACCTTTCACCGGGCTCTGTGAGTAAACTGATTAGCGTTTCTTTTCGTGGTTCACTGCTGCGCTTTACCCGAAGCGTTTGCTAAGCTAATGCTATCGCTATAGCTAACGCCATAGCTAGTCGTAGCACCTAACACCGACACAAAGAAGCGACTCTGTCCCCGGTGATTGGGGCTCGTCGGAGGAACTAACTGAAGCAACAGTTGGACGGGAGCCGGATCGGAGTTCGGGTGCAGCGGTGGTGGGAGACGGGGACCAGTGGAGGACCACTGGGGCCCCAGCCAGACAAGAGCCTGAGTCGGAGCCCAGTTACAGCGGCAGGGCTCAGCGGAGGATCTACTGAGGAAGACGGCGGTAGGTGGCGGGGCTCAGCGGAGGAACTACTGGGACCCCAGCTGGACAGGAGCAGGATCGGAGCTCAACTACAGCGGCGGTGGGCAGCGGGACTCGGTGGAGGAACGGCCGGTACCCCGGCTGGACAGGAGCTCAATTGCAGCGGGACTAGCAGCGGAGGGGGCTAGCTGAGGCCCAGCTGGAATCGAGGTCGGTCGGATCAGATACCGGTGACACCAGCAGAGATTGTTTTACTATCCACAGGTCAGTAAAAATGCCACCAAAGAAGGAGGAAATGGAAGAGATCAAAAAATCTCTGAACTTCTTGTCAGAAGAACTGACCAAAGTGGCTAGTCAGTAGGCTAAAATATTAGGGCTAATGGAAGAAGTCCGAGAATTAAAAGTAACAATTAAGGAAAAAGACAAAAAAATTGCGGACTTGGAGCGACGCGTCGTGGATCTTGAACAATGTTCTCATATGGATGATCTAATTATAAGTGGACTAGACATTAAATATCAATCATATGCTCATGCTACAGCAGGATTGAGAGGTGAGGAGGCTCCCACAAGTGAGTCAGTCTCCCTGGAAAACCAGGTGCTTCAGTTCCTTGATAGTAGAAATATAAAGGTCGAAGCAAATGCAATCTCAGCCTGTCATGCTTTACCCAGAAAAGACAATAAAGAAATCAACTGTGATGCGCTTTGTGAACAGAAGGGTAAAGAATGACATACTGAGGCAGGCCAGAAAGTTACAGGGAACAGAAGTTTACCTAAATGAGCATCTAACAAAAACTAATGCTGAAATAGCACGGCAAGCACGGATGCTGAAAAGACAAAACAAGATACAGGCAACATGGACAAGAAATTGTAGAGTTTGGATCAAACTAAATGGAACACCTGAGCAAGCAAAGAGCATAATGATCAGAGATCTTACTGACTTAAATAAATACAGATGAACACTGATTAAGAAAATTAAGAGACTATGATAATCCATATCCACACACACGGCAAGAATAGTTCTTTTGACATACCATGCCAATGTACTTTAAAAAAAAAACAAAACTAAACAAAACAAACAAAAAAACTTATGACTGACTTGAGTAGACATCAATTATCCCCAGCTGGAGGAAGTCATTTGACACAGAGTGAGGAAATTCAAACTGAAAATATGCCATTATGCTGAACATAAACTACAAGAGATGGAGAATGATATTGATCCTGATAACCACTTTTTCAATAATATTCATAATCATTGTGAATATTACACTGAAAAGCAATTCAAAAGTCAAGTGCAACTAGATGGTAAACTATCGATAATACACTTCAACAGCAGAAGTCTCAACAAAAACTTTCCACAGATTCAGGACTATTTAAAACAGCTAGACAGAAAATTTACAGCCATCACAGTCTCTGAAACCTGGCTTAATGAAGAGCAGGCTCCCCTGATGGCAATAGAGGGATATCAGATGTTTCATATTAACAGATCTCATAAAAAGGGTGGTGGTGTTGCACTGTATATTGATGACCTGTACAGGTGTAAGCTTGTAAATGGAATGTCCTTAGCACTACCAGGGATTTTGGAATGTGTTACTGTTGAGATTGACCAAGATAAAACAAAAAATCTAATTATAAGTTGTATATATAGAACACCGGGAACTTGCATTGAGACATTCAGAGATAAATTAGTTGAGCTGTACAATCATATTACTAGTAAGAAAATGGTAGTAATTTGTGGAGATTTCAATATTGATCTACTAAATCCATATCAACAAAATGTAATTACAGAGTTCATGAATTCTATGTACAGCATGAGTCTATATCCCACAATAACACATCCTAGTAGAATCACAGTTCACACTGCTACACTTATTGACAACCTGTTTGTTAATATTATTGATAAGAAAATAGAAAGTGGATTATTGATAAATAATATAAGTGACCATTTGCCAACCTTTGCACTTATCCATGGCCACACGGGGGCCAATACAGAAAAAAATTTAAAATCGTTCAGATACAAATCACAAAATGCAATCAGTTCTTTTAAAGAAGACTTGCTGAAGCAAGACTGGACAGAAGTCTATGTATCAGATGTAAATGAAGCCTATGACACATTTATAAACATTGTAACCACTCTTTATGAAAAAAATTGTCCATTAGTAAAGAAAAAGCCTTTACAGAAATTTGCCAATAAGCCATGGTTAACCAAAGGATTACAAAAGGCGTGTAAAAAGTAAAATTTATTATATAAAGCTTTCCTAAAGAAAAGGACAAAAGAAGCAGAGCAGCGGTATAAAACATACAAAAATAAGTTAACATATATAATAAGATGTAGTAAGAGAGACTATTACAGTAAAGAACTGGAGAAAAACAGAGACAATATTAAAAATACATGGACAATACTTAACAATATTCTTGGAAATAAAAACAGAAATACAAGCTACCCAACCAATTTTTAAAAAAATAATAAAACGACTCAGAGTGCGAATGCAGCTTCACCTGCAGATGAATTTAATAACTTTTTTGTTAACATTGGTCCTAATTTGGCTCGAGAAATACCCATTACGGCGCCTACAGGTGATAAAATAAGCAAAAACACTGCTATAAAAGACTCCATTTTCATAAAGAACACAGACGAGAGAGGGGTCATTGAAATTGTTAAATCGTTTAAAAGTAAAATATCTACGGACTGTGATGGTATTGACATGCTCTTAGTCAAGACTATTATTGAATGCTTAGTGAAACCACTGACGTATATCTGTAACCTGTCTCTCCAAACAGGTATATTTCCCAATGCAATGAAAATAGCTAAAGTAATTCCGATATACAAGACGGGTGACAGAGGGGAATTCTCAAACTATAGACCAATTTCACTATTGCCGCAATTTTTCAAGATACTTGAAAAAAATATTCTATGAGAGAATTGACAACTTCATACTGAAGAATAATTTATTGTGTGAGCAGCAGTATGGGTTCAGACACAAGAGGACAACTGCATTTGCTCTAATGGGGCAAATGCAGTTTGCCCCATTAGTTTGCCCACCTCTTGATCTGCATTCTCTTCCCCAAATAACTGATTGAAGAGATACTTGGCCCACACGATGCAGTGAATGGAAAAAATATCAACTGCCATTGAAAATAAAGAGTATTCAGTTGGGGTATTCCTGGATCTTAAAAAAGCATTTGATACAGTGGATCATAATTTATTACTAAAGAAACTACAAAATTGTGGTATTAGAGGGGTAGCACTGTCCTGGTTATGTAGTTACTTAAAGAATAGATATCAGTATGTATGTGTTGGTAACAAAAACTCACAGTTACTGAAGGTTACTTGTGGAGTCCCACAGGGTTCAGTTTTGGGGCCATTGTTATTCAATATATATAAATGACATGTAAAGTTTCAGAAAAAATGGATTTAATATTGTTTGCCGATGACACTAATTTATTATGCAGTGGAAGCAATTTGGAACAACTTTTGGATACACTCGGAAAGGAATTAGGAAAGCTTAAACTGTGGTTTGATTCAAACAAATTAGCGCTCAATTTAATTAAGACAAAATTTATAGTTTTTAACAACCATCACAACAACTTAGTATCTAAACTCAGTGTAAATGGTGTAGAGATTGAAATGGTATCCGAAACTAAATTTCTTGGAGTAGTAATTGATAATAAACTGTGTTGGAAGTCACATATTAGTTATATTAAAGGTAAAATATCCAAATCAATTGCAATACTATACAGAGTGAAATATTTGCTGAATCAACCCACACTATATACCTTGTATCATTCATTAATACTCCCATACATGACATATTGTGCTGAAGTATGGGGAAATACATATAAAACAAACATATATCCAGTCTTTATGCTTCAGAAGAGAGCTATTAGAATAATAAACAAAGCTGCTTACAGGGAACCAACAAACCCACTTTTTCTTAAATTAAAAGCTCTCAAGTTGAAAGATCTGGTTGACTTTAAAACTGCAGTAATAATGTTTAAAGTGAAGAATCTATCACTGCCCACAAATATCCAAAAGTTGTTCCAAATAAGGGAGAAACAATATCATTTCAGAGGAACATGTATATTTCAAAAACCTTCAGTGAGAACTACCACCAAGCAACACTGTGTTTCAGTGCAAGGAGTCAGATTATGGAACGATTTTGGACCTGAATTAAAATCATGTACAACGCTTGGACAATTTAAACAAAAACTAAAGGAAGAAATACTCCAAACATATATACAAGATGACATGTAAACTCACATAAGGATTGACATATCCAGTCTGCGTTGTGTTGTTGCTTAGTTTTTTTTGTCACATTTTGTCTTAGCTTTTCTGAATTGTAATCGCTCTTGTTTTGTTTTTCTTTTGAATTCTTGGATGGAATATGGGTGGGCAATATAAGCTGCAGCTTCAGCCATCACCCATTTCGGATAACTTATGTTGAACTGTATAATCAGAGGAGTTATTGTCTAATTTGACCTTGTTGGATTTTCTTTCCCCCTTTGTTATATTATTCTGTTTCTTTTAATCTGTACTTTTATCTATCCGAAATAAAAAATAAAGATTCATTAAAAAAGTAATCATTAAAAAAAAAAAGTGAGCATTTGCAAGAATTCAGCTCATCCTGTACATACATAGATTCTTTACACTCTGACCATCCAGTAAGTGTTACAGGACCCTGTATGCCCGTACCAGCAGGCTGAAGAACAGTTTCTATCCTAATGCTGTCACATTAATGAATAGTCTCAAACTTTTTATTTTTTATTTCTTCAAACTGTATTTATTTGCACTGATTTTATATGGACTGCTGCGCAGAAGCGTGTACACACATGCGCACATATTCGCAGCTGGACTCACCTTCATTGGGTTTTGTAATCAATTATGTGCATTTCTGTGATACGTTAAATCTGCAATAGCATGACCTGCGTATTTTACACTGTATATTAAATTCAATTCAACTTTATTTACTGTATATAGCACCATTTCACAACAAGAGTCATCTCATAGCGCTTTCAACTGTAGGGGAAACCCCTACAATTGCAGAAAGACCCCAGCAATCAGGCGATCCCCTGTGAGCAAGCACTTGGCGACAGTGGAGAGGAAAAACTCCCTTTAAGCAGGAAGAAACCTCCAGTAGAACCAGACTCAGGGAGGGGCAGCCATCTGCTGCAACTGGCTGGGGGTGAGGGGATAGAGAAGATGAAGAAAAGAACAGACATGTAGAGAGCAAACAGCACGACGGGGACTCAATTTATGGGACAGAACAAACAGATGTTAATGACCAGCAAAAATATTTCATTGAGAGTGAAGAAAGGAGTGAAGCCCAGGGCATTATTGGAGGTCCCCCGGCGGTCTAAACCTATTAGCAGCATAACTAAGGGGAGGATTCAGGGGCACATGATCCCTCCCTAACTATAGGCTCTATCAAAAAGGAAGGTTTTAATCCTATTCTTAAAAACAGAGATCGAGTCTGACTCCCAAACCCAGATTGGCAGCTGGTTCCACAGAAGAGGAGCTTGATAACTGAAGGCTCTGCCTCCCACTGTACTTTTGGAGATTCTAGGTATTACAAATAATCCTGCATTTTGGGAACATGGTGCTCTGTTAGGATAATAGGGTTGTATCAGATCTTTTAAATAAAAAGGGGCCTGATTGTTTAGAGCTTTGTAAGTGAGAAGAAACCGGAGTGGTGGCTCAGTTGGTAGAGCATCTGCCCCACACCCGGGAGGCAGGGGTTCAAATCCCGGCCGGGTCATACCAAAGACCATATAAAAATGGTACTTTCTGCCTTCTAGCGTGGTGCTCTGCATAATGGAACAGGGAAAGTAAAGTTACGCACAGAGCTACCAGTGGACTGACCCCCCACTGTAGCTTTCACTACTTACAGTAGCTGTGTGTCCTAGGGTCAGAGAAACGGAGATGGGCGCCACCCTATGCACCTTCATGGCGTGAAAGGAATTAACTAACTAAAGTGAGAAGAAGGATTTTAAACTTAATTCTAAACTCTATGGGAAGCCAATGAAGGGAGGCCAGAACCGGAGAGATATGATCTCTTTTTGTAGAACCTGTTAAAACTCTTGCTGCAGCATTTTGGATTAGCTGAAGACCTTTTTAAACTTGTTTTAGGACAACCTGATAATAAAGAGTTACAATAATCTAATCTAGAGCTAACAAAAGTGTGGATTAATTTCTCAGCATCACTCTGAGACAAGATGCTCCTAATCTTGGCAATATTACGCAAATGATAGCAGGCAGTCTTAGAAACAAGTTTAATATATCAGCATTGTGAATTACACACATATTTATATATAGTCAGCTGCATTAACTAATTTTGAGAAAGTATTCTGGACCTAACGAGGGAGAATAATGGTATTTCAATGGTATTTTTATTAAATGGTATTTTATTGTATTAGTAGCTGGGGCTACAACAAGACTGTGACAGTGGACAAGAGACTTCAACCTGGCTCTCAGATGGGATATGCTAGCTCTTTCTTACAACCACATTCACTTAATCTTAACGACACATCCAGGGTGATAATTGCTGCTTTACAATATGCTAAGTTAGAACCCCCGTGTTTGCTGGTGATACCAAAGTGCAACCAGAAGATTGGTTACAAGCTGTTAACACATACAGGTCCTCACTAAACCTTTCTGACATGTAAATACTGAATGAATTGCCACATTTCCTTGCATGAAAGCCCAGTAAATAGTTTAAGGCGCTCAGCTCACATGTTGTCTCATGGCCACAATTCTGCCAGCTCTTCAGGACTGTTTTTCTGCCCTCTGACAACCAAGAGCATGTTCTTAGAGGCATTTTCGACCACATGCCTCTAAAGAAATCTAGTCCTGCTGCCCACTCCCCACTCCACCAACACCCCCCCACTCCCAACACACAGCCCCCCATCCTGACCCTGACCAGGACCCAGGTGAGGACGGAGCTGAGGAAGATCAAGGCGAGGAAGGCGTCGGGACCGGACGGCATCAGCGCAAAGCTCCTCAAGTCCTGTGCAGACCAACTGTGTGGGATTGTGACGTATATCTTCAACATGAGCCTGAAACTGGGGAGGGTACCACAGCTGTGGAAAACATCTTGTGTGGTACCTGAACCAAAAACTTCCCACCCCAAAGAGCTGAACAGCTACAGACCGGTGGCCTTGATGTCCCACTTGATGAAGACCCTGGAGAGACTGCTCCTTGCTCACCTCCGCCCCCTGGTGGAACCAGCGATGGATCCACTCCAGTTCGCCTACCAGCATGGCATTGGGGTGGAGGATGCGGTGATCTTCCTCCTTCACCATTCTCTGTCCCACCTGGAGAAGCCCGGGAATATGGTGAGGATCATGTTCTTTGACTTCTCCAGTGCTTTCAACACCATCCAACCAATGATCCTGAAGGACAAGCTGCTGCGTGCAGGGGTGGACCAGCACCTGTCATCATGGATCCTGGACTACCTCACGAACCGGCCTCAGTTTGTGAGAACCCGGGACTGTGTGTCCGACATGATCATCAGTAGCACGGGGGCCCCCCAGGGAACGGTGCTGGCTCCCTTCCTGTTCACTCTTTATACTGCGGACTTCTCACACAACACAACACACTGCCATCTACAGAAGTTCTCTGATGACTCTGCGATCGTTGGCCTCATCTCCAATGGAGATGAAGCTGAGTACAGAGGGCTTATCCAGGACTTCGTGGACTGGTGCCATCGGAACTGCCTCCAGATCAATGCGAGAAAAACTAAGGAGCTGGTGGTGGACTGCCGCAGGCAAGGACAACCCCTCACAGCACCAGTAAATATACAGGGAACAGACATCGAGATGGTGACAGCCTATAAGTACCTGGGTGTTCATCTGAACAATAAACTAGACTGGTCACACAATACTGACGCACTCTACAAGAAGGGACAGCGCAGGCTGTTCCTGCTGAGGAGACTCAGGTCTTTTGGTGTACAAGGCGCGCTGCTGAAGACATTCTATGACACGGTGGTGGCATCAGCCATCACTTTTGGAGTGGTCTGCTGGGGCAGTGGCATTACTGCAGCCGATAGGAAGAGACTGAACAAACTGATCAAGAAAGCTAGCTCTGTCCTGGGGCAGCGCCTTGATCCGGTGGAGGAGATAGGAGAGAGAAGGACGGTGGCTAAACTGTCATCTCTGCTGGAGTCCGAGTTCCACCCTATGCAGGACATACTGAATGCACTGAGGAGCTCATTTAGCAGCAGACTACATCATCCCAGGTGCACAACCGAGAGGTTTCGCAGGTCCTTCCTACCAACGGCTGTCAGACTGTACAACCTAAGCAGGGCTGCTCGCAGAGATAGCAAAAAGACGTAACAAACTAATAGTTTTTTTGAATGCAAAAGATGCAATAGACTTACACAATGGTCCCCTCCAGCATACAACTAGGAAAATACCGGTCGCTATGGAGAGTGAGAATATGTATGGGCACATAATCATACCATGTAGGATAACTAAGTAGATGGTTGTGCTGTTTCATCCCATCTAGCAACAATGCTCTGCACTGTGTGTGTTTATATATTTACATATTTATTCCATCTAGCTACAATGCTCCGCACTGGGTGTGTTTATGTTTATATATCTATATATTTATTCCATCTAGCTACAATGCTCCGCACTGTGTGTTTACATGTTCATATATTTATTCCATCCAGCTACAATGCTCTGCACTGTGTGTCTGTGTGTGTGTATTAGGGATGGGCATAATTTACCGATTAACCGATAATTGATCATTAAGAATTTCACCGAGGAAGTTCATTTTCGTCGACAAACCGTTTTTTTTTTTTTAAACAATCCGAGGCCTAGTGTACGGCCGTCCTCAAACAATGCAATGGCAAAATTTGGGCACCAGGGGGCAACATTACACCATCGCCGTACCCTGGCGTGCCTCAGTTGATACACGCGGGCTTCTGTAGGGCAATCGCCAAATCATTAAGCGGTTACGGCGAAGTGTTGCGTGGGACCATTTCAATTTAAAAAATGACCAGGTGTACTGCAATCACTGCAATGCAGCATACAAATATACCTCATCGACAGGGTCCATGGAACACCCTTATTACGCAAAGAAACCGCCAACAGTGGTTGCGCGCTGAGTAATGGCGGTCGTGAAGATTCTTTTTTTTTTCAGAAACTTTATTGAGAAGGTCATGAAGATTCGGTGTACACACGTCGAGGGAAGCTGCAGGAGGCGGCGTAGTAGCTCGACGGGAAGACTATTTCGCACAAAATGGCACAAGAGAACAGCAAAAAGTTCTGCGCGGCTAGACTAAGTAACACGAGCGATAGAGCAATGAATGCGGTCTTCGTTTGTTGGGTGGCCGCTCGGCAGGGAGACAAGGTGGGTAAAACGTCTCGGCCAATCAGCTTGCGGGGTGAAACGTCTCGGCCAATCAGCTTGCGAGATTCCCGAGCCGAGCCAACACGAGAACAGAGAGAGGGCTCTCCGTGCACCTGATGTTATAATGTAGTCTACCTGCCTTGTTACGTACCTAAAAATGTTAATGATTAACCGATTATTAATCATTAATTCTCCCGACGATCGGTGAAGAAAATTTCACCGAATGCCCATCCCTAGTGTGTATATATATATTTTATAGTAATATGTACATATGTATATTAGCTGTTCTTGCTTGCTTGTTTTTTTTTCTTGCCTTCTGATTGTTGCTCTGAGTGTTGCTATCCCTGTGCTGTTGCAATCCTGGAATTTCCCCATTGTGGGACTAATAAAGGCTTATCTTATCTTATCTTATCTTATGCAGGCACCTGATGAGCCCCTTCCTACATTTGTAGCCCACATGATAAGCGAGTTCAATAAATTGAAGAGCCCACCACCAGAGCAGGAACAAACTGAACTGATAAGTAAACACTCTCTTGAGAAATACAGAGTTGCACTCTATGGCATGCCTACCCACTCAGTAATGGACTTATTACTATGTGCTCATGAGCTCCACGCTGTCCTTGGGCTGGGTGCCCACCAGTCTCCTCCAGTGCCTTTCAGAGGAAACCAAAAAAAGTGAGCCACACTGTTTCAAATGTTCTTAGCCGGGTTTCACAACTCGCACTTGCCCAAGCTGTAATACTCCACCCCATGTGACTTCTTCCCCAACTCCCTCCCTGCAAGCACCCATAACTCCAGACCCAAGTGAGCCAAGACCTAATATACTGACACCCCACCATTCCCCAGACAGTCGGGAAACTCCAGGGGAGGGAGGACATTTTGCAGAGGCAATCCTCCCTCCAGACGTTAATTCGGCCTCTCCATACCCAGGTCACACCCCTTCAAATCCAATCCCCTCACACCCAAGCCCTAAATACCCCACCCATGCATGAACCACATTTTCTAGGCCATGTGGAGGACACACACTCACCAGTCCACTGAAACACACCTCTAAGAACCAAAGCGAAGTTTAATGGTACATCTGTGGAGGCCACTCTTGACACAGGTGCTTCTCTTTCAGCGGTGCGAGCAGACCTCGCACAGGTGAATGGCACATACCCCAGCAAAACTGGTCAATGGCAAGGTCCGCCAGTGAGTCTTGCTGATAATGCCCCCTGCACCCCTGATGGCATAACTTGGCTCTCAAATGGCTTCATGAACAAAAACTTTTACCAGTGTTTTGCTATAATCCATAATCTGTCCTCTCCCTTCATCGATTTTATGACCAGAACAGCTGTAACTATTCACATTCCCTCCAGGACAGTACTGGTGGATGATAACCCCTGTCCTTATCCAGAAGAGTAATCGGACAATGAAGCTGAATATTTTCTAGTTAAGGACACCATCATGTCCCTGGATAGCTTACAGTCTTCTCTTTCAACCAAAGTTGATGAGGCAAACTTTCAGGATCTTCTCATCAGGTTTGACAGCCTGTTTGATGGTCACCTGGGACAAACTTCTGACTAAACATGTAATTGACACGGGCAATGCAAAACCTGTCAATCTCCCACTTTATCGCAAAGAAACGTGTATTTGAGAAACAAGTGCACTACATTATGGTATCGTTAAACCATCGACAAGACCATGGGCTGCCCCTGTTGTCATTGTAAACAGGTCCAGTACAGACTCCAGGTTTTGTGTGGATTTCTGAGGTTTGAATCAGATCACTTGAATAGACTCATAGCTACTACCACGAGTTGATGAGTCACTTGCCTTTTTGGCAAGCGGACATGTCATTATGACACTAGACTTAGCTCGAAGATACTGGCAAATGGCAGAGGATTCCAGAACAAAAATGGCCTTTGTTTCCCATTGTGGCCTTTTCTAGTGAGAAAATTCCTTGGTCTGACGGGATACTACTGTCGTTTTGTCCAAAACTACGCCTGTCATGAGGAGCCCCTTCATGCACTCACCAGAAAAGATGCAGTTTTTCCAATGGGATGACAAATGTCAAAGAGCCATGGAAAGGTTGAAAATGTCCATCACATCAGCATCTGTATTGAGATTCCCTGATTTTACACACCCCTTTTTCATCCATGCTGATGCTTGTGACCTTGGCCTTGGCACAGCTCTAATGCAGAAAGATGAGGAGGATAAAGAAGTAGTTGTGGCATATGCAAGTCGCTCCCTCCACAAAATTGAACAGCCATACTAGACTCCAGAGAAAGAGCGTCTCGCTGTGATTTGGGCTCTTGAACATTTGAGACCCTACAATATGCTGAGGGCATCCATGTCACCATCTTCACAGACCACAACAGCCTTAGATGGCTGATGTCTCATCCAAACCCTTCTGGCCAACTAGCCCAATGGTCACGCAGACTTCAAGACTTCACTTTTGTTCACAAACCTGGCACACACAACAGAGTACATGACGCCCTCTCGTGCAACCCCTTACCCCTGTGCACCTACTGACCTCCTGCATGACTATGCTGTCATTGGTAGTCTGGACTTTCGTTCTCTACCCCCTGTCTTGTTAGCAGACCATTCACATGTGAGGCAACTTCAATTGGATGACTCAGTTACTGGCCCACTCCTCAGAGATCTCAAAATGGACTCACAAAATGTCTCAGATGATCATGAGCATGTGCAATATATTGTTCATGACAGTCTGCTATGCTAAAAAGACCTGAGAACCAAATATGGCCTACATCCATTGAAAGAACTAAAACTCTATGCCCCTACAACACTCCGCGGCACCTTGCTTAGCTACTATCATGACCACCCCACTGCAGGTCATCTAGGTGTTTTAAAGACCCTTGCAAGACTGCGGCTCAGATTTCTTTGGCCCAAAATGGCAGAAGATGTCAAAAGTTATATCACCTCTTGTTCAGTTTGTCAACTCACTAAGCCAAGTCAAAGGAAACAGACTGGTCTCATGGTTCCTATTGTGCCTCAAAAACCCTGTGAGTACACTGGAATGGATTTTGTTGGACCACTTCCCCATACTGCATCTGACAACTCCTACTTACTAGTCTTTGTTGACTAGTTGACTATTTGTCTAAGTGGATTGAAGTTTGTGCTGTCAGAGAAACAACTGCACAAGTAGCTGCTGGAAAGTTTGCCAGTGAAGTTTTCACCAGACATGGTGCACCAGCCTATCTTATCTCAGACAGAGGTATGCCATTTGTAAGTGAGCCGTTTGAGCACGTTGTTTCAGCCCTTGGTTCAGTTCACAGACTCACAACAATTTATTACCCTCAGGCAAGTGCAAAGTGTGAACGTGTGAATAAATTCATTAAAACAGCCATTTGTGGTTACATTGAAGACAAGCACACCTCATGGGATAAGTTTCTTCCCCAAATTTGCTTTGCACTGCACACAGCCCAACATGAGAGCACAGGCCTCAGTCCTTCCATGATGCTTTATGGCCGTGAGTTGGAAACCCCTCTTGACCTCATAACTCAACCTTCTTGTACTGGGGTGCCATACCCAGAGACTCTCAGAGCCTCCCTCCAGGAAGCTCATGACCATGCTAGAGCAGCGCTTGTCCACAGTCACAAAAGACAAAAATGCTACTATGACTTGAGACGTCAACACAACCTATGACACTGATGACCTCGTCAGAGTGAAGATCCACCCTAGGTCTGATCCACAGTCTCACTTTACTGCTACACTAGCACCTGTATTCACAGGCTCACTTTGGGTTAGCCAGAAGTTTGGAGATGGAACTACAGACTGACTTGACCGACACTGGTGCAGACGCAGGAGTCTTTCATGTTGTGAACACGCAGCCTTTCCACAAATGGGACTTACTTCACCCTACTAAGAACACTTTGCCTTCATCTGTCACACACTTTGACCCTGTGAACTCACACAACATCTTGTCTGACCAGACCCAACTTGTACCTGAACATAACCCAGACCAGATGCCACGCCAAGACTTGATGGACTTGACCTGAAGTAGGACAGTTGTGTTGACCCTATCACTGTCTTCAGTGTCATATATTATCTACTTTTCAGACTTCCTTATAAGGTTCATTGAGAATGTTTTCTCCTTTGTTGGTGTAATGTGATGGTAGTTTTGCCACATACAAAAAAAGATGTTTCCACTGTATTTATCTGCCTCACACACTTTAAAGGTCTGAATGACACAATTTTGACATTTTTTAGCAAGTTGTGTAACCCAAAAGTCATTGTCGAGATCAATGTAATATTTACAACCGCACCTGAATAAACTAATATCATCAAAAAAACCGCCAGCCGCTGACTGGACTGTGGCGCCGCCCACCGAATGAAGGGCAGCACCCACCATGATGTAAGCGACAGAACGGATGCCGGTGTTGTTGACTGGAATGACAGCAGCTTTGTAGCTCACAGTTTCTCTGGTTTCTTGTTTTAATTTTACAGCTATGCCTTCGCGTTGTGTCGCAGGCTTAGATAAACAGCAAGCCGTGAAAGACCACATCACACGCTTCAGCTCCAACTGTCATAAGCCTCCTCGTGTGCTCCTCGTGCGCTTTTACACATGAGGAGCACACAAGGATGGGAAGGATTAATGGATTTACGTGCAGCTTTGACCCACTTTCTGTGATTGCATATTGATGCTCGCCGATCCAGCCATGTCCCCTCTCTCATCATCACCAGCTGATTCAAACTCCCACTGATCATGTTTCCCGGTCCTTGCCCAGGTACTTCTCATCACACAATCACCAGCAGTGCGTTTACTTAGGGGCCGTTTGCCAGTCACACACTGCTGGTCCATAGTATTGTCATCTGTGCTGTTAGTCTGCCAGTATTTTCAGCACTCTCACGACATGTTAGTCACTCCATGTTTGCCGTGGTTCTCGTGCGTCCTTGAAGCGATGTCAGCTCTGGGGTGCAACTGTGGCTAACACGTCTCCTCTCATTCGTTCTCTGGGCGATGCCGGCCCCTGAACGCCATCAGTAAGTGTGTCTATGTTTTCTGTACGTCTTCATCTTTTTGGAAATTGTCTGTCTTTCTGTATTAAATGTGCTGTGGTTATTCCTGCACATAAATCCTCATTATTTCATCGTCCCTCTCCCTGCCCTGCGTAAGAGCACACAGAGGGTCGTGATGAATGGATTTACGCGCAGAATTCACCAAAGCACATGTACTGAATATAAGAATGATGACAACAGTTCCCCAAAAGGTGAAGACTTATAAAAATAAACAGAAACACTTACAGTTGGCGTTCGGGGTCGACATCGCCCAGCAAACATGGAGAGGAGACATGTTAACCACGTTGCGCCCAGGCCGACATCGCTTCAAGGGGCGCAGCAAAACCACGGCTGTGTGGAGTGGCTAACACGTCGTGATAGTGTTGGCAATATTGGCTGGCTGACAACACGGCAGGTGATGCACACAAAACATGAACAGCTGACTGTCAAAGAGCGAGGGCGCGTGGTTGGACCAGCGAATCTTGGACAGTGCCCACCTGAAAGTGGGTCAAAAAGCACATAAAACACATGTACAAAACAAAAACAACAAGAACTCAAAATATAATCCATAATAAACCCGATGCCTGAGCCACAGAGAATACACTGCTATGATTTTATTGAAAAATCGGGTTTAAATAAATTATATTTATGAACAAATAATTTGTTGCAATATCTGTAACAAAAGCATAACACTGAGTGTTCCCCTGCCGTGTGTTTGTCACTGCTGCTGTGGCGGGCATGTGTGCCTCTCCACTGTCACTCTCTCAGTCTGACTCGCTAGGCACGATGCCCGCTTGGCACGGCTCAAACCTATATGGTCTGATGCCCCCAGATTCTTCGTTATCATCCCATTCTTTGGAACTATAATCGTCTGAAGATTGGACAACACAAACCAATTCCAGACTACATGTGCTGGAACCATCGTCAATGTTTTCTACCGCTTCCATCCTGTGTGTACAATGGGCAGCCAAGCGCTGTGTTCTGTCGATGACGTTACAACATGGCTGGGGTGTTTTCCAGCCACTGACGCAATTGGTGACGTGGCGCTCATGAAAACATCAGATATTCGTGTGAATAAAGCCTGTTTGACTTAGAACTGCACAGACCAACTTATTTCGTCATATTGTATTATGTGTTGAAAAATTAGATGAAGTCAAAAACGTGTCTTCAGACCTTTAAGTACAGTACTATGTAACAGTCAAGTGTTTGCTGTGACATTGTTGTACTGTGGTACAATGTAAGGTGGCAGCTCCCTGCTGTATCAGAGGTCAGAGCTCCCTCTGTGAGAAGACCGCTCCACTTGACATTCAGAGGACTTTTCTTCTGTAACACTAGGTGGTGTAGGTTGCGCTCCATATATTGCACTGTTCATGTATGACAGAAATATACAGTATATGTAGAGCCATGGAGACCTGGCTTGATAAATGGTAAAATGGTAAATGGTGTTCACTTATATAGTGCTTTTGTTCTCATCTCTTGATGACCAAAGTGCTTTACAGATCCTGCCATCCACCCATTCCCGCACACATTCACATACATATTGATATGGTCAATATTTTCTTTTTATTGTAAAATAAAGCGTCAGTGTGGAAACCGCCACCTACGTTGTCATTTTTGAGCTCAGCTGGCTATCCGAAGGCTTATGCTAGTTAGCCACCTGCCACCAGCTTTCTCCACCTATTCCACCGCATCGTTACAATCACATCTTCAACCTGAGCCTGAAGCTGGGGAGGGTACCACAGTTGTGGAAAACATCTTGTGTGGTACCTGTACCAAAGACTTCCCGCCCCAAAGACCTGAACAGCTACAGACCAGTGGTCCTGACGTCTCACATGATGAAGACCCTGGAGAGACTGCTTCTTGTTCACCTCCGCCCCCTGGTGGGACCAGCGATGGATCCACTCCAGTTTACCTACCAGCATGGCATTGGGGTGGAGGATGCAGTGATCTTCCTCCTTCACCGTTCTCTGTCCCACCTGGAGAAGCCCGGGAATGTGGTGAGGATCATGTTCTTTAACATCTCCAGTGCTTTCAACACCATCCAACCGATGATCCTGAAGGACAAGCTGCTGTGCCCAGGGGTGGACCAGCACCTGTCATCATGGATCCTGGACTACCTCACAAACCAGCCACAGTTTGTGAGAACCCGGGACGGTGTGTCCGACACGATCATTGGGAGCACAGGGGCCCCCCAGGGAATGGTTTTGGCTCCCTTCCTGTTCACCCTTTATACTGCGGACTTCTCACACAACACAACACACTGCCATCTACAGAAGTTCTCTGACGACTCTGCGATCGTTGGCCTCATCTCCACGGAGATGAAGCTGAGTACAGAGGACTTATCCAGGACTTCGTGGACTGGTGCCATCAGAACTGCCTCCAGATCAACGCGAGGAAAACTAAGGAGCTGGTGGTGGACTGCCGCAGGCAAGGACAACCCCTCACAGCACCAGTAAACATACAGGGAACAGATATTGAGATGGTGACAGCCTACAAGTACCTGGGTGTTCATCTGAACAATAAACTAGACTGGTCACACAATACTGACGCACTCTACAAGAAGGGACAGTGCAGGCTATTCCTACTGAGAGACTCAGGTCTTTTGGTGTACAAGGGGCGCTGCTGAAGACATTCTATCACGACACGGTGGTTGGCATCAGCCATCACTTTTGGAGTGGTCTGCTGGGGCAGTGGCATTACAGCAGCCAATAGGAAGAGACTGAACAAACTGATCAAGAAAGCTAGCTCTGTCCTGGGGCAGCGCCTTGATCCAGTGGAGGAGATAGGAGAGAGAAGGACGGTGGCTAAACTGTCATCTCTGCTGGAGTCCCGAGTTCCACCCTATGCAGGATATACTGAACGCACTAAGGAGCTCATTTAGCAGTAGACTACATCATCCTAGGTGCGCAACTGAGAGGCTTCGCAGGTCCTTCCTACCTACGGCTGTTAGACTGTATAACCTAAGCAGGGCTGCTTGCAGAGATAGCAAAAAAACGTGACAACCTAATAGTATTGAATGCAAAAGACGCAATAGACTTACACAATGGTCCCCTCCAGTATACAACTAAGACAATATCAGTCGCTACGGAGGGTGACAATATGTATGGGTACATAATCATACTAAGTAGGATAACTAAGACGGTTATGCTGTTTATTCCATCTACCTACAATGCTCCGCACTGTGTGTATATATATTTATATATTTATGTGTACATATGTATATTTGCTGCTCTTGTTTTTCTTGTCTTCTTGATTGTTGCTCTGAGTGTTGCTATCCCTGTGCTGTTGCAATCCTGGAATTTCCCCATTGTGGGACTAATAAAGGCTTATCTTATCTTACAAGGCCAATGTCAACTTCATGTTCTCTAAAACAACAGCCAGGATTCACTACCTTTATGTGGCTAAAAGAGCTGGCCTCCCACCTGATGTCTTAAAACAGACTTATCTGACCTTCATTCGTCCGGTTCTGGAATATGCCAGTCCAGTTTGGGGAGGTCTCACAAATGGCCTCTCTGAAGAGTTAGAGAGGGTACTGTCATGGTCCGAGCGCCGATTTCGTCCGCGCTCGGGCCATGCATCATCTCTGCCGGCTTTGACAGTAGTGTTTACCTTCTGGCTCCCCGGGCTCTTATTGTGACAGCGGTCGGAGGGGCTTCCTGCTGTCAAAGCCGATCAGCTGTGCTGCATTACGGCTCGTTAGCAGCCGGCATTTATTGCGGGCGCTGACAGCAGTCTAATGCAGCAGTCTCGTCAATCATCCCTTGTGTGATTCTTGTGATGACTTTCTGCCAGACGTTGAGCGAGCGGTTTTCGTCTCAGACGTCACCCTTTCCTCGTTCCTGTTCAAGACCGTAAGTAGCTGGGTGTAGCCTTACAGTCCCATGTATCGTGTGTAGTGTGTTTTTGCTCACAGCGGCTCATTGTTTTGTATTTGTGTCTTGTGTTCATATATTAAAACATCATTGCAAAACTCACTGGTGACTCCTGGCGTCTTATGGTGGCTCGCGAGGGCCACCGTGTGACAGGTACAGAAATGATGCTGTAGAATAATTGGCATCCCACATTCCTCTCTTCCCACCCTAAGTGAGTGGCGAGATGAGGCTACCCGAAGTACCTTCACCAACATCCTGAGGGACAGCTCTTCCCCTCTGCATAACTTCCTGTCTGCTGCCCCTCCAGACGTTTATTCTCTTCGGCGGTCCAGAGAACTTGTTGTACCCAGGAGTAAAACCAAAAGACATGAACTCTCTTTTATTCCTCGTGCTTTTAAACTGTACTCTAAGTAATTTTGTTTTTTGGATTGATGAGTTTTAGATTTAACTTAGTGATGACAACCATGGTTTTTACTGTATGTTTGTCTCAATTCAGGATCCATGGTTTTTAACAAGATGTTTTTATGCTGTGTTTCCCTGCCATGACAAACTTCTAATGAAATGAAACTTGAATCAGACTAAAACCCTAGGATGAGTTCGTTCAAACACGTAGGCTGGAAATCAGGAAAGTCGTGGTCACCGCCACTTATCACCAAAATGGCCGACTTCCTGTTGGGTGTCGACCATCACTTCTATGGAGTTTTTAGCATGTCTTGATATGATAAACATCTCACCGGATTTTCATTTTTCTATGCGAAAGTAAGTGTGTGCTGCTCCCCACTGACTTGGCATGTTAGGTGGTGCTGTAGACCAAATTTTGTGGGGTCATTCATATATCCTTCAAAATCTAAAAATTTTTGCCAGACTTGATGTCTGCAAAAGAAAAGTGTGTTTTTGTGCACACTGACAGACAACCCCAAAAATGAGACTGTTTGGCAGAAAAAGCAAAAAACAAAAATACTGACAGAAACAACAGGGCTCTCGCTACTGACGTTGTCAGTGCTCAGGCCCAATAAACTTTATCAACCATTTTTATACAATAAGTCAATACAGTAATTATCATGACCATTCTACTTTTTACACATTTCTTCGTACAACTTTAATATGCTTAAAACAACAGAAAACACTGCAGACGGCAATGTGATCTGTACTAAAAGTAGGGAGCAGGTGGAGGTATGCACTGGAGAGAAGAGGAATGAAAGTCAGTAGAAGCAAGACAGAATACATGAGTGTGAATGAGAGGGAGGCAGGTGTAACGGTGAAGATGGAAGGATAGAGGTAGTGAAAGTAGATTAGTTTAAATACCTGGGGTCAACCATCCAAAGCAATGGAAAATGCACAAGACAGGTGAAGAATAGAGTGCAGGCAGGGTGGAGAGGGTGGAAACGAGTGTCGGGGTGATCTGTGACAGAAGGATAGCAGCTAGAGTGAAAGGGGAAATTTACAAGATGGTGGTGAGACCTGCCATGATGTATGGTTTTGAGACAGTGGCACTGACAAAAAGACAAGAGGCAGAGCTGGAGGTGGCAGAGCTGAAGATGCTAAGATTCTCTTTGGGAGTGACTAGGAAGGCCAGGATTAGAAATGAGTATATCAGAGGGACAGCTCACGTTGAGCGGTTTGGAGACAAAGGCTACGGTCACACTGCAGGTTTTGATGCTCAATTCCAATTTTTTTTGTGCACGTGACCCATATCTGATTTTTAATAACAGTCTGAACAGCACACATTCAATTTTTTAGACCCAGGCCACTTCATATGTGGCCCTAATTCGGATATGTATCTGATATTTTCCAAAGCGACCTCAGTCTGAACAGTCATGTCGCATTTCATTCCTCATTGAAGTGAGACAGATGTGACAGTTCTGCGGTGGAGGATACAGCAAGCATGGCAGACAGCTGACTTATGTTCTCTTCATAATCAATCTTCTTCCCTTTATCACTGGATCGTAATTTTGTTTGCTCCTACTGCACAACAACTTAATTTTTTTTTTTTTTTGGGGTGGGTGGGTGGGGGCTGAAACCGTCAGACAGGCAGGCACACAATAACAGCACGTTTACTGGACGCTGCAAATTCCTTTTTCCCTGTAAACGACACACTGGGAGTCCATGCTGCTGGAATATCTAAAATGTAAAGCTAATACTGAGATGACTGGAGCGGAATGACCAGATACGGGGACTCAAAAACACAATGTCCTGGAGAGGGGAGACTGTGGCGGCTTCTCCTTCCTGTGCGGGACCAGTGTCACGCCGCTGGCACAGGCCACGCTGTTTATTAGGGCCCGCCCTACTGTAATCGCTAGGATTATTTATTATTGAGACACGGGGTCTCATTTTCAGAGAGCTGTTTTATCGCTCAGTTCTGTTAAAGCACTGCTGATCACAGCGGTCATCTGGCCTGTAGGAGGAATGATGCTGCTCTCATTATTTTGTGCATAATCTTTGCTGAATGATTTTAACATTTTAGGTTTGCTGCGCTGCATTAGAGGTGATGAGGTTCTGCCCCCCCCCCCCCCCCATCTTTCTGGACTCATATTTACTTCCGTAAGCACAACGCTGTGTCTGACGTTACGTTTTCTTCTGCGCGTGTGGGTCACTTCATAGCTGTAGACTGGAGTCTGATGGGGGTCACATTAAATTATATGTGACACAAAAAAAAGGATCTCAGCAAAAAATCAGAATTGAGCATTAAGACCTGTAGTGTGACCGTCGCCAAAGCAAGAGAGTCAAGGCTGAGACGGTTTGGACATGTGCAGAGGAGGGACACTGGACATACTGGACAGAGGACGCTGAAGACGGAGCTGCCAGACAGGGGGAAAAGAGGAAGAGCACAGAGAAGATTGATGGATGTAGTGAAGGAGGACATGGAGAGGGCTGGTGTTCCAGAGGAAGATGGAGGGATGGGGAGAGATGGAGGCAGAGGATCTGCTGTGGAAACCCTGAAGGGAGAGAAGAAGAAGTAGAAAGGATACTGAAGCAACTTGCTATATTTCTATATTACACAGTTTACTAAACAAAGTTGAAATATTCATCTGAGAAAACCATGTAAATGTCAAAGATAAAAGTTGATGGGTTTTGTTATGCTCCCCCTTGTTAGTGTCGTTAAAGTTTTGTCTTATGAAGGACAATGGGTGATTTCTGACTGGGACTGTTTTGATTTCAGCAACTGAAGACAAGACTATAATACTGACAAATGACAATTCAACAACCAAACCAAAAATAAATGGCTGAAAAACAACAGTTACATCCATAATCAGACACTTCTACACTGTTTTTTTTTAGATTGTCATTATAAGAGAGATTCTAAAGGTTGCGTCTTATGTAATGCAATAATGCAGCAGCTGCTGCAGAGACCCCGCCTGCACTGGGGCTGTCGGCCAACATTTGCTCCACCCTGCTGAGGTCTCACTGTGCATGTCCTGATCCTTTACAACAGCTGGACAACTTCACTCAAACAGCAACAAGGCACAAACAAAAGCCCTGGTAACCAAACTGGTTATATTTCTCATCAATATTAGAAATTATGTGCAGCTTGTTCCTCTGTAATGGCAGCTTGTTAAGATTCAAAGATTTTATTTGTCAACAAGTACAATACATACCAGGACAAAGAGGAGAATTAGAAAGGAGTTTCTCTCTCTCTCTTCACTGGTGTGCACAATATAAAAAAGAAAAAGGAATAAGGCTGGACAAAAGAAAACAGCAACAGCAGTCTATGTACAGTAATGCAACCCGTAGTGCAAATGGCGACAAAAGATAGACCCAGACATCCCATAGTAACAAATATAGATCAAATCAAATCAAACTTTATTGTCATATTGCTGTACATACAACGTAGTGCAGGCAAGAATGAAATTGTGTTTCTCTCGGCAAATCAAGATAAACGATTAACAATGATAAAATGACGATAAAACCCAGCAATCCTATACACAGAAAACTGTGAATACCTGAAAAGAAAAAGATGCAATACCCGTAGTTGCATTTCACTGCAGTAGTGCAGGTGCAGATAGTAACAGACAGGACTGC
Source organism: Pholidichthys leucotaenia (assembly GCA_020510985.1). NCBI lineage: Eukaryota > Metazoa > Chordata > Actinopteri > Cichliformes > Pholidichthyidae > Pholidichthys > Pholidichthys leucotaenia. The sequence goes on from CM035849.1 coordinate 298,683,827, forward strand.
ACATGATCAGTATAGCAGTGACAGACAGCAGCAGATATGGCATTTGTGCAAATGGTTGCAGTTAAAGTGCAGAGACATACTGCAGCAAATGTATTACTGCTGTATGTCTCTGCACTTTCACTGTTAATTTAGTTTTAGATCATTTTAGTTAATAAACCATAAAAATAACAATGAGGCATCGCCTGTAATTCAACCTTTAAAGGGACAGATCTTCTAAAGCCGGGTTATGTGAAATACTTCTGAGCAGTCATGTAATTACCTAAGTAATTTTTTTAGTATTTTTCAATAGTGAAAATTGGTGCTAAACATAAGTCTACTCCACTCTACTGCAGCCCTGACTGTGTGCTCAGCTGTCCTTTTTTCTTCTAAAAGGAGAGAAGCCAAACCATTTATTATAATTCCATGACTACTCAGAAATATTTCACATAATCTCATGAAAACAAAACTGACTATCCCTTTTAAGCTGAAAAACTGGCTTCTCCAACAACAATGCTACAGCCTAAATTTTCTATTTGGAGAGTTCACAACTGTTCCAGAGAGGTTTGTTTTTGCTTTATGTTGACTAGACTACTCCCTAAAACCAGGGCAACTCATGTTTCAGCTTCCTGTGATGCCAGGTAAGAGACAGGCAAACTTCTGCTGGACAAAATACGGTGAGCTGCAGCCATGGAGACCAGAAAGTAATTGGGACCAGAGGTCCTTTTTACCTGAGCTAAAAACGGTGTGTGCTATAACTTCTCGTATATTCTCAGTGCTGTCCGTAACTTGGCAACCTGAGTGACACCACACAAATTCATGTAAGTTTACGATCACAGTATCACTGAAATGTTTTCATGTCGGTAAAACGTAGTGTGGCTCTAGCGTATTTAAGCTACGGTCACAAAGATTCTTACGAATGATGGGTTCATAAGAATCTCCCAGTTCCTACGGATTCTGAAGTTCACAGACATTTGCGGAGGTGGGTATAGTTTGTTACGGCTGCCATTCAATTCACAAAAGCAACTTGAAGCATTCTTGAGAAATCAGGTGCTTTTCTGTCCTACAATGCCCTAGAGTTCTTACGTTCTTCGCAAGGGTGCCTTTGGATCTTCCTACAGCATACATACTGGCATCTTATGAAAATTTTTGTGCAGCTCATGACACTCTCCAGTCATTGGTAGGAAGATCTTATGGCTTTTGGCACATTCTGTCGGCACAAATGTCACAGAAGCACGAATGATGTACTTATGAGCGCCTCACTACCACCTTACGCATGCTGTATGACTCTCCATACGAACAAGCACTCGTACTGTGTTTTCTACGACCGCTGTAAAGGGCCCTCAACAACAACTTAAGGCATTCGTTCTTGAGGCATACTTATGGCCAACATCTTGCGTAGGTGTTACATTGTTCCTATGGCATTTGTACGGCTGCCCTATGATGAGGAGGTTTTGTGGGGCGTTCGTAGAAATCTTGGACAAGACCATCGACCTGGCCACGAACTTATGAACGGTCTACGAACGCTGGATTCTCCCACAGCCGCCTTAAGTAGGCTGTATGAAATGGTCCAAAAATCGTTCGTACGCTGTTAACAGCCGTTCATAAGGGTATTTGTGACCATAGCAAACACTGTACGAGTGTATATCCTTTTATATGAAAGTTGGACAACCTCCATTATTTTTGGGGCATGCTGAGAAGTGGATGCCAACTTCACCACAAATGCCTTCTCCAGTGAAGTTTGCTTCTCGTTGAGTCTTTCTGCTCGCGTCACATCTGGATGATGCCTCGCTAAATGGTTTCTGAGATTTGTGGCATTTCTGCATTATTTCATCTCCACTTTGCAAGTCTTGCATGTAGCTTTGGTTTTGCTGAGCTCTTCACAATTGTTCAATCCCGAATTCTGTCACACATGTGCCTTCAGGCTTGACGGCGGTGCCATGATGATCCACACTCACCCGCAGCTGAACTCTCACGTGAATGTTGAATCACGCCAGACTTTAGCTAGTCCAGAGACCTCTTGCAAGTTTCCCACACGTAAAAGAAGTGTTATATTAAAAGATCGAGCCACAGATTTTGTGAATCAATTCAAATGGGAGAACTGACCTTTTAAATCCACCCCTCCTACTCTTACTTGTGCTTGACTTTGACTGGGCAATTTGTCCTCATATCAGCATCGTGGTTAATTGAACCTTTTTTTCCCTACTTTTTTCTTATCCCTTATAGTTCACTAACAAGCCTCGTAATTAAGCAGTATTATCCAAGTGTGCAGTATCAGTGAATCCATCACTGTGGCGACTTGGTCATAAATGAGCATAGTATAATAAAGAATAGACCCATTGACATTTCACACACATAACCACATTAAATATTGTGCAGTGCAGAATTTAGTGTTTATAATACATACCTCTTGAGGTTTTGTGGGTCACCTGACTCACACTGGCAGCTAGTTAGCTTGTTAGCTACATCAAGGGAGTCTTTTATGCAGCCATGATAATGTTATCAGCACATAGGGATTACAAATCTATGTATGGAATGGTAAATCCATCCTTAGCTTGTCCATTTTGTCGTCCATCCCCACTATAAAATGGTTGAGCTGATATGGATAGCTGTTACAGGCTAACAGCTTCAGCTTCACCACATTTCCATGTTAATTTCCACACACTTTGCTTGTCTTTTCTTTGCATTTTCATATGAAATAAAGACTCAATCACCATATACTGTGTGGACGGAGACTGCATTTCTTTTCAGTACAAACCACTTAAATTTTTCAACATTCTGCTGCTTCTGGAGAGTGCTGGTGTAATAAGAGTGCACTGCTTCCAGGTTCCAAAATCACGCAGGAGACATTTTAAAAGGGCAGTGCATGACAGCTCTTATAAACAATGAGAGAGCAAGAACTGAAAAACCCCAACATGAGCAAGATTACGGTGGCTATATGCTCGTCTGAACGGAACGGAACGTCTGTTCCGGTTAATTGTCCGGCTCCGTACTTGAGTAATTATCACCATAAGCCATCACTACTTTAAATAAAATTTCTTTCTACTCCACCTACATCGATTACAGCTGTGACAATGCTAGCGGCCACACACCTTACATAATTTGATAGTCATTTTGAGAAGTTCATGCTGGGCATATCTGATGTTCAAAGCCCCAGAGGAAACAGTGACACTCTACACTGGGCCCTTTATGATGAGCAGCGCTCACAGGGCAGATGGTGGCCTCACTCAGCGCCATCCATGCAACACAGACACAAGATCCGGTCTGCACTTTGATACACACGATGCAAGACAAGAGGTCTCATCCACTTACCATAGCTGTGTGTGGTCAGTACTGCTCAGAAATCAACAGTTTCGGGCCTAAAGAGAGAGAGACAGAAATGCTGAGGCAGGACTGATACCAGCTTTAGAAAACATCTCCGTCCTAATAAAGGTGTGCAGAGGAGAAAACACATGATGCCACTTCTTTATTTCCTGATTCCATTATGCGCTGCTCAGTCACCTGACATGATAAACTGGTGCACGGACTATGCACTAGCAGCGGGGAAAATGATCTCGTCACTTTCTCACACTGCCATACATGGGCCTGCCAGAGGAATGCAGCTGCTCAGATAAGTGAAGCATGTGGAGACCCTGGTCCTGCAGAGCAGTGAGGACACGTCCGTGGTTCTGTTCTCCTGCAGAGCAGTGAGGACACATCTGTGGTTCTGTTTCTGACACCACAGCATGACAATGATGGGCCACAGGGCTGCTTCAACAAGGCAAAGCGGTTAACTGTCCGTTTAACAGGGTGGAAGGTGGCAAAAGTCCACCTCGGTTTTCATGGTGCTGTTTGTTTAAGAGCAGTGAAGGTTTCCAAAAATAGATCATGTCAGAATCTGGGTCTGGGGGGGACCAGGCCTCTCTAAATACAGAACCACACCCTTCACACACACCAGTAAACTTCTAACACTTTAGACAAAGCCTTCTAAAGTAAACCAATATCTCAATACCGTTTCTACTGTATATAATGGAATTGACCAGATTTTTCTCAGGGTTTGTGTCTTGCAGCAGCAGATAACTGGCACCTAACAAAGAGGCCAAAGTCCGTATGAGCCCCCGGGTTGTTAAGCGGAGACCAGCTCACCTCTGTGATGGCAGCGACGGTAAGGTTTCGGTGCTCCGGTTCTCGCCCTTCTGTCCCCGGTCAGCAGCTCTTCGTCCGCAGCAGACCGCTGAAGCAGCAGCTGCAGAGGGGGCAGTGTTGCCAGGTCTTGCGCCACAAACAAGTGATTCTGACTAACTTTTAAAAAAAGATAAACTGCACTCGCAAGACTGAAAAGAATACACAGGCAGTGCTGGGAAGCAAGGGCGTGCACAGGTAAAGGCTTTTGTTGCCTGGGCAATAGCCCATTTGATGTCTTTGCTGAGCTCCCCCCCCCCCCCAGGAAGGAAAAAAAAAGTGACTTTTTTCCCTCATAAAATGCGTCACTTTATAGTAGTAAATCTGCAGTTTTCTTGCTTCTCTCTTAATTTTTTTAATGTAACTTTGAGACTTGATTCTTAAATTTACACTGTATTATAGGAAATCTGGAACTTTTTCCTCATAAGTTTGCAACCTTTTCTTACAAACTGGCAACACTTTCTATTAAATTTGTGTCTTTTTCTTGTAATTTTGCAACCTTTTCCCGGTACATTTGCAGCTTTTTTTCTTGTCAATGTGCAGCTACTTTTGTGGTAAATTTCCACTTTTCTCCGAACAAATTTGGAACTTTTTCCCTAAAAGTGCACATTTTTCTTTCAAACTTGCAACATTTTTTTCTATAAAAATGTTTACTTTTGCAGCATTTTTCAGAAAGTTGTAACTTTTTTCTTTATGAATTTACAAGATAGATGAATCTTTGGAGGTTTGCTTTGTCCTGCTGCGGTTGCCAGATCTGCAGACACTAACAACTCGCCACTGAGTTATATTTTTCTCATCATATTTTTCTTTAGTGTATTAAAAAAAACATGCTTCTTTTATCAGATACATTTTAAGAAATTGTAAGTGTCCATATGTGACGCTTTTTCCTCATAAATTTACTTTTTTTCATGACTTGTCTTATAAACTTGCGTTTTTTCCTTGTAATTATGCCCTTAATTGTTTCATGTTAGAGCAACAGCGCATCAAAACGTCTGCGCATGCTCCTGGTTAACAATTACAAGTTATCCTATTTGAAATGCAATCAATTACTTGATGACTGATTTTCTGTATTATTCATGAATGTTTTCAGCTGCTAAATATCAGAACAGGACCTTGAATGGAAATGGCCAAGGAAGGCATCAACACGCAAAAGCAACAAAATAAATAATATTCAACACATACAGGTGCATCTCAGTAAATTAGAATGTCATCGAAAAGTTAATTAAATTCAGTAGTTCATTTCAAAAAATGAAACTCCTATATTATATAGATTAATTACACACAGAGTGATATATTTTAAGTGTTTATTTCTTTTACTTTTGATGGTTATGGCTTACAGCTCAAGAAAACCCAAATTCAGTTTCTCAAAAAATTAGATATTACATAAAATTAATTAAAAAAATAGTTTTTTAATAGAAATGTTGGCTGACTGAAAAGTCTGTCCATGTACCACTCAATACTTGGTCAGGGCTCCTTTTGCATGAATTACTGCATCAGTGTGGCGTGGAGGTGATCAGCCTGTGGTTCTGCTGAGGTGTTCTGAAGGTCCAGGTTGCTTTGATAGTGACCTTCAGCTCGTCTGCATTGTTGGGCCTGGTGTCTCTCATCTTCCTCTTGACAATACCCGACCAACTATTGAGTGTGTACGTGGACATTCAGTACTTTTCAGTCGGCCAACATTTCTATTAAAAAAACATTTTTTAAAATTAATTTTATGAAATATTCTAATTTTTTGAGAAACTGAATTTGGGGTTTTCATGAGCTGTAAGCCATAACTATCAAAATTAAAAGAAATAAACACTTGAACTACATCACTGTGTGTAATGAATCTATAAAACATAGGAGTTTCATGTTCTGAATTGAATTACTGAATTGAATTAACTTTTTGATGACATTCTAATTTATTGAGATGCACCTGTAAACTAGCTTTAAAAAAAATATTAATAATCAGATGTAACCCCATTTGTAATCATTAACTTTTTCAAAAGTCATTACATTACACTTTAAAGGTGCAGGGTGTAATACTCAGCACAACCTAACAGAATTAAAAAATGCAGCCACTTCAAATTTTATCAGTTACGTAGACAGACATTTCGGGGGGCAGGTGATCAACCCCCCCCAAGAGGCACTCCTAAATACTGAAAAGAAAAGTAACATACAGTAGTGCAGACTTCACTGGACTTGGTATGTCTATTTTATTTTAATACCTACAGTGAGTATAAAAAGTCTACACACCCCTGTTCAAATGCCAGGTTTTTGTGATGTAAAAAAATGAGACCAAGATAAATCAGTTCAAAACTTTTTCCACCATTATGGTGACCTATAACCTGTACAACCCAAGTGACAAACAAACTGAAATCTTTTAAGGGGGGAAAATAAAAAATAAAATAACTACAATAACCTGGCTGCACAAATATACTGTACACACTCTCTTATAACTGGGGATGTGGCTGTGTTCAGAATAAACCAATCACATTCAAACTCATGTTAAATGGGAGTCAGCACTCACCTGCCACCATTTAAAGTGCCTCTGATTAACCCCAAATAAAGTTCTGCTGTTCTAGTAGGCTTTTCCTGACATTTTTGTAGTCACATCTTACAGCACAAGCCATGGTCCGCAGAGAGCTTCCAAAGCATCAGAGGGATCTCATTGTTCAAAGGTATCAGTCAGGACAAGGGTACAAAAAAATTTTCAAATCATTAAATATACCATGGAACACAGTGAAGACAGTCATCGTCAAGCAGAGAAAATATGGCACAACAATGACATTACCGAGAACTGGCCGTCCCTCCAAAATTGATGAAAAGATAAGAAAATTGGTCAGGAAGGCTGCCAAGAGGCTGAGAGCAGCAATGAAGGAGCTGCAGGAATTTCTGGCAAGTACTGGCTGTTTAGTACATGTGACAACAATCTCTTCTCTAGGGTGGCAAAAAGGAAGCCTTAGCTTATGAAGAAAACATCCAAGCCCGGCTATATTTTGCAAAAACACATTTGAAATCTCCCAAATGCATGTGGAAATATGTGTTATGGCCTGATGAAACCAAGGTTGAACTTTTTGGTCATAATTCTAAAAGGTATATTTAGTGCAAACACAACACTGCTCATCACCAAAAGAACACCATACCTACAGTGAAGCATGGTGGTGGCAGCACCATGCTTCGGGGCTGTTTTTCTTCACCTGGAACTGGGGTCTTAGTCAAGGTGGAGGGTATTATGAACAGTTCCAAATATTAGTTAGTGTTGGCACAAAACCTTCAGGCTTCTGCTAGAAAGCTGAAGATGAAGAGGAAATTCATCTTTCAGCATGACAGTGACCCAAAGCACACATCCAAATCAACAAAAGAATTCACCAGAAGAAGATTAAGGTTTTGGAATGGCCCAGCCAGAGTCCAGACCTGAATCCAATTGAACATCTGTGGGGTGATCTGAAGAGGGCTGTGCACAGGAGATGCCCTCACAATCTGACAGATTTGGAGAGTTTCTGCAAAGAAGAGTGGGTAAATATTGCCACATCAAGATGTGCCACGCTGATGGACTCCTACCCAAAAAGACTGAGTGCTGTAATAAAAGCAAAAGGTGCTGCAACAAAGTATTAGTTTAAGGGTGTGCATATTTATGCCAAGAGGTTATTGTAAGTTTTTTATTTTTCCCCTTAAAAGATTTCAGTTTGTTTTTCAATAGGGTTGTACAGGTTATAGGCCACATTAATAGTGGAAAAAGCTTTGAGATGATTTACAGTATACGGTTGTGAGGACGCAGGCAGGGTAACGTCATCGTGCCATGTTTACTTAAGGAGACTGTTGGCCGGAGTCGTCCTCTTTGGCACTTCACCTTCAAGCCAACTACAGCCCATAGCAGCCTATAGTTAGCCTATGAGCGACTAGCCCCCGACACGTGTACCATCTGTGTCTATTTGTAATAAAGTTATAGTTCAGCATAACAGCTTTCTCCACTGTCCTATTTCAGGACGTATCAATTGGCAACGAGGAGAAAACTTGGTCTTCTGGAAGTAACTAATCATTTTCCCAAAGATGGAAGCATGTTTGGCACCACCTCCACTGTTCCTCGCAACCCTAGGTGAGCCGCCCATTCCACGGCCCCGTTGGTTCGAGTTGTTCCACACTTATGCGGCGACGATGGACCTAGGACTGCAAGCAATTCTACTTCACTGCCTGGGCACCGAGGGTCAGCAGATATTTAACACCCTAAGACAAGTGGACATATATCAGGAATGCATCGCGCTGCTGGCCGGACACTTCACGCCGCCAGGAAGCATAATGGCAAGGACAGTTTGTTTCCGCCAGCGCTGACAGCGCATGGGTGAGACAACCCGACAGTTCATCGCAGATCTCCACGGTCTGGCGAGCACATGTGAGTTTGGCTGTTTAGAGGACAAAATGGTGCGGGGCCAGCTAGCAAAGCACACCAGCAACCCAAGGCTGTAGCCGAAGCAAATCAGGACGTCCGATGGCCTACCGCTGGCAAAGGCGGTGGCGTTGGCATTCCAGTTGAAGGCCGCCGACAAGCTAACATCACAACTAGGTGAGCCACAACAACAATTCTCGCTTGCTTATGCAGTTACCCCAGCATAAGTACCCATTAACACCACGATTCACCTGGAGGACACCGAGGTGAACGTTACGGGGTGGCGGAACATCATGGGACACCATTCTGCGGTAACTGTGGCTCCCTGAAGCACCGAGAAGGTATGCATTCCTGCCCGGCCAGGGGGCACAATACAGACGCTGCAGCAAACTCAACCACTTCACCAAGATGTGCCGATGGTCACGAAGGACATCAGACCAGCCACCCAGCCCAAAAAACCCACTAATGACCACCATCTGTGCTGTAAGCTCCGGAGGCTCAGTGTACATGTGATGCATGGTGAAACTGGATGACGTCGACTTGCCGTTGCTGCTGGACACCGCCGCTGTAAGGTCAGTGATGAATTAGGTTTCAGTTAAGAAATTCTTCCCTGACCATCTTATTGGGAAGAATCCTGCAGAGTTATATGGCTACGGACACACACACATCAGCTTAGTAGGGACCGTGTCGCTGGCGGTTCGTTATGGGTCAAGAGCCCTCTTGGCGTTCGTTTTCCAGGTAGTTATACACAGGGATAATATCCTGGGTTGTGACCTGTTTTACAAACTGGGTTTTACCATCTGCAACAACCTGGGGCTATTTTGGAACACTGACTTTGGGAGCGCAATACACCCGGACAGGGCTATAGCTACTCCGAATTTGAGACCGCAGGGAGAGGACAGTAGAAAGGAAGGGCAGAAACCAGATTCATCCCATATCTGCGCACAGCGTAGACAACAAGGTATATTTAAGGTATATTTAGCGCAAACACAACACTGCTCATCACCAAAAGAACACCATACCTACAGTGAAGCATGGTGGTGGCACAATCATGCTTTGGTGCTGTTGTTCTTCAGCTGGAACTTTAGAAGAAGAAGAAGAAGTCACATTTACTCAGACACGTGTACTTCAGAAACTTTTTCACAAAATTGTACTTTACTCAGGTTTACTTATTAGTCTTCATTTTTACCTTAATTTTTTACCTTAACCTTAATTTTTGCCACTATTCTCACTTCACCAATTCCCTATTCAAACACACGATCACACTTCACCCTTATTCCACATAGGCAAGACCTGTAAATATGTAAATATAGCTGTTTCTTCATATATGCAAAATTACCACTGTTCATGCTATTTTTGGTTATCTTCCCATTTTACAAGCTATACAGATGTCTACTGTCATTTTGGGTTTTCCTGTAATAATTTACTAACCTCTTCATTGGTGTATTCTCTGTCCAGATTCTAGAATCAAACAGTGTCAAGAACTGATGCCCAGATTATGAGACTGATCAAACATTACTAATTACATTATTAATTAATGCTTAACTTATTAATTGCCAAATTCCTAAGTTAAGTTGGTTCTTAACAGAGTTCTCATGACTCTTAAAAAACCATGGTGGTGCCCCATGGTTTTTTAATGGTTAATGGTTAATGGTGTCTCCACACGATGCTACACTAACCAGTTCTTATCATATTATCTTATTTACTATTGATTTGAGTGCTGCTATCCCTTTGCGGCTGCAATCCTGGAATTTCCCCATTGTGGGACTAATAAAGGCTTATCTTATCTTATCTTATGTTATCATCTCAGTCCCTAACCTGCAGCAGTCACTCAGTGGCATGGTGAGACAGCCTTCTCCTCCGCCTGGACCTGTGCCAATGCACAAATGTCCCTTGGTTCAGGCGCCTTCAGCATTCGCACGTAGGAGTTTCTGAGTCCAGGTGGGTGAGGGCTGAATGGAGAGCAGTAGCAATAGCATCTTCTGTGGATCTGTTTGACCTGTATGCAAACTGGGATGGGTCGTGGGAGGGAGGCAGGATGGACTTGATGTTCTGCATGACCAGCCGCTCAAAGCACTTCATTATGATGGGGGTCAGTCAGTGCTTTGGGCCGGTAATCACTGTAGGTGGATGGGACGGGCTTCTTTGGGATTGATATTATGGTGGCAGTTTTGAAACATATGGGGACAACAGCTTGAGTCAGGGGGATGTTGAAGATGTCGGCTAGGACATTCTTGAGCTCCTCTGCACAGTCCTTCAGGATGCGATGCAGTATGTTGTCTGGGCCAGCTGCCTTGCGTGAGTTGATCCTGGAGAGGATCCTCTTCATGCTAGTCGGATCCACACTCATGGCCTGCTCATCTGGGGGAGGAGTGGTCTTCTGTGCTGATGTGCTGTTTTGTGCTTCAAAGCAGCCAAAGAAGTCCTTTAGGTTGTTGAGCAGTGTGGTGTCACTCATGCAGGTCTGAGGTGGAGGTTTGTACTTGGTGAAGGTCTGTATGCCACGCCAGAGAGAACGTGCATCTCGTGTTGCTGAAGTGTCCAGATATTTTCTTGCTGTATTGTCATTTTGCCTCCTTGATGCCACGGGACAGGTTGGCCCTAGCTGTTGTTAGTCCTGCAGTGTCGCCGGCCCTGAAGGCTGCATCCTGAGTCCTCAGGAGCCTGCGGACCTCTACTGTCATCTATGGCTTCTGGTTAGCATGAACAGTGATGGTTTTGCAGTGAGCGACATCATCAATGCATTTAGCCATGTATGCCACAACAACCTCAGTGTACTCCTCTAGGTTTGTGTGTCCATTGTGAGTGGCTGCGTGCCTGAAAGTGTCCCAGTCTGTAGTGCTGAAGCAGTCTTTCAGAGCATCAGAGGCCCCTTCTGGCCACACGCACCTGCTTCTTGTTGGTCTGATTGTTTTCACTCTGGGTTTGTATGCCGGCCTTAACAGGATGGTGACGTGATCAGAGAGACCCGGGGGGGAAGGGGGGAGGGTCTGAATGCTTTCTTATAGTTGTGTACACCAGGTCCAGCAAATTGTCTAGTCTTGTTGGAAAGTCTACATGTTGATGAAGGTTTGGTAGGAGGGCATTTAAATCTGCATGGTTGAAGTCTCCTGCTGTGATGAGGAATCCGTCTGGATGCGCCGTTTGTGTCTCACTTATAGCCTGATAGAGTTCTTTTGGTGCTTTGCTTCTCTCACCGGTGCTGGTGGGCGGGGCATACACGGCGGCTAGTAGGACAGCTGAAAATTCTTGATGATCATAAACTCCACTAATGGAGAACAGTGTTTATGCACAACAATAGAATCACGACACCAGGCATCACTGATGTACACACAGACCCCGCCGCCTTGCATTTTCCCTCCTTCTGTGAGCACTCTGTCGCTATGATAGCATGTTAGCCCAGGTAACTGGATGGCAGAGTGCTGTATATTGTCATTTAACCATGTTTCCATAAAGATAAAAACACAGCAGCTCTGCGCATCACATTGTGTAGTTCTCAGGAGCTCTATGTGGTCTATGTTGTTGTCTAGTGAGCGTACGCTGGCCAGAATGAGTGAAGGAATGGGCAGTCTGTGTGGGCTAGCGGTTAGCTTTGTTCAGATACCTCCATGTTTACCTCTTTTGTCTCTGCTCACACCGTTTACGGCGTCTCCATTTGGGATGAGACACGGCAGTCGAGTCCGGGGGTGTGGAGGACTGGTGGAGAATACCTAGGCCACGGAGTTCCTCTGTAATGCTCTGATCCAGGACGTAATGTTTGGACATATTCCTTATCTCTAGAAGGCTGTGGCGGCTGTAGCTTGTGTGCAGCATCATATATGTACATTAAACACATGAATATACACTTAAGTGTAATTTAAACTTAAGCGTAAATTTAAAGCATATTTGAGAAATACACTTGTTGCTAAAAGCCAGTGGTGGAATGTGACAAAAAAGTACTTTGTTGTTGTATTTAACCACAATTTTCATGTAGCTGCACTTCAGTAAAGTAGATTTTACAAGGGCTGGATTACGTTTAAAATCATTTTTTACTGTGGCCTCAGCAATCAGAATGAGTTAATACATTCAGCTGAATGGACTCTAGTACTTTAACTGAGGGTGTGCATCCCCGAGTATGGAGTCGCTCAGTCAAAATATGTAATTTTTATCAATAACCATTTAGCCACTGCTCTGTCACCGCTGTGTCTCTTCTTGCCCTGGCTTCAAGTGTGGGCGGTGTTTTGTACTTGTATTGCTAACATATAAAAGGATGCACTACAGTGGGTCTCAAATATTTGTAATGTGTCCTGTTATTATAGTACTGCATGAGTTTATTGATGATAGACTAAACTACACATATAAACTAGATTATAATGATGACTGAACAACTGCCATTCCCCAAAGTGAAGATACACTATTATGAATATAACTCATGAAAGGTCACACAAGTGATGTGACAAAAAAATAATAAACAAGCAGTTCTTAAACACTGGCTAATATCGGATGTCCCATTCATTTTCAATTATTCTGTAATTAATATTCACACAATCAAATAAATCTCAGTTCAGTCCCTTTCATATTAAGTGGAAATTGTGCTACTTTAGTTTTGGCACTTTATCTATACTTTAACTTAAAAAGCAAAGGATTTGAGTACTTTGTACACCACTACTAAAAACAACGGGGTGTGCAACTTACCAGTCATAACACGTTGCTGTGTCGTGCTATGTTGCGGTGTTACAGCTGATGCTGGTCAGACTCCAGAACAAAAATACTCACAACTTAAGTACATGCACAGCGCAAAAGTGCAACATGTAAAAAAACCCACCTTTTTCACCAGGATTAACACTAGCTTACAGTATTTCATCAGATAGGAATTTCAAAAGAAAAAGAAAGAAAATTTCAAAAACAGTAAAAAAAAATCTGAACTGCTTTAAATTAATTAGATATTACATACCTTACGAAGCAGCTGCACTGTATATGCATTCTATGGTTTTTTCTCATATATCATACTGTTTGACAGTCTGGGCTCAAGCAGCCCCTTCCACAATAAGACATATAGGTTCATTATATAATCAAACCCTAAAAATCTTGGACAAAAAGCCCATTAGGTGGCATCACTGTAATGTTTTAAAAAAATACAACCTATTGAGTTTTGAGAGCTTCATTGACCTCTGTCTTCTGAAATTAACGTTCAAATGTTTTCATAAATCAGCACCCGAGCCACTTGCTGGTTTTGTCCAAAGACAGGACAGCAGCAGAGCCACCAGGAGTTCTGTTAACAATAACTGTAAAATATTCCACCGCAGAACCACATTTGGACAAACAGCTTTCTCTATAAAGGGCAGTCACATCTGGAACACAATGCCAAATGAAATTAAAATAATAACGGACTTTAAAACATTCACTAAAAATGTTAAAAACTGGCTGAAAAATAAACAAGAATGTACTCATGTATGAATTAATTGTCTGCAAAGTGAGAGTGAATGAAGGGAAGGAATAAATGTGTTTGTTTATAGTGAGTGACGGAGGGAGGAAGGCCTGAAATAGGCAAATGTGAGTTATGTTATATGTGTTAAATGTGAGTCAGGCTGTTATATTTGTGTATTTATAATATTTATAATATTTATGTTAAATGTGAGTCAGGCTGTTATATTTGTGTATTTATAATATTTATAATATTTATAATTGTGTATTTATAATTTTTCTGCATTGATGTATGTGGTTATTGTGTATATTTTTTATCTTGATTCTTTTTTCTAAAGCCCATCCAGGGACAAGAGTTGCAAATTAGCTAATAGCTATACACTCTATGTGCAACACATCAGATTGATTGTCTTTGATTAATTGTCTATGTTTATTGCACTGTCCCTGTCAAATAAACTAATCTACTACTACTACTAGATGCTGTCAACACAAGCGCAAAATACAAGCAGAGCACAGAGTTAGCATTGATGGCTAACTAGCTAGCTCATTGTCTGCATACAGGAGACAACATTGTTGTTTGTTCAAAGTGAACTTTCCACCGCTGGGATAAATAACGTAAAAAGATGCATAATATCACATCATATCACAACACTCACCATCCTCTATATCCTCTGTATCACGGTTTTTCAATTACCGTGGTCCCGTCCTCCTGTTATTTGCTGGTTGGTGGCCGTAAATTCACTTCGGGTCACTCCGTCTAGTTCCCTCTAGATTCTCTCATCAGCCAAAAGGCACAGAAAAGTCTGCTGGACCACGGTGTTGAATTCTGTGAAGCCATTTCTATCATTGTTATTTATACTGACGCTTGCTTGTTCGCTCGCAGACGAATCTTTGCAAATGGCAGCTGGAGATTCTGTAGAAGATGTCGCTCTCATGACGTTACGCCCTGACCAATCAGTGGCCTGCAGTCTGCTGACGTCACATTTTCAGTTCGACTTAGCACGGTTGGAAGAAGAAGAAGCCACGGATCACTGGACTTAACGACTACAGACCTGTAGCGCTCACCTCTGTAGTCATGAAGTCCTTTGAGCGCCTGGTCCTGCCCCACCTCAAGTCCATCACCACTCCCCTCCTGGACCCGCTGCAGTTTGCCTACCGAGCCAACAGGTCTGTAGACGACGCAGTCAACCTGGCCCTCTGTGATCCACCTGCAGAGGGATCACTGACTTCCTGACGGACCGGAGGCAGCATGTGCAGCTGGGAAAGACTGTCTCAGACTCTGTTAGCATCAGCACCGGATCACCCCAGGGCTGTGTACTTTCCCCCCTACTCTTCTCCCTTTATACCAACTCCTGCACCTCCAGCCACCAGTCTGTCAAGCTGATCAAGTTTGCGGATGACACCACCCTCATCGGGCTCATCTCCAACGGCGACGAGTCCGCCTACAGGAGAGAGGTGGCCCAGCTGGCGTCCTGGTGCAACAGCAACAACCTGCAGCTGAACGCTCTGAAGACAGTGGAGATGATTGTGGACTTCAGGAAAGTCACAACCCCTCTGCCCCCCCTCACCCTCACAGGCTCTCCCATCACCACTGCTGATTCCTTCCGCTTCCTCGGCACCACCATCACCAGGGACCTCAAGTGGGAACCGACCATCAGCTCCCTCATCAAAAAGGCCCAGCAGAGGATGTTCTTCCTGCGGCAGCTGAGGAAGCTCAAGCTACCCACCAAGATGTTAGTGCAGTTCTACACAGCCATCATCGAGTCCATCCTCACCACCTCCATAACCGTGTGGTACGCAGGAGCCACTGCCAGGGACAGACTAAGGCTGCAGCGCGTCGTGCGCACTGCTGAGAAGGTGATCGGCTGCAAGCTCCCATCTCTCCAGGATCAGTACATCTTCAGGACCCGGAGGCGTGCTGGCCGGATCATAGCCGATCCCTCACACCCTGGTCACGTACTGTTTGCCCCCCTCCCCTCAGGTAGAAGACTTCGGTCCATTCAGACTAAAACCTCCCGTCACATGAACAGCTTCTTCCCCTCTGCCATCAGACTGCTGAACACTAAGTGACTTATTGACTCTCGTGCACTATGTACAGCAGCTCAACTAGTCTCATGTCAATCATCACTGTTTTCTTCTTGCATTACCAACTGCACTATATGGTTCTCCACAGTATCTGCTGCTCGCTAATATATTTAAACTGCTGAATAGTATTACTCATTCTTATTCTACACTTTATTGCATGTATAGTTTATTTCTTTTATTTTATCATGTTTAATGTTGCAGCATTGCACCGAGACAAATTCCTAGTTTGTGTACTACATGAACAATGGCAATAAATCTGATTCTGATTCTGATTCTGATTCTGATTGGAACCTGACTAGCGCGGGCACGATTTTTGGACCTGATTTTAGTACCGGGTCTTTATAGAAAAGCCTACAAAGTGTGCCGAGTCGAGGTGAGTAGGGCTAAGTAGGTACTAGTGGAAAAGGGGCTTTAGTTTACATTATGTTAAAAAAAAAATTAATGCCCAGTGTAACGGGGACCACTGTGTCACAGTCGAGTACTTTCAGTTACAAGTGTAAATACTGACTACTTACTGTGGACAACAGTAAGGATACTTGCACACAGATGATGGATCAAAATATAATGGGCATTACTAACATTTAAGTAAAACACTGACTGCTTTGTGTGCTGCATGGCAGAGTCACTATTTGTAGTCTACACTTAACACTGCTTGATTGTCACAACTGAAAAAGACCACACACACATTCCCCAAATTACTTTTTGTTTTGAATATAGCATGAGATGAGGTATTTCTCCCAATCAGAGTCCCGCTTGTGTGTTTTAAGTTGAGCTGCACTTCTTTTCATGATTTGGCCATCCTTTAGTTTCATATGTATGGATTCCAAATTGGGGTGGGTTTGATTGTGTGTGTGTTTTTTTTGGACTTTGTAAAGGGGGGAGGAATGTGCTGGCACGCTTATTGTGAAGTACAGTGTGGTGACGCTGACTTCCTGTTGTGTCACCGCACTGCCCTATGTAGTAGGGTGGGTCACCACTGGTGCTTCCTCTTGTGCTGGATGACCACTAGGTGCTTGCCGTGTACTGCTATCCTTTATACTCAATAAAGTTGTGTTCGATGTGACCACTCTCTTCGCCTCATTCATCACTAGGTTTGTGAACATAACACATTGCAGTTACAGTAGATGGTATCAACAGCATTACAGTTAGTTAAATTACCTGGCAAAATATAAATATCGACACAAACAGTATATTTCACGTTGAATGAACAGTGTTGTTGCAACCCTAATAATTGTAGTTGTCGTAGTTGTGTATTGGAGGGGACGATCTCTATTGCGCAGAGTTGTGAGTGACGTTTAATATGGCCTCTATGAGCAATATTTAGATTATAAAGTCTGACAGCCGTAGGTAGGAAGGACATGCAGAACCTCTCCCTCGAACACTTAGGATGGCACAGCCTACTGCTATATGAGCTCCTCAGTGCGTTCAGTGTGTCCCGCATTGGGTGGGACTCGGACTACAGCAGAGATGACAGCTTAGCCACTATCCTCCTCTCTCCTATCTCCTCCACTGGGTCGAGGCGTCACCCCAGAACAGAGCTAGCTTTTTTGATCAGCCTATTTAGCCTCTTCCTGTCGGCTGCCGTGATGACGCTGTCCCAGCAGACCACTCGAAACGTGATGGCTTATGCCACCACAGAATCATAAAAGGTCTTCAGAAATGACCCCCGCACTCCAAAAGACCTGAGTCTCCTCAGGAGGAACAGCCTGCGCTGCCCCTTCTTGTAGAGCGTGCTGGTGTTGTGTGACCAGTGGTGAACACCCAGATACTCGTAAGATGTCACCATCTCAATGTTGGCTCTCTGGATGTTAACCGGTGGTTTTTTTTTCCACACCTGTGGCAGTCCACCACCAGTTCCTTGGTTTTCCTTGCATTGATTTGGAGGCAGTTCTGCAGGCACCAGTCCACAAAGTCCTGGATAAGTCCTCTGTACTCTACGTCATTCCCCTCGGAGGTGAGGCCAATGATTGCAGAGTAATCAGAGAACTTCTTTAGATGACAGTGTGTTGTGTTGTGTGTAAAGTCAGCAGTGTAGAGGGTGAACAGAAAGAGAGCCACAACTATTTCCTGGTCAGTCTGTGAGGTAGTCCAGGATCCGCAATGACAGGGGCTGGTCCACCCTTGCACACAGCAGCTTGTCCCTCAGGATCACTGGTTGGATGGTGTTGAAAGAACTGGAGAAATCAAAGAACATGATCCTCACAGTGCTCAAAGCTTCTCTAGGTGAGACAGGGAATGATGTAGGAGGAAGATCACTGCATCCTCCACCCCGATGCCATGATGGCAGACAAACAAAGTGGGGCCATCGCTGGTCCAACCAAGGGGTGGAGGTGGGTGAGGAGCAGCCACTCCAGGGTCTTCATCAGGTGTGATGTGAGGGCCACTGGTGTGTAGCTGTTCAGGTCCTTGGGGTGCGGAGTCTTTGGCACGGGTACCACGCAGGGTGTTGTCCACAGCTGTGGCGCCCTCCTCAGCTTCAGGCTCAGATTGAAGATGTGCTCCACGATCCCGCACAGCTGGTCTGCACAGGACTTGAGGAGCCTCGAGCTGATGCCATCCGGACCTGCAGCCTTCCTTGCTTTGATCTTCTTCAGCTCAGCTCTCACCTGGGTCTTAGTGAGGGACAGACTGGGGCAGGGGGCCTGTGTGTTGGGAGGGGTGGTGGTGTTGGGTCTGTGTGGGGAAAAACAGCAGGGGATGTGCATTGAGAGCTGGGGAATGCAAGAGGGGGATGGAGGGAGGGCAGTGGGCAGTGTGACTAGATGAAGGTGTTGGCAGCAGGGGTTGGGGGGCAGGCAGAGAAGAGGGCGGTTGGTCAAACCTGTTAAAAAAACAGGTTCAGGTTGTTCACCCACTCCCTACTCCCCACAGCCTGGGAGGAGGTATTCTGGTGCCCAGAGATAGTTTTGAGGCCCCTCCAGATGCTGCTGATGTCACTGTGCTGCAGCTTGTCCTCCATCTTCTTCCTGTAGCTGTCCTTCCCCTCTCTGATCTTCCTCCTTAGCTCCCTCTGTACGGACTTCAGCTCCTCCTTGTTTCCCGACCTGAAGATCCTTTTCTTCTCCTTCAGCAGTGTCTTTATGTCAGAGCTGATCCAGGGTTTGTTGTTTGAGCAACACCGTATGGTCTTGATGGGTACGGTGTTCTCCACACAGAAACTGATGTAGTCTGTGATGGTGTGTGTGAGGCTGTCGATGTCCTCACCATGTGGATCCCAGAGCTGCTCCAACGCAGTGGATTCACAACAGTCCTTCAGAGTGTTCTCCGCCTCCTCAGACCATATCTTCACTGTGCGGGTAACAGGAAGCTGTCTGTGTACCAGGGGTTTGTACACAAGGCAGGAGGTGAACCAGATTGAGATCAGATCTTCTAAGGAAGGGAAGGGTGATGAGGTCTATACCTCCTTGGCGTCTGCATAAAATAAGTCCAGTGTTTTATTGTCTCTGACGGGGCATGTGACATACTGGGTGAAAGTGGGCAGAGCGGAGGACAGGGAAGTATGGTTAAAATCACCAGAGATAAGTAAGATAAGAAAATGAATAAGATATAGAAACTGGGTAGAAAAAACAGTCAATATACATACTGTATATACACAGTATAGATACACAGTGCAAGAGCATTGCAGTTAAATGGTTTTTAAAGCATTACAGTTAAGTTTAGCTGCATTCACACCAGGATAGTCCAGGGTAATGACGAGAATTTTAGCACCTTCGTTTGGTTCGCATTCACACTGCACTTTAAACGGACCAAACTGCTTGGTCAACGTCACACAGTTACAATAACCAGTCCCTCCAGGATTTCGCAATGTTGCGATCGCGTCAATTCACATGAAATCAGCCAATAAGCGCAACTATTGCATGACCTTGCAACTTTATCCAATCACCACAACTTTCCCACAATTTTGGCCAATCCTCATCAAGTTCCGCCAATTTCACCAATCAATTGTCTGCATTTTTTTCCGGAAAAACATAGACTCCAATAGACAGTACAGACTAACAGAATAAATTATTTATTTTTTCCTCTCCGCTCGGTACCGAGTGGTTGGGGACTGTAGGGAGTTTTCAAATGAAGACGCTGCAAATAATTTCCACATCTCTACTCTTTAACATGCATTCAATGCAATTTAGCTGTTGTAATGGATATTGTGTTAAAGTCTGTATTGGCTGTTGCACAAAAGAGCGATCTTGGGGTTTCTGTTTTTGGTGCAGACACGTATTATTGTCTTTACAACACGCTGCCCAGTATGAGCAGCAGGCGAGGCAGTGAACTATCCAGCATGTTGCTCTGTACATGAGATGAATGCATGAGAGCCAAAGGAGGCAAAGGAGAGCGAGAGACGACGATGTGCTGCTGTCTACACAGATGCACAGAGAGGTATTGCACGGTTTAAAAGCTTTAAGATCACATATATGGCTGTAAACCATACATAAGAGTGAATTAATCACGTTCCTCAGAAATCAGAACTACATTTTTTACCTAAAACCAGTCTGGCAAGAGTTTTGTATCTTTCCAAAGTACTTGGTTAGAAGTCTTCCTCTTCTTAGACCATGTGTTGCTATGGTTACACAAATGCTGAGGGGCACTTGGTCCGCTGGTTAGTCCGTTTGCATTCACACTGCAAGCAAACTGCACCAGGGTTCACTTGGAAGTGAACCGAGACCCCCGTTTTTTAAGCGGACCAGAGTTTGCTTGTTTGGTGTGCACCAGAGTTCGATTGCACATTCACAATGCACCAAATGAACCGCAGTATCCGCGGAAGTGGACCAGAGTTCCTTTGGTCCAGACCAAACAGTGGCAGTGTGAATGTGCCCTTAAATTATCCCACAATATATAGGTAGTTAATTTAAGTTTATTTGGTTTGGTTTCATGATGCATAAAAAATACAAGAGAGGAGATAAAAAAATGAACAACAAAAACTGAAAGGGTGTAGGTAGAAGCAGAGCTTATATGACCAACCCATTTTACCATGACAAAATCTTGTGCATCATCAACCACTACAGAGGGGAAAAAAGCACCGGAAAACACAAATTCACGCCAAGACAAAAAAACAAAGCACAACTAATGTCATATTCTAAACAGGTACATGATACTGAGAAAGCACCTTTACCTTGTACATTTTCTTAAACAGTTTGCCTGTTCTACACATTTTAGTACTGTCAGGACAATTGTTCCAGAGTTCAGCGCCCTTAACAGAAACACAGTGTTGCTTTGTATTGGTTCTAAAATGAGGTTTTACAGAAACAAGAGTTCCTCGTAAACTGTATGTATTTTTTTAAAATTTTAAACAGCTTCTGGATATTGTTTGCCTTATACATTATTTGAATTGTACTGTAATCTACTAAATCAGGAAATTTTAACGCACCTAATTCAATAAAGAGTGAATTTGTTGGCTCACGATAAGGTTTATTGGTTATGACCCATTTAGCTTTTTTTTTGTTATAAAAAGACTGGATGTATGTTTGTTTTACAAGTATTCACCCAAAGGTCTATACAATAGCACATACTGTATATATGGAACAATGAGTAAATTATATAAAATACATAATAATTTATGACATAAGTCTTTTGCTTTATTTAGTATAGCTGTTGATGTGGCCATTTTGGTTTTGACATAATTTATATTGATTTGAATTGAATTTATTTTATTCAGTAATAATAATAATAATAATAAACACATACAATACAATAAAAACACACAAAAGAACAACCGAAAGGGTGTAGGCTGAAGCTAGTGCTTATATAGTGCCTACCCCGTTACAATTTTAAAATCAATAACATAAAAATTTAAGTCTTACCCAAAATCAACAAAGAAAATCAAATAGAACAAGTAGACAAAAAACCCTTTAAGTTACAACAAATTTGTCTCCCAGCATTTACAATGAGATACTGGGAGATTTTCTCATCTTTGTACAATTTTTTGAATTGCTTCAGAGTTGAACATGTTTTAATATTTTCAGAGCAACAGTTCCGCAGTTTAACTCCAGTGACGGACATGCAATGACACTTTGTATTTGTTCTAACCTTTGGCTTATTAAAAACAGAGTTACCTCTTTGCTCATATTTGCTTTCCCTTTTTTGAAACAGTCTCTGAATATTTACAGGTAATTGGTTATTATTTGCTTTGTACATGATTTGAATGACATTATAATCTACCAGATCTCTAAATTTAAGAGTATGTAATTGAATGAATATTCGATTTGTTGGTTCACAGTAAGGTTTTTTTGATACAATGCGTACAGCTTTTTCCTGTAGTAGAAAGATTAAGTTTGTGTTTGTTTTATATGTGTTTCCCCAGATCTCCACACAGTATGTCATAAAAGGAACTATCAGTGAATTATATAAAATGCAAAGAGATTTGTGACACAGGAGATCCTTAACTTTATACAGTACGGCAATGGATTTAGACATTTTAGTTTTGACATAATTTATGTGTGATTTCCAGTTTAGTTTGTTATCAACAATGACCCCTAGGAACTTGGTTTCGAAAACTGTGTCAATTTCAACATTGTTTATTTTAATTTTTCATGATTATATAATTTGCGGTTTCCAAATATTATACATTTTGTTTTTCCAAGGTGAATAGATAATTTATTGGCAGTGAACCATTGATTGATTTGTTTAAGTTCATTTTCTACTGAATCCAGAAGCTGCTTAAGATTTTCTCCACTACAAAAAAAAAGTTGTGTCATCTGCAAATAAAATACACTTGAACAATTTAGACACAGAACATACTGTAAATCATTAATATACAAAATAAACAGCAATGGACCAAGCACAGAACCCTGTGGTACCCCACACATCATCTTCAGCAACTCAGAGTCTGTATTATTCACATGAACATATTGATATCTTCTAAACAGCTGTGTAACCATCCATCCATCCATCCATCTTCTACTGCTTTTCCGGGGTCCGGGTCGCGGAGGCAGCAGTTCAAGCAGAGAAGCCCAGACTTCCCTCTCCCCAGCCACCTGCTCCAGCTCTTCAGAGGGGATACCAAGGCGTTCCCAGACTAGCTGGGAGACATAGTCTCTCCACCGAGTCCTGGGTCTGCCCCGGGGTCTCCTCCCAGTGGGACGTGCCTGAAACACCTCAAGTGGGAGACGTCCAGGAGGCATCCTAATCAGATGCCCATACCACCTCAACTGACTCCTTTCAATGTGGAGGAGCAGCGGTTCTACTCTGAGCCTCTCCCGGATGACTGAGCTCCTCACCCTATCTCTGAGGGTGAGTCCAGCAATCCTACGGAGAAAGCTCATTTCAGCCGCTTGTATCCGCGATCTCATTCTTTCGGTCATTACCCAAAGCTCGTGACCATAGGTGAGAGTAGGAACGTAGATTGACTGGTAAATCGACAGCTTTGCCTTAGAACTAAGCTCCCTCTTCACCACAACAGACCGGTACAACGTCCGCATCACTGCAGATGCTGCTCCAATCCGTCTGTCGATCTCTCGCTCCATTTTCCCCTCACTCGTGAACAAGACCCCAAGATACTTAAACTCCTCCACTTGGGGCAGGAGCCTGTCCCCAACCCGGAGAGGACAATCCACCTTTTTACGGCTGAGGACCATGGACTCGGACTTGGAGGTGCTGATTCTCATCCCAGCCGCTTCACACTCAGCGGCAAACCGTCCCAGCAAGAGCTGTAGGTCATTGCTGGATGAAGCCAACAGGACAACATCATCTGCAAACAACAGAGATGAGATCCTGTGGTCACCAAGCATGACACCCTCCATTCCCTGGCTGCGCCTAGAAATCCTGTCCATAAAAATTATGAACAGGACCGGTGACAAAGGGCAGCCCTGGCGGAGTCCAACTCTCACTGGGAATGACTCCGACCGAGTGTTGGCAATACGAACTAAACTCTCACAACGGTCGTACAGAGACCGAATAGCTCGTAACAACAAGCCCGATACCCCATACTCCCGAAGCACCCCCCACAAAAATCCACGAGGGACGCGGTCAAATGCCTTCTCCAAGTCCACAAAACACATGTAAACTGGTTGGGCAAACTCCCACGAACCCTCAAGAATTCTCAAGAGGGTAAAGAGCTGGTCCGATGTGCCACGGCCAGGACGAAAACCACATTGCTCCTCCTGAATCCGAGGTTCGACCAACGGCCGGACTCTCCTCTCCAGTACCTTGGCATAGACCTTCCCAGGGAGGCTGAGGAGTGTGATCCCTCTAAAGTTGGAGCACACCCTCCGGTCCCCTTTTTTGAAGAGAGGAACCACCACCCCGGTTTGCCATGCCAAAGGCACTGCCCCCGACCTCCACGCAATGTTGCAGAGGCGTGTCAACCATGACAACCCAACAACATCCAGGGCCTTGAGGTACTCGGGGCGAATCTCGTCCACCCCCGGGGCCCGGCCACCAAGGAGATTTTTAACCACCTTGGCGACCTCAGCCCCTGTGATAGGCGAGTCATCCCCCTTGTCCCCAAACCCTGCTTCCTCTGTGGAAGGCGTATCAGTGGGATTGAGGAGATCCTCGAAGTATTCCTTCCACCGCCCGACGATATCCCCAGTTGAAGTCAACAGTGTCCCATCCGCACCATACACAGTGTGGACGGGGAGCTGCTTTCCCCTCCTGAGCCGCCGAACAGTTTGCCAGAATCTCTTTGAAGCCGACCGAAAGTCTTGTTCCATGGCCTCACCGAACTCCTCCCATACCCGGGTTTTTGCTTCAGCAACCACCCGAGCTGCACTCCGCTTGGCCTGCCGGTACACCTCAGCTGCTTCGGGAGTCCCACAAGCCAACCAAGCTTGATAGGACTCCTTCTTCAGCTTAATGGCCCCCCTCACCACTGGTGTCCACCACTTGGTTCGGGGGTTGCCACCACGAGATGCACCGACCACCTTGCGGCCGCAGCTCTGGGCCGCCGCTTCAACAACAGAGGTGGAGAACATGGCCCATTCAGACTCCATGTCTCCAGACTCCCTCGGAATGTGGTTGAAGTTCTTCCGGAGGTGGGAGTTGAAGACCTCCCGGACAGGGGCCTCAGCCAGACGCTCCCAGCACACCCTCACTATACGTTTGGGTCTACCAGGTCTGAATGGCTTCCTCCCCTGCCATCGGATCCAACTCACCACCAGGTGGTGATCAGTTGACAGCTCTGCACCTCTCTTTACTCGGGTGTCCAAGACATACGGTCGCAGGTCTGATGATACGATAACAAAATCGATCATCGACCTGCGGCCTAGGGTGTCCTGGTGCCAGGTGCACATATGGACACCCTTATGCTTGAACATGGTGTTCGTTATGGACAGACTGTGGTTAGCACAGAAGTCCAATAACTGAACACCACTCGGGTTCAGATCGGGCAGGCCGTTCCTCCCAATCACCCCCCTCCAGGTTTCACTGTCGTTGCCCACGTGCGCATTGAAGTCCCCCAGTAGGACAATGGAGTCTCCAGGAGGAGCACGCTGTGTAACCAGTCAAAGTATGGCATCAGAGGAATTGCTTTTGGCTGTGTAACCAGTCAAAAGCAATTCCTCTGATGCCATACTTATGTAATTTACTGAGGAGTAATTTATGGTCAACTGTATCAAGTGCCTTTTGTAAGTCCAGAAATATTCCAACTGTGTATTCTCTTCTATCTGTTGCATTCATAATCTGTTCAACAAAGTCCATGAGTGCCAGTGAGGTGGTCCGGTTCTTCCTGAATCCATACTGTTGTTCATAGAGTATATTGTGCTTATCAATGAAATCATTTCGTCTCTTAACAAATATTTTTCCAGTATTTTTGAGAACTGAGGTAACAAGGAGATGGGTCTGTAGTTTGACAATGAGCGTTTGTCACCAGTCTTATACAGAGGAACGACTCTTGCTATTTTCATTTTCTTTGGAAATTTACCAGCAGTAAGTTGACATGTTGCATATGTAAGTGAAGTGTTTAACAATACAATCAATAATACATTTAACCAAGAACATACTGAAATCATTACAATCAGTTGATTTTTTGTCTTTGAATTTGTTAACAATGTCAAGAATTTCTTTTTCATCTGTTTCTTTCATAAACATTGACGAAGCGTTTATGTTGACGACATTGTCAGCGCCACTTGTATTTGCTGATGATACAGTGGAGTTGGCGATCTTTTTTCCTATATTAACAAAATATTCATTAAACGTGTTGGAGATCAAGCTATTTTCATTTATTATTCCATTATCTGAATTTAAATAAGAGATGTGGTTGGAATTTAGTTTTCCTCTCTTTGTTATATTATTTAACACCTTCCATATATTACATGTATTAGTTTTGTTATTTTCCAATAATTTACTGTAATATGTTTTTTTACTTGATCTTAAAATACTAATGAGTTTATTTTTATAAGTCTTGTATTTATTTTCTGCTTCCACAGTTCTTAATTTCAGAAACGTTTTGTAGAACAAGTTTTTCTTTTTACAAGCATTTTGCAGGCTCTTGGTGATCCAAGGCTTATCTCTGCATTTAACTTTAGTTTCCTTTACCATTAGAGGGCAGTGTTTATTATATAGTTGTGATAAAACAGAGACAAATTCTCCATATGCTGTATCAATGTCGTCAACATAAACATTACTCCAGTCTTGTATTTTCAGATCATTTCTAAGATTGTTGATTGCGGTTTCTGTTACAAGTCGTTTAAAAACCTGATCTATTTCAACGTTCTGTGTTCCACCAGTGTGTGAAGAAACAAAAACAGGCAGATGGTCTGTCACATCATTGACAATAAGACCAGCAGTTACATTCCCCTCAGTGACATTTGTGAAAATGTTATCAATAAGCGTTGCTGAATGTGTTGTTATTCTAGTGGGGTATGTTATTGAAGGGTAGAAACCAGACAAAACATGGAATTTATGAATCCACTTATTTGGATATGGTCATTTGGATTTAATAAGTCAATACTGAAGTCTCCACAAATAAATACCAGCTTCTTATTACCTACTGCACTGAAAAGCTCAGACAATTTTTCTTTGAAAATGTCAATATCGGTACCCGGTGCTCTATAAATGCAACTTATTATGATGTTTTTTGTAGTTGTAATTAATTCCACAGTTACACACTCCATGATGTTTTCCATTTCAAAAGACATATTATCTACAACTTGGCTTTGGTAGCAGGACCTGATATATAAAGCAACACCACCACCCCCTTTTTTTGACCTGCTTGTGGTATAGAGATCATAGCCTCTCATTTGCAGTGTACAGTTACGCCCAAAAATATTTGGACAGTGACACAAGTTTTGTTATTTTAGCTGTTTACAAAAACATATTCAGGATACAATTATATAATCAATATGGGCTTAAAGTGCAGACTCTCAGCTGTAATTTGAGAGTATTCACATCTAAATTGGAGCAAGGGTTTAGGAATTATAGCTCTTTAATATGTAGCTGCCTCTTTTTCAAGGGACCAAAAGTAATTGGACAATTGACTCAGAAGGCTGCAAAAAATAAAAAAATAAATAACAAGGCTGAATGGGCTCTTCCCTCGTTAACCTGTCATCAATTAAGCAGTTAAAAGGTCTGGAGTTGATTCCAGGTGTGGCATTTGCATTTGGAAGCTGTTGCTGTGAACACACAACATGCGGTCAAAGGAGCTCTCAATGGAGGTGAAACAGACCATCCTGAGGCTGAAAAAAAAGAAGAAATCCATCAGAGAGATAGCAGAAATGTTAGGAGTGGCCAAATCGACAGTTTGGTACATTCTGAGAAAAAAAGAGTGCACTGGTGAGCTTGGGAACTCAAAAAGGCCTGGACGTCCACGGAAGACAACAGTGGTGGATGATCGCAGAATCCCCTTCACAACATCCACTTAAGTGAAGAACACTCTCCAGGAAGTAGGTGTATCAGTATCTAAGTCTACCATAAAGAGAAGACTTCATGAGAGTAAATACAAAGGATTCACCACAAGGTGTAAACCATTAATCAGCCTCAAAAATAGAAAGGCCAGAACTGACTTTGCCAAAAAACAACTGAAGAAGCCAGTCCAGTTCTGGAACAGCATTCTTTGGACAGATGAGACCAAGATCAACCTGTACCAGAATGATGGGAAGAAGAAAGTTTGGAGAAGAATTGGAACATTGGTGTGATCCAAAGCACACCACATCTTCTGTAAAACATGGTGGAGGCAGTGATGGCATGGGCATGCATGGCTTCCAATGGCACTGGGTCACTTGTGTTTATTGATGATGTGACAAAAGACAGAAGCAGCCGGATGAATTCTGAAGTGAATAGGGATATACTTTCTGCTCAGATTCAGCCAAATGCAGCAAAGTTGATTGGATGGCGCTTCACAGTACAGATGGACAATGATCCAAAACATAAATATAAAAATAGCTACAATTCCTACATGTTTAATCATATATTTTTGTTCAACCCCTTGAATTAAACCTTAAAGTCTGCACTTAAATTCCGTTGTAGATGTTTCATTTCAAATCCAATGTGGTGGCATGCACAGCCCAAATCATGAAGACTGTGTCACTGTCCAAATATTTCTGGGTCTAACTGTATGAAGTTGGTCATTTTTTAGCCAAGTCTCAGAAATTGCAACAGCAGAAAAAAATGTGTTATATTGTAACAAACTGTCCTGGATTTTGGAAAAATTCATGTTGAGACTTCTACTATTAAAGTGTATTATTGACAATGATTGGTCAGAAATTGTATTTTTTAGTTGGTCTGAGCTAAAGTATTTACACTGATGTTTTATACTGTTGAAAAAGTGATTTTCAGGATCGGTTTCATATTCAACACTGTGTGGCTTATGCTCAGTATATTCGTACCCTTTAAAAATAAGGTTGTTTCCTATAAAAGTTTGCATCTTAATTATTCTGGTCAATGGAAACAAATGCACAGTTTAGATCTCTAAGTTGATAATGAAATGTCAATCATTTCTGGTTAATTTTTGGCTCCATTGATTTTGGTGTACTGTTACGGGGATGGCGTGGGTGAATAATGAGTCTGTCATACCTTAAGTAGGCTATGTCCCCCCGTGCTCTTGCAGCCTTCAGCTCTGGTGTTAATTCTTTTCTTTTTCTTCTTACCGAATCAGTGAAGTCCTCATTGATGAAGATTTTTGTTCCTTTGAGGGACTTGGATCTTTGAAGAATGGTCATCCTGTCCTTGTGCCACAGGAACTTGACCACAATGGGCCTCGGTCTTTCTCCTCCAGGTTTCCTGGTGCGGTGGGCTCTCTCCATCTCGATCCCTGGTGGTAACTGTAGTTTCTCCATGAGAATATTTTTAATCTTCTCCTCTGTGTCGGCCAAGGTCTCTCCTGGTGCCTCCACAGCACCATCAAAGACTAGATTATTTCTCCGGGATTGTCCTTCCAGATATTCAAATTTGTCGGTGATAGTCAACAGACTGTCACACACTTTAGAAACATCTGATTGCAGCACATTGTTGCCGTCTGCTTGTTTAGACAAATTGGCTTTTATGTCATCTATGTCTTTTTGAGTGAACTGTAGACTGGTTTTAATGTCCTGCAACTCTCTCGTCATCGTGTCCACTCTTGCATTAGCTGAGTCCATGATCACTTTGATGAGGCTTTTGAAAGTTTCCTGTTGTTGGTTTAACAATGCAGAAAACAGTTCTTTTTGCTGTTGCAGTAAGTCATTTACCTGTGTGAGGGACACATATTCCTCCTCGGATTTGGCCTCTGCTTTTGGCTTAGGTGGCATTTTGCTGCAGTTTTGCGATAATTTGCAGTGGACAAGGAGACAAGAGTCTGTTTCCAAGACTATTTCAGTGTTGATGAAAAATTCAAGCAGCAACAACAACAGGAATGTGTGTAAGGCCTGGTGCCAGGCCTGAAACCTGATGGAGGTGGCTGCAGGGCCTGGTGGTGGTAATTGCCTGTGGAGCCTGATGGTCGTGGCTGCTGGCCTGGTGATGGTGGCTGCCTGTGGACCCTGTTGTTGGTGGCTGCCTGTCTGCTTCTAAGGCAGAAAGGCCCAATTCTAAATCCACCAGAATCTTCCCCCAAGCCACCAATCCACTGCCAAGTGTCAACCAAATCACCTCCAAAAGTCCAGAACTAGCAACAGGTGAAGAACTGAAGTTCTATTACCTCTTGAATAGATAGTATTTAATCCTGCTGCTCACTGCTGCTGCCTCCCCTTCCCCCGACATCATCTGCCTATTGGAAATCATATGTGATTTCCAATTTAATTTACTATCAACAATAACGCCTAGAAATTTGTTTCCAGAACTGTGTCAATTTCAGCATCATTTATTTTGAGTTTTCTGTTGCTGTTTACTGTGGAGTAAATCTGATTCGGGTTATCATTGTTTATTTTTCATCTGAGTTTGATTATTGTGTTTACTTTCATTATCATGTCTCATGTCCCGTAGGATTTGGCCCTGCTTGGTTTTTAGTGGATTATTATTATTAATAGTATTATTGTCATGGTCTTGTCTGGCTGATTCTCTGTTCATGTTTCTGTTCATCTTCTGTGACAATCAGGCGAGTGTGCACCCCCTCCCTTCCTGTTCCTGTCTTCCCGGCTCCAGAGTATCAGCTACACCTGTGCGATTACACACCTGCTGCTTCCTAACTGACCAGCATATTTAAGAGCCAGCGTGTGGAAAGCACATCGCTGGAGCGTTAGGTTTAAAACCCAAGAGTCTAAGCCACACTGTGTTATTTCCCTTTGGTTTGATCTGTGTTTTCACTCCCCATGTCTTCCTCTCCTCTCAGGTTTGCTGCCGCCTTGGTGTGTACTCCGGGGCTGATCACGCTCGCCTGACCAGAAGACAGCAGACGTCCACCCAGGTCAACCGTCTTCCCCCATTTCCCTGGACCCACGCAGGAGTTCCCTGCCGGGCTCCCCTGCTCACAGCAGTAAGAGTGCTCTCTCATCTCGTTCTCTTGTGGAGATTCTGTCCATAATCATCTCTTTCTGCTCTCTCCCCGTAGGCTGTGTGTGGTCCAGCGTCACCGGTTTTTGTGTCAAATTTAAGTGTGCATTTTTGTTTTGCGCTTTTCTTTATGTGTGCACCGTTATTTAGATTTGTGTTAGATTTTCTTCTTACAATAAACTGGTGGATTTTTACATCTGTGTCTGAGTGTTCATTCTGGCAGTTCTGCGTTTGGGCCTCATTTGCTCTGAATCATGACATCTTCCGTCTGTGATTATTTGTGCAGCCCTGCCCATCCTGTTCTCCTCACCTGTAGCCACTTCCCTGCTGCCCTTGATTGTTCCCACCTGTCCTGTGTTCTGTGATTACTCCCCTGTTGGTGTTCAGTGTCAGTCTGCTGTGGCATCATTAATGTTAACACTGTGTTGCTGTTCCCTGCTGGTACTTTAAAAAAAAAAAAAAAAAAATTAAATTCTTTTAATGTCCGTTTTTTTCCACTACAAGTGGGTTGGACGGTGCTACGGCAGACATCGATGTATCTGCCATAGTCTTACAGTTATTGAAGCAGTGTTTTTATGCTGGATGCCCTTCCTGACGCAACCCTGCCCATTCTATCCAGGCTTGGGACTGGCACAGGGAGCACTCTTGACTTGTCCACTGTGGCTGGGTAACCAATATTTCCCTCATCTGTTCCATTATTGCTGAGCACCAAGCTGGACGGCAGGAAGTTTCTCTTTTGTGGTCTTCAACATAACCCTGTGTCTAATTATTTCCCAGTCAGTTTTAGCCTCCTACGGCTCTGTGTTTCAGCTGCCATGTTGCATCTTTGGTTTCATTTGTTTGTTAATAAATCATCATGTTACGCTGAAGTTCTGCCTGCACGACTGAGTCCATTTCTCCTGTTCTACTGGAGGTGAATTATGACATAATGATGCCACCAGAGGAAGACTCTGTGGGCACAGACTACAGCATGTTTGGTTTGGGTGAGGCTGAGTGTTGGGCGGCTCAGCAAATCAAGGGCTAATCCAGGGGTGTCCAATCATGTGCCATGGAGGGCCAAGACCCTGCAGGTTCTCTCTTCTACCCAGTCTCTTCTGCAGGTGTTTTCACTGATCAACAATCAGTGGGAAGAAGTTCAGTGAAATCAAAATCAGAATCAGAATCAGCTTTATTGCCAAGTATATTTACAAGTAAACATACGAGGAATTTGACTTGACATTGGGCGCGCACGTTAGGCGCATCCAATGACGCGGCAGCCATGAAGGCGCCAGTCATGCAGTGAGGGTAAAGAGGGGAAGGGGGGGAGGAAAACACAATAGGCAGAGAGAAAAAACATAGTTATCAGAATAACGCTCATATAAAGCTCAATGAGCCAAATTTTGATTACACAGAAAAAACCCCTCTTTGCACAATTAGCAGACAATAGATCACACATTAACAAAACAGGAGAGCTGAGAGAGTCAGTGTATGTATATTTGTGTCAGTTTACATGTATCAGTCATGTAATGTTGTATGCAAAGTGTAGTGTAGGTGTGTCATTGCTGGTGAACAGCAGAGGGCACCCTCTGGCAATGGATAGATGTTATTCAGTCATGTGTTCTTTAGTCCAGACACATGGTAACGCTGTCCTTGGAGCTCGGTCTGCTGAAACAACAACAATTGTCGAATGTTTGGGTTAACTCCCTTCAGCCTTATCTTCCCAGGAGGAATGAGTGAAGTCTTCAAGGGCGCCGAATCAAGGTCGAAAGGCACAGTTCACTTAGAGTAAAAAATTTCATCTCTCAGCGATTGTGCATCACAATTTACAGGCTTTAAGTCATTCTCTGGAAAGCACTCAGCGACTCCAGATGTTATCCACCTACCGAAACATAGTTAACATGTCCAAGAGAGTCCATTCTCTCTTCAATGCATGCCAGATGGTAAATTCCATGTTAATCCCATTTGCCGCTATCCGTGCTCCCCCCAGCTGGAAATTGTTGTTGGGGGAGCTACGCCGGGGTCCACATTGATTAGCTCTCCCAAATAATTTTGATACACCAGGAACTCCAAGGCCAAACAGAAAATCCTGTGCTCATGCCAATCCTCAGTCGAATCACGCAGGTTCCAATTCTTGGGCTCCCCCCTGGCCCGGTTCTTGTTGAGAAGTGGTGACAATAGCATTAAGCCACAATCCAATTTCCATAGTTTCCATTCGGGTCGATTCAGCAGAAGTAGAGCGAGAGCGACACAGACACAGACAGTAGCAAGCTGGGATTCAGTCAGTTGGGGAGGAAGGAGGAGGGAGCAGGAGAGAAAAGAAAAGCAACTGCTCTCTCTGAAGGGCAGGAAGAGAATCAAGGTCGAATGACCAGTGTCTTCAATCTGCTGTTGAAGACACTGGTTGGAGGTAAAGCCTGCAGGGTCTTTGCCCTCCATGGCACATGATTTAACACCCCTGGATAATCTCTGATGCCCGGTCATGCCACACTGCGGAGTGGGCCATGATGTTCCTGGACACTGCGGCCGGAGTGATTGAGGATTACCCCAGTTTGCGGGACTACCCCAGCCTGGCTGGACTGCTCACCTCGGTGCCAAACCTGCAAGACTCGCTCTGTGGTCTGGTAAGAAGCTCGAAGCCTCTGCCGACAACAGAGCGTCCCCTGGTTTTGGCATCATGGGACCCAGTGCCATCGGTAAAACGTTCCCTGGCTCTGTTATGCACATCACTTCACTCCGCTCCATCCTCAGCTCCTCACCACTCATCACTCCCAGCATTACGGAAGCATGAGCCGACGGTGAAACGTCCCCAGACTCCAGCAGCAGCAGCTGCCATCACGTCCGCTCCAGCTTTTTCACCTCCTCGTAACTCACCAGTCTTGCCACCATGTCATGAGGGGCAAACTGAGAGGGGTTTGCCTGACACGCCAGAGACTGTGCCAATGAGACAGAATCTCCTGGCCCCGACATCTTCAGCCTCTCCTCATCCTCCAGCCGCAGTTTGCCTCTCTCCTACGTTGGCTTCTATGGCAGCTACACCGCCAGCTCCCGTGACAGCTGTTTTGCAGGTTCCCACGGCAGCTGCAGTGCCAGCACCCACAGCTGCTACACTGGTGCCTTCTCCCGCTGCTGCATCTGCCATCTCTTCAGCTGCAGCAGAGGGGGAAAACAGGAAAGTATCTTTTCATTCTTTAACATCTATTAATGAGAGGTCTTGCCCTGTTCCCGGTGAGGGGCCTCAGCGGCGGCTGCCTACTGCTGCTGAGTCCTTAACATCTGCCTCTGCCGTTCATTGTGGTGACCCATCCTATGTTCCTTCCTCCCCGTCCGAGGTGGCTGCAGCAGGGACGGAGGAGGACACTTCAGCTCCAGCTGTTTCTAAGGTGCACGCCACAGCTCCAGCTCAACCCTCTTTATTTGGTGATCTGGTGGCTTGGGACTTTGGTAGACCACTTGATGTACCCTGTTCCTCTGTATGGTGGGCCATGGACATTGGTAGGCCACCAGACGCATCATGCTCCTCTTGCTGGTGGTTGTGGGACTTTGGGCGACTACTGGATGAACATTTTGTCCTTGTTTTTGTCCTGCCCATCCTGTTCGCCTCACCTGTAGCCACTTCCCTGCTGCCCTTGATTGTTCACACCTGTCCTGTGTTCTGTGATTACTCCCCTATATATATGCTGGTGTTCAGTGACAGTCTGCTGTGGCATCATTAATGTTAACATTGTGTTACTGTTCTCTGCCAGTACCCTGTGTCTAGTTATTTCCCACTGAGTTTTAACCTCCCACAGCTCTGTTTGTGTTTCAGCTCCCATACTGCATCTTTGGTTTCATTTTTTTGTTTATAAATCATCATGTAAGCGGAAGAAGATGGATGGATGGATGGATGTTACGCTGGAGTTGGAGTAAGTTGGATGAAGTGGTTGAGAGTGTTCCCAGTGGGGAGAGAGTGGTGATTGGAGTGGGCTTTAATGGGCATGTAGCTGAAGGGAACAGAGGTGACGAGGAGGTTCTGGGTAGGTATGGTCTTAAGGAGAGAAATGTGGAAGTGTGGAGAGCGTGAAAGGATGAGGCTGAGTTTATTTCTCAAATCAGGTTTATTCACGTATCTCCAACATGCTCCAAACAGAAAAGAGACACATCCCCCCACATCTGTCCTTTTTATACCCCAGGACATCAAAGCACAGAGTCACATTGTCTTTTAATCCCAAGACACAATACATCTTCCTCCAGGTCTTCTCCCCTCCACCTAAAGCCACTGGTGGTCAGGAAATCTCTCTGCATCACAAAGATCACATTTCGCATCCTCCTGTTATCTCTAGGAGACCCAGTCCTATTGTTCATTCTGAGACGTGAAGCAACCGTAATATACATATGAAGCCTATGAAACCCACATATGTGTCCCACATGCCCCCCCCCCCCAAACGTCTAAGATGGAACAATATAACACAGTCTGCATATCATGATAAAATCACAAACATCAGTCCACGTGCTGTTTGGGCTTCAATCTTCCAAACTTGCTGAAAGCGGGCTTTACCCCTCTCGCGGCGCCATCCTGCTGTGGAGCTGCTGTCTGGGGGTGAGAACTGTTAGTCAATCCCTGTGGGAGCTCTGGGGAAAGCTCCCTAGGGGGTCTGCCGCGCCGAGGAGCCCTCGCCAACTGCACAGCTTCGTCAGCCATCACAAAAGCGGGTTTGAGCCTGTTTATGCCAATCATTTCCTTTCTGCCCCCCAAATCTAGCAAAAAGTGCTTATCTCCTGGTTCCAGCACTCTAAATGGGCCATCATAAGGTGGTCGCAAGGTTGGGCGATGGGCATCGTGTCTGACAAAAACAAACTCCGCATTTTTTAAAGCCTTAGGCACAAAAACGCACGGAAAACTGTGATGAACGGGGCCAGGAAGCGTGCTCGATCCCATGTCGCTCTGCAACCGCTGAGCAGGGGAGCACTCTGGCGCAGGATTATCTGGGAGAAACTCCCCGGGCAGCCGGAGTGGCTGCGCAAAAACTAACTCAGCTGGGGAGGCTTTTAAATCCTCTTTAGGTGCAGAACGCAACCCCAATAAAACCCACAGTAGCCTGTCCACCCAATTTGCATCCGTAAGCGACGCTCTGACGGCTGCTTTCAATGATCTATGGAAACATTCGCATAAACCATTAGCCTGCGGGTTATACGCGGTAGTGCGGTGGATCGTTACCCCCAGGCTGCGGGCCATCGCTGACCAAAGCTCGGAAACAAATTGAGGACCTCTGTCGGACGTAATGTCCGACGGAACTCCAAAACGCGCTACCCATGCCATTAAAAACGCACGCGCCACCTCCTCGGCTGTGGTTGATGCCAGTGGGACCACTTCAGGCCGACGCGTGGTGTGGTCCACCATTGTCAAAAGGTGTGTGCACCCTTGTGGCGGCGGGAGGGGGCCTACGAGGTCAACATGCACATGATCGAACCTCTTAGCCGGGATGTGAAACGGCTGCAAGGGAGCTCTAGTGTGTTTGTGTATTTTGGCTCGTTGGCAAGGCATGCAGGCTGCTGCCCACTCCCTAACTTGTTTGCGCAGGCTCGGCCATACAAATTTCTCTCCTACCATTTTGACCGACATGCGCACCCCTGGGTGCGCCAGAGAAGGAATCGAGTCAAAAACGCGGCGGCGCCACGCGGTCGGCACCACCGGACGTGGTCGTCCCGTGGGGACATCGCAGATTAGGGGGGGGCATACCATCTTGCAGCACCCTGTCCTCCAGCCTTAACCCTGTTGGTCCAGACTGGAGCGTGCACACGTCCGCGTCGCCAACCTGATCCGCGGCCATGGCTGCATAGTCTATCCCCACGCGGACCGGGGCCGTGCGCACTTCCGCGCCGCTAGCCTGCTCCGCGGCCATGGCTGCATAATCTACTCCTACGCGGACTGGAGTAGTTACGGCGCGTGAGAGACAGTCTGCCACTACATTTAGTTTACCCGCTACGTGTTGAATATTGGTAGTAAACTCAGAGAATTGCAGCCAGCTGCCTCTGCTGCCGGCCTGACCATGGTTCTGAAACCTTGGCCATCGCGAAAGTCAGCGGCTTGTGGTCGACGAACGCAGTGAAACGGCGTCCTTCCAGCGAGAACTGGAAGTGGCGAATGGCCAAGTGGAGCGCTAACAACTCCCTGTCGAACGCGCTGTATTTTTGCTCGGTATCGCGCAAAGTCCTGCTGAAAAAAGCGAGCGGCTGCCAAGCCCCGGCAACCTGCTGCTCCACGACTGCCCCTATGGCTACATCCGACGCGTCAGTAGTGAGCGCTATGCGGGCCGTTGGGTCTGGGTGTGCTAACAACGCAGCATATGCCAGGGCTGTTTTGACCTCCAAGAATGCGCGCTCCCGCTCCGGAGACCATTTGATTTTACTTGTGGGTTTTTGCTTTTTAAGCGCGGCATACAGTGGTTGCATGAGCTGCGCTGCGCGGGGGAGGAAACGGTTATAAAAATTCACCATTCCCAAAAACTCCTGTAATGCTTTGATCGTTTGTGGCTGGGGAAAATTTATTACTGCGCGCACTTTGTCCGGCAGAGGAACCGCTCCTTCTGGAGAGACGCGGTGCCCCAAAAAGTCAATCTGTGTCACCCCAAACTGACACTTCGCTGGGTTGATTATTAACCCGTGCTCTCCCAACCTCCGGAAAACTGCCGTGAGGTGATTTTCGTGTTCGTCTTCGGACGCGCTGGCTACCAAGATGTCATCCAGGTAGAAGAACACGAAGGGGAGATCGCGCAACACCGCGTCCATCATGAGTTGGAACGTCTGCGCGGCGCCTTTAAGCCCAAACGGCATACGCAAAAACTCGAACAGGCCAAACAGAGTTATTACCGCTGTTTTGGGTATGTCCTCAGCGCGCTCTGGGACTTGATGGTACCCGCGGACCAAGTCTATTTTGGAAAAAAACGCGCGCCCCCGCTAAATGGACGGAAAAATCTTGGATATGCGGGATTGGGTAACGGTCGTGCGCTGTAGCGTTGTTCAACCTGTGGAAATCACCGCAAGGTCGCCACGAGCCGTCGGCTTTAGGGACCATGTGAAGCGGGGAAGCCCATGGGCTCTTCGAACGCCTAATGGTGCCCAACTTTTCAAGGTTGGCGAACTCCTCGCGCGCTATGGTCAGTTTAGCTGCATCCAAGCACCGAGCTTTTGCAAAAACGGGAGGACCGGTGGTAGTAATAAAATGTTCCACCCCATGTTTAGCGACGGCTGCTGAAAATGTGGGAACCGTGAGTGCTGGAAACTGAGTGAGGAGTGTGTGGAACTTACCGCTTGCCATTGCGACGTTGGCTTGTGCTGTGGGCGGGGTTACTCGGGCTGCACAGGGAATAGAGTAAAAAGAAAGTGCATTAACCAGGCGCCTATTAGCAAGATCAACCAACAAACCATGTGAGCACAGAAAATCAGCCCCTAACATGTTGAAGTTCACTGCAGCTATTACAAAAGTCCACTCAAATATACGGCCGTGTAGGGACAGAAGCAGAGTCCTTTCACCGAAGGTCTTAATCCTCGAGCCGTTCGCTGCTGATGCTCCGTGACTCCTGGGGCCTGCCAGCTGGTCAGCGTAGGTTGGCATGATGAAACTCACTTGGGAGCCTGTGTCCACGAGGAATTGCTTCCCCGAACGCGCGTCCGTCAAGTAGAGCAGCTTGTTCTGTTCCCCGAGGGCCGCGGCTGCTACCGACCCCCGGCTCTGGCGTCTCCCGAGCTCTTGAACTGGCACGGTGGTGTACACCGACCGAAACAGAGGTCGTCTCCTCCGCGATGTTTGGCCTTCACCGCCGCCGTTGTCGGTGGGTCTGCTGTCGCTGCCTCTGGCCCCCTGCCATCTCCGGCCGTCGCGCCAAGTCCTGTCGCTGCTGCGGTGGCCGCGCGCTGTCTGCTGGCGTTGAGAATCCACTGTGCCTCCTGGGCCAGTGCGCGGAAGTCCCGCTGGGCCAACAACTGTGAACCGGCCAGGGTCGCTCTCGTCTCTGATGGTAGGGTTCTCAGGAAAATGTGGGTGAAAAGGAAGTCGTTGTCGTCTGAGCCTCTCAGCCTCAGCATGTCCTCCATCAGGTCGACGGGTGTGCTATCTCCAAAGTCGTTCAGGGCCAGGAGTCTCTCCGCTCTCTCCTGGACTGAGGGAGTGAAACGCTGTATGAGCGCAGCCTTCAACCCGCTGTATTTGTCATCGGCCGGTGGGCGCTCCACCAGGCTCTGCACGTCGAGCCGTGCAGTTGTCGAGCTTGGCAATAACGTGGTAGAATTTCGTGTCATCTGCCGTTATTCCCCGGAGAGCGAACTGAGCTTCGGCCAAGTGGAACCAGGAGCACGGGTTGTCCTGCCAGAAGTCTGGTAGCTTGACTGAGACTGTGTTCGCCTGGCTGGTTCCTGGCGAGTCCGGCTCGGGGGAATTTCTTCCGCTCATGATACGTCTTAAGGTCACCAGTGTGGAGAGCGTGAAAGGATGAGGCTGAGTTTATTTCTCAAATCAGGTTTATTCACGTATCTCCAACATGCTCCAAACAGAAAAGAGACACATCCCCCCACATCTGTCCTTTTTATACCCCAGGACATCAAAGCACAGAGTCACGTTGTCTTTTAATCCCAAGACACAATACATCTTCCTCCAGGTCTTCTCCCCTCCACCTAAAGCCACTGGTGGTCAGGAAATCCCTCAAGGCCATCTCTTTGCATCACAAAGATCACATTTCGCATCCTCCTGTTATCTCTAGGAGACCCAGTCCTATTGTTCATTCTGAGACGTGAAGCAACAGTAATATACATATGAAGCCTATGAAACCCACATATGTGTCCCACAGAAGGACAGATGGTTGTGGATTTTGCTAAAAGGATGGAAATGGCTGTGGTGAACACATATGGTAAGAAGAGAGAGGAAAATAGGGTGACTTACAAGGGTGGAGGAAGGTGCACACAAGTGGACTACATCTTATGCTGAAGGAGAAATCTGAAAGAGATAAGAGACTGCAAGGTGGTGGCAGGGGAGAATGTAGCTAGGCAGCATCGCATGGTAGTCTGTAGGATGACTCTGGAAAGTAAGAAGATGAAGAGAGTGAAGGCAGAGCTGAAGATTAAAGTTGATCAGCCACACTATGACGATACGGGAAAGAGTCGTTGAAGCCAGGTTAAGAGAAGGGGTAGCAATCAGTGAGCAGCAGTACGGTTTCATGCCAAGAAAGAGTACTACAGATGCAATGTTTGCTCTGAGTGTTGATGGAGAAGTATAGAGAAGGTCAGAAGGAGTTGCACAGTGTCTTTGTGGATCTAGAGAAAGCAGATGATAGGGTGCCAAGAGAGGAAGTGTGGTACTGTATGAGAAAGTCAGGAGTGGCAGAGAAGTATGTGAGAGTGGTGCAGGACATGTATGAGGACAGTGAGACAGTGGTGAGGCGTGCTGCAGGAGTGACAGATGGGTTCAAGGTGGGGATGGGGTTACATCAGGGATCAGCTCTGAGCCCCTTGGTCTTGGACAGGCTGACAGACGAGGTCAGGCAGGAGTCTCTGTGGACCATGGTGTTTGCAGACGACATTGTCATCTGTAGTGAGAGTAGGGAGCAGGTGGAAGAGAACCTGGAGAGGTGGAAGTATGCCCTGGAAAGAAGAGGAGTGAAAGTCAGTTGAAGCAAGACAGAATACATGAGTGTGAATGAGAGGGCGGAAGGTGTAACGGTGAAGATCCAAGGAGTAGAGGTAGTGAAGATAGATGAGTTTAAATACCTGTGGTCAACCATCCAAAAGAATGGAAAATGCACAAGAGAGGTGAAGAAGAGAGTTGCAAGCAGGGTGGAGTGGGTGGAAATGAGTGTAAGGGGTGATTTGTGACAGAAAGGTAGCAGCAGGAGTGAAAGGGAAGACTTACAAGATGGTAGTGAGGCCTGCTATGATGTATGGTTTGGAGATGGTGGCACTGACAAAAAGACAGGACATGGAGCTGGAGGTGGCAGAGTTGAAGATGCTATGAGTTTCACTGGGAGTGACTAGGAGGGACAAGACTAGAAATGAGTATATCAGAGGGACAGCTCAGGTTGAGCGATTTGGAGACAAAGTAAGAGAGGCAAGGCTGAGATGGTTTGAACATGTGCAGAGGAGGGTTAGTGGAGATATTGGATAAAGGATGTTGAAGATGGAGCTGCCAGGCAGGAGGAAAAGAGGAAGACTACAGAAGATTCATGGATATAGTGAAAGAGGACATGGAGAGGGTTGGTGTTACAGAGGAAGATGAAGGGACGGGGAGATGGAGGCAGATGATCTGCTGTGGAGACCCCTGAAGGGAGCAGCTGAAAGAGGAGGAAGAAGATTTAAAATTATTTCATTGTAGAATGTTTTATGGTCTAAATGTATAAGCAAAATTTTAAAAAGGGTTTGATTTTCATATTGTTCTTCAAACAACAACAAATAAGATCACTAGAAAATAGAAACCAAAAAGACAGCTGTTTTTTATATTCAGAGAACTTATGTTGTCATAAAACTGAAGCAGCAAATTTAGATTTGTAGTGTGCTGGAAGTGAAATTGTTGTGGATCTGGTTGATCGCTGCAACATCTTGGCATGCAATATTCTGTCAGTTATGCAACTCTCTCATCAGGAGCCGGTGAGGTTAACTGTTTCCAGCTGGTGTGACTCCCACACTTAGCTAACTAGTTCTGCATCCTTTAAGATGGTCTCAGTCTGTGGATGGATGTGGGACAGTCAAGATAGTGAACCTACTCTTCATGACTCTCAGGATCAATAAGCCTGTTGTGCCTCTCTGTTCTGACCCCTGCTCAACTGCTACTCTGTGATCTCCAGGTTTAACCTTCTGCCTGCCACGCTGCCATTAAGTTCCCTCTCTGACTCGTTACACTCACCCAGCCTTCGCTCCTACCTCTGCCTACTTCTCCCGTGGACGTTCTCGCTTTCGCTGGATCTCCAAGTAAGCCCACTGAGCATAATCTCATATCCTAAATATGTGTGCTTCAAGATCTTATGCTTCCTTGTGTTCCTCCCTGTGGAAACTCCTCTGTCAGATCCCCAGCTTTTGGAAAAACTCTGCACTTTCACACCCCTTGTTCAACTTCCGAGTAAAACCTCAGTGAAAAATTCAATCACTAATCAAACTGTTGGGTTGAAGACTTCACCTGCTTCTCTCTTTAATGGGATCAAGGAGCTTTTATTGCACTATGAAAATATGTAAGCAATTTTCTGTCTATTATTTAATGGTATCTGTGTAATTAGTCTTTACTTGAAACAGGAACAAGTCGCATGTTCCCAGGCTCTTTTGACCATGTCCTATGAAAATCAGTAGGATGACTTGGATGACTTTGATAGAATAGATGAAACATGGGTCCATAACTATGATCCAGAGACTAAACTTCAGTTGAAGCAATGGAAGCATTATGACTCACCACCTCTGAAAA
This sequence comes from Pholidichthys leucotaenia, assembly GCA_020510985.1. NCBI lineage: Eukaryota > Metazoa > Chordata > Actinopteri > Cichliformes > Pholidichthyidae > Pholidichthys > Pholidichthys leucotaenia. Next base: position 298,726,045 of record CM035849.1, read on the forward strand.
AGGCATATGTCCATGCTCAAAGGTCATGCTAATGGTCTTTTGGGACTGACATGGAGTACTGGTGATAGATTTCGTGGCAAAGGGTACCACAATTACCAGGACTACCCTTCACTGCTGCAGAAATTGAGGAAAACCATCAAAACCTCTCGGTTTTGATGTGGTATGAGGTGTGGCATGCTGACCAAAGGTGTCCACTTTCTGCAAGACAATGCCCTGATTCACAACTCCAATGTTGTCCAGATGGAAGCACGGTTCTGTGGCTATGAAATCCTTCCTCACCCCCTTTACTCTCCTGACCTTGCACCTTCTGACTTAATTTTTTAAGTAATTTTTGAAGGGCAAGCACTTCCAAGACAATGAAATGCTGACTTCTTAGGTCAAGTTGTGGCCTCTAACACAACCTGCAGACTTCTACAGGTGAGGTCTCCACAGCTGCATAAAGCAATGAGAGAAGTGTGTGACCCTTGGTGATACCTACACTACCGTTCAAAAGTTTGGGGTCACTTAGAAATTTCCTTATTTTTGAAAGAAAAGCACTGTTTTTTCAATGAAGATAACTTTAAACTAATCAGAAATACACTCTAATATCTAATATACATTGCTAATGTGGTAAATGACTATTCTAGCTGCAAATGTCTGGTTTTTGGTGCAATATCTACATAGGTGTATAGAGGCCCATTTCCAGCAACTATCACTCCAGTGTTCTAATGGTACAATGTGTTTGCTCATTGCGTCAGAAGGCTAATGGATGATTAGAAAACCCTTGTGCAATCATGTTAGCACAGCTGAAAACAGTTTAGCTGGTTAGAGAAGCTATAAAACTGACCTTCCTTTGAGCAGGTTGAGTATCTAGAAAAAATTATTATTTCAAATACAAATCATTATTTCTAACCTTGTCAATGTCTTGACTATATTTTCTATTCATTTTACGACTCACGGTGGTAAATAAGTGTGACTTTTCATGGAAAACACAAACTAATTGTCTGGGTGACCCCAAACTTTTGAACGGTAGTGTATGTAGAGAAAAACTAATAACTGTGCTAAATCTGGTTCCTCTCAGTCCATGGGAAATGAGTCAGGGGAAGTATTTATTGAACAGCCCTCATAACAGCAATGAGATACAGACTTGCTCTAAAACTGCAGGTTAAACTTTATCACATCAGGTGGTCAGAGTTTCAGCGGATAATGCAGGTGTCCAGTGGAGCTGGGGCCCTCCCACTGCCCAGCACCCTGTCTTTCCGTCTCTCAACAGAGCTGTTGGCGTTGGAGTCCCGGGGAACAAGCAAGTATTTGTCTCCTTCTCTGGTGAGCGGCCAACAAGCAAAGTTCAGCGTGGGTACCTGCTGCAAACAGGTAAAAATGAAGCATTGTTTCCTTTATAAAAGAAGCATTGAAATAGTTCCGCTGTCTAAATGTATCTTGGAAAAAAATTATAGTGGGGTGTTGAAAATATAAAAATGACTGCTGTGCCAGTCATTTTGGTTGCTCTTCATGTAAATTCTTTCTGCACTTTATTGCTTGTATTAACTGAGCGGAGATAAGCACGGTAAAGAGAGTGAAGCATGGGTGGCGACAGAAGTCTGACCGACACGCCGAGTAGGAAGGTCACATGAGATGTAAATTAAAATCAGTCGATCCTACTGAGAGTCCAACATGATACCTGCAACTGTGTCATTCCTGGTAGTTGAAGTTTGTATTTACTTGAAGGTTGAATTCATTACCTTGATTCAGAACACTTGCTGTATGGAAAGCCGTCAATTTTGTGGGGAACAAATCCAGACTGGCAATATTTATGAGACTCTGCAGTGTGTGGAAAGTTGAAGGACCATGAAAGCAGGAGTGTTTAAAGCAGGGCTGTTCAGTTACAAAATAAACTGGGCCACAATTTGAAATCAGGACGTATAACTGGGCAGCACATGTTCAGCGATCTGTTGAATATGACAAATTTCAAACCAACACAGATCAATATGATGAAAAATATGCACTTTTTATTCATTGTCTTGGTTTTAAATATGTGCTTGGCACATGACAAAGGCACATCAAAAGTGCATAAAAACACAATAACAGTGCTGGGGTTGAGCAGGACTTGAAGTAGTCAAAATATTTTTCCTCTTGAACAACAATTAAATAAATAGAATGGGGGGGGGGAATACAATTCTGTAAATAACCATTTTGGTCACATCTTACTCAGGCATATCTCAAAGTACATAAAAACTGAATGTGCACTGTTAGTAGCATTAACATTTGTTTCCATTTTGAACAAAAATATAAACTAGAAAAGCACTCGGAGAGCGCAGACCTCCGCCAAGCGGCACAGTTCCCCCCATACAGTGTTTGTGTGTACGTTTTCAGATTCCCTGAGCATGAAAAGATATGACTAGCAATTGGATTCACAATGATTATTTGTTTATTTGACATGGACAGTGCAATAAACAGACAATTAATGAATGACAATGTGATAGTGATAGGATTAGTGGTTCAGTAGTGTAAAATGGGGCTATAAGGGACGGCGGGTTAATAAGGGACACTTTTCTGGGAAATGTTTTAAATGTAATTCTGCTTTTTTTATTTTGAGCAGGACGCTGAGTTGTGTTGTTATTGTCAAATATCCATGAATCCTTCATCAAATCTAGGCGGAAGCAAAATTAAAAAAAGCAGAATTACATTTAGAAAAGTGTCCCATATTACCCCGCCGTCCCTTATAGCCCCGTTTTACGGTAGTAAAAGCATTGCCTCCTTGGCGGAGGTAATAAACTGAAGTGTTGGTGTGTCCATCTCCTCCACTGACGGATGCAGATTGGTTAGACAGGTTGCCGTGGGTTTTATATTATATTGGGGTTGCGCTCTGCGGCAAAACAGAATTTAGAATCTTCCCCGGCAGAGAGGTCGGCGGGGAATTTGTGGCAAATAATGGGGCGGCGGACAGGTGTCCGTGTCAGGTTTTGCAGCGTGGCGCAAAAGCAGTCACGCTGGCGGGCCCAGGGCAGCAGTGTTTTCCGCGTGCTTTTGTGCCTAAAACGTTGAAGAACGCGGAGTTTGTGTTGGTCAGACACGACGACCAGCGCAATGTGCGCAGCGCCTATGGCTGGCACAGGCACGCTGGGGGTCCGAGGCCAGCAGTGTTTTCCGCATGTTTTGTGGCTAAAACGTTGAAGAACGCGGAGTTTGTGTTGGTCAGACACGACGACCAGCGCCCTCCATTGCGCCTGCGCACATGTTGAAAATGGCCCTATGTCACAATGTTGAAAAATGCTTTAAAAAAATTCCTGTATCCAGACGGTGAACCGGATCACCCCCAAAATTTAATCAGTTCTTCCTTGTACCATTTCCAACAACGCCTGAAAGTTTCATGCAAATCCGTCCAAGACTTTTTGAGTTATCTTGCTAACCAACAGACAAACAGACAGACAGACAAACAGACAAACACACAGACAAACACACAAACCCTGGCAAAAACATAACCTCCTCCTGGCCTTTTCGGCCTGGCGGAGGTAATAAAATATACAGTACTACATCGTGGTCATACCTGACCTTAGCACATCCCAAAGTGCATTTAACTGAATAAAAAATGAACTGTCAAACACTTCAGTGCACAAACCCCCCAAGAAAAGATTGATAACATTAACAAATATTGCACATCCACTGTTGTGGTTTGTTTTGTTTTAAATCACCACATGTGTGAGTAGGAACCTCTTTTTAACCTACATATTCCATTACACACACACACACACACACACACACACACACACACACACACACACACACACACACACACACACACACACACACATATCAGTCCAGGCAGGGTTAAACCAACAATTTTCATCATCAATTTTATGCTTCAGAGTTGACAATGACATGTTTTAAGGTGCCTTCACACCAAACGTGAACGGGCAAATTTTTCGCACGGCACGATTACATTATTACTCAATGTAAACACACAAATGCGACCAGTGCTGGCAAAATGAGTCGCAATGTGCACCGTGTCATTACGAGCTGCAGGCAGGAGAAGTCATAAATCATGACTCTTTGTTTGCTAGCGGTAAGTCCCGGGAAAAAACCATGAGTGCCTGGTATCATTGGAAAACCTAATAAACATACTTTCTAAAAATACATATTTTTTTGCGGAAGACATAACTCCCGACCGATCGAACGCGAGTTTTCAACCTAGCCAAAATATAAACAAATTGTCTTTTTCCGGTGTCCGTTTTTGCGCACTTCCTACAAATTAAATATCATCTTCAAGGTCTTTCAGTACAGAATATGGAAAAAACGTTAACTCAGTTTTGATAATTTCCTCAGTGACTCATTTTGCCATCATGGGTCACAAATAGACATGAATTCACCATCTGAGTGAGTTGTAGACAGGCAAAGTTGCCTTTATAACTTTTGCAGCTGTGTTCAACCTGCTGATGAAATCCCCAAAATAACGTCATGCTCAGGTTTCCATTATCCGACGGGGAGGCTCGCCTGGGGGGGGGGGGTTGTCCCTTCCTCCAAAACTTTACAAGATGATAGGCATTTACGTTGCTAGCCTGCTAGCCTTGTTAGCATGTGCATGGCGGGAGTCTGTGGGTAAATAACAATGACATCCCGATTCAGCTGAAGAGCTCTCAGTCCGTCTTTCTCCAGGTGAGTGTCAGCCTCATTTTCAAACTAGTTTACGCTCTACTGTTGATACCCTCAGAGGAATCAGTCTACTCTGAGTGAGTGTGGGTTTGCGCCGAGGTAAACGGGTGAGCTCCGTCCAGGTATTATTTCTCTTTTTCCCTTATCCTCCGCCGTGAGCCCTGTTTCTTTCTGGTGTGACTCCGGCTGGTTTAATCTCTTTTTCCCCAGCATTCTCACATGCCTCAGCCTGCTTCCCAACCAGGTTGTTCTGTTCCCCCTCGGCGAGAGCCCCGTTAACCTCCACTTCATTGACTCCTTGAAGATGGCGCCTGTGTTTGGCCTGGCTCCTGCCTCTCTTCGTCTATGTCGTCTATCGCTGTTTGTCATTTTTGTTGTTATATCAAACCTATGTACCTTCAAACATGCAGTGGTTGAACCAACACTTAAGAAGCCGAGTTTGGATCCATCACAGCCAAATAATTATAGGCCAGTCTCTAAACTCCCTTTCATATAATTGTGTATGTAATTTCCCAGTTTGGGATCAATAAAGTACATCTATCTATCTATATCAAAAATTCTGGAAAAGGTAGTGAGTGAGCAGCTAATGTCATTTTTGGCAAATTGTAATATCATGGATAAATTTCAGTCGGGCTTTCGGAAAAATCATTCTACTGAAACAGCTTTAGTCAGATTCTCCAGTGACATTATGATGGTGGCTGACACTGGTAAATACACAGTTCTAGTTTTATTGGATCTTTCTTTTGCCTTTGATGCTGTTGATCACTGTATAATGATCAACAGACTCAGAGCTAGGGCTGTCTGGTTCTGTTTTAAAATGGTTCTCATCGTACCTCACCGGAAGAACCTTTAACGTGTCCGTGAATCAGATCTTTTCTGAAATAGCACTGTATTCATGTGGGGTACCACAAGGCTCAGTTGTAGGAACCATTTTATTTCTAATAGACATTTTGCCACTGGGACGGATAATTAGCCAGTTCAAAGATATTTCTTATCATCTTTATGCTGATGATATTCAGTTGTATTGCTCTTTTAAAGAGTCTGAGTTTCACATGCTGTCATCTTTAACTAACTGCTTGTCTAACATCAAACAGTGGTTAGGTGCAAACTTTTTACAGCTTAATTCAGACAAGACAAAGACATTATCACTCCTGAAAGCAAGATTCCACTTATTAAGCACCACATGGGTACCCTAGGTTCCTCTGTCCAGGCGAGTCTTTGGAATCTTGGTGTTAGTTTTGACTTGGCTATGTCTCTTGAGCACCACAGTAATCAATTAATTAGAAATTGTTTCTTCCATCTAAAGAAGATTTTTAAGTTGCGAACCCCGGTGTCGAAGGCGGAACTTGAGATGATTATACAGGCTTTTATTTCTTCTCGCTTAGACTAGTATATAATAGTCATTTTACCTGTCTGAGCCAAAAGCATCTTTGACGTCTCCAGGTTGTTCAAAATTCGGCTGCTAGACTTTTACTCACACTAAGAAAAGGGCACACATTACACCGGTTTTAGCAGCACTTCACTGGCTCCCTATTGGTTTTAGGATTCAGTTTAAAATTTTAGTTCTTGTTTTTAGAGCTATTCATGACCAGGTCCCTAAACACATCACCGAGCTGCTTAAAGTGTACAACCCTTCAGTCTTTGAGATCCTTGGATCAACTTTTACTGGCTGTCCCTTGAACCCATTTTAAAACTCGAAGTGATAGAGTCTTTCAGGCAGTGGCACCAAAATTGTGGAACGCTCTACCATTGTCTTTGCACTCTGTAGACTCTGTAGATGCTTTTAAAAAGCAGCTGAAGACACTTCTGTTTAAACAGGCTTTTTAGTTTGATTATGGATTATGGTTTTATGTTTTTAATGTCTTTGTACCTGTTTTTAATGCCTTTATTGTTGTATTTGTGATTGTGTTTTATTTCATTGTGAAGCACTTTGTGATTCTTTCTGTGAAAAGTGCTATATAGATAAATTTTACTTACTTACTTACTTACTTTCTTTTACTCTGATGATGACAGAATTTTAAAGCTAACTCTGTCCCTGGGATGTGAATGTGCCTTTTTCCATTGACCTTGTATGCATTCGTGCCACCCGTTTGTGTTTTGTGTAGGCTTGGTATCTTGCCACTTGCACCATTAGCCACAGTCCTACACCCCACACTTCAAAACAAATGTGCTGCATTGTGGGTTGATGGTTGCTAGGCTACACGGAGTGTTGCATTTACGATCTGTAGTAATTAATGGATTTCTACAAGTCAGTGAAAGGTGTTGGCCTTTGCGTCTCTACTCGACCACAGACTGGGCCTGGGCCACTCGGAGGGTGGTTCTGGGTGTCACGGGCCGTTCTTACCGGCCCGGCTCTTATTGTGACAGCGTCTCAGCGGGCTCCCAGCTGTCAAGCTTCGGGACAGCTGGAGCCCAATTACCTCATCAGCTGAGACGCTGTCAACCATTATAAAAGGGAGCAGCTCCAATCATTTGGGGCTGTGACCTTGCACATGATTATCCACGCTCTTCTCTGGCGTGGGTAAGGCTGGAACCCCTATGTCTGGCGCCAGCCACCCTTCTGTCATCCTGCATTGTGTGTGTTTACCCTTGTTATCGTTTGTGTTTTGGCCCCACGAGGCCCTGTTCCTTTGTAACTTTCCCCTTATCACAATAAATAATGCAAACTCACTGGTCTGCCCTCGGCTCTCATTGTATGGCTCGCGAGACCCATACGTAACAGTAGGTCACAGCCAATTGAGTTGCCGGCGGCCGTGAGTTTGCTGTTTTTGGACTTTGTTCTTCTCGGTCTGGGTGTCAACGCTGGGAGTATGCCGACTCCCAGGAACCGTGGTCGGCGCTTCGGCAACGAGCTAGCTAGCGCCATGGAGTATGTCGACGGGATGCTCTTCGCCGCTAGCCTCAACGACGACCCAAACCTGATTCGCTGGCACCTAGACTACGCTGAGGTCCTTCTTAATAACCTTCCTCGCTACGCCGACCACCCCGAAGTCAGTGTGAGGAGGGCTGAACTCACCGCGCTGCGCAAGACTCTCCATGGGCTGGAGGGAAATCCCGGCAGGAAGCCGAAGAGGAGGCATTTCCGCTCCTCACGCCCGGATCCCATTCCTGCCTCCACTCTGGTCCACGACTTCGCTCCGCCCAGAGGTGATCCCCACCAGAGAGCTGCGTCATTCAGGAATCCCCTGGAGAAGCTCCAGCGCGCAGCTGCTTCCATCTGGGATCACGTAGCGGTGGTTTGTTTAGCAACAAGTCCTTCTCTGGCTTTTAAGCATATGACGGCGGCAGTCAGACTGGTGGAGAGGAATCCTGGGCTAAGGGATTTCCCGGAGTTTGCTGATCTCCTTGCCTTGGTCTCGGCACAGGAGCAGCGATTCCCGAACCTTACCTTCGCCTCGCCCCCTGCAAGTAGCCGTTGTCACACTGGTCGACCTCAGCAAGAATCCCGTCCGGATCCAGATCCGGGTCGCCGCAAAGACTCAACTCCCCACACAGCTGTCACTCCCGCGCCTCATCAGAGGGGAAATCCCGCAGCCTCGTCTCCCGAGCCATCCTTCCCCGCTGCTACGTCAGCGTCCCGGGCCCGGCTCATCTTGGCTGTTACCCCCTCCTCCTCGATGCATTTCCCGGCTGCTGTGTGCATCCAGAGTCCTGTCTCGGTGAGCTCCGTCCCGGAACCATCGTGAGCGGCTCCCCGACGTCTTCCCAGGGGGTCCTCCGTTACTGGCCAGCGGGAGAAGGGAGAAGCAACATCCGCCACAGCGGTCACCACCCAGCCTCCAGGAGACAGGCAAGTCCCAGTTAATCCATCCACTTATTGTGATTTGCTCTGTCAGACTCCTGAAGGTGGAGTTCGGGGTTCGCAGCTCCCCGAACTCCCACCACCTGCTGTGGCTGTAATTATTAATCCCGCATCCTCTGTGTCTCCCTCCGCTGAGCGGTCCTCGACGCCAGGCCAACGTCGTGGGATTAGGAGGGGGCCTGCGGTTCTGAAGAGCCTGGTTCCGGTTCCGCAGCTACGCCGTGGGCGGAGGAGGAGAGCGGACTGCTGCGTGGAACCTGCGCCGACGACGAAGCGTCCCCGGGTCTCCACGGAGGAGCGTTCCGGCCCAGCTGGACAGGGTTCTCCTGCCACCACGCCGTGTGGGCCATCGGCGTGGGCACCGGTGCCGGAGGACTCGCAAGCTGCACGTACCATCATGCCAGCTGCGGAGCCCGACGCAGCTGAGTGGGAGCCTGAAGACGACCTCCTGACACTTGAACCTGGATCTTTGCAGTCCTGGATGGCGTCAGAACCCGAGATCAGGCAAGTGCTCTACTTTTTTTTCTCCTTCTCATTTTAGAGCATTTTAGCCTGTCTCTAGGGGAGATGAGCCGGGTGCAGCCGTCCGCTGCGTCCGAGCTTGTGTCGCCGGGTTCTGGCGCTGCCGATGATCCTGATCCCGGTTCTTTTCTCTCTCCTGAGCCTTCTCCCAGGGTCGCCGGCGAGGAGCTGCTATCACCCGCTGTGCCAGAGGTTCCTGGTTCGGGATTGGAGGTCGGTTCTGGTGCGGCGCCGACCCAATCGGGGTCCGATGTGGGTTCCACCGAGACCCAATTGGGGTCCGTCACGGGAGCAGCCGCTATCCTATCGGAGTGCTACGCGGGTGCTACAGAGACCCAATCGGGGTCCAACGTGGGTGCGGCACCAGTGATGTCCAGGTCCGGTGAAGGAGCTACAGATCCCCTGCCATCGGACATTGGACCGGCTCATCATCATCTTCTTCCCCTTATTCGTCGTCATCTGAGTCACCCTCATCTTTCCCCCAAGCTTTCTCCACCAGGGCCCATATGGACCTCTCACTTTAGGCCCAGCTTGCCCTCATTGTGTGGTACGCAGGAGCCACTGCCAGGGACAGACTAAGGCTGCAGCGCGTCATGCGCACTGCTGAGAAGGTGATAGGCTGCAAGCTCCCATCTCTCCAGGACCTGTACATCTCCAGGACCCGGAGGTGTGCTGGCCGGATCATAGCTGATCCTTCACATCCTGGTCACGTGCTGTTTGCCCCCCTCCCCTCAGGTAGAAGGCTTCGGTCCATTCGGACTAAAACCTCTCGGCACATGAACAGCTTTTTCCCCTCTGCCATCAGACTGCTGAACACTAAGTGACTTTTGACTCTCGTGCACTATGTACAGCAGCTCAACCAGACTCATGTCATTCATCACTGTTTTTCTGTTGCATTATTGACTGCACTATGTGGTACTTCACATTATCTGCTACGTGCTAATTTTTTAAACTGCCTTGACTAGTACTACTCATTATTACTAGTATTATTATTATTATTACTTATTATTACTTATTTTTCTACACTTATTGCACGTTTCTAGTCCTTTAGTTTTTTAGTTTATCCCTTTTTCTCATTATGTTTTTAATGTTGCAGCATGGCACCGAGACAAATTCCTAGTTTGTGTATCACATGAACAATGGCAATAAACCTGATTCTGATTCTGATTCTGATTCATTATCTTCCTCCACAGGGAAGCCATTGCCCCTCTCTCCCCTTCGGGCCTGGTGGCTGAGCAATGCGGGTCGGCTGCCAGAGGGACTGCCGTGCCTATTCGGCTCTTTGGTGCGGCCGCCCGACCCATTGGACTTCCTGTTCGGCGATCTGGTCCGGCCGCCCGAGAGACTGTGTTTTCTGGCCTGGGATTCGGGTAGGCCGCCGGAACTTTTCCCTTCACCCCTGTTGGCGGTTTGGACGCTGGGTGTGGGGAGACCCCCCGAACTGAATTTTTTCTGCTGTGCTTAGCCTTTGTGTTTTTGGGTGGATGCAGCCATGTAATCCCTTATCGCTTCGCGTTCAGCGTGTCTTTTTTTTTCTCTCTTCTCTTCCTGTTTGAGGGATGCCTGTACTTATTGGATTTTGCCCTTAGGAGTATTTCCTCTCATTTTATGGTCTCCTGGGTTGTCTTCCTTTGAATTTGTCTGTACTTTATTGTTGTCTATGGAGTATTGTGGTTTATTCCTGTACCTCATTCTGTTATTGTCACGTTTATCCTCTACCTAATTAGTGGGTTTTTTTTCTGTCCGTCCGTATATTGTCTGTGGAGTATTGTGGTTTTTTCTGTGCCTCAGTCTCTGTTATTGCCACTTTTATCCTCTGCCTAGTAGTGATTTTTTTTCTATCCGTCCGCATATTATTGTCCTTGGAGTATTGTGTGTTTTTTTTTCCCCGCTTACTCTGTATTGTTTCATTATTTGCTGATGTTTTTACTTCTTCTGATTCTCTCCCTCCTGGCCTGTGCGCCCCATCCGCCCACCCTAGGTGGGGGGAGGGGGGCTTGGGTGTTACTGGCCGTTCTGAGCCCGGCATGGAGGGGGAGGTACTGTCACGGGCCGTTCTTACCGGCCCGGCTCTTATTGTGACAGCGTCTCAGCGGGCTCCCAGCTGTCAAGCTTCGGGACAGCTGGAGCCCAATTACCTCATCAGCTGAGACGCTGTCAACCATTATAAAAGGGAGCAGCTCCAATCATTCGGGGCTGTGACCTTGCACATGATTATCCACGCTCTTCTCTGGCGTGGGTATGGCTGGAACCCCTACGTCCGGCGCCAGCCACCCTTCTGTCATCCTGCATCGTGTGTAAGTGTTTACCCTTGTTATCGTTTGTGTTTTGGCCCCACGAGGCCCTGTTCCTTTGTTCCTTTCCCCTTATCACAATAAATAACGCAAACTCACTGGTCTGCCCTCGGCTCTCATTGTATGGCTCGCGAGAGCCATACGTAACACTGGGCTGCATGTGACCCGCGGGTTGCTAATTGAATAGGTCTGGTTTAAAATATTTCTGAAACAACTAACACGTGGATTATTTGGCATTGTTCATGTTTATATCCAATCAATCAATCAAACTTTATTTGTATAGCACTTCTCAAACATTAATTGCTGCGGAAGTGCTTTACATAGATAAAAGCAGTAGACAAATTTAAATACATCTATTTGCATGATACATCACATCCCTCCCAACCCTCACACACACACACACACACACACACACACACACACACACACACACACACACAGAGCCTCCACCCACCCAAGCCAGAGTGACCCATGAGACCAACACCCTTGCAGATGGGCCAAGCAGCATCCGGCATGAGGGGCTCCACTGAGGAAAACACTGGAGCTAAAACACATAAAATACAAAATGATGCTAGGAACATATAAAACAAAGGGAACTAAAAACCCATACTTATAAACTAAGCAAAAAACACATCTAAATAAAAGAGATAAGAAAATCTAAAAACAAATGGAGCTAAGAAGGATGGAAAACAGCACATGAATGACTACTTCAATAATAGTTAAACAGGTTTGTTAAAAGCGAAATTAAAAAGGTACAAAATGAAACTAAGAACACATAGAACAAGAGGAATTAAAAACCCATACTTACAAACTGAACTAAAAACACATCAGAATAAAAAGAAAGATGAGAAAATGTCATGAGCCGAGCTGGTGGTTCCCAAGCTCAGGCTTCATGACGGTTTCCTGTTCCATATTATCTGTGTTTTATGCTACCTTTGGCTTTCCATATGTTTTTCTGTGCCTTTTGCCTCTGGTAGCCACTCCTCCCTCTCCTGTCAGTTTCTGACAGGTGATTCCAATCTGTCATCATCTGTTCCTCTCTCTGCTCAAATTCACATGCACTCACACACACACTCTCACCCATACACACACTATCATTCACACCTGCTTTCCATCAACTCTTCAATCACTGATTTGCACCGGCAATCACGGTGATCATCAGGGCTGGTGTTAATTAAGCCCTGTCCGTCCTCCTGTGCATTGTCGGTGCATTGGATTGCCATCTGCCTGCACACAGTAAGTCGTTCTGTTCAGCCTACTCCTTGTTTTTGGACTTTTTCCTCTGGACCGTGTTTGCCGTTGTTCTCTCAGAACCTCGCTCCGACACATCCATGTACGTCCTCCTCCCTGGTCTACATTTCTCGTTTTTCCCCAGTGGCCAGTGTTATCCTGGGGCTGATGTGAACAGTTATTCTTTAGTCCAAGACTTGACTTTACTGACCTGTATCCGCCTGCTGTGCAGCCTACCTTTAGGAATCTTATGTTGGTGTTTTTGCCTGCTGATTTATTGTAATAAAACTCACTCTTGCGTGAGGTGGAGCAGCAGGCAGTGTGTTTTCTGGAAGACATCCTGGTGCAGGCACAGGCATCCATGTCCCTGGAGGTGCATTCGGAATGCTGGGATGCCGCTGCGCGGGTGATGGAGGCATTCCCCGGTCTTTGGGATTACGCGGAGGCCAAGGACATTCTCCACACCCTGTATCCCCTGTCGTTGATGGCACCGGCTGAAGAAGCCCCGATGCCAGAGCCATCCTCCACGAGAAAGAAGCCCGCCCGTCGCAAGAAGCCTCCAGCCTCTCTCACGACAGCCCCACCTTCTCCTCCTGAACTCTGGCCTGCTCCATCCGCGGAGAAGATGGAGGAATGGAGACTGATGTTGCTGGCAGAGGCGGATCTCCTCCTGGAGGTGAAAACGTGGCTCCTCCCGGAATTAGCCTTGGAGTTTGAGGAGCTTTCTCCTAGAGTACCAGAGCCTCAGCCTGGAATGGAGCACGCTCCAACCCTGGAGTCTCCACAACCCCGTGAAGAGTCCATGCCTCTTTCTTGTCATCGCCAAAGTTCCTGGAGGTCTCGCCAGAAGAATGGTGCCATCACTCAGCCAGCAACTCTTCTTTCACCGGAGGAGGGGAATACTGCAGCAGGGCCGCCATTTCCTGCTGCTGCGTTGCCTGTAGCCACCTCCTCCACAACTTTTACCTCCGCCAATGTGGGGGCTGCAGTTTTTCCCCAAATTCTTCTCCTTCTGTGCCTGTTTTGGAGGTTTCTCCTCTGCATATAGAGGAGCCCAGGGCCGCCATGGACACAGAGGGAGATAAAAGAGCTTCTGAAGCCACTGGAGACATCGAACACCAGGAGAACAGGCAAGTTCCTTCTCATTTTTCTTTTATTAATGAACAATTTTGCCTGTTCTCTGGCCAAGAAACTCAGGTTCTGCAGTCCCCTGAGCTCTCTGTGCCAGCGGCATGTTACAGCTCCTCACCAATCCTCTCCGTGTCCCCACTGTGTGCTCCTGTGAGCTCGCCGGTTCCCGAGCCAAGTCGCCAGACAGAGGAGAGGTCTGAGGCCCTGGAGGATCCGGTGCCAGGGTCGGCAGTGGGGCAGCCCTCAGCTGCCACGTCGGATGAGTTGTCAATGTGGGGGAGATTGCCTCGGGGCCCCAAGACTGCAGTCACCATCCTGCCTGCTGCGCGAGCTGTTGCAGCAGAGCCACCCTCCAAGCTGGGCCTTCTGGAGGCTGTACCTAGGACGTCAGAGATGGAGTCCTGGATGGCGGTGGAGCCCGAGTACAGGCAAGTGCTCTTGTTTGTTTCTCTTTTTCCTGAATTAGAGCAAACTTGTCTGGCTCTTGGGGAGGAGAGTCGGGGGCAGCCCTCAGCTGCACCTGAACCCTCCATGGGTGCAGCATTTTCCCAGCCTGAGGGGCCAGCACTTCCTGGAATGCCGGAGTCCTGGACAGTGGTGGGGCCCAAGTTCAGGCAAGTACGCTCTACAGCTTCTTTTCTGCTAGTTTGTGAGCCATCTTGCCTGACTCTAAGTGACGAGAGCCAGGGGCAGCTTGTCGCTGTACCCAGGCTCACCCCGCTGAGCTCTGCCACTGCCGGCGGCCCTGACCACATCTTTCTCTCCCCTGTCTCTGAGCTTCCTCTCAGGGTCACCAGACAGCGGTCAACTACACCTGGAGCTGTCGATGATCCAGGTTGGTTGTTCAGGGATGCTGCAGAACCTCAGAGGGAGGTCACCATGGGTGCAGCAGACTGTCAGCTGGAGGTCACCACGGCTGCAGAAGAGCCCCAGCTGGAGGTCACCGCGGCTGCAGAAGAGCCTCAGTTGGAGGTCACTGCGGGTGCAGCGGAGCTGGCCCGGTTGGGGTCCACCGCAGGTGCAGCAGCGCCCCGAGCCAGGATTACCGAGGATGTGGTGGATCTGCCGGAGGACACCGTGGCCCCCTCCACCTCTCTGTCCGATGCCATGGGGGTTCTCTCCCTATGGTCTGGTCACTCTGCAGCGAGCCTTCCGGTGGGCAGGCTGCCTCCTGCTTTATCCCACCGGTCTTGGTGGCTTTACTGGGTGGGCCGACCACCTGAGGGACTGAGTCTCTGGGCTGGATGGTTCGTGTTTTCTGGCAGGCCGCCGGACTCTACTCCCCGAACTGCCTGTTGGACCTGGGATTTCGGTCGGCCTGCTGAACTCTGTGACTCTTTGGCCTAGGGGGGCTTAGTCTTTTGTCTCTGGGTTTTGGGGCCCTGGTATGTTTTTTCTGTTGCAGTCTTGAGCAGGGTTGGTTTTTGTTCCCTCCTAACCTGTTCCCCCCACTGCCCGCCCTGGGTAGTTTGTTCTAGTTCCGGTTGGGGGGGGGGGGGCAGGTTGTCCCTGGTTTTAATGGTACTTTGGGTCTCTGGATTCCACCTCTTGAGAGGGGGGCTCTGTCATGAGCTGAACTGGTGGTTCCCAAGCTCAGGCTTCATGACTGTTTCCTGTTCCATATTATCTGTGTTTTATGCTACCTTTGGCTTTTCATATGTTTTTCTGTGCCTTTTGCCTCTGGTAGCCACTCCTCCCTCTCCTGTCAGTTTCTGACAGGTGATTCCAATCTGTCATCATCTGTTCCTCTCTCTGCTCAGATTCACATGCACTCACACACACACTGTCACCCATACACACACTATCATTCACACCTGCTCTCCATCAACTCTTCAATCACTGATTTGCACCGGCAATCACGGTGATCATCAGGGCTGGTGTTACTTAAGCCCTGTCTGCTCTCCTGTGCATTGTCCGTGCATTGTATTGTCATCTGCCTGCACGCAGTAAGTCGTTCTGTTCAGCTTACGCCTTGTTTTTGGACGTTTTCCTCTAGACCGTGTTTGCTGTTGTTTCCTCAGAGCCTCGCTCTGACACATCCATGTAAGTCCTCCTCCCTGGTTTACATTTCTCGTTTTGCCCCAGTGGCCAGTGTTACCCTGGGGCTGATGTGAATTGTTTTTCTCTAGTCCAAAACTTGACTTTACTGAACTGTATTTGCCTGCCGTGCAGCCTACCGTTAGAAATCTTATGTTGGATTTTTTTCCTGTTGATTCATTGTAATAAAACTCACTCTTCATTCGCAAGTGGGCTCATTTCTCCTCATTTGTGCGAACGTAAATGCACACTCATGACAGAAAATCTAAAAACAGATGAAGCTAAGAGGAACGTAAAGCAACAGAACATAAGTAAATGACTACTTCAGTAATAGTTAAACAGGTTTGTTAAAAGCCAAATTAACCTGTGGCACTTCTGTGTTCCACGGGCGGGCACGTCTCTGCGTCCTAGAGCGCACTGAAAAAAAAAGCTGCATTTCCATTCTTCCACTACAGACACAGCCGCGAACAGATTAGATGTGATTGACCTCTCATTCGACTAATAAGAGCCTTGAATTGGGTTTCTGAAACCTTGAAGAACCAATGACTGAAAACCTAGCAAGAAGGACCCGCCTACCAACGGCTGCGAATGCAGCGAGCCAATTGAAGAACAGAAGTTCGAAAGCTGTTTTGTGTAAGGCTGGGTAAAGAGAGACTGACTGCTGCAGCAGATGAAAAAAGGACCCGCAGGAAGAACCGCCACAGACCCAGCAGCACGGAGACCACCCACAAGCGCGACCTGTGTGACAAGGACTGCCATTCGCGCATCGGCCTGTTCAGCCACAGGCGGTGCTGTTCCAGCAGAGTAGACGTTTAGGATTCTCTTCCATGGTCATCATAGACCGACGGAGGCTGACGACGAAGGCTGGGTGACACACACGCGTTCGCCAGTCTTTTTTTTATTACTACTGTTATTTGTTTTGAAAAATCGTTCGCCAAAACCGCAATCATGGAAGCGCAAAACTGCAATAATGGAATTATGTTTTGACCGGGTCGCGAGACCAGAACCATGAGTCCGTAATAAGCGGACCAGCTTCAGGTTCGTCTGACAATGAGGAAGAGAAGTTCACCAGCTATGCTGCTGTTGTGAACAGGTAAGTGTTATAAGCAAAATTATTCTTTATCCCTGAAAATTGTAATGAAAAATGACTTTTGACCGATTGGTAAATTACAACTGTGCGTCATCGCCACATGACGGACCGCGGCGCACGAACGATGTCCGTCCTCTGTAGACACACAGCCCTGAGTGTCTCCTTTCATTAGAGCCCAAGATGAAGCTTCTATATTGAATCATTCAAAAGTTACAGACGTTTTTCCAAACTGTGCCATTTGGCACAATTTGGCACAGTTCAAAAACGCCTGGGAACAACCTGAGGAAAAAGCTGTGTAATATATTCATTTTTTGTGGTATTGTTACAAAATTTGGACCTCAGCTGGATAACACTTGGTTCTACATTTCTGTTGCATTTTCCAGCCCGGATCTGAAGCTGTGTGTTATTTGCAAGCATTTGTATCCAAAAAAACACCCAGGCCAAATTTATTTTCTTCAAGTTCACTATGTTTAGATGACTGTTACTCAGTGGCCGGAGCACTTAGAGAGATTATGACTGTTTTGCCAAAAAATTCAAAGTGTTGTGGAAATGTGAAAATGACGAGGCAGAGTTTATCTCTCGAGTCAGTTTTATTCACATCTTCCAACATCACGAAGCAGAATAAAGAGAACGACAAAAGGGAACTCTCGTCCTTAAATACCAGGACTCTTACAGTTAACAGGTCACATGTCTCACAAAACCATTGCATTATAAAGACAGCAACAATGCATCCTCCTGCATGATATCACACCACTGTCTACAATGCATCCCCTCATTAATCCTTTAATTATACCCCCACAGTCTCCAGCTTTGCATACCAAAGCTAACCCTCTTGCAGCTTCCTGTAATAACCACAGAAGCTCTGCCCTTGCTCTGGTCTAAAATGTGAGTCCAAAAGCAGGTCACGTATGTGTGTCCACCACACAAAGCCCCCCCAGCATTTTAGAACAAACAAGGGAAAAACAACATGCATGCTGTGATAGTATCAATACACATTAGTCCACAAGCTGTCTGGGCTTCCGTCTCCTGCCGTATCTGCTGTAGCTGGGGTTGGACGTCTCCGCGGCGCTGTAACGCTGGGGGTTTGCCGTCTGGGGGTGGAAACCTTCTGTCAGCACCTGTGGGAGTTCTGGGGAGACATTACTCTGTGAAGCCCTCCGCGGGGGTCTACCTCGCCGCGGGGCCCTCGCCAACAGCACTTGCTCATCTGCCACCACAAAAGCGGGTTTGAGTCTGTTTATGCCAACTTTCTCTTCCCTACCCCCCGAATCTAGCAAAAACTGCTTGTCCCCTGTTTCCAGCACTCTGAAGGGTTCGTCATAAGGCGGTCGCAGCGGGGTTTGGTGCGCATTGTGTCTGACAAAAACAAACTCTGCGTTCTTCAAAGTTTTAGGCACAAAAATGCGCGGAAAACTGTGGTACGCGGGGCCGGGCAGCGTGCTTGATTCTATGTTACTCCGCAACAGCTGAGACGGGGTGTCTGGCGCAGGGTTATCTGGGAGAAACTCCCCAGGGAGCCGGAGTGGCTGCGCAAACACGAGCTCTGCTGGGGAGGCTTCTAAGTCCTCTTTAGGCGCAGAACACAACCCCAATAACACCCACGGTAACTTGTCTACCCAATTTGCACCCGTCAGTGACGCCCTGAGAGCTGCTTTCAATGACCTATGAAAACATTCGCATAACCCGTTAGCCTGCGGATTGTACGCGGTTGTGCGGTGAATTGTGACACCCAGGCTGCGGGCCATTGTCGACCAAAGCTCGGACACAAATTGAGGGCCTCTGTCGGACGTAACATCCAATGGAACGCCGAAGCGCGCCACCCAAGCTGTTAAAAATGCGCGCGCAACCTCCTTGGCCGTGGTTGATGCCAGCGGGACCACTTCAGGCCAGCGCGTGGTGCGGTCCACCATAGTGAGAAGGTGTGTGCCCCCTTGTGACAGTGGGAGAGGGCCCACGAGGTCCACATGAACGTGGTCGAACCTCTTGGCCGGAATGTGAAATGGCTCCAAAGGAGCCCTTGTGTGCCTGTGTACTTTGGCTCGTTGACACGCCGTGCAGGCTGCTGCCCACTCTTTAACTTGTTTGCGGAGGCTCGGCCACAAAAAATTTTTCTCCTACCATTTTGACCGACGCGCACACTCCCGGGTGCGCCAAGGAATGAATCGAGTCAAAAATGCGGCGGCGCCACGCAGCTGGTACTACTGGACGCGGCCGACCCGTGGAGACATCGCAGATTAGGGGGGGATACCGTCTTGCAGCACCCTGTTCTCCAGCCTTAACCCTGTTGGTCCAGACTGGAGCGCGCGCACATCCGCGTCACCAACCTGCTCCGCGGCCATGGCTGCGTAATCTATTCCTACGCTGACTGGGGCCGCTACGGCACGCGAGAGGCAATCTGTAACTACAATGAGTTTGCCCGCCACATGCTGGATATCAGTGGTAAACTCTGATATCACGGCCAGCTGTCTCTGCTGCCAGCCTGACGACGGTCCGGAAACCTTGGCCATCGCTAATGTGAGCAGTTTGTGGTCAACGAACGCGGTGAAAGAGCGTCCCTCCAGCCAGAACTGAAAGTGGCGAATGGCCAAATGGAGAGCGAGCAGCTCCCTGTCGAACGTGCTGTATTTATGTTTGCTATCGCGCAAGGTCCTGCTGAAAAAAGCGAGGGGCTGCCAAACCCCGGCTACATGTTGCTCCACGACCACCCCTGTGGCCACCTCTGAAGTGTCAGTGGTGAGCGCTATGCGGGCCGTTGGGTCTGGGTGTGCCAACAACGCAGCCCTTGCCAAAGCTGCTTTCACCTCCGAGAACGCTTGGTCCCGCTCCGGGGACCACTCGACCTTATCCGTGGGTTTCTTTTTTTTGAGCGCAGCATACAGCGGCTGCATGAGTTGTGCCGCGCGGGGGAGGAAACGGTTAATAATTCACCATTCCCAAAAAGTCCTGCAACGCCCTGACCGTCTGTGGCTGGAGAAAATCTGCCACCGCGCGCACTTTATCAGGAAGCGGAACTGCTCCTTCGGGGGAGACGTGGTGTCCTAAAATATCGATCTGCGCCACCTCGAACTGACACTTCGCTGGGTTGATTATTAACCCATGATCTCCCAACCTTCGGAAAACTGTGGCCAGGTGTTTTTCGTGTTCGTCTTCGGACGCGCTGGCTACTAAAATATCGTCCAAGTAGACGAACACGAAAGGGAGATCGCGAAGCACCGCGTCCATCATGCGTTGGAACGTCTAAGCCGCCCCTTTAAGTCCGAATGGCATGCGTAAAAACTCGAATAGGCCAAACGGAGTTATTACCGCTGTTTTGGGTATGTCCTCAGCGTGCACTGGGACTTGGTGGTAACCACGGACCAAGTCTATTTTAGAAAAAACGCGTGCCCCTGCTAAATGAATGGAAAAAATCTTGGATATGCGGGATTGGGTAGTGGTCATGAGTGTAGCGCTGTTGCGGTTTTAACCTGCGGAAATCCCCGCAAGGTCGCCATGATCCATTGGCTTTCGGGACCATGTGCAGCGGGGAAGCCCACAGACTGTTTGAACGTCTGATAATGCCCAACCTCTCCAGGTTGGTGAATTCCTCGCGCACTATGGCTAATTTAGCTGCTTCCAAGCGCCGAGCTTTTGCAAAAACGGGCGGTCCGGTAGTGGTAATAAAATGCTCCACCCCGTGCTTAGCGACTGTTGCCGAAAAAGTGGGGACCGTGAGTGCTGGGAACTGAGTGAGCAGTGTGTGGAACTTACCGCTTGCAGCTGTGTTGGCTTGTGCTGTAGGCGGGGCCACTTGCGCTGTGCAGGGGATAGAATCAAAAGAAAGTGCATTAACCAAGCGCCTGTTAGCGAGATCAACCAACAAACCATGTGAGCACAGAAAATCAGCCCCCAACATATTGAAATTTACTGCTGCTACAACAAAAGTCCACTCAAATGTACGGCCGTGTAGAGACAGAAGCAGAGTCTTCTCACCGAAGGTCTTAATCTCCGAGCCGTTCGCTGCTGACACCCGGGGACCTCCGGAACCAGCTAGTCTGTCCGCGTAGGAAGGCGTGATGAAACTCAACTGGGAGCCTGTGTCGATGAGGAACTGCCTCTCCGAGCGTGCGTCCGACAAGTAGAGCAGCTTGTTCTCCTCCCCGAGGGCTGCAGCTGCTACCGACCCCCGGTCTTGGCGTTTCCCAAACGCCCGAACTGGCACGGTGGTACACATTTGCGTGCCCTCTCTGCAAAACGGCAATGGTCGAAACAAAGGACGTCCAATCCGCGTTCCCTGGCCCCCGCCACCGCCGTCGTCGTTGCGTCTGGTACCGCTGCCTCTGGCCTCCTGTCGTCTCCGGTCGCCGCGCTGAGTTCTGCTGTAGCAGCCGCGGCTGCGCGCCGCTTGGTGGCGTTGACAATCCGCTGCGCTTCTTGACCCAGCGCGCGGTAGTCCCGTTGGGCCAACAGTGGCGAACTGGCCAGGGTCGCTCTCGCTGCTGACGGTATAGTCCTGAGGAAGAGGTGGGTGAAAATGAAGTGATCGTCGTCAGAGTCTTTCAACCTCAACAACTTCTCCATCAGGTTCGCGGGCATGTCATTTTCCGACTCCGTCAGCGCTAGCAGCCTCTCTGCTCGCTCCTCCGCCGAGGGGGTGAATTGCTGGATGAGTGCAATACGTGCCGTATTTGTCATCGTCCGGCGGCTGGTCGATCAGGCTCTCCACATGCTGGACCGTGTTGTTGTCCAGCTTTGCGACTACGTGGTAGAATCTTGTGGCATCTACCGATATCCCCCGGAGGTTGAACTGCGCCTCAACCGCGTTGAACCAGGAGCGTGGATTGTTCTGCCAGAAGTCTGGTAGCTGGACTGTAGCGGCATTCTCTTGGATGGGGGCTCCTGACGAGGCTGGCCCGGGGGAATTCTCCTCTTTCATGATACGTCTTAGGGTCACCAGTGTGGAAATGTGAAAATGACGAGGCAGAGTTTATCTCTCGAGTCAGTTTTATTCACATCTTCCAACATCACGAAGCAGAATAAAGAGAATGACAAAAGGGCACTCTCGTCCTTAAATACCAGGACTCTTACAGTTAACAGGTCACATGTCTCACAAAACCATTGCATTATAAAGACAGCAACAATGCATCCTCCTGCATGATATCACACCACTGTCAACAATGCATCCCCTCATTAATCCTTTAATTATATCCCACAGTCTCCAGCTTTGCATACCAAAGCTAACCCTCTTGCAGCTTCCTGTAATAACCACAGAAGCTCTGCCCTTGCTCTGGTCTAAAATGTGAGTCCAAAAGCAGGTCACGTATGTGTGTCCACCACAGTGTTTTCTTTTAAATGAGACCAACCCCATGAAGATGCTGCAAAGGGTTGAAGAACAGCTTTTGATTTACTTTGGGCACGTTATTTTTTGGCGTTTTTAGGGAAATTGACCAGAGTGCAAGGGGTTAAAAAGGTGGGTCTTGAGCCTGTTCTTAAAAACATCTATTGTCTCTGTGACCCTCAGGATCTCTGGCAGGCTGTTCTACAGATGAGGACCATAGTAGTGAAAGGAGGCTTCACCATAGGTCTTGGTCTTGACTTTGGAAAGACCAAGACTTGACTTTTGGATCTTCAGGTCGGGGAACAGGGAGATGCTGAAGTCCATACAGAGGGAGCTGAGGAGAAAGATCAGAGAAGGCAAGGACAGCTTCAGAAAGAAGATGGAGGACAAGCTGCAACAGAGCGACATCAGCGGGGTCTGGAGAAACCTTAAAACCATCTCTGGGCTCCAGAATACCTCCCCCCAGGCCACAGGGGTGGGGGGGGTGGGGGGGGCAGGGAGTGGGCGAACAATCTGAATCTGTTTTTCAATAGGTTTGACCAACCGCCCACCCTCTTGTGTGGTACCTGTACCAAAAACTTCCCACCCCAAAGACCTGAACAGCTACAGACCGGTGGCCTTGACGTCCCACATGATGAAGACCCTGTAGAGACTGCTCCTTGCTCACCTTCGACCCCTGGTGGGACCAGCGATGGATCCACTCCAGTTCGCCTACCAGCATGGCATTGGGGTGGAGGATGCGGTGATCTTCCTCCTTCACCGTTCTCTGTCCCACCTGGAGAAGCCCAGGAATGTGGTGAGGATCATGTTCTTTGACTTCTCCAGTGCTTCCAACACCATCCAAACGATGATCCTGAAGGACAAGCTGCTGTGCGCAGGGGTGGACCAGCACCTGTCATCATGGATCCTGGACTACCTCACGAACCGGCCTCAGTTTGTGAGAACCCGGGACTGTGTGTCCGACACGATCATTGGTAGCACGGGGGCCCCCCAGGGAACAGTTTTGGCTCCCTTCCTGTTCACCCTTTATACTGCGGACTTCTCACACAACACAACACACTGCCATCTACAGAAGTTCTCTGACGACTCTGCGATTGTTGGCCTCATCTCCAATGGAGATGAAGCTGAGTACAGAGGGCTTATCCAGGACTTCGTGGACTGGTGCCATCGGAACTGCCTCCAGATCAACGCGAGGAAAACTAAGGAGCTGGTGGTGGACTGCCGCAGGCAAGGACAACCCCTCACAGCACCAGTAAATATACAGGGAGCAGACATCGAGATGGTGACATCCTACAAGTACCTGGGTGTTCATCTGAACAATAAACTAGACTGGTCACACAATACTGACGCACTCTAAAAGAAGGGACAGCGCAGGCTGTTCCTACTGAGGAGACTCAGGTCTTTTGGTGTACAAGGGGCACTGCTGAAGACATTCTATGACACGGTGGTTGCATCAGCCATCACTTTTGGAGTGGTCTGCTGGGGCAGTGGCGTTACAGCAGCCGATAGGAAGAGACTGAACAAACTGATCAAGAAAGCTAGCTCTGTCCTGGGGCAGCGCCTTGATCCAGTGGAGGAGATAGGAGAGAGAAGGATGGTGGCTAAACTGTCATCTCTGCTGGAGTCCGAGTTCCACCCTATGCAGGACATACTGGATGCACTGAGGAGCTCATTTAGCAGCAGACTACATCATCCCAGGTGCACAACCGAGAGGTTTCGCAGGTCCTTCCTACCAATGGCTGTCAGACTGTACAACCTAAGCAGGGCTGCTCGCAGAGATAGCAAAAAGACGTGACAACCTAATAGTTTTGAATGCAAAAGACGCAATAGACTTACACAATGGTCCCCTCCGGTATACAACTAGGAAAATACCGGTCGCTATGGAGGGTGAGAATATGTATGGGTACATAATCATACCATGTAGGATAACTAAGTAGATGGTTATGCTGTTTCATCCCATCTAGCAACAATGCTCTGCACTGTGTGTGTTTATATATCTACATATTTATTCCATCTAGCTACAATGCTCTGCACTGTGTGTCTGTGTATATATATATATATATATATATATATATATATATATATATATATATATATATATATATATTTATAGTAATATGTACATATGTATATTAGCTGCTCTTGTTTTTTGTTTTTTTTTCTTGCCTTCTGATTATTGCTCTGAGTGTTGCTATCCCTGTGCTGTTGCAATCCTGGAATTTCCCCCTTGTGGGACTAATAAAGGCTTATCTTATCTTATCTTATCTTATCTTATCTTAAAAGGCCAGTACCAGATGACCTCAGGGTCCACGAGGGCTCATAAGGTAAAAGCAACTCAGACAGATAAGAAGGCCCGAGACCGTTGAGGCATTTAAAAACTACTAAGAGAACCTTAAAATTGATCCTAAAATGCATGGGGAGTCAATGCAGCGATTTTAAAACTGGTGTAATATGCACCCGTCCCCTGGTCCTTGCTACCAGTCGTGCTGCTGAATTTTGGAGCAGTTGGAGATGTGATGTCTTTTTGGGGGGAAGACCAGAGAGCGGGGCATTACAGAAGAAGAAGAAGAAGAAAAAGTAGAATTTTATTTATATAGCACTTTTCACAGATAAAGATCACAAAGTGCTTTGACAGTAAAAATGCAGAGTAATATAAAAACAAGGAAATTTAAGCAAAAAGAAACATTGAAACATACGATTAAAATTATAAAATAATTAAATAAATAAGAACCAGGCCACCAGTCAAGTAAAAGCTCACCTAAATAACAGTGTCTTCAACTGTTTTTTAAAAGAATTAACCAAATCAGTCAGACGCAGAGACAGAGGGAGAGCGTTCCACAAGCGGGAGCAACAGACTGGAATGACAGATCACCTCTGGTTTTATAGCGCGTTTCAGGGACCGAGAAGAGATTCTGGCCTGAAGACCTGAATGATCGACCTGAAGAATATGCGGTTAAAAGATCACAAATGTATTTTGGGGCTTGGCCATGATTTGCTCTAAAGTTCAAAACTAGAATTTTAAAAATCAGTACGAAATTTGACTGGTAGCCAGTGAAGAGTAACTAAAATTGGGGTGATTTGGTCCCATTTGTGAGCTCCCCATAAAAACCTGGCCGCAGCATTCTGAGCAGTCTGTAGGCGGTTTAACAAACCCTTCTTAAAACAGGTAAAAAGAGCGTTGCAGTGATCGATTCTGGTTGAAATAAAAGTGTGAATAATCATCTTGAGATCTGAGCTTGATAATAGCTCAGTCTATATGACTGGTAATTAAAGCATGCATCAAGACTTCCGTGCTAGCAGGAGAGAGAAAAGGACGGACTCTGGCTTTATTCCTAAGATGGTAAAATCCAATTTATGTGATGTATTTAATGTGTGAAATAAAATTAAAATCAGAGTCTAGAAGAACACCCAAGTTCTTGACACAATGTGTAGGTTTTAAACCAAGCAATATAGGTGAAAGTTTCTCTCTCTTGTCTTCAGGACCGATGATTAAAACTTCTGTTTTGTCCTGGTTGAGCTGTAGGAAGTTCTCTGCCATCCATGACTTTATATCTAAAATACAGTTCAGAAGGGCATTAATTGGTTTTGTGTCATCAGGAGACATGGCAATGTACAGCTATGTGTCAAGATATAGTGGTGTGAAAAAGTGTTTGCCCCTTCCTGATTTCTCATCTTTTTGTATGTTTGTCACACTTAAATGTTTCAGATCATCAAAACAAATTTAAATATTAGACAAAGATAACACAAGTAAACACAAAATGCAGTTTTTGAATGAAGGTGTTTATTATTAAGGGTAAAAAAAAATCCAAACCTGCATGGCCCTGTGTGAAAAAGTGATTGCTCCCATGCTAAAACATAAATTAACTGTGGTTTATCACGTCTTTGCAAAGCTGAGTTCAATTTCTCTAGCCACACCCAGGCCTGATTACTGCCACACCTGTTCTCAATCAAGAAATCACTTAAATAGGACCTGCCTGACAAAGTGAAGTAGACCAAAAGATCCTCAAAAGCTAGACATCATGTTGCAATCCAGAGAAATGCAGGAACAAATGAGAAACAAAGTAATTGACATCTATCAGTCTGGAAAAAAGAAATAAAGCCATTTCTAAAGCTTTGGGACTCCAGTGAACCACAGTAAGAGCCATTATCCACAAATGGCAAAATCATGGAACAGTGGTGAGCCTTCCCAGGAGTGGCTGACCAACCAAAATTACCCCAAGAGCGCAGTGACGGCTCATCCAAGAGGTCACAAAAGACCCCACAACATCCAAAGAACTACAGGCCTCACTTGCCTCAGTTAAGGTCAGTGTTCATGACTCCACCATAAGAAAGAGACTGGGCAAAAATGACCTGCATGGCAAAGTTCCAAGACGAAAACCACTGCTGACCAAAAAGAACGTAAAGGCTCATCTCATTTTTCCCAGAAAACACCTTGATGATCCCCAAGACTTTTGGGAAAATACTCTGTGGACTGATGAGACCAAAATTGAACTTTTTGGAAGGTGTGTGTGTCCCATTACAGCTGATGTAAATAACACAGCATTTCAGAAAAGGAACATCATACCAACAGTAAAATATGGTGGTGGAAGTGTGATGGTGTGGGGCTGTGTTGCTGCTTCAGGACCTAGAAGACTTGCTGGGGTAAATGGAACCATGAATTCTGCTGTCTACCAAAGAATTCTGAAGCAGAATGTCTGGCCATCTGTTTGTGACCTCAAGCTGAAGTGCACTTGGGTTCTGCAGCAGGACAATGAACACACCAGCAAGTCCACCTCCAAATGGTTTAAGAAAAACAAAATGAAGACTTTGGAGTGGCCTAGTCAAAGTCCTGACCTGAATCCAATTGAGATGATGTGACATGACCTTAAAAAGGCGGGTCATGCTCGAAAACCCTCCAATGTGGCTGAATTACAACAATTCTGCAAGGATGAGTGGGCCAAAATTCCTCCACAGCACTGTAAAAGGCTCATTGCCAGTTATCGCAAATGCTTGATTGTAGTTGTTGCTGCTAAGGGTGGCACAACCAGCAATTAGATTTAGGGGGCAACCACTTTTTCACACAGGGCCATGTAGGTTTAGATTTTTTTTTCCCTTAATAATAAACACCTTCACTTAAAAACTGCATTTTGTGTTTACTTGTGCTATCTTCGTCTAATATTTAAATTTGTTTGATGATCTGACACATTTAAGTGTGGGATACAAAAAAATGAGAAATCAGGAAGGGAGCAAACACATTTTCACACCACTGTAGCTATAAAATTGATGCCATGTCTCCTGATAACATCCCCAAGTGGTAGCATATAAAGATTAAAAAGTATTGGGCCTAAAATTGAACCTTGGGGTATCCCATACTTGATTTTATGGATTCCCGAAGAGCATGTATCCATACTTACAAAATAGTGACGATCTGTGAGATAGGAATGAAACCATTCAAGAACAGTACCTGAAAAGCCCACCAGGTGTTTGACTCTACTTAATAAAATGTGGTGATCTACTGTATAAAAGGCAGCACTGAGATCCAGCAGCACCAGAACAGAATGTTTGTGGAAGTACATATCACACCTGATATCATTAACAACTTTTAAAAGGGCTGTCTCAGTACTGTGGTTTGTCCTAAAACCAGATTGAAATTTTTCAAAAATGTTGTGGTCAATAAGAAAATGCTTTAACTGAATAAAAACAATTTTTTCTAAGACTTTACTTAACCCTTTGAGTGTGTGAATTTGCGTGCCCCTAGTGGCAGAGCGCGGCACTGTGCCTGTCGTCTCACTCTCACATGATCGCCTGCATTGGGGATCTGTACTATTTGTACTGATTTGCCAGTTTCAAAAGGTGGCAGACTTCCGTTGGAGGACTCAGTGGATGACACGTAATATACCAAAGAAGAACTCCTAATTTCCTTTTCCTGTTTTTAGCATTATAGCCCAGAAAGCTAATATGTCCGTGATCGGTCACCGTCACTTTTATCGGCTTTGTACGCAGAAAATAGCTGTGGGATACAAGCAAAATTTATGTGGGATAATCATAAGACTTTG
This sequence comes from Pholidichthys leucotaenia, assembly GCA_020510985.1. Lineage (NCBI taxonomy): Eukaryota > Metazoa > Chordata > Actinopteri > Cichliformes > Pholidichthyidae > Pholidichthys > Pholidichthys leucotaenia. The sequence goes on from CM035849.1 coordinate 298,754,129, forward strand.
TAGATGTTATAGAGACTTTAAATGACCGACAGAACGCAAAATAACAACCATGATGGCTGAAAACGCAGCGACCACGCCAGCCAGCCAGCCAGCCAGCCAGCCAGCGAGCCCCCCTTTGTCAAAAGTAAGTAAGAATTTTCTGGGGTTTTTTGTGTGTGGTTTTTTTTTAATATATATATTGTACTGATTTCTTGTTCATATACTTTAAAGATAAGATGATGAGGTTCGTCTGTACAAAAAACAGTGTCAACTGTGACTGAACCATTCTGTGTGTAAATACATCCAAAGTCCAGTTTTGACTGAGTTATGGAATTTAAAGAGGTGCCGTGACATTATGCAAATTAGATGGGTAAATTTATTCCTATCTGAAACTTTGGATCATATTTTACATCTTTGTAATTGACAGTAAGCCATCATCTCTTACCACTTTCAAGTTATAGCCTTAGAAATCTGAACTATTTTATTGACAAAAAATATTTAACACTTTTGACCACTAGGGGTTATGTTGCAATTTGGCGACAAACACACTCAAAGAGTTAAGAACGGTAAGTTGGATACAGGTTGATAATTACTGAAGATGTCAGGATCTAAATTACTCTTCTTCAAAAGGGGCTTCACCACAGCCATTTTAAAGGCTGTGGGGAAGACACCAGTCCAAAGAGAGCAGTTTACTATATTTGAAATCTCATGTTCGAAGAATCCATAAAATGTTTGAAAAAGTGATGTGGGAATTGGATCTAAAAGGCAGGAGGTCAAGTTTACCTGGGAGAAAACTCTACCAAGCATCTTAGCATCAACCAGGACAAAACAGTCCAGTGCTTCCTCAGATAAAAGTGAGCCTAAGCTTCCATCAAAAAGAGTCTTCTGATCAGATAAAATGTTGGATCTAATAGAATCAACCTTGCACCTGAAGTGATCTGCAAATCTCTCACATAAAGAGTTGGGTGGCAGGTTTGTGTGTTTATGAAAATATGGGTTGATTAAGTGATCAGAGGTTGCAAAAAGGACTTTAGAGTTATTGTTATGGGTTGAGATTATGTTGGCAAAATACTCTGTTCCTGATTTGTTTTAACTGTATTATTGTATATTTTTAATTTATTCTGTAGTATTTGATAGATGATTGTTAATTTATTTTTTCCCTCCATTTCCTCTCAGCCATCCTGCACTCTCTTCAGTTTTTGGATTTGATTATTTCTCCATGGAGGCTTTGGTTTACTTTTAACTTTCCTTGTGATTATTGGGGCAACTCTGTCAATGCTTGATCTTAGTTTACTGTTAAAATTATCAACAATAAAATTACAGGACGCGGATAAAATAACGGGGAGTGTTGTGCAACAGTTTGATAAAATCAGCAGCCACTTCAGGCATCAGAATGCACTTCCTCACAGTTCGCACCAAGGTCTCCCATTGCATAAAACCAGTGATGTTAAAAAAACACACAGTAATGATCAGATACAGCGAAGTCAACAACAGAGGACACAGTAGTCGGCAGGCCATGGCTAATGACAAGATCCAGAGTGTGTCCCCTGTTGTGAGTCGGCTGCATGACATGTTGAGTAAAATTCATGGACGTGAGCAGGTCATTAAACTCTTCTGACATATGGTCGCCCTGCTTATCAGTGTAGATTAAAATCACTGGAAATGAGAATAAAATTATATGAGGAATGGATTATTGATAAAAAAAAACCCTCAGAGAACTCATTAATAAAAACAGGGCAGTATTTGGGTGGTCTGTAAACTGTGATGCATAAAATTGTGGGGTTGCTAAAGACAAACTCGTGGTGCTCAAATCTGGTATACTGATCAGGTAAAATTTGCTTTACCACAAGTGAGGAAGAAAAAATAGAGGCAGTACCCCCGCCCTTCCTGCCCTTTCTTATCAAAAAACTGAACTAAAATTTGGTGGGGAGGCCTCAGTGAGAACCGCTGGTGCATCTATAGCAAGCCACATCTCTGTTAACCCCTTGCACTCCAGTCAATTTCCCTAAAAATGCCAAAAAATAACGTGCCCAAAGTAAATCGAAAGCTGTCCTTCAACCCTTTGCAGCATCTTCATGGGGTTGGTCTCATTTAAAAGAAAACACTTTGAATTTTCATAATCTCTCTAAGTGCTCCGGCCACTGAGTTACAGTCATCTAAACATACTGAACTTGAAGAAAATAAATTTGGCCTGGGTGTTTTTTTGGATACAAATGCTTGCAAATAACACACAGCTTCAGATCCGGGCTGGAAAATGCAACAGAAATGTAGAACCAAGTGTTATCCAGCTGGGATCAAAATTTTGTAACAATACCACAAAAAATGAATATATTACACAGCTTTTTCCTCAGGTAGTTCCCAGGCGTTTTTGAACTGTGTCAAATTGTGCCAAATGGCACAGTTTGGAAAAACGTCTGTAACTTTTGAATGATTCAATATAGAAGCTTCATCTTGGGCTCTATTGAAAGGTGACACTCAGGGCTGTGTGTGTGTGTGGGGGGGTTGTCCCCCCCTCACTACAGAGGACGGACATTGGCCATCGCTACATGACGGAATAGTCATGTGGCGACCGCGGCGCAGTCACCGCGGCTCCCCCCCCCCCGCTACAGAAGAGTAGCGGGGGGGGGGGGGTTGCGCTCAAGGTCCGGATGCGGCGCACGAACCGCGTACCGCGGCGCACGGACTTCAGACTTCGTGCGCTGCACAGTTGTAATTTACCGATTGGTCAAAAGTAATTTTTGATTACAATTTTCAGGGATAAAGAATAATTTAGCTTATAACACTTACCTCTTCACAGCAGCAGTGTCCTGGCGAACTTCTCTTCCTCATTGTCAGATGAATGCGACGCTGGTCCCTTGTTACGGACTCGTGGTTCTGGTCTCGCAACCCGGTCAAAACATAATTCCATTATTGCGGTTTTGCGCTTCCATGATTGCGGTTTTGGCGAATGATTTACGACCTTCGTCGTCGGCCTCCGTCGGTCTATGATGACCATGGAAGAGAATCCTAAACGTCTATTCTGCTGGAATAAAAAAAAAAAAAAAAGCACCGCCTGTGACTGAACAGGCTGATGCGCGAATGGCAGTCCCTGTCATACAGGTCACACTTGTGGGTGGTCTCCGTGCTGCTGGGTCTGTGACGGTTCTTCCTGTGGGTCCTTTTTTCATCTGCTGCAGCAGTCTGTCTTCACCCAGCCTTACACAAAACAGCTTGCGAACTTCTGTGCTTCAATTGGCTCACTGCATTCACAGCGTTGGTAGGCGGGTCCTTCTTGCTAGGTTTTCAGTCATTGGTTCTTCAAGGTTTCAGAAACCCAATTCAAGGCTCTTATTAGTCGAATGAGAGGTCAATCAGATGATCTAATCTGTTCGCGGCTGTGTCTGTAGTGGAAGAACGGAAATGCAGCTTTTTTTTCCAGTGCGCGCTTGGACGCAGCACCCTCGTGCATCCTAGAGCGCACAAGAGCGCCTGCTCTAGGACACAGAGACGTGCCCGTCCATGGTACACAGGAGTGCAACAGGTTAAAAATAGACAGTTAATGTTTTTATCTAAAATCAAGTGATTGATGATAAACGTCTTGTTGGCAAGTGAACGTATATTTAAAAGTGCCATATTCCAAGTAGATGGTGAGTTTTTAGATAGATGTACTTTATTGATCCCAAACTGGGAAATTACAGTGTAACAGCAGCATGACAGTTGACAACCAAACAACAGAAACACACACATGACAGACAAAGGGATTACCCACGGAAAGTAAAAACTAACACGACTATAAAACCTATATACATCATAGCTTAATATATGATGACTCATATAAACACATGAATCATCCCATTGCACAAAGAAGGACTATCAGGAGCAGAGTGAAATGTGAGGTACCAGTTAGTCTGTAAAGTGCAGTGTGGCAGCATAGCTATGCCAGAATACAACATCATAGTGAGTTATTGTACAGTGAAATTGCATGTGGCAGGAAAGATTTCCTGTACCTGGCTGTTCGACAACGAAGCTGTAATAGTCTACTGGAGAAAGTGCTTCGCTGTCTATCAAGTGTGTGGTGGAGGGGGTGATCAGGATTGTCCATGATGGATCGCAGTTTATTTAGTGTTCTCCTCTCCACCACTGTCTCAAAGGTTTCTGGTCTGAGACCAGTTACAGAGCCAGCCCTCTTGATAATCTTGTCAAGTCTGTTGGTATCTCTGGCCCTGATACTGCTACCCCAACAGACCGCAGCAAAGAAGATGGCGCTGGTGACAACGGTCTGGTAGAAAAGCTCCAGCATCCTGCTGCACACATTGAAGGATCTCAGCTTTCTCAGGAAGTAGAGTCTGCTCATCCCCTTCTTGTGTGCAGCATCGGTGTTGGATCTCCAGTCCAACCAGCTGCTGATCCTGACACCCAGATATTTGTAGTCCTCAACCACTCCCACATCCTCCCCCCTAATCTGCAATGGCTGAGAAGGCGTCTTCCTCTTCCTGAAGTCAATCACCATCTCTCTGGTCTTGCTGACATTCAACCTCAGGTGATTCTGCTCCGTCCACTCCACAAATCTGTCTACCAGTGCCCTGTACTCCCCCTCCTCTCCTTCTCTTATACACCCCACAACAGCTGAGTCAGAGAATTTTTGCAGGTGGCATGACTCAGTGTTGTACTGAAAGTCAGTGGTGTATAAGGTAAAAAGAAAAGGAGAGAGCACAGTCCCCTGTGGAGCTCCCGTATCACTAGCCACCACTCCAGACAAGACATTGCCCAGCCAGACAAACTGTGGCCTGCCTGTCAGGTAGTCAGTAATCCAGGAGATCACAGAGCTGTCAACCCCCATCATCCGCAGCTTCTCACCCAGCAGCAGTGGCTGGATGGTGTTAAAGACACTGGAGAAATCAAAAAAAGTGATTCTCACAGTGTCTCCTCCACCATCCAGGTGCAGATGGGCTTGTTGCAGCAGGTAGATGACAGCATCTTCAACTCCTAAATGGGGCTGATATGCAAACTGCAGAGGGTCCAGCCACGTCTTCACCTGCGGCCTCAGGTGGGCTAAGACCAGTCTCTCCAGGACCTCCATCACATGAGATGTGAGGGCAACTGGTCGATAGTCATTCAAATCCAATGGAGATGACTTCTTGGGGACAGGAACCAGGCAGGATGTCTTCCACAGCACCGGTACTCTCTCCAGACTCAGACTCAGGTTGTACAGGTGTTTCAGTACCGGAGCTAGTTGGTTGGCACAGGTCCTCAGGGTCCTTGCGGAGATGCCATCCGGGCCCGAAGCCTTCCGCTGACGGAGTCTCTCCAGCTGTTTCTCTACCTGATCGGTAGTCACCGTGAAGTGAGGGAGGGTCCTGGTTCCCCCTGAGGAGGAGGACAGGGGAGATGGAGAGAGGTTCTGCACGGGAGCGTGGGTGGGGAGGGGTGTGTGGGGGTCTGGTTGTGTTGCTCGGATGACAGACTGTGAGTTGAACCTATTAAAAAAGAGATTCAGTTCCTCAGCTCTCTCCTGGCTCCCAGATGGCTGCCTGACTCTCCCCTTGTACCCAGTTATTTGTTTCATTACCTCCCACACATCTTTAGTGTTGTTTTGCCTGAGTTTATCTTCCAACTTCCTCCTATAATTGTCCTTGCACCTCCTCAGCATCTCTCTCAGCTCATGCTGCACTCCCCTCAGCTTCTCCTTGTCTCCAGCCCTAAAAGCTCTCTTTTTTTTTGTTCAGAAGTGCTTTCAGGTCACTGGAGACACATGGTCTGTTGTTGGAGAAGCAGTGTACAGTCTGAGCTGGCATGGTCATGTTTTCACAGAATCTAATGTATTCTGTGATGCAGTCGGTCATATTGTCTATGTCCACCCCATGTGGTTCACAGAGTACGCTCCAGTCTGTCGTCTCAAAGCAGTCCTGCAGTGCATCAGCAGCCTCCTGTGTCCACCTCCTCACAGTCCGTGTATAAGCAGGCTGCCTTTGCACAAGAGGAACGTATTTGGGTGTTAACATGACCATACAGTGATCTGATTTGCCAATTGGAGGTAGAGCTGTGGCACTATATGCATCTCTGACATTGGCATACATTAGATCCAGTGTTTTGTTCTCTCTGGTGGGACAGTCAACAAACTGGTGAAAGTTTGATAGTGATTTTTCCCACTGAGACATGGTTAAAATCACCTATGATGGCCATGAATGCATCCGGGTGCTTCTCCAGTAATGTGGCCGCAGTGGAGCTGATGACATCACAGGCCACCGCTGCGTCACCTGACGGAGGGACATAGACGATAACAATTAAAGTGCACTTCATGTCTCGCGGCATATAATAAGGTCTCATACTGACAGCCAGCAGTCCAATGTCTGGGCTGCAGCACTTTTCCTTCACATAAATGTGTCTAGGATGACACCACCATTCATTAACAAGAAGTGCCACTCCTCCTCCTCTCATTTTCCTGCTGCTTTTCACGTCTCTGTCCCCCCGTATAGTCTTGAAGCCAGGTATCGCTATGTTTACATCTGGGATCTGTGAGTGTAACCATGTCTCTGTAAAACACATGAAACTACACTCACGATACTCCTTTTGCGTCCTGACCAGTGCTGTAAGCTCATCTGTTTTATTTCCCAGCGATCTCACGTTCCCGGTGATGACCATCGGTACAGCTGGCTTATGCTTCCTCCTCCTCCTCCTCATCTTCGCTCCAGCCCTTCGCCCGGGGCGTCTCCTCTTCAGCTCATCCGGGATGAGGGGCTTCACTGCCGGCCGCAGCACTCCAGGTGCCGGCCTCCTCAGTGCAATCAGCTGTTCGCGTGTGTAAACAATGCATCCACCCACACCTCTGTTGATCTCCATTGCCCGAGGAAGAGAAAAAGAAAAGAAAAAACTAGAGAAAGACCGGGCTAACATAGATAAAAAGTTGGTCCATTCTTAGTCGGAGTATTCCTACAGAGCCCTGGTTAATAAGAGACACACTATATACAGGAATAAACAGACAGAAACACAAAGACACGAGAGAGTTGCTACTGGTACGGCCGCCCTGCCTCTGGCGCCATTGAAAAAAAGACAAAAAACCCCCTCATAAATTTAGTGGTAGGTAATTGATTTTCTGTGGATTATTATTAAATGAGGTCTACAGAATATAGGCAGCGTGGTGTAAATTCCTGTGATCTGTATGTTTTATAGATGGAGGTCTGTCAGTGATGAGTGTCCTAAGGAGGAAGGTGGATAGTGAATTAGTTACCAGACCAGATGGCAGAGGGTGACAATAGAGGGGGCTAATGCTAAATATAGCAGTCTTCCTGGAGGTCAGAGATGTGAGTGGATTTGAAGGGGAGGAGGGGTCGTAAGATGTAAACAAGTACAATGGGGTAAAGGAATTGCATAATATCATACTCATCAACTAGTCAGTAGCACTCAAATCAACTGCAATAGAAACAAAGTTTAGTGAATTAGTAATTATTAGTAATTAATTAGTTCCATCTTATACATGATCCACAACCCCCTCCCCCCCAACTCATCAGCCTCAAAATTTTCTGCATAAGATTAATGAAGAAAACTTGTTGTCAGGGTCTGAGCATGGTCTAGGAGACTGTGCTCATGCTTTAAGTTAATTTTTGTTGGTTCTCTGTGCTTAGTATTATTATCCTGGTTTGTTTTGCTTTATTCTTTGCTGCCATGTCTTTAATTTTGATTTTCATCATGCAGTTATTTTCCCTGCCTCATTCTAAGGTTGGTTATTGTGTTTATTTCCATTATCATGTCTCTTGTTATGTTCCACAGGATTTGTCTCTGGTCGGTTTTGAGTTGTGACTAGTATCATTATTATTTATCATGGTTATCTACTCCCTGGTCCTGTGTCCATGTTTGTGCATCGCCGTTCCTGTTTACCTTTCATCTTAGTCCTTCATGTCTCCTGCACCTGTTGCCATGCCCTGTTGTCTCTGATTGCCCCAATTGCTCTCACCTGTCCTGTGTTGCCTTGATTACCCCCTGTTTATATACACTACTCACAAAAAGTTCGGGATATTCAGCTTTCGGGTGAAATTTCAGGATGCACCTAAAATGCATTATAACCTTTACAGGTGAACTTATTTAGACCTTTTCTAACCTTGTGAATGCACATGCCCAGCTGTTCAATGTCTCAGTACCTTTTGCATAACTTGCTATTCTTTAACAAAGTGCTTGAAGGCAAAATTCACAACAGGTGTTTGATCCATGAATCGACCAATAAATTTTCTGGTTCAATTAGAATTGGTATTTAAACAGTCCTCTTCATCATGCTGTTCACATTTTGACATCATGAGACCAAGACAATACATAACAATGGGTTTACTCTGGGATTTCTCCGGTTTCCTCCCACATGCCAAAAACATGCAAGTTAGGTTAACTGGCATCAAACTGGGGATTCCAAATTGTCCTTAGGTATGACTGTGAGAGTGAATGGTTGTTTGTCTCTCTGTGTTGGCCCTGCGATGGACTGGCGATCTGTCTGGGGTGTACCCTCCCTCTCGCCCAAAGATGCTGGGATAGGCTCCAGCCCCCCCGCAACCCGAAAAGGATTAAGCAGAAGAAGATGAATGAATGAATGATCAACAGTTCAGTACAGTGACAACCCGGTACTACCTGACTAACATCATTAATCCAGTCATTGTGCCCCTGCATGAACAACACAGGCCTAATTTCATCTTCATGGATGACAATGCTCCAGCTCATCGTGGTTGCATCATTAGGGAATGGCTGCTGGAGGCTGGGGTACCTCAAATGGAGTGGCCTGTGGCCAATTGGAGTGGCCTTTCTCCAGACCTGAATCTCATAGAAAACCTTATGGGATCAGCTGAGTCGCCGTGTAGAGGCTTGTAACCCTGCACCCCACAACCTCAATGACCTGAAGGCTGCCTTCAAGAAGAGTGGAATGCCATGCATCAACAGACAATAAGTCGACTTGTGAACAGCATGAGACATCGTTGTCAAGCTGTAATTGATGCTCAAGCGCAGATGACAAGTGATTGAGACACTGACTTTTTTGTTGTGGTATAGCCACCACTGTTGTTTGCTTTTGTTTCAATATGTTGACTGAGATGAGGAAATCACCATTGCAAGTTTCTACTTAAATGCCCTACTTTCATGATATGATATCTCTGTAGCGTGAACTTTTTACACTTTTCATAAATTTCACCCGAAAGCCAAATATCCCTAACTTTTTGTGAGTAGTGTATTTGTGTCTCAGTCTGTATCCTGTGCGGTGTCCTTGTCTCATGTCGGTGTGTTACCCATGCTTCTGCCAAGCCTGTATTTTCCCAGAGTCTGAATTATTCCTTGCCAGTGTGTTTTATCGATCTTGCCTGTGTTTTCAGCCTATGAGCTGCATTTTCTGTTCTTGTTTATTTCATTCTCAATAAATTATGGTTTATCAAATCCACCTTGCATGTGGGTCCTCCTCTTTGTTGCCTCAGGTGGGCAACTCTAACAGAAGGACACTGCCAGTCCAGGACCCAGCGGGTGAAAAGAGGAGAAGGACAGGGGGAGAGCGGCCCACCACAGAGGTATTTAAGGATTTAATCTCCTCAGCCTACAGTGCACGCTCCCTGCAGGAAGCCACGGACTGCTGGGGCGCCGTGGCCAACACCCTCAAAGCCCACCTGAGCCTGTGCTTCATTCCTTGGCTACAGGGGCTTCCTCTCCCTCTGCTGCCTGAACCACCGGCCTCCTTGCTGGAACCAGCAATAAATAAATAATAAAGCCACCTATGCTATTTTCTGCAGAGCCTGCTGCATCATGGGCCCCTTGGGAGAGATCCGCTGGCGAGAGAGAAGAGTCTCAGAGACCTCAGTTGGCGCTTGGTGGGTCCAGGTGGAAGGAAGGCATCGGGAGACGCCACTCCTCTTGACGTCGCATACCACCTGCTCTGGCTCTTCATCAGATGAGCTCTAGCATTTCCTGGGAGGACTCGTCCGACTCCCCCGAGGTGGTAGAATGGGAACAGAGGCAAGTACCTTTGCATTCTTTAACATCTACCACCGAAAGGTCTTGTCCTGTTCCCAGTGAAGGGGCTCAGCAGCAGTCATTTACCACTACTGCTGAGCTCTCTCCACCATTATCTGCTGTCATTTCTGCCACTGCTGTTTCCATCCACCCATCCTCACCTGCATCTCCTGTGTCTCATTCTGTATTTTTGGAGTGTTTGCCGATACTGGGTGGGAACCGACTGTTAATGGAGGTGCCTGCTGTTCCTGAAGCCCTGGTGCCAGCTCCACATCGCTCCCAAGCTCCAATACCAACCTCATGTCACTCCCCAGCTTCAAGGTCCATGCCCACGGACCTGGCCACCCACGAGGATCCGTGAACTGTCATCAGTGAACTGGCAAAGTGTTTCAAGCTCTGCCACTGGAGGAATGGGTGGCAGACCCCGCCTGATTGCTGGGGTCTTTCTGCAACTGTGGGGGTCCCCCTACAGTTGATAGTGCTATGAGATGACTGTTGTTGTGAAATGGCGCTATATAAATAAAGTTGAATTGAATTGAATTGAATAGAACATGGCATGGAGAAGTGCTCAGTGGATGGTGGCATCTAAGCCCCATTTGTGGGAAGATATCTCAGCCTTCCTTAAGGCATTTCTGCTTTCCAACGAGTTCTCCTCCACACCAACTGTGGATGAGCCCTTTGCTTTTGGCTCAACAGAGATGGGAGTCTCCTTCCCAGTCGCAGCTCTCCACCTCTCCCCCACGCCGTCGAGATCAGCTACACTGACCATCCTACCTGTTGAGGCAAGTACTTTCCCCCTTATTTTCAACACCTATTTTAGAAAAGACTTGCCTCACTCCTAGTGGGGGGACCCAAGCGCAGATTCCACCAGCTTTTGGGTCCTCTACACCAGTCTCTGCTGCTGATGACTGTGGTGTCACCTCACTGACCTCCTGTTCTCCTCCCCCGTCCAAGGTGGCCATGTCGAGGATGGAGTCGCAGGAGGACCATGCTCCACCTCAGCCACCTGTCATGCCAGAGGCTGGTGTGCCTCCACCTGTTGTTCCAGAGGTTGAGCAGTCCACTCCACCCATAATTGTTCCAGAGGTTGAACAGTCCGCACCATCTGGGCTGTCTGAGCAGTCCGCTCCACCCGCTACTCCAGAGACTGGGGGGTCTCCACCTGCTGTTGTTCAAGAGGCTGGGGGGCTTTACTTGCCATCATTCCAGAGGTTGGAGGACCTCCACCTGTTGTTCCAGAGGTCGGGGGACCTCCACCCATCATTCCGTAGGTCGTGGGACATCCACCTGTTGTTCCGGAGGTCGGGGGACCTCCACCCATTGTTCCTGAGGTTGGTGCTCCTCCACCTGCTGTTTCTGAGGTCAGTGCACTGCAGTTGCTGGTTTTGGAGCAAAAGGCACCTCAGTTTGTTTTCCAAGTCCCTTGCTGTGGTGTAGGGGCCCATGAACTTTGGTAGGCTCCCTAACCCTCCTTGTCCTATGATCTGGTGTCCTGGGGACTTGGACAGGCCGCCCGATCCACCCTGTACTCTGGTCTGGGGGTCCTTGGACTTGGGTAGGCCCCATGATCTGCCTTGTTCTTGTTCTGACCCACCATGTTCCTGCTTTGGGGGCCGTGGACTGTGGTTAGCCCCACGAGACTGTTTTGGACTCTGTGGAAGGTGAGAATTTGTGTTGGCCCGCATGGCCTTAAGCCCCCCCGGGACAATGATTTCTTTTTTTGTATTATCTTGGGGCATCTGGAATCCACCCCTTAAGGTGGTGGAGGCTATGTCAGGTTCTGAGCATGGTCTAGAGACCATACTCACGCTTTAAGTTCAGTTTTGTTGGTCCTCTGTGCTTATTATTATTGTTCTGGTTTGTTTTACTTTATTCTTCCCTGCCGTGTCTTTAATTCTGATTTTCATTATGTGATTATTTTTCCTGCCTCAGTCTAAGTTTGGTCATTGTGTTTATTTCCATTAGCATGCCTCTTAAGTTCTGTAGTATATGTCCCTGGTCGGTTTTTCGCAGTGACTAGTATCATTATTATTTAATAGTCTAAGACACTACAACACACAGTGAAAGCTGCCAGCAAGATCATTGGTGCCTCTCTCCTCCCCCCCGGGCATCTACCTCACACGCAGAGCCATCAACATTGCAGGCGACCCCTCCCACCCCTTATTACTCCCTCTTTAGCCCCCTGCCCTCGGGGAAACGGTATTGGAGCCTTCGGGCCCGCTCCACAAGACTGCTAAACAGCTTTGTTCACCAGGCTATCAGGACCCTGAACTCTGCTCCCCCACCCCCCCGGACCATAACACACTCACGTGCACAATAACTACCTCAGTTGTTGGCAGAAAAAGACTGACACACCAACAGTAACACATCTGCTGCTGTATGTCTCTGCACCTTACTGCAACCATTTGCACAAATGTCATGTCATGTGAAGTCTAGTCTGTCACTGTCTGCACCTACACTACCACATTGAACTTGCAACTACGAGTATTACTGCTCTACCTTTTCTGTATATAGGATTGCTGGGTTTTATCGTTTATCTTTTATTTGCACTATGGGCTGTCTGGGTTTTATCTTTTACTGTTATTCGCACTACGGATAGCATTACTGTACATAGACTGCTGTTGTTGTTTTCCAGCCTTATTCCTTTTTTTAAAAAATATTGAGCAAACCACTGAAGAGAGAGAAAAGGCATTTCAGTTCTCCTGTATGTCCTGTATGTATAGTAGTATTGACAAATAAAATCTTTAAATCTTGAATCTACTCCCTGGTCCTGTGTCCATATATCTTGTGCATCCTCTGTTCCTGTTTACATTTCGTTTCAGTTCCTCACGTCTCCTGCACCTGTTGCCATGCCCTGCTGTCTCTGATTGCCCTTGATTGTTCTCACAGCAGGGACAACAGGTGCAGGAGACGTGAGGAACTGTGGCATCTTTAAATGGTGAACTTTAAAGTGGCTTAGTTTTAAAAATGGTTGAACATAAGCCCCTCATCCTACTTTACCCTAACATTACAGTAATGACAATGCCTCAGTCTGGACACAGACAGGATAACCTCCCACCATCCCTACATGTCAGAGTCTGGACATGGTTTTAAGACTTTGTCCATGCTTTTTGTTCATTTACGGGTTTTCTGTGTTTTCCCTTGTCATTGTTATTTTCATTATTACCTTCTGTGTCTCCCTAGTTCCCATGTGTTGGTCTCTGTTGTTTATTACTGTCTTTTGTGGTCTCTGGTCTTGTGTGATATCCTGCGTCATTCTCTGTTGTCATTGTGTTTCCTCATGTGATACCCATTGTGATACCTTTATTGTCTCCACCTGACCCATGTTTGTTAATTACCTGTTCCCCTATATATGTGAGTCTTAGTTCTTTGTGGTGTTATACTCGGTGTTTCCTTCCGGTCTTGTCTGTAAGTTTTCCTTGTGAGCTTATTTGCCTCCTAGAGTATTGTTTGCCGTGTCAGCTTTGTATTGTACTCAGCTCCCGAGCTGTTATTAATTTTCGGTTCTTGTTAATAAATATGATTCTTCTGCGAACCATCTGCACTAATGAGTCCTGCTTCTCCTGCTCACCGGAGGCTTGTTTATGCTTGTCTTTTTGTCTGACAAGATATTTATTCTTGCTGTGCAGTTTATGTGCAAGAAAAATTTGCATGCTTTCAGATAGTTTTGACTTGTTTTAAGCAATGTGATAAGAAATTTTCTTGCTCTGTTGGCAGATAATTTTACTTAAAATAAGCAAAAAATTCTGGCAATAGATCATTTAAGTTAAAATTAGAAAAAAAAATCTGCCAACAAACATTAGATTTCTTAAAACAAGAGAAAATTATCTTAAAGCAAGTAAAATCTTACAGAAAACTGTGTGACAAAAAGGTATTCTTGTCTTGTCAAAATTATCTTGTGAGAGAAAAACAAACATATAGCCTTGATTTAAGATATTTTCTACTAGGTGGTACAGTGTTAATCTCACTATGAGTGACAAAAATGTAGGCAAGACACAGAATTGTGGACCTCCACAAGTCTGGTTCATCCTTGGGTACAATTTCCAGATACCTGAAGGTTCTACATTCATCTGTTCAGACAGTTATACGCAATTTTAAACACCATGGGAATGCCCAGCCATCATACCACTCAGGAAGGAGACAGCTGTTGTGTGTCCCAGAGATGAATGTGTTTTGGTGTAAAATGTGCGTATCAACCCCAGAACAAAAGCAAAAGACCTTGTGAAGATGCTGGCTGAAGCTGGTAAGAGTCTTTATCCACAGTGAAACGAGTCCTGTACCGACATGGGCTGAAAGGCCACTCAGCGAGGAAGAAGCCATTACTCCAAAAACAACATAAAAAAGCTAGATGACAGTTTGCAAATGCACACAGGGACAAAGACCTTAATTATGCCTCGGTGAAACAGAGGCATACAATAATCAGTTAGTGTGTCTGTTTGTGGCTGTGTCGGTGTGTGTATCTGTCTGTCTGCCTCCCTTTTTCAGCTCATCCAGTCAAAAATTAAGTGGAACTAAAGACTTATATCATTGTTTCACCATATTTTTCTCAACTTTTAAAGACACCCAACACTTTACAATGAGTCCATTATTCATTCACTCTACAGACAATGATAGTGGTAAGCTACTCCTGTAGCTACAGCTGCCCTGTGGCAGACTGACAAAAATGTGGCAGCCACCTGAACATTTACTCACCAGTGTGATGAACCATGAACACACTGGAGGCAAGGTAGGTAAAGTGTCTTGCCCAAGGACACAACAGCAAGGTGGGGGGAGTGGGACTTGAACCGCCAATCCTCTGGTTAATAAGCGACCTGCTCTACTTCCTGAGCTACTATGGCCTCATTTTTGTTTCTCTTTGAGAAATAATGCAACTCTGAGCTAGTGTTAGAATAATTTGGAGCTTAAATTTTTCAAAGTCAAATAATCAGGCGGAAAGTTGAATTTATGTACTTTTATTACAAAAATATAAGGAATCGCCCCATTGGCCACCTGGGGGAGAGGTTCCAAGGCATGACATTCAGACACCTAGAATCTCTAAAGGATCTATTCTTCTAAGTCTGATATATATAGGTAGGAGAAAGGAGAGGGAGGATAAGGGAAGGGACAGAACGGGACAGTCCTGATAACTGAGCTTATCCAGGTGGACGTCAGACACTCTGGAGACATGGGTCATGAAGACATGAGAGCCATAAAACTAACAGAATGTCCATCTACCACTGATCTGTACAGGCTGAGAAGTTCCTGTGCATTCCTGTGACCCAAAACAGGTTATGTCAAAGGGATTATAATAAATGTCTTAGATCATTCCTTACACATGTACTGATCCTCAGTCTGAACTTGCTGAAATTGCTCACAGAAACAGGCCAAGAATATACTGTATAAACTTATTCTATATGGAATACACATATAAACATTAAACATGGCATATGAAAGGTATAAGATAAGATAAGCCTTTATTAGTCCCACAATGGGGAAATTCCAGGATTGCAACAGCACAGGGATAGCAACACTCAGAGCAACAATCAAGGAGACAAGAAAAACAAGAGCAGCGAATATACATATGTACATATAAATATATAGACACACAGTGCGGTGCATTGTAGCTAGATGGAATAAACAGCATAACCGTCTGCTTAGTTATCCTACATAGTATGAATATGTACCCATACATATTGTCACCCTTCGTAGCGACTGATATTGTCCTAGTTGTATACTGGAGGGGACCATTGTGTAAGTCTATTGCATCTTTTGCATTCAATACTATTAGGTCGTCACGTTTTTTTGCTATCTCAGTGAGCAGCCCTGCTTAGGTTATACAGTCTGACAGCCGTAGGGAGGAAGGACCTGCGAAACCTCTCAGTTGCGCACCTAGGATGATGTAGTCTACTGCTAAATGAGCTCCTCAGTGCGTTCAGTATGTCCTGCATAGGGTGGGACTCGGACTCCAGCAAGATGACAGTTTAGCCACCATCCTTCTCTCTCCTATCTCCTCCACTGGGTCAAGGCGCTGCCTCAGGACAGAGCTAGCTTTCTTGATCAGTTTGTTCAGTCTCTTCCTATCGGCTGCTGTAATGCCACTGCCCCAGCAGACCACTCCAAAAGTGATGGCTGATGCCACCACCGTGTCGTAGAATGTCTTCAGCAGCGCCCCTTGTACACCAAAAGACCTGAGTCTCCTCAGTAGGAATAGCCTGCACTGTCCCTTCTTGTAGAGTGCGTCAGTATTGTGTGACCAGTCTAGTTTATTGTTCAGATGAACACCCAGGTACTTGTAGGCTGTCACCATCTCAATGTCTGTTCCCTGTATGTTTACTGGTGCTGTGAGGGGTTGTCCTTGCCTGCGGCAGTCCACCACCAGCTCCTTAGTTTTCCTCGCGTTGATCTGGAGGCAGTTCCGATGGCACCAGTCCACAAAGTCCTGGATAAGTCCTCTGTACTCAGCTTCATCTCCGTTGGAGATGAGGCCGACGATCGCAGAGTCATCAGAAAACTTCTGTAGATGGCAGTGTGTTGTGTTGTGTGAGAAGTTCGCAGTATAAAGGGTGAACAGGAAGGGAGCCAAAACCGTTCCCTGGGGGGCCCCTGTGCTATTGATGATCGTGTCAGACACACAGTCCCGGGTTCTCACAAACTGTGGCTGGTTAGTGAGGTAGTCCAGGATCCATGATGACAGGTGCTGGTCCACCCCTGCACACAGCAGCTTGTCCTTCAGGATCATCAGTTGGATGGTGCTGAAAGCACTGGAGAAGTCAAAGAACATGATCCTCACCCCATTCCCGGGCTTCTCCAGGTGGGACAGAGAACGGTGAAGAAGGAAGATCACTGCATCCTCCACCCCAATGCCATGCTGGTAGGCGAACTGGAGTGGATCCATCGCTGGTCCCACCAGGGGGCGGAGGTGAGCAAGGAGCAGTCTCTCCAGGGTCTTCATCATGTGGGACGTCAGGGCCACTGGTCTGTAGCTGTTCAAGTCTTTGGGGTGGGAAGACTTTGGTACAGGTACCACACAAGATGTTTTCCACAACTGTGGTACCCTCCCCAGCTTCAGACTCAGGTTGAAGATGAGCTCCACAATCCCACACAGCTGGTCTGCACAGGACTTGAGGAGCTTTGCGCTGATGCCGTCCGGTCCTGACGCCTTCCTCGCCTTGATCTTCCTCAGCTCTGTCCTCACCTGGGTCTTCGTGAGGGTCACGTTGGGGGGCTGTGTGTTGGTGGAGTGGGGTGTGGGCAGCAGGACTCGATGTCTTTAGAGGCAGCAGTGGTTGTTGTGCAATCGGGGGGGAGGGCGGTTGGTCAAACCTATTAAAAAAACAGGTTCAGATTGTTCGCCCACTCCCTGCCCCCCGTGGCCTGGGGGGAGGTATTCTGGAGCCCAGAGATGGTTTTAAGGTTTCTCCAGACCCCACCGATGTCGCTCTGTTGCAGCTTGTCCTCCATCTTCTTCCTGAAGCTGTCCTTGCCTTCTCTGATTTTCCTCCTCAGCTCCCTCTGTACGGACTTCAGCATCTCCCTGTTCCCCGACCTGAAGAGCCTCTTCTTCTCTCTCAGAAGTGTTTTTATCTCAGGGTTGATCCAGGGTTTGTTGTTCGAGCAACACCGTATGGTGTTGGTGGGTACGGTGTTGTCCACACAGAAGCTGATGTAGTCCGTAATGGTGTGAGTGAGGCCATCGATGTCCTCACCATGTGGATCGCAGAGCTGCTCCCAGGCAGTGGTTTCAAAACAGTCCTTTAGAGTGTCCATTGCCTCCTCAGACCATAACTTCACTGTGCGCATGACCGGAGGTTGTCCGTGCACTAGGGGTTTGTACACCAGCAGGAGATGAACCAAGTTGTGATCCGATCTCCCGAGTGGGGGGAGTGGTGATGAGGTGTACGCCTCCTTAGTGTTTGCGTAGAATAAGTCCAGTGTTTTATTGTCTCTAGTGTGGCATGTGACATACTGGGTGAACGTGGGTAGAATGAGAGACAGTGAAATATGGTTGAAATCACCTGAGATGAGGAGAAGAGCATCTGAGTGTTCTGTCAGCAGCCTGCCAGTTACTGAGTGGATGACGTCATGCGCTGTCCCAGCGTTCGCCGTCAGATTTGCATAAATAACAATGCAGATCACGTGTGAGTATTCCCTCGGGAGATATGTAGGCCGCATGCTAACAGCTAGCAAACTCCATGTCTTTGTTGCAGTGTTGTTGTTTAACCGTGATATGTCCCGGTCTGCACCAGCTGTTATTGACATACATTATCACTCCCCCGCCCTTTGCCTTCCCACTGTCTGGTGTCCAGTCTGCCCGTATTGCGTGGAAACCCTCTAGTTCGATGTTAGCATCTGTTGCTAGTTCTGTTAGCCACGTCTCCGTGAATAGCATCAGGCTACACTCCCTGTATTTGCTATCGTAGCGGGAGATAGCTGCTAGCTCATCTGTTTTTCTGAGTAGAGATCGTACATTCCCCATAACGGATAGGAGGGCGGGTCTGTACCTTATATTCCTCGCCCGCCATCTTATTCCAGCACAACATCCATGCCGTTTCCGTCTTATTTCTCCCGGTATGTCGAGTTTTTGCGTTAGCATCGTGGGCCGGTTAAGTGCTAACAGCTGGTCTCTATTGTACTGCCTCCTTCAAGAAACAGTGGCTCCGTCCGCTGGCTCAGGAGACATTTGGGCGATCTACGTGTCTGTGATGGATCAAGGTGTCGCCGAAATACGAGATACTTCTCAAATATAATAATACATTATTAATATCAATAATAGTATAGATAATATGGAATTTTTCTATCAGCTAGAAAACACAACTACACTGCAAAAAGTCAAATATAAGTAAAATGAAATAAATTAAGGCTGTTTATGCTTGTCTTTTTGTCTGACAAGATATTTATTCTTGCTGTACAGTTAATGTACAATTTTTTTTGCATGCTTTCAGGTAGTTTTAACTGATTTTAAGCAGTTTGATAAGTCAAATTTTCTTGCTCTGTTGACAGATAATTTTGCTTAAAATAAGCAAAAAAATTCTGGCAATAGATCATTTTAGTTAAAATTAGAAAAAAAAAATCTGCCAACAAAGTAACATTAAATTTCTTTAAACAAGTAAAAATTATCTTCAAGCAAACAGTCTTACAGAAAACTGCACAACAAAAATAAATTCTTGTCTTGTCAAAATGATCTTGTGAGAGAAAAACAAACCTATAGCCTTGATTTAAGATATTTTATCTAACTAAGATTTTCATTTTTACAGTGACAGATACTTCTGCCTTCAGCATAAACACAAATTAGTCTAATCTCTCTCTCTGACACACACAGCATCATGGCCTAAACAACACCAGGTATCAGAGGATGACACTGACCAACAATTACAGTCTAATGCTGACAGCAGAACACAAAGTTATATCAGTCAAGTATTTCTGATTCAAACAATGCACAACAGCAGCAACTAGAAAAGCACTTAGAGAGCGCATACCTCCACCAAGGCTCCTTCCGACCCTCATGGATGACCTCTAAAATGTAATGGGTTTGGCCACGAGCCAGTTCTGGTGAAAACTGCATCAAAGTCTATCCAGTAATTTTGGAGGATTCTTGCTAACACACAGTGAGAAGAGTCTTGTGGGAGGTATGCGTTCTCTGATCATCACCAACATGTAATGGGTTCCTCTCTAGCCCAAGAACCACCTCTGGTGAAAATTTCATCCAAATCCATCCAGTAGTTTTTGTGTCATCCTGCTGCACAAATGAAAAAAAGGTCCTTGGTGGAGATATGCACTCTCAGATCATCACCAAAATTTAATGGGTTCATCTGTGGCCCAAGGGCTACCTCTGGTGAAAATCTCATCAAAATCTGTACAGTAGTTTTTGCATAATCTTGCTAATAAACAGACAAACAAGCAAAAAACACCCCAACTGCGGCGGCATGAAATAAAGCGGCGTTGGTGTTAAGTTTTAAGTAGAGTTTTATTATATCATACCACCGTCACGAGCTCCGCTCCCGGCGCCGTGCATGAGCGCCGAGAGCGAGCCCACAGCTCTCAGAGAAAGAGGACACACTGTCTGTGTCCTGCAGCAGAGGCTGAAGTGTGTGAGAGTGAGAGAGAGAGGGTGCGTTACAGAGTTGCAGCATATATACTCGACTACAACAATACATCAAGGGCATATCCCAGCAGTTGGTATGATCAAAGAGATAACAGAACAGGCATAAGACATTTGCATTTGAGAGACATATTGATCTCAGTCCCTAGGTCACAGTGAGGACAGGACGCATGAGCACAATGCATGAAAGGCAACGATTAACATCACAGAGGTGAGCCAGACGAAACGCGTCTGCCTGTAGACATTAATACACATTACACTGTTCTGTTATTTGCTCTAGCCGAGCGCTGTGTTTGACCAGTCTTTTTGTGGAGATTTACCTCAAAGCACATCTACATATGTAAGATGCTCAGAAAAAGCACAGTAAGGACAAGACGCATGAACACTATACAGAATGGCACATTACATCACAATACATGCATGTTTGCATCACAAATACATGAATGGCACATTGCATGTCAGTAGTGCAGCGGGAAAAACAGAGACAAGAGAGCTGAGTGTCCTTATCTGTTGTGGGGGTTAACTGAACCGCCACACCAACCACATTACCTCCTTGGTGGAAGTAATTAAAAACCTGCACAGGCGACTGGAAAGCTACAAAGAGCATGTCTTACCTTTTTTTAGAAGTGCTTTCTTCTGGCCTTCTTCAATGAAAAATCCTTCATTATGTTCTTAATGTCCAGCTCACGAATAATGTCATACTCGATGGACAATAATGTGAGGTTACACAGTCTGTTTAAGCAGCAGGCTTGATCCAGTCTACCTTTTAGATCCGAGTCTGCTGTCCTACACACAGCTGTCTGATGTGAGCAGTGATGGCCTTACATCAGACCTGGCTTTTCTTGTGCTGGTCTCCATCTCTCAGCTTGCCTTCTCCACTGGCCTGCTCTCTTTTGGCAGGATCTGGTGGTCTTCTCCTCCAGGTGAGGGCTTTAACGGCCCACCTTTCTCCTCGTGCAGTCATTAGCAGCCCTGCCTCCACTCATTGCTCCAGCTTAGAAAAATCCTTTACACTTTGGGATTTTTTGAGCAATTCATTTTCCCTAAGCTCTTTTCCTCTCAATAATTTTATGAGCGCCACTCACAAATTTTTTTCTGGACATTTTGACCTACCTAATTACTTCTTACCTCTCACTGTTGCTTGCATAGTCACGTGTCAAAACAATTCCTCTGATAGGCTGTTGTTACATGGTACCCACGTGGGCCACCTGTAAATTGGACCAATCAGCAACCAGCCACACACAAAAATCAAGTGATGGCCATAGAATTTGACCAGTTAACAACAATGCAATCTTTTTTATTGGCTCACGATAGGCCCCTGATCTTCGTAGGTCCCTGGGCTTCAGCCCAGCCTAACCTGTTCATTAAGGCGGCCTTGGCTACCATGCCACAGGTACCGAGGCACAGCACCTTGGTGCTTTTTATTTTTGCAGAAATGTTCTGTGGTCTGATGAAACTAAAATTGTACTGTTTGGCCTTAACAACCATCGTTACGTTTGGAGGAAAAAGGGGAAAGCTTGCAAGCCTGAGAACACTATCCCAAATGTGAAGTACG
The DNA here is from genome assembly GCA_020510985.1 of Pholidichthys leucotaenia. Taxonomy (NCBI): domain Eukaryota; kingdom Metazoa; phylum Chordata; class Actinopteri; order Cichliformes; family Pholidichthyidae; genus Pholidichthys; species Pholidichthys leucotaenia. Next base: position 298,775,689 of record CM035849.1, read on the forward strand.
GAGGTGGCAGCATCATGTTGTGGGGATGTTTTGCTGCAGGAGGGACTGGTGCACTTCACAAAATAGATGGCCTCATGAGGAAACATTATGTGGAAATATTGAAGCAACATCTCAAGACATCAGCCAGGAAGTTATAGGTTGGGTACAAATGGGTCTTCCAGATGGACAATAACCCCAAGCAAATTAGTTACAAAGTGGCTTAAGGATAAAAAAAAAAGTCAGTGGCCCTGTTTACATGGTCACGAGTAAACCGATTTACAATCAGCTTTCTGGAGTTATCTGATTATTTAAACTGTCATGTAAATTGTCATTGGGGGGTAGACGGGACAAAATTGGCATAGACAGACTTAAACCCGCCTTTGTAGCAGCGGACGAGCAGGTGCTGTTGGCTAGGGCCCCTCGGCGTGGAAGACCCCCACGGAGAGCTCCCCAGGGAAGCGATGCAACAGAGCAGCCACACGGACAGGGTGAAGTTCCCCCCCCCTCGCCACGGCCCACCCCCAGTCAGACACACTCCCAGCAGGTGGGGGGCAGCACTGCTGTGCTGCCCCCCACCAGCACAGCAGTGCCACGGAGGCAGTAAACCCCAATTACAGCAGATATGGGAGGAGACTGAAACCAAGAGAGCATGTGGACTAATGTTCTATCTTAGATGCTGGGGGGGGGGGGCGGTATGGGAGGAGGTTATGCAGCATCTTGGACAGAGACAAGGGATAAACATGGGAGAACAATGCCCAGAGAGTTCCTGGATATATAGCAGGAAGGAGTCAGAGGCATAGGGGGTTGAATGCTGTGTGATGTAAATGTCATGCTGTGTGAGAGTAAAACGCCATGAAATGTGTGAAGAGTGATTTGTGGGATGAGAGGAGAGCTGGTTGAGTTCATTCATTCTGTTCTGTGCTTGTGAGATATGAAGTGTGTAATAAACTGTCTGTCCATGGATCTGCCTCTTATTTGACACACTCCACACTCCACACACTCCACACCATTGTCTGTAATTTCCCAGTTTGGGATCAATAAAGTACATCTATCTATCTATCTATCTATCTATCTATCTATCTATCTATCTATCTATCTATCTATCTATCTATCTATCTATCTATCTATCTAAACAGAGTAATCCGATTACCTTTATTGGTTTACTCCAGTAATTGGTTTACTCGTGACCATGTAAACGGGGCCAAAGGCTCATTAATGGTTTATGAGAAAACAGATTAACACACCTAGTTTATTTGCCCAGTAAACCGTTTACTCAGTGCACGTAAACACCAAAAGCTGTTTATTACCTTTATCGGTTTACTCCAGTAATCAGTTTACTCGTGACCATGTAAACATGGTCAGTGTTTTGGAGTTGCCATCACAAAGCCCTGATTTCAGTCCCATAGAAAATTTGTGGACAGAGCTGAAACGACGTGTGAGAGCAAGGCGGCCTACAAACCTGACTCAGTTCCACCAGCCTGCCCATTAATATTACTTAATGAGGAACTAATCTGAATCGGTCAAGGTTTTTTTTTTTTTTTTTTTAATGGGTCGATCACAAGAACTTAAGGCAGTCAGTGTTATGATCGGGTGAGTGCGCTCCCCCTCCCTTCCTGTGGGAGGTTCCCTGGCTCCGAAGGTAATCAATATGCCTGCGTGAGTGGACGCAGCTGCTGCCTCTTCGCTGCCAGCGCTTAAAAGGACCAGTTTGTGAATGTTCCAGCGCTGGCTCGTTGGGTATGCTGCCATTGAAGATAAAGTGAGTGAAGCTTTAGTTATCAAGGGACCCAGCTATTAATCTCTTTCTCTCTCTTGCCTTCTTAGGTTGCTGCCATCTCTGCGGTGTGTCCCCAGGGGTCATTGTGCGCCCACCTGCTCCGTCATCATCGTCATCTCTCTGGATCCCTAGCCCTACTCTTTCGCAGCTTCTTCCCCAAATCATCTTTGCCCTACTGGGTTCCTCCGTTGGGCTCTCTGCTCCCATTCGTAAGAATATTCCTATTATTCATCATTCTCTGCCTCCTTTCTCTTACTAACCTGCTCTTGTCTCCCTCCTTACAGGCTGGGTTCTCCTCTGGCGAGTGAGGTGTTTTTTTTTCCTGCTAACGGAGGTGTTTTTTCATGCTAATCTGCATCATGTGCATTCCCTGGTGGAGCATCTTGCACGTGAGCTGATATTTCTTGTAATCATGACAGAATGAGCCAGTCACGAATTAGGCCCAGCAGGTGCTGCATCAGCAAAGCACTCCGCCCTCTACCGCCTTGACGTCATGGAGAGGCAGGTGGCCATGCTGACTGAACAGCTGCAGACCAATACGCAGCAGTAGAGCATGGTCACCGGCCATCTCAGCCACATGTTTTGTTCGGGTCCTCTCCTCCCGCCTGCTATCTCAGTTTCTTCCACCATCTGCCAAACCACCTCCGTTCCCTCACCTGCCCTGTATGTGGGGGAGGTGGGGAAATGTAATGGGTTTCTGTGTCAGGTTCAGCTTTATCTGTGGCAGGTGGGCGGGAAGTACCCGGACGACACATCCAAAATTCATTTCATGACCCTCCTGCAGCGACACTGAGCCCTCAGCTGGGCTCAGTCTATTCTAGACAGTACGGAGGGTCCTCACTACACTTTTGATAGATTTATTGGTGAGTTCTACTGGGCTTTTGATGGCTTGGACAGCGAGGGTAACATTATGACCCATGTCTTGTCACTCCACCAGGGCAGTCGGTCTGCAGCCGACTATTCAGTGGACTTTCAGGTCATCACGGCAGACTCTGGTTGGAATGACGTTTCCTTAAGAAATGCCTTCCTCCAGGGTCTTAATGCCAACCTCTGCAACAACCTGACGATTCATGCTGTTTCCTCCTCTCTGGATGAGCTCATAGATCAGGCCGTCAGTTTGGACAACCGCTACCGCAAGCACACAAAGGAGTGTAAGGCCTCCTCTGGCCTGCCCGTTTCACACGTTTTCCCCAGCTACTGGCACAGGTGAGGCCGACTCCTCCTTCAAGGCTATGGTGCTTGGCTGAGTCTGTCTGACTCCGGAGGAGCACCAGCGATGGAGGAGAGCCGGTGCTTGCATGTATTGCGGCTCTCTTGAGAACAAGATATTTAATTGCCACCTAAAGCCAAAAAGACGTGGCCCGTCAGTAGCCATGGGGTGTCTGACGGGCAGGAACTCCATTCATCCCCCCGGAAACTTTTCCATTCCGTCCCTCATTCAGTTGCTGGGGGTTGAGAGGAGGGTTTCGGCATTAATTGATTCAGGAGCAGAGCAGAATTTCATCTCTTCGCGGCTCGTGCGGGAATTTGGCATTCCCATGACTAAACTGCAGACTTCACTAAACGTTGCGGCATTATCTGGTAGTTGTGTGGCATCCATTACCGAACGCATGGCACCAATTCCCGTTCTTCTTTGCGGGAACCACCGGGAGACCAAATCATTCTTTATTCTCCCTAGTTCGTCCTCCTGGTGGTTCTGGGGTATCCGTGGCTCCGGAAGCATAACCCTATTTTCAATTGGGCACAAAATTCCATCTCTTCCTGGAGCCCCTTCTGTTTAGCATCCTGCCTCTGTTCGGCCAAGTGTTCACCGTCCCTTTCCGTCTCCTCTCCTCCGGTGGAACTGCTGGATCTCAGCCTTGTACCCAAGGTCTACCATGACCTCGAGGAGGTCTTTAGCAAATCGAGAGCCCTTTCTTTGCCTCCTCACCGCTCTTACAACTGTGCTATCAACCTCCTCCCGGGTGCGCGGTTGCCGTCCAGCCAGCTCTACAGCCTTTCTGGGCTGGAGAGGGAGGCGATGGAAAGTTATATTAAGGACTCTTTGAACGCTGGCCTCATTCGGCCCTCTTCGGCTCCTCATAACGCAGGGTTTTTCTTTGTTGAAGGATGGATCTCTGCGGCCATGCATAGATTTCCGCAAGCTAAACGCCATTACCGTCACAGATAAATACCCTCTGCCCCGATCAACTCTGCGTTTGAGCTGTTTACCAAATTGGATCTGCGAAACGCGTATCATTTAGTCCGCATTTGTGAGGGGGACAAATGGAAGACACCTTTTAAAATACACCTGGGGCAATTTGAATATCTTGTGATGCCTTTTATGCTCACCAACGCCCCCGCCGTCTTCCAACGAATGATTAGTGACGTCTTTCGAGATATGGTTAATCAGTCTACTTTGATGATATTTTGATTTTTTTTTCATGCACACCAGAGGAGCACTCAGTCCATGTCAGGGCCGTGTTACAGTGGCTCCTGGAAAACAAGCTCTTTGTGAAGGCTGAAAAATGCGAGTTTTCCACCAGCTCCACTTCCTTCCTGGGGTTTATTGTTGCTGAGGGAGAGCTGAAGGCCAATCCGGCCAAGGTGAAGGCTGTGCTTGATTGGCCTACACCCCAGTCCCATAAGGAGCTTCAACGCTTCTTGGGATTTGCAAATTTTTGTGTCCCCTGCTGTCCTCTTGCAGTGCTCGACCTCCGATCAGAAGCTCCACCCATGCGCGTATTTTTCTCATCAGCTCAGGCCTGCCGAGAGGAACTATGACGTAGGGGACCGAGAGCTTTTGGCCATTAAATTGGGTCTGGAAGAGTGGAGGCACTGGCTGGAGGGAGCGGTTCATCCTATCATTATGTGGACCAACCATAAAAATTTAGAGTATCTTCGGATGGCCTGCCGATTAAATGCCTGGCAGGCCCATTGGACCTTATTCTTTATTAGATTTAATCTTACCATCACCTACATGCTAGACTTCCGCAATACCAAACCTGACGCTCTCTCCCACCAGTTTACCCCTGACCGCTCAGCCCCCTCCTCCCTCCCCCAACCCATTGTGCCCATCCTATTCTTCCTTTTGCCTTCAGTGAGAGCAGTCGCATTTTTTTCCCTCCCTCCTCCTATCCTGCCTTCCTGACCTAATCCCAGCTTGCTGCGTCTGAGTGAGTGTCTGTGCCGTCTCACCATCTTGCTGATCTCAACCCAAATGGAAAATACGGAAAATGGATATAAGCTGGGCTTTAAACGCAATTGACACCACCTTTTCAAACAGAAAATTGGGCCCGGGGGAGCCCAAATGTGGAGAGACCCATGGATTGGAACTCATGTGTCTGTGTGATTTGACTGAGGATGTGGAAAAACATCTACCTGTTTTGGCTACGATCACAGGATTTCTGCCGATTGGGCTTTGGAGTTCTCCTGGTGTATCGAAAATTTAACTGGAGGAGCTAATCAAAATGCGGACCCGGCGGAGCTGCTTCTCAATAATTCGACCAGATGGGGAGTGCACGAAGTAGCGGCAAATGACCAACATGGAATTTACCATCTGCATGCACTGTAGAGAGATGGACTCTTATCGGACATGTTCATCTGTGTTTAGAAGGGGAAACATCTGGAGTCGCTTCGTGCTCTCCAGGGAATGATATGAATTTAAAGCCAGTGAATGTTAATTTGAATTGTAAGCTCAGAATATGACAATAGGGAAATCCTATACTCCTATACTCTGTCTGAGCAGATTCGGCCTTGATCGGCGCCCCTGGATAACTCACTCCTCCAGAGTTGAGATAAGCGGATGTGTCAGCTGGCTCGCTAACCCAAACACCGCTGCTGTGCAATAAACAGAACTCTTCAGGGACAGCGTTCATGAACTATAACATCTATCGTTGCCTAGGAGACTATTTGTTGTGCTCCAGTAACTGATACACTCAACACTGCACACACACTGATATCATCATACTGATATGCATACACTGCTCTCTCCCTGCTGTGTGATTTGTCTACTAAATGTCTGCTAAATAAGCATTGAGGTTTTTTTTGCCTGCAATCAAAATTTCGCTTACTTACTTAAGCGTCAATTTGATAAAACATGTTTTTTTCTCTCGCCTACTGTGTCATATCCACTCTTTTTCTTTTTTTCCTTTCTTCTTTATGACTGGCGCCTAGCGGCTGCCCCGGCCTTGGATGCGCTCTGCAGAGCGTGCCCAAATGCCAAGTCACGTTTCGTTACCTTGTATTCATACATGTGTAATGACAATAAAGTTGAATCTCAATCTCAATCTCAATCATGTATCCTAGGTGCTCTTACCTGGGAGATCGAGCAGAGGGTCCGACAGGCCCAGGTCATTGAGCCCAAACCCGAGGGGTGACCCAAGGATCGGCTGTCTGTCCTGGCCGGCCTGCGCAGCGATGTTAGCAGGTGGGGTCATACGAATCATTTTGCCTGCCACGCAGGGGTTTCCCAGACCATCAACCTTATCCAGTGGGTGTTCTGGTGGCCCACGCTGTGGACGGACATCTGGGATTATGTCAAGGCTTGTAAAGTATGCACCAGAAACAAATCTGATTCTTCCCCTCCCGCCCGGCTGCTTCATCCTCTCCCAGTTCCCAGCTGCCCCTGGTCACACGTAGCTCTGGACTTTGTTACTGGACTTCCCCCCTCAAATGGTAACACAGTCATCCTCACTATTGTTGGCCGCTTTTCAAAGGCCATCCATTTAGTACCCCTCCCCAAATTGCCCTGTGCCTCAGAGACTGCCAGCCTTTTCACGATCCACGTCATTCACCTTCATGGCATTCCCCTGGACACTGTGTCTGACCGGAAGCAACAATTTACACTTCAAGTGTGGAAGTCTTTTTGTCGTTCCCTGGGCACCATGGTCAGCCTTTCATCTGGATACCACCCTCAAAGCAACAGGCAGGCTGAGCGTACCAACCAATCCCTGGAGGCCGCCTTCAGATGTGTGGTATCCTGCAACCCATCTACTTGGAGCACTCATCTGACCTGGGTGGAGTGCGCTCACAACTCTGCAGTCTCTTCGACTGCCGGATTAACACCTTAACATTAACACCTTTTGAGGCATCTATGGGGTACCCCCCCCCCCGTGCCATCTGTGGGGGCCCATGCTTGGCATTGTCGCCATCTGTGGAGGGCCACCCGCGCTGCGCTTCTCCGCTCCACTTAACGGAACTGGCAGTACGCGAACCGCAGGCGGGTTCCAGCACCCATATATACGGTCGGGCAGAAGTTGTGGCTGTTGGTGGACCAGGTGCCTCTGAAGACAGAGTCTTGTAAGTTGTCACCTCGCTTCCTGGGGCTGTCCATCTCTAGAATTATCAATGACATGACGGTCCGCCTGGAGCATCTGCCGACTCTCCGTATTCATCCTACCTTCCATGTATCCAAGATCAACCCCTCTCCACCAGTCCTCTCTGCCCCCCCCCCCTCCGAAGCCGCCTCCTCCTCCTCAGATCCTTAACGGCCAGACTACCTACACCGTTCAGAGAATTCTGGACGTTCGCCATTGGAGGTTGCAGTACTTGGTCCACTGGAAGGGCTACGAACCTGAAGAAAGGTCATGGATTCCTGTATCTCACTTCCATGACAAGGGGATGGTCCGGGCCTTTCACCGAGCCCATCCCAACAAGCCCAGTGGGCTGCCAGTAGGCGTCCCTTGAAGGGGGCGCACTGTTATGATTGGGTGAGCGCACTCCCCCTCCCTTCCTGTGGGAGGTTCCCTGGCTCCGCAGGTAATCAATACACCTGCGTGAGTGGACGCACCTGCTATCTCTTCGCTGCCAGCGCTTTAAAGGACCAATATGTGAATGCTCCAGTGCTGGCTCGTTGGGTATACTGCCATTGAAGATAAAGTGAGTGAAGCTTTAGTTATCAAGGAACCCAGATATTAATCTCTTTCTCTCTCCTGCCTTCTCAGGTTGCTGCCATCTCTGCGGTGTATCTCTGGGGGTCATTGTGGGCTCACCTGCTCCGTCATCATCGTCATCTCTCCAGATCACCTACTCCACCCGGTCAGACATTTCCCCAGCCCTACTCATCCGCAGCTTCTTCACCGAATTATCTTTGCCCTACTGGGTTCTTCCGGCGGGTTCTCTGCACCCATTCTTAAGAATATTCCCATTAGTCATTATTCTCTGCCTCCCTGGTCTTACTAACCTGCTCTCGTCTCCCTCCTTACAGGCTGGGTTCTCCTCTGGTGAGTGAGGTGTTTTTTCCCTCTAATCCTGCGTTCACTCATTCAATAAAATTGTGTTTAAACTTTGCCTCTCTGCGTCGTGTGCATTCCCTGGTGTATCATCTTGCACATAAGCTGATATTTCTTGTAATCATGACAGTCAGGGTTCGTTTGTTTTGCTAACTTACAGAAATGAAGGTGGGGCTTGTTAATTTGTGATGTCATAAGACCCAGGAATCAACTGTCTTGAAGAGCTTAACTAAATGTGTATTTCTTGGTGACTTATGGCCATATTTTATACTAGACACAAGTTTGCACAAAATAGGCTCTTTAAAAATGAAAAATACAAACATTCCAAACCTTAGTTTTCCTTCCTCAAAGTCCAAAACATGAGTTAAGTGACGGTAAGAATGAAGTTTAAGCAGATGGTCTGTGGACCTATTGCAGTCACTTTGGTTAAGCAAAACGCCTTCATTGCCCTCTTGTGGTGAAAACAAACTTCATTACTGTGAATGTTCCTTGTAACAGCCCCTGTGTTTGTGAGCATGTGTGCCAGAGAAAACATGATCTTGAAGGAACTACAGAAAGACTTCTATTCATCATACTCTGTCATACCAGAGGAGCCTAAGTGTGATGGCATGTTTCAGTAATTTAACAGGCTTGCTGGTGCAGCCGAAGAGACCAAAGTCAGACAGTTCATCTTCAGGAGGATTGTGAATGTTGGCAAGGAACAGTGATTGAAGAAAAACACTCACATTTGTAGTAGTTCTGCACTTAAACGAGTGAGAAGCTATTTACTAGGTACTGTATGCATATAGCAGGTCTTGTGAGTTTTTACCAAAAACTTTTGGGGATAGTTTAGCATACCCTATCACATTTGAGCTCTTTGGCCTTTGTCTCAAGCTTAGAAGTGCCAAATCTCTTTGGGTGCGCTCTCACTGGTGCGAGAAGACTTGTGTCCAAAGGGAAATGCCCCCTGCTCCTCCATCAGCAGAGGGCCTGCGCCAGCCCGCACTTACAATGGCCCTCATTTATTAAAAACGCATAGAAATCCATGCACATTTGGTTGTAAATATGATCATATGAAAAGGTCTGTGTGGTATTTATGAAACCATGTGTATCTGATCAATCTCATCATACGATGGTTCACTCATTGATAAATTTCATGGATAGATCCAAGCGTCATTTGAATTCCACACCCACATCTTGCCCCCAGAAAGTACGATACAGCGAAATGAAAAACAGCAAAAGAGAAACTTCTCCGTCAAAGAAATTGACATTATCATAACAGAAGGGGAAAAAAAATTATAAATTATTGTTGTGTGGCAGTGTCAAAAGTCTCATTCAATGCAAAAAGAACCACATTTTGGTGGAGATTGAGGCTACAATTCAATTCAACTTTATTTTTATAGCACCTGATCACAACAAAAGTCATCTCAGAGGGCTAGATACAGTACATAAGCACAAGTCATAAGCAATTCAGAGAAAAACTCCAAAGATCAAACGATCCAGTGTGAGTAAACACTAGGTGACAGTGGGACGGAAAAACTCCCTTATAGCAAGAAACCTCCGACAGAACCAGGCTCCAACACCACTGATTTGACTAACTGATCTTCTGCTGAGGGTTATAATTTAAATCTGTACAGACCATGGGTGGCATTAGGCCTTTTTTTAAGGGTGTTGCAGCACCCTTAAATTTAAACTCAGCACCCCTAAAAATTGGAGTGAGAATAGTTGTGATTATAAAATTTTAGTTTGTCTTTGACCAGCTGAAATAACATTCAAAACATATCCAGTAGTTTGTCGTTTAAACTTTTTAAAAATGAAAATGAAAACACCCCCCACCACCAAGCAAATGGTATGATCCCACCTCTCACACACGTTCTCTCCCCTGTACCTGCATGCGCTGGAACCCTGGCGCACACATACACACACAGAGGTCCCTTTGGTCCCTCCCTATCTCAGCAGTGGGAAGTGAGGGGTCAGAAGGCTGCTGTAGCTCTACAGGTAACATACTCACAATGATGTATGACGCCACCCTCAGCTGGAATATTTTGCACTGTTATGAATAGTTTTTTGGTCTTTTTGAATTTATTCGGTAAGAGTATGATGCATACCGTAACCATTTAGGTTTCAAAGTACGTGAGGTTTTCACCTGGGATGGGGGGTTAGAAGATATGCTATGAAGAGGCTATAAATATCCTATAACAGAAAATACTGCATTTTTGCTCATTTTATTTTTGATTTTTAATTTATGAGAAAAAACCCTCACAAATTTATGAGTAAAGTCTCAAATACACAAGAAAAAAGCCCTAAATTAGCACTAAACACAAATTATGAGGAAAAGTTGATTTAAGTGGGAAAAAATCTTTCAGATTTACAAGGAAAAGGTAGTAAATTTAGATTAAAACTGCCATAAATTCAGGAGAAAAACCTCAAACTGTCCAGACTAAAGTCACATCTCAGTAACTTCTTAACTGTTTTGGGGTAACTACTCTTATGTATATTTGAGTGATAATATAGTATAACGATAACCTAAGTTTAGTTTGAGGCTACTCTACCACCTAAATTAGAGATTTTTTTTGTTGAAAATGTGGAAATTTTTTATGTGAATTTGGAGAGTTCTCATAAATTACCTACTTTTTCTTATGATTATTATTATTTTTTTTAATTATAGATTTTTAAGAAACTTCATGAAATTTGAAACTTCATGAAAAATTTTTGCTCATAGATTAACATATTTTTCTTGAATTTGTGAGTTTTATGTCATAAACTGGCATCATTTTTTCTTCCATCTTTGCATCTTTGCCTCAGTAATTTTCCCTCATCTTTCCATTGATTTTTTCCCCTTAATTTTTTAAAATTATTACCTCCACCAAGGGAGGAGGTAATGTTTTTAGTGGTGTTGATTTGCTGGTTTGTCTGTTGGTTAGTTGGTTTGTTTGTTTGACTGTTAGCAACATAACTCAAAAAGTTATGAACTGATTTTGATGAAATTTTAAGGAAAGGTGTGTAATTCCACGGAGAACAGATTAGATTTTGGTGGTGATTCGGATCACGATGTGGATGCAGGAATTTTTAAAATATTTTATATATTAATCTGGCGCTTTTCATGTACTGCCCCTTTAAGACGTGTCCACTCAGTTAATGTGTGTGGTCACGCCATAGGGCCACGAGCCTCAGCAACCCAGAAGCCAAACACTGCAGAAAAAGTATTAGGGGAGAACTCAGGAGCAGATGGCAGGTGCAACTGGGTCTCCCCGCCAAGAGTAAGGCAAGATCTCTCTAATGCTGACATAGTAAATACAAAAAAGAGGACTTGCGTTACCTCATGCTCCACCGCCGACCATGACTCTGGTGACTTTGCTGCTGCAGCCCAAGCAGCAGGCATGATAGCAGGTGAAACCTCCAGCATGATGGCAGGCAAAACCTCAGGCATGATGGCAGGAACTGGCAGAACCCTAGACGTGACAGCAGGAACTGGCGGATCCCCAAACGTGGCAGCAGGAACTTGCAGAACCCCAGACGTGGCAGCAGGAACTGATGGAACCCCAGAAGTGATGGCAGCTATCCCCTCCGATGTGGTGTACCTCAAATGGAGTGGCCTGCACTTTCTCCAGACCTGAATCCCAGAGAAATCCTTTGGGATCAGTTGAGTCACTGTGTAGAGGCTCGTAACCCTGCATCCCACAACCTCAATGACCTGAGGGCCGCCTTTCAAGAAGAGTGGAATGCCATGCCTCAGCAGACAATAAGTTGACTTGTGAACAGCATGTGGCGTCGTTGTCAAGCTGTAATTGATGCTCAAGGGCACATGACAAGTTATTGAGACATTGACATTTTTTTGTTGTGGTATACCCACCACTGTTGTTGGCTTTTGTTTACCTGTAGAGTACCAGCAAGTCTTTGACGGTTTTGCATTGCAGTTCCCAAGCTGCTTTACTTTGTGTCTAATTAAATCATGTTTAACGTTAACTCCACATGAGTCCAGCTCTCTGCCCCTCCGGGGCGAAAACCATGACAGAATGATTCAGCCAGTCATGGATTCAGCAAACAAACCCGGCAAGAGAAGGAGGAAACGGAGCCGCAACAAGAAAGAGGTGGTGACCACGGTGATGGATCTGGTGGCCACCGCTCGGAGCAGCTCATCCCCGGAAGACATGAGGGATTACTGGGGGAGTGTAGCAAGCTTGATTACCACTAGACCAAGTGTGCGCTCCCACCCCTGGGTAAAGACACTCGTCCTTCCTCCAGTACCAGCTGTCTCCTTTTTGCCGGAGCCAGCTTCCTGGCCACCTGTTGTCTCTCTGACTGAGTGGAGAGAGTTTTTCAGCAGCAAATTGGTGTTCGGGGGCCCCGGGTGGGAGAATGATTCAAGGAGATGCCGTTCCTCTCGCCGCTTCACCCCTATTCCCGCAGCTCCCAACCAGACGATATCCAGAGCCACCCAGAGAAATTCGCCTGGATTTTCTGTGGCAGCAGAAAGGAAACGCATGCTAGTACCTTTTCATTTTTCTACACCTACTACACCTATGGATGATAGGTCTTGCCTGGTTCCTGGTGGGTGGGTGGGAGGGTGGGGGGTTTCAGTGGTGGCCATCTGCCACAGCTGAACTCTCAAGACCCAGCTCAGCTATAACAGCTGCTGCCGCTTCTTTACCCTCACCTGCCTATCCTCTCTCCTCTTCCCCAAGCACTAAGCCAGATGACATCACTCGCTGCAGGATATCATCAAGGAGGGGGAGGAGTGCCATACCCTTTGCCTGCGTCTGGATGGGAGGGACGACGTGGAGTGGAGAGATGCAGCATGGAGGCTTGTTTACTGGATCGTTGCAGCAAAGCCCCATCTGAAGGAGGACATTCCTGCCTTCCTCAACTATTTTCTGCAGTCCAATGAGTACGCCCTCATGCCAGAGGAGGAGGGGCCGTAATCAGTTCCAGAGTCCGGTGCCAAGTTGCTTTCACCTTGGCACCGGACTCTGGCACCGGACACGATGTGCTTCCGCTGCTTATTCTGCAGGTTTCAACTACTGAGGCCGGTAGTGGCCTGGTCAAAGATTTGTTCCCCCCGGCTGAGGTGGCTGTGTTGGGGGTGGACCCCTGTGCATCAGGGCTCGAGGATTTGCAGCCGCTGCCACTTGGGGTCACTGATCTGCATGCTACATCTGAGGTCACTGCAGATCATCCAGTGTTTTTGAGACTTGCTGTGGCACCAGGGGTTAGCGCACCACCACCTGCCATTTTGGAGTCCAGTGCACTCCTGTCTGCTGTTTCTGAGGGCTGTATGCATCAGTCATCTGCTATGGAACTGACAACTCTCCTGCAATTTGTTTGCAAATTAGGGATTTCTGCATTTGTGTGTCCTGGACCTGAAAATTCTGCGTTTTTATTTCCTGAACCAGAAAATTCTGTATTTGTGGGTTTTGAACCAGAGATTTCTGCACCTGTGGGTTTTGTATCAGAAATTTCTACACCTGTGGGGTTTGAACCTGAAATTTCTGCATCTGAGGAGTTTGAACCTGAAATTTCTGTATCTGAGGGGTTTGAACCTGAAATTTCTGTATCTGCGGAGTTTGTGCCTGAAATTTCTGCACCTGCATCCCCAGAGCCAAAGACCCCAGTATCTGAGTCTCCAGAACTGCAAATTTTTGCATCTCTTTCTTCTGAGCCGGAGATTTCTTCTTTTGTTTCCCCTGGGCCAGAAATGTCTCTGTTTCCTGTGTTAACTTCTGAGCAGAGAGCTCCTGTGTTAGCTTCAGAGCAGAGGATTCCTGGGTTAGCTTCAGAGCAGGGAGCTCCTGGGTTAGCTTCAGAGCAGAGATCTCCTTGCTTTCTAAGGCTAGGGCTTCTGTGTTTCTTTCTGAGGTTAGGGCGTCTATGACGTCTTCTGAGTTTCCGTGGTATCACCTCCCGAGGTTTCCATGTTATTTCCCTCCGAGGTTGAGGTTTCCATGTTTTCACCCCCCGAGGTTGAAGTTTCCATGTTATCTCGTGATCTAGAAGACTCTGTGTTATCTGTACGTAAAGATTCTGTTTTATCTGAATGTGAAAATTCTGTTTTGAAATCCTTGTTATCCTCAGTATGAGATGATTCTGTAATCTTTTGAACAAGAGAACTTTGTTTTGAAATCTTTGTTATCCTTAGTGCGTGCAGATTCTGTGTTTTCAGAACAAGGGGCTTGTGAGTTTTCTCCCGTTTGGTGGCCCAGGAACTTTGGTAGGCCACCCAACGCATTATGTTCACCCCTCAGGTGGCTTATGGATTCGGGTAGGCCCCCTGACCTGTTGTGCTCTCCAGTCCGGTGGCCCTGGGACTCTGGTAGACCACCCATCCCACCTTATTTTTTGGTCTGGTGGCCCTGGGACTTTGGCAGGCCACCTGACCCGTTTTTTGTTTTTGGTTTAGGGCCTATGGACTTTGGTAGACCCCTGACCCATTTTATGATGTGGTCCGATGGCCCATGGACTTGGGCGGACCACCCGACCTGTTTTGTTTTGGGTCTTGGGGCCCTGGACTTAATGTTGCCCTTGAACTGTGTTTGTTTTGGACATGGTCAATGGGGGGTGGTGTTACAGTTTGTTTCGGCCCACCTGACCTTGTGGGTTGGAGCCATGTTCTCTTCTTGTATTATAAGTTATATTTTTTGTTATCATGATGTGTCTCCAACCCACATCCTTGCTTTAAGTTTATTTTCTGGGTCTTTGTATTTGTATTGTTATTATCTTGGTCCAGTTTGTCATTTTGATTTCAATTTTCATGTTTCTATCTTGTTTGTATTTATGTGTGTTTATTTTCACCATAGTTTTGCTGGGTTTGAGTTCTTGATTAGTCACAGCTGTTTTGTGTTTCTGTTATTAGTTCACCTGTTATTTAAGGGACGCAGCCAAACGCATCTATCTACTGTTACTGTACATAGACTGCTGTTGTTGTTTTCTTTTTTCCTGCCTTCTTTCTTTTTCTTTTTTATATTGTGCACACCACTGAAGAGAGAGAGAAACACCATTTCAATTCTCCTGCATGTCCTGTACGTATAGTAGTATTGACAAATAAAATCTTTGAATCTTAAATCTTGACACTAACGACGATGTACCACTTCTTAAACGTACGGATCGATCTTTTATTAATTATATATATTCATGTCAACGTCAACGTTGCATACTCTCTTGGGTATTCAATCAATTACATTTTCAGTCCACTAGCTGGCACAAAGCAAGCACCCAGTCAAGTGAAGTCATAGCTTGACTTGGTGATTTGCAGCCAGCTTTGAAAGTTAAGAAGCAGTTAGCTGAAAGTTAGCTCAAACGTCGGGCCTTTTTTGGATGTCATAACAAAGATGGAAGGAAAGACCTTGACAAGACACACAACCTGCAAAAAGCGCTGCATGAAAAGAAAATGTGACCCAGCACACGTCTCGGAGCAGTGCTAGCAACGGCTTAGCTAAAATCACACCGGCATGGAGCTTGCGAGTCACGCTAGAGAAAAAGTAAGTATTGTTTATTTATGAAGCACTTTTCAGAGACATCACAGTCACAAAGCGCTGTACAATAAAATGGAATAAAAGGAATTTGATAGATAAAAATGATTAAAAAAACCCCCACAAAAACAAGTTAAAACACAAAATTAAAATAATTTGAAAATATCAGACTTACCATTTAAAAGCAGTTGAAACTCAATGGAAAGCCTCCTTAAACAAAAGTTTTCAGCTGCTTTTTATAAGAGTCCACACAGTCAGCTGAACGTATCTGGAGTGGGAGTCTATTCCAAACACCGTCCGTTGTCCTCCCTGTGTGCAACGACATATCTCTGTGGAAAATGAAGCCCCGAGAACACTTTATTATATGAAAGATGTGAGCAGTTTTACTTTGGGACATGATTTGAGGTTGAAAAAGGTGAAAAAAATTAGAAATGTATGGGATTGCAATTCTCGATATTGCAATATTGTGATTATTGTCATGATTCCTCGTGTGCCATTACGCGGCACATGAGGGAGGGAATGAAAAACCCAGTCGCTGGAGTAGAACATGCCATTTAGTAACATAAACCACAACAAAAATAACAAGTCCAGTTGACCACAAAATACAGAGAGTTGTAAATGATGCGATTAAGGCCACCAGACATGCAGGGCGTCTGCTGGACGCTCTACAGCACGGTGAAGGGAATGCATAGTGCTGCAGAGCTGCTGTCGACACAGCAAGAAAGGCAAACATGAAACTTACGGCACTGGAGCGATCCGGGCTGTCCATGCATTCTGGAGGATGAGGAAGAAAAGCAGAGTCAGCTGTAACACCAAGGGATTAACCGAACTTAAAGTGACTGGCTAAATAACATGTCGGTGGTGAGAACCCAAACGTGGAGAACTAGCTGCCACATATGGAGGTGAATGCTTCGACAATCTCTTTCCACAAACACAGTGAATAAGTAATCCTGAAGCTAACGAGGAAAGAGATTGCCGGTGTGAGGAAGCGTGGGATGAACATAATTGAACCGGGTGTGTGAGAGAGCATGTATGAGTGTGTGAATGGGAATGAATGAAGTGAGTGTGTGTGTGTGTGTGTGTGTGTGTGAACAACTATAATGAAGCACAGCTGATGGCACTTGACAGGAGGAGGGGGCGTGCCCAAGCTGTCAGGGTGTGAAGGACCCAAACAGCTCCCTGACGCTCCTGACGGGAAATAGGGCAAGAAATAACAAGAAGTCAGAAGTGGGTTTGGAACAACCAAACCCAGATTCATGACAGCCCCCCCCCCCCCAGGAGTGGATACCAGACACCCCAGTACCATCAGCCACAAAACAAAAAGAAAAGAAAAGAAAAGAAAAGAAAAAGTACACCTCAAGGGAACACCCCCCCCCCCCCCGGCAACAAACAATTACCCAGGATGGGAGGTGGGGGAAAACCGGTTAGGAGGGAAGCAACTGGTGAAAAAACACAACAAATAATAAGCAAATAATGAGCAAACCCCTCCTAACGACCCCCCACCTGGGACACTAACCCCCCCCTCCCCAGCAATCCAAAGTTCAGGGGGTCTGCCAGAGTCCCAGGCCCTCAGTGGCTTAGCCTTATTCCAAAATGAATTAAATTCATTTTTTCGTCAAAATTCTACACACAATACCCCATAATGACAATGTGAAAAAAGTTTTTTTTTTTTAAATTTTTGTAAATTTATTAAAAATAAAAAACTAAGAAAACACATGTATATAAGTATTCTCAGCCTTTGCCATGAAGCTCAGAATTGAGCTCCGGTGCATTCTGTTTCCACTGATCATCCTTGAGATGTTTCTACAGCTTAACTGGAGTCCACCTGTGGTAAATTCAGTTGATTGGACATGATTTGGAAAGGCACACACCTGTCTATATAAGGTCCCACAGTTAACCGTGCATTACAGAGCACAAACCAACCATGAAATCAAAGGAACTGTCTGTAGACGTCCGAGACAGGATTGTCTCGAGGCACAAATCTGGGGAAGGGTACAGAAAAATTTCTGCTGCTTTGAAGGTCCCAATGAGCACAGTGGCCTCCATCATCTGTAAATGGAAGAAGTTTGGAACCACCAGGACTCTCCCTAGAGCTGGCCGGCTGTCTAAACTGAGCCATCAGGAGAGAAGGGCCTTCGTCAGGGAGCTGACCAAGAACCCGATGGTCACTCTGTCCAGCATTCTGCTCCAGCATTCCTCTGTGGAGAGAGGAGAACCTTCCAGAAGGACAACGATCTCTGCAGCAATCCACCAATAAGGCCTGTATGGCAGAGTGGACAGACGGAAGCCACTCTTTAGAAAAAGGCACATGGCAGCCCGCCTGGAGTTTGCCAAAAGGCACCTGAAGGACTCTCAGACCATGAGAAACAAAATTCTCTGGTTTGATGGGACAAAGATTGAACTCTTTGGTGTGAACGCCAGGCATCATGTTTGGATGAAACCATCTACTGCTCATCACCAGGCCAATACCATCCCTACAGTGAATCATGGTGGTGGCAGCATCATACTGTGGAGATGTTTTTCAGCAACAGGAACTGGGAGATTAGTCAGGATAGAGAGAAAGATGAATGCAGCAATGTACAGAGACATCCTGGATGAAAACCTGCTCCAGAGCGCCCTTGACCTCAGATTGGGGCAACGGTTCATCTTTCAGCAGGATGACGACCCTAAGCACACAACCAAGATATCAAAAGAGTGGCTTCAGCACAACTCTGTTAATGTCCTTGAGTAGTCCAGCCAGAGCCCAGACTTGAATCCAATTGAACATCTCTAGAGAGATCTGAAAATGGCTGCTCACCGACGCTTCCCATCCAGCCTGATGGAGCTTGAGAGGTGCTGCAAAGGGGAATGGACCAAACTGCCCAAAGATAGGCGTGTCAAGCTTGTGGCATCATATTCAAGAAGACTTGCGGCTGTAATTGCTGCCAAAGGCTGTAATTGCTCAACAAAGTACTGAGCAGACGCTGTGAATACTTATGATGTACATGTGATTTCTTAGTTTTTTATTTTTAATAAATTTGCAAAAATCTAAAAAAAAAACGTTTTTTCATGTCATTATGGGGTATTGTGTGTAGAATTTTGAGGAAAAAAATCAATTTAATCAATTTTGGAATAAGGCTGTGACATAAAATGTGGAAAAAGTGAAGTGCTCTGAATACTTTCTGGATGCACTGTACGTTGGTCAGAATGAGTGAAGGAATCGGGAGTCTGTGCGGGCTAGCGGTTAGCTTCGTTCAGATACCTCCATATTTACCTCCCTTTTGTTGCCGCTCCCATCGTCTATGGCGTCTCCATTTGGGATGAGACACAGCAGTCATGTCCGGGGGTGTGGAGGACTGGTGGGGAAGACCCAGGCCATGGAGATCCTCTGTAACGTTCTGATCCAGGATGTAATTGTTGTGTCCATAACTCTATAAATAATAACCAGGCAGGAGGTCCAGTAAACGTAGATTTATTATAATGATAAAAACTTACGGCGCTCCGTACATGCCAGGGGTCGACGGCAGAAGACAGTGTGCCCCTTCCGCCCGTGCCCTTTATACCCTGGGCGACGTCACCACTGGAAAGGAGGTCTGTCATCCCTGCCTATTCCTCGGCTACCCCGTCCACCATATTACTGCTTAATTCTGTACATAACATTTCTCCCCCTGCAGAAAAATGACAAACGCTCTAATCCCCCGCCCCCCAGATTTGTAACCTGACTCACGCACTAACAATAAAACTTTATGCACAAAAATAAACAAACATGCCTATCCAGTCGCACAACATAAACTAGAGGGGCCAGGTAGACTACTGGCGCCCCCTACAAGGCCAGGCGGGTTATTCTCCCGCCTCATCCTTAAAGTCCAAACAGAAATACAGCCGTGTTTCTAAAGTTAAAATAATCCCAGAACAGTTTCAACATAAACACATGTACTATACACACCCCTATTGGCGGCCCCCATCCTAACACACCCACCCCACACTTGGGCACATTACACAAAATTAACAATGTTGGGTATCACACTCTTAGCAATAATTTTCCTCTTGTGGTGGACACATATACGTGATCTGCTTTTGGACTCACATTTTAGATCAGAACAAAGGCAGAGCTTCCTTGGTGATTACAGGAAGCTGCAAGAGTGTTAGCTTTGGTATGCAAGGCTTGAGACTGTGGAGGTATAATTAAAGGATTAAAGAAGGGATGCATTGTAGACAGTGGGGGTGATATCATGGAGAGAGGATGCATTGTTACTGTCATTATAATGCAATGTGGTCTGTGAGACATGTGACTTGTGAACTGTAAGAGTCCTGGTATTTAAGGACGAGAGTTCCCTGTGTGGCCCTCTTTTTTCTGCTTTGTGATGTTGGAGATGTGAATAACGCTGACTCGAGAGAGAACTCGGTCTCGTCATTCTCACATTCCCACACTGGTGACCCAAGACGTATCATGCAAGAGGAGAATTCCCCCGGGCCAGCCTCGTCAGGAGCCCCCAGCCAAACGAATGCCGCTACAGTCCAGCTACTGGACTTCTGGCAGAACAATCCACGCTCCTGGTTCAACGCGGTTGAGGCGCAGTTCAACCTCCGGGGGATATCGGTAGACGCCACAAAATTCTACCACGTAGTCGCAAAGCTGGACAACAACACGGCCCAGCATGTGGAAAGCCTGATCGACCAGCCGCCGGACAGCGACAAATACGGCACGTTGAAAGCTGCACTCATCCAGCAATTCACCCCCTGGGCGGAGGAGCGAGCAAAGAGGCTCCTGGCGCTGATGGAGTCAGAAAATGACATGCCTGCGAACCTGATGGAGAAGTTGTTGAGGTTGAAAGACTCTGACGACGATCACTTCATTTTCACCCACCTCTTCCTCAGGACTCTACCGTCAGCAGCGAGAGCGACCCTGGCCAGTTCGTCACTGTTGGCCCAACGGGACTAACGTGCGCTGGGCCGAGAGGCGCAGTGGATTGTCAACGCCACCAAGCGGCGCGCAGCCACGGCCGCTGCAGCGGAACTCAGCGCGATGACCAGAGACGACAGGAGGCCAGAGGCAGCGGTACCAGACTCACCGACGACAGCGGCGGCAGGGGCCAGAGAACGCGGATCGGATGTCCATTGTTTCTACCATTGTCGCTTCGCAGAGAGGGCATGCAAATGTGTACCACCGTGCCAGTTCGGGCGTTCGGGAAACGCCAAGACTGGGGGTCGGTAGCAGCCGCGGCCCTCGGGGAGGAGAACAAGCTACTCTACTTGTCGGACGCACACTCAGGGAGGCAGTTCCTCGTCGACACAGGCTCCCAGTTGAGTTTCATCACACCTTCCTACGCGGACAGACTAGCTGGTTCCGGAGGTCCCCGGGTGACAGCAGCGAACGGCTCGGAGATTAAGACCTTTGGTGAGAGGACTCTGCTTCTGTCTCTACGCGGCCGTACATTTGAGTGGACTTTTGTTGTAGCAGAAGTAAATTTCAATATGTTGGGGGCTGATTTTCTGTGCTCACATGGTTTGTTGGTTAATCTCACTAACAGGCGCCTGGTTAATGCACTTTCTTTTGATTCTATCCCCTGTACAGCGCGAGTGGCCCCGCCAACAGCACAAGCCAACGTCACAGCTGCAAGCGGTAAGTTCCACACACTGCTCACTCAGTTCCCAGCACTCACGGTCCCCACATTTTCGGCAACAGTCACTAAGCACGGGGTGGAGCATTTTATTACCACTACCGGACCGCCCGTTTTTGCAAAAGCTTGGCGCTTGGACGCAGTTAAACTGGCCATAGCGCGCGAGGAGTTCGCCAACCTGGAGAGGTTGGGCATTATCAGACCTTCAAACAGTCCGTGGGCTTCCCCGCTGCACATGGTCCCGAAAGCCAACGGTTCATGGTGACCTTGCGGGGATTTCCGCAGGTTAAACAACGCTACAGCGCACGACCGCTACCCAATCCCGCATATCCAAGATTTTTCCGTTCATTTGGCAGGGGCGCGCATTTTTTCTAAAATAGACTTGGTCCGCGGTTACCACCAAGACCCAGTGCGCGCTGAGGACATACCCAAAACAGCGGTAATAACTCCGTTTGGCCTATTCGAGTTTTTACGCATGCCATTCGGACTTAAAGGGGCTGCTCAGACGTTCCAACGCATGATGGACGCGGTGCTTCGCGATCTCCCTTTCGTGTTCGTCTACTTGGACGATATTTTAGTAGCCAGCGCATCCGAAGACGAACACGAAAAACACCTGGCCACAGTTTTTCCGAAGGTTGGGAGATCACGGGTTAATAATCAACCCAGCGAAGTGTCAGTTCGGGGTGGCGCAGATCGATTTTTTAGGACACCACGTCTCCCCCGAAGGAGCAGTTCCGCTTCCTGACAAAGTGCGCACTGTGGCAGATTTTCCCCAGCCGCAGACAGTCAGGGCGTTGCAGGAGTTTTTGGGAATGGTGAATTTTTATAACCGTTTTCTCGCCCGCGCGGCGCAACTCATGCAGCCGCTGTATGCCGCGCTCAAAAAAAAGAAACCCGCGGATAAGGTCGAGTGGTCCCTGGAGCGGGACCAAGCGTTCTCGGAGGTGAAAGCAGCCTTGGCAAAGGCTGCGTTGTTGGCACACCCAGACCCAATGACACGCATAGCGCTCACCACTGACGCATCAGAGGTGGCCATAGGGGTGGTCGTGGAGCAACATGTAGCCGGGGTTTGGCAGCCCCTCGCCTTTTTCAGCAGGACCTTGCGCGATAGCGAACGTAAATACAGCACGTTCAACAGGGAGCTGCTCGCTCTCCATTTGGCCATTCGCCACTTTCAGTTCTAGCTAGAAGGACGCTCTTTCACCGCGTTCATTGACCACAAACCGCTAAGATTCGCGATGGCCAAGGTTTCTGAACCGTGGTCAGGCCGGCAGCAGAGACAGCTGGCCGCGATATCAGAGTTTACCACTGATATCCAGCATGTGGCGGGCAAACTCAATGTAGTGGCAGATTGCCTCTCGCGTGCCGTGGCGGCCCCAGTCAGCGTAGGAGTAGATTACGCAGCCATGGCCGCAGAGCAGGTTGGTGACGCAGAGGTGCGCGCGCTTCAGTCTGGACCAACAGGGTTAAGGCTGGAGAGCAGGGTGCTGCAAGACGGTATGCCCCCCCAATCTGCGATGTCTCCACGGGACGGCCGTGTCCAGTAGCACCAGCTGCGTGGCGCCGCCGCGTTTTTGACTCGATTCATTCTTTGGCGCACCCGGGAGTGCGCGCGTCGGTCAAAATGGTAGGAGAGAAATTTGTGTGGCCGAGCCTCCGTAAACAAGTGAAAGAGTGGGCAGCAGCCTGCACGGCGTGTCAACGAGCCAAAGTACACAGGCACACGAGGGCTCCTTTGGAGCCATTTCACATTCTGGCCAAGAGGTTCGATCACGTTCATGTGGACCTCGTGGGCCCCCTCCCGCCGTCCCAAGGGTGCACACACCTTCTCACAATGGTGGACCGCACCACGCGATGGCCTGAAGTGGTCCCGCTGGCATCAACCACGGCCGAGGAGGTTGCGCGTGCGTTTGTAACAGCTTGGGTGGCGCGCTTCGGCGTTCCGTCGGACATTACGTCCGACAGAGGCCCTCAATTTGTGTCCGAGCTTTGGTTGACAATGGCCCGCAGCCTGGGTGTCACAATTCACCGCACAACCGCGTACAATCCGCAGGCTAACGGGTTATGCGAATGTTTTCATAGGTCATTGAAAGCGGCTCTCAGAGTGTCACTGACGGGTGCAAATTGGGTAGACAAGTTACCGTGGGTGTTATTGGGGTTGCGTTCTGCGCCTAAAGAGGACTTAGAAGCCTCCCCAGTGGAGCTCGTGTTTGCGCAGCCACTCCGGCTCCCTGGGGAGTTTCTCCCAGATAACCCTGCGCCAGACACCTCCCCGTCTCAGCTGTTGCGGAGTAACATAGAATCAAGCACGCTGCCCGGCCCCGCGCACCACAGTTTTCCGCGCGTTTTTGTGCCCAAAACTTTGAAGAACGCAGAGTTTGTTTTTGTCAGACACGATGCACATCGAACCCCGCTGCGACCGCCTTATGACGGACCCTTCAGAGTGTTAGAAACAGGGGACAAGCAGTTTTTGCTAGATTTGGGGGGTAGGAAAGAGAAAGTTGGCATAGACAGACTCAAACCCGCTTTTGTGGTGGCAGATGAGCAAGTGCTGTTGGTGAGGGCCCCGCGGTGAGGTAGACCCCCGCGGGGGGCTTCACAGAGTAATGTTTCCCCAGAACACCCACAGGTGCTGACAAAAGGTTTCCACTCCCAGACGGCAAACCCCCAGCGTGACAGCACCGCAGAGAAGTTGAATCCCAGCGACAGCAGATACGGCAGGAGACGGAAGCCCAGACAGCATGTGGACTGATGTGTATTGATATTATCATGGCATGCATGTTGTTATTCCCTTGTTTGTTCTAAAATGTTGGGGGGGGGGCTTTGTGTGGTGGACACACATACGTGACCTGCTTTTGGACTCACATTTTAGATCAGAACAAAGGCAGAGCTTCCTTGGTGATTACAGGAAGCTGCAAGAGTGTTAGCTTTGGTATGCAAGGCTTGAGACTGTGGGGGTATAATTAAAGGATTAAAGAGGGGATGCATTGTAGACAGTGGGGGTGATATCATGGAGAGAGGATGCATTGTTACTGTCATAATGCAATGTGGTCTGTGAGACATGTGACTGGTGAACTGTAAGAGTCCTGTTTTTAAGGACGAGAGTTCCCTGTGTGGCCCTCTTTTTTTCTGCTTCGTGATGTTGGAGATGTGAATAAAGCTGACTCGAGAGAGAACTCGGTCTCGTCATTCTCACATTTCCACACTCTTACAATTCTTTACAATTCAATTCTACCAAAATGCCAAAATATGTTATTTCTCACAATGCACTCATTGCAATTACTTCAACTCTCTCCTTTTTTTTCCAAGTCAGTCAACTCAGATTTTCATTTTTTACAATCAGCATACACCCAGGACATGAACCCAACAGAACCATGAGAAAAAAACTATATACATTATGACATGGGGAAAAAGAACCTAAACACACTTTTTAAATACACCCCAGTCACTTTACAAACCCGGTGGAGGGTCCCCCCTTTGGATTAGCATCTAGTGGTTCCCACCCAGAGCGCCTCCATCTCTTGGCCTCTGGAAATGAACTGCCGCGTCTCCTCTTCTTCACCACGTGACGCAGTTCGTTAGGGTGCCTCCACGTCTCATCAGACAGGCTCAAATGGCCGTCACTCTGGGCAGCCGTCACCTGCAGTCGCCCCTGATCATCACGCTGTTCGCGAACTCTGTGGGTCCCTCTCAGCCAAGCTTCAACCCTTGGGCGGACCTCGTCACCAATGCAAAGGGGAACTCTATTGTGCTTCTTCGGGTCACCACATCGTGAGCGGGCCTCCTCTTCAGAACCAGTCGTCTCGCAGTTCTGGCCCGAAGTCCTCCTCGAAGGCTGCTGTTTGGTGTGTTTTAACACTTCGCCAGCTGGTCTTGGCCCAGATTCTTTCAGTGCTGGCACCTCGGCCCTACCTGCCGTCCCGGGGGTCCTGCCATGCCGTCCGATTCCCACACCAAGGGCAACTTGGACACTGGCATCAGGTCGGTCCCGGGATGGCGCTCCGTGGTGCTGGGGTTGCACTCCTCTCGTGATACCAGACCAATCACTGTCCCACACCGCATCATCTTTCACACACGGAGTGGGTCAGTCCCATAACCCGCAGCCCGACCACTCCTCTCCGGTGCCGCTGGTGATTGAAAAGCCCAATCTATAAAACATGTCACACCCCATGGTGTTGGACCCCGCAGCAGTAACCACCAGCTGAACATTCACCATCATCGCTGATCTGTACCTCACCGCCAACTCCACAGATCCCACAACGGCCAACCTGTTCATTCCATAGCCATAATAGGGTGTAGACAGTCTATTTATATGGTAGTGGGGAAACAGACTCTTCACCGTTGCCAAATTCAGTACTGAAGTCACTGACCCCGTGTCCACCAGCAACGGCACTTCAACACCATCCAGCAAAACAGTGCAATAAATACGTCTCTCCGTCTCCAGGGAAACTGTGTGGATGATCATGGGAGTCTTCACTGAGGGGCCTGCTTCCTGCCTCTGGTCCCGTTGCTCAAAATTTTTACAGGTTCTGGCAAAATGGTGCAATAAGCCCCATTTCCCGCAGCGCTTGCCCTTCGCCAGACACTCTCTGGACTTATAACGATGTCTAGCGGACCCACAGCCGTAACACCTCAGCGTCCCCGGGGCAGACCTAATCTTCACAACGGAGGCATAATCTTCTTCATCTCCGCAGTCTTCACTTCCATGGTCCATCGCCAGCACCTTCACACGAGGCTCATCTTGCGTCGGCGTAGATCTCCCACTGAGGTCTCTCGCTATCATTTCTGCCACCTCGAACTGCTGTGCTACCTTGATAGCTGTGACTAACATCAGTTCACCCAAAAAGGTCAGGAGCCTTGACCAAGCTGCGGGACAGCGAAGATGCTCCGCTAGCTGATCCCGGATCATTTCATCCTCCAGGGCCCCAAACTGGCACTCCCTCGCCAGCTGACGTAGGTCTGCAACATACCGTTTCACTGACTCTCCCGTCCGCTGGAAGCACTGCCTAAACTGAGTGCGTTGGACTGTGACGTTCTCAGAGGCACGGAAATAGCGTGCCATTAGCTCCACCACATCGTCAAAGCTATTGGCTCCTCCTAAATTACTGAGGACTCTCTGACCCTCCATGCCTAAGTTATGGACCAATATTGCCCTTGCATGTAGCTTCTTGAGCTCGCCTAAGTAAAGAGCCACCGGGTAGCTGGTAAAAGCTGCGAACCACCTAGGCCAGGGCACAGTGGCTCGCCTGGGGCGTCCAAAAATGGCTGGAAACGTGCAACAGCATGCTCCATAACTGCTTTCACCTCATCACCAAATGTTGTGTCCATAACTTTATAAATAATAATTAGGCCGGAGGTCCAGTGAACGTAGCTTTATTATAATGATAAATACTTAAGCGGTAGAAAATGGATGGATCGATGGATAAACACTTAAGGCTCTCTGTACATGCCAGGGGTTGACGGCAGAAGAGAGCATGCCCCTTCCACCCGTGCCCTTTATACCCCGGGCGACGTCACCACCGGAAAAGCGGTCCGCCATTGGTGCCTATTCCCCGGCTGCAATATTACTACTTAATTCTATACATAACAGTAATGTTTGGTCATATCCCTTATCTCCTGTGGCAATTATAGCTTGTGTGCAGCATCATATATGTACATTAAACACATGAATACACACTTAAGTATATATTCAAGTATCACAATCCATCACTGAATCGATCTTTTGACCCACCCCTGGTGAGCAGGCCCTGAAACTGGATTCATGCTACATTTCTGCTCTGGTGCGCCTGAGATGCATGTCTGCTTTGAACGAGGCCGGTCCACATGCAGTCATCGCAAATACTTCACTTTTTTATCTACCAGGCCAAGCGGTTGATGCTCTACCCTGCCTCTCGCTCAAAGATGCTGGGATAGGCTCCAGCCCCCCCCCCCCCCGTGACCCGAAAAGGATTAAGCGGAAGAAGATGGATGGATGGATGGATGGATGGAGAAAGCTAAGTTTATTCGTCTAGACATATCACACCCTTTATATGCTGAGTAAGCTGTTCCCTTCTAGCCGTCACCTGATTATTCCCTCAGCAACAAAAAAGAATATAAATTCTCCTGTGTGCCAGTCTCTGTTAAGTTACTAAATACTGAGGTTTAGGAAAAAATGCTCTGAACTGTATTTATTGTCCTTTGTAACATGTTATTTCTTTTAACTCTGACCAATTTGGCGATCTTATATTACTCATTATTGTTTGTCATTTAAACAATTTTATCTATTTCTTTTATTCATTTTATCCATTCTTGTGATTTTAAATTATAAATTATTGTTGCCCCCCCTCATGGATCGTCACCTTATCGTGGTGGGGGGGTTTGCATGCCCCAGTGATCCCAGGAGCTATGTTGTCCGGGGCAATTTGCCTCTGATAGGGTCTCCCAAGACAAACTTGTCCTGGGTGAAGGGCCAGACTAAGAACGATCCAACAGACTCTCATGATAAATTCTATTAAGGATTCAGTGTACCCCCACCCGGTATGGGGTTACCGGGGCCCCACCCTGGAGCCAGGCCTGGGGGAGGGGCTCGAAGGCTAGCGTCTGGTGGACGGGTTTCCACCCATGGGACCCGGCCGGGCTCAGCCCGAAGGAGTTACATGGGTCCGCCCTCCAGTGGGTTCACCACCTGCAGAGGGGATCATGGGGGTCTGGTGCTATGTGGATTAGGTGGCGGTCAAAGGCGGAGACCTTGGCGGACTGATCCCAAGCTTTCTAAACTGGCTTTTGGTATGTGGAATGTCTCCTCTCTGGTGGGGAAGGAGCCTGAGCTGGTGTATGAAGTTGAGAGATACCAGCTAGATATAGTTGGCCTCACCTCAACACACAGCTCCGGTTCCGGAACCAGTCTCCTGGAGAGGGGCTGGAGCTTGGCCTTTTCTGGAGTTGCCCCGAGCGAGAGGCGACAAGCAGGGGTGGGTATTCTTGTATCCCCCCACCTTGCTGCCTCTATATTGGAGTTTTCCCCGGTGGACAAAAGGGTTGCTTCCCTGCGCCTTCGGGTTAGGAAACGGGTCCTGACCATCATTTGTGCCTATGCACCAAATGATGTTTCAGAGTACCCACCCTTTTTGGAGTCTGTGACTGGGGTGCTGGAGGGTGCTTCTCTTGGAGACTCCATTGTCCTACTGGGGGACTTCAATGCGCACGTGGGCAACAACAGTGAAACCTGGAGGGGGGTGATTGGGAGGAACGGCCTGCCCGATCTGAACCCGAGTGGTGTTCAGTTATTGGACTTCTGTGCTAACCACAGTCTGTCCATAACGAACACCATGTTCAAGCATAAGGGTGTCCATATGTGCACCTGGTACCAGGACACCCTAGGTCACAGGTCGATGATCAATTTTGTTATTGTGTCATCAGACTTGCGACCGTATGTCTTGGACACCCGAGTAAAGAGAGGTGCAGAGCTGTCAACTGATCACCACCTGGTGGTGAGTTGGATCTGATGGCAGGGGAGGAAGCCATTCAGACCTGGTAGACCCAAACGTATAGTGAGGGTATGCTGGGAACGTCTGACTGAGGCCCCTGTCCGGGAGGTCTTCAACTCCCACCTCCGGAAGAACTTCAACCACATTCTGAGGGAGTCTGGAGACATGGAGTCTGAATGGGCCATGCTCTCCACCTCTGTTGTTGAAGCGGCGGCCCAGAGCTGCGGCCGCAAGGTGGTCGGTGCGTCTCGTGGTGGCAACCCCCGAACCAAGTGGTGGACACCAGTGGTGAGGGGGCCATTAAGCTGAAGAAGGAGTCCTATCAAGCTTGGTTGGCTTGTGGGACTCCCGAAGCAGCTGAGGTGTACTGGCAGGCCAAGCGGAGTGCAGCTCGGGTGGTTGCTGAAGCAAAAACCTAGGTATGGGAGGAGTTTGGTGAGGCCATGGAACAAGACTTTTGGTCGGCCTCGAAGAGATTCTGGCAAACTGCCCGGCGGCTCAGGAAGGGAAAGCAGCTCCCCGTCCACACTGTGTATGGTGCGGATGGGACACTGTTGACTTTGACTGGGGATATCGTCGGGCAGTGGAAGGAATACTTCGAGGATCTCCTCAATCCCATTGATACGCCTTCCACAGAGGAAGCAGGGTTTGTGGACGAGGGGGATGACTCACCTATCACAGGAGCTGAGGTTACCAAGGTGGTTAAAAATCTCCTTGGTGGCCGGGCCCCGGGGGTGGACGAGATTCGCCCTGAGTACCTCAAAGCCCTAGATGTTGTTGGGCTGTCATGGCTGACACACCTCTGCAACATTGCGTGGAGGTTGGGGGCAGTGCCTTTGCCATGGCAAACCGGGGTGGTGGTTCCTCTCTTCAAAAAAGGGGACCGGAGGGTGTGCTCCAACTTTAGAGGGATCACACTCCTCAGTCTCCCTGGGAAGGTCTATGCCAAGATACTGGAGAGGAGAGTCCGGCCGTTGGTCGAACCTCAGATTCAGGAGGAGCAATGCGGTTTTCGTCCTGGCCATGACACATCGGACCAGCTCTTTACCCTCTCGAGAATTCTTGAGGGTTTGTGGGAGTTTGCCTAACCAGTTTACATGTGTTTTGTGGACTTGGAGAAGGCATTTGACCGTGCCCCTCGTGGATTTTTGTGGGGGGTGTTTCGGGCTTATGGGGTATCGGGCTTGTTGTTACAAGCTATTCGGTCTCTGTACGACCGTTGTGAGAGTTTGGTTCATATTGCCAACACTCGGTCGGATTCATTCCCAGTGAGAGTTGGACTCCGCAAGGGCTGCCCTTTGTCACTGATCCTGTTCATAATTTTTATGGACAGGATTTCTAGGTGCAGCCAGGGAATGGACGGTGTCATGCTTGGTGACCACAGGATCTCATCTCTGTTGTTTGCAGATGATGTTGTCCTGTTGGCTTCATCCAGCAATGACCTACAGCTCTTGCAGTGACGGTTTGCCGCTGAGTGTGAAGCAGCTGGGATGAGAATCAGTACCTCCAAGTCCGAGTCCATGGTCCTCAGCCGTAAAAAGGTGGATTGTCCTCTCTGGGTTGGGGACAGGCTCCTGCCCCAAGTGGAGGAGTTTAAGTATCTTGGGGTCTTATTCACGAGTGAGGGGAAAATGGAGCGAGAGATTGACAGACGGATTGGAGCGGCATCTGCAGTGATGCGGACATTGTACCGGTCTGTTGTGGTGAAGAGGGAGCTGAGTTCTAAGGCAAAGCTGTCGATTTACCAGTCAATCTACGTTCCTACTCTCACCTATGGTCACGAGCTTTGGGTAATGACCGAAAGAACGAGATCGTGGATACAAGCAGCTGAAATGAGCTTTCTTCGTAGGATTGCTGGACTCGGCCTCAGAGATAGGGTGAGGAGCTCAGTCATCCGGGAGAGGCTCAGAGTAGAACCGCTGCTCCTCCACATTGAAAGGAGTCAGTTGAGGTGGTATGGGCATCTGATTAGGATGCCTCCTGGACGCCTCCCACTTGAGGTGTTTCAGGCACGTCCCACTGGGAGGAGACCCCGGGGCAGACCCAGGACTCGGTGGAGAGACTATGTCTCCCAGCTGGTCTGGGAACACCTTGGTATCCTCTCTGAAGTGCTGGAGCAGGTGGCGGGGGAGAGGGAAGACTGGGCTTCTCTGCTTGAACTGCTGCCTCCGCGACCTGGACCTCCGGAAAAGCAGTAGAAGATGGATGGATGGACGGATGGATGGAAATTATTGTTGCCCTTTTTATCCATTTAATCTACTAGCACTCACTGACATGCTTAGGTGTCACGAACGGGGCTGAGGCGTCAGTCCCCATTCCGTGATTGTGGCTGTAGTTTTTTATTATTTGATAATTATCGCCAGCTGGCAGTCATTGAGGCTGAGCCTGGCTCCCTGTCAGCCTATGGCCACGCCTCCTTCTCTCTGCCAGGCATCCACCAGTTTATGCTGTCACCGGTTGTTACATACTCATTTACACACCTGTACGCACTCAAGCACACTCCTTACATTCATGCACATACGCACACACACACACACACACACATCTATTTTGACTTGCAGTCTCACGTAGCTGTTCAGCCACACTCCTGCATCCACTTGACTCCATTAGCTCACCAGGGTATTTATGTGAGTCAGTGGGTGCACTCAGTGTGGCGATGTCTGGCAATCGTGACTAGTCTATAGTCTGCAGTTTGTTTTAGTCAGCTTCAACACTGGTCAACGTTGAGGTCCTGGAGCTGGTTGGTTTTCCTGTTTTGGGCTACTTTGGTGCTGTTGTTCCCTGAGCTTGTTGCGCTCCGACACCTGATGTAAGTCTTCCTTCTTATCATTATTTTGTGCACTTCCTATCCGCTCCAGTCCCATCTGGGAGCATGTGGGTCTCCTCCTCCAACCAGCTAGCTTGGTCATCCGTTTCCTTGAGTGTCAGACTGTTTTTTCATTGGACATTTTGTGTATTTTGTGTTTCCCCTTTCTGTTAATAAACACGTTCACTTCATCTGCATATTGGGCTCGTATGAACTCATTTGTGCACTGTGAAATTATGCAGCGTACATGACATTAGGCACTTTACTGTGATATGCTGCTTACGAAACTATAATACGATTTGCTCTAAATGATTATGTTATATGTATTGTAACGTCGGGGCCATTTTAAGGGGGCCAGGGATTTCCCAGCATGCTTTGCCAGTTTGAAACGTTACTGTGTGTGTTAAATGTGTTATTTCTGGGTTATACTGCTGTGTCATTATAACTGCATTATAATGACCCAGCAGTGTTTAGCAGGATTAGGGCAAGATGTATCATGTGTGTGTAACCGTAATGTAAACAGAGGTCTGTGGGAATGACCTCCACTGCTCTGCGTACTAAGTGGAGGTTGGGGGTTGGTGGTGTGTAAATAAAGCCTGTTCATCACAACCATCTTGCTCCTCTTTCTTTGTGTGAACCCTGCTACGTCACACTGGTGTCAGAAGTGGGATGGAGCAAATGGAAGCGATCAGAATGGAGATCCAGCAGCTGGAGCAGGCCATTGCTCAGCTGATGATGGATGATGAGACCGAGGCATCACCACCGGGAGCCCGGAGCCGGGACGAACGGAGCGGCGGACCTGACGGGGCCAGCGCACCCCGCCTCCTGTCTTTTTCAAGACAGAGCGGGCAGAACAGAGCAAACGTTCCACCCTTCTTAGGACAGCACGGGCTGGCGACCCCACGGCGATCAAGGGTGGCGATCGATCAGGAAACGACCACCCCACCTGTTCGGCAGCGGGCCAAGATTCCCCGTTTCAACGGCGAAGCCACATTAGATGACTACCTGACACAGGTCGAGCTGACTGCGGTGCTGAACGGCTGGTCACCAGAGGAAACCGCCGTACAGGTCGCGCTGGCCTTGGAAGGGAAAGCCCTCTGCACGCTCTCTGATCTCCGGCCCGGGGAGCACCACAGCTGGCCAGCACTACAAGGGGCGCTCCAGAGACGATTTGGGAGAATAGCGGACGCTGAGCACGCCCAAGAACAGCTGACCCGCCGCCGCCGGAACCACCAGGAAAAATTAGGAGCCTATGCTGCAGATATATGGCTGTTAACCCGGCGCAGCTACCCAGAGTTCGCGCCGGAGGCAGTAGAGAAGCTCGCCCTCCGGAGCTTCATCCAAGGTCTCCGCCCGGCCCAGCTCCAGAGCCACGTACGGCTCCACGCCGCGAGCGACTGGAAGACTGCAGTGGCAGAAGCAGAGCGGGCAGAGCCGCTAATAAGTCGCACCGCTGAAGCAGCAACGCACAGCCGGAGAACCTACCAGGCTACGATGGAGAGCGAGGGGGAGGAGGAGGAATTACGGCAGACCACAGCGGCGCGTCCACGGAGAAGATGGCCTCGGCGGTGCGAGGAAGGGTGCTTCCGCTGCGGAGAGATGGGACACATCGCGCGATACTGCCCCGCACCCACCCCACGACAAACCGGCCCCTCGCCGGCGTTAAACTAGAGCGAGATGGCGTGAACGGGGACAGGC
Organism: Pholidichthys leucotaenia; assembly: GCA_020510985.1. Lineage (NCBI taxonomy): Eukaryota > Metazoa > Chordata > Actinopteri > Cichliformes > Pholidichthyidae > Pholidichthys > Pholidichthys leucotaenia. The sequence goes on from CM035849.1 coordinate 298,808,672, forward strand.
CACCTCCAGCAGATGTTTCCCCCGAGGAGCCGGCACTGCGCGTGGGCCGAGTTGGACACTCTCCAGGGATCTATCTACAGTGCAGCTTGGGGAAGACGTCGATCCGGGCCCTGATTGACACCGGCTCTACAATCTCCTTGGTTCGACCGGGCGTACTGCCGGGCACGAGCAAGACGGCTCCGCGGGGGTGGGAACCCACCGAGCGCTGCGTCACCACAGCTACCGGTGAGCGCGCCCGACTGAAGGGGCGGAGAGTGCTGGTGGTGGGGGTGGCCGGTCAGAACATAAGACACCCGTTCTGGCTGGCTGACATCCAAGACCCCTGTATTATTGGACTAGACCTGCTCACAGCCTGGCGTGCCAAGATCGACACCACCAGACCTTCCCTCCAGCTGGGAAACCGGACCATTACGCTCCACAGCAGAACCCAGAGAAGGGACACGGGGGCACGCACGATCGAGGGATCGCCAAGACAGACCGGACCAGGCAGGTCACCGCGAGGACTGGACACGATGACGTCACCAGCGCGGACAGAGGGAGCACGAGCACACACAGGGACAGCAAGGGGAGGGGTCAATGTGTCAGCGGAGACGCAGCAGGCAGTGGAGGAATTATTTCAGCGGAGCTGCAGCGGGCTGGACCCGGAACAGAGACGCCAGCTGCGGGAGCTATTGGACTATTACGTGGGTGTTTTTGCTGCGAAGGATGAGGAATGCGGCCGGACCGGGTTGGTGCAGCACGAGATCGACACCGGTGAGGCCAGGCCGATTCGACTCCACCCACGCCGGCTGCCCTTTTCAAGGCGGGCAGCGGCGGAACAAAAAGTGCGAGAAATGCTGGAGGCAGATGTTATTGAGCCCTCTAACAGCCCCTGGGCAGCGCCTGTGGTGCTGGTCAAGAAGAAGGACGGGTCGTGGCGGTTCTGTGTGGATTACCGACGCCTGAACGATGCCACCAGGAAAGATTCCTACCCCCTGCCCCGCATCGATGACGCACTGGACCACATCGCCGGCTCCAGCTGGTTCAGCTCGCTGGATCTACGCAGCGGCTATTGGCAGGTAGAGCTGTCACCCGAGGCCCGCCAAAAAACAGCCTTCTCCATCGGGCAGGGACTGTACCAGTTTAAAGTGATGCCGTTTGGACTCTGCAACGCTCCGGCCACCTTTGAACGCTTGATGGAGCGAGTGCTGGCTCACGTGCCGCGGAGTCGCTGCGTTGTTTACCTGGATGACCTGCTGGTGCATGCAGCTGATTTTGACAGTGCCTTGTCAAATCTCAGAGAGGTGCTGGGAGCCATCCAGCAGGCGGGGCTACGGTTACACCCTAGGAAATGCCACCTGTTCCGGCGAGAGACCACCTTTTTGGGCCACGTCGTCAGCGCAGCGGGGGTCGCCACTGACCCGGAAAAAGTGGCAACAGTGAGAGACTGGCCAGTGCCGCGGAACGTTGGAGAACTGAGGAGTTTTCTTGGACTGGCCTCCTATTATAGGAAGTTTGTGAAAGACTTCGCCACCATTGCCAGCCCGCTGCATCAGCTGACGCAGAAAGGACGCCTGTTCCAGTGGAGTGACAGCTGTGCTGCTGCTTTCTCCCAGCTTCGCGCAGCGCTCATCAGAGCCCCAGTCCTGCGGTATCCTGACCCGAGCCGCCCTTTCATTGTGGACACGGACGCCAGCAACCAGGGCATCGGGGCGGTGCTATCCCAGGAGGGAGAACACGGAGAGCAGGCAGTCGCTTTCTTCAGCCGCACTCTCAGCAGAGCCGAGAGAAATTACTGTGTGACCCGCAGAGAGCTGCTGGCTGTCATTCAAGGACTGCGTCACTTCCGCCCGTATGTGTACGGAGGGAGGTTCCAGCTCAGGACGGACCACGCTTCCCTGACCTGGTTGTTAAATTTCAAAGAACCGGATGGACAGTTGGCGAGGTGGCTGGAGGCACTGCAGGATTATAATTTCCAGATTGTGCATCGGGCAGGCCGCCTCCATGCCAACGCTGACGCGCTGTCTCGGCGCCCCTGCGCGACAGAGGAGTGTCGTCACTGTCAACGGGCTGAAGATCGGGACCAAATCGCCCCACGGGCTGCCGCTCTCCGAGCCGCTGCGAGCAGGAATCACGCAGCGATGCACAGCCCCTCAGATGATCAGGCAGTTCTCCCCAGCGATGACGTCACAGAGGTTCTTGGCACGCAGCAGCTGCAGAGCGAGCAGGACAGAGACCCGGTCATTTCTCGGGTTCGGCAGTGGCTGGACGCAGGACAGCGGCCCGCCTGGGAGGTTGTGTCACCGCTGGACCCAGAGACTAAGGCCCTGCACTCCCAGTGGGCCAACCTCCGCTGTCACGAGGGCGTGGTGTATAGACAGTGGCAGACTCCAGCTGGGCAACGGCACGTCTGGCAGCTGCTGGTTCCTCGTCGACTCCGGCCCAAAGTACTCCAGCTGGTTCATGGGGCGGTAGGAGCGGGCCACTTCGGGGTGACAAAGACGCTGCAGCGCCTTCGGGCCCGGTTCTACTGGCCTGGCTGTCATCAGGACGTGGAGCTCCACGTTCATCGCTGCGACACATGCACAGCTCAGAAGGGACCAACTCAGCGATCCCACGCTCCCCTGCAGCAGTACCGGGTGGGAGCACCGATGGAGCGAGTGGGAGTGGACATCCTGGGCCCTTTCCCGACCACGGACCGGGGGAACCGCTACGTGCTGGTCGCGATGGATTATTTCACTAAGTGGCCAGAGGCGTACGCGGTCCCGGATCAGAGCGCCGCTACGACGGCATCAAAGCTGGTGGATGAAATGTTCTGTCGTTTTGGCGCACCGGAGGAGCTGCACAGCGATCAGGGTCGGAACTTCGAGGCGGAGGTCTTCGGAGAGGTCTGCAAACGGCTGGGCATCCGGAAGACCCGGACCACCCCACTGCATCCACAGAGCGACGGCCTGGTCGAACGATTCAACCGGACCCTCACCACCCAGCTCGCTATCCTAGTGGACCAGCGACAGCGAGACTGGGACCTGCACCTGCCTTTTGTTTTGTGGGCGTACCGGACGGCAGCTCAGGAATCTACCCGGTGCACCCCTGCGGCGCTCATGTTTGGACGCGAGCTGCGCACACCGGTGGATTTGGTATTCGGTTGCCCCCCCGAGCCGGAGGTGGAAGGAAAACCCGGATTGGATTATTTTTTTTGTTTGAAAGAACGTCTCCACACGGTGCACAAGCTGGCTCGAGAGGCCCTGGCAGCGGCAGGGGGTCGGCAGAAGCGGGCATACGACTCCCGCTGCCAGGGGAGGGACTTTGCACCGGGGGATCGAGTCTGGGTTTTCTGCCCTGAGAGGAAGAGAGGACGATCACCAAAGCTGGCGAGCCAGTGGTCGGGGCCATGCGTGGTCCTGGAGAGACTGTCAGATGTGGTGTACAGGGTGAGGCTTAGAAAAAGGGACCGGGTTGTGGTCCTTCATCGTGACCGTCTCGCCCCGTATCGGCCATCTGCACCGCTGGTGGACGGACCGGAGCTTCCATCCCGGCCCGATACCCCGACCGAGACCCGGATGGACACTAGGGGGCCTGTACGTGTTGGCCACCGGCGCCGAAGACCGCCCCGACACCTGGATGAGTTTGTATTGGACTTTTAAATTGGACTTTAATTTTTCTGGGGACAGAAACCAGTCCAGGGGGGGGGGGGCAGTGTAACGTCGGGGCCATTTTAAGGGGGCCAGGGATTTCCCAGCATGCTTTGCCAGTTTGAAACGTTACTGTGTGTGTTAAATGTGTTATTTCTGGGTTATACTGCTGTGTCATTATAACTGCATTATAATGACCCAGCAGTGTTTAGCAGGATTAGGGCAAGATGTATCATGTGTGTGTAACCGTAATGTAAACAGAGGTCTGTGGGAATGACCTCCACTGCTCTGCGTACTAAGTGGAGGTTGGGGGTTGGTGGTGTGTAAATAAAGCCTGTTCATCACAACCATCTTGCTCCTCTTTCTTTGTGTGAACCCTGCTACGTCACAGTATGTTTTTAAAATGTGGTCCCTTGATATGTTTTACATTATATGTATGGTTGTGCTTGCTTGTTCTGCTGCAAACCAAACTGCCCTTTTGGGACATTAGTAAAATGAATCTGAATCTGAATGCGCACAACCATCATTTGTAGTTTCACCCCAGTCCTATGGGTAGTGCAACTGCACTAACATGGCAGTTTGTTCACCAGCTACATAAAAGTGAAGAAATGTGAGAGCGATGCACAGTTTTTTGTAGCAACAACAATGGTGTCATTTTGAGGAAGAGGAGGAATTACCGTTTTTCGGTGCTCTTTTCCACTCAAGCTGCTGCTGCTGCAAAATGATTCATGTATGTTTATTCTCAGCTTCCTCTTCGTCTTCTTTGTCTACTTTGACTTTGTATGCTGTGTTGGCAGCGCCACCTTGTGAATGGGAAGTTCAATCATGCGCATGCGCAGTCAATGCACCCAGGTAACACGGTCACAAAATTTGGGCTGCATGCGGCCATCTGCGGAAAGGGTCTGTGGAGCCTTGCGGACTGGTGATGATGACGTCATTTAACACAAGCGGACGCGGACAATGGAGGTGCAACATGAATCCAGTTTTAGTGAGAGCTGAAATGACAGATGAACTGCTGTCTCCATTTGGTTTATTGTCAGCTTTGGAATTTTTTAAGTTCTCACAGTGGGTAGACTGAGGCCTCTTTGTGGCCGCTAGAGTCGTGGGTTGAAAAGGTCACTTCACAGGGTGGACACAGTTGCTAATAGTTACAGAGAAGAGGGGAAAAAAGCATATAGATTGTTCAATGTAGTATCAGCTGTGACATTTTAAGCCATGTTGTTCAGTTCTGATTTTTTAATTAGGGTTCCAAGCAGCTGTGCTGCAGGACACCTATTGTAGTTGTTTTGATTCTTCTTTTTATTTTTCTCCACTAAAAGTGCATGGGAAGCAAAAACGGTAATATGTAGAAACATGAAATTTTACAGTCTGATCAGAAATCCTCCACACAGAGACCAAAACTCAAGGCACTGCATACATAGGTGGCGCTATAATAAACAGCTTGATGTTTTTGCAAATGTCTCCAGAACAGCTTGGCCTAGACTAAAAATTCTTCCATCATTCCATTCCCTGAAATCTTCCTCAACTTTTCTCCACTGGTCTTCTGCTCTGAAATGAAGTTTTCTGTACCATATTTTCAAAAATGTGCACATGAACTCAAAATGAACTTCTCATCCAGATTGCTTGAAATTAAGCAGCGATCGTTGCAGTGGTCTGCTGGGGCAGTGGCATCACGGCAGCCGACAGGAAGAGACTGAACAAACTGATCAAAAAAGCTAGCTTTGTTCTGGGGCGACGCCTCGACCCAGTGAAGGACACAGGAGACAGGAGGACGGTGGCAAAGCTGTCATCTCTGCTGGAATCCGAGTCCCGCCCCATGCAAGACGCACTGAATGCACTGAGGAGCTCATTTAGTGGTAGGCTGTGCCAGCCTAAGTGCTCGAGGGAGAGGTTCCACAGGTCCTTCCTACCTACGGCTGTCAGACTTTATAATCTAACTGGTGCTGCTCGTAGGGGTCGTATTAAGCGTACTAAATGTCACATCTTTGCACAATAGAGATCGTCCCCTCCAATACACAACTAAGACAATTACAATTATTACTGAAGGTGGTAACAACACTATTGATTGAAATGTGAAATATACTGTCTGGGTCCATATTTATATTCTGCCGGGTAATTTAACTAACCGAAATGCTGTTCATACCTGTTACATCCAAAAACAGTAGCAATATGGCGGCCGGGGATTGACTGGGAATAGAGGGTGGTTGGCGAGCTACCCTTTAGGGGGTGACGTCAGCCTGGCTATAAAGGTCACGGCCGAAAGGGACATGTCCTCTTTGGCCGTTGACACCTGAACATGGAGCGCCGTAGCCTACTGTGTGGTTTAGGAGTGTGGTATTAATAAACGTGATGAACTGCCTTCTGTCCTCCTCATTTCACTGATAATTATGGACACAACATTTGGCGACGAGGATAACACGGTTATGGAGTGTGCTGCAATTAGTTTTCGGCCGTTTCTGGAGGCCCCGGGCGAGCCTCCTCTGCCTTGGCCTGGGTAGTTTTTTTAATCTCGGTGAGCTGGAGAATGTGCGGGCGAAAGCTATCTTGGTCCATAGTTTGGGTTTGGGAGGACAGAGGATCCTGGAGACTTTTTTTTTTTTTTTTAAAAAAGGGACTTTGGGGGTGCAGAGACTTTTGAAGAGATTGTGAAGCTAATGGCGTGATATTTTTGCGCGCTGGATAGCGTCATTGTCCGGCGTATCCAGTTTCGACAGCGCCGCCAGCGAATGGAAGAGTCGATGAGGAAGTTTGTGGAGGACCTTTGTCAGCTGGCGGCGGAATGTAAATTTGGTGCTCTGCTGGAGGAGATCATTCGGGACCAGCTGGCGGAGCACGTACGCTGTCCGGTTGCTCGAGCACATCTCCTGACCTACCCTGGTGAATTGGATCTGAATTCTGCCATTGTGATTGCCCAACAGCTAGAAGCGACTGAAGACGTGGCGAGGGAACAGGTTAGTGATTTCCCTGTTCCATGTATCGAGTCTCAGTTAAAGGCGCTGACAGCGGGCCCTGATGAGAAGACGGAAGACGACGTTGAGGAGGGAGAGGAGTACACCTCCATCATCAGAATAAGGTCTGCCCCGGGAACGCCAAAATTGTATTGCTGTCCATATGGTCCATATGGTCCATTAACCATAAATATAGATCCAGAGAGTGTCCGGCAAGGGGGAAGCGCTGTGGGAAGTGTGGCCTGTGGCACCACTTCGCACGGTCCTGTGCACAGTTTGAAAAGGGAACGTCAGAAGACAGGAGACTCTCCCATGAAAGCTCCCACTGTAGTCTATGTGGTGGCACCAGAGACGGGTGGTCGGATTTACTGCACAATATCGTTGGACGGCGTCAACGTATCGATGCTGGTGGATACGGCAGCGGTGGCCTCAGTGTTGAACCTGGCTATGGTGAAGAGTTTGTTTCCCCGGTATCGCATCTGTAGAACTGATGCCCTGTTTTATGGCTACGGCAGAAGGACGATCGCCATGGTGGGGTATGTAGAACTAACGGCCAAATATCAGTCGAGAGCGATATCGGAGGTCCAGCTGGTGGTGACCGCTATGGGCTCCAATGTAATGGGCTGCGATATGTTCTGTGGCTTAGGGTTTTCCATCGCCAGTGATACTGGAGAGGAGTGGTCGGGTTGCGGGCTGTGGAACCGACCACCTCCGGACGAAGACAGTGACGATGTGGTGTGGGATCCTGACTGGACCTGGAGGGAGGAAGACAGCAGGGAAAGATGTCACGGGGCGCCTCTCTGGGACGGACCGGATGCCGGAGCCCAAGTTACCCTGGATGTGGGAGCTGGGCGGCAGGACTGGACCTCCGGGTTGGTAGGTGGTACCGGGACTTCAGCGCTGAACAGCATTGGGGCAAGACCGGCAAGTGTGCGCCCTAAACGCACAAGAAGACGGCCTTCGAGAAGAGCTTCAGGCCAGACCAGGAGTCTAACTGGGTCCAGATGGGAGGCCCCCCCACGGCAGGCGGATCTGGATCGACCTGGAGCTCCTCTGGGTGTGATTGAGGAAGTGTACACCGGAGTTGATGCTTGGTCGAGGATCGACAGTGAGCACTGTGGGCGAGATGACAGGAATGAGTGGCTGCCGGTGGCACAGATCCTGGCTGAGGATTATCGGCACCTGGCAGGAAGGATGCGGAGGCACCCCGGAGAGCTGCACTGGGCGATGGTGGGAAGTGCACGACGCGGCCCGTCTCCAGTGATGAGGAAGAGGAGGTATACTGGCTGGGAACCACGAGATGGCAATCCAGGGGGTGGCCTCGCCGGTGTGAAATAACTATGGACATTAATGTAATGGGTTTGAAGTTTTTTTCCATGGGTCATTCTGTATATAGGTTTTCGCTGCTAAGTTGTGTCCCGAGTGTGTCTTAGATAGTTTTGTTGGATGGTTTGAAATATATATATATATATATATATATATATATAAAAAACTGAATGAAGGAATTTTGTGACTGATTATCTGTATTGGCTAACGGGCCCTGAAATAAAACCTGTCTTTTATTTTACAGGGGATGTGATTGAATAGATGCTCTGAGGCGTGTCCTGGGGCGAGTTGGCGTGTGTTTGGAATTAATGATATCAGTTGCCCAACACAAGTTAGGTTAGGTTAGTTGGCATCAAAAACTGGGGATTCTAAATTGTCCTTAGGTGTGAATGTGAGAGTGAATGGTTGTCTGTCTCTCTGTGTTGGCCCTGCGATGGACTGGCGATCTGTCCAGGGTGGTCCTGCCTCTCACCCAAAGATGCTGGGATAGGCTCCAGCACCCCCGCGACCCGAAAAGGATTAAGCGGAAGAAGATGGATGGATGGATGGTTGCCCAACACTGTCTATTATTTCATGTGCCCAGTATGGGGTGGGTGTGTTGGGGTGGGGGCCGCCGGTAGGGTATGTTGTGTGAAGATCTTGAATACAGTTAAGTTTTATTGTGTATTATCTGTTGTGGGATTGATCTGGTTTTAGAAACATGGCTCATTTCACTTTAAAGACTGTTAGGTGTAGGCGGCAGAATAATCCGCCCAGCCGTGTAGGAAGCGCCGGCAGTCTACCCGACCCCCCAGCCTTGGTTGTATGAATGAATAGGTTATTTACTTATTTATGTGCATACTGTTTTCTTTGTTAGAGTGTGAGTCAGGACAGGAATTTGGGGGGGTTGATTGCGTGCAATTTTTTAAAGGGGGGGGGAATGTTACATCCGAAAACAGTAGCAATATGGCGGCCGGGGATTGACTGGGGAATAGAGGGTGGTTGGCGATCTACCCTTTAGGGGGTGACGTCAGCCTGGCTGTAAAGGTCACGGCTGGAAGGGGCACATCCTCTTTGGCCGTTGACACCTGGACGCAGAGCGCCGTAGCCTGCTGTGTGGTTTAGGAGTGTGGTATTAATAAACGTGATAAACTGCTTTCCGCCCTCCTCATTTCACTGATAATTATGGACACAACAATACCATCTAGCTGCAATGCCCCTGCACTGTGTACATAACTCTGTACATATGTATATTCCGTATATTTACTGCTTTGGCTGTCCAGTTCTTATTATCTTATTTACTGTTGCTCCGAGTGCTGCTATCCCTTTGCTGCTGCAATCCTGGAATTTCCCCATTATGGGACTAACAAAGGCTTATCTTACCTTGTCTTGTCTTATCTTATCATCTACAGATGTTTATGATGAAAAGTTGTTAAAATTATCCAAAAATGTCAATCTGTGTTGATTTTCTAGGCCAATCAAACTGTACAGTTTCTCTTTGTCATGTAGTTTTGGATTTAACTTCTGATGTAGTGATCCAAACTTGATGAAACTTCACACTCACAATCACAGCAGTATTCTTCTGCAACAGTATTAATAATTACTGATAGTATTTATCAGTGCTGATGGAATAGTAATTTTTATATTTAATAATACTGTATGATATTAAAAGATGTGTCACATTCAGCTGTGATTTTGCGTAAGTCGACTAAATGCAGTCTTTATATTAAAAATGATTTTGCTAACATAAAGCTCTTTCTCTGGGTCAGATGGCCTGTTGACGAGCTGCTGTGGCCTCCACCAATGCCCTCTAGTCTTTGTGATTTTGCACAAGCTGAGATGCTAAACACATGCTGCATCTCACCCACCCTTCAGTATCAAAGTGCCGTGTCTCAGCGGTCATCCCCGTCACACACTCCTTCCACATTTTTACTTGCTTTAAGGGCAAGAAAATCCACCCTTTCCCTCAGCCAGAAAAGGGTAGATTGTCCTCTCCGGGTCAAGGACAAACTCCTGCCCCAAGTGGAGGAGTTTAAGTATCTTTGAGTCTTATCCATGAGTGAGGGGAGAATGGAGCGAGAGACTGACAGACAGATCGGAGCAGCATCTGCTTAAAACAAGTAAAAATATCTTATAGCAAATAAAATTTTCTTACAGAAAACTGCATGACAAGAAGAAATATCTTGTCAGACAAAAAAACAAAAACAAAAAACAAGCATATATAGCCTTGATTTAAGGTATTTGATCTTACTTAGATTTCACTTTCCACAGTGCAAAAAAAATAAAATAAATCCATAACAACATTATGGATTGTAGGTTAACGGGCCAGCTATGTACAGTGGGGAAAATAAGTATTTGATCCCCTGCTGAATCTGTAAGTTTACCCCCTTACAAAGAAATGAACAGTCCATAATTTTTATGGTAGGTTTATTTGAACCTAGAGAGAAAGAAGCTCAAGAAAAAAATCCAGTAAAAAATATTAAATAAGGGTTAAAAATTAATTTGCATTTGATTGAGGGAAATAAGTGTTATGGCGCAGGAAGAACAGGACCCAAACACCAGTCAGAGGTTTGCAGTATTTATGAAGTAATGCTCTGCCTGAAGGCAGGGAGGAACACAAACGCCGATAACGGCAGATAAACTCACAAACGAGGATAAGTCCAAACTCGGTGGAGAACAAACAAAGTTGTAATGAAGAACATAACGTTTGAATGCCCCAGAGAGAAATGCCAGCGGCCAACATAAATAGGGAAACAAAGTAATGAGCAAATAAGGGACAGCTGTGGAGAATTACAACCAAGGAGACTTCAAAATCAAAGTAAACTCAGAAACTAAGGTAAGCAATAAACAACACATGAAACCTTCCAAAGTAACCGAGAAATGACATAATAGCAATAATAATGATAATGATAGTAGCAATAACAAAAATAATCTTAATGACAACATGCGTGGACACAGTCATAGACCCTGTCCACATGCTGGCAAGAAGTATTTGATCCCCAAGCAAAACGTGACTTAGTACTTGGTGGAGAAACCCTTGTTGGCAACACAGAGGTCAGACATTTCTTGTAGTTTGTCACCAGGTCTGTTCACATCTCAGGAGGGATTCTGGTCCACTCCTCTTTACAGATGCTCTCCAAATCCTGGAGGTTTCCAAGCTGTCGCTTGGCAACTCAAAGTTTCATCTCCCTCCACAGATTCCCTATGGGATTAAGGTCCGGAGACTGGTTAGACCACTCCAGGACCTTAATGTGCTTCTTCTTGAGCCACTCCTTTGTTGCCTTGGCCGTATGTTTTGGGTCATTGTCATACTGGAAGACCTATCCACAACCCATCATCAGTGATCTGGCTGAGGCCAGGAGTTTCTCATCCAAGATTCTATGGTACACAGCCCCATTCATTGGCCCCTCAATGTGGTGAAATCTCCCTGTACCCTTAGGAGAGAAACAGCCCCGAAGCAGTGTTTCCACCTCCATGTTTGACAGTGGGGATGGTGTTCTTGGGTTCATGTTCAGCATTTCTCTGCCTCCAAACACAGCGAGTTGAGCTGATGCCAAAGAGCTCAATTTTGGTCTCATCTGACCACACCGCATTCCCCCAAGCCTTCTCTGAGTCATTCAAGTGTTCACTGACAAACTTCAGATGTGCCTTCTTCAGCAGGGGGACCCTGCAAACACTGCAGGATCTCAATCCATAACAGTGAAATGTGTTACCAGTGGTTTTCTTGGTGATTGTGGTCCCATCTCCCCTGAGATCATTAACAAACTCCTCCTGTGTGATTCTGGGCTGATCCCTCACCTTTCGCAGAATCATCCTTTCCTCATGAGGTGTGATCTTGTGTGGATTATTGGAGGGTTAACCACTTAAGTTAATGATCCCAGTTGCATGGCTTTTATCAGATTATTCTGGTTACATAGCCACTTGAATAATCAGATAACTCCAGAAATCCAATCATAACTAGTTTAATTCATGTCCATGTAAACATGGCCATTATTTCTACAAAGTGGCTGAGCCACTTTCAGCTACACATAACACTGCGGTTGGACAGTACCAACTGGAGACCATGGACTGTATGTAAGAGAGGGACGTAGCCACCATGACATCTCCCGCTGGTTAGTGACGGCACACCCAAAGTAAACTCAAAGATGTACTTCAGCTATCAGAAATAAAAACAAGGTTTTGGTCTTTTTGGATTTAATGATGTGTAGACCTTACCCTATAGCTCTGGACTAGACAAAATATGGGCTCACACCTTTCTGCTTTTGAATAATAAAAGTGAAGATAGTCAAAAGTAAACTTTTGCCCATTTTTCCTTTATGGTTGTTCCTATGAAATGAAAAAGGCAGAAGAAAATCAGAATGACACATTTTATATTTCTAAGTAACATTCATAGTTTTCCTTGTTTAAAGTTACTATTACTCCTTTACTGGGCAGCCTGGTGGAACAGCGATTAGTACTGCTGCCTCATGTCAAAGAGGTCCTAGGTTCAAACCTAAGACCTGTGTGGGTTTCACTGGTTACTCTGGTTTTCTCCCACAGTCCAAAGACATGCCTGTATTAACTGAGGATTCTAAATTGTCCTTAGGCATGAATGTGAGAGTGAATGGTTGTCTGTCTCTCTGTGATGGACCGGCGATCTGTCCAGGGTGGACCCTGTCTCTCGCCCAGAGATGCTGGGATAGGCTCCATGTCCCTTAAGTGGTTAAGAAAATGAATGGTAGTATTGTATTTAGAGAGAGGTCATTGTGAAGAATTGCCAGGACTAAATAACATAATAATTTAACAAAAATCTATAATGGAAATGCAAGATCTGTTTTAATAGTCAACAGTGTGAAGTAAGGTGATTGGGGTGGTTTGTCTGCCCGTCTCTTAGCAGGATTATGCAAAAATTACTGGATGGATTTTGATGAAATCTTCACCAGAGGTGGCCCTTGGGCTAAGGATGAACCCATTACATTTTGGATGTGATCCATGAGCGCATACCTCTGCCAAGGCCCTATTTCACACTGTATGGATGGACAGAAGGACAGGTATGGAGGGTTGGTCTCACAGACAGACAAAAAGAGGAATGGTGGAGTCTTGGCAGAGGTATGTACTGTCTGAGTTCCCTGCACTTGTAGAAATTCAATCAGGTCTCTTAGGAAAATGTGTTATCATACTCCTTTGATTCCATGAAGAAAACTCAGTTTAATTTTATCATCTTTTAATTCTAGCTGTAAGTTTTCCCTAAACAACATCTGAAAATGTAGTGGAAAATTAAAATCTGGCAACTTTAGTCTTACTAGAATATTTATCACTTTTTTTTACATTCGCAGAAAAGTCACATTTTTTTCCCCAAGTTTGAAATGAAAACAGAACCACAAGTGTAATGGCCACAAAGCAATTGTTCATGTTCTTAATGCGACTTTGTGCTTCTTTGCAGCGAGCACATCATGATGTGGGGTGAGAAAGGCTGCTGTGTAAGTAATTCCACTGAGTGGGAGGCACACACAGGCCAGGCTTGGATATATTGCTGTAAAAAAACAGTTTTGCTCCAACCTAGTCAGCGGCTGGGATATTTTTGCCTCACCAGTTTCATGGACGTGGAGACGAGGTAAAGAACTTGTGTTTGTTGAGCAGTCACTGGAAAACCAGATGAAGCCGACCTCTGTCTTTATGGGACTGAATGAGAGGAGAGCATCTGTGTGTGCACTCCCCGGGTTGCTCTGTGCTCCCCGGGTTGCTCTGTGCTCCCCAGGTTGCTCTGTGCTCCCCGGGTTGCTCTATGCACTCCCCGGGTTGCTCTGTGCTCCCCGGGTTGCTCTGTGCTCCCCGGGTTGCTCTGTGCTCCCCGGGTTGCTCTGTGCTCCCCGGGTTGCTCTGTGCTCCCCAGGTTGCTCTGTGCTCCCCGGGTTGCTCTATGCACTCCCCGGGTTGCTCTGTGCTCCCCGGGTTGCTCTGTGCTCCCCGGGTTGCTCTGTGCTCCCCAGGTTGCTCTGTGCTCCCCAGGTTGCTCTGTGCTCCCCGGGTTGCTCTATGCACTCCCCGGGTTGCTCTGTGCTCCCTGGGTTGCTCTGTGCTCCCCGGGTTGCTCTGTGCTACCCAGGTTGCTCTGTGCTCCCCGGGTTGCTCTATGCACTCCGGGTTGCTCTGTGCTCCCCGGGTTGCTCTATGCACTCCCCAGGTTGCTCTGTGCACTCCGGGTTGCTCTGTGCTCCCCGGGTTGCTCTATGCACTCCCCAGGTTGCTCTGTGCACTCCGGGTTGCTCTGTGCTCCCCAGGTTGCTCTGTGCTCCCCAGGTTGCTCTGTGCACTCCCCAGGTTGCTCTGTGCACTCCGGGTTGCTCTGTGCTACCCAGGTTGCTCTGTGCTCCCCGGGTTGCTCTGTGCTCCCCGGGTTGCTCTGTGCTCCCCAGGTTGCTCTGTGCTCCCCGGGTTGCTCTATGCACTCCCCGGGTTGCTCTGTGCTCCCCGGGTTGCTCTGTGCTCCCCGGGTTGCTCTATGCACTCCGGGTTGCTCTGTGCTCCCCGGGTTGCTCTATGCACTCCCCAGGTTGCTCTGTGCACTCCGGGTTGCTCTATGCACTCCCCAGGTTGCTCTGTGCACTCCGGGTTGCTCTGTGCTCCCCGGGTGGGTTTGTTCGTGCCTTCCATGTTGTTTGCCCACATGGGCTTTACCTGTTTGCCTATTTTCAACTGATTTTCTCATAAATTTGCTGTTTTCTTGTAAATTTGTGACTTTTTCCCCTCTGATTTAATAAATGTTTCTTGAAAATTTGAAACGTTCTCATAAACTGGCAACTTTTTCTTACTGAAAACTTGCAATGTTTTCTCATAAATTTGTGATTTTTCTCTTGTAAAATTGTGACTTTTTCTTGGAAATTTAGTAACTTTTTCTTGTAATTTTGGAACTTTTTCATAAATTTGTCACTTTTTTACTATAATCTTGCAACTTTTTTCTAATTAATTTGTTACGTATTCCTTGTAAATTTGCTATTTTCTTTTAAATTTGTGAGTTTTTCCCCATAAATATGCAACATTTTCTTGTAAAACTGGAAGTTTCTCAAACATTTTGAACTTTTTAAATTTTTTTTTTTACAGTAGACAGCGCTTTTCCTCATAAATTTGGGACTTTTCTCATAAATTTTCATTTTATTTACTAATATATTTATTACTTTTGGCTAATTTCCAACTTTTCTGTTTTTTCCTCATAAATTTGTGACGTTTTTTCTTGTGAATTTGCTTATTTTTTTCTTGTAAGTTTGTAACTCTTCAAGAAATTTAAAAAAATTCTTGTAAAGTGCAACTTTTTTCGCCGCCCCTATACGCCACATGCTGTGGAAGGGAATTAACTAACTTAACATATTGCTGTTTGTGGAAATTATTTTCAGTTTCGACATCCTCAGCGACATATCTATATAGATTTGAATACCAAAGAGTATTCCTGTGTTGCTCAACAGCTGATTCAGAAAAGCTTCACTCGGTTTTCTGCCTCTTCATTTCCAGTCATGAAGCATCAGAATCAGAAGCTTCGCTGCCATAAACGCAGTGAAACAACCGTGTCACAATATTCTTATTGAAACATGTCGCCCTTCACACAACAGTAACAAAAACTAAAATAAGCAAAAACAGACATAAGAATAAATCTGAATAAAAATAAAGCGTGCTGTGCGTGAGTTTTAGTGGGGAGCAGCGGCTAACAAAAGTCAGAATCCAGGAGACTAGAGGTGGGGGATGGAGCACTGAGGGGGTGATTTGGTGTTCAGGAGTCTGACGGCCCGTGGGCAGAGGCTCTTGGGCATTCCAGGAGTGCCTTCCTGATGGCAGCAGTGAGAGCAGACCGTGCTGTGGGTGGCCACGGTCCTGGACGATGTGGGCTCCCCTGATGACCCTGGTGGTGCAGATGTCCGTGAGTGCTGGGACGGCTGCTCCAGAGATGGACTGTGCGCTTTTTAATCTCATGCTGGACAGCCTTCCAGTCCTGGGAAGGGAAGCTACCGTGCCACACTGATGAAGATGGTGACGACACGCTCAAGCGTACATCTGTAGAAGTTGGCGAGGATTTTTATCTGATTGGACAAAGATTTTTTTTTTTTATGAGTTAAGCACAGTAAGGCCAATCAAAAGTAATGACACTGCTAAGCAGCTCCGCTTACCTCTAACATGACGGCTTTTACAAACAGCAGAACAGCAGCAATTCCAACAATCAAACTAGAGGGCACTCAAACAGTACATACTTCTGCTCAGGTTTGTCTTTCTGCCTGCCTGTGTGTTTCCAGTGTGTGTATGTGTGTGTGTGTGTGTGTGTGTGTGTGTGTGTGTGTGTGTGTGTGTGCGCGTGCAGGATTATGCAAAAAGTACTGGACAGATTTTGATGAAATTTTCAGCTGAGGCAGCCCTTGGGCTGCAGATGAACCCTTTAGATTTTTTGGAGGTGATTCGGGTCAGGATTCTGGGTCACTTTTTCCACTTTCTTTAACATTGCAAAATACTTGACAAAGGTATGCACTCTCAGATCACATTTAAAATCTGACCCTCCCAGCACAAATTGGTTGAAAAAATGTTGAAAAGACGGCTTCGCCAACTGTCTAAAAAATGTCTGGATTTGGTTGAAAAGTGAAAGATGAAAAGCTGTCTTTTCCAGGTTGTTTAAAAAAGTTATTATGTAGTAATAAACATCATTCATCTTCTGATCCTTTGTGGGTAGGGCAGCATCTTTGGGCAAGAAGGTTCTGGACCACCAGTCTCCCATCCAAGTACTAACCAAGGTAGACCCTGCTTTGCTTTCAAGATCAGACAAGACCAGGGGTGTCTGGGAACAGAGCCCAACGTGTGAACATCAATAAAGACACAACACAGAGAGAAATTTGTGAAACACACTTTAATTCAAATAGTGTGTTCTCGTGTAAGCGTATAGTACTAGCACTGGTTTCAGATTATTCCAGATATTATGTAACAAACAATATCAAACTAAAAAAAAAAAAGCTGTTTAAAAATAAGCATTTTTATAAAGCACTTCTAACAAAGACTCCCAGTGGATGTAGAAGTGTAGTTGACTTTCAAAAGACAGATCCCCACCACCATCACCAAATGCCAAAAACTATTTTGAGAATAAGTTAGGGTCAAATCCTGCAGACTAAACAGCACAATTATTAGACTATTTTTTGGTTATTATGATCAGGCACAGCCCAGTTTTCAACAACTGTTTTTAGGTCAAATATGGTTCATATTAGATGGACTAAACAGCCCAGTTTTCAACGTCTATTTGTGGACTAAATTAAGGCTTGGACCGACGGACGTGATTTAGCCCAAAATACAACGTCTAAATTATGGCTTGTGCTTGAGGGGAATGGGTTCATCTGTAGCCCAAGGGCCGCCTCTGGTGAAGATTTAATCAAAATCAGTCTGGTAGTTCTTGTATAAACCTGCTAATATGACAAACTGCCCCAGTCACATTACCTCCTTGGTAATCATAAAAAGCAAAGCACACATGTCTGTCGTTATTTCAACAGGCTAACAGTTTCAGCAGCAACAACCTCCAGCTGTTCAACCTTACAAAACCTCACCCTTACAACATACTGAAATAATTTTCTTATAGGTTATAGGTGTGAAGCATGGTTCAGCAGTGTGGAGACAACATCATCCCTAAGAAGCAACTTAATAGTGACACAGACGTGATTATAGTCAAGCCATTAGCTAATGTTAGCTCTAATGCTAACGAGCCATACTAGGATCCCTGGGGCTAAGCAGAAGTTCTCAGGCTAAGGAGGCCAGTGCTCCTGGGAGAGGCACAGTGTTAATTTAGCAATATTACAAGAGAGTGATACGGTATCATGAATATAATAACTCCAGGGTATGATGTGGCTTGTGCCTAGGGTTGCCAACTGTCCCGGTTTAGCCAGGACGTCCCGTTTATTGGGCTAAATGTGTTTCTCCCGAGCGGGACATGCATTGTCCTGTATAGTTAAGGTCGCCTGAATGAACGGGCTAGGCTGGACTGAAGCCCAGGGGCCTACGATGATCAGAACCTATCATGAGCCAATGAAAAAGATCACATTGTTGTTAATTGGTCAAATTCTATGCCCATCACTTGATATTCATGTGTGGCTGCTGATTGGCCAAGTATGTATGTGGGTACCAGCAACAGTAGCCATAGCCTATCAGAGGAACTATTTTGACATGTGACTATGCAAGTGCCAGTGAGAGGGTAAGAAGTAATTAGTGAGGTCAAAATGACCGGAAAAAAGTTTGAAAGTGGTGCTCATAAAATTACTAAAAGGAAAAGAGCTTAGGGAAAATGAATTGCTCCAAAAATACCAAAGTGTACTGGATTTTTCTAAGCTGGAGCACTGATTGGAGGAGGCTGCTAATTATGCACGAAGGAGACAGGCGGGCCAATAAAGCCCTCATCTGGAGGAGAAAGGAGAAGAAAGGCCGTGATTGCTTACATCAGACAGTTGTGCGTGGGACAGTGGACTCCAAACTTGGTAAAAAGTAGACTGGATCAAGCATGCATCCATAGAGTATGACAATATTCGTGAGCTGGACTTAAAAGATGTAATGAAGGATTTTTCTATAAAGAAGGCCAGAAGAAAAACTTCTAAAAAGGTAAGACATGCTATTTGCAGTGCAAAAGTAATGTGTTTATAAACCATACCTGTTGTGTAGTTATTATGTTAGAGTTCAGGCTTTTATTTGTGAAGCACGGGTGGCTGCTCCACCTTCCAGTTCCGCCACCACCCATGGCTATAAGAGGGCAGCAGGCAGGAGAGGCAGTCTCTTTGCCACCTCTTCTGCCTGACGGCTGCCTGTGTGCTGTGAGATGCCCCTTTAATAAACGTGTGTTCGGTTTTGACACCTGGCCTTGTCCTTGGCTCCCTATACAGACATAATATTTGGAAATGAGGATAAAAGTGGATTAAAACAAGGTGTGGAAGCATGTGGGTTTAAAATTCGGCCACTTTTGGAGCACCCCCGGTGAGCCACCGGTTCCCTGGCCAAGGTGGTGCGCTGCTTTACGGACGTGCATGGTGGCACTGAACCTTGAAAAGATGGAGAAGTTGAGGGCACGAGAGTTGTTGGTATACAATCTTGGAGTGGAAGAACAGCGTATTCTGAACATGCAGGGTGCACCATTTTTGCGCCCTGGAAAATGTCATAGTTCGCAAGATTCAGTTTTGACAGTGCCGCCAATGGGTGGGCGAGTCTATTCAGCGGTTCGTGACAGACTTGGGGCTGTCAGTGGGTGCCGGTTCAGACCGTTGGAGGAGGAGATGATTCGTGACCAGTTGGTGGAGCATACCAATTGCTCTGCGATTAAGTCGAAGCTACTCACGTTTCCGGTGGAAATGATGTTACCCACATCCATCGAGTTAGCTCAACTGCTGGAAGCTGCAGATAAACTTTTACAGGAGCTGAGTGAGAGCTTGTCACACCAACATCTGGGATCACCGCTGACCGCACATGCAGTGGACCTGGTCAGCAATGAAGGCGTGGAGGATGAGGTGGATGACACCAATGCTGTGAATGTGAGGACTGCCCCAGGAAAGCCCAAATGTGTGGGTTGTGGGTCCACGAAGCACCGTTTCAAGGCCAGAGACTGTTTGGCAGGAGTGAAGCACTGCGGAAGTGTGGCCACTTGCTTCATTTCACCAGGGTATGCCACAGATCCGAGCGAGGAAGTCTGTGGCACAAAGAGGACTCTCGCGGCCCCACGGTTGTCCACGCTGTGTCCCTGAGCATCAATGGACACACATAATGTATGGTGGAGTTGGACGGGGTGTAGGTGCCTTTATGGACTGACACAGAAGCAGTGGGCTCCGGGCTGGATTGGACGACTGTGAGATGTTTTTCCCCACACTACAGGATTGGGGGAGACTCGGCACAGCTTTGTGGTTGTGGAGAAGGATGGCTGGCCACAGTGGGAATATTGAGACTAACGGCTTGATGCAAATCGGCCGAGATGTGGGACCGTCCGATCCCGAGAGTGGCAGACAGTGCAGTTTAGGATGAGGAACTGCCTGGCACCCTGGAGAGTAAGCAAGACCAATATTGCTCAGGGTTATCACAGGAGGGTCCCTGTGCCAGAGCTCAAGTTGCCCTGGACGAGGGTACTGGGCGGCACAGCGGGATGTCTGTGACAATGGGTGACGTTGAGAGGCTGGTTCCACCTGTTTCCAAATCTTGGCTGAAGTGGGCCGGCGAACAGGGGGCCACAATGGCGATGGCAAAGTTAAAAGAGGTCGAGGCCAGACCGTCAGGCAAGGTAGAATGACGTGCCAAGCAAAGACCCTGCAAGCTGAGTGTGACCCCTCTGGGGGTGAAGGACTGTATTTGGGAGGAGAGGCGATCATGGAAGGTATGGGCCGGTCGGCAGTTGGAGGAGCACCAGGGACGGTCACACATCGTGGCCAGACGGGAGGACGGTCATCTCCAGCTACCAGATGGTTTGTGGGGGCACCCGAATGAGCTGTGGTGGGCGGTGCGGTGGCGCAGTGGTTAGCACTGCACCAGCACAGCAACTCACCCTTGGCCATGGGATCCCTGGTTCCATCCCAGCCCCCGACCAACAGTGATCTGTATGGAGTTTGCATGTTCTCCCCGTGTCTGCGTGGGTTTACCCTGGGATTTCTCCAGTTTCCTCCCACAGGCCAAAAACATGCAGGTTAGACTCTGCAGACTCTAAAGTGGCCCTAGGTGTGAATGTGTGTGTGAATGGTTAAGGGATAGCGCCGTACCGTGGCTGCTTCATCCATCCAGGTGGATGCCCTCAATTTCCCCTCTGGGGATCAATAAAGTACACAAAATCAAAAAAAAAAAATTTATGTGTTTTATTTTAGTTTAGGAGACATGGCAGTGTTTTAGTTTTACATGGACTCATTCAGTTTAAGCGGCAGAATAACCCGCTTCGCCGTGTGGGCGAGGTGCAGTCTACCCATCTCCCCTGGTTTTAGTTATTTTGGAGTGACTGTGTTAGGCCATTTGTGTTGTATTGTTTAATTAATTTTAGTGTGTGACTCAGGTCCTAAATTGGGGTGGGTCTGAATTGTGTGTGTGTTTTGGCTTTTGTGAAGGGGGGGGAGGAATGTCGTGTAGTTATTATGTTAGAGTTCAGGCTTCTATTTGTGAAGGGTGGTGGCTCCATCTTCCACTTCCACCACCACCCGTGGCTATAAGAGGGCAGCGGGCAGGAGGGGCGCTCTCTTTGCCACCTCTTCTGCCTGACGGCTGCGTGTGTGCTGTGTGATGCCCCTTTAATAAACGTGTGTTCGGATCGACACCTGGCCTCGTCCTTCGCTCCATATACAGACATAACAATAGCTGTTGAGTCTGTACTGCAGAAGACCAGACATCAAAACATATCCAATGCTAGCTGGTAGCTAGTAGTTAGCATGCTAGCGATTTAGCACACTTTGCTCACTTTTCGTCTCATTTTCAGATGAAACAAACAATCCATCACCACAAAGGTATTGATGTTTGTTAATCGAGACAATAAATCAAACTCTAGTACTGCCTATTTTTTTTAAACAGACATGAAATAGCTTTGCACAACAGAGATAGATAGATAGATAGATTAGTTTATTTGACAGGGACAGTGCAATAAACATAGACAATTAATCAAAGACAATCAATCTGATGTGTTGCACATAGAGTGTATAGCTATTAGCTAATTTGCAACTCTTGTCCCTGGATGGGCTTTAGAAAAGAGAATCAAGTAAAGAAAAAAAAATACACAATAACCACATACATCAATGCAGAAAGATTATAAATACACAATTATAAATATTATAAATATTATAAATACACAAATATAACAGCCTTACTCACATTTAACATAAATATTATAAATATTATAAATACACAAATATAACAGCCTGACTCACATTTAACACATATAACACAACTCACATTTGCCTATTTCAGGCCTCCCTCCCTTCGTCACTCACTATAAACAAACACATTCATTCCTTCCCTTCATTCACTCTCACTTTGCAGACAATTAATTCATACATGAGTACATTCTTGTTTATTTTTCAGCCAGTTTTTAACCTTTTTAGTGAATGTTTTAAAGTCCGTTATTATTTTAATTTCATTTGGCATTGTGTTCCAGATGTGACTGCCCTTTATAGAGAAAGCTGATTGTCCAAATGTGGTTCTGCGGTGGAATATTTTACAGTTATTGTTAACAGAACTCCTGGTGGCTCTGCTGCTGTCCTGTCTTTGGACGAAACCAGCAAGTGGCTCGGGTGCTGATTTATGGAAACATTTGAATGTTAATTTCAGAAAACAGAGGTCAATGAAACTCTCAAAACTCAATAGGTTGTATTTTTTTAAAACATTACAGTGATGCCACCTAATGGGCTTTTTGTCCAAGATTTTTAGGGTTTGATTATACTATAATGAACCTATATGTCTTATTGTGGAAGGGGCTGCTTGAGCCCAGACTGTCAAACAGTATGATATATGAGAAAAAACCATAGAATGCATATACAGTGCAGCTGCTTCGTAAGGTATGTAATATCTAATTAATTTAAAGCAGTTCAGATTTTTTTTTACTGTTTTTGAAATTTTCTTTATATGAAGATTAAATTTGAGTTGAGGATCTAGTACAATGCCAAGGTATTTGAATTCTGTAGCTAAACTGATGTCATGATCATGTATATTAACTTTAAAACATTGCAGGTTACATTTTTTGACTGAAAAGCACATTGAGACTGTTTTCTGAAGGTTCAGCAATAGATGGTTCTGGAAGAGCCACTCTTGGACATCAACCATACTTGTAGACAGTACATCTGCAGCCTGTGCTGGAGTCTTGGCAGCTGTGTAAATAACTGCATCATCTGCATAAAGTTGGCATGTTGCAGCTGAGCAGTGTTACGGCAAGTCATTAATAAAAATGCTGAAAAGTAAAGGACCAAGAATGGACCCTTGTGGGATACCCATGCGGTTGTTTAAAAATGAGGATTTATCCTGGTGAACTTTTACACACTGTTCTCTATTCTGGAGATAAGATGCAAACCATTCTAATGTATCTGGGGAGAAGTTAAAAGATACCATTTTGGATAAAAGCAAACTGTGGTTTACAGTATCGAAAGCCTTTTTGAGATCTAGAAAAACAGCTCCTACCACATTACCCCTGTCCAAGGACTGTTTGACGTTTTCAATAAGGCAACAATTTGCTGTTTCTGTTGAGTATCCTGGTCTAAAACCAAATTGATGTGGATGAAGAAGTTGACTGTCTTGTAAGTAGTCTATCAGCTGTGTAGCTACAACTTTTTCAAGAACCTTAGATAGGATTGGTAAAATAGAGATTGGGCGGTAATTGCATATATCGTCTTTACTGCCTGATTTATGAATTGGTATGACGACAGCTTTTATCCAGCTTAATGAGATGAGTCAGTGGTTTGATTAATATTTTGCTGTGCGTTTTGAGAAAGGAGGTGCTCATATTGTAGATATCATTAGTTTTTGAGTTTGACAGTGTTTTAACAATACCAGCAATTAACTCCTCATTTACCTCATCGATGTGAAAAGTATCTGTTGGAAGTATGGAATTTGTGTTGTTGAGCACATTTGGCAGCACAAAAATTTTTGTTAAGTCTTCCACAGAGCCCACAAAGTATGAATTAAATTCATTTGCCAAAGTAGCCTTGTCACTGACGGTCTTGCCATTGATTCTAAGTTCCTTTATCCCCTTCTGATCGTTTTTTTTATTAGTTAAGTTATTTAAATGCCTCCATAGGGAACTGTTGTTATCCTTTGCATGATCTATCAGTTTATTGTAATAGGATATTTTTGATTTTCGCAGCTCATGTACTACTTTATTTCTTAAACTTTTGTACACAAGGTGATCATTTTGTAGTTTGGAGGTTAGTGATGTTTTCAATGCATAGTCTCGCCTCTTCATAAGTTTTCTTATTTCATTATTTAACCATGGTAGGCTAATCTTCTGTTGTCTACTTTTAATTTGCTTTGTAAATTTTTCTATAGACTTTGTGATTGTTGCAGTTATAAAATTACAACAATCATCTACTTCACATGTTGACATGAGCTGCTCCCAATTTTGATTCTCTAAGTAATGTTCAAACTCCTCATTTTTTGATTTGGGAATAATAAAATTTGATTTGTCAATATCGACTCCCCCAAAATACTGTAGTCACTTTTTAGTAAGTTTTCTGACAGCAAGAACCATGTTATGATCTGAGAGACCAGTTACTAGATTATAGGTTCTGGTTATTCGTTCTGGTTTATTAGTAAATACCATGTCAATAAGTGTTCTAGATTGTTTGGTTATCCTGGTAGGTCCTTTGATCATTTGTTGGTAATTAAATTTAGTCATGAGGCTTTTCAGTTTCTGTTTGTCCTTTTTATCAGACCAGTTAATATTAAAGTCACCATGAATTATTGTTTCTCTGTTCTTCTCAAGTTGTTTAACCAGATCACTTAATTCATTATAAAAGGAAGAGTTGTATGACGGTGGGTTGTACACTACTGCAATGTTGAAATTCATTACCGGAGAGAGACATACATTAACAGCTAAACATTCGAGTGAAGTATTCAAATCAACCAGTTGACATTTATATTTCTCTTTGATGTAAATTAAAACACCTCCTCCCCTCCCTACCTGCCTGTCTTTTCTAAAACACTGATAGCCCACAATATCGATCATATTAGTGTCTATGTTCCTGTGTAGCCAGCTTTCTGAGAGACAAAGGTAGTCCAGATTTGAGTCCAACAGCAACACCGAAATCTCATCTCTTTTGGGGATTATGCTCCGTATGTTTAAATGTCCGCCGAGGATCCCCTTTGGTTTAGCCTTGGTGTCCCAAAGAACTTGTGCATGATTAACAGTTTGGAAAAATAAATGTTGTTTTTGCTTTTGTACAGCTCGGTTTTGTGCTAACCCAGTGGTCTGCTGTTTAATAGTGGCAGGTCCAGGGTTAAGGTGAATATCTCCTGCCAGAAGTAGCAGAACTAGCAGAACTTTAATTGTATATCCTCTGCCATATTGTGATTTTTGCTTAACAGCCATGCTTGCCTTATTTTGGAAGTTTTTGCTCAGGGCTTTTAAAGACCACATAGAGTACAGGGTGAGATGTCCAAGCCCAAATCCATACAAATAAAACTTTTTAACTTCACCTTTAGTTGAGTTTGCCGGAAAATCCTTCTTGTTGCAGGTCCAGACACACAAAGACAAAACGAAGAGGAAGTAGATAAATAGAGAAGGCTTAGAAGTGATGCCCATCAGCCCACTTTTTAATCCGGTGGCAGCCATCTTCAGACTTTCTTGGAAAAAAAAAAAAAATCTGTGGATAGTAAAATAAATTCTGCTTATGTCGCCAGAATCCGATCCGATCGTCCTCGAATCCAGCTGGGCCTCAGCTAGCCAACTAGCCCCTTCCGCTGCTGGTCTCGTTGCTCATAGCCGCCGTAACTGGGCTCCTGTCCCGCTCCCCCAACCGAGTCTCGTCGCACACCGCCGCTGCCACCGAGCTCCGCTGGGGTCACGGTAAGTCCTCCGCTGGGCACCGCCGCCTACCGCCGTCTGCCTGGGTGAAATCTCTGCTGAGCCCCGTCAACAAATAGCCTCCTGCCTGGTAGTATCTCCGCTGGGCCTCGCAGCTGGGCTCCGATTCAGGCTGGTGTTAGGTGGAATGACTGGCGCCAGCATTAAGCTAACTAGCATTAGCTTAGCGATCGCTTTGGGTAGGGCACATCAGTGAATCACAAAGAAAACGCTGGAAACGTTGGTCAGTTTACTCACAGTGGCCGGAGAAAGGCGAATCAAAGGGGTAATCCCCTCCAACACACAACTAAGATAATTACAATTATAATTGAGGGTAGCATTACATTGTTGATTCAAATGTGAAATATACTGTCTGGGTCCATATTTATATTCTGCCAGGTAATTTAACTAACTGTAATGCTGTTGATATGTATATAATTGTGTACATATCAGTAGTGGACCCTCAGGGCCAGCAAAGCCTTCTCTGCTGGCCCTAAACACTCTCAGAGTTACATTTACAACCTACATTCTTATATTTGTTCCATGAGAATGTATTAAATTATTCCCAATTATTCTTCAGTTTGCAGGTTTTCTCTTGGTTGCTCTCCTTCCAGTAGTGTAATGCATGTCAGTTTTTTGTCCAATCATATTTCAGCATCTGTGTTGCCAGGGTCAAGCAAATCTGCCTTGGGCCTTCAGGAATTAACAGTGCAGCTCTGTAAGTTAAATTAACTGTTAAACTTATCCTGTTGCTTTAACCAATCAGATGTCTTCTGTACGTTCAGGTGTACGCATAGAAGGCATCCAAGAATGTCTTTTGGTTGGATGGTTAGACTCCTCCACCCACAATGCAGAGGATTCTAGCTAGCAAAACACCAGTGCGAGGACTTGCTTAAGCAGCTACAATATACTGTATGTGTTTAAATATAACAGCTGTTTTTCCACCCACAATGGCTGACAGGGGAGAGGAAAATGATTTGGTCACTGATATGCAAAAAAATCAATTTTCCAGACGGACATTTCAAGAAAAGCTGGTTATTGTGAAGAGAGGTCGGCCAACCCTGAAGCTAGCAGGCCCGTCTCAGCCTGGGAAAGGATTTGTCTGTCCCTTCCATATTAGCAATGAGCGTATCCTTGGATTACAGCCTCCGAGGAGAGCTGCAAGTGATCTCGCTGGGAATGTCTGTTGTTTGAACTGATGGAGTAGATACTTGGAGCCACACAGGGTCTGCAAACTTGAGCTGTCTACTGTCACACCATGACGATTTAGGCAGCGCTCACCAAACATATAAAAATTGATCTAAAATGCTGGGATATGCCAAAATTTTCACTTTTGGCTGTTTGCATCGCGTATCCATAACAACTTGGACATATACTGTAATTAAGTAATAGTAACTTAAACCAACTAATGCTTAGCGTGTTGCCAACATTCACAATTTATGCGCAACAATAGTATAATTTCTGCATAGCACAGTCATGCCAAACTGCCATTGCCTCCCGATCCATGAATCCTAGGTGTGCGAGAGATCATCTCTGTCCGACCCAGATGATTCTCCCTCCATGGCTGGGGGTATAGCTGACCTGGCAGAGCTGTCAAATCTGTCAGGTCAGTCGTGCCTAAAACAGCTGATGTGACACGTCAGGAACATCAGATAACAGTTGTCACAACCTGGCTCAAAGGCACGCGAACTGATGGTGATAAAAAAGTTTATTTTCAATAAAGTGAAAAAAATAAAACCAAGATTGTAGAGAGATGAATAATCAGGCCGAGGGTTCAGAGCAGAGGGAACTTTATTCTTCACTCCTTCACCTCCACCAGAATCAAAAGCAATAATCACACAGGTTTCAGGCACTCTCTTTTATATTCTCTCTCCTCCGCTACCTGAGGTGCTGTATTTACATTTCAACCCCCCCATGACAGCTCCCCTTGTCCCCCAGCACCTTTGATCTGCCATCTCTTCAGTCTGAGGGAAAACTACTGAGTGGGTTCCCCCCTCCACCCCCCCCCCACCCCTGACTCAGACTGAGGCTTAACCCTCATTTCCTTTGGGCTTCAGCCTCCGTCCATAGCTGCTGTAACAGGGGATCTTCAGCTCCGAGGCGTCCGTCTGTGGGGGTACAATGGGGGGGGGGGGACACCTTCAGCGTGCTGGTGTGAATGATCTGGTAAGTCATTTACCTGGGGAGTTCTCAGTGGGGGTCTTCTGCGCCGAGGAGCTCGGGCCAACACCACTTGTTCGTCTGCTAAAACAAAGGCAGGCTTAAGCCTGTCTATACAGATTGTCTCCCGGCGACCCCCCAAGTCTAACACAAAATGTTTCTCCCCGGGTTCCAGCACTCTGAATGGGCCATCGTAGGGCGGGCACAATGGGGTCCGGTGGGCATCGTGCCTGACAAATACGAATGACGTGTCCTTCAAGGTCTTTGGCACAAATGCGCGTGGAAAACAGTGGTGGGCCGGGCCGGGTAGCGTCCCTGCCCCTGCGCTATGCTGTGAACGTGGGGACGGATCGATGTTCGGCATGGGGTTGTCCGGCAAAAATTCCCTGGGGAGCCGCAGCAGCTGGGAAAAAAACAGCTCTGCTGGGGAGGCTGCCAAATCCTCCTTCGGTGCTGAACGCAACCCTAATAGAACCCACGGCAACCGGTCCACCCAATTTGCATCCGTAAGTGAAGCCCTGAGCACTGCTTTAAGAGATCTATGGAAACGCTCGCATAACCCATTGGCCTGGGGGTTGTACGCGGTCGTGTGATGAATTGTGATGCCCAGGCTCTGGGCCATGGTGGACCAGAGGTAGGAAACAAACTGCGGACCCTGATCGGACGTGATGTCCGAAGGGGCGCCAAAATGTGCCACCCATGTCATCAAAAAAGTGTGTGCAACTTCTGCGGACGCAGTGGAAGCTAGCAGGACTGCTTCGGGCCAGCGCGTGATGTGGTCCATCGCTGTCAGGAGGAGTGTGAACCCCTGCAATGGCGGGAGGGGGCCCATGAGGTCCATGTGAACGTGGTCGAACCGCTTAGCCGGGATGTGGAACATCTCCAAGGGGGGCTTTGTGTGCCTGTGCACTTTGGCTCGTTGGCACGCTACGCAGGCTGCCGCCCACTGTTTCACCTGTTTGCGCAGGCTCGGCCAGACGAACTTTGCTCCCACCATTTTGACTGACGTGCGCACTCCTGGGTGCGCCAGGGAGTGAACTGACTCAAAAACGCGGCGGCGCCAAGCGTGTGGGTCCACTGGGCATGGGCGGCCAGTGGAGACATCACAGATTGGGGGGGGGCCCGTGCAGCAGTACTCTGCTCTCCAGCCTTAACCCTGTTGGTCCAGACTGGAGCACGCAAACGTCTGCATCGCCAATCTGCTCAGCAGCCATGACCGAGTAATCTATCCCTACATAGACTGGGGCCACTAATGCGCGCGAGAGGCAGTCTGCCACAATGTTGAGTTTACCGGCCACATGGCGACTGTTGGTCGTAAACTCCGAGATTGCGGCCAGCTGTCTCTGCTGCCGGGCCGACTATGGCTCCGAAACCTTGGCCATCGCGTACGTTAGCGGCTTGTGGTCCACGAACGCAGTGAAGGTACGCCCTTCCAGCCAGAACTGGAAGTGGCGTATAGCCAGGTGGGGAGCCAGTAACTCTCTGTCAAAAGTGATGTATTTGCACTCATTGTCGCGCGAAGACCTGCTAAAAAAAGCCAGCGGCTGCCAAGAACCGGCGACGTGCTGTTCCACGACAGCCCCTATGGTCACGTCCGAGGCGTCGGTAGTGAGCGCTATCCGAGCCGCCGGGTCCAGGTGCGCCAGCAGTGCGGTGTTCGCCAGGGCTGTTTTAACCTCGGAAAACGCCTGCTCTCGCTCAGGAGTTCAGTCGACTCTGTCTGCTGGTTTCCGTTTCTTAAGTGCGGCGTACAACAGCTGCATGAGCTGGGCTGCATGGGGGAGGAGACAGTTATAAAAGTTAACCATCCCCAAAAACTCCTGTAGCGCCCTGACCGTCTGAGGCCGGGGAAAATCTGCCACAGCACGAACTTTGTCCGGTAAGGGTATCGCTCCCTCTGGTGAGATGTGGTGGCCCAAAAAAATCGATTCCCGTCACCCTGAACTGGCACTTTGCCGGATTGATTATTAATCCATGCTCCTCCAACCTCTGGAAAACTATCTTGAGGTGGGCTACGTGTTCGTCCTGGGACGTGCTGGCCACCAGGATGTCATCCAGGTAGACGAACACAAACGACAGATCGCGCAACACCACATCCATCATGCATTGGAATGTCTGCGCCATGCCTTTTAACCCGAAAGGCATGCATAAAAACTCAAACAGACCAAATGGGGTTATTACTGCCATTTTAGGTATGTCCTCAGTGTGCACCGGGACCTGGTGGTAAGCGTGGACCAGGTCTATCTTGGAAAAAATGCGTGCCCCGGTGAGGTGAATGGAAAAATCCTGAATATGGGGGATCGGGTAGCGGTCGTGTGCTGTGGCGTTGTTCAATCTGCGGAAATCTCTGCACGGTCGCCACGATCCCTCGGCTTTAGGAACCATATGTAGCGGGGATGCCCATGGGCTGTTTGAGCGTCTGACGATGCCCAACTTTTCCAAGTTGGCAAACTCCTTGCGCGCTATGGCCAGTTTAGCTGCGTCCAGGCGCAGAGGTCATGCGAAAACGGGCGGCCCCGTGGTGGTAATGAAGTGCTCCACCCTGTGTTTAGTGATGGCTGCCGAAAATGTCGGGACCATGAGTGCTAGGAACTGGGTGAGTAGTGTGTGGAACTTACCCCCTGGAGCTGTGACGTTGGCTAGTGTTGTGGGCCCGGCTCCTCTAGCTGTACAGGGGAGAGAATCAAAAGACATTACATTAATCAGGTGTTTCTTAGCAACATCGACTAGTAGTCCGTGTGCACACAAAAAATCAGCGCCTAAAATGGGGAAGCTGCATGCCGCTATGACGAATGTCCATTGGTATTTACGGCCGTGCAAGGATACAGTCAGTATCCTCTCACCACAAGTCTTAATGTCTGAGCCGTTTGCGGCCATCAGTTCGGGGCAGCTAGTTCCAGCCAGCCGAGTGGCGTAAGATGGCAGGATGAGGCTCTTTTGGGAGCCGGAGTCCACGAGGAACTGTCTCCCCAAGCATGAGTCTGTCACATAGAGCAGCTTGCTTGCTTCACCGGCAGTCGCAGCTGCTACCGACTGCCGGCCCTGGCGTTTCCCGAGTGCTTGAATTGGCATGGTGGCACGCATTGGCGTGCGTCCTTTCCAAAACGGCAGTGGTAGAAACAGAGCGTGTCTCTCTGGTGCTTCTTGGCCTCCGCTGCAGCCACCGTTGCTGGCTCCTCACCTCCGCTGGTCGTCTTGCTGGGTTCCGACGCCACTGTGTTCACTGCGGGGACTCTGGTGGTGAGGATAATCTGATCTGCCTCTTGGGCTAGTGCCTGGTAGTTGCGCGTGGCCAGCAGCGGCGAATTGGCAAGAACCGCTCTGGCCGTTGTTGGGAGGTTCCGTAGGAAAAGGTGGGCAAAGAGGAAATGCTCGTCATCTGTGCCCATCAACGCCAACATCTTCTCCATCAATTTGACTGCCGACCCGTCTCCCAAGTCAGAGCGCGTCAGGAGCCCCTCCGCTCTCTCACAGTCCGAGAGCGTGTAGCGCCGGGTCAGGGCGGTTTTGAGAGCACCTTATTTGTCACGAGCTGGGGGCTGTTGGAGCAGGCTTGTCACCTGCTGAGTTGTGCAGGCGTCCAGTGCTGCAACCACGTAGTAGTATCTGGTGTCATCTGCCGTTATTCCCCGGAGTGCGAACTGGGCCTTGGTGTGAAGGAACCAAGACTTTGGGTTGTGCAGCCAAAAGTCTAGGAGTTTGACCGAAACGGCGCACGCGTCGCTGGCGCTTCCCGTCCGGGTCATCTCCGGGGTGTTCGGCTCGTGTTACATTGTGCGTCAAGGGTCACCAGTGTGGAGAGATGAATAATCAGGCCGAGAGTTCAGAGCAGAGGGAACTTTATTCTTCACTCTTTCACATCCACCAGAATCAAAAGCAATAATCACACAGGTTGCAGGCACTCTCTTTTATATTCTCCCTCCTCCGCTACCTGAGGTGCTGTATTTACATCTCAATCCCCCATGACAATTCCCCTTGTCCCCCAGCACCTTTGATCTGCCATCTCTTCAGTCTGAGGGAAAACTACTGAGTGGGTTCCCCACAAGATAATATATGGAGTGTGCTTTTGCTGGGAGGCGCAGCCAACAGCAAGGTAAATAGCTGCGCTCTGTGCTTCAGGCGATCAGCTGATCCTCCTCCTCCTCCAGTGTTCTCACATTTTGGCATATCTATCAAAACAACACTGGACAGATGATCGTATAGACTTCAGTTAAATGTAAAAACCCCCAACAGGTCCCGTCACACGAATAAGTATGTGTGTGTGTGTGTGCGCTGCAGGCAGAGAGCTCTGTATGGGTTTTTCTTGTGAAGCAACGCTGCAAATGTGCCATTTGCACCGCGAATGTGGGACGTATCAGGCATACGCTGGATACGTTGGAAAATTTTCAGCATGCTGGAAATTAATTTTCAGAGGAGCTCGGCAAATAACGCCATATACCAGCGTGCTTCAGCGTGCTCTTAAGTTGGGTTCACACTATAATGTTTGGACCAACTTTTACTGACGTTTTGAAAAATCAAAGAAATCAGTCCAAACGCTGGTGAAATTACTTTTACAAACTTTTACGAACTTTTGCTAGCATTTGCCAACATTGTATTCAGCATTGTCAAACTTTTGCCAACTTAGGCTAGCGTATGTGTAGCAGTTGCCAACTTTGGTTAACTTAAGCTAAGAATTCTCAGCGCAGTTCAGCTGACATCAGCGTCAGGTGACGCTCATATAAAAATCAGCATTTGGAGGCTTCCTACCATCCTGGACCTGCTTTTTTGGGTGGATTCACACCACGTTTGGACCAACTTTTACTGATGTTTTGGCAAATGTCTGGCTCTGCTGGCAAAAGTTGATAAAAGTTAATGATAGTTGGCATTTGTTGGCAAACGCTGGCAAAAGTTGTATTCGCTGAGAATTTTCAAAATGCTGAATACTTGCTGATGTTTGGAAATGGTGAAAGTTGTGCTCAGTTTGTAAAAGTTCCAGAGTGCTGGGCTAAGTTATGCAGAGTTCACCTAAGTCAGCCTAAGTTAAGCTCCTTTGGGAAACGCTGACTGAAATGCTAGCAAAAACAGATGTTTTTAGATCGAAACTCACTTCAGACATACACGGATGAAAGAGAAATAGAGAGAAGGGGAAATTTAAAAAAAAAGAAAATATTTATGTAAGAGGACAATGTACAGTATTTGTTTGGTGATAACAGGGTGTGTATGACATGTTTTTTTATTATTTTAATCTATGGGATTTTATATATATACAGTATATATATATATATATATATATATATATATCTCCATCCATCCATCCATCTTCTACCACTTTTCCGGAGGTCCGGGTCGCGGAGGCAGCAGTTCAAGCAGAGAAGCTCAGACTTCCCTCTCCCTCGCCACCTGCTCCAGCTCTTCAGAGAGGATACCAAGGCATTCCCAGACCAGCTGGGAGACACAGTCTCTCCACCGAGTCCTGGGTATGCCCCGGGGTCTCCTCCCAGTGGGACGTGCCCGAAACACCTCAAGTGGGAGGCATCCAGGAGGCATCCTAATCAGATGCCCAAACCACCTCAACTGACTCTTTTCAATGTGGAGGAGCAGCGGTTCTACTCTGAGCCTCTCCCGGATGACTGAGCTCCTCACCCTATCTTTGAGGGTGAGTCCAGCAATCCTACGGAGAAAGCTCATTTCAGCTGCTTGTATCCGCAATCTTGTTCTTTCAGTCATTACCCAAAGCTCGTGACCATAGGTGAGAGTAGGAACGTAGATTGACTGGTAAATCGACAGCTTTGCCTTAGAACTAAGCTCCCTCTTCACCACAACAGACCAATACTACGTCCACATCACTGTGGATGCTGCTCCAATCCGTCTGTCAATCTCTCGCTCCATTCTCCCCTCACTCGTGAATAAGAACCCAAGATACTTAAACTCCTCCACTTGGGGCAGGAGCCTGTCCCCAACCCAGAGAGGACAATCCACCTTTTTCCGGCTGAGGACCATGGACTCAGACTTGGAGGTGCTGATTCTCATCCCAGCCACTTCACACTCAGCAGCAAACTGTCCCAGCAAGAGCTGTAGGTCATTGCTGGATGAAACCAACAGAACTACATCATCTGCAAACAACAGAGATGAGATCCTGTGGTCACCAAGCATGACACCCTCCATTCCCTGGCTGCGCCTAGAAATCCTGTCCATAAAAATTATGAACAGGATCGGTGACAAAGGGCAGCCCTGGTGGAGTCCAACTCTCACTGGGAATGAGTCCGACCGAGTGTTGGCAATATGAACCAAACTCTCACAACGGCCGTACAGAGACCGAGTAGCTTGTAACAACAAGCCCGATACCCCATACTTCCGAAGCACCCCCCCACAAAAAAAACACGACGGACATGGTCAAATGCCTTCTCCAAGTCCACAAAACACATGTAAACTGGTTGGGCAAACTCCCACGAACCCTTGAGAATTCTCGAGAGGATAAAGAGCTGGTCCAATGTGCCACGGCCAGGACGAAAACCATATTGCTCCTCCTGAATCCGAGGTTCGACCAACGGCCGGATTCTCCTCTCCAGTACCTTGGCATAGACCTTTCCAGGGAGGCTGAGGAGTGTGATCCCTCTAAAATTGGAGCACACCCTCCGGTCCCCTTTTTTGAAGAGAGGAACCACCACCTCGGTTTGCCATGCCAAAGGCACTGCCCCCGACCTCCACGCAATGTTGCAGAGGCGTGTCAACCATGACAGCCCTACAACATCCAGGGCCTTGAGGTATTCAGGGCGAATATCATCCACCCCCGGGGCCCGGCCAACAAGAAGATTTTTAACCACCTTGGCGACCTCAGCCCCTGTGATAGGCGAGTCATCCCCCTCATCCACAAACCCTGCTTCCTCTGTGGAAGGCGTATCAGTGGGATTGAGGAGATCCTCGAAGTATTCCTTCCACCGCCCGACGACATCCCCAGTCGAAGTCAACAGTGCCCCATCCGCACCATACACAGTGTGGACAGGGAGCTGCTTTCCCCTCATGAGCTGCCGGACAGTTTGCCAGAATCTCTTCGAGGCCGACCAAAAGTCTTGTTCCATGGCCTCACCGAACTCCTCCCATACCCGGGTTTTTTCTTCAGCAACCACCCGAGCTGCACTCCGCTTGGCATGCCAGTACACCTCAGCTGCTTCGGGAGTCCCTTAAGCCAACCAAGCTTGATAGGACTCCTTCTTCAAATTAATGGCCCCCCTCACCACTGGTGTCCACCACTTGGTTTTGGGGTTGCCACCACGAGATGCACCGACCACCTTGCGGCCGCAGCTCTGGGCCGCCGCTTCAGCAACAGAGGTGGAGAACATGGCCCATTCAGACTCCATGCCTCCAGACTCCCTCGGAATGTGGTTGAAGTTCTTCCAGAGGTGGGAGTTGAAGACCTCCCGGACAGGGGCCTCAGTCAGACGTTCCCAGCACACCCTCACTATACGTTTGGGTCTACCAGGTCTGAATGGCTTCCTCCCCTGCCATCGGATCCAACTCACCACCAGGTTGTGATCAGTTGACAGTTCTGCACCTCTCTTTACCCGAGTGTCCAAGACATACGGTCGCAGGTCTGATGATACGATAACAAAATCGATCATCGACCTGCGACCTAGGGTGTCCTGGTGCCAGGTGCACATATGGACACCCTTATGCTTGAACATGGTGTTCGTTGTGGACAAACTGTGGTGACCACAGAAGTCCAATAACTGAACACCACTCAGGTTCAGATCGGGCAGGCCGTTCGTCCCAATCACCCCCCTCCAGGTTTCACTGTCGTTGCCCACGTGCGCATTGAAGTTGCCCAGTAGGACAATGGAGTCTCCAAGAGGAGCACCCTCCAGCACCCCAGTCAGAGACTCCAAAAAGGGTGGGTACTCTGAAACATCATTTGGTGCATAGGCACAAATGATGGTCAGGACCCGTTTCCCAACCCAGAGGCGCAGGGAAGCAACCCTTTCATCCACCGGGGAAAACTCCAATATAGAGGCAGCAAGGTGGGGCGATACAAGAATACCCACCCCTGCTTGTCGCCTCTCACCCGGGGCACCTCCAGAAAAGGCCAAGCTCCAGCCCCTCTCCAGGAGACTGGTTCCGGAACCGAAGCTGTGTGTTGAGGTGAGGCCGACTATATCTAGCCGGTATCTCTCAACCTCATATATATACAGTATATATATATATATATATATATATATATATATATATATATATATATATATATATATATATACTATATATATATATATATATATATATAATGGGCATTTGATTAGTTTTGGGTTGTTTGTGGGTTCGTTTCCTCCATGTGATGGGTGTGGTTTGGTGAGTGGTTTGGGATTTCGTATCTTTGCAGTGTTATTTTTCTACCACTAGGCTGTGCTGTTGCACAAACGTGTCTTTTGCCAGTTCGGATTACTGGTTGCCTTTGAAACAACACCAGTTGGAGACGCTGATCTTTTTTTTTTTTTTTTTTTTTTTTTGCTGTCTGAAAAAACACTTTCTTGGTCTGTGGAATAAAGTTTTTATTCTTGAAATTTTCAGTCAGAGTCTGCCCTCTCACTGCCTGCAACATATACAGTGGGGTAAAAAAGTATTTAGTCATCCACCAATTGTGCAAGTTCTCCCACTTAAAAGATGAAAGAGGTCTCCAATTTTCATCATAGGTATACCTCAACTATGAGAGACAAAATGAGAAGAAAAAAAATCCAGAAAATCACATTGAAGGCTATTTAATGAATTAATTGGTAAATTCCTTGGTAAAATAAGTATTTGGTCAATAACAAAAGTTCATCTCAATACTTTGTTACATACCCTTTGTTGGCAATGACAGAGGTCAAACGTTTTCTGTAAGTTTTCACAAGGTTTTCTCACACACTGTTGCTGGTATTTTGGCCCATTCCTCCATGCAGATCTCCTCTAGAGCAGTGATGTTTTGGGGCTGTCGCTGGGCAACACAGACTTTCAACTCCCTCCAAAGATTTTCTATGGCGTTGAGATCTGGAGACTGGCGAGGCCACTCCAGGACCTTGAAATGCTTCTTACGAAGCCACTCCTTCGTTGCCCAGGCGGTGTGTTTGGGATCATTGTCATGCTGAAAGACCCAGCCACGTTTCATCTTCAATGCCCTTGCTGGTGGAAGGAGGTTTTCACTCAAAATCTCACGATACATGGCCCCATTCATTCTTTCCTTTACACGGATCAGTCGTCCTGGTCCCTTTGCAGAAAAACAGCCCCAAAGTATGATGTTTCCACCCCCATGCTTCACAGTAGGTATGGTGTTCTTTCTCCTCCAAACACGACAAGTTGAGTTTTTACCAAAAAGTTCTATTTTGGTTTCATCTGACCATATGACATTCTCCCAATCCTCTTCTGGATCATCCAAATGCTCTCTAGCAAACTTCAGATGGGCCTGGACATGTTCTGGCTTAAGCAGGGGAATCATGTCTGGCTCTGCAGGATTTGAGTCCCTGGCGGCGTAGTGTGTTTCTGATGTGCCTTTGTTACTTTGGTCCCAGCTCTCTGCAGGTCATTCACTAGGTCCCCCCATGTGGTTCTGGGATTTTTGCTCACCGTTTCGTGATCATTTTTGACCCCACGGGGTGAGATCTTGCGTGGAGCCCCAGATCAAGGGAGATTATCAGTGGTCTTGTATGTCTTCCATTTTACTAATAATTGCTCCAACAGTTGATTTCTTCACACCAGGCTGCTTACCTATTGCAGATTCAGTCTTGCCAGCCTGGTTGCAGGTCTACAATTTTGTTTTGGTGTCCTTTGATAGCTCTTTGGTGTTGGCCATAGTGGAGTTTGGAGTCTGACTGTTTGAGGTTGTGACAGGTGTCTTTTATACTGATAACGAGTTCAAACAGGTGCCATTAATACAGGTTAACGAGTGGAGGACAGAGGAGCCTCTTAAAGAAGTTACAGGTCCTGTGAGAGCCAGAAATCTTGCTTGTTTGTAGGTGACCAAATACTTATTTTAACTGAGGAATTTACCCAATTAATTCATTAAAAATCCTTCAATGTGATTTTCTGGATTTTTTTTCCCTCATTTTGTCTCTCATAGTTGAGGTATACCTATGATGAAAATTGGAGACCTCTCTCATCTTTTAAGTGGGAGAACTTGCACAACTGGTGGCTGACTAAATACTTTTTTACCCCACTGTATATAATTTCCCAAAAATGTGACAGCCCAAAAGGAAAAAAAAAAATCTCATTGAGATATTTACTGTTCTTAATTTTCTGCTCCACGCATATTCATTCTCCAGGATTCATTGGTTTGGCTTCCGTTGTGGGGAATTAAACAGCGCTGTAAAGTAAATGACATTTAATGGGATTTTATGTTATTTTAATGAAGAGAGTTGTAACAGTAATCACCTGTCATTTTATTTATATGATGATTCACTAAATAGTTTTTTATTCCATCCACATTCGCATTTTAATTGTGGACTTAGTGTTAGATTCTATGCATTATTTTATTATTTTTTTGTATGAATGTGTCATGATCCTGGCTCTGTTGTCTCTGTCTCCCTAATTACTTATGCCCCACAGCTGCTGCAGGTTTACCAGCCGCGTCTCATTTGAGCAGCCTTCACTGCTGTCATCTCTGCTGGAGTCCAAGTCCCACCCTATGCAGGACATACTGAACGCACTGAGGAGCTCATTTAGCAGTAGACCACATCATCCTAGATGCGCGACCGAAAGATTTCGTAGGTCCTTCCTACGTACGGCTCTCAGACTGTATAACCTAAGCAGGGCTGCTCGCAGAGATCGCAAAAAACGTGACGACCTAATAGTGTTGAATGCAAAAGACGCAACAGACTTACACAATGATCCCCTCCAGTATACAACTAGGAAAATACCGGTCGCTACGGAGGGTGACAATATGTATGGGTACATAATCATACTATGTAGGATAACAAAGTGTCATATCCGGCTCTAGGGAGCCGGGCAATCAGAGCCAGGGACAAGCCAGTGAGTCGAGATGTTTTATTCTGGGTAAGGGATGAGGAGAGCACAGAAACTCATGCAGAGGTACACTCACAGGTTGCACAGCGCAGAGGTAAGCAGCTCGTACCGGACGTGGGGGTAACAAGACGTACATACTCACAGCGGGATACAAACACAGGAATGCTGCAAGAGGAGTATAAGCTGACACCAGACGAAGGGGCTTCAGCTTAGCAATGTGTTTATGTCGCAGCCCCGAGTCATCGAGGCTGCTCCTATTTATCCTCATTGGCAGCGCCCCAGCTGATGAAGACTAATTGGCCCCAGCCGTCCATAATGCTGCCAGCCTGCTGAGACGCTGCTCAATGGGAAGCAGGGATGAGGGAAAACATGGGCTGAGTGCCGAGACGGCATCTCAACCCATGGTGACAGAGCCCCCCCCTCAAGGTCGGGCTCCTGAACGACCAGGAATAACCCCCCCCCCAGCCCCCCCCCCCCCCCCTAGGGTGGGAGGAAGGGAGGCACGACTGTCATATCCGGCTCTAGGGAGCCGGGCAATCAGAGCCAGGGACAAGCCAGTGAGTCGAGATGTTTTATTCTGGGTAAGGGATAAGGATGAGGAGAGACAGAAACTCATGCAGAGGTTCACTCACATGTTGCACAGCGCAGAGGTAAGCAGCTCGTACCGGACGTGGGGTAACAAGACGTACATACTCACAGCGGGATACAAACACAGGAATGCTGCAAGAGGAGTATAAGCTGACACCAGACGAAGGGGCTTCAGCTTAGCAATGTGTTTATGTCGCAGCCCCGAGTCATCGAGGCTGCTCCTATTTATCCTCATTGGCAGCGCCCCAGCTGATGAAGACTAATTGGCCCCAGCCGTCCATAATGCTGCCAGCTGGGAGCCAGCTGAGACGCTGCTCAATGGGAAGCAGGATGAGGGAAAACATGGGCTGAGTGCCGAGACGGCATTCTCAACCCATGGTGACACAAAGTAGATGGTTATGCTGTTTATTCCATCTAGCTACAATGCTCCACACCTGTATATATTTAGCTGTACCTATGTACTGTATATTCACTGTGCCTTCTTTATATTTTTACTATCTTCTTAATTATGGCTC
Organism: Pholidichthys leucotaenia; assembly: GCA_020510985.1. Lineage (NCBI taxonomy): Eukaryota > Metazoa > Chordata > Actinopteri > Cichliformes > Pholidichthyidae > Pholidichthys > Pholidichthys leucotaenia. Next base: position 298,848,246 of record CM035849.1, read on the forward strand.
TGAGTGTTTGCTATCCCTTTGCTGTTGCAATCCTGAATTTCCCATTGTGGACTAATAAGGCTATCTTTTTCTTATCATATTTTTAAATAGGGAGCAGAGCTTCACTTCTTCACGGGGACGATCGACTTAACACGCTACAGCTGAACAGCTCCTCTACTCCTGACCTCAGCCATCTCCTCCAACGGTGGGAAAACCGTAAGATTAAACTTCTATCTGCCTGCCCCTCCTCATTTACTATGGTTTATCCTCCCACTTACGTAACCTGTGCGCAGAGTGAGACCATCTTCCTGCTGGGACCTTAGGCTTTCATCCTCCCGACGGTTCCAGATCTCCTGTCCTCCTCTGCAGACTCAGGATTCAGTCCTCCTGATGGAAGGGAGCCCCTGTCACCAGCTCAACACCCTGTAAAGTGGACATTAATTGAACTGTGCAGTGATAGATAGATAGCATTATTTATTCTCGACAGGGACAGTGCAATAAACAAGACATATTAACCATGAGACACATCATCTGCAAGTGATGACACATAGAGCGAGTATAGCTACTTAGCTAATTTGCAACTCTCTTGTCCTAGATGGCGCTTTAGAAAAGAGAATCAAGTAAAGAAAAAAAAAAAAATACTCCACATAACCACATACATCAATGCACAAAGATTACATAATACACAATTATAAATATTATAAATACACAAATATAACAACCTGACTCACATTTGCCTATTTCAGGCCTCCCTCCCTTCGTCACTCACTATAAACAAACACATTCATTCCTTCCCTTCATTCACTGTCACTTTGCAGACAATCAATTCATACATGAGTACATTCTTGTTTATTTTTCAGCCAGTTTTTAACCTTTTTAGTGAATGTTTTAAAGTCCGTTATTATTTTAATTTCATTTGGCATTGTGTTCCAGATGTGACTGCCCTTTATAGAGAAAGCTGTTTGTCCAAATGTGGTTCTGCGGTGGAATATTTTACAGTTATTGTTAACAGAACTCCTGGTGGCTCTGCTGCTGTCCTGTCTTTGGACGAAACCAGCAAGTGGCTCGGGTGCTGATTTATGGAAACATTTGAACGTTAATTTCAGAAAACAGAGGTCAATGAAACTCTCAAAACTCAATAGGTTGTATTTTTTTAAAACATTACAGTGATGCCACCTAATGGGCTTTTGGTCCAAGATTTTTAGGGTTTGATTATATAATGAACCTATATGTCTTATTGTGGAAGGGGTTGCTTGAGCCCAGACTGTCAAACAGTATGATATATGAGAAAAAACCATAGAATGCATATACAGTACAGCTGCTTCGTAAGGTATGTAATATCTAATTAATTTAAAGCAGTTCAGATTTTTTTTTAGTTTTTGAAATTTTCTTTATATGAAGATTAAATCTCTCTTTACTTCCTGGACTCAGGAGAGTCTCAGTCCTTCACTGTAAATATCTGCACCGAGATTTCATTCACTCACCCGTCACGACAGCCGGGAAGGGAACGAGAAACGCCGGCGATTTCACAGCCTGCAGCTCTCTGACCCATAAGGCAGCAACTCATTACGTCTGTGCCATTTTCTGTCACAGTTGCTCATCCCTCGCCTCTCTTCTCCCCGCAGGGTTGTCAGACTCTCCATGCACCTCAAGTCACTTTCTGCACAATAAATCATTGTTACAGTTTCTAACTGAGTCCGTAGTCTGCTTCTGGGTCTAAATACCAAATCATGTCAGTACGTCCCCATTCATTAGACCCAGCAGATGCTACTAAGGGCACAAATATGCAACGTCTTAGCATCGCTGAGACTCGATTAACTCAGATTTTAGATCAGCAGCAGACTGTTCTTTATCAGCTCACACAGATTAATGAGCGGCTTTATCAGCTTACCTCTGCTCGTCATGCTCAGACCACATCAGCTACACCGATTAGTTCCCTCTCTCCTTTCCCTCCGTTGACACACTCTCCACCTGTAACGCCGATACCCACACTGGCCTATTTCTGTGGTAAAGTGGGAGGGGGCCTGAGGCTTTCTTCTTCAGTGTACCCTCGTTTTTCAGTGTGCACCGGGGGATTTCCCTACAGGATCACAGCCGGAATTACTTATGTGTTTAATTTGCTGGAGGGGCAGGCTTTGGCTTGAGCATATGCTATTATGAACTGTCCCCGATTATACAGTTACACCTATGATTGGTTTGGGCTGGAAATCACTCCAAGCATTTCACCATTCTGACCAAGGTGACGTTATACCACCTGCCTCCTAAATCTCCAACAGAGAGCCAGGTCCGTGGCCGTATTTATTTGGTGGATTTTCCGAGTTCTGGCAGTGGAGGTGGGTGCCTCAGTTCCAGTCTTCAGGATGAATTGGCCCAGTTAGATAAACCTGCCGCCTTTAATGAGATAATTTCCCTAGCTATTAAGCTAGTTAACCGCCTTTGGGAACACTCCAAGGAGCAATGGCAGACAGGCAGCTCCGAACATGAGGTGATCCACTGCCCTAGTCAGCCGGGGGAGGGGGAGGTTTGCTCACCATGGTAGGGGAACTGGCAGACAAGAAACGGTCCAGACTCCTTACCCAGTTTCATTTACCCATTCGTTTTGTCCATGGCTGCATTGATTTTTGTACTATTGCTCTCGTTGGTTCTGGCACAGAACAGAGCTTTATTTCGGAGAGTCTGGCAACCCAATTGGGCCAGGAGCTGGATGTTCCATTAGATTTAGTAGCTGATTTGGGAGAGCCACTCTCTATGGTTTCCAAGAGAACAGAAACCATTTCCAATTTAGTTTCCGGCAACCACAGAGAGCAGTTACGCCTTTTTGTTTTACCTTCTTCATTTCCTCTGTTATTCGGGTTACCAGTGGCTAAATCTGCATAATCCCGTATTGATTGGCAGGAGGGGAGGATTATCTCCTGGAGCGTCTTTTGTTTGTCCGTCTGCCTTCAGCCAACTGCTTCTTCCCCATCTGTGTCCCTTACACCCAGTGCCCCACCCAAACTCCTGATTTAGTCCAGTGTTCCTTCTGAATATCACGATCTGGCCCTAGTCTTTAGTAAGGCCAAGGCAGTCTTTTTACCTCCCTTCATCGCCCATATGACTGTGCCATTAACCTCCAGACGGGGCCACCTACCATCTAGCAGACTCTATAGTCCGTCAGCGCTGGAGCGTGAGGCCATGGAGAAGTACATTAAGGAGTCTTTAAACTCTGGCGTCATCAGACCTTCATCAGCAGCAGTGGGGGCGGGGTTCCTTTTTTGTGGGCAAATAAGAACGGATATCCCTTCGGCCCTGCGTTGACTTTAGGGAGATCAATAACATCACAATCAAGGATAAATACCCTCTACCCCTCATTAACTCTGCATTTGATCTGTTGCAGGGTGCCTCTGTGTTCACTAAGGTGGGCCTTCGCAATGCTTACCATCTAGTCCGGATTAGAGAGGGTGATGAGTGGAAGACGGGGTTCCGTACCCCTACTGGATATTTTGAATACTTGGTGATGCCGTTTGGATTAACCAATGCTCCAGCCGTATTCCAGCGGCTCATCATTGATGTCCTTAGGGATTTTCTCAGCTCATTTGTTTTTGTCTACCTGGATGACGTTCTTATTTTCTCCCGCTCTCTAGAGGAACACCGGGTCCATGTGAGGGCTGTACTGCAACGGCTGCTGGAGAACCACCTGTATGTCAAGGCGGAGAAATGTGAATTTCACACATCCACAACTTCATTTTTGGGTTTCACCATCTCCCACAAACAGATTGTTGCAGAGCCCAGCAAGGTTAAGGCTGTTACCGACTGGCCCATCCTGTCGTCTTAGAAGCAGTTGCAGCAGTTTTTGGGCTTTCCAAATTTCTATCGCCGTTTCATTTGGAATTACAGCATGGTAGCCCAGCCGCTCACTAAACTCACCTCCTCTCAAATTCCATTCAGGTGGTCTGACGAGGCCGGTCAAGCCTTCGCTAACCTAAAAAACTTGTTCTCTTCTGCTCCCTTCCTTGCCAAGGTGGACCTAGAGCTACAGTTTATTGTGGAGGTGGATGAATCTGACTCCGGGGTGGGGGCAGTCCTGTCACAGCGCTAGGCCACCGACCATAAGGGCCATCCGTGTGCGTATTTTTCTCAGCGCCTTTCCCCAGCCGAGAGGAACTACAATGTCAGCAAGCTGTTGGCTATCAAACTCGCCTTGGAGGAGTGCAGTCACTGGCTGGAGCCTGGGGCTGTGCAGCCGTTTGTGGTGTGGACAGATCATAAGAACCTGGAATACCTGAGGCCAGCTAAAGGTCTTAATTCCAGGCAGGCTCGCTGGTCTTTGTTCTTCGACAGGTTCAGGTTCAGTATTACCTACCGCCCAGGATCCAAGAATATCTAGCTGGATGCCCTTTCCAGGCAGTTTGCTACCAATGACTCTCCTCTGAAGCAACACCACATCCTCCCTCTGTCGTGCGTGGTGGGAGCACTTTTTTGGGAGATTGAGGAGAGAGCCAGGAGAGCCCAACAGATGGAGCCTGACCCTGGGGGGGTTGTCCAACGAGTCGTTTGTACGTTCCTTCCTCCCTTCAGGGGGCTGTCATTGACTGGCTACATAAGAGCAAACTCACCTGTCATCTTGGGGTTTCTCGCACACTTGCCCACCTCCAGAGAGCATTTTGGTGGCCATCCATGAGGAGAGACGCTGATGAATATGTCAAGGCCTGTTCGCAGTGTTCAGCTGACAAGTCATCATCGTCTTCCCCCGCTGGACTATTGCATCTGCTACCCATTTCCAGCAGGCCCTGGTCGCATGTGGCCTTGGAGTTCATTACAGGACTTCCTCTCTCGGATGGTCATACAGTCATTTTCACAATTGTCGCTAAGCTCCCCTCAGACAGAGAGACAGCTGACCTTTTTGTCCTTCATGTGGTCCACCTCCACGATATCCCCGTTGATGTGGTCTCGGACCGGGGTCCCCAGTTCACCTCTCAGGTGTGGCAGCCCTTTTGCAAACTGATTGGGGCTTCGGTCAGCTTGTCTTCAGGGTACCACCCCCGAGAGTAATGGTCAGTGCAAGTGTGCCAACCAGGAACTAGAGGCAGCCCTGAGGTGTGTCACGGCAACCGATCTGGCATCTTGGAGTTCATATTTACCTTGGATTGAGTATGCCCACAACACTGCCACTTCCACCGGTAAGGGTCTCTCACCTTTCGAGGCCTCATTGGGTTACAACCCACCCCTGTTCCCCACCTCGGAAGAGGAGGTGGCTGTATCATCTGTCCAGGTGCACATCAGATGATGCCGTCATTTTTGGAGAACCACCAGAGCTGCCCTTCACTGCACTGCTGACCGGAACTCTGAGATCGCCAACCGATGGAGGCTTCCAGCCCCTGCCTACCATGTGAGGCAGAAGGTATGGTTGTCCACTAGCAATATCAACCTGAAGACTGACTCCAGAAAGCTTTCTCCATGTTTCATCAGTCCTTATTCCGTTTCCAGAATTATCTACCCTGCATCTGTATGCCTTGCTCTCCCTCCAGCTACTTCTGTCCACCCTCCAAGCCACCACCACCTCCAGAGATGGTTGATGGAGTGGAGGGTCGCCAATTATTGTGGAATATGGTAACTCCTGGAATTCCTATTGTCCAATCAAATTGCTCGGTTGGAAATAACTGTTGTGTAATTTAACATTAACCTGCTGTGTCCTAGACTACTGAGTTTACGAATAAATAACTCCACAGAGGTGGGTTACTAAAAAAGTTCAGTTTTTAATGGTCCAGTCGGTGTTGTTAGCTCTGAAGCTAACGGGCCTGGAGCTCAGAAAGTCTGGGTGGGAATTGGATTGATATCACAGTGACAGGCTGTAACTGAATTTAGGATCAGCCTACATTTTAGTGATGATGGGAAATGTAACCTGGAAGATCTGTACTGGCTTCTTTCTATTCTGCCAACGTGTAAATATATAAATATTTCTAAGTGAAGACATTTTTTTTTCTGTAGTCATATGACCCAAGAGAGCCTTTTAGAAGGTTAAAACCCATGAACACACCATGTTTTATTGAATTCAACCTTTAAATAAAATTTACATGTAGCTAAATGTTTCATAAAACTATTTGGTTTACTTTTTACTTTTAAGATTGTATTTTTTTTTTTCTTCCAATTTGACATTTTTAATTACTTTGTTTTATTAGCTTTTATCCAACACATGGAGATAAAGACAACGTCACATTCTAGCATTCATACCAATACGTACAATTTAGATTCACCAGTTAACCTATCAGTCAATGTCTTTGGACTGTGGGAGGAAACCTGAGAACGAGAAAGAAGCCACTCAGGCACAGGGAGAACAGGTAACCCCTGGCCATTTTACTTAATACAATCATGTAATTGTTTTTAGTTAAGCATTTGTCATAAGTTATGCAATTTAAAATCATTGAGCAGGTATAACATTGGCTGGGCATTACATCCTTGAAGCAAAGACATGCACATACACTACTCACAAAAAGCTGGGGATATTTGGCTTTCGGGTGAAATTTGAGGATGCAACTAAAACGCATTATAACCTTTACAGGTGAACTTAATTTGACCTTCTCTAACCTTTTGAATGCACGTGTCCAACTGTTCAATGTTTCAGCACTTTTTGCATAACTTGCTGTTCTCTAACAAGGTGCTTAATGGCAAAATTCACAACAGATGTTTGATCCATGAATCGACCAATAAATTTTCTGGTTCAATTAGAATTGGTATTTAAACAGTCCACTTCATCATGCAGTTCATACTTTGACATCATGAGACCAAGACGGCACCTCACAACTGATCAACAGTACCTCGCCATTGTGAGGCTTCAAGCAGGATGTTCTCAGAAGGAAGTGGCCACTGAGCTTAGAGTGTCACAGAGTGTCCTCAGCAGGTTGCAACAGAGATACAGAGGGACTGGAAGAGTCCACAGAAAGGCATAGAAAGTGGACGTCCTTTAGCCACATTCCACGCATGATGACCGCTTTCATTGTGAACAGTGCCCTTCGGGACCGGATGATGAATCCGTCATCAACTCCAAGCCATGTTTAGGGAAGTGAGGAGGTACTCAAGTGTCACGATCAGACCATTTGAAACCATTTACATTAGCGTGGTCTGCTGTGCTAGATGACTGCAAGGGTACCTGACCACACCAGCAGGTGCAGGCACCATCCTCTTGCATGGGCCAGGGAACATTACCGCTGGACAAGGGGACCAGTGGGTCTCAGTGCTGTTGTCTGATAAAAGTCGATTCACGTTGAGCAGAAATGATGGTCGCCTACGATGTTGGAGACGTCAAGGAGAGCGCCATGCATCAGCCACTGTTGTCACCAAGATGAGCCTTTGGTGGTGTGGTGTTACTGTCTGGGCAGGTGTGTCTAGTCAATACAGAACTGCCTACACCTTGTGAATGGTACAGTGACAAGCCAATACTACTACTACTGAATAACATCATTAATCCAGTAATTGTTGTCCTGCATGAACAACAACAGGCTTAATTTCATCTTCATGGATGACATCTGCTCCAGCTCATCGAAGTTGCACCATTAGGAACGGCTGCTCGGAGGCTGGGGTACCTCCAAATGGAGTTGCCTCCACTTTCTCCAGACCTGAATCCCATTAGAAACACTATCATCAGCCGAGTCGCTGTGCTAGAGGCTCATATCCCTGCACCCACAACCTCAATGACCTGGGGCCGGGTCTTTAAGAAGAGTGGAATGCCATGCATCAGCAGACAATAATTCAACTTGTGACAACATGAGACGTCATTGTCAAGCTGTAATTGATGCTCAAGGACCACATGACAAGTTATTAAGAGAATGAATTTTTTGTTGTGGTATACCCATCACTCACTTTTTGTCAGGTCAGGCATTGGCTTGCTTGCTACGGATAACCATGAACGGGTACTACCTGTCTCATGGGTCGGGCACCAGTGACTCAACCGGCATCCTCACCTTCCGAGGGCATGGAGGGTGAAACAGGGCATCCTAGCAGAACTAAAAAAAAAACCAATATCTGCCATAGGTCTGTGGTGGATTGTGCCAGTCAGTGCATTTTGACATGCACTACACAAAGAGCAGAGATAAACAAACCTATCATCTCGGTCAGTCACTGCAACAGATACTGGAGTCAGTTTGACTTGGCTTGTTCCTTGCCACTGATAATATCTTTATCTGCAAGAATGTGCTGCTAGTCAGCAAAAGCTAGCAGTACTCAAATACTTTGCAAGCAGTTTCACGAAATGGTCAATCAGAAAGCAACTCATACCGGCTCGGACGTCACCCGGGCTTACAAGGTCCGTTGCCTGATCTGTTCACACTCCGACAGGCAGCGAAAGTAAGCTAGGAGCAGGAAGACAAAAGAAGAGGAAGACAGCAGCCTTGTGTGGAGCAGAATGGAATGTACGCACTCTGTTGACAGAACAACATCACAGCACCCAGAAGACAGATCACACTTGTGGCCCTGGAATAAAACAGGTACAATGTAGACATAGCTGCACTTAGTGAAACAAGATTGCCTGGCTATGACAGCTTGGAAGACCATGGTACATCTTCTTTTGGAGTGGGAGATCAACTCAAGAAAGGAGAGAAGCAGGAGTGGGCTTTGCAATTAGAAAGGAGATAGCAGCAATGCTTGATGAGGAAACCGGTGCTAATCAACGACAGGATAATGACTATGACTCCCACTACAGCGGAAGATGTATGCCACACTCATCAGTGTATATGCCCCAACAATGACCAACACAGAGGAGGTGAAGGAAGAGTTCGACAGTGATTTACGTGAGACTATCAGGCATGTACCGACTGATGACAGGCTGATACTCGTTGGAGATTTTAATGCCAGAGTTGGTTTGGACACTGAGAAATGGAAAGTAGTGCTAGGCAGTCATGGAGTAGGCAAGTGCAATACTAATGGAGAACTTCTACTTGCACTATGTTCAGAGTACAACCTTGTGATAACCAACACTCTATTTAAGCATAAGGACACACACAAGAAGACATGGATGCACCCAAGATCCAAGCACTGGCACTTATTAGACTACGTCATAGTCAGGCAGAGAGACATAAGGGATGTATTGGACACCAGAGCAATGAGAGGCGCGGACTGTAGTACTGATCATGCTATGCTGAGATCTAGATTAAGGATTGAGACGAAAACAGCACTGCAGGACGGGTGCAAAGCCACCACGGAAGCTAAACACTAGTGCACTGAAAAGCCAAAAGAAGTAGGAAGAACTTACACAAGAAATAGATGAAAACTTGAAAGACTGGGACAGCAACAACTCAGAGAATGACATAGAAGAGAAATGGGCAACACTGAGGGATATGGTGTAGAGAGACTGTGAGTGATGTATTAGGGCACCCTGAGAGGAAACATCAAGATTGGTTTGATGAGCACGATGAACACCTGAAGAAACTACTAGAAGTTGAGGAGTACAGCTAGGCAGGAAAACCTACAGTGTAACACAAGGTCGAAGAAGAAGAAATACTCAAAGGCTCAGAGTGAGCTACAGAAGTACACCAGAGAGATTAAGTCCAATGGTGGGATGAAAAAGCGGAGGAACTTCAAACTGCACGCAGACAGGAAGGGACATGAAAACATTCTTCACAGGTTTGAGAGAAATCTACGGCCCTAAACCAGGAGGATTGATCCACAACTAAAGGCTATAGGACGGTGAAACGGTTTTGCAGGAGAAAGACAAGATCTGGACAGATTTGCGGACCCACTTTGGCCAACTACTAAACACCCTGGAGATCTCACTGAAGAGGCCAAAGAAGCTCTAGTGCAGCGACCCAACTGTATCAAGTCTGGATGAAACCACCAAATTTTGATGAACTAATGGCAGCTTTCAGGACAACACAGGATGGGTAAAGCTCCAGGAAGGGATGGAATTCAGCAGAAGTGTGGGAAATTTGGTGGTGTTCAGCTGACCAACTGCCTGCCACAACGTCATCCAAGAGATATGGGATGCCCAGAAAGTACCCTCAAGACTGGCAAGGATGAAGTATTGCGCCTTTGTTCAAGAAAGGTGACAGGAAGATTCGTGGAAATTACCGAGGTATATCACTGCTAGCCACTGTTGGTAAGACGTGTACTACTGAACAGACTCAATGAACATATCTCGCAGATTGTACTACTGGAAACCCAGTGCAGCTTTAGAAGTGGAAGAAACACAATGGACATGATTTTCTGCTTGAAACAGGTTCAAGAAAAGTGTATCGAACAGAACATGCCGCTTTATGTAGTTTTCATAGACTTCAGTAAAGCCTTCGATACTGTTTTGCGACAAGGACTTTGGCAGGTACTCAAGACTATGGCTGTACAGTGAAGTTTGTCAGCCTGATCGAGGCTCTCCATACAGGTATTCAAGCAAACGTCAGCAATGGTGGTTCAGTATCTAAAGACTTTTCAGTAAGCAACGGGGTGAAAACAAGGGTGTGTGCTGGCGCCTACACTCTTCTCGCTATATCTGGCAGCCATGGCTTGAGGTGGCCCTTCAAGACACTTCAGAAGGCGTATACATTCAAAACAAGGAAAGAAGCAGACTTGTTCAGTGTGGTAGTTTAAAGCCAAGAGAAAGACATCGATAAATGTTGTAAAGAGAAATGCTCTTTGCCGAGACGACAGTGCTCTAGTTGCACACAGTGTGGAAGATTTGCAATATTTAGTGGAGAAAATTTGCAAGAGAAGCTAGCCAGTTCAGCCTCCCAATCAACATCAAGAAGACAGAGTACCTTTATCAACCACCAAAGTTTCAATTATCAACAACACTACCAGAAGAGATCAGCATTGGTGCAGAGCCACTAGTCAAAAAGTGCAGACTTTCAAGTTCTAGGGAGTATTGTTTCAGAGAATGCTAGGCTGGAGGATGAACTATCCTCTCAGAATGGGAGAAGAGCCAGCGCTGTGTTTGGGAAACTTGAGGGAGAGACCTGTGGAACAATGACATATGTCTATCCGTGTGAAATGCATAGTGTACAGAGCGACAGTACTGGCTACTCTATTGTACGGTGCTGAAACTTGGACTGTCTACAGAGTGAGGTGAAGAAACTCCATGCGAACTGATGAGAGACCTACGAGCCATAATGAACATCTCATGAAAAGACCAGATAACCAACACAGAAGTGTTGAACGAGCTGGTCTACCATCAATGGAGGGACATGCTAATACAGATGAACTGAGATGGCTCGGACCTGTTGAGAGGATGGACCCACCAGCGTCTCCCTCGGCAGTTACTCTACTCAAGTTATGTGAGGGCAAACGTAATCAGGGTTGACCAAGGCTCAGATTTAAGACACTGTAAAAAGAAACTTGAAGAAGTTGGACATAGACCAGGAGTTCCCTGGCAGCGGAAGGTAAGGACAGAGCTGTGTGGAGGAATCTGATCAGACCCTAAATGAAACAGTCATTGTCGCCCACAACAGACTGCTATGATGTGATGATGATACCATCACTGTTGTTGGCTTTTGTTACAGTAAATAGTTTGTGATGAGGGAATCACCCATTGCATGCTTCTACTTAAATGCCCTACTTTTCATTATATAATATCATTGTAGTGTGAACTTTTTACATTTTTCATAAATTTCACCAGAAAGACAAATATCCCTAACTTTTTGAGTAGTGTACATACACGCAAAATTTATCTTATTCAACAAACTAACAATTAGTGGCAGTCTTCAATGCATACACAGTGGACAAAATTGTTGGTACCCCTCTGTTAATGAAGAAAAAACCCACAATGGTCACAAAAATAACTTGAATCTGACAACAAGTGGTAAATAAATAAAAATTCTATGAAATTAACCAATGAAAATCAGACAATGCTTTTGAATTGTGGTTCAACAGAATTACTTTAAAAAACAAACTCATGAAACAGGCTGGACAAAAATGATGGTACCCTGGAAAAGATTGAAATAATGTGACCATAGGGACAACCAAGATGTGTCCTCCTAATTAAACATCACAGGTGTTACAAACTTGTAATCAGTCAGTCGGCTATTTAAAGGGTGACAAATAGTCACTGTGGTGTTTGGTGACATGGTGTGTACCACACTAAACATGGACCAGAGGAAGCAAAGGTGAGAGTTGTCTCAGGAGATTAGAAAGAAAATTATAGACAGCATGTTAAAGGTAAATGCCTATAAGACATCTCCAAGCAGCTTGATGTTCCTGTGACTACAGTTGCCATATTTATTCAGAAATTTAAGATCCAAGAGACTGTAGTGAATACAAATGGTAACAAAAGAACTAGAGCAACCTCTAAACACATTCATGGCCTGAACTGCAAGGTCAAGGTAACCTCCGTGTCAGATCGCACCATCCGTCGATTGTTTGAGCCAAAGTGGCCTTCATGGGAGCCGACCAAGGAGGACACCACTGTTGAAAACGAATCATAAAAAGCCAGACTGGAATTTGCCAGACTGCATGTTGACAAGCCACAAAGCTTCTGGGAGAATGTCCTATGGACAGACGAGACAAAACTGGAACTTTTTGGCAAAGCACATCAGCTCTATGTTCACAGACGCAAAAATGAAGCATACAAGAAAAGAACACTGTCCCCTACTGTGAAACATGGAGGAGATTCTGTTATGTCCTGGGGCTGATTTGCTGCATCTGGCACAGGGGGTCTTGAATCTGTGCAGGGTCCAATGAAATCTCAAGACTATCAAGGCATTCTAGAGAGAAATGTGTTGCCCAGTGTCAGACAGCTTGGTCTCAGTCGCAGGTCATGGGTCTTGCAACAGGATAATGACCCAAAACACACAGCTAAAAACACCCAAGAATGGCTAAGAGTGAAACATTGGACTATTCTAAAGTGTCCTTCTATGAGCCCTGATCTAAATCCTATTGAACATCTGTGGAAGGAGCTGAAACATGCCGTCTGGAGAAGGCACCCTTCAAACCTGAGACAACTGAAGCAGTTTGCTGATGAGGAGTGGGCCAAAATACCTGCTGAGAGGTGCAGAAGTCTCACTGACAGTTACAGAAATCATTTGATTGCAGTGATTGCCTCAAAAGGTTGTGCAACAAAAATTAAGTTAAGGGTACCATCATTTTTGTCCAGGCCTGTTTCATGAGTTTGTTTTTAAAATAATTCTGTTAAACCACAATTCAAAAGCATTGTCTGATTTTCATTGGTTAATTTTCATAGAATTTTTATTTATTACCACTTTTGTCAGATTCAAGTTATTTCTGTGACCATTGTGGGTTTTTCTTTCATTAACAGAGGGGTACCAACAATTTTGTCCATGGCTGTATACACAAACATTTTTTTCAAGATTGGATTTTACTTTCTATTTCACAGGCTTTAATATGTCACTTAAATATTACTTAATACAATGAATCTTTAATTTTTCATTTTATTAAAAATACCAAGCTCTAATGGAACAGCAGCCGGTCACATGGGAAATATTTATTACATGATTAATCATGTAATAAATTGCAGTAGTGTACAACCCACCGTCACACAACTCTTCCTTTTATAATGAATTAAGTGATCTGGTTAAACAACTTGAGAAGAACAGAGAAACAATAATTCATGGTGACTTTAATATCAACTGGTCTGATAAAAAAGACAAACAAAAACTGAAAAGCCTCATGACTAAATTTAATTACCAGCAAATCATCAAAGGACCCACCAGGATAACCAAACAATCCAGAACACTTATTGACATGGTATTTACTAATAAACCAGAACGAATAACCAGAACCTATAATCTTGTAACTGGTCTCTCAGATCATAACATGGTTCTTGCTGTCAGGAAACTTACTAAAAGCGACTACAGTATTTTGGGGGAGTCGATATTGACAAATCAAATTTTATTATCCCCAAATCAAAAAATGAGGAGTTTGAACATTACTTAGAGAATCAAAATTGGGAGCAGCTCATGGCAACATGTGAAGTAGATGATTGTTGTAATTTTATAACTGCAACAATCACAAAGTCTATAGAAAAATTTTCAAAGCAAATTAAAAGTAGACAACAGAAGATTAGCCTACCATGGTTAAATAATGAAATAAGAAAACTTATGAAGAGGCGAGACTATGCACTGAAAACATCACTAACCTCCAAACTACAAAATGATCACCTTGTGTACAAAAGTTTAAGAAATAAAGTGGTACATGAGCTGCGAAAATCAAAAATATCTTATTACAATAAACTGATAGATCATGCAAAGGGTAACAACAGTTCCCTATGGAGGCATTTAAATAACTTAACTAATAAAAAAAACGATCAGAAGGGGGTAAAGGAACTTAGAATCAATGGCAAGACCGTCAGTGACAAGGCTACTTTGGCAAATGAATTTAATTCATGCTTTGTGGGCTCTGTGGAAGACTTAACAAAAATTTTTGTGCTGCCAAATGTGCTCAACAACACAAATTCCATACTTCCAACAGATACTTTTCACATCGATGAGGTAAATGAGAAGTTAATTGCTGGTATTGTTAAAACACTGTCAAACTCAAAACTAATGATATCTACAATATGAGCACCTCCTTTCTCAAAATGCACAGCAAAATATTAATCAAACCACTGACTCATCTCATTAATCTCTCCATTAGGTCTAGTACATTTCCATCTGGCTGGAAAAAAGCTGTCGTCATACCAGTTCATAAATCAGGCAGTAAAGACGATATATGCAATTACCGCCCAATCTCTATCTTACCAGTCCTATCTAAGGTTCTTGAAAAAGTTGTAGCTACACAGCTGATAGACTACTTACAAGACAGTCAACTTCTTCATCCACATCAATTTGGTTTTAGACCAGGATACTCAACAGAAACAGCAAATTGTTGCCTTATTGAAAACGTCAAACAGTCCTTGGACAGGGGTAATGTGGTAGGAGCTGTTTTTCTAGATCTCAAAAAGGCTTTCGATACTGTAAACCACAGTTTGCTTTTATCCAAAATGGTATCTTTTAACTTCTCCCCAAATACATTAGAATGGTTTGCATCTTATCTCCAGAATAGAGAACAGTGTGTAAAAGTTCACCAGGATAAATCCTCATTTTTAAACAACCGCATGGGTATCCCACAGGGTCCATTCTTGGTCCTTTACTTTTCAGCATTTTTATTAATGACTTGCCGTTACACTGCTCAGCTGCAACATGCCAACTTTATGCAGATGATGCAGTTATTTACACAGCTGCCAAGACTCCAGCACAGGCTGCAGATGTACTGTCTACAAGTATGGTTGATGTCCAAGAGTGGCTCCTCAAGAACCATCTATTGCTGAACCTTCAGAAAACAGTCTCAATGTGCTTTTCAATCAAAAAATGTAACCTGCAACATTTTAAAGTTAATATACATGATCATGACATCAGTTTAGCTACAGAATTCAAATACCTTGGCATTGTACTAGATCCTCAACTCAAATTTAATCTTCATATAAAGAAAATTTCAAAAACAGTAAAAAAAATCTGAACTGCTTTAAATTAATTAGATATTACATACCTTACGAAGCAGCTGCACTGTATATGCATTCTATGGTTTTTTCTCATATATCATACTGTTTGACAGTCTGGGCTCAAGCAGCCCCTTCCACAATAAGACATATAGGTTCATTATATAATCAAACCCTAAAAATCTTGGACAAAAAGCCCATTAGGTGGCATCACTGTAATGTTTTAAAAAAATACAACCTATTGAGTTTTGAGAGCTTCATTGACCTCTGTCTTCTGAAATTAACGTTCAAATGTTTCCATAAATCAGCACCCAAGCCACTTGCTGGTTTCGTCCAAAGACAGGACAGCAGCAGAGCCACCAGGAGTTCTGTTAACAATAACTGTAAAATATTCCACCGCAGAACCACATTTGGACAAACAGCTTTCTCTATAAAGGGCAGTCACATCTGGAACACAATGCCAAATGAAATTAAAATAATAACGGACTTTAAAACATTCACTAAAAATGTTAAAAACTGGCTGAAAAATAAACAAGAATGTACTCATGTATGAATTAATTGTCTGCAAAGTGAGAGTGAATGAAGGGAAGGAATAAATGTGTTTGTTTATAGTGAGTGACGGAGGGAGGAAGGCCTGAAATAGGCAAATGTGAGTTATGTTATATGTGTTAAATGTGAGTCAGGCTGTTATATTTGTGTATTTATAATATTTATAATATTTATAATTGTGTATTTATAATTTTTCTGCATTGATGTATGTGGTTATTGTGTATATTTTTTATCTTGATTCTTTTTTCTAAAGCCCATCCAGGGACAAGAGTTGCAAATTAGCTAATAGCTATACACTCTATGTGCAACACATCAGATTGATTGTCTTTGATTAATTGTCTATGTTTATTGCACTGTCCCTGTCAAATAAACTAATCTACTACTATCATTATCACTACATTGACCTTAACCAGCTATGAGATCTGTTGATAAAGACCTGAGCTCACATTCAGTCAAAAGTACTGTACTTTGTACTTTAACCGGCCATACAAACTGCCTCCTGGAGTAGATGCCAGGAAGGATTAGTTATGCTGAGATCCTGTGATTGGACAAGAGAAGGTGAATGATTCTTGTCACAGTGTGTAAGTCAGGGCTCCCCAAACTTTTTCCTGTGAGGGCCACATAACTTTTGCCTTCTCTGATGGGGCCGGGGTCAGTTGGTAACAGAAAAAGTGTGACGATTGGACGGGTGCCTAAACGTAAACATTTATTGTTTTCCAGAAAGCCACAAATGATCAAATATTAATAACCCTTTCCGGGATCTTCACAGGAAAAAAGGTCAGAAAATAAATAATAACACTATTAATGAAATAAATAATAAGCAAATAACCCTCTCTGGGTTCTTCACAGAAACAAGTCCATGGAACGTTAACTTTGTGTTGTGCCGTGCACAGTCTGAACAGGTAAAAGCTCAGCTTAGTTGTCAGAGCAGAATCTCTTCCTTAAATGACTCCTATGAGCAGTCTCTCAAAGTTCTTGTGTTTCTTCCTTATAATCCTTTGTAGGTTCCAGCAGGCTTGTAGACACCGCTGCTGAACAGCCTTTTCTTTGCATTGAACAAAAAAATAATCGTTTGTCCGCTGCAGGTTAAATACCCTGCATTATGAATCAGTTTTTCTCTTACCAAACCTTTTCACCATTATTCCATTTTATTTGACAGGGGTGACTCTAGGATTTTTTTTTTTTTTCTGAGGAGGGGGGTGGTGGTTCAGATAGGGGCACAGACTGCAGAAGGGTGGAATAGAATGTCACGTTCTATGCGTGTATTAGTCTCGATCGCGTGGCCAGATTGGGGGAAAAAAAAAAAAATCATCACGCTTACCAGTGAGGAGGAAAAATCAGTGCAGGCGGACACAGCAAGCCGAAGATTAAAGGTGTTTTATTCCTCCATCACGAGGCTCAGCCAGCGCTCTGTGAGAGAGCTCCATAGATATATGGTTTTATATCTATGGAGAGCTCTGAGCAGTTGTCTAAGAGCGAATTCTAAGTGCGATAGTGAGGCATGAACAGCCAGCTCTTTATACAGTGATACAGAGAATCCATGGCTCAGAATGCGTGGCTGAGCACACGCTCAGCAGCGGAACGAGACGGCGCTCGGCCGACTTGAAGCGAGGTGCGGGAAAAGCTCTGTGCAGGAGGGGGTCGAGGGGGGTGGGGGTAAGTGTCTCTGGTATTGTTCAGGGGGCCGGGCCAAATGTGGAGGCCGGCTGTATCCGGCCCGCGGGCCGTAGTTTGGGGACCACTGGTGTAAGTCATAGAAGCTGCTTTGTTCTCTTTTGTGAACTCACACAGACTGGCAGAACCCCCCCCCCCCCCTTTCTCCAGTACAGCCATAATTTAGATGTTGTATTTTGAGCTAAATCAGATCCGTCAGTCCAAGCCTTAATTTAACCCAGAAACAGACGTTTGGCTGTGTTAAGCCCATCTACCACAGACCATATTTGATCAGAAAAAAGTTGTTGAAAATTGGGCAAACATAGTCCAATAATTGTGCTGTTTAGTCTACAGAATTTGGCCCAAATTTAGCTTCAAAATAGTTTTGGGCGTTTGGCGATGGTGGTGGGGGTGTGACTCTCAAAAGTCAAATATACTTTTACAGCTACTGGGAGTCTTTGTTAAACGTGCTTTATAAAAATACATATTTTTAACAACTTTTTTTTTTAAAGTTCAACATTTAGCAAAATGCTTGTTACATAATATCTGGAACAATCTGAAACCAGAGCTCATGCTATTGTACTGTACACTTAAAGGCACGATTTGAATACAAGTGCATTCTACAAATTTCTCTCTATGCTGTGTCTTTTTATTGATGTCCACACCTTGAGCTCCGGGTATCCCTAGACACCCCTGGCCTTGTCTGATCTTGAAAGCTAAACAGGGTCTTGAATGGGAGACTGCATAGGAATACCAGGTGCTTTGATGGACTGGTGGTCTGTCCAGGATGTACTCTGCCTTATGCCCAAAGATGCTGGTGTAGGTGCCCCACCACACACAACTCAAAAGCATCAGGATGTTGGTGGCTTTTCATCTTTATTTTTCAACCAACAGAAATGTCTGTTGTAAAGGGGTTTATAACAGAGAACGGCGTGATGACGTAACCGGCTGGTACCGCCATCATGCTGACATACATAAGGGAGGAGACAGCCATGTTATGCTCTCTTTTGCTGGCCCTTTCACATAGGAACAGTCAGGAGCCAAGGGCTCACTCACATGTATTTAACCTGCGTCATGTAATAAAGTTCGAGTTCCAGCACAGCTCTCCTCTCTGTTGGTCATTCTGTGTTTCCAGACATAACATTTGGCAACAAGAGTTGAACCATGGAGGCGTGCGTGAGGCCAGCACAGCCATTTCTGGAAAATCCTGGAGAGCCACCTGTCCCGTAGCAGCGTTGGTTTTATGCTTTCCCCACATACATAGTATCAGCGCTGGACCTGGACGAGCTAGACAAGGTATGGAAGCGAGCTCTATTAATTAACTGTCTGGGCATGGAAGGCCAACATATTTTCTGCACACTAGGACCAACGGACTCATTCGCTGAAGCTGTAGAACTGCTAGCTAGCTACTTTGCTGAGCCTGACAACATGTTGACGTGGCGTATAAGATTCTGCCAACAGCAAGAGAGAATTGGTGAAGCAACACGGCAATTTGTCACAGACTTTTGTCACCTAGCTAGCATGTGCATAAGACCCGAGAACCCAACGTGTGCATTCAGCATGGTGGAAATGGACAACGTTACTTTGCCACTCCTGCTTGACACTGCTACAGCGAGGTTGATGTTGAATTGGGCTACGGTGAAGAAATTTTTCCCCAACCACAAGATTGGCAAGAACCCAGTGGCGCTGTATGGGTATGGTGGTTACAGAGTTGGCAACACAGGGAACGTCACACTAATGGTCTGCTACGCATCAAGAGTAGTTACTGGCTTTGTTTTTCAAGTGACCACACATGGAGACAACGTATTAGGATGTGACCACCTTTTTCACCAACTGGGTTTCTCCATCTGCGAGAGTAATGGACTCAACTTGACTGACCACGGTGGCTGGGACACAACACACTATGGTGACAGTGACGTGGTGTGGGACGAGATTGAAAAGGGCAACGCCGACGAGGTACCAGTCATCCCGTGTACACAGGAGGAGCACTTCCTGGAGGGGGGGGCAGTGGCTCGACTCACTTCAGATCCTCACCCAGCATGAGTCTACGGGATCCACTGAGGAGTTCCAGGAGAGGGAGCCTATGCACACAGAGAACCCCGAGACACAACAACTCGTACGGATGTTATCTGCAATGATGGTGACACAGCACAACGCATACATCAGGCAAGGTAGAAGAAGAACCAGACTGCTTCAGTATCCTCGCTCAGCACCAGTCTACAGGAGCCATGGCTGAGCCGACAGGTGAAGGGTCCGTACTGGTAAGTGACACAGGAGAGACGCCGGATATCTTCAGAACCCACGACCAGCTTTGGCCTCCAGGGACTGCTGCGGGGGCGTTGGGTGAAGAATCCGTGACCAACACTATAACGACGGAGGTGCCAGCGCGATCTCAAGGGCATGTGAGACTGAGCAAAGTGCCTCTTCAAGTCATGGACTGGGTGCGAGTATGCATGGATGTGCGACTGGGTCATGTGGCCAGCAAAGTCACCTTCTACGAGACGACGGACACCCTTGAGGATTGTGGTGCAGCAGGGACCACCGTGCTTCAGATTGACGGATGGTTCGGTACGGCACGCAAACCATCTCTGGTGCATTCGAGTGGCCGCTCCAGATGGCGAGGCTTCGCAGGAGTCAGTTGGTGCAGTGTGGGACCCGGGCCGCAGCATTATGAAAATTGGTTCTGGTCCAGGGGACCCAGCATCTCCAGGTGTGTGTCCATTGCAGGCCCGCTACAAGGCCCCTCCAGCAGAACCGCC
This sequence comes from Pholidichthys leucotaenia, assembly GCA_020510985.1. Taxonomy (NCBI): domain Eukaryota; kingdom Metazoa; phylum Chordata; class Actinopteri; order Cichliformes; family Pholidichthyidae; genus Pholidichthys; species Pholidichthys leucotaenia. Next base: position 298,868,574 of record CM035849.1, read on the forward strand.
TTCCCCACGGAAGACTGTAAAAAAAGTGATTGTTTAGATAGGAGCGCGGCTGGCAAACGAGTGACAGAATAATCCACTCAGCCATGTTGGGTTGAGCGGCGGTCCACCCGCTAACCCTAGGTAGCAATGTGGGAATTATTGATTATGCCAAATTGAGGAGGGTAATAATTATTGAAGTGTTCTGTGTTTTTACCAAGAGGGGGATGAATGCTGTAAAGCGGTTTACAGCAGAGAGCGGCGTGATGACATAGCCAGCTGGTACCGTCACCACGCTGGCATACATAAGAGGGGAGCCGGCCATGTTATGCTCTCTTTTGCCGGCCCTCTCACATAGGAACAGTCAGGAGCCGAGGGCTCATTCACATGTATTGTATTTAACCTGCATCATGGAATAAAGTTCAAGTTCCAGCACAGCTCTCCTCTCCGTTGGTCATTCCAGGTTTCCAGACATAACAACGTCTGGTTGAAGATTTCTTTTTAACAACCTTATAAAGATGGCTTTTCATCTTTCACTTTTCAATCAAATTCGTACATTTTTTCCAAGACGGATTTTTTCAGCCATTTTATGCTGGCAGGGCCACACCTTCTAACAGAAATGGTCATGTCGCTGTTTTGAGTATGCACCTATATTTTGGATAACTCCAATATAATAAAAATAATTCTTTAAATTTTCAGCCTTTTATTAATTTGGATTTTTTCAATGAAACGTTTTTTTTAAAAAAATGATTTTTTTTTCTCCAAAATTACATTATTTTTCTTGTTAATTTGTTAATTTTATCACTTGTAATCTTACAACCTTTTTAATGTAAGTAAAAATATTTTAAAAGTACTAGCGGAAGCCCATGAAATTCTGCCACCTCCAGGGTAGCAATTTTATGTACAGCATCCATCCATCCATCCATCCATCCATCCATCCATCCATCCATCCCCACTTACCTAGCAGGAGGCAGCAGTCTAAGCAGAGAAGCCTGGACTTCTCTCTTCCAACCACCTCCTCCAGCTGTTCAGGGAGGACACCAAGGCATTCATAAGCCAGCTGGGAGCCATAATCTTTCCAGTGTGTCGTGGCTCTGCCGAGGGGTCTCTTCCCGGTGGCACGTGACCAAAACACCTTATATGGGAGACGTCCAGGAGTCATCCTGATCGGACGCCCAAACCACCTCAGCTGGCTCCTTTCGGTGTGGAAGAGCAGCGGCTCTACTCGGAGCCTCTCCTGATGACTGAGCTCCTTTCCTCTAAGGGTGAGTCCAGCCACTCTACAGAAAAAGCTCATTTCAGCCGCTTCTATCTGTGATCTCATTCATTTGTTAATTAGCCAAAGTTCATGACCATAGGTGAGGCTAGTTAATTTACAGCTTTGCTTTAGAGCTCAGCTCCCTCTTGACAACAACAGATGGTTGTTGAGTTTGATGTGCATGAGAGCACACTAAATACATATTTTAAGATGCCAAATAACCACACAATCAGCCTTTATTTGCCATTGTATTTTAATAATATGCAGTGGTGGCCTAATGGTTAGGGATGTGGACTAGTGAGTGGAAGGTCACCGGTTCAACCCCTGGACTGGCAGGATCAGATCCGGGTGGGACAGATAACACAACAGTGTTTGCCCCACCCTCCTTAACCCCACCGTGGTGCCCTTGAGCAAGGCTCTTAACCCCAGCTGCTCCAGTGGAGCTGTTCAGTGGCCACAGGTCAGTCTGTGGTTGGACTGACCAGCTTCCTGGTCTGAATGTGTGAGTACAAACAGGACGTCCTTGAAAAAGAGAGGTTGCCTCTCAGTGGAACTCCCCTGTAAGAATAAAGGTTAAATAAACAAAAAATAACTTAATAAATCTGTATGATAACTATGATGCAGACAACTGTAAAAAGGTGGTTGGGTGGTCTGTCAGAAATGCAATAGATAAATTCTCACATTAAGCTGATGAACATGGTGATTGTTGGATTCTTTTCTGACAAATGTTATCAAATCAGTATCCGACAGAGCTGTGAATGCTGAGGGATGTCCATGAACACTGCACTTTTTAGGTTTCGTCAGGATTCGTAAAAGGTTGCAAAACAGTTTGCACACAGTTTTTAAGGTTGGCAACAGTTCTGTCACAAAGGGGCTTAGCCCTTGTATTGTCTTCCCATCTACCATGCACCTTTTGTCCTCCCGGGTCAAACTGACCCTTCCGTTTTGACTGCTTATAAAGCATGAGGTATAAAATGATCACCAAATTATTTGATTTCACCATTTTTGTGAACTTGTTTCCAACACATTAACATATATTTTACACTGATTTTTATAATATATGGCATGATACACCTCTTCTTCTTTTTCTTCTTCCTGCTCCTCCCTTCAGGGGTCTCCACAGCAGATCATCTGCCTCCACCTCACCCCATCCCTTCATCTTCCTCTGTCACACCAACCCTCTCCATGTCCTCCGTCACTACATCCATCAATCTTCTCTGTGGTCTTCCTCTTTTCCTCCTGCCTGGCAGCTCCATCTTCAACATCCTTTGCCCAATATCTCCACTATCCCTCCTCTGCACATGTCCAAACCATCTCATCTTTGTCTTTTCACTTTGTCTCCAAACTGCTCAACCTGAGCTGTCCCTCTGATATACTCATTTCTAATCTTGTCCCTCCTAGTCACTCCCAGTGAGAATCTTCGCATCTTCATCTCTGCCACCTCCAGCTCTGCCTCCTGTCTTTTTGTCAGCACCACCATCTCCAAACCATACATCATAGCAGGTCTCACTACCATCTTGTAAATCTTCCCTTTCACTCTTGCCGCTATCTTTCTGTCACAAATCACCCCTGACACTCGTCTCCACCCACTCCACCCTGCCTGCGCTCTCTTCTTCACCTCTCTTGTGCATTTTCCATTGCTTTGGATGGTTGACCCCAGGTATTTAAACTCATCTACTTTCACTATTGCTACTCCTTCCATCTTGACCATTACACCTGCCTCTCTTTCATTCACACTTGTGTATTCTGTCTTGCTTCTACTGACTTTCATTCTGCTTCTCTAAAGAGCATACCTCCACCTCTCCACGTTCTCTTCCACCTGCTCCCTACTCTCACTACAGCTCACAATGTTGTCTGCAAACATCATGGTCCACAAAGACTCCTGCCCGACCTCATCTGCCAGCCTGTCCATCACCATGGCAAACAGGAAGGGGCTCAGAGCTGATCCCTGATGTCACCCCACTCCCACCTTGAATCCGTCCGTCACTCCTACAGCACACCTCACCACCGTCTCTTTTGCGTCTTTTCGTCACTTTTGCTGTACTTTCCCAGTCATCTGGTAGTTCTTCCCTACCACCCAAAGCCTGAATCAACTCTTTCCTGAACTCTGTGCCACCTTCTTCCTTCTGTACCTCCCCCACTTAATCTTTGGCTCTGCCTTCTCTCTCTTCCTCTTCTTGCTTTGCAAAGTCATCCTACAGACTACCATCTGATGTCGAGCTACTTTCTCCCCGCCACCACCTTGAAGTCTCCTATCTCTTTCAGATTTCTCCTTCTGCATAAGATGTACAGTAGTCCACCTGTGTGCACCTTCCTCCACTCTTGTAAGTCACCCTATGTTCCTCTCTCTTCTTGAAGTATGTGTTCACCACAGCCATTTTCATCCTTTTAGCAAAATCCACAACCATCTGTTCTTCCACATTTCTCTCCTTAAGACCATACCTACCAAGGACCTCCTCATCACCTCTGTTCCTTCACCTACATGTAAATTAGAGTTTGCTCCAAACACCACTCTCCCCCCCCCTGGGAACACTCTCTACCACTTCATCCAACTTACTCCAGAATTCATCTTTCTCTTCAATTCAACTTGTGGGGCATATACATTGACAACCTTCAACATCACACTTTGACTTCTAGCTTCAAACTCATGATTCTGTCTGACTCCCTCTTTACCTCCTGAACACTCTTCACATACTCTTCCTTCAAGATTACTCCTACTCCATTTCTCTTCCTATCTTCACCATGGTAGAACAGTTTAAATCCACCTCCAATGCTCCTAGCCTTGCTTCCCTTCCATGTGGTTTCTTGAACACACAGTAAATCTACCTTTATTCTCTCCATATATCAGCCAGCTCTCTGCCTTTACCAGTTATAGTCCCTACATTTAAAGTCCCTACTCTCACCTCCACGCTTCTACCTTTCCTTTTCTCTCCCTGCCTCCTAACATGCTTTCCTCCTCTCCTCCTCCTCGATCTTTGACCAACAGTAGCCCATTTTCCACCGGCACCTTGTCGGTTATCAGCACCGGTGGTGGTCATTGTTAACCCGGGCCTCGACCGATCCAGTATCAAAGTCTCATTCGTCATGATCAGCATGTATGATTTGGCAAAGGTTTTATGTCGGATGTCCTTCCTGACACAACCCTCCCCATTTACCCGGGCTTGGGACTGGCACTAGGAGTACACTGGCTTGTGCACCCTCTGCGGATGGGTTATGGTACGATAGACCTCATCTATATGAAATTATACCTCATTTTTGAGTAAAAAAAGCAGAAATTCTCCATTTGTTTCATTATGATTATGATCAGAGGCACACAAGTAGATGGAATACCACGGACTAGTATATGTGAACGTTTAGTCAGGTTATTGTTTTGAAATCATTCAATATTTTTTAATGGCAGCAAATAGCCACACCTGTTATCCTTCCGGGTCAAACTGACCCGATGTAGTTTGACTCTTTTAAAAAGCATGAAGTATAAAATAATCACACAATTCTGTGTTACAGTACAGCTTTTAGTCAGCTTGTTTCCAACACATTACCACAAATTTTACATTCATTTTTGTAATGTATGATATAATAGACTTCATTCACATGAAATTATACCTCATTTTTCAGTTAAAAAAAACAGAAATAAATATTTTTACTCTAGGATCAGAGGTACATATACTGTACATAAACTGTGTGTGTCTCTGTCTGTCTGTCTGTCTTCGCTTGTATGATTGGCAGGTTACAATGCTATGGGTTTTGCAAATATGTGCACTGCATTTCTGGCACCTGGTGCTGGTTTTGTTGTCACTTGTGCAAAATCAGCAGCTTTTCCTTTTGGGTGATGGGTGAGGAAGAAGTACAGCTTGGTCATGTCATGATTCTGAGCACAGCTGGGGAGCCGTGCTCAGCCTCTAAGTTATTTAAGTGATCTGGATTTCTGCAGCTCTGCTCATTTTGTATTGAGTGTGGTTGGTGTATGTTGTTATCTGGGCTTGTCTTTTTATTTCTGGTTTTAGTTTCCTGTTGTTTATTTTACATTTTTCTGTATTATCTTGTATTTCTAGTTATTTTCCTGTATTTATATTTGTCCTTGTCCTTAGATCTCCTTTTGTATTATTAGCTGTCATTGGTTTGGTATTTCTTATCATCCTCACCCTCTCTTTTAGGTCTCTCTTTAAAGTGTATTTCTAATTTGTTTCTTATTTCTATCTGGTCCTTATTTTAGTCATTGTCTTTAGTGTATTCCTGTCCAATGGTTGTTTATTGATTTTCTTTCATTCTGGTCTGTGCTTTATTTATCCTTGATTTGTATTCATTTCGGTTGTGCTTGTGTTCACTTCCCTGTACTTTCTTTGTGACAGCACTGTGTGTTACTTCCGGGTGTCAGATCTGTTCGCGGGCTGTCACAGCTGACAGCTGTCAGTTATTAGGTCATCGTTCCTCACTCATGTACCCACATCTGTTCCCAATTGGTTTTGTTCCTATTTAAGAGTTGCGGTGAGGCTTTCCCCTCGCAGCGGTCTACTGTTTCCTAGTGGGTGTAACACTGTGTACTCTGACAGGAATCCCCAGTCAGTTTTTCCTCTCGCGCATGAGCTCCATCCGGCTCTCTATTGTTTTTTCCTCCCAGCATGTCTGGATGCCTCAGCCTATCTCCAGCCAAGTTGTTCTCCTACTTTTTCCCCATATGTGAGCCTCGCACTGTTTCTCCTGTAATCCTGCCTTTATGTGCAAGTGTAGTGTTTTGTGTATTTTGTACTTTTGTCTTCAAAACTGGGACACAAGTCATATCATATACGTAGGTAAGATAACCATGGACAGCTTTATGCAGTGTTGCCAACTCTCACTCTTTTGAAGTGAGTCTCACTCTTTTCCCTCTCCCTCACTCCACAAACCCTATTTCTCACTCCAAAATAGGGATGGGCAGATCGATCAGCGTATCGATACTTCAGTACAAACTGGTTGATATTTTGGAGTCAGTTTTTTAAAAAATATCACAATACCATCGTGTTAATACAAAACGGGCAATTTGTTTTCACTTCTGAGAGTTTTAGGCAGTAAATTTCTGTGTGAAAACCGATGAAAAACCAGCCCAGGCATATTTTAGAGATAGTCTGCCTTGTCACATGATTATGGCAGCCTATCGGATGTCAAGAGCCGAAAACTCACTGCGCAGCCTCAGTCAAGCACTCATGGACTCCCACGCAGAGTGATCTCAGCAACGTCGCAGGTGGCAGAAGTATTACGTCTGAAATGTTACCTCTCTGGTTATGAAGTGTTTTGAGTGTCTGGTGAAGAGACGCATTGTATCTGAAACGCAGCACCTTATGGACTCCATGCAGCTTGCCTATCAGGCCTCTAGAGGGGTGGATGATGCCATTATAACCTTACTACACTGGTTGCACACTCACCTTGAGAGACCCAAGGCACATGCCAAGATTCTATTTATCGATTTTACTTCAGCTTTCAATACAATTCAACTCAACATTTTAGCAGACAAATTAGTTACTCAGTTCTCCTTGGATGCTGACTTGATTCTTTGGATTTCTGACTTTTTATACTGTAGAACCCAGCAGGTCGAAGTTGGTGTCTCACTGTCAGACAAGAAGATGCCAGTATGGGTTTCCCACAAGGATGTGTTTTATCTCCTCTATTATTTATTTTATATACACATTCCTGGACAAGCACTTTTCCAAACAGGCACTTTATTAAATATGTGGACTATACGGCTCTGGTGAGTCTGTTATATGATGGGGAGGAAGAGCATGGATCAGTTTTAGACTATTTTCTAAAGTGGTGTGAAAACTCAAACCTACATCTTAATACCTCCAAAACCAAAGAAATTATCATTGACTTTAGAAAACAACAAAACTCCCTCCCAATCTTCATCAACAGTGAGGAAATACAAATGGTCTTGGAGTATAGGTACCTGGGCGTCACAATGAACCACAAACTAAAATGGGACATCTGGACTGATCTCATGAGTCTCAGCAGACTGTACTTTTTAAAGAAACTGTTTTCTTTTAATGTCAGCAACAATTTGCTTGGAATTTTTTATTCTGCTTTTATTGAGAATGTTTTAACCTTTGGACTTATTTGCTGGTTTGGCAGCGCTATGGAGGCACAGAAAAAGACTCTCCGAAAGACAGTGTCCATCACCAGTGGGATAACTGGAAGTCCTCTTCTCAGCCTGGAGATCTTGTACAGGGAAAGAACTATGAAAAAGGCATGTGGCATTGTGGGGGATCAGAGGCACCCACTGGCTTCATCTTTTGAATTGCTGCCTTCTGGACATCGGTATCGGCCACCTCCTTTCACAAAAAACCCTTCTATTTTTCCTTCGTACCCCAGGCTATTAAGTTTTTAGATGCCAGATGTCTGCTGTGAGGTGCGTTCTGTACTGTGTGTGTTTTTGTGTATGCTATTTGTGTGTATGTTGTTTTTGTGATGCTACAGCACAAAAATTTCCCCAAGGGGACAATAAATAAATGATTGATTGATTGATGTTACACCATTCATCCAAATTTTATGGTGATACCGAGCAGCATAATTTTGAAAAATAAACAAAATAAGCACTATTTAAGTTTGTAAAATTATAGTGTAAAAAATAAAATAAAAATAAAAAACACTGCATTGTGAAAAAATTATACACATATGCTGCTTGGTGTTACCATTGAATTTGGATGAATGGTGAAACAATTCAGAAGTAAAAATTACTTGAATCCAGTTGACTTGACTGTGTAAGGGTTCCTGTCTGATCTGCCTTCCTGCCTCCCTCTCTCCTCACTAATTGTACTCGTCTCCCTGCAGCTGCAAGTATCACTTGCCACTAATTAGTGTGACATTGTAAATAGGACACTCTCCCATTATTCTGCCTGGTCGCATCTGACCCACAACTAGCCTGTGTCCTGCTCTGAGCTTAACCTTTTTATTTTGCTGTGATGTAATGTAATGTACTTTATTTATATAGCCCTTTAAAACAACTCGTAGGTGACCAAGGTGTTTTACAGAAAAGTTGAACAGCACTAGAAACACACACAGCATAAAAACAGATTACATAAGCAAAGGGGTAAGCATAAATGCCAAAAAACAAAAGCAAAATAAAAAGATGAAAAGAATAAAAAGAATGTGTCACCACTACTGGGTATTAAAAGCCATCCTGAATAGATACGGTTTAAGTTTTGATTTAAAAAAGGCCAGATCAGAGATAACACGTAGGTCAGGGAGGAGATTATTCCAGAGCCTGGGGGCAACAACAGAAAATGCTCGGTCACCCCAGTGTTTATACCTTGACCTGGGCTCATCCAGCAAGAGCTGATTGGATGACCTCAAAGCTCTGCCTTGGTCACTGACAGTTAAAATCTCAGATAAATAAGCTGGAGCAAAGCCATTAAGAGCTTTAAAAACAAAGAGTAAAAGCTTAAAATTAATTGTAAAATGGACTGGAAGCCAATGGAGTGAAAAAAGAATAGGTGTAATGTGCTCTCGTGTCGTTGTGTTGGCTAAAAGACGGGCCGCTGACCCTTGCCTGTTTCTAGTTCGTCTGCCTGCTTTCTGTATTGGATATGTCTGTCTGCCCTAATTAAGTCTGCTGTGCTCTGACTCCTGCCAGCCTTTGGACTCTGGAAATTGCCTACGGATTGGATTTGGATATTCTCGGACTGTGCACATCATCACCTTTCCAAGTGAGTCGACTTACCACCAAATATCACCACTGTAACCATTCCCCTCTCCCCAGCACTCAGACCTGGCCTTTCCCTCTAACCCGCTCACCTGCACTGAAGGACTCCATCCCTGGCATCCATCACTGGATCTGCTGTCATTCCTCGCTACTTCCATCAGAAGAAACCTGTAAGCATAAGAGCAATATTAATCTCCCTGTCACCACTACATATACTTACTGACCATTTGCCAACCTTTGCACTTATCCATGGCCACACGGGGGCCAATACAGAAAAAATTTCAAAATCGTTCAGATACAAATCACCAAATGCAATCAGTTCTTTTAAAGAGGACTTGCTGAAGCAAGACTGGACAGAAGTCTATGTATCAGATGTAAATGAAGCCTATGACACATTTATAAACATTGTAACCAGTCTTTATGAAAAAAAACTGTCCATTAGTAAAAAAAAAGCTTAAACATAAATTTGCCGATAAGCCATGGTTAACCAAAGGATTACAAAAGGCGTGTAAAAAGAAAAATTTATTATATAAAGCTTTCCTAAAGAAAAGGACAAAAGAAGCAGAGCAGCGGTATAAAACATACAAAAATAAGTTAACATATATAATAAGATGTAGTAAAAGAGACTATTACAGTAAAGAACTGGAGAAAAACAAAGACAATATTAAAAATACATGGACAATACTTAACAGTATCCTTGGAAATAAAAGCAGAAATACAAGCAACCCAACTAATATTCCAAAAAATAATAAAACGACTCAGAGTGTGAATGTAGCTTCACCTGCAGATGAATTTAATAATTTTTTTGTTAACATTGGCCCTAATTTGGCTCGAGAAATACCCATTACGGTGCCTACAGGTGATACAATATGCAATAACACTGCTATAAAAGACTCCATTTTCATAAAGAACACAGACGAGAGAGAGGTCATTGAAATTGTTAAATCGTTTAAAAGTAAAACATCTACGGACTGTGATGGTATTGACATGCTCTTAGTCAAAACTATTATTGAATGCTTAGTGAAACCACTGACGTATATCTATAACCTGTCTCTCCAATCAGGTATATTTCCCAATGCAATGAAAATAGCTAAAGTAATTCCGATATACAAGACGGGTGACAGAGGGGAATTCTCAAACTATAGACCAATTTCACTATTACCGCAATTTTCCAAGATACTTGAAAAAATATTCTATGAGAGAATTGACAACTTCATACTGAAGAACAATTTACTGTGTGAGCAGCAATATGGGTTCAGACACAAGAGGACAACTGCATTTGCTCTAATGGAATTTATAGAAAAAATATCAACAGCCGTTGAAAATAAAGAGTATTCAGTTGGAGTATTCCTGGATCTTAAAAAAGCATTTGATACAGTGGATCATAATTTATTATTAAAGAAACTACAAAATTGTGGTATTAGAGGGGTAGCACTGTCCTGGTTAAGTAGTTACTTAAAGAATAGATATCAGTATGTATGTGTTAGCAACAAAAACTCACAGTTACTGAAGGTTACTTGTGGAGTCCCACAGGGTTCAGTTTTGGGGCCATTACTATTCAATATGTATATAAATGATATATGCACAGTTTCAGAAAAAATGGACTTAATATTGTTTGCCGATGACACTAATCTATTATGCAGTGGAAACAATTTGGAACAACTTCTGGATACACTCGGAAAGGAATTAGGAAAGCTTAAACTGTGGTTTGACTCAAACAAATTAACGCTCAATTTAAGTAAGACAAAATTTATAGTCTTTAACAACCATCACAACAACCCAGTACTTAAACTCAATGTAAATGGTGTAGAGATTGAAAGGGTATCTGAAACTAAATTTCTTGGAGTAATAATTGATAATAAACTGTGTTGGAAGTTACATATTAACTATATCAAAGGTAAAGTATCCAAATCAATTGCAATACTGCACAGAGTGAAATATTTGCTGAATCAACCCACACTATACACCTTGTATCATTCATTAATACTCCCATACATGACATATTGTAATGAAGTATGGGGAAATACATATAAAACAAACATATATCCACTCTTTATGCTTCAAAAGAGAGCTATTAGAATAATAAACAAAGCAGCTTACAGGGAACCAACAAACCCACTTTTTCTTAAACTAAAAGCTCTCAAGTTGAAAGATCTGGTTGACTTTAAAACTGCAGTAATAATGTTTAAAGTGAAGAATCTATCACTGCCCGCAAATATCCAGAAGTTGTTCCAAATAAGGGAGAAACAATATCACTTCAGAGGAACATGTATATTTCAAAAACCTTCAGTGAGAACAACCACCAAGCAACACTGTGTTTCAGTGCAAGGAGTCAGATTATGGAACGATTTTGGACCTGAATTAAAATCATGTACAACGCTTGGACAATTTAAACAAAAACTAAAGGAAGAAATACTCCAAACATATATACAAGATGACATGTAAAATCACATAAGGATTGACATATCCAGCCTGTGTTGTGTTGTTGCCTAGTTTTCTTTTTTTCTTTTTTCTTTTTTTTTTTTTAACTTTTTTCTGTCACACTTGGTCTTAGCTTTGTTCTGAATTGTAATCGCTCTTGTTTTGTTTTTCTTTTGAATTCTTGGATGGAATATGGGTGGGCAATATAAGCTGCAGCTTCAGCCATCACCCATTTCGGATAACTTTTGTTGAACTGTATAATCAGAGGAGTTATTGCCTAATTTGACCTTGTTGGATTTTATTTCCCCCTTTTGCTACACTATTCAGTTCCTTTTAACCTGTACTATCCGAAATAAAGATTCATTCATTCATTCATTACTGTTGTCTCAGAGCTCTCCTCTGCAGGGTTGCCAGATCCTTTTCACCTTTACAATATTGTTACATTATTGTCAATAAAGATAATTGTTTCACATACCTAAAACATTGTCTTCCATGTCTGCTCCAGGGTCTAAGTGCTACACCATGTCAGACTGAGCTTTCATCCAGCATACTTACCCGCCTAGATGACTGAGAATCTTTACTAAATTAACAAATTGAATTAATTTTGCATTCATTTCAAGTCTTAATCATTTTTATTAAAATTTAAAAAAATTATTTTTGACTTACTTTGCTCATTGTTCTATTTTATCATAATTTTAAAAGCATTTCTTTCAAGTATTTATGTTCATGAGTTTTATTCATTTTTCATATTGTCCTTACAATAAAGTTATTAATGAAACCGCAATCGTGATTTTCCTTTAAGGGGCAAAAAGTACTGTTATCGAACAAAAAATCCCATAATGTCATGAATTGCCCCATGGGGCAGAGAGGTGAGACCCACACGCTGAACTGTGAGTTTGTGAGGTTTATTGAAAACAACAAAACATAAGTCCAAACAGTGCTCAACACAAAATTCCAAACTGACAAACAAACAGACTTATGAGTTTAAACAGACCAGAACAGGGGTTATGTTCTGGTGGAGACGAGGTGCGAGAAAATCAAGACTGCGGCAAAGAGAAAGCAAAATAACAGTCTTTAAATAGCTGAAAACAAAATGGCACAATTAATGACAGGTGTGGATCACATGAGCGGGCAGGGGACCTAATTACAGAACAGCTCACAGCTGAGACGACTAGGGAACAGAAACAACATACACAGCCCATGCAAGATGATGACAGGGTGCGAGTGTCTGGAAGAGGAGGTAAAAAACTCGTGTCATGAAGAAACAAAATATAAATCCTAAACAACAGAGACTGACAAAATAGCAATAATACTAAGGCCTATAATAACTAACAACAATAAACCACCAAGAACACATCTTAAATCAACACACAGGAAAAAATACAGAAAATACTCAGAGAAAAATTAAGAGTCTGAGCCCGGTGACACACCGCATTCAGCTTTGTGACATATAAATTAATGGTACTGTATAGAAAGGAAAAATGCTGGTATTGCCCATCCCTACTCCACAATGGGAAATTATTGGCTATATTGTGTTGATTTTCTTCAGATTTTTCCCACAATAAGAGCTCTCAAGGCAGGATAAAGCAGACTGAACATGTTCTTAAAGCTCTGTCTGAAACAGTCTGTTTTCAGCCTGGCATTAGTAAGCCCGTAATGTAATCCATTAATTAAATTATCTTGGTATGTGTGCAAGATGACTTCAGTCTACATTTAAAAGTAACGTGGAAGTTACTTTTCCAAGTAACTAATTGCGTTAACCATGCAGTAATTGATAAAGTAACTCAATTATTTTTGAAAAGAAGTAACTCATAACTGTAAATAGTTACTATTTTTAAGTAACTTGCCCAACACTGGTGTTCATTGTGCTGGAAAGTGCAGTAGTGCATTACACGTTGCACCACTAAATGTGGCCGGGTCAAACTGACCCAGGAGGACCACAGATACTATAAATTTTAATATAATATACATAATTCAACAAAAATAGTCATAATTAAGTTTACTTGCAAAGAGCATAGTATGAAACCATCCATGTCATTTTCAGGCATTTACATGGAGCAAAACCAAAGTTATGACATATTAACTTTTGAAAACGAGTGAAATTGACCCAAAGACAACAGGAGGGTTTAACAGTCACTAGTGTTCACTACTAGATGAACGAAAAAGAACTTTAGTAGCACAGGTTGTTTGCAAACCTGTTACAGCGTTCTTAGAACTATTTTGCAAGTGTTTGTAGAAAAATACATTTGTTGAAATTCTGAACATTTGAAAATCTGAAAACTGTTGATGAACTGTTTGGCAACCTTTTACCAACCCTGACAAAACCCCCAAATCACTACACCGGTCAGCTTTTGTCACTCCATGAGATACATGCTTTAGCAGGTAATTATGTGGGGTCTGTTCATTTGTGCAAGCGTGAGCATGTGTACTTTTAACGGAGTAACTGTAAATGTATGGACAGATTTTGATGAAATTTGTAGGAGCTACTGGAAATGGACCAAAGGTTAATCAGTTCTATTTTGGAGGTGCTGCACTTCACCATCACATCTCACTCTGTTATTAACCAGCTCATGAATCTTACCTCAGTCTGATCTATAAAGCAAATAGGTAACACTTTAAAATAAGCATGAAAACAGCATTAATGTATGGCTAATTGTGGTTAGGTATTTTTTTTATAAAGTCACGTTAATGTTACTTAATGTTATTTGTAGTTATTAGTGATGTATTAATGTCTCTGTTAACATGAATGCAGCTAGTGCATGATTAATTATCATCCATCCAGCCGTTCATCTTTTACCGCTTAATCCTTTTTGAGTAGCAGCCGGGGGGGCTGGAGCCTTTCCCAGCGACTTTGGGTGAGAAGCAGGGTCGCCAGTCCATCACTGGGCCAACACAGAGACAGGTAACCATTCATTCTCACATTCATACCTAAGGACATTTTAGAATCCCCAGCTGATCCCAATTAACCTAACAAGAATGTTTTTGGCCTGTGGGAGGAAACCAGAATACCCAGAGAAAACCCACGCAGACACTGGAAGAACATGCAGACTCCACACAGAAAAGTCACCGATGGTCAGAGGTGGAATCAAACCCACGATGGTCAAGGGTGGGATCGAACCTGCGACTTTCTTGCTATGCTGCCACAATGCTAACCACTGACCCTGAACCCTCCCTTAGTTATGCTGCTAATAGGTTTAGACAGCCAGGGGACCTCCAATGATGCACTGGGCTTCACTCCTTTCTTCACTCTCAATGAAATATTTTTGCTGGTCATTAACATCTGCTCTCTCCCATAGATTGAGTCCCAGTCCTGCTGTTTGCTCTCTACATGTAAGGATCTCTACCTGCTCAGTCTGTCTTCCTCTCCCCCTGCTGATTAGCACTCTCCCTGCAGCCTTGATCATCACCTGTGGCTAATCAGAGAAAGCCCTTTATAAGGGAGGTTGTCTCACTGCTCTGTCTGGTCACGTCAGACTGTACCTGCCTGAACTCAGCTCTGTCTGTATTGCATTCTTGTCTTGCCTGTTTGTGTTTGACCTCTGCTTGCCCTAGACCCAGCTACCTGCCTCTCGCCCTGGTGCCTCTGTTTGTCTGTTGGATTTCTACCATGTTTGGACCTCTGCCTGGATTTGGACCTTGCATCTTTCCTCACAGATTTGGATTTGGACACCCTTGGATTTGTGCACATTATCGCTTCCCCACAAGTAAGTCGACTTACCGCCGCTTGTATATCACTGCTCCCTGCACCATCTCCTCTACCCCAAGGCCTGGCCAGCCTGCTTCCCAGCACTCTTCCCCACAGCATCCTTGCAGCACCCCTGCACTCATCCCCGCTGACAGCCGGCTCCTCTTCCTGGTGGACCTTTGCTAATCCCCCAGCTGTTCTCCCTGGAAGAGCCTGTAAGCACAGTTCAGTATTACATTCTCACACTCGCCATTTAATGTTACTCACTCATGTCTCTGCTCTCCCCCCCTACAGGGTTGCCAGAGCCTCACCAGCTAACCTGCACGATTATTGTACAATTATTGTAAATAAATATTATTGTCACTATACTTACCATTTCCGTCCTCATTGCGTTTGGGTCTAAGCCAGTAACCTTGTCCATACATGACCAGCTGTTAGACCCAGTGATTAGGATGGAAGCCATTCTCGCCGAACTTAACACACTCAAGCAACTTACCGATCGGACTGTTAATCAGAATCATGTAATTCTTAATGGGCTGGCTAAGCTAACCGAATGTATTATCCAGCTAGAAGGGAAGTTACAAGCTCTCGAGGCTACTGTCGCCTAGCCACCGGTGGCCGCGTTATTTTCTACCCGCTTGGGCTGTCCTCTGCTGGTTGCTACACCCCCTCAGTATGACAGGGTGGGTGGGGGGGGGGGGGTTTCTTACAACGTCAGCTCATTTTCAATAACGCGCCTGGTTATTATTCCACCGATCAGAGCCGGATTAGTTTTGTCATGGGTCTTCTCAATAGGCTTGCCCTCTTCTGAGCCCAGGGGATAATTCTGGGACCGAACTATCAGTCTTATGCCTGTCCCCGGCTGAGAGAAATTATGACATCGGTGACCTGAAGATGCTTGCAGTGAAGATGGCCTTGGAGGAGTGGTGTCACTGGCTCGAGGGGGCAGCCCTGCCCTTTGTGGTTTGGACCAACCACAGAAACCTGGAGTACATCAGGTCCGCCAAACAACTTAACACCCATCAAGCCAAATGGGCTGTGTTCTTTGCCAGGTTTTGCTTCACCATCACTTATCGACCTGGCTCTAAGAATATGAAACCAGACAGCCTCTCTCCCTCTCCCGTCAGTTTGCGGCCAACCTGTTGGTCTCAAGGGAGGAGACCATCCTGCCCAAAGGGGTTGTTGTGGGGGTGCTCTCTTGGGACATCGAGCGCCATATTAGGGAGGCACATATCACTGCCCCGGACCCTGTGAGAGGTCAGCGGGGTCGCCTATTTGTTCCAGCAGCTGTAAAGGGAGAGGTCATTCACTGGTTGCATTCGTCAAAGTTTTCCTACCACCCTGGGGTTACCAGGACCCTCTCCACCCTCCATTGCCCCTTTTGGTGGCCCTCCATGGACAGGGATGTCCGTGAGTACTTCAGGGCCTGTTCCCAGTGCTCCACGGGCAAGATCTCCACTTCCCTCCCTGCTTCAGCCCCTCCTTATTCCTAGTCGTCCTTGGTCTAACATCGCCCTCAACTTCGTTACAGGACTACCCACCTCCAACAGGCACACTGTCATCCTCACCATCGTCAACAGGTTCTCCAAGGCAACGCACTTCGTGCCACTGAAGAATCTACCATCGACCTTAGAGACAGCCCAGCTCCTGTCGACCCATGTGGTCAGGTTACATTGCATTCCGTTTGACATTGTGTCTGACCGTGGTCCCCAGTTCATCTCCAAGGTGTGGCGAGCCTTCTGCAGGTCCACTGGGGCCACGGTCAGCCTCTCCTCTGGCTACCACCCATAGAGTAATGGGCAGTGTGAACAGGCTAATCAGGAGCTGGAGGCCATGCTACCATGTGTTGCCGCATCAGATCCATCCTCCTGGAGCACCTTTCTCCCTTGAGTGGAATACTCCCACAACTTATCCACCTCCGCTGCCACGGGCTTCTCCCCCTTCGAGGCCTCTCTGGGATACAACCCCCTGCTCCTTTCCATCTCCGAGGAGGAGATCGCCGTTCCATCTATCTCGGCCCATATGGCACAGTGCAGATGCTTCTGGAAGAACACCAAGGTCATGCTGCTCCTCTCTTCAGAGGAGAACGCCAGGTGGGCTAACAGGAGGAGGTGCCCTGCCCCGGCGTATAAGGTTGGTGAGACAGTTTGGCTATCCAGCAAGCATTTCCCCCTCAAGACTGACTCCAGGAAGCTGTCTCCTTGGTTTGTGGGCCCATTTACCATCTTGGCCATCATCAAGCCCTCCTTAGTGAGGCTTGACCTCCCCGCCTCCCTCAAGATCATCTCACCCTTCCACATATCCAAGATCAAGTCTGTCATCGCCAGCTCCCTCTGTCCATCCTCCAAACCACCTCCTCAGCCCAAGATGGTTGATGGGGGGCTAGTTTATGCCATGACCCGCATCTTGGATGCCCACTGCAGGAGGCGTGACATCCAGTTCCTGGTCGATTGGCAGGGGTACGGGCCAGAGGAACAATCTTGGATCCTGAGGTCTTTCATTATGGACAACTCTCTCATCATGGAGTTCTATCAATGCCATTCTGACTAGCCTTGTGTTACGCCAGGAGGCGTTCGTGAGGGGGAAGTACTGTAAGGATCTCTACCGGTTCTGTTTGTCTTCCTCTCCCCCTGCTGATTAGCACTCTCCCTGCAGCCTTGATCATCACATGTGGTTAATCAGAGGGAGCCCTTTATAAGGGAGGATCTCTCACTGTTCTGTCTGGTCACGCCAGACTCTATGCCTGCCTGAACTCAGCTCTGTCTGTATTGCATTCTTGTCTCGCCTGTTTGCGTTTGACCTCTGCTTGCCCTAGACCCAGCTACCTTCCTCTTGCTCTGGCACCTCTGTTTGTCTGTTGGACTTCTACCATGTTTGGACCTCTGCCTGGATTTGGACCTTGCATCTCTCCTTGCGGATTTGGATTTGGACACCTTGGATTTGTGCACATTATCACTTCCCCACAAGTAAATCAACTTACCGCTGCTTGTACATCACTGCTCCCTGCATCATCTCCTCTACCTCCAGGCCTGGCCAGCCTGCACCCCAGCACTCTTTCTGCAGCACTCTTCCTGCATCCTTGCAGCACCCCTGCACTCATCCCCACTAACAGCTGTCTCCTCTGCCTGGTGGACCTTCACTATTGCCCCAGCTGTTCTTCCTGGAAGAGCCTGTAAGCACAGTTCAGTATTACATTCTCACGCTCACCTTTTAATGTTACTTATTCATATCTCTGCTCTCCCCCCTACAGGGTTGCCAGATCCTCACCAGCAAACCTGCACAATTATTGTAAATAAAGATTATTGTCACTATACTTACTGTTTCCGTCCTTGTTGCATTTGGGTCTAAGCCAGTAACCTTGTCACTACATGTCTGTTGTTTTCTTTTTCTTCTCTATCCCCTCACCCCACAGCCAGTCGCAGCAGATGAGTGCTCCTCCTTGAGCCTGGTTCTGCTGGAGGTTTCTTCCTGCTAAAAGGAAGTTTTTCCTCTCCACCATCACCAAGTGCCTGCTCACAGGGGATCACCTGATTGCCTGGGTCTTTCTGCAATTGTGGTGTTTTCCCTTACAGTTTGATAGTGCTATGAGACGACTGTTGTTGTGAAATGGTGCTATATAAATAAAGTTGAATTGAATAGATTTTTTTTTTAGATAATTGTGTGAACAATAGATGTATTTCAGAGGTAAATAAAAGCTTCTTAATATAAAATAACCACAGAATTTGGCAATTATGATTATTCTCTACACATAACTCTTAGCAGACACTTTTTTATGTTAAAAATATTTTATTGTGGCTACTCTTATTTTTACTTCAGTAATATCATAAGGTAAGACTACTTTTACTCGTATGTGTGCACAAGTAAAAGTACTGATGACATACTTGCAGTGAGTACATGCACTGACTGAAATATAGACACACAGAAAAGTTTTGATATTTTTTAGTCTTTTCTCTACCACTTTACAATGAGATGACCCTTAAAAAGAATTTATAAATTGCTTGTAATTAGGCAATAAATAGGACAAAAATTAATAATGAGCACTTATACATAATAAAATATATTTCATACATAGACAGAGGTTCATTATTTGGTGAGAAATGTTAAATACTAGTAAATTATAATTGATGGGATAATCAAGGTAATGAGAAAACAAAGTAACCTAAATAGTGTGTTATCTGCAGTTTGTCAGAACAGATTAGTGGAGGCTCATTACTGACAAGAAATCGGTTACTATTTCCCCCTTTTTATCTCGTGTTGAACAGTTTATCAACAGTTTATGAAGTGCAAACTGATTATTAACCTTATGAACAATTTATGCATTCATTATGTTTTGGCTTTTTTTTTTTTAAATTGAAACAAAGGATTAGAATTAAGACTTAACCAAAGGACCAAGGCCTCATGTTAATCATTTATCCCCTTTGGACATTTTATTAATCTTTTTATCCCTGTTTGTTTTCAGTGGTTGATCAAAGATGGTGCAGAATCCTGCTGAAAGGAGACGCTGTCTGTCTGTCTGTCTGGTGCTGCATGGATGAGGTGAGAACACATGAAGTCTCCTTTTAGTTGTGGATGGTTTTTTTTTTTTTGCACATCTATTTTATAAGAAAGTAGAGAAGCAATTCTAGAAGTGAACAGAGCTAAGTACAGTCCAGGAGGGGCGGTGTTTTCTGTTCAGGAGGCATCAGCATTTTCATATCAGAGGAATAATAAAGGAGCAGATCTATAAAAGAATGACAGGTCTAATCTAGCTTTAGTTCACCTGTAAAGAAGAAAATAAGAGGAGGGGTGAGTAATTTCTTTTCCTTAATTTACACTGTGGAATATTATTTGTGGTGATTGTTACAGTGTGTTTACCGGTGAAGATAACTAGCAGAGGTGAGGTAGACAGTGTGCAACTGTAACCAGGTGAAAGCAGCATTACTTTATGATATCAATACTCAAATAAAAGTCAGAGTGAGCACCAGAGTAATTGAGTAGGAGTAAAAAAGTATCGACTAAAAAGGGCTGAGGTTTCTGAGGTTTTTTCTCTCTCTCTCTCTCTCTCGTGGTTCTTCAAATAGGTTTGTGGTTTTTTTGCTATCATTTTGAGGTTTTTTCACTTAAATGTTAATTTTTTCACCAATTTGTAATGTTTTTCTTGTGAATTTGTGACATTTTTCCTATAAGTTACAATTTTTTCTTACATTTTTTCCTAATAGATCAGTTACTTTGGTTTTGTAAAGCAGCAACTTTTTTGAGATAAATGTATTACTTTTTCTTTATTATTATTATTATTATTATTATTATTATTATTATTATTATTATTCAATTCAATTCAACTTTATTTATATAGCGCCATTTCACAACAACAGTCATCTCATAGCACTATCAACTGTAGGGGGAACCCCCACAGTTGCAGAAAGACCCCAGCAATCAGACGATCCCCTGTGAGCAGCACTTGGCGACGGTGGAGAGGAAAAACTCCCTTTTAACAGGAAGAAACCTCCAGCAGAGCCAGGCTCAGGGAGGGGCAGTCATCTGCTGCGACTGGCTGGGGGGTGAGGGGATAGAGAAGAAGAAAAGAACAGACATGTAGAGAGCAAACAGCACGATGGGGACTCAATCTATGGGAGAGAACAAACAAATGTTAATGACCAGCAAAAAAAATATTTCATTGAGAGTGAGAAAAGGAGTGAGGCCCAGTGCATTACTAGAGGTCCCCCGGCTGACTAAACCTATTAGCAGCATAACTAAGGGAGGGTTCAGAAACACATGATCCCTCCCTAATTGTAGGCTATATCAAAAAGGTAGGTTTTAGCCCTAATCTTAAAAACAGAGATTGAGTCTGACTCCCGAACCCAGATTGGCAGCTGGTTCCACAGGAGAGGAGCTTGATAACTGAAGGCTCTGCCTCCCATTGTACTTTTGGAGATTCTAGGTATTACAGTAATCCTGCATTTTGGGAGTGTAGTGCTCTGTTAGGATAATAGGGTAGTATCAGATCTTTTAAATAAAAAGGGGCCTGAATATTTAGAGCTTTGTAAGTAAGAAGAAGGATTTTAAACTTAATTCTAAACTCTATGGGAAGCCAATGAAGGGAGGCCAGAACCGGAGAGATATGATCTCTCTTTCTAGTACCTGTTAAAACTCTTGCTGCAGCATTTTGGATCAGCTGAAGACTTTTTAAAGATGTTTTAGGACAGCCTGATAATAAAGAATTACAATATTCTAATCTCGAGCTAACAAAAGCGTGGATCATTTTCTCAGCATCACTCTGAGACAAGATGCTCCTAATCTTGGCAATATTACGTAAATGATAGAAGGCAGTCTTAGAAACAAATTTAATATGTGAATTGAAGGACAGATCTTGATCAAAAATAATTCCAAGGTTCCTCACAGAGCTATTAAGAGAAAGAGTAACCGCATCCAAACTGAAAGTTTGATTTGGAAAGGAATTTCTAAGGTTTTTTGGACCAACAAGAATGACTTCAGTCTTATCTGAATTTAATAGCAGGAAATTACAAGTCATCCAAGCTTTGATTTCCTTAAGACAGGCTTCTAACTTGGCTAATTGATTACTATCATCTGGCTTCATTGACAGGTATAATTGTGTGTCATCTGCATAACAATGAAAATGTATACAGTGCTTTCTAATAATGTTGCCTAACGGAAGCATATATAAACTAAAAAGAGTAGGGCCTAGCACAGATCCCTGTGGAACTCCATGACTAAGCTTTGAGTTGAAAGAAAACTCATTATTTACATGAACAAACTGGAACCTATCAGATAAATAAGATCTAAATCACTGCAATGAAATTCCATTAAGTCCAACATAGTGTTCTAATCTATCAAGCAGAATATTATGATCGATAGTATCAAAAGCAGCACTAATGTCTAAAAGGACAAGTACAGAAACCAGTCCATTATCAGATGCAATGAGGAGGTCGTTAGTGACCTTCGCTAAGGCTGTTTCAGTACTATGATGGATTCTAAACCCAGATTGAAACTCTTCAAGTAAACCATTTCCCTGCAGGTGGTCAAATAATTGCGTAGCAACAACTCTTTCTAAGATTTTTGAAATGAAAGGGAGATTAGAGATTGGTCTATAGTTAGCTAAAACTCCTGGATCTAGCGTTGGCTTTTTGAGTAAAGGTTTAATTACAGCCGTTTTAAAAGCCTGCGGTACATGGCCTAAAGTTAATGAAGAATTGATTATATGAAGAATAAAGCTACCAATAAGTGGGAAGACTTCTTTAAATAACCTGGTAGGAATAGGGTCTAAAAGACAAGTTGAAGGTTTGGATGAGGAAACTATTTTGTCTAACTCACAAAGGTCGATTGGAGTAAACTCATCAAGACAGACATCAATTGAAGGAGTTGTAGTAGTTACAGTATTTAAGTTAACTGTGGGAAGAATCTGATTGATTTTATCTCTTATGGATGAAATTTTATTATTGAAAAAGTTCATAAAGTCCTGACTAGAAAGCTCTAAGGGAATGCTAGGATTGACAGAGTCCTGACTCTTTGTCAACCTGGCTACAGTGCTGAAAAGAAACCTGGGGTTATTCTTGTTCTCTTCTATTAATGCAGAATAATAACTCGTTCTAGCTTTTCTAAGAGATTTTTTATAAATTAAAAGATGATTTCTCCAAGCTAAATAGATTTCATCTAAATTAGCGGAGCACCATTTTCTTTCTAATTGACGAGTCTTCTGTTTTAAGCTACGAGTTTCTGTGTTGAACCAAGGAGTTAGAAATCTCTGATTAGACTTTTTCTTTTTTAAGGGGGCCACCAAGTCTAGAGCCTGATGCAGAGAAGCTGAAACACTATCCACCATGTTATCAATTACAGAAGGAGCAAGCTGTCTATAGCTTATTTCCGTTGTGTTGACACATGGCATAGAGGAAACAATCTGCATAAATTTGGTAACAGCATCATCTGAGAGGCATCTACTGTAATAATATTTTTCTTTAGGAGCCAAATAGTCAGAAATAGTAAAATCAAAGGTTAACAGACAATGGTCTGACAGTACAGGGTTATGAGGAGACACTACAAGATTTTCTATTTCTATGCCATATGTCAGAACAAGGTCCAATGTATGGTGGAGGTAATGAGTAGAATTTCCTACTTTCTGAGAAAACCCAATCGAGTCTAATATTGAATTAAATGCCACATTAAGGCAGTCACTATCTACATCCACATGTATATTAAAGTCCCCTACTATAATTATTCTATCAGATTTCAGCACTAAATCAGCTAAGAAATCAGCAAATTCGGATAAAAATTCTGAGTAGGTTGATGGGGGACGATAAACTATGGCAAATAAAATTGGGTTTAACCTAAAATTGCTAAAGTGCCCAATACTGAGGACCAGGCCCTCAAAGGAATTATAACATGTTTTTTGCTTTACATTAACTAGTAATTTGGAATGGTAAATTGTTGCTACTTCTCCTCCACGACCAGAACTTCTGGGATTTTGACAGTTTAAATAACCAGAGGGAGTTGATTCATTCAAACCAACATAATCCTCTTGCCCTAACCAAGTCTCTGTAAGGGAAATTAAATCAATCTGATGATCAATTAACAGATCATGGACTAACAGAGACTTGGGAGTTAGAGACCTAATATTTAATAAACCACATTTAATTTTTAAATTATGAGGAGGAACAGAGGCCAAATCATTCAATTTAGAGGCTTTATGTTTAATTTGAGTTTTACCAATATTTTGCTTTATCACTTTGGGATGCTTATGCATTATATTTTTATTTACTTTGGAGGGAGCAGACAACGATTCTCTGATGGGGTAGACAGGGGCTACGTTGAGGGGTGGCGGATGAAGAGGAGCTGCAGAGAGGCGTGTAAGACTGCGACTCTGCTTCCTGGTCCCAACTCTGAGTTATCAAGGTTTTGGAAATTTGGATAAAAAGATGCCAGATTGTTAGATAAATGAGAAGCACCATCCAAAGTGGGATGAATGCTGTCTCGTCTCATAAGACCAGGTTTTCCCCCAAAAGAGCTCCAATTGTCAATGTAGCCCACGTCATTTTTAGGACACCACACAGACAGCCAGCGGTTCAAGGATGACGAGCGGCTAAACATGTCATCACTGGTCAGATTGGGGAGGGGCCCAGAGAATACTACAGTGGCAGACATCATTTTTGCAAAGTCACACACCGATTCTACATTAAGTTTTGTGACTTCCGACTGCCGGAGACGGATGTCATTAATGCCAGCGTGAATAACAATTGTGGAATATTTACAGTTACTTTTAGCCAGCATTTTCAAATTTGACTCGATGTCGCCTGCTCTGGCCCCAGGAATGCATTGGACTATGGCCTCTGGAGTCTCTAGGTTCACGTTTCTGACTACAGAGTCGCCAATGATCAGAGTTTTTTCCTCAGCGGGTGTGTCGCTGAGCGGGGAAAAACGATTAGAAACGTGAACAGGTTGGTGGTGAACCGGGGCTTTGCGACTAGGCTTCCTTCTCACCGTCACCCACCCAGTCTCCTCGCTGCTGAGGAGAGCCGGAGGACCACTAACAGGGTTAGCTATGCTAGTTAGCTCCGCTGCAGCTAAGGGGCGTCCGTCAAGAGTAACTGGCGCAGACGGTGTTTCCAATGCAGCGGAGCCGGGATTCCAAATCAGACAATCTTGCCTCGAGCGCCTCAAAAAGACAACATTTATTACATTTACCGTTATCACTAAAAGAGGCAGAGGTGTAGCTAAACATCTGACAGAGAGAGCACACCAGAGGAGGAGAGGAAGGAGAGCTAGTAGCCATAGCTAGTGGCTAACCCAAAAGCTCAGGAGAGTGAGGAGAGCAAACCACACAGACAGACAGCAAAACAGGAAGTGACGATACGTTACCACAAGGAAGTGACGATCAATCCCAATTTATTATTATTATTATTATTATTATTATTATTATTATTATTATTATTATTATTCATAAATTGGCAACTTTTTTCTCATGAACTTAATTTTTTTTGTTCCCAAATTAGCATATTTTCTTGTGTCACAATGAGCCAGCTGTGGACTTGCAGGCTAAATCATTACATTACACACGACAACCACAGCCCACTTCAGAAAATTTACCTGCAGCGTTCAGGTGCTTCCTCCCTTTTCTGCAGTTTTTCTGGTTCTTAGGTTGGCATTTTGGTTTCTGTGGTGGGACTGTGGGATGGATCTCCCATTGTGACTTGTGTGACCTCTCCCGGTCCCTCGTCTTCTGCTGTGTTGGGCAATGGTTTTTGGCAGTACATTTTTCTTGTTCCTCTGTTGCTTTGCCTGGCGGTAATGCCTAGAAGGTGGCATGTGGCCACGGGATGTGGTGCTTGTGGCCTTGGGCCAGCTTCAAGGTGCATTGGTGCAGGAAAATAATAGGAAGTGCGGTGAGGATGTTAATTTTCAAATTTTAAATTTATGGTTGATTTTATTTAATGCATTAACTGAACAAAATTATTTGGAAAAGTTAACTTGTTAATATTCCCTGTCCTAATAGACAAATCCCAATTCCAATAACATTGGGACGTTGTGTAAATCATAAACAAGAAGAGAATACAACAATTTGCAAACCTTTTTCAACCTATATTTAATTGAATACATTGCAAAGACAAAATATTTAATGTCAAACTTTATTTTTTATTTATTTTTTAACAAATGTACACTCATTTTTAATTTGATGCCTGCAGCACATTCCAAAAAAGCTGGGACATGGCAACAAAAGACTGGAGTAGTTGAGGAATGCTCAAAAACCACCTTTCTGGAACATTCCACAGGTAAACAGGTTAACTGGAAACAGGCGAGCGTCATGACTGGATAGAAAAGAAGCATCCTTGAAAAGCTCAATTGTTCACAAGCAAGGATGGGGCGTGGTTGACCACTTTGTGAACAACTGTGTGGGCAAATAGTCCAACAGTTTAAGAACATTTCTCAACATACAATTGTGAGGAATTTAGGGATTTCATCATCTACAGCCTATAATATCATCAGAAGATTCAGAAAATCTGGAGAAATTTCTGCAAGTAAGCAGTAAGACCAAAAACCAACATTAGCCATGTTTACATGGACACAAGTAACTGGATTAAAAGCCTGATCAGAATAAAAATACTTCATGTAAACACGCCAATCTGAAGATTCTGACCTGATCACACCCCTTCGGATGAAAATTTCCTTCCAATTGAGACGAGTTGGTTATGTCAATTGTTAATCCGATTGGTGTGCATATAAACATTTATTCTGAAGTTTGGGTAGAAAATGTGTAATGTCTGTATGTCAGCCACACATGTCGACGTGATGCATTTCCGCCTTTACAGCAGCTAGCAGAAGACATGGCGGGAATTAAACAGAACTGATCTGTATCCTCCTGCTGTATGTACTGCTGGGCTTGTAGCTTCATTACGGAGACCAGCAGAAGCAAAAGTACAGTCTGAATAACACAATACAGGTCCATTTCAAAAAGAGAAAGACACGAAGCAGGTTTGTTTACATCGTAAGATGCTTCTTCTTTTACCATTTCTGGAATGTCAGACAATTCTGTGCATGTCAAAATGATTTCGTCCGTTCAAATGTGTGACACATGTAAATGCATGTCATAATCACATCAACTTTTTCAGGGTCCAGGTAAACAGTAAAGTTCTAATCCAAACTGTAATCAGATTGAAAAAAATCTGTGCATGAAAACATGGCAAGTGATGCCTATGACCTTTGATCCCTCAGGCGACACTGCATTCAAAACCAACATCATTCTGTAAAGGATACGTGGGCTCAGAAACACTTCAGGAAACCATTGTCAGTTAACACAGTTTGTCACTACATCTACAAGTGCAAGTTAAACTCTGCCATCAAAGCCACAGGCATATGTCAACAACACCCAGAAACGCCGCCGGTTGTTCTGGGTCCAAGCTCATTTGAGGCTGCTTTCACACCTAAATTTGTTTTCTTTGGTCTAAGTCAGTTGATAAGTTTGTTACTTTGTATCATTTTCTCCTTGGTTCGGTTCCCTTTCACACAGGCAAAAATTCAAGTGGACCAAATTCTGTCACGTTAAATCCTGCGAGACTTCATCAGAACGTTCTCTGTGCTTATTGGTCAGATTTTTTGCCACGAGAACAGGAAAGATAAATACAGGATGACTACTATGCATTTATGCATTTCTGGGGAGAAAATAATACAAATTGTAACGTAATCTATGGGGGGTTTTCATCATCCTGGTCATCGTTTATTACATACGCGTATATACCACTTTCAGCACATCGTACAGTTTGAAACTAAAGTGCGGCTATAGCTGGAAAATAACATGTTAACGTTCATTAATCCTCCAGAACCGTGACATGCTCAGCCACAGACATTTTTGAAGATCCATCAGATATGTACAGTGGCATAAAATGTTTTACCGTTTACCACTGGTCCTTTTTTAGTAAGGTCCCTTTCTCACCTGCAGGACTGCACCAGAGTTTGCCAGCTGATTTGGATCTCGGCATGGGTGTTTTGGTGCACATCTGAGTGCAATTATTGTGTTCTCACCAGACAAAATGAACCGCACTATGGGAGAAAATGAACTCGAGTTTGATTGAAACAAACTACGCCTGCAGGTGTGAAAGCACCCTGAGATAGACTGATGCAATGTGGAAAAATGTGTTGTGGTCCGATGAGTCCACATTTCAAATGGTTTTTGGAAATCATTGACGTCGTGTCCTCCGGGCTGAAGAGGAAAAGGACCATCCAGATTGCTATCAGCGTTAAATTCAAAAGCCAGCTTCTGTGATGGTACGGGGGTGTGTTAGTGCCCATGGCACTTGCACATCTGAGAAGGCACCATTAATGCTTGAATGCTACATACAGGTTTTGGAGCAACATATGCTTCCAATCCAAGCAACGTCTTTTTCAGGAATGTTCCTGCTTCTTTCAGCAGGACAATGCCAAGCCACATTCTGCAGGTGTTACAACAGCATGGCTTCATAGCAAAAGTGTGTGGGTACTAGACTGGCCTGCCTGCAGTCCAGACCAGTCTCCCACTGAAAATGTGAGGAGCATTATGAAGCACAAAATATGACAACAGAGACCCTGGACTGTTGAACAAATGAAGTCGTACATCAAGCAAGAATGGGAAAGAATTCCACCTACAAAGCTTCAGCAGTTAGTGTCCTCAGTTCCTAAATGCTTATTGAGTGTTTTTAAAAAGAAAGGTGATGTAACACAGTGGTCAACATGACCCTGCTCCTGCTTTTTTGGAATGTGTTGTAGTCATCAAATTCAGTGAATAGTTGCAAAAACAACTGAAGTTGATCAGCTTGAACATTAAATATCTTGTCGTTGTTGTGTATTCAGTTGAACATAAGTTGAAAAGGATTTCCAAATCATTGTATTCTGTTTGACATTTTACACAACATCCCAACTTCCCTGGGACTGGGGTATGTAAATGTTTCCCTGACATTTGTCATTTGACATTGTTTGCTTGCTTCTACTCTCTCCTTCTCAACATCACCTCTCCTCTCTCGCCTGCTCCCTCTTCTTCTTCTTTCCATGCCGATCCAAACTCACAGAAACATGCTGTGCGGCGTTGTGAAATCCTTCCTGGTGAGCCTGTCTCGAAGGAAGCCCCTTGAACCGGACGGCGAAGAGTCCACATTTGACCGATGCTTGACCACCCTGGACCTGGTGGCCCTGGGCGTGGGCAGCACCCTAGGGGCTGGGGTCTATGTCCTCTCGGGAGAAGTGGCCAGAGACACAGCAGGACCCAGTATCATTATTTCATTCTTCATCGCTGCCCTGGCCTCTATATTTGCCGGACTGTGCTACGCAGAGTTTGGGGCCCGGGTTCCCAAAACGGGCTCAGCATACCTTTACAGTTACGTAACGGTGGGGGAGCTGCTGGCTTTTATCACAGGGTGGAATCTACTGCTCTCCTATGTCATTGGTAAGTGTGACAGAATTGATGAAGATGTGTTTGTTTATGGAACAAGAGCTCTTTTAATCAGTCTCTTTTCTTGGGTAACTCGAGGCAAAATCAGGAGGAAACATTTCATAATAACTGCATCTTAAAATCTTAATCTGTAACTCAAACAAATCATGATAACAAATTTGTCATCATGATTTGGCAGCTTGGAAGACAGAGCTGTTGCTGTGATGTATTATGAAACCTATAAATGATCAACCAGCCAATTACTGCCAGGCTATTCTCTGACCTTTCATCAGCAGATTATTTCTTCCCATTTTTACAGCAGTGTCCCAGCCAGCATGTCCATGTGGGCCCAACAAAGGTCACATGGGCTGTCTCCTGGGTCCATGTGGGTTTGGTCTCACCTTCCATCTTGGCCCCGTATGTGTTTGCCCACTTGGACTTTACTCGTTTACCTATTTTCAACTTATTTTCTCATAAATTTGCCATTTTCTTTTAAATTTGTGACTTTCACCCTAATTTGATACATCTTTCTTGAAAATTTGAAACTTTCTCATAAATTTGCAAAGCTTTTTACTGTAAACTTGCCACTTTTTCCTCATAAATTAGTGATTTTTTTTTCTTGTAGATTTGCACCTTTTTTCTCATAAATTTGTTAGTTTTTCTTGTAAAATTCTAACTTTTTTCTTGTAAATTTGCAAACTTTTTCTTGTAATTTTGGAACTTTTTTGTAAATTCACCACTTTTTCTATTCAGCTTCAGGTTCTGGTTCCTTTATTTGTACCTGTAGGTAGATTTGTTTTGCAGTCAGGTGACATCCATATTTACAAACCACAATTACATTCAACACGAACACAAACACAGGCACACATGAAGCTGACTATAAACATGATAAAAATACTCAAGGCTCCACCAATCAGGACATAAGACAAAGAGATAAGAGAAAAAACAAGGAGAGAAGAGAGAAGAGTCATATTAAAAAGTTAAAAACTAGTCAGAGAGGTTAAAAACTCAAAAGTCTAAAACCCAATAAAAGATTTAGAACCCAAATAAAAAACCTACAAAAATAAGTAAATATAAAATAAAATTAATAAATAGGTAACTAAATTATGTGCAATATATTGTTACAGCTTGTTCAACTCTTTGACAGCAGCAGGGACAAAGCTGTTTTTGTAGCGCTGGGTTCTACTTTTTGGGACAGCAAACCTCCGTCTGGAGGGAAGAAGCTGAAAGTTGCAGTGCAAAGGGTGGGAGTCATCATTTAAAATGGAGGTAGCCATCCTCTGTACTTGTCTGGTGTACAGGGATGTCAGGCTCAGCTGTGACTCACCAAGCAAACGACTGGACCATCTAACTACCTGATCCAAGAATTTCCTCTGTTTCAGTTTTATCTGACCAAACCATGACACTAAAGAAAAGGATAAAACAGATTCAATAAAAGCCCGATAAAACATTGTCATTATGGTTCGGTCAGTTTGGAAGCGTGCAAGTTTCCTCAAACAATGCAAATTTTGCTGACCCTTTTTGCACACCCTTTCACAGTTCTCTTCAAAGTTTAAATTACTATCAATAATCATCCCAAGATATTTGTAGGATTGTACACATTCAGTGGTCTGGCCTTTTAGTACAGTGACTTTGTGCCTGGGAGTTTTCCTCCTAAAGTCAATAATCATATCTTTAGTTTTTGTCGTATTCAGCTGCAGGAAGGAATCCTCACACCAGTGAACAAAATTATCAACTACTGGGCCGTGGCCACTCTCACCATCCTGGAGGAGACTGACAATAACTGAGTCATCAGCATACTTTATAATGTGTCTGTTGTCATGTCTGCTCCGACACATGTTTGTGTACAGGATGAAGAGTAGTGGTGACAACACACACCCCTGAGGAGAGCCAGTAGAAGAACACTTTTGGTCAGACAATGTACCATTGACCCTTACTCTCTGTGTCCTGTTGGTTAAGAAATCCAGAATCCAGCCCACCAGATTATTGCTCAAATCAAATTGTTGCAGGAGCCTTTCAACTAAAATATGAGGTTGGATTGTATTAAAGGCAGAAGAAAAGTCCACAAATAAAAGCCTGGCGTGTGTCCCATTAAAATCCAGATGTTTAAAAAGCATGTTAAACAGAGTGACAGTGGCATCCTCCACTCCTCTGTGAGGCCTATAGGCAAACTGCAGAGGATCCAATGCATGTTCAGTCTGCCTTAGGACCTCACATCTGACCAGTTTTTCAAAAATTTTCATTAAAATTGAAGTCAAGGCAACTGGTCTAAAGTCGTTTACCGTTTTAGGACAGCTGGATTTTGGAACTGGAACAACCACGGCTTCTTTCCAGATCTTAGGCACATGTTGTGTCTGTAAGGACTTATTGAAAATGTAATGAAATATAGGACTCAGTTCATGTGCACAGGACTTTACCAAGCGCCCACATATATTATCAGGGCCCTGACTATTGTTCACTTTTACAGCGCGGAACTCCCTTTTAACATCCTGCATCTCAATATTAAAGTGCTGATTGTCTTTGAGTTTCTGTTTCAAACCTTGGGTTTCTGTGCTAAAATCAAAGGAGTCAAAACGACCATAAAAACAATTAAGAGCATTAGCCAGCTCTGTGTCTGAATTAAAACCATCTAAAAACATACGATTACTGCGCTCTGTGCTCTGAAGGCCTGCAATAGTTTTCATACTGGCCCAGGCCGAACCAAGTTTCTTTGTTGCCATCTTGCTTTCCAACTCTGATTTATAATTCTGTTTTGCTCTTAAAATTTTGGCCTTCAGCTCTTTTGTGGCAACATGTAGCTCAGAAACAGACCTCTGTTTAAAGGCAAGTGCTTTCCTCTGTAAGCAGGATTTAACTGATTTTGTAACCCATGGCTTGTTGTTGGGATATATTTTGACACGTTTACATGGAACGATCGTATTTTTACAGAAAGCCATGTATGAGCATGTGACGTCCACCAAAGAGTCCAAATCATCCCCGCAGGACAGTGTGAACACCTCCCAGTCCGTACAGTTAAAGCATTCCTGAAGGCAGTCCACTGAATCCTCTGTCCACACGTTTATGTCTCTGGTCTCCACCTTGCCTCTTCTGAGAGCAGTTTTATATGTGGGCAGCAAATGTACACAGTTGTGATCTGAGGATCCTAAAGGAGGAAGGGGGAGTGATTTATAGGCCCTCTCTATGGATCCATAGCACAGGTCCAATGTCTTTTTTCGCCTGGTTGGGCAGGAGACATACTGATAAAAGTTTTTAAGTGTCTTCTTTAGAGACCCATGGTTAAATCCATCCATCCATCCATCCATCCATCTTCTACCGCTTTTCCGGAGGTCCGGGTCGCGGAGGCAGCAGTTCAAGCAGAGAAGCCCAGACTTCCCTCTCCCCAGCCACCTGCTCCAGCTCTTCAGAGAGGATACCAAGGTGTTCCCAGACCAGCTGGGAGACATAGTCTCTCCACCGAGTCCTGGGTCTGCCCCGGGGTCTCCTCCCAGTGGGACGTGCCTGAAACACCTCAAGTGGGAGGCGTCCAGGAGGCATCCTAATCAGATGCCCAAACCACCTCAACTGACTCCTTTCAATGTGGAGGAGCAGCGGTTCTACTCTGAGCCTCTCCCGGATGACTGAGCTCCTCACCCTATCTCTGAGGGTGAGTCCAGCAATCCTATCCGGAGAAAGCTCATTTCAGCCGCTTGTATCCACATGGTTAAATCCCCAATGATAAAATTTGGAGCCTCTGGGGAAATTGACTGCAACCGCTGGACCACATCGAAGATGATGCTGGAGGCGGAGGCAGCATCCGCCCTCGGGTGAATGTACACAGTCATTATGAAAAGTTGGGGGAACTCGCGAGGCAGATAAAAAGGGTGTAGTGACACGGACGGCAGCTCCACATCTGGTGTACAGATGTGCTCTCTGACCGTGACAGATGTACAGTACTGTTTATTACAGTAATATATAAACATACGCCGTCCCCCTGACGTTTCCCCGTTACCTCTTCCTGCCGATCCGAGCGAAGTGGGGCTCCAAAGCTGTCAATCCACAGGTCTGCATCCTGGTCATGCACCGTAAGACACGTCTCCGTGTAAACCATGACACAGGAGTTCTTGAAATCCTTCTGATATCGTACATTTCCTTGAATTTCATCCACTTTATTTTTCAGGGATTGTATGTTCCCCATAATAATGGAAGGAAGAGGAATGCGGTTAAGCTGACGCCTCCTCTGGTTTAATCTTACGCCTCCACGCTTTCCGCGTTTCCTTCTCTTGTCTCTCTTTTCATCGCTGTGTCCATGAAAATCTCTTAAAATAAAGTCCGGCAGTTGTGGCACAGACTCAGACACAGATGCTGCATTATCCATGTTTAAACGCAGTAACATGTCTTTGGAATACTGCGTTCTACCCAGCGTGATCGCGATCGCACTTACCTCCAAGACAAAGAGCCAATAAGAAAGAAACGACAAAACAAGAAGGAAATCCATACTGATGGAACCAGGGAGCTCTTCGTTATATAGTCCACAAACATTTAAGGACAAAAACGGCACAGAGAATTACGTTAAAACACATTAATGTGCATAAAAACAGAAACACAGACGTCGAGCTTTTTTCACCCGCTGCTGGTCGCTGTGTGCGCATGCGCCCCATACTTACTTTACTATACTTTTTTGGATAAATTTGTTACTGTTTTCCTTGTAAATTTGCTATTGTCTTGTAAATTTCTCAATTTTTCCAATAAATCTTTCTCGTAAAATTGGAACTTTCTCAAAAATTTTCAGCTTTTTTCACTGTAAACTTACAACTTTTCCTCATAAATTTAATTAATTTAGTCATATTTGCTACTCTTTTGTTAAAGTGCAACTTTTTCTCATTTTTTTCCCTTATAAATTTGCAACTTTTTTCTTGTAAATTTTCTAAGTTTTTCTTATGTTTGTAACTCTTTTCAAGTAATTTTACAATTTTTTTTCTTGTAAATTTGCAACTTTTTTCTCCAAAATTTTCACTTTTTTCCCATGAATGTGCAACTTTTTTTTCTAGTAAATTTGCTATTGTTTTTGTAAATTTGTCACTTTTTTTCTTATAAAATGTCCCATTTTTTCCTCATAAATGTGTGACTTTTTGGCATCATTTTGGTGCCAGTGTTCCTGAAACCTGCTCATCCACATTAAACCCCCATGGGACCCATAAGACAGCCCAGTTAAAGATATCCTGAGGCCCACAGGGACATGCTGGCTGGTCATCTGAGCAGAATGTTTTTAATGACATTTTCCTCTTTATAACGTGTGCTGATTTCAGCGTAATGACCCCATAAACCAAGATTGTGGCATAAACTATCAGTGTCATAAAGAGGAATGGAAATGGCACAACAAGCGTTTTGTGTTTATGGCTGCATTTAAACGTGAATCATTGATTAGATTACACTTTCTTTCCTCCCACTATGTCCTCAGGGACCTCCAGTGTTGCTCTTGCTTGGAGCGGGACATTTGACGACCT
This sequence comes from Pholidichthys leucotaenia, assembly GCA_020510985.1. Lineage (NCBI taxonomy): Eukaryota > Metazoa > Chordata > Actinopteri > Cichliformes > Pholidichthyidae > Pholidichthys > Pholidichthys leucotaenia. The sequence goes on from CM035849.1 coordinate 298,902,948, forward strand.
AATTGGAGGGCACATATCGAAATTCTTTGAGGAAAACGCACCCATGGGCCTTCCTGGCCTGGCACCTTACCCAGATGTCTTCGCTGCGGCTCTCATTGTGTTGCTGTCGGGTAAACTCCCGAGACTGCTATCAACTGTAAAGTTTTAAAAAAAAAAACATGAAAAAAAAAACTATTTACATTGTTTTTCCACAAAGGTTTGCTGGCATTCGGAGTAAAGGAGTCAACGACTATCAACAAGATCTTCACAGCCATCAACATCCTGGTTCTGGTGTTTGTGACCATTTCTGGATTCATTAAAGGAAATATCAGCAACTGGCAAATCAGCGAGGAGGACATAATCAACGACACTATTAAGTAAACAAACCAACTCAAGCAAAGTGCAGTGTGTGAAAAAGATGTCCTGAAAATGTTATTCTCATAAGCACACTGTCAGAACCAGGGCTGTTCATTAAAGATCTCCCCTGACTCATTTCCCATGGGCTGAGAGGCACAGTTACTAGTCTTTCTCTACATAGGTACCACCAAGGTTCACAGACTTCTCCCATCACATTATGCAGCTGGTGAGACTTCACCTGTAGAAGTCCGCAGGTTGCACCAGAAGCCATGACTTGACCTCGTAAATCAGCATTTCATCATCTTGGAAGTGCTTTCCCTTCAAAATTGACTTCATGGTTGGAAAGAGGTGGAAGTCAGATGGTGTGAGGTCGGGAGATTAAGGGAGGTGAGGAAGGATTTCATAGCCACAGGACTGTGCTTCCAACTGGGAATCATGCCAGTTGTGAACGGGGATGTTGTCTTGCAGGAGGTGGACACTTTTGGTCAGCATGCCACACCTCTGTGTTGATGACCTTCCACAATATCTGCAGCAGTGAAGCGTAGTACATCCTGGTAATTGTGGTACCCTTTGCCAGGAAATCCATCATCAATACTCCATGCTAGTCCCAAAAGACCGTGAGCATGACCTTGTCTGCCGAAGGTTGGATGTGCCTTCTTCAGAGGCCGTGAGTCATGATGCTTCCATTGCTTCTACTGTGCTTTAGTCTCGGGATCATAGTGATGGGCCCATGTTTGGTCCTGCGTGATTAGTCTGTTGAAGAAGTCCTCCTGGTTTTCCTTGCACATGGCCTAAAGAGCTTGGGAGTACCTGACTTGTTCCTGTCACGAGCCGAGCCGGCTTGGCTTTCCCCAGCTCGGCCTCGATCTCTCTGTGGGTTTTGGTTTCACTGTTTATGTGCGTTTTGTGTATTTCTGTATGTATTCCATCACCATAGCCACTGCCTGACCGGCAGCTGTTAGTCAGCATCTGTGATCTATTTTCTCCCACGCTGCTTACAGTCTGCTGGTCCAACCATGCCCCCTCGCTCTCCTCAGTTCCATCAGCTGTTCCCAGCCCCGGTAATTATCTTTCCTGCGTCTCGCCCAGGTGTGTCCAATTTGTGTGGCCAGCGGCATTTGGATTTAAGCGACTCTTCACTAGACAGACGCCGCTGGGCCACTGTATGAGTCACACTCGCGTTCTCCATGGTGTGACCGTCACGTCGGGAAGGACTCTTGGATTATGCTTGCCGAGAGAACTGGACTTTCTGGACTGTTCCTACTCGTGAGTAAACTGTTTGCGTTTCTCCGTGCGGTTGCTGCTACGCTGGACCAGAAGCATTTCCCCCCTTGCAGTAATTCTGCTACGCTTCTGGTGGCGTTTCTCCCTGCAGCATAACTGCTACGCTTAGGCTGTTGCCCAGTTTGCGTTCCCCCGAGTAAGTTGAACTCCCTGTAGTCTTCCCCGCTCTCCCGAGTGCATTCATATACTATTGTAAGCTACTTGTTTGTCTGTATTTGTGAACAGTGTTTGTCAATAAATGTGTGTGTGGTGAACTTCTGCGTTTAAATCCTTCCCTCCTTCTCCTCCTCCGTGCGCTGTGGCAAAGCGCACGGAGAGTATATGACAGTTCATGCTTCTAGAAAGGTGTGAGCAACTGGGGAATCCATTGTGCAGACAACATCCACATGTGCAGACGGTCATGGATGATTTTTTGTTCCACAGACGCCACACTGATCTTGACGTCCTGGGCTAGGTTATGTGGCGATCCTCCAGAATAGTGGCCTTCACTTGCCAGTTGGTGTCTTCATCAATGGTGCACTGTGATCACCTGAGAATAGGTGCTGTTTGTGTCGGACCACACCTGACCTGTCGATGCCAGTGCTTGATTACGTCATACGATGGGTCATCCTCCCCACAAGTCTCTTTTATCTCATTGAACATCTCCCATGGTGTGCAAGGTTGTCATAGCCAGGAGCGGCACTGGGGTTAAGCTCCCAGTGCTCATAAAATGCTCCTTACGGCGTGCGTCTCAAAAAGCCTCTGACAACTAAGTCCAACTCCTAGCCTGCCCGTGTGGTTTAGTCTCTAAGCCCGGCGGAACTGCTTTTACTAATAGGAGAAGGGGCGAGGGTGGATCTCTGGCGCCTTAAAACCAGATGCTTCGGGTAGATGGTGGCTCGTCAACCTGGGAAGGTAGCCCATCTAGGGGAAGGTAAACCCTGATTTCAAACCTCCGCTGCCTTGCGGCACACCCGGTCACGGGAAAGGCTTCGGGAGTCAACCTTGAGGAAAAATCCGGAGTCGGAGCCCCTAAGGCAGTTCTCTGTTGTGCTCAACATCGTTCTGGCAGCTCCTGCGACGGCGCTGGTGCCAAACTATAGCAGCCCTGCTGTTCCTTTGGATTCATCAGTGACGTGGAGAGGGGGGACATGCTGCATGGGTAACATCTTGTCCTCCATATCTTCCTGCCCAGGCTTGAATCCTACCAACGCCCAACGCTGGAAAGTAGAACACCGGTGCGCATCGGCCTGTTCCAGCAGAGTAGACGTTTAGGATTCTCTTCCATGGTCATCATAGACCGACGGAGGCCACCGCCATGGTGTGCAGCCTCTCATGTACAGGAACCTGATGACCGCTCTGCATTCGTCTGGCTCCATTATCACACTTTTCTCCACCTTAGCTACTGTAGAAGAGAAACTGATAGGAGTTCAGAGCTGAAAATTACCACATGACCTATAAAGAGATGGATTATTATACATTTGACATTTCAGCCTCCTGCCGTAACAGGAAGAAGGTCAGGGGAAATCTTTAATGAGCAGCCCTTGTAGCACCACAGTGTATGGTGCAACTAAAACTACTTTAAAAATGGTGCAGTTGCAGATGTTTTCTGAATTTGCAGCTGTGGCTGTATCAAAGTCAGTGCTACACAACTGGAACACACCAGATACAGTGCATCTGGAAGGTATTCACGGCGCTTCACTTTTTCCACATTTTATGTTACAGCCTTATTCCGAAAAGGATTAAATTCATTTTTTCCCCCATAATGACAACATGAAAAAAGTTTTTTTTTTGAGATTTTTGCAAATTTATTAAAAATAAAAAACGAAGAAATCACATGTACATAAGTATTCACAACCTTTGCTCAATACTTTGTTGATGCGCCTTTGGCAGCAATTACAGCCTCAAGTCTTTTTGAATATGATGCCACAAGCTTGGCACACCTACTGTATCTTTGGACAGTTTGGCCCATTCCTCTTTGTAGCACCTCTCAAGCTCCATCAGGTTGGATGGGAAATGTTGGTGCACAGCCATTTTCAGATCTCTCCAGAGATGTTCAGTTGGATTCAAGTCTGGGCTCTGGCTGGGCCACTCAAGCACATTCACAGAGTTGTCCTGAAGCCACTCCTTTGATATCTTGGCTGTGTGCTTAGGGTCGTTGTCCTGCTGAAAGATGAACCGTCGCCCCAGTCTGAGGTCAAGAGTTCTCTGGAGCAGGTTTTCATCCAGGATGTCTCTGTACATTGCTGCATTCATCTTTCCCTCTATCCTGACTAGTCTCCCAGTTTCTACCACTGAAAAAGATCCCTACAGCATGATGCTGTCCCCACCATGCTTCACTGTAGGGATGGTATTGTCATGGTGATGAGCAGTGTCTGTTTTCCTCCAAACATGGCACCTGGCATTCATGTCAAAGAGTTCAATCTTTGTCTCATCAGACCAGAGAATTTTGTATCTCATGGTCTGAGAGTCATCTAGGTGCCTTTTGACAAACTCCAGGCAGGCTACCATGTGCCTTTTACTAAGGAGTGGCTTCTGTCTAGCCACTCTACCATACAGGCCTGATTGGTGGATTGCTACAGAGACGGTTGTCCTTCTGGAAGGTTCTGCTCTCTCCACAGAGTAACGCTGGAGCTCTGACAGAGTGACCATCGGGTTCTTGGTCACCTCCCTGACTAAGGCCCTTTTCCCCCAGTCGCTCAGTTTAGACTGCTGGCCAGCTCTAGGAAGAGTCCTGGTGGTTCTGAACTTCTTCCATTTACGGATGATGGAGGCCACTGTGCTCATTGGGACCTTCAAAGCAGCAGAAATTTTTCTGGACCCTTCCCCAGATTTGTGCCTCAAGGCAATCCTGTCTGAGGTCTACAGACAATTCCTTTGACTTCATGCTTGGTTTGTGCTCTGACATGCACTGTCAACTGTGGGACCTTATATAGACAGTTGTGTGCCTTTCAAAATCATGTCCAATCAACTGAATTTACCACAGGTGGACTTCAATTAAAGCTGTAGAAACATCTCAAGGATGATCAGTGGAAACAAGATGCAGCTGAGCTCAATTTTGAGCTTCATGGCAAAGGCTGTGAATACTTATGTAAATGTGATTTCTTAGTTTTTTATTTTTGATAAATTTGCAAAAAGCTCAAAAAAACCCCAAAAACAAAACCTTGTCACATTGTCATTATGGGGTATTGTGTGTAGAATTTTGAGGAAAAAATGAATTAAATCCCTTTTGGAATAAGGCTGTAACATAACAAAATGTGGAAAAATGAAGTTCTGTGAAGACTTTCTGGGTGCTCTGTAGATTGTACCCACACGCTGAATTTTGTTTTGTGAAGTTTTAGTAGAAAATAAACTTACTACTTCTATAAATGTGATCTATGTCAGTGGTGATGCTGTGCTGACAGCGGGGTAAAGCTGGCCCTCAGGGAGGTTCTGCGCCAGGGGTCTGCAACCTGTGGCCCTGGGGCCACATGTGGCTCCCTGAGGCCTTGAGAAAAAAAGCAATACATTTCCAAAAAAAAAGTTATATATTCATGAGAAAAATATCCCAACAAAGCAGAAAATTAGAAAAAAATGAAAATTTATGCAAAAAAATCTCACAAATTAAGGAAAAATTGTTGCCATCCATCTTCTTCCTCTTAATCCTTTTTGGGTCGCGAAGTGGGGGGGGGGGGGTGCTGGAGCCTATCCCAGCATCTTTGGGCGAGAGGCAGGGTCCACCCTGGACAGATCGCCAGTCCATGGCAGGGCCAACACAGAGAGACAGACAACCATTCACTCTCACAGTCACACCTAAGGACAATTTAGAATGCCCAGTTTAATGCCAGTTAACCTAACCATTTTCTTTAAAAAAAATCCATAAAAAAGTCACAAAATTTCTAGAAAAGGAATCAGAAGTTTACCTGAAAAAGCTGGAGTTTTATGAAAAAAATGTGATAAATTTATGTAAGAAATCCTGCAATTTTACCCATGAAAAGTAATACATTTACAAAGAAAAATATAATACATTTCTGAGAATAGCTGAAAATTTATGCCAAAAATATTTAAAATTTAGGGAAAGTGTTGCAATTTCATGAGGAAAATCCCACAAGAATAAAGTCACAAATTTACTAGAAAAAAGGTAGTTTTTTAGAAAATGGTTGCAAATTTATATGAAAAAGAAAACATTTTTACCTGAAAAAAAAGGTAACAATCAGATAAAACAATCTTATGAGAAAAGCAGAAGACTATGCTACAAAATATCAAAATTTATGAAAAAAGCTTATAACTTTATTGGGAAAAATGCCATAAATTTACATGGAAAAAGCCTTCAGTTTTATAGAATAAAGGTATTAAATTTGTAAAGAAAAATGTCCCATATATAGGAAAAAAAAAGCATATTTATGCCAAAAATATAACAAATTAAAAAAAAACATTATGGTTGAATGAAGAAAACACACACTTTTGCAAGAAAAAAAAGACACACACTTTGTGCAAATAACCAAAAATTTACCAGAAAAAGTAACAATTTTGTGAGAAAAGGTAACAAATTTACAATAAAAAAAAGCTGCATTTATATGAAAAAAAAAAAGTCAGGCCAGATGGTAATTCTGCAGTTTTTGTGCTCAGATATTTTTGTGGCTCCATGCAGATTTTTTCATACAAAGATCACTGCAGTGGCTCTTTGTGTAGGACAGGTTGCCGACCCCTGGATGGGGGGTGTTGAACTGTAATAATCTGCATGTTCACCCTTTAAATTCAGGATTAAACCCAAGATGTGAATGAAAAACAAGAAAATCGAGCAGAACCCCTGGTAAACAGCTACACTTTGCTCATGGACTGGCAGCACTCACCAAGGCGACATGAGTACGACGGCTCATCGGCCGCTCTTAACACTGACAGAGATCACTGGGGGACCACTGAGAGATCAAAAACTCACCCAACCTCTCAATGACCTCACAAAAGCCTCAAAGAAAGTTATTCCCCAGTCATAACCTAATGGGCACTGCTTTTCCCTGCAGCGCCAACACGACTTCTGCCACCAATCAGACCAGTGAGTTTGGCGTGGGCGGATTTTTCCCGTACGGCTTCGGTGGAACGGTGGCTGGAGCTGCCACGTGCTTCTACGCCTTCGTCGGCTTCGACTGCATCGCTACCACAGGTGTGCTCAACAGTTTCAGCATGACAGTGTCCTAACGCTCTTCTGACTGAACCCAGTTCTGCCCCAGCCGCCATGTCCATGTGGGCCCCACGCAAGGTGATCTGGGCTGGCTCCACACGGGTTCCATGTGGGCCCCATCGGTGTTGGCCCACATGGACTTTCCCCCCTAATTTGATACATTTTTGTTGAAAATTTGAACGTTTCTCATAAATTTACACTTTTTTCTCATCAGTTTGTTAGTTTTTCTTGTAAAATTGTGACTTTTTCTTGTAATTTTGGAACTTTCTCATAAATTTGCCACTTTTTTTTACGGTAGTCTTGCAACTTTTTCTCAAACATTTATGACTTTTTTCTTTTTAAATTTACCATTTTCTTGTAAATTTGAGTTTTTTCCATGAATTTGGGACATTTTTCTTGTAAATCTGGAACTTCCTCAAAATTTTTCAGCTTATTTTAATGTAAACTTACAGCTTTTCCTCACATTTTTTGAACATTTTCCCATACATTTTAATCTTATTTACTCATAAATTTGCTACTTTTGTTAATTTGCAACTTTTTAAAAATTTTTCCAAACTTCTTCTTGTAAATTTGCTCATTTTTTCTTGTGAGTTTGTAACTCTTTTCAAGTAAATTTACAATTTTTTTTTCTAATAAATTTGTGACTTTGTTATTAAATTTGTGATTTTTTTTCTCATAAATTTATTAATAAATTTGGCACTTTTTTCTTATAAATTTTCACATTTTTTCCTCATAAAGTTGTGACTTTTTTAAGTTAAATTTGTAACTTTTTTTTATTAAATTTGTGACTTTTTCTCATGAAGTTGTTACTATTTTTTTTAAATGTGTCACTTTTTTCTTAGAAATGTTCACATTTTTTTCCTCATAAATTTGTGTAATTTTGCCTGTGGCACACGTGTTCCTGAAAGCTGCTGACACACGTTAAACCCATGGGGGGGTCCACCTGGGTTTAAAGTGGCTAAAGCAATCAGCTGCTTGCCTGTACCACGGCTAAAGTCCAACGTGGCATCCGTGGACAAAGCCAGAAACCAGCCCAGTCTCACCTCTGGTGGGGCCCGCCTGGACTGAGAGCTTGCTGTGTCCTCACAGGAGAGGAGGTGAAGAACCCTCAGAAGTCTGTCCCGGTGGGGATTGTGGCCTCACTGCTCATCTGTTTCCTGGCCTACTTCGCCGTGTCCGCCGCTCTCACCCTTATGATGCCCTATTATTTGCTGGATGAAAAAAGTCCACTGCCAGCCGCTTTTGATTACGTTGGCTGGGGTCCTGCCAGATACGCTGTGGCTGTGGGATCGCTGTGTGCCCTGTCCACAAGGTTTGATCCATTTCTGCTAGAAATATTTGATGTTTGCATTTAACTTGTGAAAATGCTTCACTGGACGAATAAAGAACTGTGAAAGGTTATCAAATTTTACAGCTGTTTATACAGTAGCTAACCATTAGCAAGCATTTTTCCAAGGCTCTGTTATAAGGTCAAGAAGCAAATGTAGTGATGAGTATTTTGTGCATTTATACTAGTGCATCTAAATGAATTCCAAAGGTAAACATTAATATATCTTATATTCCTTTTAAGGGCAACAAGAAGACAACATTTTTATTTTGATGATTAAGATTTTTAATTTACTGAGAATGTCTCATTTTAAAAAAACTATTTATTTATACACTCAGTACTTGGTTTGAGTTTCTTTACCATGAATCACTGCATTACTGCAGCATGGCATGGAGGTGATAAGCTTCCATGAAATGCAAAATTTGCTTTCATCAGAAAAGTTGCTTGTGCACCTTTTTCTACCACACTTTTTTCATCAAGTCAGGTTTCTGTTAATAGGCTTTGATACGCCAGCCTTTTCAGCAATGACCTTCTGTGGCTTACCCTCCTTGTAGAGTGTGTCCATGACTGTTTCCTGGACAATCGTCGACACACTTGTACATGTGTGTGCTGAACTGGTCAGGCAGAGATGCTATATTGCTGGAATAGTAATTTAGTCAAACAAAAAAAAAAGTCTTGAAAATGTTCCCTTTACCTATATGGAATATAGGATGAATGTTTACTTCTGAAATTAAATTATGAAAATGAGATTCTATTTTCACACACACACAGAGCATATACAGTACATTAAGGCTGTGCTTCAATTAAAAATTTATTTTTTTGCACATTTTTCTGTAATTAATTGTGATTAATCACTAAACTGCTTAAGGCAACTTTCTTAATTATCTCAGCCTTTAAAAGTACAAACAAATGGAGCAATTTTTAATTGATTTCCAGCGCTCCAGACCTTAATGGTGAGATAGAAGCTTTTATTCACTTTATACTGGAGTGTGTTTTTCTCCACTCACCCTGGCACTCTCTCTTTTCATACTTTTGAGCAAGCAGCCCCAGTTAATGATGCTACGTTGTGTGTGTGTGTGTGTGTGTGTGTGTGTGTGATGAGGTTGCCCTGACTATCAGTCTAGCGTGGTGTAAGTTTCAACACTGAAAGACAAGATTACCCTTGTTTTAAGCTGAGTCAGCTGCAAACCAGAAGCCACTGCTGACGCCACATCACAGACTGACCTACTATATACAGTATATATATATACAGTATATATATATATATATATATATATATATATATATATATATACACTACCGTTCAAAAGTTTGGGGTCACTTAGAAATTTCCTTATTTTTGAAAGAAAAGCACTTTTTTTCAATGAAGATAACTTTAAACTAATCAGAAATACACTCTATACATTGCTAATGTGGTAAATGACTATTCTAGCTGCAAATGTCTGGTTTTTGGTGCAATATCTACATAGGTGTATAGAGGCCCATTTCCAGCAACTATCACTCCAGTGTTCTAATGGTACAGTGTGTTTGCTCATTGCATCAGAAGGCTAATGGATGATTAGAAAACCCTTGTGCAATCATGTTAGGTCTGCAATGCTGTAATTGCTGCAAATGGAGGATTCTTAGACGAAAGCAAAGTTTGAAGGAAAAAATTATTATTTCAAATACAAAGCATTATTTCAGATCAGAATCAGAATCAGAATCAGCTTTATTGGCCAAGTATGCACAACACATACAAGGAATTTGACTTTGGCTAAAAACTTGCTCTCGATTTCTAACCTTGTCAATGTCTTGACTATATTTTCTATTCATGTTACAACTCATGGTGGTAAATAAGTGTGACTTTTCATGGAAAACACAAAATAATTGTCTGGGTGACCCCAAACTTTTGAACGGTAGTGTATATATATATACTGTATATATATATATGTATATATTAGATTAGATTAGATTAGATTCAACTTTATTGTCATTACACATGTATGAATACAAGGTAACGAAACACAGTTTAGCATCCAATCAGAAGTGCAAAGGACAGCAGTGCAGTATATACGGTAATTAACAGTATGTGCAATATGTGCAATATGTGCATATATATGTGTGTGTGTGTGTGTTGTGTTGTGTATATTTATTAATAACTGTTTACTGACTGTGTTGCTCTGGCCTCTCCAGCTTGCTTGGTTCTATGTTCCCCATGCCTCGGGTACTGTTTGCCATGGCCAGAGACGGGCTGCTTTTCAAGGCTTTAAGCAAAGTCACTGCTAGAGGTAGTCCAGCTATAGCAACCATCTCGTCTGGAATTGTGGCAGGTACAGCAGATGTTCGAGTAGCTCATAAAGATATCTGCTTAGAAGCAGTAAAGTTAATGCAGTGGAAGTGATTTTAAACTCCCATTTTCCCTGTTTCTGCAGCCATCATGGCGGTGATATTTGATCTGGAAGCCCTGGTGGAAATGATGTCCATCGGAACTCTGTTTGCTTACACTCTTGTTGCCATATGCATTCTCATTCTAAGGTACATTTAAGGTATCTTTTTTTTTTATGCGTTTGGGCTAAATACTGTAGCAATCCCATCAACTGATGCAGATTCTTTTCTGTCACAGGTACCAGCCTTCTCCAGGTGAGGACACAGGTCTGCAATCCAAAGAACCCAAATCCAAGCTTGGCCTCTTGATGCCGCCGTCATCTGCCAACTCTTCCACTGCACGGAGAGTCACACTTTTGACCATATTCAGTGGTTAGCACAATGCAAATACTGAGCCTTATGCAGATTTTCACTTGTTTCTGAAACGCTTTCCTTCATCAACGGCTCTCCTTATTTGTCTTGAATCTCTCTGCAGTTGCAGTTGTGGTCGCACTGTGCATCCTTCTGACTCAAGGCATTGACGCTCTGGCAAATGCAGAAGCATGGAGTGTGGCACTTGTCTGCATATTTGCCGTCATTCTGGTGGTCATTGTTGTGATCATTGCGAGGCACCCACAGAATCCCACCAAGGCATCTTTCATGGTACGTCGCTGACCTATGATGTCATTTCTCACCATCATCAGGCAGAAATGTGTCACGTCTTCATATTTTCTCTTTGCACAGGTACCCTTACTACCAGCTCTTCCTTTAGTGAGTACGCTCATCAACGTCTACCTGATGGTGCAGTTAGGCGGGGACACGTGGGTACGCTACGCTATCTGGATGTTAGTGGGTAAGAACTTATTTTTGGTCTGGCACAGGCCCTCTGGAGCCATAAATCCCTCGACTGCCAGTCGGTCATTTATCATTTTTAATGCGGGGGATGGGGGATATTCACAGATTTAGCATAAGGTACAAACATATACATGGAAATTAGATACAAATTTGCAAGAATGAAGGTGCAAAAATATGATAAGATGCCAATTTAAAAATTCAAAAAGTCAGAAATAACAGTTTAATTACAATTGTTGCAAATTTATGAGAAAAAAGTTGAAAATTTACAAGAAAAAAAACTAGAAAATTTACCAAAGAAAAATCACAAATTTACGAGGGAAAAAATGAGTCAAATTTATGAGACAAAAAGTTGAAAATTGACAGGAAAAAATTAGCAAATTTATGGAAAAAAGTGCAGATTCACAAGAAAAAAGTTAACATTTTTTAGCAAAAAGTTGTAAATTTATGAGAAAAAATAATAGATTGAGAAAAAAAGATGCACATCTATAAGAAAAAAGTTTTTAAAAAAAATTACACAAAAGAAATTTGGACAGTGATGAGAAAAAAGCTGAAAATTTACAGGGAAAAAGTTGCAAATCTACTAGACAAAGTTACAAATTTACATGAAAAAAGTTTGAAATCTATGAAAAGAAAGTTGCAAATTTGCAGGAAAATATGGTGCAAATTATTGAAAAAATTATACTTTATGGGGACAAAGTTACAAATTTACAGGAAGAAAACTGCAAATTTATGAGAAAAGTTGCAAATCTGTGAGGAAAAAGTAGCAAATTACAGGAAAGTCTTTGTGCATTTTTGAGAAAAAAGTTGCAAATTGTGGAGAAAAAAGTTTGAAGTTTATGAAATAAAAGTTGAAAATTTACAGGAAAAAGTTGCAAGTCTATGAGAAAAAAGTTGGCAATTTAAAGGAAAAATGTTCCAAATTTTTGAGAAAAAAGTGTAATATTTATGATATTTCAGTACAAGTAAAAAAAATTACAAGAAAAAAATGTGTAAATTGATGAGAAAAAAGTTTTAAATTTACAGGGAATTAGTTGCAAATTTACAAGAAAAAGTTATAAATTGACAAAGAGAAGTTGCAAATCTATGAGAAAAAAGTTGAAAATTTACAAGAAAAAAATTAGCAAATTTATGGGGAAAAACAGTGGAAATCTATAAGGAAAAAAAAAGTTGCAAATTTTTGAGAAAAAAAATGATACTTTATGAGGAAAAAAGTTGCACATCTACAAGAAAAAAAGTTTTAAGTTATTACAGGAAAGAAATTTGGACATTTATGATAAAAAAGTTGTAAATTTACAAGGAAAAAGTTGCAAATCTAGAAGACAAAGTTACAAATTTACATCAAAAACGTTGCAAATCTATGAGAAAAAGTTGCAAATCTGTGAGAAAAAAGTAGCAGATTACAGGAAAAATGTTGCAAATTTTTGAGAAAAAAGTTACAAATTGTGGAGAAAAAAGTTTGAAATTTATGAAATAAAAGTTGAAAATTTACAAGAAAAAGTTGCAAATCTATGAGGGGAAAAAAGATGTAAAAATACAGGAAAATGGTGAAATCCCCACAATTGCAGAAAGACCCCAGCATTCAGGCGATCCCCTGTGAACAGCACTTGGCAATGGTGGAGAGGAAAAACTCCCTTTTAACAGGAAGAAACCTCCAGCAGAACCAGGCTCAGGGAGGGGCAGTCATCTGCTGCGATTGGCTTGGGGGGTGAGGGAATAGAGAAGAAGAAAAAAAGAACAGACATGTAGAGAGCAAACAGCACGACGGGGGGAGAGAACAAACAGATGTTAATGACCAGCAAAAATATTTCATTGAGAGTGAAGAAAGGAGTGAAGCCCAGTGCATTATACCTATTAGCAGCATAACTAACTGAGGGTTCAGAAACACATGATCCCTCCCTAATTGTAGGCTATATCAAAAAGGAAGGTTTTAACCCTATTCTTAAAAACAGAGATTGAGTCTGACTCCTGAATCCAGATTGGCAGCTGGTTCCACAGGAGAGGAGCTTGATAACTGAAGGCTCTGCCTCCCATTGTACTTTTGGAGATTCTAGGTATTACAGTAATCCTGCATTTTGGGAGTGTAGTGCTCTGTTAGGATAATAGGGTAGTATCAGATCTTTTAAATAAAAAGGGGCCTGAATATTTAGAGCTTTGTAAGTGAGAAAAAGGATTTTAAACTTAATTCTAAACTCTATGGGAAGCCATTGAAGGGAGGCCAGAACCGAAGAGATATGACCTGTCTGTCTAGTACCTGTTAAAACTCTTGCTGCAGCATTTTGGATCAACTGAAGACTTTTTAAAGATGTTTTAGAACAGCCTGATAATAAAGAGTTACAATAATATAATCTAGAGCTAACAAAAGTGTGGCTTAGTTTCTCAGCATCACTCTGAGACAAGATGCTTCTAATCTTGGCAATATTATACAAATGATTGAAGGCAGTTTAGAAACAAGTTTAATATGTGAATTAAAAAACAGATCTTGATCAAAAATAACTCCAAGGTTCCTTACAGAACTATTAAGAGAAAGAGTAACCACATCCAAAATAAGAGTTTGATTTGGAAAGGTATTTCTAAGGTTTTTTGGACTAACTAGAATGACTTCAGTCGTATCTGAATTTAATAGCAGGAAATTACAAGTCATTCAAGCTTTGATTTCCTTAAGGCAGGCCTCTAACTTTTTTTTTTTTTTTTTTTTGTTACTTATTTGTACCCGTAGGTAGATTTAGTTTGCAGTCTGGTGACAAGCCAGAGGCTGCTGGTCGCTGCGTGCGCGAGCGCCCTAAAACTAACTTGGCTAATTGATTACTATACTATCATCTGGCTTCATTGACAGGTATAATTGTATGTCATCTGCATAACAATGAAAATGTATATAGTGCTTTCGAATAATGTTGGCTAACGGAAGCATATATAAACTAAAAAGAATCAGGCCTAGCACAGATCCCTGTGGAACTCCATGACTGAGCTTTGAGTTGGAAGAAAACTCATTATTGACATGAACAAACTGGAACCTATCAGATAAATAAGATCTAAACCACTGCAATGAAGTTCCATTAAGTCCAACATGGTGTTCTAATCTATCAAGTAAAATATTATGATCAATAGTATCAAAAGCTGCACTAAGGTCTAAAAGGACAAGTACAGAAACAAGTCCATTATCAGATATGATAAGGAGGTCATTAGTGACCTTCACTAAGGCTGTTTCAGTACTATGATGAACCCAGATTCATTTAAACCCAGACTGAAACTCTTCAAACTAGAAAAGCACTCGGAGAGCGCAGACCTCCGCCAAGTGCCTCAGTTCCCCTAATATTGGGATTTTCTCCAAATGTAATAGTCCTACATTTATTTTGTCTATATTTTGAGATTTCTTGACCATCAAAACATACCTTTAGCAATTGGATTCACATTGATATCTTTATTAGTTCAGTAGTGATGTAGCCGAATTTTATCTAAACACTTTAAAAGGTCATGGAGTAAAATAATCAACTGGATCTGTGAGGTGAATCATCCTTTATTGCTGCAGCAAACGGGAGGGAATGAGACCAGAATACAGCTCTGCTCTCCCAAGAGAGAGAAACACACACACTGTTATAGCTCTACAGTGAGGCTTCTGGAAAGAGATAAGACATGGCTGTACAGCTCAGAGACATCGCAGGATCCAGGTGAGGGCTTCAAGGCCATCAAACTGTTCTCCCATGAGAGGGATAAAAAGGGGAGGAGAGGGAGTGAGAGCATGAATACCTTAGCCGGTCACTGTGACATAAACTTCATCTTGGGACACAAAGTATAACAAATTCTTCAAACAGCTTGTTAATACAGCATATCAAAACAGTTCATATATGGATAAAAGTTACAGTCATATGTTGTAAACACACACACACACACACACACACCACACACACACACACTCAGTAAAACATGTGATCTCAACAGATAAGTGCATAATCAGTGAATTTCTATTACAGTAGTTATTGACAAAAATCACTTTTCAGTAATGGTGGTTTTCTTCTGGATATAGCTCCATAGCTTTTGAAGATACAACAAATCCATTGGCACACTACTGATTCCTCAGTGTCTTGGCTATATTTTGGTGTTTGTTGTATGTTTATATCTTAATTTGTTATCTTACAGGGATAAAAATTCCAAAGATCCCTATTATTTACTGTTTTGGATCACAGTATCCGGGTTTTTTGCAGGATTGGGATCAGTCTTTGCTATTTCATAAAACCTATTGGGATCTTATCCTTTATTTTTTTTTTTTTTTGGCAAGCGTACTGACCATTTATTGTGGAGTTATATACACATATGCTAAAAATGGCCCTATCTCGCAATGATAAAGAATCCTTTAAAAAATTCATGGATCCAGACGGTTATCCGGATCACTCCCAAAATCTAATCATTTCTTCCTTGTCCCATTTGGGACTTGTCCAGAAAATTTCGTCAAAATCCGTTCATAACTTTTTGAGTTATGTTGGTAACAGACAGACAAACAAACGAACAAACCCTGGTAAAAACATTACTGCCTTGGCGGAGGTAATAAACCATTTCCCTGCAAGAGGTCAAATAATTGCGTAGCAACTACTCTTTCTAAGATTTTTGAAATGAAAGGCAGATTAGAGATTGGTCTATAGTTAGCTAAAACTCCTGGATCTAGTGTTGGCTTTTTAAGTAATGGTTTAATTACAGCAGTTTTAAAAGCCTGTGGTACATGGCCTAGGAATAGAGCTACCAATAAATGGGAAGATTTCTTTAAATAACCTGGTAGGAATAGGGTCTAAAAGACAAGCTGAAGGCTTGAATGAGGAAATTATTTTATCTAACTCTAAAAGGTCAATTGGAGTAAACTCATCCAAACAGATATCAGTTGAAGGAGTTGTAGTGGTTAATGTATTTAAGTTAACGGTGGGAAGAACCTGACTGATTTTTATCTCTGATAGATGAAATTTTATTATTGAAGAAGTTTATAAAGTCCTGACTAGTAAGCTCTAAAGGTGCATTCACACCAAATGCGAACAGGCAAATTTTTTGTGCGGCATGATTGCATTATAACTCAATATAAACACACCAACAGACATGAATAGTGAGATGCAGACTAGGCAAAGCTGTCTTTAAAACTTCTGCAGCTGTGTTCAACCTGCTGTGGAAATTCCCAAAATAACGTCATGCTTATGTTTACATTATCCGACTGGGGGCTCACTTGAAAATTATGTCTCAAGCCTCCAACACTTCACAGATGATCCCGTGTTTACGTTACTAGCTAGCTTGCTAGCCTACTAGGACGTCCGTGGCTGGAAACCGTGGGTAAATAACTCCAAAAACCCAATTCAGCTGAAGAGTTCCCGTTCCTCCTGTCTCCCGGTGAGTGAGTTTAATTTTCTAACTAGTTTCATCTGCAACGGTGATGATTTTACTACATCTGCTAGCTAGCGGACACGCGACGATGAAAATTTGCGCATACTCGCGTCTTCCCATTGATTTTCTATGGATTTGCGATGCCCATTCACGTTTGGTGTGAACACAGCTTAAGGGAATGCTAGGATTGACAGAGTCCTGACTCTTTGTCAGCCTGGCCACAGTGCTGAAAAGAAACCTGGGATTATTCTTATTCTCTTCTATTAATGCAGAATAATAACTTGTTCTAGCTTTCCTCAGAGATTTTTTTTATAAATTAAAAAATTATTTCTCCAAGCTAAATAGATTTCATCTAATTTAGTGGAGCGTCATTTTCTTTCTAATTGACAAGTCTTCTGCTTTAAGCTACGAGTTTCTGTGTTAAACCAAGGAGTTAGAAATCTCTGATTAGTCTTTTTCTTTTTTAAAGGGGCCACCATGTCTAGAGTCTGATGCAGAGAAGCTGTAACACTATCTACCATGCTATCAATTACAGAAGGAGCAAGCTGTCTATAGCTTATTTCCATTGTGTTGACACATGGCATAGAGGAAGCAATCTGCATAAATTTGGTAACATCATCTGAGAGGCATCTACTGTAGTAATATTTTTCTTTAGGAGCCAAATAGTCAGAAATAGTAAATCAAAGGTTAACACACAATGGTCTGACAGTACAGGGTTATGAGGAGACACTACAAGATTTTCTATTTCTATGCCATATGTCAGAACAAGGTCCAATGTGTGGTGGAGATAATGGGTAAAATTTCCTACTTTCTGAGAAAACCCCACTGAGTCCAATATTGAATAAAATGCCATATTAAGACAATCACTATCTACATCTACATGTACACATGTGGACAAAATTGTTGGTACCCCTCTGTTAATGAAAGAAAAACCCACAATGGTCACAGAAATAACTTGAATCTGACAAAAGTGGTAATAAATAAAAATTCTATGAAAATTAACCAATGAAAATCAGACAATGCTTTTGAATTGTGGTTGAACAGAATTATTTTAAAAACAAACTCATGAAACAGGCCCGACAAAATGATGGTACCCCTGGAAAAGATTGAAAATAATGTGACCATAGGGACATATTCAACCAAGATGTGTCCTCTAATTAACATCACAGGTGTCTACAAACTTGTAGTCAGTCAGTCAGCCTATTTAAAGGGTGGCAAGTAGTCACTGTGCTGTTTGGTGACATGGTGTGTACCACACTAAACATGGACCAGAGGAAGCAAAGGAGAGAGTTGTCTCAGGAGATTAGAAAGAAAATTACTAGATTTCAAGAGATAGATTACAATGATCTATTCCAGTGTCCAGTGTAGCCTTTTTTCCCACGGTACCCCACCAACCCAAAGGGTAATAAAATGCCACATTTTAGCCTATTAAGGTATGTGTCATAGCAATTTAGTCCTGTTATTAGGTCAACTTTTGGGACGGTAATAAATTTTCAATAGTAAATTTTTCGTTTGTCACTGTCATGCCTGTCTGCATTGTTGGCCAAAGACTCCTTTAGACCAGATTCTGAGGAAAAGGAGCCTCTGTATGTCTGAGCACAGTTTTGTTCCCACATAGAAAAACTGAGCGGGATGGTTGTGTTTTTAATGCATTTTCAGTTTTTCATATATAGGCCACATACCGGCTCGTTGACATTTCTGGGCTCTCCTCACTCATTTAGCTTCAGTCCAAGATGCTCCCACACCAGAGCGTTAGAATTCAGTTTCTATTTATTCTTCCAAACTTGCTGGAATTGTGCAGCTGTCAGGAAACTCAGCCAAGAGCGATCCAGCTGTGCTCACGCTGTAATTTGTTTATACTCAGTGTGAAACGCGTCATGATTACATACAAATCAACACTGACATTCCGCTGTTAGCAGGAGAATAAATTAGTTTGAAAATGAGACTTACCGGGGGGTGAATGGGCAGATGGATGGATAGGACTGTGGAGCTCTGTGACAGTTTTCCACTTATTTGGTGCTGAGGCAGCCAACATCAGGGTGTGGTTTCTGGAGGAGGTTTTCCTGTCTGGTGTTCCCCTCCGGATGGTGTTGTGGGCTTACACTTTGCAGCGCCTAAGAGTGAGCAGTTTCTTTTATGAGCATTTTTTTCAGTCACTTCCGTCAAGTCTGCCATGGCTCTCTGACCATCTCTGGCTGCTTTAGAGCCGACACCAGCCTGTCCTGGCTTGGTGCTGGGCAGGCTACCTGCTCATCCTGGTTCACCCTACAGCTTCACCCAACTCTCACCCTATGATACTCTGCTCCTCTTTTCCACCCCAGCCCCTCCTAAAAAATGCATCTTGCTTTGTGTGGTGCTAGACACTAAACACGACACAACACATAACACCAAGTAAAAGTGTAAGCGCACACAGACACACATTTTACAATCCTGTCTGTTGAGGCAGAGGACAACAAGAAGCAACCTATAGATCAGTGGATTCCAGTCACCCACTTATCTGTGCAGAGTTTGACACAAACCAATAATAAAAGACTTGTAAAAATTCCGGTTACTCAACTAATCAATAGCAGCTGGTATCCACAGCGTCCAGGCTCATGTTGCATTCATGTGACATTAGTGATGTCAGGACATGAAACTTGATACACCAGACCCCCGTCTACTTAAAGTTTGAAAAACCCACGGAGGGTTGTTGAGGTGTTAATTTAAGCTAATGGACCCACGCCTGGGGCTCGCCAATTGTATGTTTGAAAGCAGCATAGACAACGTCTCACAACACCCAGTTGAAAAATACTTATCTAGTCAATAGTCCACTGCTTAAGGCTAGAGACACACCAAGCTGACATCTGACAGAACCTGATAAACAATGTCCTGCTGCATCCCCTTTTGTTGCCGAGTTTGTTGCTGTAAAAAAAGCTTTGCACTTGGACACACCGGGAAGTTTACAGCCACTGGCAGGCAAGCTTGCTTCTTCTACACATGCATTAGAGAAAATGTCACTCCACATCAGCAGGGGGTGCTTGACTTTACTCATCATTTGGTAGGGAAACCATAGTAATATAAAGAAATTGTTAGCATAATTCTCAGTAGATACAGTGGTCATACAGAGCTAGCCACTCTTAAATTAAGTTGATCAGTTGATCTTCAGTTTCTTCATTTCAGACAGTCTTGAGTCTTCTTAAGTCTTTTTAAGTCTTCTTAAGTCTTCTTTTCGGGCTGCTCCCTTTAGGGGTCGCCACTGCGGATCATCTGCCTCCATCTCACCTTATCCTTGTATCTTTCTCTGTAACACCGACACTCTCCATGTCCTCCTTCACTGCATCCATGAATCTTCTGTGGTCTTCCTCTTTTCGTCCTGCTTGGCAGCTCCATCTTCAATATCCTTTGCCCAGTATCTCCACTATCCCTCCTCTGCACATGTCCAAACCATCTCAGCCTTGCCTCTCTTACTTTGTCTCCAAACTGCTCAACCTGAGCTGTCCCTCTGTTATACTCATGTCTAATCTTATCCCTCCTAGTCAGTCCCAATGAAAATCTTAACATCAACTCTGCCACCTCCAGTTCCAGTTCCTGTCTTTTTGTCAGCGCCACCATCTCGAAACCATACATCATAGCAGGTCTCACTACTGTCTTGTAAATCTTCCCTTTCACTCTTGCTGCTAACTCTTCTGTCACAAATCACCCCTGACACTCCTCTCCACCCA
Source organism: Pholidichthys leucotaenia (assembly GCA_020510985.1). Classification (NCBI taxonomy): domain Eukaryota; kingdom Metazoa; phylum Chordata; class Actinopteri; order Cichliformes; family Pholidichthyidae; genus Pholidichthys; species Pholidichthys leucotaenia. Next base: position 298,923,286 of record CM035849.1, read on the forward strand.
CTCCACCCTGCCTGCACTCTCCTCTTCACCTCTCTTGTGCATTTTTCATTGCTTTGGATGGTTGACCCCAGCTATTTAAACTCATCTGCTTTCACTACCTCTACTCCTTCCATCTTCACCGTTACACCTGCCTCTCCGTGCATCACACTCATGTATTCTGTCTTTGCTTCTGCTGACTTTCATCATCTTCTCTCCAGAGCATACCTCCACCTCTCCAGGTTTCTTTTACCACCTGCTCCTTACTCTCACTACAGATCACAATGTCATCTACAAACATCATGATCCAAGGAGACTCCTGCCTGTCCTCATCTGTCAGCCTGTCCATCACCATGGCAAACAAGAAGGGGCTCAGAATTGATCCCTGATGTAACCCCACCCCCACCTTGAACCCATCTGTCACTCCTATAGCACACTTCACCACTGTCTTGCTGTCCTCATACATGTCCTGCACCAACCTCACATACTTCTCTGCACTCCTGACGTTCTCATACAGTACCCACACTTCCTCTCGACACCCTATCATATGCTTCGCTAGATCCACAAAGACACAGTGCAGCTCCTTCTGACCTTCTCTATACTACTCCATCAGCACTCTTAGAGCAAACACTGCATCTGTAGTAGTCTTTTTTTTGGCATGAAACCGTACTGCTGCTCACTGATTGTCACCTCTCCTCCTAACCTGGCTTTGGCAACTCTTTCCCATATCTTCATAGTGTGGCTGATCAACTTATGCCTCTGTAGTTACTACAGCTCTGAGCATCACCTTTGTTCTTGAGATTTGCACCAAAACACTTCTTCTCCACTCCTCAGGTATCCTCTCACTATCCAAGACTGTGTTAAACAATCTGGTTAAAAAGTCCACTGGCATCTCTCCTAAACATCTCCATACCTCCACAGGTATGTCATCTGGACCAACCGCCTTCCATTCTTCATCCTCTTCAAAGCTGCCCTCACTTCTGCCTTGCTAATCCTCAGGACTTCCTTGTTCACTATCTTGCCTTGATCCATCCTTCTCTCTCTCTCTCCGCTCTCTCCTCTCTCTCTCTCTCTCTCCTCTCTCCTCTACTCTCCTCTCTCTCTCTCTCTCTCTCTCTCTCATTTTCTTTATTCATCAGCTCTTCAAAGTACACCTTCCACCTCCTCAACACACTCTTGTCATTTTTAGTACATTACCATTTCCGTCCTTAATCAACCTAACCTGTTGTACATCCTTTTCAGCTCGATATCTCTATCTAGCCAATCGTTTCTCCTTCCTTAGTGTTTAGCCTCTCATACAATTTACTATATGCCTTTTCCTTTGCCTATGCCCACCTCTCTTTTTGCCATGCGCTGAGATTCCAAATACTTCTACTTTCTTCATCTCCCTGACTATCCCACTTTTTCTTGCTAACCTCTTCTTTTGAATACTTTCCTGTACCTCCTCATTCCACCACCAAGTCTCCTGTCTTCCTTCCTCTGTCCACTGATACACCACATACTTTTCTTACCCGTTTCCCTCAATACTTTTGCTGTAGTTTCCCAGTCATCTGCAGTTCTTCCCTACCACCCAGAGCCTGTATCAGTTCTTTCCTGAACTCTGTGTGTCCTTCTTCCTTTTGTAACTTGCCCCCACTTAATCTTTGGCTCTGCCTTCAACTCTCTTCCTCTTCTTGCTTTGCAAAGTCATCCTACAGACTACCAGTCCCCGCCAGATTTGGCAGGATTTTTTTTTTTGATTGCTTCAGTAAGTGCGGGGCTCTCCTTGTGGACTGCCTGAATGCACATTGGCCTGTGTCCAGACCGGAGATTCATAGCTTTAAAACGCATTGACAAGATATAGTAGTTGACTTTACCTCTAAAGACATTAATCTGTTGCACACTAGCTGTAGTATTAGAAATCGGCTCATTTTTTTTGAGTGGTTTTACACCGTGTCTCGTCACGCGTGCTCCCGAGGACGGATACTTTCAGGCAGGCAGACATTTTCAACACAAACCCGCACTTCATACACACAATCATTATGGAGACTCGAGGGAGACGTTCACCAGCAGGCTGGGGGAGACAAAGGAAGGAACAATGTGGGAAAACTTGCAGTTGAGGTGTTTTCTTAAATCACACACTTCTTTTTTGATGATGTGTTCGGTGTATACTTACTGTAAACATGGAAGTGAGCAGGGTGCAACGCCGCGTTTGATTGGTCAGACCGGGGGAAAAACAAATTGGATTAAACCATTGTGAGAATGGGGGGGGGGGGTGTTGTAATCTTTCAGTAGTTATAAATGTCAAGCAATGTGTTTTTAAGTCACACCACTTGTATTGTGCCTTCAACGAACATTACTATGCTGTTCAAATAAAACGTGTTTGTGTTTACAATGTGACTTTTTTGGGGGGGAAGCTTTATGGAAGGGGGGACATAACCCCTGCATCCCCCCCGGGATTTATGCCCCTGGGTCAGACTGATGACGTACACGTTTGCACGCTGCTCAGGAACAAATATGATTGGCGAAATTGGCAGAAGTTGACAACAGTTGGCCAAAATTGCGGTAAAGTCGTGATGATTGGACAAAATTCAAATTATGCAGGACCTGCTGAAGTTGCGGGAATTGGTAGAATCACAACATTGTGAAATGCTGGAGGGTCTGGACTACCATCTGATGCTGTCTAGCTACATTTTCCCCGCCACCTCCTTGCAGTCTCCCATCACTTTCAAATTTCTCCTGTATAAGAATGTAGTTCACCTGTGTGCACCTTCCTTCACTCTTGTAAGTCACCCTGTGTTCCTCTCCCTTCTTGAAGCATGTGTTCACCACAGCCATTTCCATCCTTTTAGCAAAATTCACAACAATCTGTCCTTCCACATTTTTCTCCTTAAGACCATACCTACCCAGGACCTCCTCACCACCTCTGTTCCCTTCACCTACATGTCCATCAAAGTCTGCTCCAATCACCACTCTCTCCCCCCTGGGAACACACTCTATCACTTCATCCAACTTACTCCAGAATTCCTATTTCTCTTCCTTCCAACTTGTGGGGCATACGCACTGACAACATTCAACATCACACCTTTGACTTCTAGCTTCAAATTCATGATTCTGTCTGACTCCCTCTTTGCTTCCTAAACAGTCTTCACATACTCTTCCTTCAAGATTACTCCTACTGCATTTCTCTTCCTATCTACACCATGGTAGAACAGTTTAAATCCATCTCCAATGCTCCTAGCCCTGCTTCCTTTCCACCTGGTTTCTTGAACACACAGTATATCTACCTTTCTTCTCTCCATCATATCAGCCTACGCTCTGCCTTTACCTGTCATAGTCCCTACAGTTAATGTCCCTACTCTTACCTCCACACTTATACCTTTCCTTTTCTCTCTCTCCCTCCTAACGCACCTTCCCCCTCTCCTCCTTCTTGATCTTCGACCAACAGTAGCCCAATTTCCACCGGCACCCTGTCAGTTAACAGCACCAGTGGGGGTCGTTGTTAACTCGGACCTCAACCGATCCGGTATGAAAGTCTCATTCGTTATGATCCGTGTGTTTGATTTGGCAAAGGCTTTTTGTCAGTTGTCCTTTCTGACACAACCCTCCCCATTTACTCAGGCTTGGGACCAGCACTAGGAGTACACTGGCTTGTGCACTCTGTGGATGGGTTGAGTGTTGTTTAAGTCATCTGAGTTTATTTGTTTTCATTAGTCATATCCGTTTTGCTTCTCACTCAGTCGCTATTTTAACAATTGGAGTGCGCTCTTTCACAGATAATCAAACGTCGATTCAGCATGTTGAATCGCCAACTGGTTTTGTGTGTGACACACCAAACAGATAAGACTCATCAATTGCTCGAATGTCCCCCCTAATTTGACAATTTTTTCTTGAAAATTTGAAACTCTCTCATAAATTTGCAACTTTCTCAAAATTTTTTTTTTTTTTTTTTTACTGTCAACTTACAGCTTTTCCTCATAAATTTGGGACTTTTTTCATACATTTTATGTACTCATACATTAGCTCATCATCATCATCATCATAGCAGTCTGTCGGGGGCGACAATGACTGTTTCATTTAGGTCTGATCAGATTCCCCCATGCAGCTCCATCCTTCACCCTCCGTCACCAGGAACCCCCGACCTTGCTAACCTGGGCGACGTCCAAGCCGGTATGAGTTGCTCTCTGACTGACCAATTCATGAAACTGCTTGCAAAGTATTTGAGTACCGCTAGCTTTTGCTGGACTAGCAGCACATTCTTGGCAGATAGAGGTATTATCAGTGGCAAGGAGAGGCCAAGACAAACTGACTCCAGTATCTGTTGCAGTGACTAACCAGATGATAGGTTTGTTTATCTCTGCTCGTTGTGTAGTGCATGTCACAATGCACCAATTGGCAAAAGTCCACCACAGACCTTGCGACAGAAGTGCTTATCTGCCAGGATGTCCAGTCTCACCCCGTGTAACTGGGAGTGGTCCACCACAGACCTGTGACAGATATTGTTTTTAGTTCTTAATTTACAACTTTTTCTAATTTTTTCGTGATAAAATTTCTTGTAAATTTGCTTATTTTTCTTGTAAGTTTATAACTAAGTACTTTACAATTTGTTTTGTAAAATTTTCAGTTCTTTCTCAAATTTGTGATTTTTTTCTAGTAAATGCGACCTTCTATCTAGTAAATTTGTGACTTTTTTTCAGATAAATTTGCTAATTTTTTTTTTTGTAAATTTGTCACCTTTTTTGTTATAAATTTTGACATTTTTCTCACCAATGTGTGACTTTATCTCGTAAGTTTAGCATATGGTGCCAGTGTTACTGAAACCTGCTCACCCATTTAAACCATGTGGGGCCCACATGGTTTTAAAGTGGGTAAACACATCACCTGCTCACCTGTACCACAGGTAAAGTCCATGTGGGCAAACACAAATGGGGCCAACATGGAACCCACGGACAAACCCACAAGGGACCCATAAGACAGCCCAGTTAAAATTACGGTGGGGCCCACATGGGCATGCTGGCTGGGATGCAATAACCCAATCAGGAGGACAAAAAGGAGACAAATAAACAGTTATCACCACCTTTGATTTGGTGCCCATGTGTGTGCATTTTGCATTCGCCACATAAATATTACAGTTATGCCAGGTCATATGAAGATCGGCCCAGTACCCGCTGTGCAACATGCAGACATGAATGGGAATGATACCAGAGAAGAATTTGGTTGAATTTGCTGAATATTTTCTAGCTTTTTCTCTGCACAAAGTAGTGCAGCCACAGAATCCGTGGGCCTCTGAGTTTAGTTGCAATCGAAATCAGTGCTGAAATCATTGTTCTTCCGGCTGACTCATGAAATATGCCATTTAATTACTCTCTGCTGTTTGTGTAGAACATTTGCTCCACAGCCGGGAGGTTGTGGGTTTACGCCCCTTCCGGGTACCAAAGACCATATAAAAAGGGTCCTCTCTGTGGAGAGCGTGAAATGAAGAGGCTGAGTTCCTTTCTCAATTCAGATTTATTAAACATCTCACATCTCCAACCATCTCTCAAACAGGAAAAGAGAGCGAACTGCTCCAGTTCCCCACTTTTATACCTGGGACATCAAGGTACAGCATCACATTGTCAATAAACCCCCCATCGACAATACCTCTCCCCCAGGCCCCTTCTTCTTCCACCTGACCCCAGGAGGTCAGGAAGTCCTTTCAGAGTCCTTGCCAAAGGTACCTCCACCTCCTACTGTTAACCCCAGGAGGTCCAGACTTATTGTTCCTTCTAAGACGTGAGGTTACAATATACATATGCAGTCTTAAGCATCTCAGTCACTGTGCTATACATATGCAGTCAAAGCATCCCAAATATATGTGCCACACTCTCCATCTTCTAGCTTGGTGCTCAGTCAGTGCACTCCTCGTGCCAGCTTCAAGCCTGGGCAAATGGGGAGGGTTGTGTCAGGAAGGGCATCTAGCATAAAATCTTTGCCATATCCAAAAATAACATGTGGACCCTGTGGCTATGAAGCACTAACATGAGGACAAGAAGAAGGATTACCATCTGTTCCTTCATATGATTTGGATTGGGGTGTCAAAGACGTGATAGGCTGTGTCCGTATGTGAACAGAATACTCTGACACAGCAGAGAGGTTTGGAGTTGGAAATCTTCTGATTGACTGCCTTGTCCCAATGCGTGTTTCAGTCATCAGCTGCTCTGTTCACTGGGAGGAGGAGGGTGGAGGTGATCCACCTATGTTTACCAGCCACGGCGCCCCAGTGAACCTCTGGCTCATGGGGGCCCAGCAGCAACGGTCCTGGGCTGTCCATCACAGTCCACCACTGGTCACAGAGGCCACATCAGCTCAGTGGAGAGCGGCGTCTGGTGAATGTGCATGGATCCTCCTGTCTTTGCACCTTTCCTGTGACACACACAGGCCCCATTCATTTATTCATTCACTGAAAAAAACAATGCCCAATCCATAGCCTATATTCCTGTAAATGTGGATGATATTATATGTGTCTTATCAAAAAAGAATTAACATGACAGATTATAATGCTGTGCATTAAAATAATGGATGTGTCTGATTTTAAAATGTGTTGCTTAAATAGTGACTGACAACGCACCACTGACTGTAGACGTGTTTTTTTGGTGAGGCGCGGTGCCAGTAAAATACAACAAAATAGTGATACAAGATTCTGCCCGTGCTACATCCACCCTAACGAGTCACAGCCAATCGGTACTTGGACAGAGAGGGTGCAAGTGTAAAAATAGACAATCCACTGGTACAAGATGCAAAGCGCAGTGGAAATGTGCTCTTTAGATCATTGTAGTAGAGCCCATGGTCTCTCCCATGTGTCCTGGGTCCACCCTGGGGTCTCGTCCAAGTAGGATGTACTTAAAAACTTCATATTGGAGGAGGCATCCTGATTAGAACCACGTCCCCAAAACCAGTTTATGAAGCTGGGGATTGGACTGCCAAAATCTCCACCTTCGACTGCTGCCCAATCCACATAGCACCAGGTGCCCATAATCGTACCTTCAGGTGGTGGGCCAACTGGAGGGCACATTCATGTCATTTGGGCAGAGCCCAGTGGGTCCTATGGAAAGAAACCCAATCACCAGGCACCTGTCATCCAGCGTCTGTCTGGGGACCCCTAGCAGCCCCACACCAGACATTCTGGGACTTTGTTTTTACATCTTAATGCAAGTCTGTGGGACCACTCTTGGTCTGGGCCTTCACTCAGGTCCAGTTTGTCATGGAAGACCCTAGCAGGGGCAAACTGCCCTAAGATCATAGTTACCTGAGGTTCTCTGGTATCAAGAATATAAGCCCCATACCATACCATGAGTTTAAATCAAAAAGTCATAATTAGCTCATTACCTTTTACTCACATTGTTAAATTGGTCCCGTGTGTAAGTTGAAGTTTTTTAAATAGTGTGATCACTTCACGCTGTGTTTTAGGCTTTGAACCAGCAGCAGAGGTTTGCTTCAGCCCTGGCTCAGTTTCTCATGTACAAGCACATGCACATGGATGCCTGTGAAGCACGATCACTACAACTGTTCTTCCCACCAATCATGTCACAGCAGAGGGGTTGTGTGACAAAGCCATGCCAGAAAAAAAGCCCCCAAGTCTGTAAAGTTGGACTATTTCCTGTGTTGTGCTCCCCTGACACGTCTTTGAGACCTCACTCCTGGTAAACGAATGGTGCTTAATAATGACAATGTGACGATGTTTGTACAGGTGGTAGCAGTGCTTCTGCCCTGCTGCACAAAAGAAAACAATGTAAGCACAGGACTGCCTGGTTTTTGATGCTTCCAGCCCCACAAGGATTCAGAAATATCCCATTTACTTTTTTTACAATTTAAAAAGTAGGAGGCTCCAGCTCAGTTGACAGCAGTACGTACTGACATCACACACAGAATAAGCTCTGGAGAGCCTTTAATCAGCCTCTTCCCCTGATTGTTGAGGGGCAGTGCGTCTGCATGTGTATGCTGTGGTTGGAATTGGTTAAATGAGGTCCAAAATCAGGCAGAGAACCCGCTAACGATCTTCTGCTATCTTCTGCAGGGTTACTTATCTACTTTGCCTACGGAATCCGTAACAGCGTTCAGAGGCGCCGTGCCAAGTCCAACGTGCAGATGGTTGAAACAGTCAGCAGCAAGACAGACAATATCATCCATGAAGAGAAATTCTGAGCTCACGTAGACAGCTGTTACAGTGAGTACTGTAACGGCTTTAAAAGGATTTTTACTGGACATGCACTGATACTGCTTTACTGACACGTACCCTGCCAAAGCAAACAGATTGATTAATATTTATTTCACAGTGACATGTTATGAGAACTTAACAGACTTTTTTGTTTTTGAGCTAAATGTACTTTTTCCTTCATTCAAGCACTGTCTGACATGTTTCTACTTTTAACAGTCTGAAAGAAACAAACATCTGTATTTTTCTTGTTAATGTTAATTTTAGTTCTTTGTTTTCTATATGAGAGTGAGCACTTTATAGAAAAGTCTGTTAATCGGATATACAATTGAAAGATGTGAAACCTTGACAGAGTAGCTCGTTCCAGCGGGATGAAATCACCCCACCTGTGCTCACATCTCCTGACCACAGACCACAGCTTAGATACAAATCCATTTGAAGATCATCGTGCATGAGTTTACTGGACATTTAGGCTATTGCCTAGGAGGCGTGATGATTTTTGTGAAATCATAAATGCCCAGATCTCTTGGTCTTTGATAATGCTCTTGAGCACATCCTAGATCAGACCAACTTGACGTCATTGTGAGTGAGTGTTGGGGACCATCGGGGCAATTGCCTAGTGGTTCCTGTTAAAAGTGGATGGACGGAAGGATGCTGTGCCATCGCATTAATTGTGTTTGGCAATGGACTGAGCTAACAAAGAAACAGCTTTTATTATTTTTTATGTGGTAGTGCAAAAGTTTTTCAGATTTATTTAAGTATAATCCTAATAGTATACTGTGTGGGTTTTTTTTCACATAGCTTCAAACTGAAGAAGCTGGACATAAAGTCTCTGTGGAACATTATGTATATTTTCATTGTTAACCTGTAAAAATGATGCAATAAAGGAGATCTATGTAACTTTTTTTGAAATTAATTAAACCATTACTTTTGAGCAGAAAAGGCATTTGTTAACATAAGCAAGGAGTAACTGATCTTACTGTGTTGCCTCTGTTAGAATAATTTTGAGCTTAAATTATTCAAAGTCAAAAATGAGGCGGAAAGTTGGATTTATGTACATTTATTACAAAAATATATAAGGTGTCACCCCAATGGCCACTTTGGGGGAGAAATTACAAAGTATGGCATTCAGACACACCTAGAATCTCTAAAGGATCCATTTCTTTAGGTCTGATATATATAGGTAGGAGAAAGGAGAGGGAGGATGAGGATAAGGGAAGGGACAGAATGGGACAGTCCTGATAATCAAAGCTTACCGGGCAGACATCACAGACACTCTGGAGACAAGAATGTAAATCTAACAGAACGTCCATAAAACACTAATCTATATAAGCTGAGGAGTTCCTGTGCATTCCTGTGACCCAAAACAGGACATGTCAAAGAGATTATAAAAAGTGGCATAGATCATTCCTTATGCATGTATTGATCCTGTACTGATCTTTAGTCTGAACTCTCTGAAATTGCTCACAGAAACATGCCAAGATTATATGAACTTATTTCACATGGAATGCACATTTAAACATTAAACATGGCAAATGAAAGGTATGATCCTTCTCAAATATAATAATACATTATTAATATTGTGTTGTGTAATAACATTATATTATAATGTATTATAATACATTATAATATTGGACTCAACCTGCTGCTGCCCTGAGTGTGGCTAGCTTAGCCTCCCTGGACTCAACCTGCTGCTCTTCTGGGTGTGGGTAGCTTTGCCTGTCTGGAGTCGATCTGCTGCTCTTCTGAGTGTGGCTAGCTTAGCCTCCCTGGAGTTAACCTTCTGCTGCTCTGAGTGTGTCTAACTGGGCCTACTCAGAGTTAACCTGCTACACCTCAACCTAGCCTACTAACTAACTAACTAACTAACTAACCTGCACTTATATAGCGCTTTTCTAGTCACAAAGACCACTCAAAGCGCTTTCACTAGTACTAACCCTCTATTCTAAGGGCTTATAGGAAACAGATATCTAGGGACAATTTAGAACAACCAATTAACCTAACATGCATGTCTTTGGATTGTGGGAGGAAACCGGAGCCCCCGGAGTAAACCCACGCAGCACAGGGAGAACATGCAAACTCCATACAGAAAGGTTCCAACCCCTGCCAGCCTGGGGATTCGAACCAGGAACCTTCTAGCTGTAAGGCAACAGTGCTAACCACTGCACCACCGTGCTGCCCACCTGGAGTAGCCTGCCTGGAGTCCAAATGCTGCTGTTGCTCTGAGTGTGTCAAGGTAACGTTTGAAGAAGGGTGAGCATTGGATTGCAGATAATGGTCCACAGCAAGACCGTTTAACTCCACAAAGGTACTGTGCAGATATGATGGACATTTGGTTCAAATGGTGGCAACAGCAGACAAGCTAATGAGTTAGAGTGATCTATATTAACCAGAATCTATTTGAATCAATTGGCACCAATAACAACACAATGTCACCCAAAAGGAATGTAACATATGATGAGGTTGAGGAATTTAAAAAATCACTTGACTATCTCTCAGAAGAGGTAACTGTGGTGAGAAAACAACAAAAACAGATAAATGATTTGGTGGAAGAGGTCAAAGCCTTGAGGCTGAAAAATGAGGAGGAAGACAAAAAGATTGCTTTTCTGGAAAATAGGGTGGACTGTAGAGGCTGGGTTAATCATCTCAGACCGGATGCAGAGGGTAAACAGAGAAGGACAATAGGTATGGAGATTATGGTGAGGTAGCAGGAAGAAGGAGTTGGGGGAGAAGGGATGAATGTATTGTGATGTGAGATGTCATGCAGATGTGAGATGGGCGGTTGATATAAAGGAGAACCCCTGGTGTATTGAGACATGCTTTTTCTGTGTATGACTGATGTGAGAGTGAATAAAGTCATCTGCTGCATAAATCTGCCTTCGTTATTTACACTCTCCACACTGGTGACCCCTTGACGAATTATGGAACACGAGGCAAGAACCCCGGATTCGGCCCGGACGGGAACCCCCAGCAACGTGTGCGCTGTTTTGGTCAAACTACCGGACTTTTGGCTGCACGACCCGCATTCTTGGTTCCACCACACCAAGGCTCAGTTCGCCCTCCGGGGAATAACGGTAGATGACACCAGATCAGACAGATCAGGAAGGAGAAGGAAGCAGCGCTGAAAAGTGGAGACAGGGACTGCTACAGGGAGGTTAAATACCGGTTTAACAGAGAGCTGAAGAGGGCTAAATCTCTATACTCAGAGAGACTCCAGCAGCAGTTCACTGCTAATGATTCGGCTTCCGTGTGGAGAGGACTGAGGCAAATCACCAACTATCGACCTAAGGCTCCTAAAGGTCAGGATGACAAAGCCCTTTGTCAGAGACTGTCCCAACACTATGCCCGTTTTGACACCTCGTCATCTGTGTCCAACTCCCCCCCTCCCTCCAGCTCCACAGCCTCCACATTCCCTACTTCATTTAAGGCACCCCCCCTCCCTCCCCTTATCATCAGTGAGCAGGATGTGCTCAAACAGTTCTCCAGACTGAACCCGCACAAGGCCCCCGGCCCAGACGGTGTGTCTCCCTCCACCCTGAGACTCTGTGCGAAACAGCTGGCTCCTGTATTCACAGACATTTTTAACACCTCCCTTAAGTTATGCCACGTGCCGTCCTGCCTCAAATCCTCCACCATCATCCCTGTCCCCAAGAAGCCACGGATCACTGGACTTAATGACTACAGACCTGTAGCGCTCACCTCTGTAGTCATGAAGTCCTTTGAGCGCCTGGTCCTGTCCCACCTCAAGTCCATCACCACCCCTCTCCTGGACCCGCTGCAGTTTGCCTACCGAGCCAACAGGTCTGTAGACGATGCAGTCAACCTGGCCCTCCACTCCATCCTGCAGCACCTGGACTCCCCGGGAACCTACGCCAGGATCCTGTTTGTGGACTTCAGCTCCGCATTCAACACCATCCGCCCCGCTCTGCTCCGGGACAAGCTGTCCCTGCTCAACGTGCCTGACTCCCTCTGCAGGTGGATCATCGACTTCCTGACGGACCGGAGGCAGCATGTGCGGCTGGGAAAGACTGTCTCAGACTATACTAGCATCAGCACCGGATCACCCCAGGGCTGTGGACTTTCCCCCCTACTCTTCTCCCTTTACACCAACTCCTGCACCTCCAGCCACCAGTCTGTCAAGTTGATCAAGTTTGCGGACGACACCACCCTCATCGGGCTCATCTCCAACGGCGACGAGTCCGCCTACAGGAGAGAGGTGGCCCAGCTGGCGTCCTGGTGCAACAATAACAACCTGCAGCTGAACGCTCTGAAGACAGTGGAGATGATTGTAGACTTCAGGAAAGTCACAACCCCTCTGCCCCCCCTCACCCTCTCAGGCTCTCCCATCACCACTGCTGATTCCTTCCGCTTCCTAGGCACTACCATCACCAGGGACCTCAAATGGGAGCTGACCATCAGCTCACTCATCAAAAAAGCCCAGCAGAGGATGTTCTTCCTGCGGCAGCTGAGGAAGCTCAAGCTACCCACCAAGATGTTAGTGCAGTTCTACACAGCCATCATCGAGTCCATCCTCACCACCTCCATAACCGTGTGGTACGCAGGAGCCACTGCCAGGGACAGACTAAGGCTGCAGCGCGTCGTGTGCACTGCTGAGAAGGTGATCGGCTGCAAGCTCCCATCTCTCCAGGATCTGTACATCTCCAGGACCCGGAGGCGTGCTGGCCGGATCATAGCCGATCCCTCACACCCTGGTCACGTACTGTTTGCCCCCCTCCCCTCTGGTAGAAGACTTCGGTCCATCCAAACTAAAACCTCCCGTCACATGAACAGCTTCTTCCCCTCTGCCATTAGACTGCTGAACACTAAGTGACTCTCGTGCACCATGTACAGCAGCTCAACCAGACTCATGTTAATCATCACTGTTTTCTTCCTGCATTACCGACTGCACTATATAGTTCTCCACAGTATCTGCTGCTGGCTAATATATATTTTAACTGTTGACCAGTATCACTTAATCTTATCCTACACTTTATTACATGTATAGTTTATTTCTCTTATCTTATCATGTTTAATGTTGCAGCACTGTACCGAGACAAATTCCTAGTTTGTGTACTACATGAACAATGGCAATAAACCTGATTCTGATTCTGATTCTGATTCTGATATTACTATGTGGTCGCAGCGCTGGCTGGACGCTTGCACTTCTCAGCAAGTAGCGAGCCTGCTCCAACAGCCTCCAGCCCACGACAAATACGAGGCTCTCAAGGCTGCACTGACCCGGCGCTACACGCTCTCGGACTGTGAGAGAGCGGAGAGGCTCCTGAGGTGCTCCGAGTTAGGAGACGGGTCGGCAGTCGAACTGATGGAGAAGATGTTGGCGTTGATGGGCACGGACGACGGGCATTTTCTGTTTGCCCACCTTTTCCTCCGGAACCTCCCAACAGAGGCGAGAGCGGTTCTTGCCAATTCGCTGTTGCTGGCCGCGTGTGACTACTGTGCGCTAGCCCAGGAGGCAGATCGGCTCATCCTCACCACCAGAGCCCTCACAATGAACGCGGCGGCGTCGGAACCCAGCGAGACGACCATCGGAGGCGAGGAGCCGGCGACGGTAGCAGCAGCGGGGGCCAGGAAGCGCCAGAGAGACATGCTTTGCTTCTACCACCGCCGCTTTGGAGAGAACGCACACAGATGTGTGCCACCGTGCCAATTCAAGCGTTAGGGAAACACCAAGGCCGGCAGTCGGTAGCGGCTGTGACCGCCGGTGAAGAGAAAAAGCTGCTCTACGTGACGGACTTGCGCTCGAGGAGACGGTTCCTTGTAGACACCGGAGCCCAGAAGAGCGTCATCCTGCCGTCCTACACCGACCGGCTAACAGGAGCTAGTGGCCCCGGGCTGGTAGCAGTAAATGGCTGGGACATTAAGACTTTTGGTAAGAGAACACTGACTTTATCCCTACACGGCCGTATGTACGAGTGGACTTTTGTCATAGCGGCATTGAGTTTCCCAATCCTGGGAGCTGATTTTCTGTGTGCACATGGGTTGCTAGTCGATGTTGCTAACAGACGCCTGGTTAATGCAATGTCTTTTGATTCTCTCCCCTGTACAGCTCGAGGGGCCGGGCCAATAACACAAGCCAACGTCACAGCTCCAGGCGATAAGTTCCACACACTGCTCACTCAGTTTCCAGCACTCACGGTCCCGACGTTTTCGGCGGCCATCGCTAAACACGGGGTGGAACACTTTATCACCACCCCCGGGCCTCCCGTTTTCACATGACCTCGGCGCTTGGACGCAGCTAAACTGGCCATAACGCGCGAGGAGTTTGCCAACCTGGAAAGGTTGGGCATCATCAGGCGATCAAACAGCCCATGGGCATCCCCGCTACACATGGTCCCTAAGACCGAGGGATCGTGGCGACCGTGCGGAGATTTCCGCAGATTGAATAACGCCACAGCTCACGACCACTACCCAATTCCCCATATTCAGGATTTTTCCGTTCACCTCGCCGGAGCACACATTTTTTCTAAAATAGACCTGGTCCACGGTTCCCACCAGGTCACAAGTGTGCGCGGAGGACATACCCAAAACAGTGGTAATAACTCCGTTTGGCTTGTTTGAGTTTTTACACATGCCCTTCGGATTAAAAGGAGCAGCACAGACATTCCAACGCATGATGGATGCGGTGTTGCACAATCTCCCGTTTGTGTTCGTCTACCTGGATGATATCTTGGTGGCCAGTGCGTCCGAGACCGAACACGTAACCCACCTCCGGACGGTTTTCTGGAGGTTGGAGGAGCACGGGTTAATAATCAACCCGTCGAAATGCCAGTTTGGCGTGACGGGGATTGATTTTTTGGGGCACCGCGTCTCACCGGAGGGAGCGAGACCCTTGCCCGACAAAATGCGCGCCGTGGCGAATTTTCCTCGGCCTCAGACGGTCAGGGCGCTGCAAGAATTTTTGGGGATGGTTAACTTTTATAACCGGTTCCTCCTCCGCACAGCTCAGCTCATGCAGTCATTGTACGCAGCGCTCAAGAAACGGAAACCGGCGGACAGAGTCAACTGGACTCCAAAGCGGGAGCAAGCATTCTCTGAGGTTAAAACCGCCCGGGCAAACGCCGCACTGTTGGCGCAACCGGACCCGGCGACTCGGATAGCGCTCACTACCGACGCCTCAGACGTGGCCATAGGGGCCATCGTGGAGCAACGTGTCGCTGGTTCTTGGCAGCTGCTTGCTTTTTTCAGCAGGGCTTTGCGCGACAGTGAATGTAAATAGAACGTGTTGGACAGAGAGTTGCTGGCTGTCCACCTGGCCATACGCCACTTCCAGTTCTGGCTGCGTTCATGGACCACAAGCCGTTAACGTTCGCGATGGCCAAGGTTTCAGAACCATGGTCGGGCTGGCAGCAGAGACAGCTGGCCATGATCTCGGAGTTTACGACCGATATTCAGCATGTGTCGGGTAAACTGAATGTGGTGGCAGACTGCCTCTCATACGCAGTAGTGGCCCTGGTCTGCGTGGGGATAGATTATACAGCCATGGCCGCAGAGCAGATTGGCGATACGGACGTGTGCACGCTCCAGTCTGGACCAACAGGGTTAAGGCTGGAGAGCAGAGTACTGCAAGATGGCAAGCCCCCCCTAATCTGCGACGTCTCCACGGGACGCCCGCGCCCGGTGGTCCCAGTTGCTTGGCGCCGCCGCGTGTTTGAGTCAGTTCACACTCTGGCGCACCCAGGAGTGCGCGCGTCAGTCAAAGTGGTGGGAGCGAAGTTTGTGTAGCTAGGCCTGTGCAAACAAGTGAAAGAGTGGGCTGCAGCCTGTATAGCGTGCCAACGAGCCAAAGTACAAAGACACACGAAGGCTCCTTTGGAGCCGTTTCGTATACCGGCGAAGAGGTTCGACCATGTTCACGTGGACCTCGTGGGCCCCCTCCTGCCATTGCAGGGGTGCACGTACCTTCTGATAGTGGTGGACCGCACCACATGCTGGCCAAAAGCAGTCCCGCTGGTGGCAACCACGTCCGCGGACGTGGCGCGCGCTTTTTTGACGACATGGGTGGCACGTTTTGGAATCCCGTCGGACATCACGTCTGATAGGGGCCCTCAGTTTGTTTCCGACCTCTGGTCTGCGATGGCCCGTAGCCTGGGTGTTGCAATTCATCGCACAACCACATACAACCCACAGGCCAATGGGTTATGCGAGCGTTTTCATAGGTCACTGAAAGCAGCACTCAGGGCTTCGCTGACGGGTGCAAATTGGGTAGACCAGTTGCCGTGGGTTTTATCGGGGTTGCGTTCTGCACCAAAAGAGGATTTGGAGGCTTCCCCGGCGGAACTTATTTTTTCTCAGCCACTGTGGCTGCCGGGGGAATTTTTACCAGATAATCCCGCGCCGGACAACTGTCCGTCTCAGCGTTTGCAGCATAGCGCAGACACAGGCACGCTGCCCGGCCTGGCCCACCACTGTTTTCCGCGCGCTTTTGTGCCCAAAACTCTGAAGAACGCGGCGTTCGTGTTTGTCAGGCACGACGCCCACCGCCCTCCTTTGCGCCCACCCTACGATGGCCCGTTCAGAGTGCTGGAAACAGGGGACAAACATTTTTTGTTAGACTTGGGGGGTCGTCGGGAGAAAATATGCATAGACAAACTTAAGCCCGCCTTCGTGGTGGCGGACGAGCAAGTGATGTTGGCTCAAGCCCCTCGGCGTTGAAGACCCCCACTGAGAACTCCCCAGGTAAACGATTCATCAGAGCATCCACACGGGCAAGTCGACGGTTTCCCCCCCCCGCCACTGCCCACCTGCAGACAGACACCCCCCCAGGAGCCCCCCGTCGGCACAGCAGCGCCGCGGAGGAGGTAAACCCCCGTTACAGCAGATATGGGAGGAGACTGAAGCCAAAAGGACGTGAGGACTGAAACTCGGTCTGAGATTCTTGGGGGGGTGGAGGGAGCGTGTAGAGGCTGGGTTAATCATCTCAGACTGGATGCAGAGGGTAAACAGAGAAGGACAATAGGAATGGAGATTATGGTGAGGTAGCAGGAAGAAGGAGTTGGGGGATAAGGGATGAATGTATTGTGATGCGAGATGTCATGCAGATGTGAGATGGGTGGTTGATATAAAAGGAGAACCCCTGGTGTATTGAGACATGCTTTTTCTGTGTATGACTGATGTCAGAGTGAATAAAGTCGTCTGCTGCATAAATCTGCCTCCGTTATTTACACTCTCCACAGGACAACCTGGAACAGTACACTTGAATGAATGACATTATTGTTTCAGGATTAGAAACACAGCCCAGATCCTATGCCCAGGCTGTGGCAAGAACGGATGATACAGACCTTCGTGAACTGGGCGCCAGATCGGTGGAAGAACAGGTGACAACCTTCCTCCATCTAAAGGCATAGAGATAGACAGTAACAACATAGAGGCTTGTCATCCTCTTCCTAAAAGAAGGAAGGGTGAAAAATCGGCAATAATCATCCATCTTACAAACAGAAAGTATAAAATGGATCTGTTGAAACAGGGAAGGAAGCTGAAGGGGACAGAAGTTTATCTGAATGAGCACCTGACCAAGAGAAATGGAGACATCGCCAAAAAGGCGTGTTTCTTGTGAAAACAGAAGAAATTCCAATCAACATGGACTTTCAACTGCAAAGTCTTTATAAAACTGAATGGAACACCAGAGGAGTCCAAAGTGCTGGTAATCAGAAATGGTGAGGAGCTGGATAAATATATGGAAGGAAGTAAATCACAGTGAGGACAAATGTTTACTTAAAAAACAAAACAAAACAAAACAAAAAACTTATGACTGACTTTAGTAGAAATCAATCATCCCTAGTTTGAGGAAGTCATCTGACAAAGGGTGAGGAAATTCAGACTCTGAAAATATGCCGTTATGCTGAACATAAACCACAAGAGATGGAGAATGATATTGATCTTGATAACCACTTCTTCAACAATATTCATAATCACTGTAAATATTATACTGAAAAGCAATTCAAAAGTCAAGTGCAATTAGATGGTAAAGTATCGATAATACACTTCAACAGCAGAAGTCTTAACAATAACTTTCCACAGATTCAGGACTATTTAAAACAGCTAGATAGAAAATTTACAGCTATCGCAGTCTCTGAAACTTGGTTCAATGAAGAACAGGCTTCTCTGATGACAATAGAGGGATATCAGATGTTTTATATTAATAGATCTCAAAAAAGGGTGGTGGTGGTGCACTGTATATTGATGACCTGTATAGGTGTAAACTTGTAAAGAGAATGTCCTTTGCGCTACCAGGGATTCTAGAATGTGTTACTGTTGAGATTGACCAAGATAAAACAAAAAATCTAATTATAAGTTGTATATATAGAATGCCAGTAACTTGCGTTGAGACATTCAGAGATAAGTTAGTCGAGCTGTACAATAATATAACTAGTAAGAAAATGGTTGTAATCTGTGGAGACTTCAATATTGATCTACTAAATCCATATCAACAAAATGTAATTACAGAGTTCATGAATTCTATGTACAGCATGAGTCTATATCCCACAATAACACATCCCAGTAGAATCACAGTTCACACTGCTGCACTTATTGATAACCTGTTTGCTAATATTATTGATAAGAAAATAGAAAGTGGATTATTGATAAATGACATAAGTGACCATTTGCCAGTCTTTGTACTTATCCATGGCCACACGGGGGCCAATACAGAAAAAAACTTTAAAATCTTTAAAATACAAATCACAAAATGCAATCAGCTCTTTTAAAGAAGACCTGCTGAAGCAACACTGGACAAAAGTCTATGTATCAGATGTAAATGAAGCCTATGACAGATTCATAAACATTGTAACCACTCTTTCTGAAAAAAAAAATGTCCATTAGTAAAGAAAAAGCTGAAACAGAAATTTGTCGACAAGCCATGGTTAACCAAAGGATTACAAAAAGCGTGTAAAAAGAAAAATTCATTATATAAAGCTTTTCTAAAGAAAAGCACAAAAGAAGCAGAGCAGCGGTATAAAACATACAAAAATAAGTTAATATATATAATGAGATGTAGTAAAAGAGACTATTATAGTAAAGAACTGGAGAATAACAGAGATAACATTAAAAATACATGGACAATACTTAACAATATTCTTGGAAATAAAAACAGAAATACAAGCTACCCAACCAATCTTTCAAAAAACAAACAAACAAACAAACAAAAAAACGACTCAGAGTGTGAATGCAGTCTCACCTGCAGATGAATTTAATAAATTTTTTGTTAACAATTTGGCTCGAGAAATACCCATTACGGCACCTACAGGTGATACAATAAGCGGAAACATTGCTATAAAAGACTCCTTTTTCATAAAGAACACAGATGAGAGAGAGGTCATTGAAATTGTTAAATCATTTAAAAGTAAAACATCTATGGATTGTGATGGTATTGACATGCTTTTAGTCAAAACTACCATTGAATGCTTAATGAAGCCACTGACGTATATCTGTAACCTGTCTCTCCAAACAGGTATATTTCCCAATGCAATGAAAATAGCTAAAGTAATTCCGATATACAAGACGGGTGACAGAGGGGAATTCTCAAACTATAGACCTATTTCACTATTGCCACAATTTTCCAAGATACTTGAAAAAAATGTTCTGTGAGAGAATTGACAACTTCATAATGAAGAATAATTTATTGTGTGAGCAGCAATACGGGTTCAGACATAAGAGGACAACTGCATTTGCTCTAATGGAATTTATAGAAAAAATATCAACTGCCATTGAAAGTAAAGAGTATTCAGTTGGGGTATTCCTGGATCTTAAAAAAGCATTTGATACAGTGGATCAGAAATTATTATTAAAGAAACTACAAAATTATGGTATTGGGGGGTAGCACTGTCCTGGTTATGTAGTTACTTAAAGAACAGATATCAGTATGTATGTGTTGATAGCAAAAACTCACAGTTACTGAAGGTTACTTGTGGAGTCCCACAGGGTTCAGTTTTGGGGTCATTGTTATTCAATATGTACGTATATAAATGACATATGTAAAGTTTTGGAAAAAATGGATTTAATATTGTTTGCAGATGACACTAATTTATTATGCAGTGGAAGCAATTTGGAACAACTTTTGGACACACTCAGAAAGGAATTAGGAAAGCTTAAACTGTGGTTTGAGTCAAACAAATTAACACTCAATTTAAGTAAGACAAAATTTATAATTTTTTAAACAATCATCACAACAACTCAGTATCTAAACTCAGTGCAAATGGTGTAGAGATTGAAAGGGTATCCAAAATTAAATTTCTTGGTGTAATAATTGATAATAAACTGTGTTGGAAGTCACATATTAATTATGTTAAAGGTAAAATATCCAAATCAATTGTAATAGTACACAGAGTGAAATATTTGCTGAATCAACCCACACTATATACTTTGTATCATCCATTAATACTCCTACTACATGACATATTGTACTGAAGTATAGGGAAATACATATAAAACAAACATATATCCCATATTTATGCTTCAGAAGAGAGCTATTAGAATAATAAACAAAGCTGCTTACAGGGAACCAACAAACCCACTTTTTCTTAAATTAAAAGCTCTCAAGTTGAAAGATCTGGTTGACTTTAAAACTGCAGTAATAATGTTTAAAGTGAAGAATCTATCACTGCCCGCAAATATCCAAAAGTTGTTTCAAATAAGGGAGAAACAATATCATTTCAGAGGAACATGTATATTTCAAAAACCTTCAGTGAGAACTACCACCGAGCAACACTGTGTCTCAGTGCAAGGAGTCAGACTGTGGAACGCTTTTGGACCTGAATTAAAATCATGTACAATGCTTGGACATTCATTCATTCATTCATTCATTCATTCATCTTCTTCTGCTTAATCCTTTTCGGGTTGCGGGGGGGCTGGAGCCTATCCCAGCATCTTTGGGCGAGAGGCAGGGTACATCCTGGACAGATCGCCAGTCCATCGCAGGGCCAACACAGAGAGACAGACAACCATTCACTCTCACAGTCATACCGAAGGACAATTTAGAATCCCCAGTTTTGATACCAATTAACCTAACTTGCATGCTTTTGGCATGTGGGAGGAAACCGGAGAAATCCCGGAGTAAACCCACACAGACACGGGGAGAACATGCAAACTCCACACAGATCACTGTTGGTCGGGGGCTGGGATCGAACCCAGGATCCCCCGGCCAAGGGTGAGTTGCTGTGCTGCCACAGTGCTAACCACTGCGTCACTGCGCCGCCCAACGCTTGGACAATTTAAACAAAAACTATATACAAAATGACGTGTAAAATCACATAAGAATTATCATATTCAGTCTGTGTTGTGCTGTTGCTTAGTTTTTTTTTTTGTTGTTTTTTTTGTCACGTTTTGTCTTAGTTTTGTTCTGAATTGTAATTGTTCCTGTTTTGTTTTTCTTCTGAATTCTTGGAATATGGGTGGGCAATATAAGATGCGGCTTCAGCCATCACCCATTTCGGATAACTTATGTTCAACTGTATAATCAGATGAGATATTGTTTAATTTGACATTGTTAGATTTTTTCCCCCGTTGTTACATTATTCTGTTCTTTTCTTTTAATCTTTACTTTTAATCTATCTGAAATAAAGATTCATTCATTCATTCATAATATCAATAATAATGTAGATAATATGGAATTTTTCTGTCATATTCACCCTTGATGCTTATTAAAGCATCAGGATTAAAAGAAAAATAACAAAAGTGGTAGTGAATGAATTAATATAAGGATATGTGTAAGAATTTACATGTTGTTATGTGTCTTTGCAAGTTAAAAACGTGTATAGAATATGCCATTAAGAGTGAACGTGTGCAGTGATTAAAATTAATTTTAGACTGTGTCAAATAAAAACATAGAAAATAATATGAAACAGCCTTAAAAACAGCCTTAAATTATATTGCAACCTTCAAAAACATCCTCATCATCACATTAAGGACTCACACAAGAAAAATCTGAAGTTTTAAAATCTTTACCAAGTTTATGATGAGACTTCTCCATTAAGAGAAACACTAACTTCTATGAGTATCTGAGGTATTAATATGACCATTTGCATCACTTTCATGGATAGAAGCAAAACAATAATCTCCTATAATAGGGCCTACACCCCTACGGGTGGTAATTAGTTGATCAAGGACCATTCTATCCTTTGTTATAATTCTGTAAATAACTGTAGTCTGCAATTAAATGTTTTAATCCCTAAGGTATTTTGTTTCCGCTCTTACTCAAAGAAACAATGAACACAAAATCTCACTCCTGTACTTTCCATCTGAAATTGCATTCATGCTTCATAAATGGCATCATGTGGTAGAAAAGCATCTCTCTTCACCCTGCCCACCTGCCCTGCCGACATGATGAGGGTACAGTCAATTGCCAAAATGGGGTACACAGATCTGCTCAGTGTCCAGGCCAAATGCGAATACGCCCAATAAGTCAATGACCTTTGTCAGTGTAGATCCTTGGTATAACACTTGCTCGCTTCGTTGGTCAAGCAGGGTAGCAGTACAGGGGAGAGACGCACTGTAAGCCTTTGCATACTCAGAGAGTGCTAAGCTGTTGGAAAGGGGACATCACCACTTCAAAAAGAGGAGTTCCCTGATGAAATTAACCTTGCATTCGCAGAATAAGGAGTGTCATCATGTTTCTAATCAGTGGAATGATGTGTTGTGTCAGGTGTGATTCAAAATGAAGTTTGCTATGTTATTTCTGTATATCGCCTCTCTTAAAAAACCAAACAGCCTGTAGTAGCTGCATTATTTTAGCAATAAAGATATTTTGCCTAACTGTTAGTGTTATTAAGGAGCAAACATAGCAATTCTCTACAGTGCATAAGTAATGGAACAACTTAATAACCAATATTAAGTATTACTAGAGGATGATGAGGATGATAAGGTAAAGACACTAACCACACTTTTCCTTCCCTTGTTTTTTTTCCCTTGTCATGATAAACAAACAGCCTGCTTCTCTATTAGCAGAGGTCATTACTGGATGCCAAGTCATCAGCTGACACTTGCATAGCGAAACAGTTAAACAGTCATTTGTTGTTTTCTTTTTTTTTTTTTTCAAATAAGTATACTACAGTATATACATTAAACAGTCTCTTGCTGAGGGTTTTAGGTGGGGTAAAACGTTAGATGCACCCAAGTGCCACATCTTTCGCTTTCCGTGGCTGTTTAGGTCAGCAGGATAACCTTTGTGCTGTCCTTGCCAGGGAGTTTTGGTCCAGTTTCCTGTGATGACCAGATCCTCTGGTTTGCCCAAGAGATGGGTGCACCTCCCATGGTTCCATCGTCACATGGTCCCTCCTGGGAAGGGCAGTATGGATGACATCGCTGTCAGTTGTCATTCTTTGCATATAATCACCCAGAAACCCTTCCTCATCACCTAAGTTAAATGGCTTCAATAATAGGGTTTGTCATTCACAATTTCCCGATTTTTCTTATTTGTATATTATACTAATCTTGTAGATTGTTGATGGTAAGCTAAGTGGTTTCCTAGGTAAATGTTTAGTACTAATAATTTAGGAACTGCACTTAAATGTGACATGATTTGATTTACAAAGTGTATTCCATTTCCATTATCTAAGTAAATCATTTCAGCTATTTTAAATCTTGATATTGTTTCAGTTAAGGGTTTCAGTGTCACCACTGCAATATTTAGATTAGTGTAGGGGAAAGCCTTTATATGTTCAATATAATTTCAAAACGTTTTTACCTTCA
The DNA here is from genome assembly GCA_020510985.1 of Pholidichthys leucotaenia. NCBI lineage: Eukaryota > Metazoa > Chordata > Actinopteri > Cichliformes > Pholidichthyidae > Pholidichthys > Pholidichthys leucotaenia. The sequence goes on from CM035849.1 coordinate 298,947,134, forward strand.
CTCTTATTTAGCTCAATGAGATCCATGCAAAGGTTTTGAAAAAAAACTAAGTTTATGCAGGGAAGATCAAATTATTTTGCTTTGAGCTCCCTAAAGCATTGCTCCCTTAATTGAGTAAGAATCTGTATTGTCTTTGTAGTAGATTCTAAATTAAGTCCCACAGTAAACATAAATTCAGCACAAGTTGGACTTTTCTTAGACATTTGGAACTTTTCTCATATATTTGCATGGTTTTCTTCTTTATCAGCTTACCTTGTTTCTCATAAACATATTTCTTTTACAATAATCTGCAGATATTTTCTTAAATATCTGGAAATTTATTGATGTAACTTTTAACTTCTCCTACTGAATGTTGTGATTTCATTACCAAGCGGTTTCATTTATATTTTTCTCTTCATTATTGATCATCTACTGATAATTTTTATGTATTATCTATTTTTCTGAGGATTGCTAATTATTTTTTTGCTAATTAATTTCTTTGGTACCCCCCTTTTGACGCATGGAGATGCACATGCATCAAAGTTACAGGGTATTTGCTTGATGGGTAGCGTCTTTTTACTAGAAGGAAGCATGTTACCACTTTTTATGTGTTACACAGTTAATTTAGATGAAAATTTGTGAGTAGTATAGCTCCTTCAAAATGAGGTTTCAATAGTCATAGCTTCTTTTGTGCGTGTCGTCTCTTGACTTAGTCTAAAAAGTAATATAGCTGTCTGTGCAGATTTGATGTAATTTAGCATTTAGAGCGACCGTTCTGAGTTAGTCACTTAAGCCACATTTCCACTATATAGTTCTGCGCTACTCTTTTCTTTTCTTTACTACTTGTTTCTCCCGCGGCTGCGCCTCCATCACAACCGCGGAAAGCCGAGTATTGCTGGGGTGGGCGGGATTGAGGTGGCGCTACACTGCTGATGTATAAAGGACGAGACTGACTCCTCAACAACACAGAAAAAAATAGCGGATTACGAGCGGAGGATTTCCACGGTTTTTAACACAATGAATGTCTTTAACGAGACAAGAGAATTTTACAGGAGAAGACGACGTGGATTGAGACAACACACGTTGGAGCAGGAGAGGAGAATAGCGGTTGCCCAGGAGGAATCTGAAGCAGCTGCATATGAAGCAGAGATCATTTCATTTGTTCAGTGTTCATGTGCATACATATGTCAAACGTGTTTTTTAAATAAAATGTTGTGCACTTTTCAACTACGTCGCCTCTGTTGTTCAAAACAGTTAAATGTTAACAGACGGTTAATTAAATGCTGAAACACCGGGGTAATTTAAAATTATGCAGAAGCTTAATCCTAAACCAACACTAGAAGTCCCAGAGAGGGGCCATTTGGCCTTTTTGGCTAGAAAACCCATAGGGGGACCATCAAGTGGCCACAAGAGGGCTAATGTCTGGGTCTTCTAGTGTTAACTTACCAAATAATTTATAATATTATAAAAAAGCCAATCCAAATCTAGACCCATTTTGTATATTGTGTAATAATGATACACTGATGATAAACTGACTTCCCAAAAAAAGCAGCAGCTGTACAATGCACTTTTGGTTTGATGGAATTGCCAATTGACCTTGGAATTATATGTGGAAACTTGTTATACTTCCAGTTAACTTTAACTTACAAAATAATTAAAAATATTATAAAAAAGCCAATCCAAATCTAGGCCCATTTTTTGTATTGTGTATCATTTGAGTATCATTGTACAATCTATTGTTATTTATAAGGGTTATCTGTTCAGTGGTGGCTAATTACACACTAAAACAACGTAGAAAATGACTGCAAAGAAAATGCTGCAGCTAGACAACTCACTTTTGATTTGATGGAATTGCCAATTGACCTTGGAATTATATGTGGAAACTTGTTATACTTCCAGTTAACTTTAACTTACCAAATAATTGATATTATAAAAAAGCCAATCCAAATCTAGGCCCATTTTTTGTATTGTGTATCATTTGAGTATCATTGTACAATCTATTGTTATTTATAAGGGTTATCTGTTCAGTGGTGGCTAATTACACACTAAAACAACGTAGAAAATGACTGCAAAGAAAATGCTGCAGCTAGCCAAGTCACTTTTGATTTGATGGAATTGCCAGTTGACCTTGAAATTATATGTGGAAACTTGTTATACTTCCAGTTAACTTTAACTTACCAAATAATTGATATTATAAAAAAGCCAATCCAAATCTAGGCCCATTGTGTATCATTTTTCCAATCTATTGTTATTTATAAGGGTTATCTGTTCAGTGGTGGCTAATTACACACTAAAACAACGTAGAAATGACTCAAAAAAAATATGCTACAGCTAGACAACTCACTTTTGGTTTGATGGAATTGCCAATGAACCTAGCAATTTTATGATGAAACTTTTTTTAATCCTACTAAATACACTGACATTGTCACACTGCCCAACACCAAATTATAATTTTCTTTTTCAAACCAAAGATCACTATGGATCTATTGAATCACAATAGCATAGGTTTATCATATACATGTCAACGTTTACAGCATCGAAAATGTTATATTTGGGTTTACATGTATGGGTATTTTCGCTTTATATTATACTAGACTGCTTATAATTTATTGGAATTCTCAGAATTTGGAATGCCGATATAACATTCAATTCACATGTACTTACCTTTTACCCAATTCGACTTTCACCTTTATCAGTGTCTACTGCTGAATGTAAATTACACCTGTGCAACTGCTTACAATTTTACTTAAAAACTGTACCCAATGTAGAGCAATGGATACAGCAGTGGTAATATTTATTAAATTTAACAATAACAATTACATTACCATTAAAAATCTTGACACCTTTATGGCTGAACAGCAGGATTAGGGTCATATGAGGCAATGGAATGTGTATGTAATTATTCGCCTTTATCATCCAGTGTTATAATATACAAACCACACTTTTATCCAAAAGACTAACATTTTATTACATTACAAATATTCCCAAAACATGTTAACAAATGGGGAGCTTTCAGTACTTTGACCAGACTGCCAAAATGGTTTCGGAAGGCTCCGTGGAAGGAAGCCGTCTCTGTCAGCTCATCCCTTCTTAATGCGGCTAACTGCAGGTGTCTTTCGCGCTGTTCGAGCATCCTTTCATGGATCCGCATCTCCTCAGCATGATTCTGGGCCATCAGTGATGCAAGGTCTGCAATGTTGCTGGACCTCTTCAGCTTGCCTATATGAAAGACAGAAGTCATTGTATTTAGATAACACCGGATCAAAACATGTCAGAAAAAATATTATGGAATTAAACTGTTGAAAGCCTGTGGTAGGATGCTTCGTTGCTGTATTTAAGCTCAACTGTCATGTTGTTGCCCCGCAGTAGAGTGGACTATAAGCAACTTCTGTGGTGATGTGGTTAGGCCCCCCTTCATTTCAAAAAGGATTAATTGTAAAAAGTATTTTGATTTAATGAGTTATTTTTAAAAGAATTTCTTTGTACTGTGGCCTCATAAATCAGAATGGGTTAATAGTGTTAGCTGACTTGAAGAATTTCAATCAAGCATGTTGATTTGAAGTCGGTACATGTGCTCCTTTTTTTTTGTGAAAATACAACAGTATTTCACCACCAACACACCTATAACACTGGGCCACTGTGGCTATGAACACCCCTGAATCTAGTATTTTTATAAACGTAGAAAGACATTTTAAATTCCTTGTTATGCGTCTATAGAAAACAATCACATATAAAAACAACCGGGTGGTAATTTTCAGTTTGTTGTGCCTTACCAGCACTTGACCGGGAGATGCCGGGGCAGTCCAGTGAGGCGGACCCCTGGGATTTGAAAACTGTGTATAGAAGGAAAAAACACACAATAAAGCTCACAAACAAAGTGCAACATGTACCACAAACACAAAACTTTTTAACCAGAATACAATAAGCTTACGTCAGCGTTTTGTTCACGTGAATACTGAAATAAAAGCGCGATTCAGCAGCTTGATGCCAGGTAGCAGCAAGGTACAGAGGTAGCTAGCTATTAGCGGGCTAGCCATCACCACAATTGCCCACAATCAAACAACTTTCTTTATTGCTAAAATAAAGTGCGCTTTTGACCGAAAGGCAAGAAGACGGACAATAACAAAACAACACTCACCGTCACCGTTTTCCAATTGCGTGGCCGTGTCGAGTCCAAATTCTCTGCCATAATAGCAGGCCGGACACTTCCTGGTATATTTATTAATTGCAAGTTGCCCCACCAACTCGCTCTGGATGTAGTCATCGGCTACGAGGGACAGAAAAGTCCGCACCTCCTCGTTTGTTCATGGAATAAACTTGCGCGTGGACATCGTTATATGAGAACACAATTGTGAATCCAGTCACCGCAGTTACTCACTGAAATTACAAATGGCGGTCGTGTAGCTTCAACAGAAAACAAAACGGACGCGTTTGGTGACGTTACGCCCTGACCAATCAGCGTTTAGCAGTCGATTGACGTCAATTCACACCTCGCTTTTCACTCGGCTGTACCCTGCCTCTGAACAGGCACGAAAATCGTAACGGTTAAACCGTGAGGACTTGGGTGGAAATGGCGAAAAACCGAAACAAGTAAAAAAAAGTAAAGCCCAGGTGATACTGGTAGAGATGGGGCTCTAGATCACATCTGTCTGTCCAGTTGAACACAGACAGGTTGAATTTGTGTAAGTGAATCCTTGTGAAAGGTTGTGTCACACTCCTTCAGTCAATGGAAAGGTGGACATATTGCCTAATTAGAATTTGGCTTAATTTTGTGCAAGGAATGCCTCATTTTATATATTCCTTGTTAAATTATGGGGTGGACTGTAGTCCCAAGGCCCAGCTCGGCCACGGCTGAGCACCGGGAGCACAGAAAACACATTCCTTATTACTGTCACATTTCTGAAATGTGATATTGTCACACCATTATGTGGTGAGCGGCATCAGATGTATCTTGCAGTGTGAAGTCATATGAACACTACCTTTTTAAAGTCAGAGTCATTTAAATTGTTATGCTTTATGTCATTTGCAATGTCATTTGTTCTACTTAGCTTCAAAAAAATGCTTGCAACTGAGAGGTCCCTTCCCCTGTTGCCAATGAGCCCATCACCCACACACTGTCCGGAATCCTCCCATCTCCCACAAAGATCAAATGTCGGTGCCATCCTGCAAAGAAAAAATTGGGGAAACCTCATGGCTTCCCCATCCTTACATCAGTATTTACATCAACAGGAGTGCAAATTTTATCACCTCATAAATTGATTTTACTAATGTTCCAGTTATCATCATTATTTTGTGTCCCTTAAATGTTTATCCCAGTTGTTTATTCCACTGTTTATTATAACATGTAATGTTAAGAACACAAGTGAATTATTGTTTGTTTTTATTACTTTATTATATGTTGCATATGTCACCAAGGAGTTATTAAATTGAAAGGTAATGGTGATGTTATGATTCCTTGTTAATTTGGCAAATCTAATTCCTGGTGAAACCTAAAAAAATTGTGAATGCTTTCCCTTTCCTGTTGAAAAATGAAGAATGAAGAATAGCAGAAAAGAACCTTTAAATTACAACTAAAGCTTCCACAATTTGAATGTCATTTTGTTATTCACAGCAAGTATTGGCTAAATATTCTGTGAATCAGTAAATGTTTTACCAATTGACATGGGTAATCACTAGTTTAGGAGTATGTTTAAACAAAACAGTGCCATATATTAGAAGCCTTAAACCAATGCAGCATTTAGAATTAGAAACTGCAGGTGTAGACCTAATCTCTGTTTTCAGGAATTTTATGGCACAGGACCACAATCTGTGTGGGTTTTTTTTTTGTTGTTATTGTTTTTTTAATATGTCCTAAAACCTGTAAGACCTTGAGCATCCTTCTTTTTATTACAAACATCTGAGTCCTTTGAAGGCTGATTCTGTCTGTTTACCGTTACCTTATCTAGGTCAGTCTGATACAACTCTTTTTGGCTGACTCCATCCGCCGCTAATCAGTCTGAGTTGATCATTGAAATTAAATTCCCTTTCTCCATTTTGGCAGAAATCTTGTGCTATTTCTGTCTTTTCTGTTCATAAATTTACCATCTCCTGATAACACAAAAATTTCATTGTCATCTTGCTGTGTTCTGCAATCCTTACAGCAAAAATAAGCTATTATTTCTTTTTCCCTTTCTTCTACATGGACAGACCGAGGATCAAAATATGAATAAGATTGCAAATGCCATTTATTAAAAAGTGACTTTAGTGTTATTGAAAGAAAGCAACATGACATAGAATTACCAAAACCTGTGTTTGATAGTCAGTAGACTCTGGCAAATCACATGCACAAACACAGTAATCATCAACCTCTTCTGTGCTTTGAATCATGTACTATAATATAATGTGTACACAAAGCCTTCAGTGATTAGGCATTATTAAGTGACAGTATGACACTGTAATCTTCAGTTAATTTCGTCATTGTCATGCTGGTAGCAGTGATTAAGATGCAAGCAATTGTACTTAGATGTTCTATGCGCCTGTGGTCTTGACGAGGGAGGCATGAACAGTGGCGAGGGAGGGTCCCAGAGGCTGGTCGTTAGTCCTGTGTCCTTTTTTCCCTGTAAAGTTCACTGTTATGCTTCAGTCAGAGAAATAAGGCAATTGAGTCAATAAAAGTCAGTGATACGTCAAAAAATTGAAAAAAAAATAGCTCAATGTTTTTTTTTCTTTGTTGGTCATTAACATCTGTTTGCTCTCTCCCATAGATTGAGTCCCCATCATGCTGTTTGCTCTCTACATGTCTGTTCTTTTCATCTTCTCGATCCCCTCACCCCCCAGCCAGTCGCAGCAGATGACTGCCCCTCCCTGAGCCTGGTTCTGCTGGAGGTTTCTTCCTGTTAAAAGGGAGTTTTTCCTCTCCACCTTCGTTAAGCACTTGCTCACAGGGGATCGCCTGATTGCTGGAGTCTTTCTGCAACTGTGGGGGTTCCCCCTACAGTTAAAAGTGCTATGAGATGACTGTTGTTGTGAAATGACGCAATATAAATAAAGTTGAATTGAATTGAATTGAATTGAATTGAATTGAATTGAATCATTTTCCAAAGAGAAACTGGAGGAAATGAAAATATTGGCTTTAAAAATATGTAAATTGACATAATGGCTGACCCAAGGAACAGACACGGAGTCAGAAATGGATTCAATTATCTTTATTGACCCAGTGTATAGTGTGTGGATGCATGAATGTGTTATGTTGTGTGTGTGAGTGCTGGCTGGAGACTTCGAGCAGCTGGGAGGGAGCAGAGTGCCGTGCAGCCTGGCAACCCTATGGACAGAGCAAGTCACACAATTAGCAAGGAGCTAGCTGGGCTCACGCTTAGGTGTAACTGTGGCTTACTTGTTCCAGGCAGATGGTGATCGCCTATTGGCCAGGTAGACAGCGCCCGCTGTCCCAGCATCATTGCAGTCATGCAGATGGTGGAGAGGAGAGAGCGGAGACTGCCGTCGATCGAGACTATTCCACCGCCAGGAGATTCCGCCTGTGCACAGAGGAGTAGCAGAGAACAGGTGAGTAAAAGGATTGACTTGGGTATGAGAGGAGATCCTCTGGGAGTTAATGCCGAGGTGGCGAGGTAGAAGGTCGTGATGATGAAGATGGCTAGGAAATCGGGAGATGCGCTTCACAGAGCCAAGGAGACAGACGGCTCCGTGCAGGCCAGCAGGAGGAGGAGCCGGTGTGCACGCAGCTGTGGATGATAATGGCCCAGAGCGAGTCATCACAGTACTCCCCCCCGAGGGGTGCCTACTGGCACCCAATCCAGCCTACCTGGGTGCATCCGATGGAAGTCCCTGATGAGTTGCTTGTCCAACACAAAGGATGGATGCACCCAGGAGCACCACTCAGGGCCATACCCCTCCCAGTCCACCAGGTTCTGCATGCCACAACCCCAGTGGCGGATGTCCAGGATGGAGGTGACCTTCCACGCTGGGTTGCTGTTGATCACGACCAGTGGAGGTGGAGACCTGGGAGGAGGACAGAGAGGGCTGGAAAAGAAAGGCTTGATCTGGGACACATGGAAAGTGGGACGTATGCGGAGGGAGGGGGGGAGAGACAGGCGCACAGCTACAGGATTAATAATCCGAGTGATGGAAAATGGGCCAATGAATCGCTGCGATAATTTCCTCCTCTCACCCTTCAGGTTAATGTGTTGTGTCGAGAGCAAAACCTGCTGACCCACCTGGTAGGCTGGAACCGGCCTCCTGTGGCGATTAGCGACCCTGGAGTTACGTTCCGCCGTGCGTTGGAGCGCCGTCCGGACCAACCTCCAAACCCGCCGACAGCATCTCAGATGAGCCTGGACAGAAGGCACGGCGATGTCCCCCTCCTCTTTGGGAAAGAGCGGGGGGTTGTAGCCCAGGGAGGCCTCAAACAGGGACATGCCAATAGCTGATGACACCGTGGAGTTGTGGGCATACTCGACCCATGGGAGCTGGGCACTCCACGAGGCCGGGTGAGATGAGGCCACACACCGCAGCGCAGCCTCCAGCTCCTGGTTAGCTCTCGCAATGACCGTTACTCTGGCGGTGGTAGCCGGAGGATAGGCTCACCGTATCCCCCAGAGCATTACAGAATGACTTCCAAACCTGAGACACAAACTATGGCCCTCGATCAGAAACGATATCCACCGGTATGCCATGAAGCCTGACGACGTGCCGCACTTGCAGATCTGCCATCTCCTTTGCCATGGGCAGTCCCAGTAGGGGGATGATGTGGGCGGCCTTAGAGAAGCGATCCACAATTGTGAGCATGATGGTGTGTTGATCTGACAGGGGGAGGCCGGTAACGAAATCCAAGGTGATGCGTGACCAAGGTCTGCCAGGAACAGCAAGAGGGTGAAGCAGCCCCGCCGGAGGAGAGGAAGGCATCTTGCTGGTGGCGCACTGAGGGCAGGCATGGATGTAATGGGCAACGGAATTGCTGCAGCTGCTTCCTAGAGGAGGGGGGAGGCCAGTCCACAACAGCCTTCACCTTGTCGGGGTCCGTGATGATCTGATTATGGGCGATGGTGAAGCCGAGAAATGAGGTTTTGGAGGTGTGAAACTCACACTTCTCAGCCTTAACATACAGCTCATTCTCCAGGAGGCGCTGCAAGACCCATCTCATGTGAACGCAGTGCTCATTCAGGGATCGGGAGAAGATCAAGATGTCGTCGAGGTAGACGAAGATGAAAGAACCCAGGAAGTCACGGAGGACATCGTTGATCAATCTCTGGAAGACGGCCGGAGCGTTGGTTAGCCCAAACAGCATCACCAGGTACTCAAAGTGGCCGCTTGGGGTCCGGAAACCAGTCTTCCACTCATCCCCCTCCCTGATGCGTACCAGATGATAGGCGTTCTGGAGGTCCAGCTTGGTAAAGATCGAGGCCCCCTGGAGAGAATCGAAAGCCGTGTCCATCAGGGGCAGTGTGTACTTGTCTTTGATGGTGATCTCGTTGAGGGCACGGAAGTCTATGTGTGGCCTAAGGGAGCCATCCTTCTTCCCAACGAAAAAGAAACCGGCCCCCACTGCCGAGGACAATGGACGGATAATGACCAAGCTGAGGGAATCCTTAATATAGGCCTCCATAGCCTCCCGCTCCGGCGCCGACAGGCTGTAGAGGCGGCTCGAAGGCAGCGGGGCACCAGCCCGGAGGTTAATGGCACAGTCGTAGGGTCAGTGGGGGGGGAGAAGCGACAACGCCTTGGCCTTGCTGAAAACTGCCCCAAGATCGTGGTACTCAGGGGGCACCCAGGACAGATCGGGAGGAGGAGAGACGGGGGAGACCAAAGACATGGAGGGAGCACATGCGGTGGACTGAAGGCAAGCGCTGAAGCAGAAGGAGCTCCAAGACACCACGCTTCCTGTGCACCAGTCAAACGAAGGGTTGTGCAGCCTAGAGCCAGGGATAATCCAAGATGACCGGGGAGGAGGCAACCGGCAGGACGAACAGGCTGAGATCCTCTCGATGATTACCGGAGATGATCACTGAGACAGGGGCCGTTTGTTTAGTCACTATCGCTAATGGCGCCCTGGACAGAGCGATAAGCCGAAGGGGGGCCTTCAAAGGACAGCAGGGGAGCCCCAATCGGGTTGCCAGTTCCCCCGAGATGAAGCTCTGCTCCGCTCCCGAGTCAACCAGGGAGTGTGTGCAAAATTCAGTCCTGTTGTGTATGAATCTAATGGGTAATGTGCATTTGAAGAGGGGATTTGGCCGAGGTTGGTCCGTGAGTCCCCCTACTGTGACGCACAGACCCCCTCTTTTGGCCACACGGGGCAGGCTTCTAGCTCGTGGTCCTCACTTCCACAGTACATGCATAAGCCTAGCTCCCTACGACGCCGTTTCTCTGATTGGGAAAGCTTGGTTCGCCCCATAACCATAAACTCCTGTGTGTCAGCTGACTCAAGGGAAGGCAGGGCCAGCAACGGAGTCTGGGGGGAGCGCAGGGTCTGAACACCCACGCGACCGGACGTTCTCTAGCATCAGCACCGGATCACCCCAGGGCTGTGTACTTTCCCCCCTACTCTTCTCTCCCTTTACACCAACTCCTGCACCTCCAGCCACCAGTCTGTCAAGTTGATCAAGTTTGCGGACGACACCACCCTCATCGGGCTCATCTCCAACGGCGACGAGTCCGCCTACAGGAGAGAGGTGGCCCAGCTGGCGTCCTGGTGCAGCAATAACAACCTGCAGCTGAACGCTCTGAAGACAGTGGAGATGATTGTAGACTTCAGGAAAGTCACTACTCCTCTGCCCCCCCTCACCCTCTCAGGCTCTCCCATCACCACTGCTGATTCCTTCCGCTTCCTAGGCACTACCATCACCAGGGACCTCAAATGGGAGCTGACCATCAGCTCGCTCATCAAAAAAGCCCAGCAGAGGATGTTCTTCCTGCGGCAGCTGAGGAAGCTCAAGCTACCCACCAAGATGTTAGTGCAGTTCTACACAGCCATCATCGAGTCCATCCTCACCACCTCCATAACCGTGTGGTACGCAGGAGCCACTGCCAGGGACAGACTAAGGCTGCAGCGCGTCGTGCGCACTGCTGAGAAGGTGATCGGCTGCAAGCTCCCATCTCTCCAGGATCTGTACATCTCCAGGACCCGGAGGCGTGCTGGCCGGATCATAGCCGATCCCTCACACCCTGGTCATGTACTGTTTGCCCCCCTCCCCTCTGGTAGAAGACTTCGGTCCATCCAGACTAAAACCTCCCGTCACATGAACAGCTTCTTCCCCTCTGCCATTAGACTGCTGAACACTAAGTGACTCTCGTGCACCATGTACAGCAGCTCAACCAGACTCATGTCAATCATCACTGTTTTCTTCCTGCATTACCGACTGCACTATATAGTTCTCCACAGTATCTGCTGCTGGCTAATATATATTTTAACTGTTGACCAGTATCACTTAATCTTATCCTACACTTTATTACATGTATAGTTTATTTCTCTTATCTTATCATGTTTAATGTTGCAGCATTGTACCGAGACAAATTCCTAGTTTGTGTACTACATGAACAATGGCAATAAACCTGATTCTGATTCTGATTCTGATTCTCTGTTCGGCTGCCCGCTCCCTCAGCCTATTATCTAAATTGATGGCAAGGGAAATTAGCGCCGTAAGCTTCTCCGGCTTATCTAAGCGGGCCAACTCATCCCGCAGACTAGGGCTCAAGCTCCTGATGAAAATACTACACAACGAGGCATCCTCCCACCCCACCTCCACTGCTACCACCCGGAAATCAATGGCATAGTCCACCATGGACCTGCCCCCCCGTCGAAGATTTAACAACTGGGTGGTGAGTACATTGTCCCGGTCAAAGTGGTCGAATACCTCGTTGAACTCGCTAACGAACTGGCTATAGGTTAAGCTAGCATAGCTTGCCCTAGCCATCACAGCGTACACCCAAGCTAGCGCTCGCCCTTCCAAAAGGTTGGTAACATAGCCTATCCGGCTATGCTCTGTTGGGAAGTGACATAACGTTCGGCTCAGGAGACGCACACACACAGGCTCAGAGTAGTTCAAATCGTTTATTAACAACAGGGGTGTATGGGTGTGTGTCTGCGGAATGTTAATGTGTTGGTGGCGGCGTCTGCTTCAGGCACAGAGGCAGGAGACCGTACAGCCGGCAACCCTATGGGAGAGAACAGAGACACAGGGTGATGGGCACACACCAACACAGGAGGAGAATAGGCGAGGGAGAAGCTTACTTGCTGGGGACAGATGACTGGCACAACAAGGACAGAACCCGGGAGACAGCCACCTGCAGGGCTCGGTGCAGCAGCGAGGAAGGACGAGGAAACGGAGTTGTCCGCCGCCGAGGAATCCACCTGTGCACAGGGGAGCAGACTGGAGAAGATGAGGTAAATGTTTCTTACCACACAGCGTCGTGCTGAAGAATAAGTTGCGTCACGTTGACGGGGAATGAAGTTTGACGGCTTCAGGCCGAAGCTCAGGGTTAGGCGGCTTATATTCCTCGCCGCTGACAATGAACAGGTGTGCGAGCAGGTGGCGCCGCTGATGAGCGGCGTGGCGTGACAGTACTCCCCCCTCTAGCAGCGCCTCCTGGCGATGGCTTCTCTGGGTGCGCTCGGTGGAAATCAGCGATGAGCGATGGGTCCAACACGAATGACGGGGGCACCCACTGTCGATGCTCGGGCCCATAGCCCTCCCAGTCCACCAAGTACTGCAACCCACGACCCCGGCGCCGGGAGTCAAGGATGGAGGAGACGGACCAGGCCGGATGGCCACCAATCATCCGGGGCGCGGGTTGCGCAGCAGGAGGAGGGCAAAGGGGGTCGGAGACTGCCAGCTTCACCTTTGACACGTGGAAGGTGGGATGGATGCGGAGGGAGGGGGGAATAGCCACGCGCACAGCCACCGGGTTGATGATCCGGGTGATGGGCTAGGGACCCATGAATCGCTGTGCCAGCTTCCTCCTCTTGCCTTTTAGAGTTACGTCCTGGGTAGAAACGTAGACATGTTGCCCAACTCTGTACGCCGGGGCAGGTCTTCTATGCCGGTCCGCCACAGTCCTGTTGCGCTCCGCTGTGCGTAAAAGCGCATTGCGCGCGGCAGCCCAGATGGAGCGGAACTGCCTGAGATACGCCCTAACTGAGGGGACAGTTACCTCACTCTCCTGCACCGGGAACAGCGGGGGGTCATAACCCAGGGACGCCTTGAAGGGGGACATCCCTGTAGCAGAAGAGCGAGCGGTATTGTGGGCGTATTCAACCCAGGCAAGATGGTTGCTCCAGGATGTGGGTTTGGATGCGGTCACACAGCGGAGCGCAGCCTCCAGCTCCTGGTTGGTCCGTTCACACTGCCCGTTGGATTGGGGGTGATGGCCGGAGGAGAGGCTCACCTTGGCTCCGATGGCGTTACAAAACGACCTCCAAACCTCAGATGAAAATTGGGGACCCCGGTCCGAGACCACGTCCACCGGAATCCCGTGCAGCCTGACCACGTGTTGGACGAGGAGATCCGCCGTCTCCAGGGCAGTAGGGAGACCTCGCAGGGGGACGAAGTGCACAGCCTTGGAGAAACGGTCCACGATGGTCAGGATGGTGTCATAGGAGTTGGAGACGGGGAGTCCGGTGACGAAATCCAACGCGATGTGCGACCAGGGCCTGCCAGGGACGGGCAGGGGCTGGAGCAGACCCGCTGGAGGGGCATTTCCCGACTTGCAGGTGGCACAGATTGGGCAAGCCCGGGCGTAGCGGGCTGCGTCCCTCCGCAGGCCTGGCCACCAAAAGGACCGTTGGAGGAGGTCTATCATCCGGGAGGTGCCAGGGTGACAGGTGAGCTTGGAGGTGTGCAGCCAGTGGATGACCTCTCCTCGGACCGCGGGTGGCACGAACAGCCTCCCCTCCGGTCCGCCGCCAGGGTCAGGTTCCACTTCCTGTGCCTTCCGGATCTTGCTCTCAATGTCCCACGAGATGGCTCCCACGACGCATGACCTGGGCAGGATGGTGTGAGGCGTTTCCTCCTACTCCACGGGGGTGAACTGCCTAGAGAGGGCATCAGGCAGGCCGTTTTTGGAGCCAGGCCTGAAGGTGATGGAGAACTGGAACCTGGCGAAGAACAAGGACCAGCGCGCCTGGCGGGCGTTCAGGCGCTTGGCAGATCGTAGGTATTCCAAGTTCTTGTGGTCCGTCAGGACCATGAACGGCAGGTTCGCCCCCTCTAGCCAGTGGCGCCACTCCTGCAGGGCAAGTTTGATGGCCAAGAGCTCTCTGTCCCCCACATCGTAGTTCCTCTCCGCCGGGGACAAGCGCCGGGAGAAGAAGGCGCAGGGCCGTTTGGCGCCATCGTCCGGCGATCGCTGGGATAGCACTGCCCCCACTCCCGTGTCCGAGGCGTCTACCTCCACGATGCACTGCAGCGCGGGGTCGACCTGGTGAAGGACCTGGGAGGAGGAGAACTCCGCCTTCAGCGCCTGAAAGGCAGCAGCGACCTCTTTGGTCCACCGGAACGGGACCTTAGGGGACGTGAGGCGGGTCAGTGGTCCGACGATGGAGCTGAAGTTGGGGACAAAGCGGCGGTAGAAATTGGCGAAACCAACGAACTGTTGCACCTGCTTCCGGGACGCAGGTGTAGGCCATTCCACCACCGCCTTCACCTTCTCAGGGTCTGGGAGCACCTTGTCATGGGCGATGATGAACCCCAGGAAGGATGTAGTCCTGGCGTAAAATTCACATTTTTCAGCCTTCACGTATAGCCGATTCTCCAGCAGTCTTTGGAGGACCCGCCTCACATGGACCTGGTGCTCGTCCCTGGACTTGGAGAAGATGAGAATATCGTCCAGGTAGACGAACACGAAAAGGCCGATGAAGTCCCGGAGGACGTCATTAATGAGGCGCTGAAAGACGGCAGGAGCGTTGGTCAACCCGAACGGCATTACCAGGTATTCAAAGTGGCCGTTCGGGGTACGGAAGGCTGTCTTCCACTCATCTCCCTCCCGGATCCGGACGAGGTGGTATGCGCTGCGTAGATCCAGCTTGGTGAACCAGGTCGCCCCCTGGAGGGAGTGGAAGGCAGTGTCCATGAGGGGCAGGGTGTAACGGTCCTTCTCAGTGATGTCGTTGAGGGCCCGGTAGTCAATGCAAGGGCGGAGGGACCCATCCTTTTTCCCAACGAAGAAGAACCCTGCCCCCACGGGTCACGATGATGGGCGGATTATCCCAGCGTTCAATGATTCTTTCAGGTAGGCGTTCATTGTCTCCTTCTCCGGTGCTGACAGGCTATAGAGCCGACCAGAAGGTAAGGGAGCCCCCTGGCGGAGGTTGATGGCGCAGTCATAGGGCCGATGAGGGGGGAGAGACATAGCTTTAGTCTTACTGAACACCATACCCAGGTCGTGAAATTCCGGAGGCACCAGAGACAGGTCCGGGGGTGCAGCGTCCGTCGCAGGGGGAGAAACGGACGGAGAGCAGGCAGCGGACTGAAGGCAGGTGCCCATGCAGAACGTGCTCCATGCCGATACCCCAGCTGACTTCCAATCCAGGACAGGGTTGTGGAGGCGTAGCCAGGGATACCCCAGGATGACGGGCAACACAGAGTTGGGTAGGACATAAAAGGTCATCTCCTCCCGGTGGTTTCCCGAGATGATGACCGGGACGGGGATGGTCTGGTGTGATACTCTCCCAAGGGAGGCACGAGAGAGGTTGACAAGGGAGATGGGACTCTTAAGTGCCTGACAGCGGATGCCCAAACGGGTTGCCAGGCTTTGTGAAATGAAGCTGCCTTCTGCGCCCGAATCCACCAGTGCGTGGGTGAGATGCCCAGTGGGGTTGTGGCAGAAACGGATGGGCAGCTTCAATTGAGTAAGGGGATCTAACCGATTGACGTCCGCGAGGCCCCCTACAGTGACTCGCGGACCCCGCCGTCTGGCTTTTTGTGGACAAAGCTCCACCGTGTGTTGACTGTCTCCGCAATACATGCAGAGATTCAACTCACGGCGGCGTTGTCTCTCTGCCGGGGAGAGCTTTGTCCAGCCCGTCACCATCGGCTCCGACTCCTCGGGGCGCGATGGTGGCGGCGTCGCCAGGGGGCGAGCTTGGGGCAGGCGCAGCGAGGCTCCCCGAGGGCGAGAAGTAGACGACTTCTGTCCTGAGGAACGCTCGCGCAGCCTGTTGTCCAAGCTGATGGCTAGGGAAGTTAGCTCCGCTAGCGTTTCAGGGATATCCCGTCCAGCCAGTTCATCCCTCAGATCATCATTGAGGCTGCGGAGGAACAGACCACAGAGGGAGCGTTCCTCCCAGCCCAATTCCTCCGCCGCTACCCGGTAGTCGACCGCGTAGTCCGCTGCCAACCGGCTTCCCTGCTGGAGAGCGAGAAGCCGATCGACCTGGACCGTCTCGGTTCGAGAATGGTCAAAGACTTCCAGGAAGCGCCTCATGAATTGGTCGTAGGTGAGGGTGGCATAACTGGGCCTCGCCATTACGGCGTAGGTCCAAGTTAACGCGCGCCCCTCCAGAAGATTCCCTATGTAACCAATTCGGCTGTGATCCGAGGGAAAATCTCCAGGCACACGGTGGAACACGGACTCACACTGCATTATGAACCCCCGCGCTCCGCCAAGCTTACCGCTAAAGCGGGCGGGGGTCGGAATTGGTGTGAGCCGAACCGGTGCCACCGGAGCCGGCTGGACGGCCGCTGGAACAGCAGGAGCCGCGCCACCCTGGCGATCCGGGGGGAACGGCTGTTGGGGGTCCAGGCGGTCCAATCGGTTAGTTAAGTTTACTAATTGATTAAGGATCACCTGTTGCTGATAAACAACTTGATCCACTCGAGCCTCGAGGGTGGTAAACTGGTGTGCGAGCCCGCCGTCTGCCGAGCCGCTCTGCTGAAGCCGTACTGACATAACGTTCGGCTCAGGAGACGCACACACACAGGCTCAGAGTAGTTCAAATCGTTTAGTAACAACAGGGGTGTATGGGTGTGTGTCTGCGGAATGTTAATGTGTTGGTGGCGGCGTCTGCTTCAGGCACAGAGGCAGGAGACCGTACAGCCGGCAACCCTATGGGAGAGAACAGAGACACAGGGTGATGGGCACACACCAACACAGGAGGAGAATAGGCGAGGGAGAAGCTTACTTGCTGGGGACAGATGACTGGCACAACAAGGACGGAACCTGGGAGACAGCCACCTGCAGGGCTCGGTGCAGCAGCAAGGAAGGACGAGGGAACAGAGTTGTCCGCCGCCGAGGAATCCACCTGTGCACAGGGGAGCAGACTGGAGAAGATGAGGTAAATGTTTCTTACCACACAGCGTCGTGCTGAAGAATAAGTTGCGTCACGTTGACGGGGAATGAAGTTTGACGGCTTCAGGCCAAAGCTCAGGGCGAGGCGGCTTATATTCCTTGCCGCTGACGATGAACAGGTGTGCGAGCAGGTGGCGCCGCTGATGAGCGGCGCGGCGTGACAGGAAGTCCCCTGGTACCCGCTGGAAAACTATCATCACACTGGAAGAGAAACCCACGAGCCTCCCCTAGCTTACCGCTAAAGCGGGAGGGCGTGGGAACAGGAGTGAGTCGGGTTGGGGTAGCTTGGTTAGGCTGGCTAATGGAGGAGCTAGCAGGAGCTGTAGCAACGATTGGCGCCGGTGGAAACACCTGCTGTCCTGCCAGACGATCCAACTGGCTGTTAATTTGAATCAGTTGGTTCAAGATAACCTGCTGCTGGTAAGCAATTTGATCCACACGAGCCTCTAAGTTGTTAAATCGTTGTGCTAATGCACTGTTCGCTGGGTCATTCTGATGGAGCCGTACTGACATAATGGCTGACCCAAGGAACAGACACAGACTCAGAAATGGATTCAATTATCTTTATTGACTCAGTGTATAGTGTGTGGATGCGTGAATGTGTTATGTTGTGTATGTGAGTGCTGGCTGGAGACTTCGAGCAGCTGGGAGGGAGCAGAGCGCCGTGCAGCCTGGCAACCCTATGGATGGAGCAAGACACACAATTAGCAAGGAGCTGGCTGGGCCTAAGTAAGTGCTGCGACTCGGCGTGTGTTTCCCCTCGCCGCCTCTCTAGCCTTTCTTTCTGGGTTGTACATTGTCCTTAGTTCTGTGCGTATTTTAGCCCCACGTGGCTCTTTTCCTTTCTATTTGTTATCTAGTGTTGTGCATGTTATAGCCCCACGAGGCTCTTTACTTTGTATTTGTACTTTGTGTGTTAATGTTAATAAATTACGCAAACTCACTGGTCGCCCTCACATCTCCTTTCTGGCTCGTGAGAGCCAGGCATGACACAACAAAGTTAGACTGAAAAACAAAGTAAAACCCCAAAACTTTGCAAAAAACCCCCATACATAGATTTTTTTTTCTTCTCACTCCTCTTTTCTCTTCTTCTCACTCACTCACTGTTAAACACAAGGGCCCACACATACAACACACACACACACACAGACAGACACAGGGCCCGCACAGAAATGCTCTCTTTTTACGTTATCTCCACAAGGTCAGATCTGTTCACACAATAAAGACTTTTAGGTTTCTGACAAAAACTAAAACAGCATGAAAATTACTTCAATTAATCTCCAAAACTGGCAACTTTTAGCGGAAAACACGCACATATGGCAACCTCACACCGCCACTGCGGCGTGAAGCTCCTCTTTTTCCTTTTTTTTTTTATACTGCCGTGAAAACACAACACTAGTCAACTCCTTTTGCTCAAGGCTACTATTTTCAAATACCTATAATTTTAAACACTTCTCAAAAGGATAACAATTAACTAATCAATCATTTTATGCTCCACAAATATCAGAAAAAATCACAAACAATTTTACAACCCGTTCTTTTTCCGCCTCAGCGGAGAACTCTCACTTTTTCACACTGGAGCAGATTACACAGAGACAAAACAAACCAGACTGCAGTAACTTTTATCCAGCGCTTCAACAAATTCTCAAAATAAAATCTACCAGTATTTCAACGGTCACGCAACCCTTCCGCTGTGTGCCGCAAGCCCCAGTAAGACCTCCTCCCCCGGTCTCACCGTAGTAGGGGAAGCCGCATGGGCGATAAGCACACACAGTAAGGACATGAATCTTCCGTGAAAATCTACTTTTCTGGGATCACGTAAACTCTTCCACAAAACGTCGAGAGCCTAGTTATTTAGACAATAAATCGTCTGTGGTTAAAAAAGCACAAATCTTTCCATTTTTTTCTTTGCATGCAACTTCCGGCACCTCCACCGCACTGACAGGATGCAGAGGACAGCGGACCCCTGGGAGCCTCCCCAGGTCTTGCGATAATGCTCACCGTTGGCAGAGAATCTCGTTCTCCCCAAGGGATAATTGCAATATCGCTCACCGTGGGCAGGAATGACCCAGCGATCAAGCCGTAATAATGCATCCAAACAGCATTTGCGATGTTCAATCGGTCCAGGTTCACTATCTTTTATCCATAAAAGAGGATCGTCACTTCCTTGTGGTAACGTAACGTATCGTCACTTCCTGTTTTGCTGTCTGCCTGTGTGGTTGCTCTCCAGCTATTAGCTATGGCTACTAGCTCTCTTTCCTCTCCTCTGGTGTGCTCTCTCTGTCAGATGTTTAGCTACACCTCTGCCTCTTTTAGCGATAACGGTAAATGTAATAAATGTTGTCTTTTTGAGGCGCTCGAGGCGAGGTTGTCTGATTTGGAATCCCGGCTCCGCTGCATTGAAACACCGTCTGCGCCAGTTAATCTCGACGGACGCCCATTAGCTGCAGCGGAGCTAGCTAGCTTAGGCCCCCCTGTCAGCGGTTCCCCGGCTCTCCTCAGCAGCGAGGAGACTGGGTGGGTGACGGTGAGAAGGAAGCCTAGTCGCAAAGCCCCGGTTCACCACCAACCTGTTCACATTTCTAATCGTTTTTCCCCGCTCAGCGACACACCCGCTGAGGAAAAAACTCTGATCATTGGCGACTCTGTAGTCAGAAACGTGAACCTAGAGACTCCAGCGGTCATAGTCAAATGCATTCCTGGGGCCAGAGCAGGCGACATCGAGTCAAATCTGAAAATGCTGGCTAAAAGTAACTGTAAATACTCCACAATTGTTATTCACGCTGGCATTAATGACATCCATCTCCGGCAGTCGGAAGTCACCAAACTTGATGTAGAATCGGTGTGTGACTTTGCAAAAACGATGTCTGCCACTGTAGTATTCTCTGGGCCCCTCCCCAATCTGACCAGTGATGACATGTTTAGTCGCTCGTCATCCTTGAACCGCTGGCTGTCTGTGTGGTGTCCTAAAAATGACGTGGGCTACATTGACAATTGGAGCTCTTTTTGGGGAAAACCTGGTCTTATGAGACGAGACAGCATTCATCCCACTTTGGATGGTGCTTCTCATTTATCTAACAATCTGGCATCTTTTTTATCCAAATTTCCAAAACCCTGACTACTCAGAGTTGGGACCAGGAAGCAGAGTCGCAGTCTTACACGCCTCTCTGCAGCTCCTCTTCATCCGCCACCCCTCAGCTTAGCCCCTGTCTTCCCCATCAGAGAATCGTTGTCTGCTCCCTCCAAAGTAAATAAAAATATAATGTATAAGCATCCCAAAGTGATAAAGCAAAACATTGGTAAAACTCAAATTAAACATAAAGCCTCTAAATTGAATGATTTGGCCTCTGTTCCTCCTCATAATTTAAAAATTAAATGTGGTTTACTAAATATTAGGTCTCTAACTCCCAAGTCTCTGTTAGTCCATGATCTGTTAATTGATCATCAGATTGATTTAATTTCCCTTACAGAGACTTGGTTAGGGCAAGAGGATTATGTTGGTTTAAATGAATCAACTCCCTCTGGTTATTTAAACTGTCAAAATCCCAGAAGTTCTGGTCGTGGAGGAGGAGTAGCAACAATTTACCATTCCAAATTACTAGTTAATGTAAAGCAAAAAACATGTTATAATTCCTTTGAGGGCCTGGTCCTCAGTATTGGGCACTTTAGCAATTTTAGGTTAAACCCAATTTTATTTGCCATAGTTTATCGTCCCCCATCAACCTACTCAGAATTTTTTATCCGAATTTGCTGATTTCTTAGCTGATTTAGTGCTGAAATCTGATAGAATAATTATAGTAGGAGACTTTAATATACATGTGGATGTAGATAGTGACTGCCTTAATGTGGCATTTAATTCAATATTAGACTCGATTGGGTTTTCTCAGAAAGTAGGAAATTCTACTCATTACCTCCACCATACATTGGACCTTGTTCTGACATATGGCATAGAAATAGAAAATCTTGTAGTGTCTCCTCATAACCCTGTACTGTCAGACCATTGTCTGTTAACCTTTGATTTTACCATTTCTGACTATTTGGCTCCTAAAGAAAAATATTATTACAGTAGATGCCTCTCAGATGATGCTGTTTCCAAATTTATGCAGATTGTTTCCTCTATGCCATGTGTCAACACAACGGAAATAAGCTATAGACAGCTTGCTCCTTCTGTAATGGATAACATGGTGGATAGTGTTTCAGCTTCTCTGCATCAGGCTCTAGACTTGGTGGCCCCCTTAAAAAAGAAAAAGTCTAATCAGAGATTTCTAACTCCTTGGTTCAACACAGAAACTCGTAGCTTAAAACAGAAGACTCGTCAATTAGAAAGAAAATGGCGCTCTGCTAATTTAGATGAAATCTATTTAGCTTGGAGAAATCATCTTTTAATTTATAAAAAATCTCTTAGAAAAGCTAGAACGAGTTATTACTCTGCATTAATAGAAGAGAACAAGAATAATCCCAGGTTTCTTTTCAGTACTGTAGCCAGGTTGACAAAGAGTCAGGACTCTGTCAATCCTAGCATTCCCTTAGAGCTTACTAGTCAGGACTTTATGAACTTTTTCAATAATAAAATTTCATCCATCAGAGATAAAATCAATCAGATTCTTCCCACAGTTAACTTAAATACTGTAACTACTACAACTCCTTTCTTCCTGCATTACCGACTGCACTATATAGTTCTCCACAGTATCTGCTGCTGGCTAATATATATTTTAACTGTTGACCAGTATCACTTAATCTTATCCTACACTTTATTACATGTATAGTTTATTTCTCTTATCTTATCATGTTTAATGTTGCAGCATTGTACCGAGACAAATTCCTAGTTTGTGTACTACATGAACAATGGCAATAAACCTGATTTTCTGATTCTGATTCTGATTCTGATTCCTTCTTTTGATGTCTGTCTTGATGAGTTTACTCCAATCGACCTTTGTGAGTTAGACAAAATAGTTTCCTCATCCAAACCTTCAACTTGTCATTTAGACCCTATTCCTACTAGGTTATTTAAAGAAGTCTTCCCACTTATTGGTAGCTTTATTCTTCATATAATCAATTCTTCATTAACTTTAGGCCATGTACCGCAGGCTTTTAAAACAGCTGTAATTAAACCCTTACTCAAAAAGCCAACGCTAGATCCAGGAGCTTTAGCTAACTATAGACCAATCTCTAATCTCCCTTTCATTTCAAAAATCTTAGAAAGAGTTGTTGCTATGCAATTATTCGACCACCTGCAGGGAAATGGTTTACTTGAAGAGTTTCAATCTGGGTTTAGAATCCATCATAGTACTGAAACATCCTTAGCGAAGGTCACTAACGACCTCCTCATTGCATCTGATAATGGACTAGTTTCTGTACTTGTCCTTTTAGACCTTAGTGCAGCTTTTGATACTATCGATCATAATATTCTACTTGATAGATTAGAACACTATGTTGGACTTAATGGAACTTCGTTGCAGTGGTTTAGATCTTATTTATCTGATAGGTTCCAGTTTGTTCATGTAAATAATGAGTTTTCTTTCAACTCAAAGCTTAGTCATGGAGTTCCACAGGGATCTGTGCTAGGCCCTACTCTTTTTAGTTTATATATGCTTCCGTTAGGCAACATTATTAGAAAGCACTGTATACATTTTCATTGTTATGCAGATGACACACAATTATACCTGTCAATGAAGCCAGATGATAGTAATCAATTAGCCAAGTTAGAAGCCTGTCTTAAGGAAATCAAAGCTTGGATGACTTGTAATTTCCTGCTATTAAATTCAGATAAGACTGAAGTCATTCTTGTTGGTCCAAAAAACCTTAGAAATTCCTTTCCAAATCAAACTTTCAGTTTGGATGCAGTTACTCTTTCTCTTAATAGCTCTGTGAGGAACCTTGGAGTTATTTTTGATCAGGATTTGTCCTTCAATTCACATATTAAATTTGTTTCTAAGACTGCCTTCTATCATTTGCGTAATATTGCCAAGATTAGGAGCATCTTGTCTCAGAGTGATGCTGAGAAACTGATCCACGCTTTTGTTAGCTCGAGATTAGATTATTGTAATTCTTTATTATCAGGTTGTCCTAAAACATCTTTAAAAAGTCTTCAGCTGATCCAAAATGCTGCAGCAAGAGTTTTAACAGGTACTAGAAAGAGAGATCATATCTCTTCGGTTCTGGCCTCCCTTCATTGGCTTCCCATGGAGTTTAGAATTAAGTTTAAAATCCTTCTTCTTACTTACAAAGCTCTAAACAATCAGGCTCCTTTTTATTTAAAAGATCTGATACTACCGTATTATCCTAACAGAGCACTACGCTCCCAAAATGCAGGACTACTTGTAATACCTAGAATCTCCAAAAGTACAATGGGAGGCAGAGCCTTCAGTTATCAAGCTCCTCTCCTGTGGAATCAGCTGCCAATCTGGATTCGGGAGTCAGACTCGATCTCTGTTTTTAAGATTAAGGTTAAAACCTACCTTTTTGATATAGCCTACAATTAGGGAGGGATCATGTGTTTCTGAACCCTCCCTTAGCTATGCTGCTAATAGGTTTAGTCAGCCGGGGGACCTCCAGTAATGCACTGGGCCTCACTCCTTTCCTCACTCTCTATGAAATATTTTTTTTGCTGGTCATTAACATTTGTTTGTTCTCTCCCATAGATTGAGTCCCCATCGTGCTGTTTGCTCTCTACATGTCTGTTCTTTTCATCTTCTCTGTCCCCTCACCCCCCAGCCAGTCGCAGCAGATGACTGCCCCTCCCTGAGCCTGGTTCTGCTGGAGGTTTCTTCCTGTTAAAAGGGAGTTTTTCCTCTCCACCGTCGCCAAGTGCTTGCTCACAGGGGATCACCTGATTGCTGGGGTCTTTCTGCAACTGTGGGGGTTCCCCCCTACAGTTGATAGTGCTATGAGATGACTGTTGTTGTGAAATGGCGCTATATAAATAAAGTTGAATTGAATTGAATTGAATTGAATAAACAACAACAACAAATGTACTTACATCCAAGCCGCCTGTAGGATTCTCACATCTGTCACCCAGTCAGTTCCAGCGACCCGGTTTGAAATGCCTTCACTGCAGTAACACTGAGCCTTTTTTTTTTCACTCAGCCTGGGAAGGTCTTTTTATCAGCTGTGCACTTGCTGGAATCAAGCAGAGGCGCTGGAAAGATGGAGATATGTGGATCCGCTGTTCGGAGCACCAAAATGTTAGAATAATTTTGAGCTTAAATTATTCAAAGTCAAAAATCAGGCGGAAAGTTGGATTTATGTACATTTATTACAAAATTATATAAGGTGTCACCCCAATGGCCACTTTGGGGGAGAAATTACAAAGCATGGCATTCAGACACCTAGAATCTCCAAAGGATCCATTTCTTTAGGTCTGATATATATAGGTAGGAGAAAGGAGAGGGAGGATGAGGATAAGGGAAGGGACAGAATGGGACAGTCCTGATAATCAAAGCTTACTGGGCAGACATCACAGACACTCTGGAGACAAGAATGTAAATCTAGCAGAACGTCCATAAAACACTAATCTATATAAGCTGAGGAGTTCCTGTGCATTCCTGTGACCCAAAACAGGACATTTCAAAGAAATTATAAAAAGTGGCATAGATCATTCCTTATGCATGTATTGATCCTGTACTGATCTTCAGTCTGAACTCTCTGAAATTGCTCACAGAAACATGCCAAGAATATATGAATTTATTTCACATGGAATGCACATATAAACATTAAACATGGCATATGAAAGGTATGATCCTTCTCAAATATAATAATACATTATTAATATCAATAATAATAAGATAAGATAAGATAAGCCTTTATTAGTCCCACAATGGGGAAATTCCAGGACTGCAACAGCACAGGGATAGCAACACTCAGAGCAACAATCAGAAGGCAAGAAAAAACAAGAACAGCTAGTAAACATATGTACATATTACTATAAATATATATATATATATATATATATATATATATATATATATATATATATATAGAGAGAGAGAGAGAGAGAGAGAGAGAGAGAGAGAGAGAGAGAGACACACACAGTGCGGAGCATTATGGTTGGTGAATATGCAGCAGAAAGTCTAAGCTCTCTCTCTGCGGATGCGGTGGGCCAGCTGGAAGTCTTTGGGCATGATGGTGACCATCTTAGTGAAGAAGAGACCCACCAGGTAGGCCTCGCTGGCCTCCTGCAGAGCCATGACGGTGAAGCTCAGGAAGCGCAGGTCGGTCTTGAAGTCCTGAGCGATCTCCCTCACCAGGCGCTGGATGGGCAGCTTACGGATGAGCAGTTCCGTGGATTTCTGGTAGCGACGGATGTCTCTCAGAGCCACGGTACCGGGCCTGTGACGGTGAGGCTTCTTCTCTCCGCCGGTGGCCGGAGCGCTTTTCCGAGCAGCCTTGGTGGCCAGCTGCTTCCTGGGGGGCTTTTTCCTCCAGTAGATTTTACGGGTGGTCTGCTTGGTTCTTGCCATCACTCTTTATTATTCTGTCTTATATTTCTTGCACGCCGCCTAAACTCCAGCCCGGCACCTGCGTCGTTTTCGCTACAGTTCCCGGTATGTCGAGTTTCAATCCGTTAGCACCGGGTGGCGGTTGAGTGCTAGCTAGCACTAGCTCTTCCTGCTGTAACGTCTCCTGCTGTAAACAGTGGCTCCATCCGCCGACTCTGGAGACCTTTGGGGCGATCTGTGTGTCCGTGATATATATATAGAGTGAAAGGTGTAGAAAGAAGATGGAAGATAAAAAAAGGCTGTTGCAACGGGCAGCCAACTCGTGTGGCGCCACCGGTCTGGCGGAACTGGAACCGGAAATAATAATGTAGATAATATGGGATTTTTCTATCAGCCTCCATCACCCTCTGTTGTGATTTTATTTAAAAGGGCCTCAGGCCAGTTTTCCCATGAAGATCATGTACTCTGCATGCACCTGACAGTCCATCTTTTATGGTTCTCAGAAGTAAACAGGAGGTAGCACTTCTAGATGGAAGCTAAAATGAGCAAACTCCAATCCAAATGCCACAGAACCAAGAAAAGTGAACAAAATTGTGCTACTACAATTTGAAAATGCAGTACAGCAGTGAAGATAATCCACCTGTTTTTTTTGTTTTTTGTTTTTTTTTGCACATATGGAGAACAATCACCCTGGCTGCACTTTTCTTTCTGCTTCAGCCATTTCAGGCAACATTTTCAGCTGACAGTGCAGCAGTTTCGACGTGCTAGCTCTTAGGTTACTGACGATCTGACCAATACGACTATGAAATTTTTTAATTTGGCTATGAACTAGGGATTCATGATAATATTGGCACATTATTGGCCGATAAAGCATTTAAAATTAGTTATTGGCATTGGCAAAAATTAACATTTACAACTAATAAAATATAACAGGGTTTAGCATTTCCTGCGGCATGAGGGAATAATGTCATCATTTCAAGTGTGTGTCCAAAATAAACATGTCTGCCTCCACACAGCCACGCAAGGAGGAGAAAAAACAGAACACGAGGAGATCTTCGTCCCCCAGAGGCAGAGCCAGCTACACCATCACCCCTGCCATGAAGTCCATTCAGCAACAATGATGGATGATGAATTTGATAGAGAAGCCAGAGGAGTTAGAAGCCAAGTTAGAAGCCTGTCTTAAGTTAGAAGCCTGTCAAGTTAGAAATTAGCCAAGTTAGAAGACTGTCTTAAGGAAATCAAAGCTTGGATGACTTGTAATTTCCTGCTATTAAATTCAGATAAGACTGAAGTCATTCTTGTTGGTCCAAAAAACCTTAGAAATTCCTTTCCAAATCAAACTTTCAGTTTGGATGCAGTTACTCTTTCTCTTAATAGCTCTGTGAGGAACCTTGGAGTTATTTTTGATCAGGATTTGTCCTTCGATTCACATATTAAATTTGTTTCTAAGACTGCCTTCTATCATTTGCGTAATATTGCCAAGATTAGGAGCATCTTGTCTCAGAGTGATGCTGAGAAACTGATCCACGCTTTTGTTAGCTCGAGATTAGATTATTGTAATTCTTTATTATCAGGCTGTCCTAAAACATCTTTAAAAAGTCTTCAGCTGATCCAAAATGCTGCAGCAAGAGTTTTAACAGGTACTAGAAAGAGAGATCATATCTCTCCGGTTCTGGCCTCCCTTCATTGGCTTCCCATAGAGTTTAGAATTAAGTTTAAAATCCTTCTTCTTACTTACAAAGCTCTAAACAATCAGGCTCCTTTTTATTTAAAAGATCTGATACTACCGTATTATCCTAACAGAGCACTATGCTCCCAAAATGCAGGATTACTTGTAATACCTAGAATCTCCAAAAGTACAATGGGAGGCAGAGCCTTCAGTTATCAAGCTCCTCTCCTGTGGAATCAGCTGCCAATCTGGATTCGGGAGTCAGACTCGGTCTCTGTTTTTAAGAATAGGGATAAAACCTACCTTTTTGATATAGCCTACAATTAGGGAGGGATCATGTGTTTCTGAACCCTCCCTTAGTTATGCTGCTAATAGGTTTAGTCAGCCGGGGGACCTCCAGTAATGCACTGGGCCTCACTCCTTTCCTCACTCTCTATGAAATATTTTTTTTTGCTGGTCATTAACATCTGTTTGTTCTCTCCCATAGATTGAGTCCCCATCGTGCTGTTTGCTCTCTACATGTCTGTTCTTTTCTTCTTCTCTATCCCCTCACCCCCCAGCCAGTCGCAGCAGATGACTGCCCCTCCCTGAGCCTGGTTCTGCTGGAGGTTTCTTCCTGTTAAAAGGGAGTTTTTCCTCTCCACCGTCGCCAAGTGCTTGCTCACAGGGGATCGCCTGATTGCTGGGGTCTTTCTGCAACTGTGGGGGTTCCCCCTACAGTTGATAGTGCTATGAGATGACTGTTGTTGTGAAATGGCGTGATATAAATAAAGTTGAATTGAATTGAATTGAATTGAATTGAGTGAAGAAGCTGGAAAATCCCAGATGGGTAAAACCAACACTGGATTTAAAGTGGGGAGGGGAACAGCCCCCTTGCTTCCAACCACCGAGGCCAAAGTGCAAGAGACAGACCAACTGAGTGCTATATGCTAGCCACCTCCAGACACAGCGAGAACAGTCAGGAGCAGAGGGTGCCCCCCCCCCTAATGGAGGCCAAGCCCCACCCCCCATTGCAACAACAAGCATATAAGTAACTGATAAGTATTTGTTCTATGCTCATATATTGCTATTATGGGAGCTTTATTTGTGTGGTATGGGATGACGGCCCCAGTTTCCAGTTTCGCCATCTCTGGTGGTATAAGAGGGGCTGCTGGTAGAGGGGCGGTCTCTTTCACCTTTCCTATGCCAAGCGGCTGCATGTACAGTCAGGTGTACAGAGTCCAGTTTATATAATAAAGTAGTGTTCAGCTCCACTCCTGGCTTCATCCTTGTCTACCAGTTATGACATAACATTTGGCGATGAGAGGTAAACTCATGGAGACATGTGGAACACCAATTCGTCCATTCCTGGGGCTCCTGGGGGAGAAGCCTGTGCTGTAGCCTCGTTGGTATGAGGCTTTCCAGACATACATTGTAGCGCTGGACCTGGGAAGAATGGAGAAACTGCAAGCTCGTGTATTATTAGTACACAACCTGGGAATGGAGGGACAAAGAATTTTGGACATGCTTGGAGATGTGGACACCTATGAAGAAGTAATTGAGTTAATGGCCCGCCATTTCAGAGTGCCGGACAACGTCATCGTTCAGCGGATTAACCCTTTGAGTGTGAGAATTTGCGTGCCTCTAATGGCAGAGTGTGGCACGGCGCCTGCCTTCTCACTCTGACTTTGTCAAAAGTAAGTGAGAAATTTCTGGGTTTTTTTTAAATGTACTGATTTCTTGTTCATATACTTTGAAGATAAGATGATGAGGTACCTCTGTACAAAAAACGGTATCAAAAGACTGAACCATTTTTTGTGTAAATACATCCAAAGTCCAGTTTTGACTGAGTTATGGAATTTAAAGAGGTGCCATGACATTATGCAAATTAGATGGGTAAATTTATTCCTATCTGAAACTTTGGATCATATTTTACATTTTTCTAATTGACAGTAAGTCATTATCTCTTACCACTTTCAAGTTGGAAATCTGAAGTATTTTATTGACAAAAAATATTTATCACTCTTGACCACTAGGGGGTATGTCGCAGTTCTGCACCATACACACTCAGAAGGTTAACCCTTTGTGTGTGTGTGCTTTTACGGAGACAAGCGGGGCCCAAACGATGGTCTCAGATGTTCCAGGAGCACCGCCATGGAGGACTGGTGAACACGGGACCACAGGGGTGGGGTCAGCAGAGGATCGACGGGGGGGGCACGGGTGATCCTCACCGAGTCATGGGCGTGTGGTTATTAGTGTTATAACTGTTCAATTGTTAATAGTTTTGGGGATTATTTTAGTATGGTATATAGGAGACAGCAGCATTTTTTTTTCTTTTGTGGACTTTAATAGAATAGGCGACAGAATAACCCGCCTTGCCGTGTGGGGGGTAGGACAGTAGTCTACCCATCCCCCCTAATTTTAGTTCTTGGTGTGAATGTCATAGGCCCCCTTTGGTGATTTTAGTTTGTTTATGTTTAGCGGATGATTCGGGTTCCAAATTAGGGTGGGTTGATTGTATGTGTGTGTTTTGATTTTTCTGCGGGGGGGGGGGATGTTAAGTATTTGTTCCATGTTCATATATTGTTATTATTTGAGCTTTATTTGTGTGGTACAGGATAGCGGCCCCGGTTTCCGGTTCCATCATCTCTGGGGGTATAAGAGGGGCTGCTGGCAGAGGAGCGGTCTCTTCCGCCTTTCCTCTGCTAAGCGGCTGCATGTACGGTCAAGTGTAAAGAGTCCATTTTATATAATAAAGTAGTATTCACCTCCACTCCTGGCTTCATTCTTGTCTACCAGTTACGACATAACAGTAACCATACACTTCATTTAGTCCTTTTTGCAATAATATTCAGCAGTCTGTGCGTACAGTTTGTCTCTTCCTCACCTCACAACTTTGAGCAAGTCTCCGCTGATAGCAGGTATGTAAATGCAAAAAAAAAAGATCTTTGCTCCACGTTAAAACAAGGTCGTTAAAAGCAGCAAAGGTTTAAAGTGACACACTGCCAAAAATCAAGTTTTTTTTCTGTTGTTAACATGTCTGCAGAGGTGGACTTAGTCCATTTGGGGCCCAAAGCAAAGACAGAAATGTGGCCCTACTTTTTCTTTGTTTTACATGATCGTTTCGGATCTTAGTGAAATCCCACCTGAAACTAATTGACCAAATTAAAGAAGATAATGCAATCTCTCCAAATATGAACTCAGCTAGCATTTTCCTGCTCCTTAAACCCAAAACGCTACCGAAAAGAATCCAGCTACCATCCCATCTCACTTATGAATGTTGATCTTAAAATAATTTGCAAAGCTCTCGCTAGAAGACTGAAAAGGATAACTCAGTTTATTATACACCCGGATCAAACAGGTTTCATCAAGGGTAGGCAGTCGGCTAATAATACACACAGGCTATTTAATTTAGACTACTGTAAGATTAATAACTTAAAAACCACAATTTTATCTCCGGATGCAGAGAAAGCCTTTGACTGTGTTAATTGGAAATTTCTTTTTTATGGTGTTAAACAAGTTCGGGTTTGGTTCATCTTTTATAAACTGGATTAAAACACTATATAGGTTTCCAACTGCATCTGTCCGAACAAATGATCAAACTTCTCGAAGCTTTAATCTCCAGAGAGATACTAGACAGGGGTGTCCACTCTCTCCCTCACTTTTTACCATCTTTATTGAACCATTAGCAGCAGCCATACGACAAAATGTTGATATAAGAGGGATCCAAACCGGAGAAAAAGAACACAAGATAAGCCTCTATGCTGATGATGTATTAATTTTCCTTGAAAACTCACAAAGATCTCTTCTTCAGACGGTGGCACGCTCATAAATTTTCATCATTATCAGATTACTCTATTAACCTTTTGCAATTCGGTGTACCGCGGGCGGGCATGTCTCTGCGTCCTAGGGCGCACGAGGGCGTCCTAGGATGCACACTGTGCGTCCTAGGAGGCACTGAAAAAAAAAAGCTGCATTTCCGTTCTTCCACTACAGACACAGCCGCGAACAGAAAGCCAAAGGAGTGCTTTGATTGGTTTAGATGTGATTGACCTCTCATTCGACTAATAAGAGCCTTGAATTGGGTTTCTTGAAACCTTGAAGAACCAATGACTGAAAACCTAGCAAGAAGGACCCGCCTACCAACGGCTGCGAATACAGCGAGCCAATTGAAGCACAGTAGTTCGAAAACGTGCCTCCCTTGCAAAATCTGTTTTGTTTTAGCCGCTGGGTGACACACGCGTTCGCCAGTCTTTTTTTCTTACTACTGTTCTTATTTGTTTTGAAAAATCGTTCGCCAAAACCGCAATCATGGAAGCGCAAAACCGCAATAATGGAATTATGGTTTGACCGGGATGCGTGACCAGAACCACGAGTCCGTAACAAGCGGACCAGCGTCATGTTCGTCTGACAATGAGGAAGAGAAGTTCGCCAGCGACACTGCTGTTGTGAACAGGTAAGTGTTATAAGCTAAATTATTCTTTATCCCTGAAAATTGTAATCAAAAATGACTTTTGACCAATCGGTAAATTACAACTGTGCGTAGTAGATCGCGGTGCACCGTGACTGCGGCGCACCGGGCGATGTCCGTCCTCTGTAGCGGGGGTGGGTGGGGGTGGGACAACCCCCCCACACACACACACAGCCCTGAGTGTCACCTTTCATTAGAGCCCAACATCAAGCTTCTATATTGAATCTTTCAAAAGTTACAGACGTTTTTCTAAACTGTGCCATTTGGCACAATTTGGCACAGTTCAAAAACGCCTGGGAACAACCTAAGAAAAAAGC
Organism: Pholidichthys leucotaenia; assembly: GCA_020510985.1. NCBI lineage: Eukaryota > Metazoa > Chordata > Actinopteri > Cichliformes > Pholidichthyidae > Pholidichthys > Pholidichthys leucotaenia. Next base: position 298,979,264 of record CM035849.1, read on the forward strand.
TGTGTAATATATTCATTTTTTGTGGTATTGTTACAAAATTTTAACCTCAGCTGGATAACACTTGGTTCTACATTTCTGTTGCATTTTCCAGCCAGTATCTGACAGCTGTGTGTTATTTGCAAGCATTTGTATCCAAAAAAACACCCAGGCGAAATTTATTTTCTTCAAGTTCAGTATGTTTAGATGACTGTTACTCAGTGGCAGGAGCACTTAGAGAGATTATGACTGTTTTGCCAAAAAATTCAAAGTGTTTTCTTTTAAATGAGACCAACCCCATGAAGATGCTACAAAGGGTTGAAGAACAGCTTTTGATTTACTTTGGGTATGTTATTTTTTTGGTGTTTTTAGGGAAATTGACCAGAGTGCAAGGGGTTAACTGGGGTAAATCAACAGTCTTACCTATAAATTATAATTTTTCAAATATATCCACTATTCCAATACAATCAGGTAATATTAAATATTTAGGAATAGATATTTTCCACAGGCTCTCAGAGTTACTGCGACTAAATCGTATTCCACTTCTAAAAACAATACAAGACAACCTTGTTCGTTGCAGGACACTACCTTTATCACTAATGGGAAGAGTCACAACCGTTAAAATGATCGTCCTTCCTAAAATCAACTATTTGTTTTCAATGATTCCTACCCAACCATCCATGGCCTGGTTTAAGTCTCTAGACTCAAATATAAGTACATTTTTATGGAAGGATAAACCATCACGGATGAGTTTAAAAACTCTTTAAAAAGCAAAAGAGTGCAGAGGTTTAGAGTTACCTTTTTTTTTTTA